>JANTQA010000008.1:12448397-13805096 GCA_027625915.1 Anaeramoeba flamelloides | reverse complement strand
TTTTTGAAACAAAGAAACATATTTAACAAGGCAAAAAGCTACTGCCAAATACTGCTTCTATTTCAAAGTATGGAAAAATGATAATTGAACTCTCTTGATTTGTAATTTTTTATAAATATTTGCAAAATTCTCAAATGAATTTTTTTCAATTCTCAGATATTGGCTCTTATCATGAAAAAAATTAGAAAACTACTTGTTAAATGATTTTGTTTTTTTTTTTTTTTTTGGAAAGCCGTAAACGAAAAATTTGTTGAATTTATTTTCAAATAATAGCATCTTTTTGAATGGGAGCATTTAATATACGAACTAATTTAAAAAGGTAAAATTACCTGCGTAGGGTTTTAATTCGTTGTGTTTATTTGATTCTTTTCTTAAAATCGGGTCAAGTGTCAATTTTAAAAAAGAAAATATTTTTATATTTCTTCTAGGATACCTTACCTCAATCTCTATGAATACTTTTAGTGTTAAGTGTGTATGCTATTATTATTCTTTGTGTTGGTTGTGCTGCTTATGCAATAAAATGGCTAACCAGCCAAGTTTTTGAAAAAAAAAGAAAAAAAAAACAATTTAAAAGACACCACCTTAGTTGGCTAAAAGGACTGTGGGTATCGATTTTTTGTGTTTGTAAAAACTTTTTCGTCAAGGTCCTTTTTCCAATATTTGATAGAATCGACATACTGAGCCTTGTTACATCAAAAAACAAGGACTGCACCCAACAGCTCCTTTTTAAAAACACTCTTGTCATACTCCCACTAACGCTCTTTGTCCTATTTATTTGCACAATATTAAACACCAGCACCACAACAAAACAAAAAACATTGAGTGTTGTAAAAATAGTCAATATGGTTCCAAAAAGAACAAAAGAAGTTCTTTATTAATCAAATTTTATTTGGTTATTTGTGAAGAATTTGTTTTTCAAAAGAATTATTTTACCTTTGCCTCAGCAATATCCCAAAAACTGAATTCTAACACCTCTTGTATTTGTATAATTTTGAGTACCTTCAGAGCAAAATCTACACCCGATCTTAGAAAAGAAAAAAAAAAAAGAATAAAGATGTAAACATTTCATTTGAAATGCCTCAAAAACCCTTTTTTTCAGAATAAAAAGATTGGGATCAAAGTGCTTCAAATTCTAAACAAGAAACAGTGTGATTATTTTTTTAATTCTTGAAAAAATTGGATGTGGTTCAATGAATGAAAAAAAAAGAATAAAAAAATTATTTTACTGTGACTTTGTAGGATTTTGAAAGAGCCCGGGACATACTTTTTGAATAATTGAAGTTTTCCCAGTTGCTCTTTAATTTTTTTGTTTGTTTTATGCAAGTTTTTAAATTCCAAAAAGGATTATTATTGAAGAAATGACCAAGAGAAAATTTTAAAAATAAAACCAAAGAATGTGTACCTTTTTCCTAAAATTTGGTGAGAGTTGGTTTGAAGAAAATAATAAAGTTAAAAAAAAAATTTTTCAAAAGTGAATAATTTGGGACAACATACACCAATTACAACTATTTTTTGCAAAACTTCTTCTGTTTCATTTTGATCAAACATTGGAATTTGAACCAGATCAAGAATGTATAAAAGATAAAAAATGGTAAATTGAAACAAAATTTTTTTTTGTTGAACTGAAAAAATAATTTCGATGGAGAAGAAAAAGTTGGTTTTTAAAAGCGTCTGTAACAAATTTGTTGTTACTGTTAATATCAAAATTAAAAGATCTAAATTTTCATTTTGGCTTTCCTCAAAAATCTCATCTCTAGAGAACCTTCGTAAAATAAATATAAGTCCTAAAAGGGAAATGTATAATGGAAGTTTCTTTTAAGATTGATTAAAAATTTGAAAAGTTTATAAATCTGTTTTTATTTTCCGGAATGAGAATTTTATATCATTTATTTTGAAACAAATAGCAAGTTTTTTGGAACTGGAATTTTTGAAATTTAATTTTTAATAAAACTGATAAATTCAAAGAAATCTTTGTAACTTATTGCTCCAATTTACTATTTTTTATTTTTTATTTACTTTTGATTAGAATAAGGTACTTTATAGGTTGAAGGTCAATTTTTTTAGGTAAAAACGGTAAAATAAGATATAAAAATACCCCTTGAAAGAGTTTTTGTAATCACAGTAATATTTGTCCAAGAAGAAATTCTTTTGAAAAAAATGACATATTTGAACAATTTTTAAGTTGAAGATCATGCCAAAATTTGATTTTAATCTTTCTGAATTTTGATTTCAACTTTCTGAACTCACAGTAATTCTCATGGACTGTTCTACATTTTTTTTACATTTTTTTTTTACGAGTTTGAGAAGTTCTCAAATTTGAACTTTTACTTGAAAAACCATAAAAATCATTTTTATTGCAATTATTTTTTTTTTATTGTTTTCAATTTTCTTTTCATTGAAAAAGAAAAGAAATGTGTGCTTACAAAATTAAAAATGACAAAAAATGTTTTTTTTTTTTCTTCAGAATGAAAATTCTTTTTGAAAATTGAAAGTGAAATAGCATAATAACTCAACACTCTCAAGGGTGGGGATGTAGTCCTTAAATACTAATAAACTTTGTAAACTGGATGAATTTTCAAATATTCTTTGCAAAGAACTAATTGAAAGAGGAGTTTACTGTTCAACATAAAGAAAATTGTATTAAAAATTGTTTGTGATTTTTTTTAGGTTTTATCATTATAATGAATATACCAATATAAAAGGCCTTTTATATGTAAACAACAAAGGAATCTATTTAATTTCATCCTAAAAGGGTTTTTTTTTTTTTTTTAACTTTATTATCAACTTTAACTTTATATTTTATTACATTTTAAGATATCTTTTTGTTTTGTGTTATAAAATAAGAAAAAGAGATAATTTATTAAATTTCTAAAATGGAAGAAAGAAAGGGAAAAAAATTTTCGTTAAAGGAACAATGTGCTAAACGGGTCACTTTTGAAGAGAATTTAGGTTCAAGTTATTCAAGTCAATATTCCCGTGTTGAAAAAATAATCTTGAGTTTTGGAATAGGTACTGAAATTCTAAATCTTTTTTGTATTTAAATTTTCAAAAAATTTATCATTTATTTACTGAAATGAAATAAAAAAAATTATTGTTTTCATTCAATTTGTTATTTTTTTTTTTTTTTCCAAAAAAGTAAATTAATCAACAATAACTAACAACAGTACAAACAATAGTTTCAGAAATAGTAATATCAATGATAGTAAACTTATAATAGCACCAAGAAAAGTAAAACCAACATCAAACTCAATAAGAACATTAATATTAAAAAAATACTTTAAATTCCAATTAAATAAATCCAAAATCATCAAAAGTAACAACTTTGAAAATAATGATCAGTATAATGATTAAATATTTTGAGAATATTATATTTGTTTATAAAAAAAAAAATTAATAAAGAGATATATGGTTATTTAAAACTCTTTTTTAAAAGGTTTTTTTATTATTATTTATGAAAATAATTAAATTTTTTATTAAAAAATATTTTAACATTATTTGAAAACATTTTTTTTTATTATTAAACAATTAATTATCCCACCAAAAGAATTTTTTTTTCAAAAGATTTATTAAAACAAAATTTCTAAATATCAATTATCCTTATTTTATTACAATATTTAATTTTAATATTATTTTTAGAATAATATATATAATACAAATTATTTGTATATAGTTTATTGATAAATATCTTCTTTTTTATTCTGAAAAAAGAAAAATGTATAATTTGTAGAACGATCCTCAACTCAAATTAACACATTTTCAAAATAAAGTTCCAAATTTTTTTTAAATTCTATATAGATTTTTTATTCTCAAGGTTTCTTAAAAAAGGATTCTCAAATTGAATAAATTTATCAAGAGAATTTAAAAAAAAAATAATTGTTAAATGTTCAATCATATACACCATATGTAGATCTAAAAATGAAAATATATAATGTCTATATCCCCCCCCCCCCCTAAAATTTTTTTTTTCATATGAAAAAAAACTTTTTTCCTTTTATACACATTTTTTTTTCAAAAAAAACGATTTATTTTCAATTAGAGAAAATTAAAGATAAATTATGAATCAAGACATTTGCATTTTTTGACTATTTTTGGGTACAAAACTGAAAATGTTCCAAAACTATATAGCTATGTCCCATCTCAATTAGATATCCAAGATATTTTAAATTTCATTACAACATTATAAATAAATTATAATAAAGATTATTTGAAAGATAAAAGTAAAGAATGAGTAAGGATCAGTTTGAGGGTTTATATTTCTTTTTATTAAGGAATAATTTGAAAAAAACAATTATACTTTTAATTCTATGCATTTGGTTTCTCTAATCAATTATGATAAAAATTGTTTTTGATCATCGGTAAAGTATTATTAAAAATATATTTGTTTCTTAACACTTCTTATAACAAAGATTAGTTTCAAAAGTTATGAAGATAAGATCGCAATAGGTCACTGAAAAAAATTTTCTAATATTCAATACTTTTAAAATTTGAAATAAATGAGCAAAACTTTATTGATTTAGCAAAATTCAATTCAAAACTCCTTTTTACCAAATGGTTATTGGTAGACTACAATATTATCCCTTCTTTGGAGCTAGATTTTTTTTAGAATTAATCTCTGCCCATTCTTCTTCAACAAAAACGATACTTATTTTAAAAAATCAAACTTTTGTTAAATCTTGGAAAAAGAGTAACACTTAAATCACAACCTTAAAATACTCTTCAAAGAATTATTCATTATAAAGATACAATCTACACAATTAAATATATTCATACATAATGTTTGTTTTCAGTCAACAATGAATTAATTGACCAAATTTTGAAGAACTTCTTCAGATTGAAAATTAATTAAAATCAAACGTATTTCATTTTTTATTTTTTTTTTCCAAAAAATAATAACAAAAGATTGTTTTATAACCTTCTCACAAAATACAACAAAAATAATGTCTGAAGATCAAGTACCAACTCCACCAACGAGTGGGAGTAGAGTCAAAAAAATAGAGAATGAGTCTGATGAGCAGCAAGTTGTATATTATACACAAATTATTAATGAGTTCAAGCCCAAAAAAGAAAACAACCGCGGATCATACATCACGCTTGTGTTGAGAAGGGCTTTAGCATACATCCGTTTAAGAAAGTATAAGGAGTGTATAGGTGATTGTACTGAGGTCCTAGAAACAGACAAAAGTTCGATTGCCGCGTATTGCTATCGATCCTTTTCATATTGCCAATTGAACCAACTTGAAGCGGCACGGCAAGATCTCAACGAAATTTTGGCACACGCAAAGACTAAATCCGAAAAGTCCTTTGCTGAGGGTTTTGTAAACGAAATGGAGCTCGTCTTTTTCAGAAAAAATTCGGGTACTTTCAATGAGTCCAGCCAAGAGAACAGCCTCCATAGCCAGCAACGATCTCGGAACAGCGGCGGTGGGATTGGATCACTTTCTTCCGAAGAATCGTCTTCAAATCAAAAGCAAAGAAACAACACAACAAATTCGGGCATTGGATCTTTGTCTTCACGAACAAACCGGCAAATTAATAATGAATCAACAAAAAATGTTGTTGATGAAAAGAATAATAATTTGTCTTCAAACGAGAACCAAAATATGTATCGTTTCAAAATACCCGAAAATCAATTTTCAAAAGTGTTGGATGCTCTTCACCAGGCTTATGGTGATCGAGACATGCCCTTTTTAATACCCGCGCCTTGTGAAATAGGCCTACAATTTCATCACCGTTCAAGAAGGAAATATCGCTCGAAAAAAAGTTTAAATAAAAAGCAGCTTTCTCAGAAAAGCCAAAACACAAACTCCAAATCAAATAACAATAACAGCAACAACAACAACAGAAAGTCTTCAATACCTTTCCGTATCAAACTGAAAAATGATGTCATTAAGTATACCAAAAAAATCAGGAAAAATCCTAAAGACCATATCCTTTATTTTAAAAGGTCAATTGCTTTATTAGAAATGAAGAATTACCATGACGCGATCATGGATTGTTTTAACTCAATTAGTATACAGCCAACAGCAATAGTAATTCTTTTTTTTATTTTTTTTTTTTTTTATTTATATTTTTGTTAAACATTATTTTTTACCTTTTCAAAGCATTAGTGATTACCTTTAATTGTGAAATCAAGTTCTTTTTAAATTTTAATTTCCAAGTTTTCAACTTTCTTTGTGGATCTTGTAAATAAAGAATTAGTTTTTGCTTGAAGATTATTTTTTCAAGTTATCTCCAAAGTTTAAAGTTATCAAATAAATTTTTTAAACAATAATCTAGACCGAGATCATCTTGTCATTTTAAAAAAAAGGTTTGACAAAAAATTTTTCATAAAGTTCTGCTATTTTCAAAAAGTGAGGGCCTTATTAAAACTTTTTTCTATAAAGTTTTTTATTATATTTTGAACAAAGATATTACTTTTTCAGAATTATTACTTTTCAAAACACTAAAAGTTTGAAAACAATTGATGACTCAAAATTTTGAAAAGTGCTTTTCTTCTCACTTCGACCTACACTCTATTTCAACTTCAAAAGTTGGTTTATTTTCTTTTATTTCAAATAGAAAAGTCAGAAAAATGGTTTTTTATGAAAGACTGAGTACTCACTTTGTTAAAACTTTATTTTTTGGAAAAGTCTTAATTTTATCAATCTAAAAAAAAAAAAAAAAACCTCATCTTTTTTTATTTGGAAAAACATGAAAAAATTAATTTTCATAAACACTCTAAAGGCTGGCATGACTTTTACAAATCTTTCCACCTTTGAAAACGCCTTTTCCCTTTTTTGCAGTGTTTGAATGTGTTTGAAAGATTTGTAAATTGTCTCCCAAGTTTGAAAAAAGTCCTCACTTTTTTACAACTTTTAGGTGTATTGATAAAACAGAATTTTATATTTACTTCAATCTGTTTGTAGATCAAAACTCTTTTCCAAAATGTTTGGCACATAAATTTTTTAATTATTAAAATTTCTTTCTTAATATTTCATCTTAAGAGAAATAAATGTAAAAATACTTTTAGTCTCTCTAGTTATTGTTTGAATTAATATCCTTTGTTATCTTGAAAAAAATCTTAATAATTAAAATAATAATACAGATTCAAAAAAAAAATATTTATCGAAAATTTTGGAAATGGGAAATCTCATTTTCTCTTTTTTGTGTTTACAAACAAAAATTAAAAAAAAATTGATTTAGCAATTGAACCAATTTTTTTTAATGAATCAATTTTATTTCATAATGATGAACATCGTTTTCGTTTTTCTTTGTGTTACAAACAGAAATTAAAAAATTAATTGGTTTTTTTTGGAATACTGTGCTCTTTTAGAACTTTCAGTTATCTGTAATTGGTTTGTTCAAAATAATTGTTATAAATTTATATGGGAACTTTATTCTTTTTCTTTATCTTTTCAAATTATTATTTTTGTTTCCATACTCTTTTTTCTTTTTTTTTTCTTTTTTCTTTTTTGTTTTCATTTTCAATTTCAATTTCTTTTCATTTATTGAAAATTATTTTACATTTTGAAAAAAATTTTGAAATTAAAAAAATAAAAGTATTTGAACTGATCTTTTGGATCTAAACACTTTTGTTTTGTTTTATTTCGTTGAGGCAATATTTTATGAGATTAAATACAATATATCTATTAAATCACTTTTTAAAATGAAAGGTGAATATTAATTGGTTTAAATTTTTTTTAAGAGTAATTATTGAATAATTATCATTGAATTCATAATTTCATTATCTATCTATTTGGTATTATTTTATAATGTGATAATAGGCTTATGCCCAAAGAGGGAGTGCTTGGTCGGCACTTAAAGAATATTATATAGCAGCATGTGATTTTGTGGCGGCTTTAGCGTTTGACCCAGACGAACAAGTATATATCGAAGCATTAGGCGCGTGTTTAAAGAATATCAGACAAGAACACCAGAGAAGATTGGTGTTTGAACCAGAAAATAAGAAATTACAAAATCAATTAAGATGCACAAAAAATGCAATAGCAATTTATATTGATCTCTTATGTAAAAAAAAAGAAAAAGTTACAGAAAAGGGAAAAGAAAAGGAAAATGAAATAGAAATAGAAAAGGAAAATGAAAATGAAAATGAAAAGGTAACTGAAGAAAAAACAGACAAAAAAACAAAAACAGAAACAGAAAAAAAAACTGTCGAAAATGAAAATAAAAATGTAAATAACAAAGAAAACGAAACAAAAACGGAAAATGAAAATGAAAATGAAAAAGAAAAAGAAAAAGAAAAAGTACAAAAAGTTAACAATGAAAAAATAGAAAAAAATGAAAAAGTAATTACAAAAAAATAAATCGAAAAATATTATTTTCTGTGCAAATTTAATTTGAGTATTATTATGGATATAGATTATTTTAAAATTGTTTTAATAGAAAAAAAAGAGAGAGAAATATTAAATATTAAAGTAAACTCGATTTCACTCAGAGATACCCATCAAAAAAATGAAAAAATCGATTTTTTTTTCAAGAATCAATCAATTTAAGATAAATAAGAAAGAAGAGAAACAATAAATCCCAGATTAGAGTCGAGATTCAGAAAAGAAATACCTTAAAAAATTATCAAATTTCCAAAGCAATAAAACCATAAAAACAATATGTTCCTTTAGTTGGGAAGTTCCCATGCTAAATTTGGTAATTTCTTTAGGAAAATTAAAAGTGTTGACAATAAATTTTTTAATACAGCTATTTTAAAAAAATGAGAACTTTTTATAAAAACTTTTTTCGAGTTTTTTATTTTCAAAAAGTGAGTGCTTTTTTCGAACGAAAACTTTTTAAAAGGTTTTTTAAAATATTTTGAAAAAAGTAACAAACTATTTTTTATTTACAACTTTCAAAAAAATAAAGTTTTATAAAAGTAAAGACTGAAAAATGTTAAAAATGTTTTTCTTCTCACCCTAATCTCTATTTCAACTTCAAAAGTTGATTTATTTTCTTTTATTAAAATAGAAAAGTCAGAAAAATGGTTTTTTTTTAAAAGATTGATTACTAACTTTTTAACAACTTTTTTTTTTTGGAAAAATTTTAATTTTATCACACTTTAAAAAATTTCCACGTTTTTTTAAAAAATAGCTGTAGTCAATGCTCTCATCAAAAAGAAAGCATATAGCCTGGATTTTCTTCCTGTTTATTTGTTTTTTCAAAGATTTTTTTTTTTTTCGAATTTAAACTAAAAAATAACAAAAAAAAATAATAATAAAGAAATAATTACTAAAAAAAAAGATGCAAGTTTGAGAGAGTACATCGATGGGTGTGAACAACAGAGACGTAATAACGGGATTTTATGATTTTTAAAATAGATCTTTAAGAAATCTAATATAAAAAAAAATCACTTGAAGATTCATACAATTCATTATTATTCGTAAAAGACATAACAGAAAGACTATCTTCCTTTTTATTTATGTTTGTGGTATTTATGTTTTGAATATTTTTTTTTGCTTGAATTTGTTTTGATGGATTCTTTCAAATTATTTCTATGTCTGATATTTATGATATACCCCTAAGAAATGATCGAATTTTTCTATAAGGTTTTTCAGTGTTTTTAATTTTGGATAACAAGAGCAAAATTTACAGTTATTTTCATTTAGAAAATATAAACATATATTTAGACTTCACTTGTATGAAAAAATAAAATTGGAAAATTTGGGTTAGACAAAACTAGTATTTTTATTAACCTTTCGTCATTAATAATAAATTTTATCCACAATATAATAAAAAGTCCAGAACTTCAAATTCTTGAGGCTATAGGATTTATTTTTGTTAGATATAACTTTTATTTAAAAGCCTCTAGCCCGGGGGGGGGTGGGGTAAAAATTTCAAATAAACTGAATAATGATTTTTAGTTTAATTCAACTTGGAAAATATTTACTTAGATAGATATTAACTAATAGTTTTGTTAAAATATTGTATTCATCTAATACAATTGAAATAGAGAAAAAAACCTTGATAATTATTCCGTGTCCTATGTTTTTCAGAATTCAAAAGAATAGAGTAAAATTTTTGATATTTACTCTATTCTTTTAAATTATATAAGACCTAACAAAAAGTGTCCCTCGAGTAACTAATTTTTCCAGTTTTCAAAATAATCGAGTAAAATTATTAGAATTTAGTCTCTTTTTTAAAATTATCGACAAAAGAACGATAAGTGCCCGTAGAGTACCTAGTTTTTCCAGGAGGTTTTCTGTTTTAACTGTTAGTGTTCTAGGTTTTTTTTAGGTTTTCTATTTTATTTCAGAAGTGTTCTGGGTTTTTTGTGGTTTTCTATTTTATTTCGAAAATCTATTGATTTTCTAAATAAATAGAAAACTCAAAAAAACCTAATGAAAATCTTATGATTTTAAAAAAAACAGAAAACTCAAGAAGGATTACAGTCAGTTCCACTTTTAAGACACAAACATTCAACGAAATTTAAGGCATAATAAAAATCTCAAATTAAGGCACAAAATTCCGATTCTAGTAAAATAAATTGTATAATATAAAATTACAAATTTTGTCACTTAATTCGAGATTTTTTTGTGCCTTAAATTTCGTTGAATGTTTGTGTTTTAAAAGTGGAACTGACTGTAAAAACAGTTATCCAGAATTCAAGGAATAGAAAAAAATCATAAATTTTATCTAATCTTTGAAATTCTGGAAAAACTAAACACAGTTTTTTTTTTTTTTTTTTTTTGAAATAAACCGATAATTTATTTCATTTTCAGTTTATTTCAAAAATTAAAAAAAAAGTTAACAGAAAAAAACAAAAAAAACAAATTTTTTTTAAATTTAAATCAATTAATCATCCTTTTAATAGCCAAAATACTCATTATTAATTTGTAAGATATTCACAGATTTAAAATGCTTTTAGAAAATATTATTATAAACTCTCAACGTGGAAGAAACAATTATTCTATTTTTTTTTATTAAGTTAAAAAAATTTTAAAAGGACTAGAAAATTGGATTTTCTAACTTAAATTGTAAAATATCATGAAATAATATTTTTTTGATCAAATATCTCTTATTATTCAACTGTTTTTATTCGAAAAAAGTTATCAAAAAGGTAAATTTTCGTAAATATTTAATTTTTTTATGATCTTGTATGGTGAAAGAAAGAAGTTCCAAGTATTATCTGTTTTTTTTTTTTTTTTGATTTGGATATCTTTATTTTTTAAATCTTATGTGTTTTGACTTCTTGGTTATTATTGTAAAATTAATGATTTTGAAATGTTATTCGGGTGAAATATTCTTTTAAATTCTGGGATAACTAGATTAAAGTTGCGCGGGGCGCTTATCTTTTCCAGAATTCAAAGGAGGTAAGAACGATCAAATATTTTCTAGATAAAATAGAAAAACCCAAGAAAATCAAATATTTATTTTCCAGAATTAAAAAGAATTGAATAAAATAACTTATTTCGAAATGTTATTCGAATGAAATATTCTTTTAAATTATAGGATAACTAACTTAAATTGGTGCGGGATGCCTAGATTTACTTAATAAAAAAAAAAACGAAATAGAACAAAATCAAAGATTCTAATCAATTCTTTTAAATTCTGTTAAAGTTAAATTTGTTGTTTCTTTTTAATTTAAGAAATAAAAAATTTTTAAAATTTTCAGTTTTTTCTTAAATTAAAAAAAACTTACCACAATCATGAACTTCTAGCTCTAACTCTTCAATAAAATAAAAATAAATAAAAATAAATTTTATATAAAGTCGGTTTCACTTTTAAGACACAAACTCTGAACGAAATTTAAGGCACAATACAAATCTCAAATCAAGGCACAAAATTCCGATTCTAGTTAAAATAAATTGTAAAATAAAAAATAACAAATTTTGTGCCTTAATTTGAGATTTTTTTGTGCCTTAAATTTTGTTGAAAGTTTGTGCCTTAAAAGTGAAACCGACGTAGTACTTGAATAATAAATCATAATTACTGGAACCAATATGCAGTTTGTTCTTGATCTAATATTAATAAAATCATTGATTCACCAATCTTAATATTGACGTCCTATCTTCACAAATCAATAAAAAATGAATAATAAAAAAAGTAACTAATTAGTTCATGATTATTTAGAAATTTTAACAAGATAATAAATTATACATTGAGTTGGTAAAGACATTTTTATGAAATAATTATTACATTTATGAAAAATATTTTAAGTAATGATTAAATTAGAAATTACTATAATTCTACCAAACTTGTTATAATTTTATTTTATCTCTAAAAAAATATTTTCATAAATATACCTAATCTCTTGCAAAATATAAAAAAAAAAAAACATTAGTGTTATTAATGTAATAGAAATTCAAAAGTTTAAATGTAATTTAATTCTAAATAATATTTATTATGTTAGAAATCATTGTTAAAATGGTTAAATGGATAATTCCAGATCAAAAAAAAAAATGGACATTAATTTAATTGTCTAAAAAAAGGGAACTTTTAAAAAAATTCTAATAATTACAAATATATTCATTTTTTAAAGATTTTTTTTTTACCTTTTTTGAACTTTTAAAAGTTTGTATCATGTATTTGAAAATTTGTAAAATTTGAAAGAATATCAAAGCCTGAAATCCGACTGACTATCAGTCTGAAAATTCTAAAAGTCTTGAAGGTTTCTCCAATGTTTGTGCGATTCTTGTGATTAAATCCTTATTGTAAAATATAAAAATTTAAAAAGTAAAAATATTGATAAAGCAGTACATTTAGTGAGTCTAGTAATTGTGTGGTATAAATATTTCTAAATATCATTATTACAAAAGTATTGTCATGAAATTATCTTTTATGAAAATAAAATTCACAATTTTAGACTTGTTTAAACCTAACTTTTGAAAAAAAAAACCCATTAAAAAAGAAAAAATAATATGATATTTTTGTTTGTATTTATTTTATTTAAATCTTCTATAAAGATCATTTAGAAAAGTTTGAACAAATAACGAAATTCCAAGAACAAATCGAGATGTTTTCAAAATAACAAATCAAGGTAATTTGAATATTTTGGATTTCTAAATGTTTTATCTTTTACATTTTTGAAAAAAAATATAAAAAAACAATAAATTCTAAATTCTCACAAAATATTTGAATTGAATGGCCTAAGTTTGTAAAATAATTTAATTTTCGCGAACTTCTCGAAGACGCCTAATGGTTGATCTTGCTGTGACAGCAGAAGGTGTACTATTTACAAAGTAATACAATAAAAATAAAAAAAAACAAAAAGAGAAATAAATAAAGATTTTAAAATGTTTTTATTTGAATTTTGTCAAAGGTTGTGGAAAAATCCAAATTCAAGATTGTTCCAAGTAGAAAAAAGCACTAAAAAATATTTTACCTTAAAGTATATGCTCCACCAGCCATTGTATGTTTACATTTGGTACAATGCCAAATTCCCCATGAAGTTCTTTTTTACTGCATCCTTTTCGTGTTTTAAAGATTTAAAGGAAGTTCATTTAAAGTTACATAAGATGCAAATTTTTTGAAAAGTTAAAATTGAAATTCCAAAGGATAAATCAATACAAAACAATAAAAAAAAAAAAAAAAAAGAAAGAAAAGCAACAAAAAAAAAAAAAAAAAAGAAAAATTACCTTTCCACAAAATGGACACGTAAATCTTGAGTGTTGAGCAACTTCAATTTTTCTGATTTGTTTACGTCTTTTTTGGGATTAATTAAAAGGGAAGAATGATAAAATAAAACAAAATGAAAAAAAAAGATTTGTTTGTTGTTGTTAAGGAGCAAGTTGATTCTTTTTCTTTTTTTTTAAAACAAAACAAAAAACAAAAGCGTACAAAGAGGCGCCATAACGAGGACCATATTTTCCAGTAATACCGACTTTTTTTGTTCTTCGACCCATTTTAAAAAATTTTAGAAATGTTAAAGATAAGAAAAAAATAAAAAATAAATATTTTTGAAAGATTTGAAATTGTTACAATAAATTCTTTGAAATACATGAGATGAGAGTATATGGTGTTTGTTTTTAAAGAAAAAGATTGAAGATTTCTTTTAGGAATCAACAGCATGTTATCAAGAATCATTTTTTTGAAAATTCTTAAAAAGTAATTAGTTTATTCATAATGAACATCTATAAAGAAAAAAAAGCTGTTATCCTTCTTAGAGGAAGATTTGCAGGAAGAAAAGCTGTTGTTATCCAAAACTGGGACGAAGCCAACCCAAAAGGATACAACTTCCCACATTGCCTTGTTGTAGGTATTGATCATTATCCAAAAAAGATCAACAGACAAATGAAAAAAAGACAAAAAGCAAGAAGATCTACAGTCAAACCTTTTGTTAAAGTTGTGAACCAAGCTCATTTAATGCCAACAAGATATAACATTAGCCTTAATGTATCTAAAAAAAAAGCTAACCTTAAACTCTTTGGTGATGTCTCAACAAGAAGCGAAATGAAAAAAGAATTAAAAAAGGCCTTAACAAAAAAGTAAGCAAGATCTATTTTCTTTATCTTTTTGTTTTTTTTTTTCCTACTTCATTACCTTTTATCTTTTACCTTTAACTTTTTATCATTCTATTCAAAAACTTACAACCAAAAACCCTTTAAATTTTTTCAAACTTTTGTTTTTTTTTTGTTAATTCTTTTTTTTTTTTTAATTTAATAGATATTTAAATGGTAAAAATAAATGGCTTTTCACAAAATTAAGATTTTAAATAAAATCTTCGATCCTAATTTTTGATTTGAATTGGAACCAATCCCTTTTTTCTCCACAAAAATAAAAATAATTAACTAAATAAAAAATAAACAGACAAAAAATTTATAGATCGATAATAATAAAGTTGTAAAGTGACAAGGATCTTTATGTTTGTCATTTTTAATCTTACACAAAAATTTCTTTTTTTTTTTTTTCTTTTTTTATTTTGCTTTTTTGTTTTTTTTTTGATTTTTTTGAAAATAAATTTTTTTTTTGATTTGATTCGTTTTTCAAATTCCACACAAAACAACAGAAATTATAAAATTTATTTGAAAAGGTACACCTTGAATTAGTCTCCTTTTAATTCAAAATGAAAATATTTTTAATCACACCTTTGTGGATATTAACTCTTCCCTCAAAAAATAATAAAAGTTTATTTTGTAAAATACTTTTGTTCTTTTTTAGAGAAAAAACCAAATTGGATTCACAATGACAGAAAATTTTCGGGTCTCATTAGTATTGCATTTTTTTAAAGATAAAACAAAAAGAAAAATTTTTTTTTTGAACAAGATCAATCATTTTTCATTGAAGGTGGTGTATAACTTATAAAAAAAAAATAAAAAATTAATAGTGCCTGCCAAAAAGTGTAAAAATCACAATTAACACCAAAAAGTGTAATAATAGAGGAAAAAGTTGAAAAATAACTACAATTAAGAACAAGTTTTAGTTAGATTTTTATAAAAGTTATCGAAACAAACCTTAGCTTCAAAGAAAAGAAGAAAATTGTTCAAATCTAACATCAACGTAAACAAAAATTACAGAAATTTCAAACCCCAAATTATGACAAATATAAGAATCTTTGATATTTTTATTCTTTTCCTTTTTCATAATACTAGCAAGGAGACAAAACGTTATTATTTGAGTTTATTGGTGGTGTTATTTAGGATTATAATCGAAGGACAATTGGATTCGGGTTATTTAGTTTAAATTACTGGAAAAATCCGATTTGAATAAACGTAATAAAGGTTGATCTCATCAATTAAAAAGAGATTGATATTTTATCCAAAAAATAGGAATTTGAGAAAATGATGTTACATTTTTAAAATAAATTTCATCAAAAATGTAGGAATGGTATTTTTAATCCAAGAACTCTAAATATTGCTTATTAAAACTTTAAAATTGTCTAAAAGTTACAATTTCTATTATTTAATAAAATAATTTTTTTTTTTTTTTATTATTTTGAAGGGGGGAAATTAATTTCGTCTGACTTGCCATTATGTTTTTTTTTTAATTTTTGAAATAAACCGAAAATCTATTTAATTTTTGGTTTATTTGGTAAATTAAAAAAAAAAACACCGTTAGTTTTTCTTGAGTTTTCTGTTTATTTGGAAAATCAATAGATTTTCGTTAGGTTTTTTTTACTTTTCGAAATAAACCGAAAATATATTAAAATTTTCTTTTTATTTCAATAAGTAAAAAAAACCGAGAACACTTCAGAAATAAAATAGAAAACCCCAAAAAAACCTAAAACACTTAACAGATATAACAGATAACCACAAGAAAATATCGGCACTTGGGGAGCACTCTATGGCACTTTTCCAATTTCTAAATTTTTGTTTAGAAAAATCTGTTTGGAAATAACAATAAAGAATCATAATTTTATTTATCATTAACCAATGATAAAACAAATAATAGGATGTTATTTTGAATAATATCCTTTAAATAATATTCTTATTATTTTTGCTAATTTGATTTAAATCTTTAATATAAAATTTTTAATTTTCTTCATAGAATGAGTAGTTCCATAAAAAATGATTGATATCTTCAATTATTTCTGAGTTAAGGTATTTTTGACATAAATAGTAACGTTTTTTTTATTTTCTTTTTATCATAAATATAAAAATACTGATTTAAATAAATTACAAAGTTTCGTAGTTTTAATATAGAATTTGAAACCTTCTATTTTAAATATTTATTGTCTTTAGGTTTTTTTTTCATTTGAGAAATTAAAAGAAAAATTATTAGATTTTTTCATCATTTCAAAATTTAAAAAAACTACTACCATTAACTTTTCCAGAATTCAAAAGAATTGAGTAAAATAAATAAATTTACTTTTAATTTCTCAAACCAAAAAAAAAAGTGATATTTGTCTTTTCTTGAGTTTTCTGTTTAATTGGAAAATTAATAGATAAAACAAATTAAACACATAATTACAGTAAAAACTAGGCATTTTGTGGCATTTTATTGTACTCTAAGCCACTCTAAACCACTCTAGGCCACTCAAAGAAACACATGTTTATTTTTGTTATAGTTATAATGCCTAATAATTTTAAATATACTTTACCCTTCTATCCAGAACAATTTATAATCATTTTTTCTCTAAATTTAGATTTACATTTAATAATTTATAGTTACTTCTTCGCAATGAATATGTTCATTATCTTTTTTTAAAACATTAAATTTCTTGATATATGCTAAATTCCCGTAATTTCTAATTTATTTTTGAGTTTATATATTCTTTTATAGATTGAAATTCCTACTATGCAATTTTTGCTCCAGTTTAAAAGTTATCCTTGGAGAATGTGAATTATTTTTTAAAAAAAAATTGTTACATTTTTATATATCCAAGAATAAATTGTGTCAAAATATTTTTGAGTTGGATTATATATAATTAATTTATAAAATAACTGAATAATTCCTATTACTTTTAAATTTGGTAGTTTAACCCCATTTTTAATTTGTGTTGATAAAAAACATAATTATTATTTTTTTCAAGCTATCTTTTACTTTTTTAAGTTGTTTTAGAATTGTTTCTCTATTTCTAAGTATAATTCCTTAAATAAATAATTTCTGATAATTAATTTGATTTTAAAGTTTTATCAATATTTAGTTTCAAAAGAAAAAATTATTATTTTACTCGTCTTTATTTTGTAATATCATTTCTATATATTGAAAATTTCTTGATAATACAAAAAAATCTTATTTTTAAAAAGAAGGAGATTTTATGATGTTATTAGAAGTAGATCGGTTTGAGTTTTGTCCAATGTTTTTAAACCAAAAATTTTCAATTTTGAGATTAAACAACAATTTTTTTTAATTTTTTCAAAGTTTTATTTTACATAATGTTTTTTTTTTTAAATTAAATAATTTTTTAGTCAAAGGAGTTCAAATGAATTATAGTGTAATAACTATGTTTAAAGGGTTTTAATGGATATTAGAAGAAAGTATTAATTTATGAAATCCAAAATTGATATCATTTTTTCACATTTTAATTTCTTTTTAAATTTTTTTTTGTAAAGTAATTCATTTGTAAATTATTTTTTTGTTTTTTAGACAGATGGTCACCTGTTAGAAATTTCTATTTTAAAAGTTATTCCAACAGTGAAAAATATCCTTGACAAATTATTTTGATATCTATTCGAATTTATATAGGATCTTCAATAGGGGATCGAAATGAACAAAAGAGGGTTTTATGATATCATTGTTAGGTGATTTAAAAGTTGCTAAAATCGGCATTGTTTTGATTAGATCACTATATGGTTGAAAAAAGTGATATCCAATAATACTATAAACTATTATAAGCGCAAAATAAGGACAATTACATTAAAATCATGATAATTGTTGATAAATTGTAATAAATTCTAAAATGTCCCTATTAAAAAGTAATTACTATATAATATTTGATGGCTTTTAGGGCTAATTTAATAATATTTTTACAAAAAATTTTTATGATCAAAAGAAAAGATACTTGAAAAAATAATTATTCTTTTAAAAGATAACATTAAAGATACTTGATTCAATCAAATATTATATCAAAGAGTTTTCGTGGTATTATATTTTGATTTTGTTGGCCAATGGATTGATTGATTCTTTAGATATAAAACAATAATAAAAAGGTAAAAAAAATATTTTCTCATCCAATGATTATCTTGTAAATTGTTTTTGAATGAAAGAGCTTCGAAAATAACCAACACTTCACACTTTCTTTAAAAAAGGTGTTCTTGGGTGAAACCATTTTCTTTATTCTATGAAAGTTGAAAGCGAGTGAATTGTTTTTCAAAAGCTTTCTCAACAACCTAGCAATCTTAACACCAATTATTAAGATTCTTTGTACATTTTATTTAATTCTTGTTATTTCCGAATATCTCCTAACTTTTTATTTTACAGAAACCATAACTAGAGTTTAATATTTATTTTCAACAGATCACCAAAACCAAGGAAAAAATACTCTTTCTTCTTTTTGATTATTTAACTTATGAAGGTAACAACTCTATTTTAAAAAAATACATCTATTATATAATCAAGTATAATCTTAAAATAGATGATTATTAGTGTGTTCATAATTTTCGTTTGGGATTTTAAAATCATCAATAAAAAAAAAAAAATGCCAAATACAATTTTTTTTTTAATAAAAACAAACTCTTTCCGTTTATAAATCCCTAGTATTACAAACCTTCAAACATTTGAAAATACTTTACAATGCATGTAAACATTTCCTAGCGTTTTTAATGGCAAAAGGCTTTGTAAAAGTCAAATTTTGTAAAAGTAAATCGATACTTTGTACGTTGATCTCAAAAAAATAATTTTTTATTTTCTTAAGTTTTTTTTTATATATCATGATTTTGTGATTTTTCATCATAAAGTGGGACTAATCACAATTTTTTAGTATTATCATGAATTTATTGCTAATATTGTAATAATACATGCTATCATCAAAATCTCTTCTATTAAAATTATATTTGATCTTAAATTACTGATCAAAATAAACCGAATTGTTTTTATCTATTTGTAAAAAGAATTTTAGTGATATTATCGATAAGGGAATATATTGATTGATAGATTGACTTCATATACACACCATCCAAATCTGGTATGTATAGTTCTACATATTTCTTATTTATTCTTCAAAGGTCAATTCAAAAAAATAATTTATATTCGAAAAAAATGTTGGGTACCTTTGACAGAAAAATCTTTTTCATTAAAATTCATTAATAAAAAGATGTAATATACTTTTCACAATCTGTGATTCACTTTTTATTAGGTTTTAACTTTTTTTAGATTTTTTAGAATGTCGAAATATCAGATTTTTATTTTTTTTTCTAAAAATATTTAAAAAGTTAATTCTTTAAAAGATTTAATAAAAGGATATATTTGAATCTAAATGAATATTTTTTTTTTTTATTTTTTGTAATTTTCTCAATTCTTATTATTCCAAAATCCCAGACTAAGATACTTTCAGAGCACAATTCAACAGAAAATATTAACCCATTCACAAGTACTAGTTCGGTAACTTAGATGAGATTATTGATTTAGTTCAACTATTCTAGTTTTTTTCATTTCATTGAAGTAGGATTTTTTTAAGATCTATTTTTTTATGTATATTTTTTAATTCTTCAGATGTTTTTTATATCCATTGTAACTACATCAAAAAAAAAAAAAAAAAAAAATGCGTAAAAATGGGAGGAACCCAAACGACTTAAAAAGGGGATTTGAAAAAGTTAATAGTATAAAATAAGTTACAATTCATAAAACCCAAAAAGATTATCAGTTCTAAATTTTTTATTTGTAGCCCATTTGATCAAAGCTATACCAAAATTTACAGATTTTTCAATAAAATGAAGATAAAAAATTAAATAATGTTTGAATAGAATTTTACTTGTATTTTGATATTTCAACTCTTAACTTGATGGGGGGGGGTTAGAGTCAATTTATGAAGTGTGAATTGGGAGTTTTCATAATTATCTTTAAAATAATCTTCAAACTTTTAAATCCCTATTTGTAAAACTCAATTAACAACTTATGGTTCTGGCTTTTATAAAATAACTTTCTTTATGTTTGAGAATTTTTTAGAGTTATCAAATATTCATTATTTAGGGGCTTGTAACGAATTTGTTAATAAACGGACAAAAATTGAAATAAAGTGATATAAATTGAAAAAAATATAAGTAACTTTATTATTTTATAAAAAATAGATCAAAGTAAAATTAAGTAATAAAAGTATCATGAAGGTAATAAAAAGTATGAAAAAAATTTTTTTTTTTTTTTTTTTTTTCAAAAATTAAATAATAATTTCAGTGCACAAGATCAATCAAAAAAAATAAAAAAAAATTGAATAAAATAAAAAGGTTTGTCAATAAATTCAATATAATAAAAAAAAAATAAGAAAAATAAAAGAAAAAATGTGAAAATAATCTCTTTAGGATGAGAAAAAATGCTTAATATCGACCATTTAAAATTGCATTTGCAACTCTTCTTACATTGCCTTTGAACCTTTTCAATAATTTAGTATTAAGTTCAAGATCAACAAGTCCAATTTCGATAAGTTGTTCCATTTCATTTGCGTATTCAATTTCTTTTTGTAAAACATCATTACTTTCTTTGTTTTCTTCAGTCTCTTTTTTTTCTTCGGTTTCTTCAGTTTCTTCAGTTTCTTCAGTTTCTTCAGTTTCTTTTGTTTCTTTTTCTTCATTTTCTTTTACTTCAAAGAATTCTTCGATTTCTTCAAGTGGGGTGAAATTAATTTTATTGCTTTCTTTATCTTCATCTTTTTCTTCTTGTTTCATTTGGATGACATTTTCGTTTTCGTTATCTATTTGTATTTCAATTTCCTTTTCCTTTTCTTTTTCGATTTCAGTTTCTTTTTCGATTTCCTTTTCCTTTTCCTTTTCCTTTTCCTTTTCTTTTTCCTTTTCACATTGTTTGTGGAATGTAAAACCACCATTTTTACCGGATTGGGTGCTGAAAAAACAATTCTTCTGTGGGAACATTCCTTTCACCATTTGTCCAAACATACCCTCCATTGGGAATGGGAATGGGAATGAGAATGGTAATTGAGATTTGCATTGTCCTTTACCAAAAAAGCTCTTGATCATTTGGACAATAGGAAGATCAGTAATGATCTCTTTCATTTGGACAATTTTGTTAATTAAAAGCGTCGAAAGATTGGTGATCTCAGTTTGAATTTCTTGTGGGAGCTTACTTTCTTCAAGGAGGGATTGGATTTGAACAAGAACAGTCTCAATCTCAATTGCACCATTGTCGATCAAGCTTTCTAAAATTTCCCCTAAACGTGGGAGTGACTCTTTGAACCAATCAACAACTTTCTTGTTTTGAATTAACTTTTCGATCCTTTTGTCGATTCCTTTCAGATCCTTAAAGCTGTTTTTTAATTTGGGTGGGAGCATAAACATTGGATTCATTTTCATGAAATTAAAAGGATGACAACATCTTCCTCTTCTTCTTTGGAAACATGAATTCATTTGTTGGTTTCTTTTAGGTACAGTTCTTACTGTTTTCTTTGTTTTTTTTTTGGAAACTATAGTTTCAATAAAAACATCAAGAAACAAAGATTAAATTATTGAGGATTTTTTTTTTTTTTTTTTTTTGGATTATTTTTTGTTTTATTTAAAAGAAAAATAATACCTTTAACAATAAAAAGTCTTAAAAGTGGTCGATCAGTTGTGGTGGCAAATCTCATAGCCTCACGAAGTTCCAGATCAGTTGTAAATACAACAAATTCATCTTCATCATCTTTGTATTTTAAGGAATATTGTGTTCGATCACGAACATCAATTTCGAATAATTTGTTCAGTATCTCACAAAGTTCATTATAGGAACTATTAAGTGGCATTGACCATCTTCGAATTTCGTTTTCAAAATGAACTTTAAGAGACATTACTTCTGAAGTTTTGGTTGACATTGATCAAAATATAAAAATAAAAAAAAATATCAAAAAAATTAAAAAAAAATAAAAGGTAAAAATTCTTTCTTGGGAAAGTTAAATAAAATAAAAAATAAAAAAATGAAAGTGTTTTAAAATTTTTTCTTTAAGAAATACAAATTTTATTTTCATAGATTTAAGTTTGTATATCCGAAACGTACCAATTTCTGGAGAAAAATTTGGTTTTATTGTTAAATATTAAAAATAATTTCATCACTAGATTGGAAATCTTTAAGTGTAACAAGGAGGATCTAAAAAAAGGCCATAATAGAGACTATGGTTCAAAATATTGGTGAAATATATTTTTTATCTCTTAAGATCTTGAAAGACATTTAATTTCCACAATGTTTCTATTCAGGGTCACTGAGATTCCTTTTTTTTGAGATTCATTAAATACATAAACAGAAATATACTTGGTGTAGTTCACTCTCTGATCAGTAAAAGTAATAAAGATTTAGAACAAGTATCTGAATCGTCAGAAAAAAAATAGTTATTAAGATAATTGCAAATTATTCTGTTTTTTATATTGTGGGTTTCTTTTCAATTCACCTTATTTTCCTATGTCCGTTATGCGGCAAATTTTTTGGTGTTACTAAAAGAAATCGGATTCATCACTATGAATAAAAAACAATTTGAAACAATTCAATTTGATCTTAAAAGTTCAATGTTAACGTGAGAAA
The DNA here is from genome assembly GCA_027625915.1 of Anaeramoeba flamelloides. Lineage (NCBI taxonomy): Eukaryota > Anaeramoebidae > Anaeramoeba > Anaeramoeba flamelloides. The sequence continues at coordinate 13,782,077 of JANTQA010000008.1, read as the reverse complement.
AATTAACGTGAGGCTGTGTTGGTTTTTATTTGATTTGTCTACATGAATTATTAGGTCAGATAATTCTGAAGAAAGGCTAATTCGAAAAAATATAGTCTTGTTATCGAAATAACCAGTGCAGAAAGCTTAAAGCTGTGCTTCAAAATAAACAGCGGGTTTCTTTTTTAGAGGATACTTAAACATTAAATGATCAAAAGAAACCCAAATGGTAAGCCATAATTAATATGGTCTTGGTTTCTTAAAGTTCTTTTATTAAAAAAAGAAATTCAAAAGAAGAAAGATCAAATGGTAAAATTTATCTCAAAAAAAAGAAAATTTGATAAAATATTTTTATCCTCAAAAATACACAACAAGATTTGTTGGTATCTTTTTATAAGTTGTGATTAAGTTTCAAAAATCTCAATTATTTTTCTCAAATCATGATATTTTGTGAAAATCGTGATAATCAATAATAACCTGATAAGATCACAAATCACCATATTCGATAATTTCTCGATAATGGTCTAAAAATCGTGACTAATATCAAACTATTGGGATTAAAAATTAAATCGCTTTATAAAAGCGGATGACTTTTGGAATAATTCAACAATATTTTTCAAAAAGAAAAATTTTGTTTGATCAAAAAAACTGATCTTGATAAAAAAAAGTTATTCTTTTCAAAAAGAACAAAAAAATACTTGATTCAATCAAAGATCATATCAAAGAGTTTTCGTTGTATTTTGTTTTGATTTGGTTGGAATACCCATAGATCGATCGATCCTTTCGATCAACTAAGGTAATAAAAAGGGCAAATAAACATTTTCTCAGTCAATTGGGGTATTATAAATTTGTTGAATAAAAAGAGGTTCTAAAACCACCAACCCTTTATCTCATTCTTTAAAAAATGTATTCTTGGGTTAACATATTATCTTAATTCTAGGAAAGCTGAAAGGAGTTAGGATAACTTTTCACAAGCTTTTACAACAAGATAGCCAGATTATCACCAATTATTAAGATTCTTTGTAAACTTTGTTTTCTTCTTTTTATTATTCTTCTTTTTCTTTGTATTTTACAGAAAACACAACTAGAGCTTCGAGGTTGTTATATGCTCAATCGCCAACATGAAGGAATATTACTCTTTCTTCTTTATGGTTATTTAACTTGTGAAGGTCATTACCCAATTTTAATAAAATTCATCTATTTTATATTCAAGTGTATTGTTGAAATGGGTTATTATTAGTTTGATTATAAAATTCAAATGTGATTTGATATTTTGTTAAAAAAAAAATGAAAAGAAAAAAATTTTGTGTTTCCACAGCAAACAGAATCATATCATAAAAATTTTATGTCTTTCAAAATTTTCAACACACTTGATTATGTTTTGCATACTTTTAAAAATTTTCAAACATTTTTGGATGGGAAAAGGCTTGTAAAGTCAAATTTTTTTTTACAAAACTCATCGGATTTTTGTGTAAGGCGATTTCAAAAAATAATGTAAATATTATAACAGATAACAGTCAAATCTAAAACCCGGGAATTTCTGAAACCTGGTAATTCCATTTTTCTGATCAATTGTAATTATTAGTAAAATGTCAAAAATATACTCCCATTTTACAGACAAATAACCCAATTACCCAGCAACTTATAACCTTTCCAATTGGAGCATTGGCTAAATATTCTGAATCCATTAATTTTAACTCTTTGGTGAATTCAGAAATCAAAAAAATCCAAAATTTGTAAAATTAATTGAGAACATGACTGAAAATGAAAATCCACTTTTTAATTTTAAATTTTGAAATAAAAAACATTTTCATAATTTTAAAATATTTGAGAGAATTTGAATTTGAGAGAGGTGTTTGATTATTGTAAATTTTCATGAAATTATGAAAACCATTTTGTCAAAAAATAAATCCTCTAAGGTTCCCAATAGAAATTTAAAATTTTGAAAAAATTATTAAAAGAAAGATATACTCTCAATTCCAAAATAAATGAAACAACATTTTCATTCAGCTTTCCAAAAAAATCACAACTCAAGAATTAAAGTAAATCATAAAAGTCCCCAACCCTTAAAGTTTAATTCACCATTGTGAAAAAAATTTGGGTCATTAAAAAAAATTGGGTCAGTCAAAAATTTGTTTTCGTTTTTTAAATAATAAATTTTAGCAAAATGGTTTTTTGATCAAAGTAAAATTTTATGAACAAATCTTACATTTAATAAAAAACCAAAGTCATTATCAATAATAATTTTCAAATGCAAAATTAAATTGTTGCATTTTAACCTTTTGGAATTACTGTGGAACTCCAAAAATACAAAAATTTATTTTTAATTGCCAACTTTACTAAAAATAAGAGAACTATTTAATAGGAAATATCAAAATCTATTAATTCAATAAGATATTTATCATTGTTCATAAACGTAAATTTATCATAGTTAATCTTAAATATCCTTTTAAACCAAATTGAATCATAACTTCTTCCAAAAAAAGATGTTTTTTCGAAAGAGGTTGTTTTCCACTTATGTTTACAATCAAAACTTCAAAATACCGAAATTTCAAGATTTCAGAAACCATTTAAATTCTAAAAATCCTCATAGATAAACCTTAATTTAAAACTGTTATTAATTTTTGGTCTTCCCAAACAATAATTAACTTGATCTTGTAATGTTTTCTAATAAAAAAAATTAACATTTTTAGTAAAGTTTACAATTAAAAATAAATTTTTGTTTTTCCAGAGTTCCACAGTAATTCCAAAAAGGTTAAAATGCAACAATTTAATTTTGCATTTGAAAATTATTATTGATAATGACTTTGGTTTTTATTAAATGTAAGATTTGTTCATAAAATTTTACTTTGATCAAAAAACCATTTTGCTAAAATTTATTATTTAAAAAACGAAAACAAATTTTTTGACTGACCCAATTTTTTTTAATGACCCAAATTTTTTTCACAATGGTCATAATTTTTTGCTTATTTTAATAAGTTAAAATTTGAAATTTATAAGAATTTTAAAACCTTTTTTTGGAAAGCTGAATGAAAATTGTGTACAATTTATTTTGCAACAAATAGTAAAGTAAATAAAACTATTATTTCATATTTGAAATAACAAAATAATTCTTATAAAGATGATTTCTAATAAATTTAGAATTTATCTAAAGGGAAAATCGCAATAAATTTGATTTTCAATTTTCAGTCATGTTCTCAATTACTTTTACAAATTTTGGATTTTTTTGATTTCTGAATTCACCAAAGAGTTAAAATTAATGGATTCAGAATATTTATCCAATGCTCCAATTGGAAAGGTTATAAGTTGCTGGGTAATTGGGTTATTTGTCTGTAAAATGGGAGTATATTTTTGACATTTTACTAATAATTACAATTGATCAGAAAAATGGAATTACCGGGTTTCAGAAATTCCCGGGTTTTAGATTTGACAGTAATGTGAATATCGCGATAATGTTGATTATCGTGATTATTGTGATTTTTCTCAATAAAGTAGGACTAATGGCGATTTTTTCAGATTGCCATAAAGTTATTGTTAATATATTAATAATGCGTGTTATCTTCAAAACCTCAAATAAGTTTAATAAAAATTGAGAAAAATACAAAAAAATTTCAACAGATTGTATTCCTATTTTAAAGTATACTGGAAATATCAAGGAAAGTACTTTGAAAATTGATTTAAACTTCGATATAAGAACAGGGCCATGGATCTGATTCGACATTTAAACAAGAAGAAAAAAGGTACATATTATATTTTGAAATATAGACTCTCATCTGTTAGTATATATTTTTTTTAAGAATCCCCAATAACTATGTTTTTGAAAAATGTTTGTATTTGTGAAAAATAAATGTTTTTTTGTGCAAATTTTATAAAATAACTGTGGGTTTTCAGACTGTAAATTTTGTCAAGTTATAATAATTATTTTTTTGGAATTTTGAAAAGAGTTTATCAAATTGTTAAATAACAATTGTGTTGTATTAAAAAAAAATACTTGGCATAAAAATAATGCTGACACGGTTTTTAACTGTTAATATGAAGAAAATTGTTATGTTAACTATTTTATAGAAAGTGTGGATATTTTAAAACTTTTTTCGAGTCTTCTGTTTTAATAAAGTAGGTGTCCAGTCTTTAAATACATGGCGGGGTTGGGAGTCTGAAAGAAAGAAACTAATAAACAAACTTCCTTGTTTTGTAACAACATTAAACTTAAAAAAAGTTTTAATTCTGTCAAAATAATAAAAATAAAAAAAAAGTCGAGTTTTTTAAAAATGACTGTACTTGATTAATAATTTCTTATTTTTGAATCTTTTTTTTTTTTTTTTTGATGGATCAAACTTTTAAAAATGACTAGTCACCAATTTTTAGGATATTGATTAATTAAATTACAGTGTTCAAAACAATATTCAATCAATCAAAAAACAAGAATAAAAATATAATTTTCCTTAAATCATTTTAAACCTCTTAAAACTTGATTGTGTTTCAGAATAAGTGGATCTAATTTGTTTATCAAGTAATTAAATAAATACCCTATGGGTACCCCAATTTAATGAAATTTAATTAGGTCAGTATTAATTTAGAAAAGAATATTATTTATGAAAGAGATTTGATTTTAAATAAAAGATATAATCGAGGGGACAGTAAACTAAAAACAGATTAAAGCAAATTTATTAGCAAATTCAAAAAAAAAAATCACTGTATATTTAAATTTCAAAACAAAGTAAAAATCTGATTATTGCAAAATCAACCTATTTTTTTAAAGCGGTTTTCCGAAATGAATTCTTGTTTTTGTTAGTTTGATCCATTTTTCGAATTTTTTAAAAGTTCAAAATCCAATATATTTCTGAATTATTCAAAAACAAATGATTTTTTCTTTGAAATAAGAAAGAAATCTTTTTATTTATTTTTTATTTATTTTTTATTTATTGTTTATTTATTGTTTATTTATTGTGAGAAAGTAGTAATCAAAGAAATTTTACTAAATAAAAAAGAGAAGAAGAAAAATAATTAAAATATTAACCTAAAAAAATATTATATCCTTTAAATGGCCAAATTTAAAGATTATCCAACGTCGTTAGGTTTTCCAGGATTTGAAAGAATTGAGTAAAAACCTTGATTCTACTAAATTCTTTCGAATTCTGGAAAATCGTGGTTAGTTTTTTTTTATTTCTCAAATTTAAAAAAATCTAGGCACTTGACGACACGTCCCCTGAAACAAGAGGAGTAAAAACCCAATAGATGGGTTATCAGTAATTAATAAAGATTCCATAAATTGTTATTAATAAATTGGTATTCCACTACCAGACAAGTGGGGCACTATGTACCCGAATTTGTATGTTTTTTAACTATTTTGAAATAAGAAAGAAATTTTAACCTCTATAAAGGGTGTGAACCAAAATACACTTAAACAATAAAACCACTAAGTTTGAAAATAACTCAGTATAAAAAATTTACTTAATTTTAAAAAAAATATCCAGTATATATTTCAACCTTCAAAAAATTATAATTTTTTGATTCAAATAACAGTTTTAAACATTTTTTTCTTTTTATTGAACAAAAAAAATAAGAAAAAAAAACCAAATAATCAAATTAAAAATCCTCTCAATATTCTTTTTAAAAAACCTCGAAAATTCAAGTTATAAAAAAAAAAAAAAAAAATGCCTTTTGATAATGATTATTTATAATAAATGGTTAATAACACAATTTTATTTTTTTCAGTAGGCTATTAACAATACAAAGATTAAAGGTATCAATAAACTTTATAATTATTTCTTAATTTTTTAAATATTTTCAAACAAATAAAACGAATTCAAATTAATAATTCTAATAAAAAAAATAATAAATATGATCAAATAACTAATTTTAATACAAATAATTCCTTTTTTAGGTCATTTGTATTTGAAAAAAGAATATTACCTAATCTTTTGAGTTTAAAAGCATTGAATAAATATTCCTGAATAAAATAGATGATCATTTTTTTTTCAGATCTTCAAGGATTCAATATTTGATTTATTTTTTATTGTATTTTTCAAATAAAATTAAAAGCCCACTGTTATTTCTCAAAAAAAAAACTCTCATAAATCTTGTAAAAGTGAGATACATTCAAAATTAAAATGTTTTGCAATTATTTTCCTAATTTGATCCAAAAACCCAACAAAAAAGGATCAGATCTTTTGACTGAAAATTTCAAATGAGAAATATTGAACTTTTTTAAAAATGATAATTCATCTCTCTAAAGTTGATAAACGCAGTTGTATCTCTTGTTTAATTGTGTACTTAGGTAAAATAATTACTCTATTAACCTTTGGTAAAAAAACCATAAATAAGGGTTACCAAACCCTTTTAACATTAAATTTGAAGAAGTAATCAGGTTTCTTTTCTCTCACAAAATACCTTATGTCTTATCATTTTACAAAACAAAAGAAAGTTTTCAAAAGAAAAACACATTTTTCTCAAAATTGTCAAAATGATTTTCAACTTCCATGGTTTGGTTTATTTTCTCTTGCCAATCATCTTTGGGGAAAATAGATCCTTTAACTTTTTTAATGAGAAAATTACTGGATTTTGATTTTTCAAAACCCATCAATACAATACAAAAACTTAATCTTTTCACAAAACCGTATGTTTGTGTATAAGAGACTGTTAAAATATGAATATAACAAAAAGAACCCTAAATTCTCAATTACCTAAAGTTGAGGAAAGAAGTAATTATTATTACATTCATTTTTTTTCTTTTTGTTATTTGTAAAGGATTATTTACAATAAATTAAAGAAGTAAATGAGTAACGTAGATAAGTCTATAATTGTTTGTGGTAAGTTAATGCTTCAACCCATCTTTTTTTTTTTAAATTTTTTTTTGTCTTTTTCTTTTTACTTTATTTTTTAAAAAATAAAAAAACTTTTACTGATTTTTTAACAAAAAAATTAACAAAAATTTATTCCACGAAAAACAAACAAACAAACAAACCAAATAATCTTACAAAAAAAAAAAAACAAAAACAACCAAATTAATCCAAACCAAATCAACAAAAGATAATGGAACTGGGTTTGTCAAAGTAGGATATGCAAATTCAAATTTCCCAGCAGCAGTTTTCCCATCAATTGTTGGAAGACCAGTTCTTAGATACGAAGAAAATGTCACCAATGTCAAAATTAAAGACATTATGATTGGGGAAGAAGCAGAACAAGTTAGAAATATGCTTCAAATTAGTCACCCCCTCGAAAATGGTTTGTTTTTGTTATTTGTTAATCATTCTTGTTTTTTTCATACCCAGAACAAACAAAAAACAATAAAAAAATTATTTGTTTATTTTGGAAATTGATGATTAACGAAGCTCACACAATAAATTTAAAAAATATATTCTTGGATCAAAAAAAAGTTTCAGAAACACCTTTAATCATCTTTTTTTCTCCTTTTCTTTTTTTTTTTTTTTTTTTTTTTTTTTTTTTTTTTCTTTTTTCTTCTTTTCAACTAAAAACTCTTTTTTATATTTTTTTTTGTTTAATTTATTTCACTTTTAATTTTTTTTTTTATTGCCTTTTTTAATTAAAAAAAAAATCAAAAACAAAAGGTATTGTAAGAAATTGGGAAGATATGAAATATCTTTATGACTATACCTTTGACAAAAAACTGGGAATTGAAACCTCAGACTGTAAAATTTTACTTACCGAAGCTCCAATGAACCCAGACAAAAACAGAGAAAAGATGGTTGAAATGATGTTTGAGACATACAACTTCAAGGCCGTCTATGTCGCCATTCAAGCCATTCTTGTTCTTTATGCACAAGGTTTAATGACTGGTGTAGTTGTTGACTCTGGTGATGGTGTAACCCATATCGTGCCAGTCTACGAATCATTTGTCTTGCCTCATTTAGTCAAAAGAATTGATATTGCAGGAAGAGACATCACCAGATATTTAATCAAACTTTTATTACTCCGCGGATATGTTTTCAACAGAACTGCAGATTTTGATACAGCAAGGAAAATTAAGGAAAAGCTTTGCTATGTATGCCACGACCTCGATCTTGAAAAAAGACTTGCTCTTGAGACAACAGCACTTGTAAGACCTTACAAGCTTCCTGATGGAAGAACAATTAGAATCGGTGCAGAAAGATTTGAAGCACCAGAAGTTTTGTTCCAACCTAATTTGGTCGATGTTGAAAGCGTTGGTATTTCAGAAGCATTATTTCAAGTTATTAATAAAGCTCCAATTGATATCCGTCCACAAGTAAGTTTCTTTTTTTATTTTTATATTTTTGTTGTTATTTTTTTTTTATTTAATCTTTATTTTGAACTATTTATTAAAATTCAATTGAAGATTTTTTTGTTTTTTTTTTACATTTTTATTCTTGACATGATCTCACAATAATTCTTGACGTGTGATCTCACAATTTATGAAGATTTTCAATTGAATTACTTTTAAAAAAGATAATGTGATTTTATAAATGTGGTCAACAAAAAGTTATGCCAAATTATTCATATAATTGAAAATTATCTTTCAAATAAATCAACAAAGGCAAATTTAATATCTGAAAAATTAGGACAAATAGAAACTAAAAAATATGATTACAATTATATAAAATATAAAATAAACTCAATAAATACTGAAAAATTCTTTTTCTTTTTTTCGATTTATTATACAGAAGAAAACCTTTAAATAGATTTAAAATTTGTGGAATAAATCAAAAAATCAAGAAATCTATTCATTAAAACAAAAATGGTTTATCAAAATAAAGTCAAGAAAATTTTAAAAAAGTGTAAATTTAAATAACAAGATTATTTTGCTTTTTAAAACAAAAAAAAAAAATTAAATTAAAAAGTATTTACTGTTTTAAGGTTTTTTTTTTTTTTTAAAGACAGATCAAAAAGATTAATTAATAAAATTCAATTTTATAATAATTATGTTTTAATAATATCTTTTTTTTTTTTAATTGATTTTATCTTTTTTTTTTTTTTTTTTATTGTTATAAAAATATTTAATCCGATCAAAATTATTTTCTAATATTATCCTTTTGAAAAAAACAAAAATAGTTATATCAACATATTGTATTATCTGGAGGTACTTCCATGTTTCCAGGTTTAACAACAAGAATGGAAAAAGATATTCGACAATTATATTGCACACATGTCTTGAAAGGAAAGGAAGCAGGATTAAAGAAATTCAAACTCCATATCGAAGATCCACCAAGACGTAAACATATGGTCTTTTTAGGAGGAGCAGTCCTTGCAGGTTTAATTAAAGATCGACCAATCTGGGTTACTCGTGAAGAATATGCAGAAAATGGTGTTAGATGTGTTGAAAAATTAAAAGGAAAAAAACTTTAAATTAAAGTTTGTCTTTCTTTTTCATTTTTCAACATTTTTTTTTAATTTTAATAATTTTTGTTTTTTATTTTCTATTTTTCATTATTTTTCCCATTTTAAATTTTTTTAATCTACAAAAAAAAAGCAGATTTTTTTTTTTTTTCTCTTACAAACCTTTTTTTGTTCGATCAATTGATTGTGGTTCATTTTTTTGCTTTTTTTTATTCTTTTTTTTTAATTACAAAATCTTTTTCGCCCAATAAATAATGATCAGTATTTTAATTCTTTTAATTTATTTTAATCTTTCTTTCTTGAAGAACTAAAAATTTCTTATTTTTTTACAACATTCCTATTTACACTTGTGGTACCCGAGTTCAAATTTTGATTCTTTTTGGAAAAAAACCAAAAATGATTCTTTTTTTTGATTCCTTGGAATCAAATTATTCTATTTTTATTTCAACGATTATTTTCAACTTATTTAATGTTTAAATTTTGTTTTTAATAGAATCACATCATTCTCAAAATTTAAAAAATTAATAAATATTTTTTTGAAAAACTATTTGAAAAAAGTATTGCAATAACTCTCAAAAAAATAAATATATGAGGTTTTTCTTCTTGAGATTTTAGTTTTAATCATCTTGAAGTTAATTATGGTGTTTTAAAGTTTAATTCCTCTTAGTAAATTTTTTTGAAACGCAATTCAACAAATTTGGACATACTGAAAATCATAAATTAACAAAAAACCTCAATTTATTGTATTTTCCCAAATGTAATATTAAAACAGATTAAAAGATCAAAGTATTAATATTTTTATCTGTAATCATTTTTATTTAATCAAAGAAAAAAAATATAAAACAAAAAAATCAAAATTTATGAGTAAAAAATGATGAAACAAGCAGAAAAAAATATGTATTCGAAAATTTGTTTAACTTTTACCTACAATGGTTAATATATTAAATGATAAGATATCACCAACTAATTGTATGTGGTTTTTCTATTAAACAAACTCAATACTAACCTTCTTGATCAATTATTGAAAAAAAATTCTCTGATCATACAAAACAAATTAAGTAACTTGAAAAAAGGAAATGAAAACAAAACAGATAAGACAAAAAATGAAATATTTTGGGAAATCAAAATTATTTCCAAATTAAATGTAAAGTTCGGTATTATTATTATTCATCAACTTATTAAAGTGTGTTCAAATTTTTAGACTTTAGTTTAGTGTGATATGAATCAAAAAATTCTATTTTTTTAATAGAGTTTGGTTACCACAGAAAAAAGTCTTTTTTCGATTACAAGAAGTCTGAATCAATCCATTTTTAATTTTTTATAAATTATTCTTAAAAGGTATTTTTTTAAATGGAAAATGGGAATAATAAAAATTCTTTAAAAAGATTTTAACTTTTTGCTTCCAAAATTTAAAATTTATTTTTTCTAAATATTCCTTTTTTGGAATAATTTTGTCAACTCTGTGAATTAAATTTCATATATTTTAAAAAACTCACATCTTTTAATATAAACTTTCATGAGCAGAAATAATCAAACGTTAAACATCCAAAAACGCATTAAAAGTTATCAAAAAGATCTAAAAAATTTTTATTGGAAAAAAAGGTACGTATTGAAAAATTGTGCTAATATTCAATTCATTGAAAAAAATAAAAAGAACATCATCATTTTCAATTTAGTAAGAAAAATATTTAATATCAACTTATAAGATTTTTTTTTATACAGTCAGTTTCACTTTTAAGGTACAAATTTTCAACCAAATTTAAGGCACAAACAAATCGTAAATCCAGGAATAAAATTTGTAATTTTTTTTTTCATAAATTATTTTATTAGAATTTGAATTTTGTTCTTTAATTTGGGAATTTTTTCATTTCTAAATTTTTTTTAAAGTTTTTGTCTTAAAAAGAACCCACTGTAAACAATTACTTAAAAAAAATATCAAAACATTATTTATTAAAATATTAAACTGTTACACAATTTATTATTTAATTAGACTTCCTAATTAACCCTTTTATAAATATTTTATCATGATAATTTGTTATAACAGCAATTACAATAAATAATTTAAATGATTTTATTTTTGGCGCTTAAGGGATTAGCGTCTACCAAGGAGAAGCCTAGGATCAAAGTATGTCGTTATTGGTTCTAACCACATTAGTGTTACATGGTTCAAATGTCTCTAAAAAATCGATTGCAAAGTAATAGTATTTGTTGATCTCATCAATTAAAAATGATCTATGTATTAGTAAAAAACCCAGCAAATTCAGAATAAAATCTGCATTTCACCATAAATTTTATGATTGAATTATCAATATTCAGACTACAAAGTCATAAAATATCTTTCTTAAATTTGTGGCGAAATGTAGATTAGTTACTAAAAAATTCGTTTTTTTTAAAAAATAAAATAATTAACCAATAAAGTTTTTTGTCAAATTATTTCTCAAATCATGGAAATATATTGATGCTATAATTAGACTTATCAAAAGCAAACCAAACTTACCAGTTTTTGTACTTTAATGTTGATGATTATTGAGTTAATCTTTGAAAATTCAAAAATTCTAAAAATAGTTACTTTTGGAAGTTTATAAATATGAATTATTAAATACTGGAATACTTTATTTTGGGGTTTTATTTTTAGATTTGGAAAAGGAATTAAAAAAAAAATTTCCAAAATGAAATTTTTTCATTTTGATCATTAGTAAAAAATGTAATAATTTATTGTGCAACAAGATTTATAATATATTTTTTAGAGCTATTCGAGCCATGGTGCACTAATACCATTTACACCCAATTACAACATACTTTAATTATAGAGAAATCTATGGTGACACTAATCCCTTAACTTTAATAAAAATACATATCCCACTCAGCATTATTATATTTTATGTCTATAATAAATATATTTGGTTTTGACAATTTAAAATCTTTTCTAGACATACTCATGATATCAAATTCCCTTTATAAATAAACGAAAAAACGAATTCTACACTCACAAAACAGCTTAAAAACAGTTTAGCTATTATATACACCCTTTAATACCAATAAAATAACACCTATACAATGATGATTTGTATAATTTCATATGATCAATCTAAAACAAAAATCTTCCAGATCACATTCTTTACCCCCAAACGAATTATTACAATAATAAAATATGTTATTGGAGATATTGCTTTTTTCTTTTTATATTTATTGGGGTACTCAAAAATAATGAGTTACTCACAAACCCACAAAGGAAATTTTTTTCAATGAAATCAAATGCTATTTAGGATTTTTTTAAAAAAAGAAACACATTGTGGTGATTTTATCACTTACTTTTAAAAATTGTTTTTTTTTCAATTACATTTACATGATATTAAATTATTATAACCTTTCTTCTATTGGATGTTAATATAGATTTTTTTTTCATTTTTGAGAAAAATTTTTTTGAATAGATATAATCAAGTGTTTAATTGAACCTATTATAAAATTTTTGTTAAATTTAATATTAATCTTTTTCATTGAAAAAAATTTTTATTTGATTCAAAAGTTTTTTTTCATAAACCGTTTTTTATTATATAATAAACTTGGATTATTTCAAAAAAAAAGCTGAACATATTTGAGAATTCACTAATTTTATCTAAAAATTTATAAACCGAATATCAGAATAAATCCCTGAATATTAACTAAAATATTACTTTTATTTATTAATATCAACTTTCTAAATCCTTATTCTGTACCTTTTTATAACCCAAATAAGCATCATATTTGGATACAGAAACAGTTCCACAAAATCTTGGAAAATATTGTATTTTTTTAAAAAAATTAAAGTTATTAAACATAGATAAAAATTTACAACGAAAAGAATTTAATTGAATTAAATATTGACCTTATAAAATATCAATTAAATATAATAAAATTGATCTCAAAAATTTGAAGAATATACAATTATAAAATTATCTTCATAAAAAAAAATTAATATGCACCTTTGATCTGAGATTTAACTCACATGATAATTTTTTTTAATTAATTATAGTTATAATTAAATAAAATTGCTTCAACTTAATGAAAAACATAAAAAAAATTTCAATGAGTACACTTATGAAAACAATCCTTACAAATTGATAAACTCATTTTTTAAGATACATTGAGTTCTTCTTTTTTTCAAGAAAGTCTAAGAATTAAAAGGCCAGAAAAACAGACAATAAACAATAATTATAAAACATAATGGTTTCATAAAGTTCTACCATGAAAAAAGAAATTCCCAAAATCAAAGATCAAAATGTGTATATTAATCAAAAATAACAGCGCAAATTTTTGTAAAAATTTTTATATCCTAAAAGGTGTAGCTACACCTAAGGCATAATAAACATTTGAAAGAGATGATAAAAGTGTATTTTATTTTAATGGCCTGTGATTGTAGATTCTCTAAAAAAAATTTTTAAAAAATTATTTGATATTTTTTTACTAATGTTAAAGAATAAAAAAAAGAGATAAGGATTAATAAAATTGGTTTGATTTTTATTTTTTTTATAATAAATTTTTTTTTTTTTTTGGGAGAAGATAATTTTAGATTCTTAGAATAAAACTGATAACTATTTTATGGTTGAAAATTTGATAAAATATAATCTTTATTCACTTCTCCATTCCCACCAAATCCAAGTGTTTAAAATCCAACCAAATGTGTTTTGGGATAATTATTATTATTTTGAGTCCTTCTAGCTATTAAAGATCCTGTTGTATTTCCCTTTGCTATTCTCTCAATTGTAATTTTGTCATTCTTTTTAAACAAATTCCATTTATCATAAATGTCACTGATAAAAAAAATCTTTCTTATTGTTTTTTGTTGTCATGATTAATAAAATTCAAAAATAATGAAAAAATAAAAAAATGAAAAAATTAAATGCCACAATAGAATGTCGAGATAAGGATATAAGATAAGTCATTCAACACTAGAAACACTATTTTAAGCTATTCAACTCAACCTTCTATTATGGCAATTTCTTTGAGACTTTGAATAAAAAAAATTAAAAAATTAAATGAATGGAGTACTTTAAATAATAAAAATTAATAAGTTACAACAAAAGTAAAAAATGTCATTTTAAGATCCTCTTCAAAAATTAAAAAAAATGAAAAATTTTCCTTTACCCTAGCTACCCCCTTAAAAAAACATAAATAGTGTTTAAAAATTTGGAAAAAATAATTAATAAAAAATTTAATTCCTAATTTAAAATTTTCTCAAAATATCAAGTCAATCAAATTTAAAAATAAATTTGAACAAAGATTTGCAATTGGGTAGTTAACTAGATTTTGTATCAGAACAAAAAGAAAAAACTTTCAAGAGTTTTTATTTGAGACAAGAGCTTTAGGGGGGGGGGGGGGAAAGGGATAGTTGGCACACTGTATTTGAAAATAAAAATCCCCAACTACTTTTAAACAAAAAAAGGAAAAAAAAAATTGTTAATTCAAAGGTTTGAAAAGAACTGATAAATTCAAAAAAATCACAAACAATTTTGAGTTAAATTTCCATTTTTGTTTCAATCTTGTAAACTCTACTTTTAAAACCTTCCCTATAAAACAGTTCTTGAAAAAGAATTTATTGAAGGACCAACCAATTTAACATGTTTCTTAACATTTAATCAAATGAAAAAAGAAAAATGAACTAAAAATTTTCTAACATCTATTTGAATTTATCTCTATGATTGAACAAATAATAAATTAACTGAAGACTTATAAAATTTGAACGGTTCAAAGACACTTAATAGAAACAAAACTTCGTTTCTGACTGTGACTTTCAACCCTTACAATAATTTTTTTATTTTGAAAAGAATCATTTTTTAAAAATACTTTTTTGACTCTTCACAATTCTTTATTGTTGAGATATTATTTAAAAGGTGAACCAAAATGTCAACCTATACAATGATCTTCAAATATATAGTTGTTGGTGGGATGGGAACAGGAAAAACTTCACTTTTAAATAGATTTATAGATGATGAATGTAAGACACGTAGTTTTTACAATTTTTTTAAATAAAAAATTTTTCAAGATATTTAATTAATGAACCATTTGAGAATAAAAATCTTTCTAATTATTAATAAAAATTTATAGTTTACACTGATTGTCCACATACCATTGTAATTATCTTTATTTTTACTTCAGAAAAGAAACATATGTTTTTTATGAACTATTTTTGATTATTTTTTGTTTCTTGTTGCTTGATCAAAACAACATAAAGGGTATAGAATTTGCTGCAAAGGTGGTTCCTGTGAGTGATGAAAGAATAAAAGTCCAGGTTTGGGATACAGGTACTATTTTCTTCATATTCTTCTTTTCGTTCACTTTACATAAGACAAACTTTTACTTTCTCAGTTTCGTCTTTGTGTTTCAAAATTCAATCTCTTGAATTAGAAAAAATAAAAAAAAAAGAAAAACAGATCATTTATTATATTCAAAATTCCTTCTATTTGAATGAAAGGAATTTGGAAAAATTTCGAAACATTCTCGATTTATTAGCAATACACAGAACTTAAAATAATAATTTCACATTTCTTTCCAACTTTTATTGCTGACAGTAATCGACCATAATTCAAAACTTATTATTCTTTATTTCCTTTCTTCTTGTTTTCTTTTTCTTTTAATATTTTTGCGTTATTAAAAAGCTGGGCAAGAAAGGTTTAGAGCAATTACAAGATCATATTTTAGAGGGGCTGTTTGTACTCTTTTAGTTTATGACGTCTCAAGAAGGAAATCATTTAACCAATTGACGACTTGGTTAAATGATGCACAAAATTTAACAAATCCAAACTCAATTATTTTGTTAATTGGTAATAAAATTGATCTTGAAGAAAGAGTTGTGACAAGAGAAGAAGCTGAAGAATTTGCACAAGAGAATAGTAAATTTCAAAATTTAAAAATATTATTTTTGATATTTTGAATTTTTTTTATTTAATTTTTTGTTTTTTTTAGATTCTTCAACAAAAAGAAACATTTATACTCTAAATATAAGGTATTTCCAAAAAAGTAGTGCATTTTTTTTTACATTTCATAAAAAATCATCTTTGTTAGTGGTAGTATTCATTAATTGATGATACCAAATTAAGTTTAATATTAATCCCAATTGAATCAATGGCTAAGGTATTTATTTCAAAACATGTTTGTTGAAATATTTCCAAAAAATGAAAAAAAAAATAGCACTTTTATTGGAGAAAAAATGCACGACCAATTTTAATAAAAAACGGGAAATATGACAAGGTCACAAACGATTTTTTAAATAATACAATACAGTTATATGTTTTCAATTCTTTTTAAAAATTTGTCGAGATTAAAGAAGTTTTGAAAACGATTTTTTTTGATCAAAGGAAAATAATAAATAGTAATTTTCACCCATAAAAAATATCAGATAAAATCGATATCAAGAAACTTTCATATTTTATTTATGTAATAACAAAATAACAAACAAATAAAATTATTATTAAGAATTAATAAATGATTGTTATTAAAATGATTATGTAAATTTAAATATTTATATGATGATTGGGTTTAATAAACATATTTTAAAATAAATTTGTCCTGCTTTTTTGGAAATAGCTTATATCTAAAAGTACAATATATATAGTTGTTCTTCTATAAAATTTAATTTGAACATAAATATTACATTTGTATTAATAATTACTGGTATACTTCTTAATATTTCTCAAATAAAAACCGTTTCTTCCACTGTATTTAATATATTTTCGTTTGAAAGAAAAAAAAATAATATAAATTAAAAAATGAATAAAGTTAATAGCATCAAACCAATAATTTTATTTTTCGAACTTTTCTCACTTCACGTTTTTTTAGTTGCACTCAAAAGTTACAATAGGATTGGATTATTGTTGTTTATTTTTTTTTTCTGCTTTACCAAATAAAAAAACCGAATAAAATATTTCAAATAAAAAAATAGTGATTTTATATTGTATTTTTAAATGAACCAATATGGTTAATTAAACAATATTTTCATTTAACTTTTCAAAAAAAAAAACCTTACGAAGAATTAAACTAACCATTAAATCCCTAATTATAAAAAGAAAAATCAGAATATAAATAATATAGTATATTGATAAGTATTTAACCTTTCCAAAGATATTCAAACTTTTTTTTTTATCTATAGGCTGAATGAAAATTCTTTTCAATTTATTTTTCAACAAATAAACCATTTCCCAGTCAAATTGGCCCAGTTGCAGGGAGTGAATTAGATCTGTTTAAAGTGTTTGAATTGTTATCAGAAGAATAAATTTATTTCAGAAATTTTCAAAATTGAAATCATTTTTTCACATTTTTTTCCTTTTATTTTTTCGATTTTTTTTGATTAATGCATTTGTACATTTTTTGTTACAAGATCGACAGTCACTTGGTAAAAAATGTGTTATTCTAATGTTATTGAAACAGTGGAAATTGTTTTAGAGAAATCACATTGATTTTTATTGGATTTCTATTCGATCTTCAATTAAAGATCAAAACAAAACGTTGTTGTTTTTCTATTCTTTTTTCAAATAGAGACTACAAATACCAACACACTTCGTTTGGGGACTTGATTTCTAAAAGAAAAGTGAAGAAAATGAAGTGAAAATTGTTTCCTATTAATTATTCAAATACCAGTGGAAGTTCAAAACGAACATAGTTGTTTTTCTCAATGTGAACCAGAGAATTTTGAGTTTTTCAATTTTTAAGAAATTTTATTGATTTTTTAGTTTTTTTTTCGAAGGGATATCAACTATTCTTTAATTACCATTATTCCACTTATTTTTTAATTTGATCTTCAAAGGCCAATTATAAAAAATAATAGATATTTGAAAAAAAAATTTGGTTTCCTTTGAATGAAAAAAAGTTTAGTAATTAGTTAGAAAATGAACAAACCTTTTATTTCGAATGAATTCTAATAAAAATGATTTTTTTAATTATTAATGTGTTTGAATACTATGATTCATACATTTTAAATTCAAGAAATCCTTTTTAATAATAATTAGATCTTTTAATAAATAATATTCAAAATCTTAATTTATGAAATTATTTATATATTTACTTTTTATTTATTTATTTATTTTTTGTTTTTGAATCAATTTAAAATAAATTAAAAACTAAAAATTTAGATCTTCTATATACTGAAACCTCAGCAAAAACAGGAGAAAATGTAAATGATGCATTTATGGATATGACAAAGAAAGTTTATAAATTAGTAAAAGAAGGGAAATTAAAATTAACAACCAACGAAACAATAAATGAAACCGATCTTCAAAATGACAATAAACCAAAGAAAGAATCTGGTGGATGTTGTTAATGATTTTATTTAAAAAAAAACATTTTTTTTTTAATATTTAAAGATTACGCCTATTTTATTACTTTAAAAAATAATAAAAATCTTCTTTTTTTGGCAAGATTATTTACTTTTTTTTTTTAATTATTAAGTACTATTTTTCCTTTTAAACTTTATTTCTTTTTTAAATTTTAAAAAATATGAAAGTTTATTTGGCTTGTTTGAATTAAATTTGTTGATTAAATTTACCCAAATAAATTTAACCCCCATTCTTTAACTTTTTGAATTTTATATTTTATATAATATATTTTCTCCATCTATTTCTTTTCATCCTCTCGATCTTTTTTTTTTTAAATTTTTTTTTATTTTTGGTTTAATTTCATTTCGATAGGAAACTAAAAAAAAATGGTTTTCCAAAATAAATTTTTTTATATATTTATTGAAATTTTGATTATTTTTTTTTTTTACAAAAATAAACTAATTGGAAATTTAAACCCCAGTATTTTATTTATTCTAAAAATCCAAATCAATAATTCATGATTGATTGGTAATAGTTTTCTTCAATTTAAAGAAATTAATAATTTTGTTTTATTGTAAAAATGTTAAAAATTATTATTTTATATTATTTGAGAATTGATATAAAAGGAAAATTCGTATAACCAAAAAAAAAAAAATTGTAAAGGACCACAAGTTAACTTTTTCAAGCTATTATTTGTTTAATTTTGCCAAGAATATATTTAAAAGCTATTATTTTTCCATTTTCGATATTTTTTTTCAATAATAAAGTTTAAAATAATCTCAACAACACACCCCTTTCAATAAATTCTATCTTTAGAATTATTTAGGAAAAATAAAAGATCTAATTAAATACTATGTTAATTATTCAAAAGTATTGAGCAAAAAGAAAAAGTTAATTATTATTTCAAAACTTTTGAATATTAAGGAAGTAAGTACTTTTTACCAATTTGAAAAATTTTAATTGTGTGAATATTACTGAAAAATATTTTTTGAGTGCCACCAAATATTGAAACTTTGAAACCAAAACACAATTTGTTTTCACTATCTGTGAAAAGAATCACATTAATTCAGATTTGTATCTTTCATTTTTTAATTTTTGGAATATAATTTTGATTAAATTTTTGGTTGTATTAAATTTGGTTTTGGATCGAGAAATGTGTTTATTCAAATGAGTGAAATTTATCAAAGAGTAAGATAAAAAAATAGATCCAAAACATTTGCATTTGAAACAAATATTTTCTTTTGGTGGATCAAACAAGAAAGATCATATTTCCAAATAAATTTTTCGAAATCAAAATTGAGAAAAAAATAGACCAAAACCTATTTTCGAAGATTTGTTTTTCTTATCTTCTCAATTTGAAAGCAAAAAATTTATAACCTTGAATTTCTAGTCCCATTACTAAGTATTATTATTTTACATATTGTTTTTACAATTTGACTTTCAAAATTCTTTATAAAATATTTTTATCAAAAAAAACCAAATAAAGAAAAATAAATCAAAAATTCAAAAAAAGTGGTTGAATTCTTGGAATCATAAAACAGTTAGAAAAGATTAAACCAAAAATAAATAAAACTTTTAAAAAAATTAATAATTAATTCAGAATTAGTTTTATTTCTCATTTTAATAGAAAATAAATAACTATAAAATCAAACTAATTCACACAATAAACCTTAATTTCTGAAGAAAGAATAAATAAAATTTATTATTATCTGAAATAAATTACTCATTAGATGAACAAAATGAAAATAGGATTTTTAAATTTTTTTTTGGAATTCTTTCGAAATAAAAGTAATTTGTTCTCAAAAACATTATAAACAAAAGGAATTTCCTTGAAGAATTATAAATAAAGCCAAATTCAGAATAAATAATTATATCAAATGTTGCCAAAAAGAAGAAAATAAATCATTTATTTATTTATTTTTTTCTTTTATGGTTTTTTTTTTTTTTTTTTTTGATTTCCAATTTTATCGTCAGTATGAAAATATATTATATTATGATATATACCAGTCTCATATTTGTTAAAATACCAATATATTTGGTTAAAGAAATGATTTGAAAAATTCATTTTCACATAAATGGTTGACAATCAAAATTTCAAATATGTATTTAGTTCCTAAAAATAAACATATAAAAAATCTTGGATCTTTTTTTTTTTTGAACACATTCACAAATTATCAAAGTCTTTTTATATATAAAATCAAAGGAGAAATTCTATTTGCAAATTAGGTTTTTTTCAACACAATCAAACAAAATCACATCAATAAATTAACTTGAATTTACAATATTAGGTTAGATGAAGCAATGAGTTCTCCAAAACTTTGTTTTTGGGAAAATTAAAAAGTAAAAATGAAAAAAAAAAAAAGATACTAAGTAAAATTAAAATTAATTTTCAAAAATATAACTAGGAAATCTTATTTCCAATTATATAACCATAATAATTCGAAAAATTAAAGATGAAATTCTTTTTATGATAATTTTATATTTGATTTTTGAGTTAAAAAGTTTTAAGAATAAAAATTATAAATTCATCTTTTTGAAAAAAAAACTTTTTAACAGTTTTTAATATTATTGAAAATGTGTAAAGAAATTACAACTGCCCTTTTATGTATATTCAACATACACATATAGGCGAATAATCATAGGTTTAAAGATTATTCAAGGAAAAGACACACCCAATTTTTTTATGCCTAACCAGTGAAAAATCTGCTTAAATTTTCTATAATTATTAACAAGAAAAAAAAAAAAAGAATGGAAAAAACAATTGAAAAAAGAAAAGAAAATTAAAAAGTGTTATTGAGAAGAAAATGGTAAAAATCCAAAATAAAAACAATTCTATCTTTAATTAAGTACTCGAAAAATCATCTAAACTATGATTTTTTTAATTAATTTAATTTAACAATTGATTATATATGTTAAAATTCGAATTTTTCATATATTTGTTTTATTATACATTTCTTTTTGATATGATTTACTTTAAACCCTTTGATATTTTTTACTTTATCTTTAGTTTTAAAATTTCAAGTTACAATACTTTTGTGTTTCAGTTTCTCAATATTAACAACTACCACTTAATGCTTCCCTTTATAACTCTACCTTATATAAAGAAATTTCATCAAGGGAAAAATTAGAAAAAATTGAAAAAAAAAAGAAATTATTTCCATCTCTTTTTTTATTTATTTTATTTATTATTTTTAAGTGAATAAACTATTAATAATTTTTTTGGATATTATTATTTTTTAAATTGAGTCATTAAAAAGAGCTTATTTTTGAACTATTGAGAAAAACTAAAATTTTCATTCTTTATTCTTATTCAAAATTGAATAACTTTTTTTAATTAAAACTTCTAAATATATCCCACTTTGATATTATTTGTACCATTTTATATAACTTATTAATCTATAAAAAAAGATATTTTTTTTTATTATTTAGTGGATAATACAATTTCTTTTTGAATATTTAATAAGATTTATCAATAAAACTTTAGGAATTTGGAATTGACATCAATTATCATAGAGTTTCCTCAAGTACCAAGGTTTTATTGAAGGTTTCTGTTTTATTTTTAAAATCTATTGATTTCCCAAATAAACACAAAACCCAAGAAAACATTTTTGGAAGTTTTCCACAAGTACTATCAAGTGCCTAGCTTTTCTTGAAGTTTTCTGTTTTATTTGTTAAGTGTTCTAGGTTTTTTTTACTTTTTGAAATAAACAGAAAATATTAATAAATTTTCGGTTTATTTCTAAAGTAAAAAAACCCTACAAAAATCTATTGATTTTCCAAATAAATAGAAAACTCAAAAAAACCTAACGAAAATCTATTAATTTTACAAATAAACAGAAAACTCAAGAAAACCTAAAGGCAAACAAGGAGGTTAACAACACCGCTATCTCAAATTACAAGAAAAAAATAAATTTCTATTTATTTATCCTTTCTGTAAAATAAATATATTTCTTAGTTTGTATAATACTGATCGTTTCTTATAAAACCTCCAACATGCAAATAAAAAAAAAATAAAAAAAAAAAATGATATTTATTCTTTTTTTTTCAAAACTTTTAAAAGTAATTTTCCAAAATTTTAAAATTAAATCAATAATGATTTTTTTTTTAAATAAAATATTTATTTATTTTTAATGTGAGATTAAATCAATTTTGAAAATGAATTTCAAAGAATAATTATGAATTTTTATTGTTTAATTCAAAAATTTGATTCAATAAAAATATAAATGAAATCTGATTTTAAAAAATCCCCGTTTAGAAATCTAACTCATCTTCTGATATCGGATAATTTTCTGAAAAAAAATATTTTTTTTTAATTTTCCAAATTTGATTAAAATAATTATCATCAATGCTTGAGATTGTACAAGGTATATTTGGACTCCAAGAAAAATCACGAATTACGTTTTTGTGGCCATAATTTGTAAACTATTTTTTATGAATAAAATTTTGTAAATAAAATAAATTAATATTTTATAAAAGAAAGGTAAAATAAAAATAAAAAAGGTGTAAAAAATAAGATTATTTACAATTAATTCTGTTGGTTTGTTTGGCTTGCCTCCACCTCTTTTTTCGTCACCAATTTTATCTACATTCCAAACATTAATTCGTTTATCATCACCAGAACTTGCAAAAAATGTTGGGTAATGGGGATTCCATTCAACTTTATATACCTTATCTTTATGGCTAATAAAAGTATGGAGGTGTTTATTCATTTTTCTTAAATCCCACATTCTGATCATCTATATTGAAATTTATTAAGGATATTATCAACAGAAGAAAATATTATATTAGTTTTGGATAGAAAAATAGTTGGACATACACATATATCATCAATTAAAAATATGAATCTTTATCATCTTTTTTTTAAAAATTTTAATTAAATTTTTTAATTTGCTAATGTCTATTTTTCTAATTTAACTTTTTTCTTTTTATTTATTAAATCAATAAAAGTTATAATAAACTTTCTTGTTTTCATTTTCTTTTCTTTTCTATTCTTTTTTTTATTACTAGAACCTTTGAGAATTTTAAATCTGAATTCTAAAATAAGTTCACACTGAAATTTTAATATAGCAAAATTATATCTTCATCTTATTGATTCCAATACTAAATATCCTTTAAATTTTGGAAAAATCCTCGGATTTTCATCTACCATTTCAATCTTTTTAAAACCAAAAAAGTTGTTTCTTTCTTTGTTTTTTGGTTTTTTTTTTAGAAAATATCAGTTTTAAAATATACAGTAAACACAAATTTCAATTTTAATTTGAATGATATTATTTTTCTTATCTCTAATGAATCATATACAATTCAAATTTAATAAAAATCATGGTATTTCATTGCCTTTGTTGAGAATTTATGAGAAAAAAAAGTTGTTTATAAGTCTAACTAATTGAAAAGTAATTTTATAAAAAAATAAATATTAAATAAAAATAAATAAAAAAAATACATGATCTGAGGAAGCAGTAATAAGAAAATTTTCATTAGTTGGCTGAAACGCAAGTGAATTAACTTCACCATAATGTGCAACAATATCAACATGTGGCTTTGAATTTCTAATATCAAATAATTTTAAAGATTTATCATCTGCAACACTACCAAAAACATTTGCATTAAAGGGGTGCCATTGAACATCCTATGAATTAATTTATAAAAATAATAAATTATATATTCAAATATTTCAAAATTTACGTTTTTTTAAAAATTAAAATTAAAAATAAAAAGAGAATATGTTTTTTTTATTTTTGAAAGAATGAAAAGATAAAATGATGGATTCATAAAGATATTTTTTTAAAAATCAAAATTTTTCCATGTATAAAAAAAAAATAAACTTAATACAGGGGAGGATAAGGTTTTATTCCCCAGATAATAATAATTTTTTTTTTTTTTTGATTTATTACAGCTATTTTAGAAAAGTGTGTACCAAAAGTTTTATTAGATGTTGACTGAACTGATTAAAACATATGAATTATAAAGTTTTAAGCCCTACTTAAAAAACTTTGAGTCCACACTTTTTTAAAACAGCTATAAATATCTTTTTAATAATTATTTTAAATGGTTTTATTAAAAATAATGACATAAATCACATTTTCTTTCATAAAACAAGATTATATATTAAAAAAAAAAGTCTGAAATAGATTCAAAATCTTACCTCAACATCTTTATTGTGGTGATCAAATACAAGTATTGGATTTTGTGATTTTGATTCTATCTTTGATAAGTCCCATATACATATACGGGAGTCATAACTGCCACTTAATAAATACCCATTTAAATATTTATTCCAACTTATTCCATATCTTTAGATAATAATTGTATATTTAAAAAAAAAAAGAATTTGAGAATATATATATATATATAAATAGAAAGATAGTCAAGAAAAAAACAAAATTAATTAAAATATATACCCTTCTTTGGAATGTCCACGACAAGATAAGACCTGCCTGTAATCAGAATTTTCTGTGGAATAAATATATATAAGACCATTTCCGGCTTTTGTTGCGAGAATAGTTTTTTTATTAGGATTGATCCTAACTCTATTTACTTCACTTTCATGTTTAACAGATTCCATTTTTTAATATTTTTTTATTTCCTAAATAAAAGTAAATGGGAATAATTAATTAAATAATAATAATTTAAACAAAATTAGTTTGAAAAAAATTTCTTGTTTTTTTAAAAAAAGAAGAAATAATAAAAAAGGATGTAATTTTTAAATAACGCACAATGCATAAACATATACAAACACATATATTAATTTTAATTTCCTTAATTCTAATAAATAAATTAATACCATTAAAAGATTTTGTTACGATGTATTTTTATTGAAATAGTCTGTTCATATAAATTAAAACAATAGATAAAAATTATACATTTCATAATTTCTAGTGAATTATAATTAATTAAATGGATCTTAAAATAAGTTTTTTAATGCTCAGAAAATTAATAAAAAAGAGATTTCTTCAAATAATTTTAAAAAAATAAAATTTTAACAAATCTATTCAAAATTAATGATTAAATCATTTTTCATTCTCGGTTTTTTAGACAGTTACTTTTGTTCCGATAATAAATATGATTGATATTTCAAAATAATTTTTTAAAAACAAATTTGCAATACAAACCTCATTATTCCCAATCAAAATTTTAATTTTCCTGAAGTTAAATAATTTTTATCGGTCGATCAATCAAAAATTTTTATGAATCTTATCAATAACTTTAAATGGATCTAAATCATTTTCCAGTCAAATGTGCCTAGTTGTGGTGAGTGAATTACATGTGTTTAAAGAGTTTGAATCGATATTAGAACAATAAAATTTATTTTGGAAATTTCAAAATAGAAATCATTTTTTCACATTTTTGCATATTTTTTCCTTTTTTTTTGATTTTTTTTGACACCTAGTTTCTTTTTGCAATTTTTTTTGTTTATCACAAGATCGATAGTCACTTGGTACAAAATGTGTTATTCTAAGGTTACTGAAACAATGGGAATGGTTTTAAAAAAATAATCTTTATTTCTAATAGAATTTTCTTTTATCTTCAATTAAAGATCAAAATGAAAATTGTTTTTTTTTCTAAATAGTTCATTAGAATTTGAGATTTTCTATTTTTAAGAAAATAAATTGATTTATTAGTTTTACTTCAGAGGTGTATCAACTATGTTCTTGAATGTGTATTATTTGACTTATTTTTTTATTTGTTCTTCAAAGGTCAATTATAAAAAAATAATTGATATTTAAAAAAAATGTTGGTATACTTTGACTGAAAAATAGTTAAGTTTCTTTTGAAAAAATAATTCGAATGATGATTTGAATTTATTTTTTTTTATAACAAGAAAAAAAACATTAATCGGAATCATATTTATATGTAAATTTTGGATTTCAATATGCGAGTAAGACATAAAAAACTTTTTAAATTACTTAAAGAATGCTGTCAATCGAAAAATTAAGATGTATGTTTGTTATTAGTTTTTTTTTTTTAGTTTTGATTTCTCACTAATAAGCACTTTTTTATTCTAGATTTTTTTATATTTTATTTTATGATATTAACAGCCACGCTCACACTTGGGATATTCTTTTGTTTTAGAAAAAAAATGTACGAAGATAGTTGTTAAGGCTCACAAAATTTTATTTGTTCAGATCTGTTAGAAAAAAAAAAATGATAATTTTTAGGATTTTCAAAAGTTTGCCTTGTTAAAATGTCTGTGAGGTGTTGCGAAAAAGCATTTTGGTTTCATAAAATTTTTTATTCAAATTCTCAAAAATATATTTTTTCAAAAACACCATCCTAACAATTATTGTGTTGACTTTGCATTGGCTATACAATTTTAATTTTTAACTGACTGGATTTTTAATTTTTTTTTTTTTTAAATACAGTCGTTTTAAAAATGTGAGTACTTTTTTAAAACTATGAAATTGCCAGAATTAAAACTTTTTGAAAGTTTTCTGTTTTAAAAAAGTGAAGAGATTATCAGAATTAAAACTTTTTGAAAGTTTTCAGTTTTAAAAAGTGAGGATTTAAACTTTAAATATTGGAGTGTTTCTATTTTATAAAGCGAGGAATAAACTTTTAAATCTGTTGTAGAGTTTGGAGTGGGAAGAAAAGTACTTTTTTTAAAGAAAGTTCTCACTTTATTAAAACAGAAAACTTGAAAAAAGTTTGAACTCTGGCAATCTCATAAAAAAAAAAAGTAACGGTACTCATTTTTTTAAAATGGCTGTAATTTTTCCTTTTAATTTCATTGTTTCTTTTAAAATTGAATTGAAAAGAAACGATGAAAAATAAGTTGAAGTTATAAATTTTGTTTGAAATGAAATGAAATGATAAGAAATCAGAGTTTTGAATTTAAAAAAAAGGAAAATGAAGTGTGAAATTTATCAGATTTCTGTCAGAATCACTCACTACATATTTATGAGAAGAAATTTTCTTTCATTCTTTGTTGACCAAAAGCAAAATCTTGTAAATCAAGATTATCTTTACAAAACAAAATTGTAATTTGTGTCTAAATTGATTTATTACATATAGAAGGTTATTCAAAAGAAAACACTTGGAGTTTTATTATATTGGGGTAATTAGTGTTGTGCTTAGATTTACTTTGAATAATTTAGTAAATTTACTTTTTGGCGGTGTGGCTTGATTAAAAAAAGAAAAAAAAAGTAAAGACTGCACTGGCCTTTTCTGAAAAAAAAAAAACTTACTTGGTCCAATTTGAATAATCCCTCTTTTCTTTTGATCTAATTTGTATGTTGCAAAAATTAAATGGTTTTTGTTAATGAGATTTGTACCAAGAATAATATTCTGTAGCTTTGATCTGCAAAAAAAAAAAAAAAAAAAAGAATTAAAAATACAAAAATTAAAGATTGTTTTCATTGTGAAAAGATTAACAAAATGACAAAATAAAGAGTTTCTTACTCTTCATCATTCTTAACCCAAAGGGTAGTCAATGATTGGTAAAGGAGTTGGTGCAAAAAAACAAATCTACAAGATGTGTTCCGATTATTTTCCCATTCATGCTCAGAATCATCATTTTGATAGTTAACAATATCTGTAGTCAAATCTTGTGAAGAACCCTGTTCTTCGGAAAAGTCAGGATCTTCGTCAAAGCTAGAAGACGTTTCACAGTCTGATTGCGAGTCTTGGTTTAAAGTATAAAGATCCAAATCTTCATAATCCGATGATTCATATTTTTGCTCTTGGTTTGGGTAATCTTGACTTTCGGTGTTCTTTCCTTTTACTTCTTTATTTTGTTTTTCATTTTGTTTTTCTTTTTCTTTTTCTTTTTCGGCTCCTTTTTCTTTTTCTAATTTGTTATCCGAATAAAGAGGTTTTTCTAATTGAGTAAATGATCCTAATGTAGTCAGAAGAATTTTAAGTAAATTAAAGAAACATGGTTTTGTTTTTTGAATAAATATTTCAAATAGGTAATTGGTGTTTTATTTTAAAGATCGGACTTACTTTTTCGAGAATCTAAATCTAAAACTAAAAAATGAGAAATAATTTTAATTAAAAAAAAGAGGATTTAGTCAGAAATATAAAAGTAAAAACAAAAAAAAAATTAAAAAAATCATACAATGGCTCATTAATAGAAATATTATAAAAAAATGATTTTTAATTCTGATTATATTTTATTATCTTTTGACAATTTATGGTTCTTCTTTTTACCTAAAAAAACTACAAAACATTAAATATATTTTGGAAAGAAAGTTTTGACGTTCATTGATTATAGAAATTATGATTTATTTTTTTTTCAAAGAATCTACACTTTTTAATCTTATTCTTTAATTATTCGAACAAAGAACATAAAATTTCTTTTTAAGGTTAAAATACAACAAAATTGGGACTTTTCAGTTGGAAGAGAACCATTTATAATCAAATTTTGAAATTTACACAGAAATTTATTTTTAATCGTTGGTTTAAATGAAAAAACAAAATTGAACTTTATTAATGTTTCACGAAGTGTCGTGTAAAATTAAAATGTTTCATGAATTGTAAAAGCTTTTTTTTAGAGTCTTCTCCAATTAATCAAACAATATATGAAAATTCATTTTTAAGTTTATCAAACAACAATTTTAAGACACAAATGTTGAACTAAAGTGAATCTAAAAAAAAACTTTATAAATTAAGGTATTTTTTTTTTAATAAAGACCATTTTCTTCAAATCTTCGAAGTGTCCCTAAATTTGTATTTTTTTTTTTGTATTTTAACATTTTGGTGAAAGTTTGTGTGTTGGAGGTGTTATTAATTGTTCAATTCTTTTAAAATATTATTCTAAATTGTTTTAATGAAAAAAAACAGCCATTCTAACTTTACCATAAAAATTTATAAGAAATAGAGATCAGTTGCTTATTATAAAATGGTATTTTGTGAAATAGAAAATTCAAGTTTTCTCATATCATAAGATAAAAAACACAATTTCAATTACTTCATAATAGAAGTTTTTTTTTTTTTATTTAAATTAACAAAACAATAGATTGCAAAAGTAAAGAAAACAAGGTAACTTGAAACTTGAAATTATTTTTCAATCATCGCTATTAAATTATTTATACCTGGGGTTTTTGTATTTTTGGAAATTGAAGATCCCCATGAATCTAATTGTATTTATCAATTTGTTTGTCAATATTAAAAACTGAAAAATGGATAAAATACTTTTTTTTATTTTCCAATGAAAAATTAAATGGTTTAAGATAATCTTCCATAACTATTTTATGGTTTATCATAAACCCCATTCCAAAATTTTTTACCTAATAAAAATAAAACATAAGTATCAAAAACTGTGGTTTTGTTTTTACAAATATAAATATTAGATCTCGTTTAAGTTTTCCTAAATATTAATGTTTTAATATATAATCTTTATATATAAAGAAAGAAAAAAAAAACAAAAATAAAAATCTCTTGATACACAAATGATGAAATGAGTAGTATAATAATTCAAAACTAATTTGGAAAAATTTCACAACAATTATTGATTGATCAAATGCTAAGATATCAAATACCCATTGTATGTTAATTTTTCAATTTAATAAACCCATCTTTAACCTTAGACCAATCTTTTAAATAAATTTCAGATCGAACAAAAAAAAAATACATGAAACCCAAAAAATGGAAATAAAAACAAATCAAAAAAGACAAAAAATGATTAAAAATATTTGTTAAAATGACAATTATTACAAAATTACATAGAAAATTATTTTTTTTTTTCTTTAGACTGTTTTAAGTATATCAAAAAATTTGGACTAAAGTAGATTCACTATATGTATTATTAACCATATTGATATACCAAAAATTTGAAAAGAAATAAATTACACATTTTGATGGCAAGGTAAGATTCATTTTATTGAATTATGGAATTCGAAAAATTAAATAAAATATTATAATATATTTAAACCAAATTATCTGGTTAAACCATTAGTATCTAGCATGGAGGTAGGTTTTACCCATGTAAATTGTAACTGGATAATAATTATATTAGTATTCTTTGATTCAGACGTTTCAAAGACACCAAATAATTAGTAAAATAATATAAAATCTTGAATTAATCATGTAAAAAAGAGACTAATGTTCGTAAAAATATTAAGAGGTTATGAAATAATTCTAGATTTTTTGACAAATTTAAAGTATTTCTTACCTATATTGATATTTCAAAGCTGAAAAATATCTTTCCAAAATTTAATTTGAAATATAGATTATTACGAAAAAAGGTATATTATTTTGAAAATTTAAATAATTAACTTTGTGATTATTTTTTAGGGTATAATTCCATATTTTTGAAATATATTTAAAATATTTATTTATAATACAACTATTTTAGGAGAAAAAATTATATTAAATTCTGTTTTTTTTTTTCTTTTTTTTTTTTCATAATTATGATATAAAACTTGAAAAAATTTATTTAAATCCTAATTATAAAAGTTTCAAACGTAACTTTGAATACTGAAATACAATTATTTTGGTTTGTATTGTCTAGATTTTAACAAATTAAATAATCGAAAATTTTTCAAAAATTTATATTTTTAATAGTTTCTATTAGAAAATGTATATTAAAGTTCAATGATATTTATAATGGATGTTTTTAGAGTAATTTTGTTAATAAAGAACTGATAAAATTTTATCCTATGACAACATATATTTATTATTCATAAATCTAGTTTGATATAATTTTCCTTTAAAATAGATAAATAACAACACGATTACATTAAAAAAAAAAAAAGAAATTATTCTTGATTAATATTCGATTGAAAACTTAAATTCTTTTTTTCTTTTTTCTTATGATAAAATGGCAACTCAAAAAGAAAAAAAGAGATAGTTAGTTCCAGTTTTAAGGCACACCTTTTTAAATAACTGTACAAAATGCTTTTTTTGAACATCTTTGAGTTGAAAACAAAGATTGGGTGATATTATAAACAATATTTTTTTTTTACCTAATTGGTTTTTTTATATGTCTTGTTTGTTTTATTGGATGTGTGCATTATAAGTTCAAGGACTGTACATAAAAAGGAAGTAATTAAAATTCTGTTGAATTGAACTTTGTTTATTTGACATAAATTTGATAAAAATTTACTTTCCACACTTTTTTTAATCATCTAGAACAATTGATAAATGGGAATTTTTTTGATTAAAAAATAGTTTTTTATTATTATTTTTAAAGAGGGGTGTTATTAAACCCTCTTATTTGATGTTAGGTTAACCAGAATTTATATGAATCGAGGTAAATCATTGATTTTGCTCGATTCTTGTGAATACTGGAAAAGGTAGTACATTTCGTTAGTTTTCCCATAATTTTCCGAAATGAAAACAAAATTTCAAAAATTAAAAAAAAAAACCTAGGTTACTTTACCAAATTCCTAAATTTTGATTTAGATATTTTATTAAATACTTAAAAATAACTTTTATTATCCACTAAGTCTAATAAATATATTGAATATTTTTTTTATATTATGATATTTGAAATATTATTATTTTATAATATACATTGCTATATTAATTTTTTTTTTTAATTCAGATATCCAGATTTTGCAGTAATTTTCTATGACTAGCAATTTATTAGAAAATGTTTTAAATCTTCAATGATTTCTAAATTGTTTATTTTATTACATAATTTACAATATTTCGATTTATTTTTATTCAAAAGATAAGAATACCTGTTAAAGTCATTTTTAAAATTTTTGAGTTTTAAAAAATTGAAGTTGAACCATTCAATTTTAAATTTATTTTGTTGTTTGTTTTTTTTTTTAATTTAAAAGAATTGAATAAAACTTTTGATTTTTCTCTATTCTCTAGAATTCTGGAAAACCGCCTTTAGCTTTTTTTTTTGAGAAATAAGAAGAAAATGTTTAAAATTTCTCTTCATTTCTAAAATTAAAAAAAAAATCAAGACATTTCCAACTTGGACTATTTTCTAAAATTTTATTCTGAAATTCGCTATTTCATATTTTAGTTATTTGTTTGCTGTTAATATTTTCAAATTCTTTTTCTCTAAAAGGTAGAGGATTAATCAATTCACAAAAACGAAAGTTTTTAAATTTTTGAATTGATTTAAATCTTCTTTTTTAAATCATTATTCTGACAGGTTCAATTTTTGCTTCAGTTTTATAAATAAGCCTCAGGGATGTGTGATTTGATTAATAAAAATTTCTAATTTTTATATTAATACAAGTTATAATATGTTTAAAATCTGTTTTTATCAAATCAAAAGATAATTTTGTTTCACCAATTTACATTTTATTAAAGATAAATTCAAAAAAAAATGCCACAAAAATTTTCTTTCCATTTTATAGTTTTTTTAAATATGAAAATTTTGCTTTCAAACCAGATAATTTCGAAGTTGATTTCAAAAATTTAGTTATTTTTCACAATTTAATTGAAGTAACATAAATGAAATCCGTTCTCTTCCATTATTGAAAACCAATTAAAAAAAAATTTTGCAAAAAAATTGAAATATTTAAATATTATGCTCTGGATTTCAAATGAATCTTTTTGCAAATAGAAAAGTGATTAATTATATTTTGTTTTCAATGTTTACATATCTTCTTATATTCAAAAAATGTTTTTTTTTGGTTATGTTCTCACAATTAAAATTTTTTTCTATATACTTTAAAATTCAAATAATTGTTGAAAAATTTTAATTTCATTTTTTATTTTCATACTTTTTTAAATTTTTACCCCTTAGCTTTTAGTTCAGCATTATATAGGTTTTAATACAAAGAAACTTTTCAAAATTGGTTTGATCTTCAAAATATACTTTGTTAAGAAATTTTTGAAAAGTGGGGTAATAAGATTTACAAATATGGAAATCAAAAATAAAATTATTTTCAATTTTTTTATAAATTATCAGCACATTTGTCAAAATTATATGTGCCGATAAGTTATAATCAGCCTTTCAAAATAAAAAGTATGTTTCATTTTGAAAGAAGACTAACACATTAAACGATCAAAGTAACCGACAATAAACCGATAGGTTAATATGTTATTTGTTTATAAAAGTTCTTCTATTTAAAAAGAAATCCAAAATTAAAAGTCAAATTAGTAATTTATTCTCCAAAAAGAGAGTTAATTTTTGTAACTAAAAATATATCATCAGAAAAACAAAAAAATATCAAAAAAAAACTTGAAAATTAGAAAAAATTTTGAACAAATTTCATTCATAATTTATAATTTACTCAAAATATCAAGGAATTTACTTCTAAAATTGGTTTTGACTTGTGTATTTTATTGGGTTGTGCCTTCGATGTTGTATCGAAACAAGAAGAAAAAAATAACGGTTTAATTTTGAAATACTGGTTTATATACTTTGTGCCCGCATTATTTTGATCACTGTAGTTAGGAAAATTTACTACTTCCTTAAAAGAAAGATTTTAATTATATTAGGTGGTTTCTTATTAATTACTATTTCTGTGTTAATACCACACAACTCTAATAGTAATTTGTTGAAAATTGTCACAATTAACAAGAACTATTAATTTCCACCTTAAAAATAATCTTCTTTGGTAATAAAATGGACAACCTATCAATAGAATTTTAGAAAGATTTTTGGAAGGCAGTTTAGAACTAAATTGGTTTTGTTGAATGATCGTTTCAAAGAGAAAGGAGAGGGGAAAAAAAAAGGAGAAAAAAAAAGAATCAAAAAAAGGCTTGTTAATGGTTAAATTATTATTTAGTCTTGATTTTATGATTAACAAACTTAATTAAACATAAAAATAAAAACAAAAGGAGCTTGGTTTTGGTTTTTGAAAAAAAATTTTTTCAGCATAAACGTTTGAAAATCGAAAAAAAAAAAGAAAAAAAAAAAAAAAAGAGAGAATACAGAACACCACGATTAATCACTATCTGACATGTCTGATTCTGAATCGATTTGTTGGTCACCATCTGAGCCATCACTTTTAGATCGGAGTATTGAGTCTACTTTTCTTACACGATATCGTCTGGTTAGGTTAGGATCCGCTACTTCGTCAAGATCATTATCAGAAAGTTCAATTTGATCAAGTTGATTTGCGCCACTGCCATTGGAATCTAAGTCTACAGAAACCTTTTGGTAGTATAAATAATAATAGATTGTTGCAACAAAAAAGGTGCCACCAATTATGTTTCCAATTGAAATGGGCAACAGATTATGCCAAAAGTATTTAAAAAAAGATGAATTAGGTGCTTTGATTAACAGGGCTATTGGCAAATAATACATTGACATTGTTGCATGTTTCATGCCAAGCGATCCCATGGCCATGAGGGGAAACCACAATCCAAAGATTTTTGAAAGGATGTCTTGTGCTGCAACCGCGAGATAGAAGCCAAGACAAGCCAAGTAGGCACCCCCAACCCCTTTCAGAAATAGTCCCCAGATACTTGAATTGGCTTCGCATGAAAGGTATGCCTTAGCAAAGCTATTCACGGGATCATTATCTAAAAGGTTTGATTGATAGCTAAAGAGCCAAGCACATAAGAAGGCCCCAAATAAATTGAACAGAAAGGTTATTCCCCAGTTTGAAAAAACCGAGAGAATGTTGGTTCTTTTCGAGAATAATGGTGGTATGGTGTATAACAGACCATCAGTAAAATGATCTGATCCACAAATAAATGCAATAATAAAGCCAACTTTTAGGGTTTTCATTTGATTTTATGAAAGTTTCGGTTTCAGAAAGTAGAAAAAGAAATTTTGTTGTTTTTTTATTAATTTTTTTTTTTTTTTTCGAAAAAAGAGATAAAAAAACGATATTTTCTTTAAAAATTTTGAAAGATCTTTGGTGAAGAGAAGAGAACTTGTGAAAAATTAAAATTACCTGGAGTCACAACCCCACCTAAAAAGTTTGCGAGTCCTGGATCAGATTCTCTTATTGTTGGTGATCCTCCAACTGTCATTAAGAAAATTAAACAAGTAAACCCAATATAAATTCCTCCAACTATCGAGCTTAGTGAAAGATAAAGAAACCCCTTTTTTGATTTCTCATATCCTATTTCAATGATCTCATAAAGAGATTCTTTCCCTGTCTTCATACGTTTCATTGTAAAGAAATAATAGATTTGTGATTTTATTTGAAAATAATTGGAAAAAAATGATTAATATGAAATTCAATCCCAATAAGAGTGTAAGAATTTCAATTGTATTTAATAAAATAGATTAATTTTGAAGAAATTTTAATGATTGGAGGTAGAAATAAAAAAAAAAAAATAAGTAA
This sequence comes from Anaeramoeba flamelloides, assembly GCA_027625915.1. Classification (NCBI taxonomy): domain Eukaryota; family Anaeramoebidae; genus Anaeramoeba; species Anaeramoeba flamelloides. The sequence continues at coordinate 13,746,349 of JANTQA010000008.1, read as the reverse complement.
TTTATGTTTTGATTTTTATATCAACTCGAAATTAGTTCTAATTCTAGGGAATTTCAAACATAAAAAAAAGAGTGCTTTGAAAAATAGATTTAAAATAAAGTAATAAAATGAAAGAGGATTTGTGAAATTCTCTTGTAGAATTATAAAGTTAGACTTTTGAATTCGAATATAGATCTTTTTTGTCCTAGTTGAACATTGAGCTTTCTATTTAACTTTTTATCATTAGAAAATATGAAATAAATACTGTATTTTTGAACAATTAAAAACTAAAGTAGAATTGAAAAGGGGTTCATTTGAATTTTTTCAAAAAAAAAATTTGTTCATCTCATTTTTGAACTTTGATTGTTGGTGTGTAAAAAATAGTTGTATATCAAAAAAGTTGGAAATTTTTTTGTGCAATAATTAAATAATTATTTGTGGAGCAAAAGAAAAAATAATCAAATTTAACCATATTTTTTTTAAAGTTAATAAGAATTCCAACATGAATTATCACCAATTAATAAATTTATTAAATAATTTATATTTTTATAATACAAGATTCCATCAATGACCATTTAAGAAGAAATTTGTTCAAAATCAAATCTTTTATTTTTGATTTTAAATAGCTACAAAATGAGTAAAAATCATATTTTTCCTACAATTCATATTTGGTAAATTACGTTTTTAGGATAAAACTCTCAATATTTTTTCTGAATTATTTTATGGGTGCTTGGGAAAAAAATCACTTCTTATATAGATAAAGGAATTGTACAAAATGATTAATTTTGGAATTTATAATTTTGTATTGTAAATATTTTTGAATTTTTTTTTTGTTTTGAAAAATGTCTTGGACTTTTGAGAAAAAAAGTGAAACAGTACAAAAAAGTTCAACACAATTATTTATTGGCAACCTTACTGAAACTGAAAAAGAAAACTTAGATCTATTAATAAGAGAAAAATTCCACGATTAAAGACAAAGGGGGGGGATTCTACATTATAACAGTTGTTTTTAATACTATCTTTTGGTATGTATTTTTCTTTGATTTGTGTATGACCAATTCCGCTTTTAAGACACATACTTTTCACGAAATTTATGGTACAAAAAAATCTAAAATTAAAGCGTATTTATGTAATTTTATATATAAATAATTAATATATACAGGAATTAATATTTTGTACTTTAATTTGGGGTTTTTATTGTGTATTAAATTTGGTTGAAAGTTTTGTCTCAAAAGTTGAAGTTATTGTAATTGTTTAAATAGTAAATAATTCTTCTAATTTTTACAAAAAAAAATATAAACAGTCTTTTCTAATAAAGGAAATGGTTACTATTTAAAAGTTTTTTTTCTTGAAATAACCGAAAAAAAGATCTTTTGGGTTTATGTGGATATTGAAACTTTGAAACCGTTATATATCATTGAATATTCATGAAAAGAATCTATATAAATAAGAATTGAATCTTGAACTTTTCTATTTCAGGATTCTCAATAACAAAAATATTTTTTTGGAATTATAAAATTTGAAATTAAGTTTAAATTCAGAAATGTATAAATAGAAAAGATTCAAATTAATTAATATAAGAACCACAAAAAAAAAAAAAAAAACTGATATGAGAAGATGTTGATATTTTTTACAAATTTTTTCTTTATTGAAGACTAAACAAGAAAAACCACCTTTTTGTAATCAACCCATTTAAATCAAAAATAAAATTAAATTAAAAAAAAAAAATTGACCAAGATGTATAATAGAAAATATTTCACCGTAATTTCTTATTAACTTATATGAAATTAAACAAGTAATACCTTGATTTTCTTGCCTTAATACTATTTATAGATTATTTTTTCAAAACCTTATTTATACAACTTTGTTTTCAAAATTCTTCGTTCTAACAATGTTATCAAAATAATCCAAAAGAAAGAAAATAACTTCAAAGATTAAAAGAAAAGATATGAATACCCGAAATCGAAAAAAAGATTACATACAGCCGTTCCAAGGTTACCATAAAATTTTAAATAAAACAAAATTGAATTTTCTATTCTTATTTTCCTTTTGCAAAAAATTCGGAAATAAGAGTTATTATTCCAAAAAAATATATCAATATTTACTTATCTTTAAAAATTGTACCATTTTTGAACATTATTATTAAGTACTTGATAAATCTTCAAATTTTTTTTTTTGATGTTCCAAAAATTTGAATAATAGCTCATTTATTGAAATTTTTTTTGGAATAATAACTCTTATTATCGAATTTTTTTTGCAAAGGGAAAATAAGAATAAAAAACTCAATTGTATTTTAATTAAAATTTTATGGTAGCCTTGGAAAGAATGTAGATTAAAAATAAAAAAAGTTAATAATAATGTTCAAAAAATTGAAAGCAAAAAACAAGAATTGATTTTAGTTTATTTCAAATTGATGAAAAAAAAATTATTTTAAAATAAAACCAATATACCTAATATTCCTGTTTTTTTCTAAAGAAGATTTTTAAAAAAATCCTATTTCCGTAAATCAAATCTAAAATGAGATGAATTTAATGAAAATCTGATTTGAGAATTAATTTTCAAACATTATTTAAAAATATCTTGTAATAAGTTTCCAAAAAAATTCAAATCAAAAGTTTTTCCAGTCAGAATTAAAAAAAAAAGTTATGTGAAGGAGAAGTAATTAGAACAAATATTATAAATAAGACCAAGAAATAAACCTTTTTTTTTAATAATATATTGTTCAATTTTATCAAGATTTGTTTGTTTTTTTTTCCTTTTTTTAATTGGTATGTTAATATATTATCCCAGAAAGATGAATCCATTCTATTTATTAAAATATCAATATATTTGGTCAAAGAATTATTTTGAATCATTAGTTTCAAATAAAATTTTAGTACTCTAAATTGCAAAATGTACAAACTCCCTTAATAATTGTAAATTATTATTTCTAATTCGCAATCAGTTCATGTATTCTGAGTGAAAATTCCAGTTCATTGTAAAATAATAAGATCAAAATTTTCAATTAGCTATCCCAAAAAAATCAAATGACAAATTCTAAGAATTAAAACAAATCCACAAAGAACTCAATTCTGAAAAGGAAATGAATAATTTAAGCTTCTTTGAAGAATTAAAAATTGGAAATGTTACCTGCTATTCTATCTTTTTTTGGAAGCTGGATGTAAATTTTGTACCATTTATTTTTCAACAAATAGTAGACAAAAGATGCTTAATAAAATGCCTTAGAAATGAAATTTTTCCCAACTTAATTTTACTTCCTTTTGAATCTTTGAAACATAATTAGAATACTTTAATTTTGTGTTTGAATTTTTATCTAAAAAAAGTTTATTTGTTTAGAAAAATCTGGGGTTTGAGATATAATAGCGAAAAAAAAAATTTGAGAACTGGAAACAACCCAATTACAGTTTTTATATAATTTTCTGACATTTTCTGAAGAGAAGCTTGTTTTTAAACAAGACTATATTTGGAATTTCAATACAAAATCAAGTTAATCACTAGTGATAAGAGTTGTTGTAATTTAAATTCGCTGAATTGAAAAATACTTTGTGAAACGGGTTTTACTCAAAGGGTCAAGTGTATTTAAATTATCTGTTTCTTTGCCTTTTTGAGTTATAATTAATACTTTTTTCAAAATGAACACAACAAACGGATTTTACCAATCTAACAATCAATGACAAAAAAACGAAATTCTCCTTTGCTCAATTCGAACCAAATTCAAAACTTATTTCGAAAAATAGTCTGTTTTTGAATGATCTGTCAGTAAAAATTTCAATCTAAATTCAATTTATTAATTATTTGACAAGGCTTTATTAAAAAAAAAATAAATAAATATTTATTTTCAAAAAATCTATTTATTTTTTAGTTCTATTACAAAATAAAATGTCTTTCATCCGTAAAAAATTGAAAAAAAAAAAGAATGGTTTGAAAGAGGTTGGCTCTGGAACAACTTTAATGGAAAACACAAAAAAAAAAAAAACCAAAACCCAAAACAAAGATCTCAACAAACGGATCACTGCAATTAGTAGAAACTGTAAAACACTTTACCAAATCACAAACTTGTCTCGTGGAAATGAAGAAGAGCTTTTAGACGATTTTCTTTTTCAAGAGTTCCACAATAAAGTTCTCGAAGATAGAGCACATCTTCAAAATCTCAGAGAAAAATCAAAATTGTCAAAGAAAATGAACAAGGAAGTGGAGCAAACACTTGATCAAATTAGTGACGTGCTGAAATGTTCAAACAAATCACTTGGAATTGCAAATAGCAAAACCAAATCGAATAAAGGAAAAGAAAAAGAAAAAGAAAAAAAAAAAAAAAAAAAAAAAAAAAAAAAGAAAAAATCGAACAATTGCTTGAGATTAACACAACACCAACAAGAGAAAGAAAAAGAAGAGCCACAGTTAATGACTCCCCAAGAGGAAAACAAAAACCCCAGCTTGATTTATTCGTTCCTTTGTTAGCCCGAAAGGACTCCTCAGAAAAGTTTGATGACTTCTTTACAAGAAGACAAAGACGTTATTCGGGAAGTCGGTTCTACAAAGATTAAAAACAATAATATTAGTTGTTTTCATCTTCAAACACCCCAATTACAAATCTATTCAAAAGTTTGCTTGAATTGATATTCATCCAAAACTTTTCATCAATTTTCATAATTTTCTTCTTTTGTCTTTTAAAAACCAAACAAAAGGAGGAAATAAAGCGAAAATTTTCTATCACTATTATTTTTAATCAAAAAAAAAAAATATAGTTTGTTATTTTGATTTTGAATAAACATCGATTCTAAATGTATGTGTATGAATTAAAACGATATTATTTTGTTTTTAATTTTTGATTTTTATTTTAATACCAATACATCCTTGTTATTTGGTTCTATTTTTGAGTCATATTTTTATAAAAAAATATTTTGATTTTGAAAAAAACGAATGAAAATACTTCTTGTCTAATTCACTAATTCTTTCTGTTTAACTTGTAAATACCATCTGAATTTGAGGATCAATAAAAAACACTTTTATATTTAAGGGATTAGCGTCTACCAAGTAGAAGCCTACAACCAAAGTATGTTGTTATTGGGCCGTAACTACATTAGCGTTACCTGGTTCGAAAGTCTCTAAAAAATCGATTAGTTAAATAGTAATAATTGTTGATCTCATCAATTAAAAATAATCTATGTATTAGTAAAAAACCAAGAAAGATTTTATAAAAAAAATCTGTATTTCGCTACAAATTTAAAGGTTGAATTATCAATTTCAGACTATAAAGTTGCAAATTATCTTTCTTAAATTTGTGTCCAAATGTTGATTAGTTGTTAAAAAATAAAGTTTTTTTTAAAAAATTAAATAATTAACGAATATATTTGTTTAACCAATTATTTCTCAAATATTCGAAATATATTGATGTTACAATTAAATTTATCGAAAGCAAACAAAACTAATCAGTCTTTGGGTTTTTATGTTGATCTTTTTTGAGTTAATCTTTGAAAATACAAAATTCTAAAAATTGTTACTTTTGGAAGTTCTAAATATGAATTATTAAATACCAGAATACTCTTAATTTGAGTTTCTATTTTTAAGTTTGGAAAAGGAATTAAAAAAAAAAATTTTCAAAATGATAATTTTTTTTTCGTGATCTTTAGTAAATAATGTAATAATTTATTATGCAATAGGATTTAAAAGAGATTTTTTAGAGCCTATTCGAGCCATGTCGTATTAATATCATTTATACCCAATTTCAACATACTTTGATTATAGAGAAATATATGGTGACACTAATCCCTTAGCTGGCAATATTTAACCTTTGGGAATTTTAAAATAAAGAAACAAGTAATTTTTTATTTTTTAATTTGAATTTTATGAAATTATTTGGTAAAAAGAATCTCTCAATGGAGGTAATTATTAAATAATGACAAAAAAATGAATTTTTTCGCAACTAATAATCTACATTTGGCCACAAGCTTAAGAAAGATAATTTGCAACTTTATAGTTTGAAAATTGATAATTCAACCTTCAAATTTATGAGAAAGATAGATTTTTTTTGGAAATTGTTGGGTTTTTTACCAATACAAGGATCATTTTTCATTGAAGAGTAACAACAAATAGTACTAGTTTAACTAATCGATTTTTTAAAGCATATGAACTATGGAGCATTTATATAATTTCAACCCAATTACAAACTATGTTATAGTTATAGCCGAATCTATGGTGACACTAACCCTTTAAGAAATACAATCCCAGAAATTTGGAAAAGATAATTATGTATTGGGAATTGTTATTCTAGTTCTCAGCTCATTGATCTTGGAACCGTTATGATTTTTAATAGTTTGTTCAAAAAGAAAATAATTAATTTTTGTTTTTTTAATCTTCCCGAAACCGAATTGAAACTTTACAGACAATATATTGGAAGTTATTATAAATGAAATTTGATTTTTGGGTTTTTAATTGATATTTTTGTTTTACTTTTGCTCAATTACCTTAAAAAAAAAGAAAAGTATTTTAAGAATTCCAAAAAAAACAAAACCTATATAAAAATTTCAACCAATTAATAATCCACAAATGACATTTTTTATTACTTACTGTGCAACATATTAGTCTTACATTCTTCAATTCAGATTTCTAAATGAAAAAAAGAACAATTCTTGTTTTTAACTACACTTAAAACCCATAATAGGTGGAAGAAGGATCAGCTAATAAACAAAAAAACAAATAGCCACACCCAATACAAAATAATCTTTTTTCAAATTTCAGGAACTGTAATTCACAATTTAAATTTAATATAATTAAACCACCTATCTCAAATTAAAATTCATTCATATTAATAATATTGATTAATATTCTATTAATTTTCAAAGTTAAATACAAAATTAATTTATATTTTCAGTCAGTTTTATTATTTATTTTTCAGATATGGTTTTTTTGATTTCTACCTTTACCAAAGTTTTACAATTACAGTTGAGAGAAAAATGTTGGACACAGAAAAATGCTTGGACACCATTTTTAATTGGGAACATTAGTAAAATTGAATCTCAAATCCTTTTGATAACTAGGTGAATTTTATATAAATCCAGGTTTAAATGTGTTACAAGTTCATTAATCTGTGGTTTGTGTAGAATACTCATTTGAATGGTTGACAACTAAAGAAGATCATGCTATTTTAACAAAAATCCAATTTCTAGCAAAGTTTACTATTAATTCTGAAAATGTTCATTTTTAAACTTGCTTTAGATTATAATAGATAAGGTTTTGAAAAAGTAGAATTACATTAACCCTTATTCTAATAAGTTGATTATTCTTATTTTCTTTAGTTATTTCACAAACGATTGAAATAAAAAATCATTTTCAGTAATGTTCCCAAGTAAAATTGCTATCCAACTATTTTTCTCTGTCCAACATTTTTCTCTCAACAGTTAGTTAATTTAGAATCTTTAATCAATACCCCCAATTAGTTAGGTTAATGGTTAGTCCAAAATTAATAGATTTATCTGTAATATGGAATTAAAACTTTTGAATTTATACTAAAAATTTTCCATTGATCAAAAAAAAGTAATTTCGGGTTTATTTGAAATTTCAGGGTTTTTGGTTAGAGAGGTAATAATTTTAATAACACAATTTGTGATAGAGATACTTTTACATTCTTTCAATCAAATTGGAAAAATCAAAAATGTTTAATTTCAACTCGGTTCAAAAAGATAAACATTTGGAAGAAAAAGAGTTAACGACATAACACTACCTCTTCACAGAAATTTCACACAAAAATTGAGGAAGAAAAAAAAATGATTTTTAAATTTTCGTGAGATTAAATTATCAAATGACAACCATTGTAGAGCTTTTCATATCAGTTTTAGATCTTATTAATAAAATTTGATTTTTTCCAACAAAACTAACCTTCAGAAAAAATTAATTTGAAAAATTTTTCACTTTACTCAAGCACATTTACCTGATTTACTCGTCAATTCGAATCTAAGGAGATTCTTTGAAAAAATAATTTGATTCTTTTTCACAAATAAATACAAAACATCCTATCTACAGCTCCTATTTCCATTGAAATCTCATTTTCATAGATCTATTCTATTAAAAAAATTAAAGACTTTTTCTCGCTTTACCGAATTAATACAATTTTTTTCATTCTCTAAGAATCCCATTGCTCACCAAAATATTTCTAAATTTAGAGTTGATCTTAAAATCAACAGAGATCTGTTAAATTGATCAAAATATATTTTATTTGTTGAATTTGTTTTCAGGATCATCAAACTGGTTTCGTTTTTTCCAATTAGATTTGTAATTGTATTCTATTTGGCATTTTCTGGTTTGAAATATTAAATAATAAAAAATATCGAACTTGTTTTTCAAGAATATATGAAGAATTAATTAAAACTTAAAAGTTTTAACCTCAACTCAAGGTGAAGTTTCTCAGACACTATTTGATTAAAAAAATAATAATTAATTATTTATTTTCAAAAAATCTATTTATTTTTTCTTTGTTCTATCAATAAAATGTCTTTCATCCATAAAAAATTGAAAAAAAAAAAGAATGGTTTGCAAAGAGATGGCTCTGGAACAACTTTAATGGAAAACACAAAAAAAAAAACCAAAATCAAAAAAAAAGATCTCAACAAACTGATCTCTATAATTAGTAGAAACTGTAAAAAGCTTTACCAAATCACAAACTTGTCTCGTGGAAATGAAGAAGTTCTTTTAGACGATTTTTTTTTTCAAGAGTTCCACAATAAAGTTCTTAAAGATAGAGCACATCTTCAAAATCTCATAGAAAAATCAAAATTGTCAAAGAAAATGAACAAGGAAGTGGAGCAAACACTCGATCAAATAAGTGACGTGCTGAAATTTTCAAACAAATCACTTGGAATTGCAAATAGCAAAATCGAATTGAAAGAAGAAAAAGAAAAACAAAAAGAAAATCAAAAAATAGGGCAATTGCTTGAAGTATCAAAAAAAAACCCAAAAGAAAAAAAAAGAAGATCAACAGTTGATGGTTACCCAAAAGAAAAACAAAAACCCCAGATTGGTATACTAGTTACTTCGTTAACCCAAAAGGACTCCTCAGAAATGTTTGACGACTTCTTTAAAAATAGACAAAGACGTTATTCAGGAAGTCATATTTTCAAAAAAGAAAAACAAAAATATTAGTTGTTTTCATTTTCAAACACCCCAATTACAAATCTATTCAAAAGTTTGCTTGAATTGATATTCATCCAAAACTTTTCATCAATTTTCATAATTTTCTTCTTTTGTCTTTTTAAAAACCAAACAAAAAGGAGGAAATAAAGCGAAAATTTTCTATCACTATTATTTTTAATCAAAAAAAAAATATAGTTTGTTATTTTGATTTTGAATAAACATCGATTCTAAATGTATGTGTATGAATTAAAACGATATTATTTTGTTTTTAATTTTTGATTTTTATTTTAATACCAATACATCCTTGTTATTTGGTTCTATTTTTGAGTCATATTTTTATAAAAAAATATTTTGATTTTGAAAAAAACAAATGAAAAGACTTCTTGTCTAATTCACTAATTCTTTCTGTTTAACTTGTAAATACCATCTGAATTTGAGGATCAATAAAAAACACTTTTATATATACAGGGAGTAGGATTTTTTAAAAATAAAAATAAAATCTTTTCAAGATCTTAAAAAATTTTTATTTTGAAATTTGTGTTTTTGCTTATGAAAAGGATTAGTTAACTCCATTTAAAATTAAATAATTTGAGTAAATTTTTTGAAATGCACAATTTAACTGTCACCAATATAAAATGAAAAAAAAAGGAAGCTATTGCTTTTCTTAACAATTAAGTGTATACTTGAAAATGGTGAAAAATATTTTTCCTTTGATGTTGGAAAGTCTAGATTTTGAAAAAAATTTTTTTATATAATTATTTTTCATTTTTAATATTTTTTTTCAAATCCCAGTCAATAAGATAAAATGAAGTATCGGAGATTAAATAAATCTGAAGGTTTTGATTCAAGCTTAACAAAAGTTTATCAATTAAATTGAGATCTATTATGCCAAAAATTTTATATTTGTTAAAGTTTTGAAAAAAGTCGTTTTCTGGTTTTCAAAAAATGAAAACAAATTTCAAAAAAATTTTTATTTTGAAAAATTTTTTTAACAGATTGTTTGGTCTTATTTGCAAGAATCATTATAACAATTTTTATCATTTTTGAGAATAAAAACACAATTTTGAATCAAGACGATCTAATTATAAAATTCTCAAATATCTTTATAAAAATTCGATTTTGAAAAAACAAATTTCATCTTAGAACAAAAAAAAAATTTTCTGGGTAAATTTTGGAAATAACTATAAAACTTTAATTGTTCTAACTCTTTTTCTGCAAAAGTAATATAAATATTTTTCACAATGTTGAATAAATCAATTTTTTAGTTAAGCAAAATAATTATCTCAAAAAAGATTAAGGAATTAATTCTTTATATTAATTAACCTGATAAAAAAGAATTGATTTGTATAATAATGATGAAAAATGCCATAAAACTTGTCAAAACTTTTTATAATATGAGAAATAAGAAGGATTTAAATGTTTATTTTTGATAAAGATTTCTGATCAGCTAAGTAATCTATAAAAGAAAAAATATTTTTCAGGAAATGAGATTATTTTTTTTTTTCAATTTTTTATTAATGGGAATCCAGAAAATTTGGTGTTAAAAAAAATTAATAAATAATTATTTTCCCTTTTTCCGTCTTCTGTAACGAGTGATTTATTATAATTTTATTTAATTGGTATTATTTTTGATTTTTTATTTTCATTTTTTAACATTTTATTAATCTTATCTAAAACAAAAAAGATGGGCAATTGAATCTATAAAATATTCATCAAAAACAAGTTTAACAAATTTTTACACCATAAAGAACAATAAAAAATACACATATAATGTTCTTAAGAACTTTTTACTCAACAAATTATTTAGATTTTTTTGATTGGTAGAATTCCCCTTTCAAATCATAACAAAAAAATCATCAAATTCAGTAATTTTATTTGATCAGTTGAAAATTCAATTTTAAATTGATTAAAATGAAAAAGTTCAAAGATTTTTTAGAAATGTAATCCAATTATAAAAAGAATTGGAAAGATCAGAAAATATATATTATTTAATTACTGTCAAAAAAAAAAAAATCAAAATAAAAAAACAATTTCGAAAAAATTTTTACATTTACATAAATCAAAAAAATAAGTTGCTTAAATCCCATAATTTAATTCTTAATTGATCAAATTTCTATTTTAAATTGATTTTATCTTTTTAATAAATTATTTTTTTTGTTACTTTTTGTTGAAAATCTTTTAACATACATAACTATAACCAAAATTAATTTACAGGTTTGCTATAATTAAATGGTTCATTTTTCCATTCAAATTTTTTTCATGATGCCAAAATTTGTTGTTCTTTTGGTGAAGAAAAAGCTTGAAAACTTTAATTATATAAAAAATTTATTTTTTTCATCCTTTTAAAGTTGAAAAACACTTTTTATTTATTTTTTCTTTTTGAAAAGTAAAAAAAAATTACTAAGTTTAAAATATAATTAATCAATCAATATTTATGCTTTTTTTTTTTACTTTTTTTGTTATTCAATTTTTTTTTTTCCTTTTTCAACATAGAAATAACTTTGTGTAGGTTTCCCCCCTTTAATTTTTGTGAAATAGATAATTTTATATTTAATCAATTATGAGGAGATTTATATAAAAGAGCAACAAGAATGTAATTTACACTTCTTCAATACAGTCTTTCCAAGTCTACCATAAAAATTTTAAATAAAACAGATTTGAGTTTTCTATTCAAATTTTCTATTTTCAAAAAATTCGGAAATAAGAGTTATTATTCAAAAATAATTTCAATAAATGAGCTATTATTCAAATTTTGAAACATGAAAAAAAAAATTTTGAAGATTCATGAAGCACTTTAAAATATTATTCAAAAAAGGTAAATTTTTAAAGATCAGTAAATATTGATATTTTTTGGGGCTCTTTTGGACCAATAATTTTTAAGTTTCATGGGATCTGGAATTTTTTTTTTAATGTTTAAAAATTTGAATAATATTTCCTTTATTGAAATTTTTTTTTGAATAATAACTCTTATTTCCAAATTTTTTGAAAATAGAAAATTTGAATAGAAAACTCAATTGTGTTTTATTTAAAATTTTATGGTAGCCTTGGAACAGCTGTATTAACAATAATTAAAATAACTTAATGTTTATTTTTTCAACTTTGATTCACATTCTTTCCCTCCCAAATTAAATAAATGGATATTTTTTGCATTATATTATTAATTTGTTCTCAAAATTCCAAAATTAAGGATTATTACTCTGGTTTTTCGATTAGTAAATAAAAGGTAAAAAAATACAAAAAAAAAGGTAATCAAAATAATTCATATAAATTCAATTTTTTTATTAAAATTTCTCTATTTTTTTATATTTTCAAAACAAGATTATATATTCAAAAAAGAAAAGGAAAGAAAAGAAAAGAAAGAAAGTAAACTAGATATATTCAATTAAAAAATGGAAAACAAAATATTTTTTTTCAGAAAATTTAAAAAAAAAATTAAATAAAATAATCTATTAATTGTTTTCTCTAATAACCATCTATTATTATATCCATGATGTAAAAGCAAAAAAAAAAAAGAAGAAGAAGAAGAAGAAGAAGAAGAAGCAAACAAACTAAATATCTATATTAATTTATACTTTCAAATTTGAAATTTGCGAACTAAGGTACTTTTTATATCGAAAAAAAATGTAGGAGAGGAAATAGATTTATAGGAGAACTTTACGGAATACACATGATTTTTTTGAATATTAATATTCTCTTTCAAATTGTCAGAAATCCAATCCATTAAGACATTTGTGCCACCAAAATCCTTTTCAAACAATCCAAATATTTTTGGTAAAACAATAAATTTCGATTGGATTTTCACTATTGGGGATAAAGTAGCAAGAGTGACTTTATTTAAGAGTGTGTACAGGTTCTTTTTTGTATAGATTCTAAGATGGGTAGGAAAATAAAAATTGATGATACCAAAATGTATTCTAGGGTCTAACGCTGAGATAGCATATTTCTTTCTAGGATCATCATTTTTAAAATAATTATTCAAATGCTTTTGATCATGATTTGCTCTTAATATCCCATGATAAATGTCATGTAAAGAGAAGTGTAAACCCTGTATTTTATAAATAGAGTTTTTCATAAATTTGTCTACTGTGGCTTTATCTTTTGGTATACCGTTTTCGATGAAGGAATGTATAGCTAAGCAATTAAATAAATTTAAAAAAAAACAATTTTTTTCCTTGTCGGTTGCTAATTCCACCAATTTAATATTCTGCAATTCAGAAGTAAATTGCACAAACCTTCTATATGGGATGGATTGGGAAATCAATTTGAGATTAATTTGTCCATTGCTAACTTGGTAATAGCTATTAAACAAATCAAAGATTTGAATTGTTAAAGTTTCGATCACCGATAATGAGTTTCGACTTGTGATCTGATAAATCCTCTCTTCATTAAGACAATAAATTGATTTCAATTTTTTATTTTGATTCTTAACCAACGTACATTTCTTTTGTTTTAAATTGATAATATTTGATGATTTGTTCAAATGTATCATTAAATTCTTATACAACGAATTTTCGAGAAATGAATTCCAAGAATTTAAATCCATATGCTTGTACACTGCTTTTTGTGCATTATCAAACAAATCCAAAGTATAATTTTGATTTTCAATACATTTGATAATTTTTTTCCTTGTTTCTGAAATAATATTTATTTCAAAGAAAGATCCTGGATAAATATATTTTTTAGCTATGCTATTGGCAGTTTTTTTAATTTGCTATTTTATTTATTTTTTGTTATGAGAAATATTTATTGAAATAATTATTATTTTAAAAGAAATATTTAATATATATTTTTTAACAAAATATTGAAAATAATTCATGTTGTAAATATTTTTTTTGATTTAATCCTTTTTTTTTAAAAAAAAAAAACATTTAAATAATATAATTTTAAAAAAAAAAATATAATAAAACCGTTTAATTGGCAATTTTCACTTGAAGGTATTTGTTTGAAAACCAAAAATCTATTCAAAGTAATAGTGGTTAATTATAAAACCAATAATATATTAATAATCTATGTCCTAATGATAAAATCTTCTCTTAATAAAAAAACAATCATTTTTTACAATGTAATTTTATTTTCAAATTCTAAATTATCAATTCTTTTGAAAAAATAAGTTCAAGAAAAAAAATTGAGGTATAGATATTGAGTTGAGCTGTTTCTGTTCAATTGTTTGAGAAATCGAACATAAGAGGGAGATCTACAACTTCTTGGGGATCTTTTTCAATTTATAAAAAAAGGGTGCAATGAATATTTGTTGTTATTAAAAACAAAAAAAAGTTTAAGTTACATAAGAATAATTTTTTTTCAATTCCAAAACATTTATCATCACTTTTAAACCAAAATTTAATGAAAATTAGATTATCCTATGGACCAAATCATATTATTTTTATTTTATTATTAATATCTCTGAAAATAAACTAAAAACAAAAAAAGATATCAAATTTATGACATCTTCACTCCACATTAATATCAATATTACAAAATAATCAATAATAACACAATTAAAAATAATTAGATATTCAAAAAAGAGTAATAGGCACTCTTCCAATGAAATGATAATTCAACCAAAACTGAATTATTAAAAATTGAATAATCCTGGTAGAAAATATATTTTTTTGAATTAATACGAAATTCAACTATCTGTTACCCAAACACCTCTTATTTATCAAACGATACTTTAACAATAATTTCAAAAATAAATAAATAAATAAAATAATAATTAACCTTGTATTTGTGAACAATCTTCTTACTTGGGTAATTTTACATTTTTAAAATTTTTTAGGTTTTACTTTTAGATAAAAAAAAAAAAAAAAAAATACAAAATAAATCTTCTCAATTCAATTATGATCGAATTTTCTCTTTTTAAATGATGATTTTTATTTAACCTTCCTAATTTTATGTGATAAAAGTTGTTAAGTTAGCTCTTAAGATATCTATGAAAAAAAAATAAACTCTAGAGAGTAATAAAAAATTCCGTTTTTTCATATTTCCTCAAAAAATTTATTTTAAATTTAGATTTTGTATTTTTACCTCAAGAGTTTTTTCAGAAATAATTCCAATAGTTACTAGTATCGGTTAAAAATGTTAATTTCTGATGTCTTATGAAGGTTGTGAAAAAAAGTCATCTTCTTGTTCTCATGAAAATGGTTGTTTTTTTTTTATTGTAATTTGTTTTTGGGATCAAATTAATCAAAATACATTTGTAAATTAAGCTGAGTCCAGAAACCATAAATTTAAAATGCACTAAGATTCTACAAAAATGAGGATTCTTGGAAAAGTTATATGAAACCAAAAAAAAAAAAAAAAAAAAAAAAAAAAATAATTTTGATAAATTAAAAGAATTCATAAATATTTATAAAACTAGTTCAAATTATTCGTTGTTTCATCTTTTTATCAAATACCACCAAAGATATTTAAAAGTGGGCATATTATTAACTTTGTTTTGTAAATTTTTGGGATATTATTTTGATATTTTTTTGATGTTTGGCAATTTTTTTACAAATAATTTTTCTATTTATCAATTATATTATTAAATTCAAAAAAATAAAGATCTTTTCAAAAACAAGTCTTCAATGAGATTTTTTGAGATTTTATTTAAATCTTCCTTATTGGACTTTGGGAATGTAAATATACTGTTTGAATTTAAGTGACTAGATGGAAAAATATCTTGGAAACTTGAAATAATAATTTTGATTTATTCATACAATCAATTCCACTTTCAAGTCATAAACTTTCAACCAAAATTAATGTACAAAAAAATCTCAAATTTCAACAGATTTTTTTCAATTTTTTTTACACAAATTATTTTACTAGAATTCTAAAAATGTGTTTTAATTTAAGATTTTTTTGTACCTTAAAAGTGGAACTGACTATAAGAAAATCACGGCAATTCAAAACACCAAGAGATTCTTTTTATATAAATCGGATGCAAAGATGGTTTTGAAAGAGTATTTTACATTGTATAAGGCAGCATGTCCCAAATAATAAAATGAAATTTATTATAATTCCTTTTTTTTTTTTTTTTTTTTTTGGAATGTCACCCAATAGTAACTAAATATAAGATAAAATTGGAAAAAAAAATAATATTACTTTTTTATTATTGCAATTTCTTTTATAATTCTTGACTGCTTGGAAAAATAAAATATTTTCTGAATTTAATTGTTGACTTAAGAATTCTGTAAAATAGGAAACGGCAGTTGGTATCCGCAATAGCATTTCTAAAGAATTTAAATCAATGAGTTTTTCATTCTCATCAGAATCGGAATCTATCAGACTCTTTTTTTTTTTTTTCAATTCCACAATAGTATCATCCTGAAAATATAATCTTAAGTCTTTGGGACTATTCTGTTTTGTTAATGAAGATAATTTAATATCCTTATTAAAATTTAAATTTGTTTCTTTTCCCTTTTTCTTTTTCTTTCTTTTCCCTTGTCCTCTTTTCTTTTTATTATTGTATTTATTTTTCAAATTAAAAAATGAATTCTGGAAACTGATTCTTGGTTTGGATCCCAAAAGACTATTTTTTTTTTTCTTTTTTTTTTTCTTGTTATTTTTTTTTTCAGATCCGTTTTTTTGGCAATTGATGGTTAAAAAAGCATTGGAATTATTTAATTTATTTCTTGTTTTCCTTTCTATTAGCCCCATTGACTTGCTTGATCTCTTTTTCATTTTTCCAATTTTGATTGCTTTGTAATTATTATTATTGGCGACCGAACTATTTATTACATTTTGATGAATATTTCGTCTTCTTCTTTTTGTTTCAGTCATTTTCATTTTGCTATTTTGGGAAAGAATTGTGTTCTCGGTTTCGAACCGAGAAACTGGAATTTTTTTTTGAGTGTCAGAATCGCTTGAATCGAATAGAAAGGTTGAGTTGTCAAAGTCGGAAAAAGTTAACTCGTTTTCCTGTAAATCTAAATACTCTTTCAATTCACCAATCTGGTTTTCCAGTTTTCTCGATTGGTACATTTCCAATTTTATTTTCACTTCCAAGTCTTTGGACCTCCTTAAAATTCGAACAAAATTAGTTTTAATAGCACTCATATTCTTGAGATCAAACTGTAATTTTTTGATTCGACGGTCCAAATTTTGGCTTTCCTCCCAATGTGTTTCCCGTCCTTGGTTTTGTAGCTTTCTTTTTTCATTCCCATCCTTGGAATTTTTCATTCTTAGCATAATTTGATCATTTTCTTTGTTTCTTCTGATTAAATCGAATTTTAATAGTGCCAAGTCGTTTAATAAAGAATTTGTTCTTACCGTTTGCTCTTTTAATTTCTTTTTCTCGATCACAAACCAGTCCTGATACTTTGCCTTTTGCGTTTTAGTCTTCAATTTCTTAATTTCCTTCTCTAATTTCACAATTTTCTTGATTTTTGTCTCTTTCATTTGGTACCTTTCATCTTTTTCATCAGTACTCTTCTCGAATTTGGGCTCTCTTTTTTCGTTTCGGCCGATTGAAAAATTTTTTTGGGAATTTTGGATAAAGACAAACTCCAATTTCAATTTTTGAGATTCCAATTCCTGAACGGAAATTCTTTCGAGCAGTGTTTGTACTTGATCCTTTATTTCGGACGAGTTCACGTCCCTTGTTATCAAGTTAGCCTTTTTAATTTGTAGTTCCTTTAATTGTGATTCTTCAAAGGTGAGCCGCTTTTGTTCTCTCTTTTTCTGCGAAGGAATATAGCCAGAGGAACTTCTCCGAACAGCACTTTTTTTTTTCCGATTCTTTTTCTCTGTTTTAATCCTCAAGATCTGTGATAACAGCGAATGGTTTCTTTTCTTTTTTGCTTTACTCATCAATTTGAAAATGTGATTAATGAAATTGACAAATAATTTGTAAAATGAGTGTAAAAAAAAAATGTTTTTCTCTTTTTTTTTTTTTTCCACTTGTTCCTCTTCTTTATCAAAAGTTATCAAAAAAGCATTAATAAGCAATTTAATCTTTCCTTTTGAGTTAAAACAATAAAATTTTTTTTTTAGAATAATTTTAACTACATTTTGAATCTCTTTTAGATGCGATTCTCCTGTTTTCTATCATTTTTTTTTACATTCTTTTTTGGATTTTTTAAAAATTTTACCACTCATTAATTTTTAAATTTTTTTATATTAATTTGATACTTTGTAAGTCTAATTTTGAAATACTTAATGTTAACTACGATTATTTTTTCTAAATTCCATTTTTACTTTAATTTAAAAATTAAAAATTCCTGAAAATAATTTCCAATTAAACTTACAATTTATACCACACCCTTTCCTTCGATTAAAGTGATATTTTTTTTTAAAAAAGTTTAATTTTTAAAAATTAAGTTTTTTTTTTTCAAAAATGGGGTTTTGAAAAAAAAACTTTTTAATTTAAAAGAATTTCTCTTTTTGATAAATCTCTGTAATAAACATTCAAAACAAATATTTCACCAATTAGATCGATTTTAAACAACACAAAACTTTATAAAAGTAAACTTTGTATATTGAGACAAAAAAAAATATTTTTTTTTTTGGATCTCTCAACAAACTTTTCAAGAAATTCAAAATTACATCATCAAGATTTTTTTTTACTTCTTGAGTTAATCTTGAATAATTCATACAAAAAACGTTTGGTAAATCAAAAGCAACTTGTCCAAAAAATAATATACTGCTTTATTAAAGTTGAATTGAATATTTTACAATCTACTTAAAGAGAATTTTTCTCAACAAAAAAATATATTCAAGGATACAATTTAAAATGAATTTAACAAAGAAGAAAAAAGATATTCTTAAGTATTCAACAGATTGAAACCAATCTTGAAGAAAAAATGTGAAACAAGTTTTTTACTTTTGACCTTTTGATAAACAAGAGTAGAAATGGAAACATATTAAATCGAATCAAAACTATTAATAAAGGTTGATCGCTAAGAGAAAAATTTAGTAGAAAGGTTAAAATAATATATTAATAAAGATAACTTTATATGTTCACTTTTCTGTTTTATTTGGGTCTTTCTATGGATGAATTCACTCTTGAAAAATTTATATATTTTGGAGATCAAGAAAAATATTTAATTAAAACTTACTAAAGTAGATATTGAAAGTTGTTGATTATTTTGGTTGACAAAAATATTGTTGGGTGTGGTGTTTTTGTTCGTTCTAAAAAAAAGAAACAAAATTTTTCTTTAGCTTTTCGAAAAAAAAAGGGATAATTACAAGAATTCTGATAAATCAACTTTCTAAAGTCAAAAAAGGAAATGAGTAAATCAACTGAATTACGGAATTAAGTTGTTTTAATTTAATTTATATCTTTAAAAAGTAGCTTTTCTAAATATTGAAAGAGACTTTTGTTTTAATTTTTTTTTTCCATAAACAATTATTTTTTTGTCTTTTCATGAAAATGATTTTTTATTTTCTGATGAATCTAACGAACTAAAAATCAGTAACGATTTTTTAATGAAAGTATTGAGTAAAAAACGTCAATGTTTAACCAAGAATTGTGAATAGATTTGGAATTGAATTATAATTAGGAGTTTAATTGAATAAAAAATTAGAAAAGATAAAATCCCAAGATATAACTAGTAAAAATTATATCTTCTAAAATTTATGTAATTGAATTTTTTTTTAAACTATTTTGAATATATTCTTTTAGAGATATCTAACATTCCAAATTCAAAAGATTTATAGAATAGAACAAGTTTGTATATATTATTGTTATCCAATCAAAGACGGTTCATGTATATAAGTAAGGTATGTGTGTTTATAACATATACTCCAAGTAATCAACTAAGGAATAAAAGAAAAAAATTTTTAATAGGTAAAATTTTTTGTGAAAAGCCCATTGTTTGTTTTTTTGAGCATTGCTTTGAGTGATAAAAAATTTAAGTGTTATATTATATTCAATTCCTTTTTTTAGGATATTGTATATTTTTTTTTGAAGATTATTTTGTATCTTATAAATTATCTTATTTTCAGCAATAAAAAGTTTGAGTACTGTTAGTAAATATAAAATTAATTTCGTAAAAGTAGTGCAAAAAGAAAAAAGAAGAAGAGTCTAAAATAAATATTCTTAAAAATATATTTAGATTACTTTTTTTTTTTTTTTTTTTTTTTTTGAATAATAAATCCTCAATAATTCATAAAAGTCAAGTGAACTTAACAATAAAAAGGTTCCAAAACACAAAATCAATTTCAAAATGATATTTTTTTTTAAATATTTAGTTTTATGGAATCGTTATTGAAAGGGTTGTTTCATAAATAAAAGAAAATTGAGTAACGGATGATTGAATTTCATACTAAGAAATAAAAAAAAAATATATTTACTATTTGAATTATTCAATTTTTTAATCAAAAATGGGTTTGGAGTGCTAATTCTATACTGATATTTTCAAATTAATAAAAGTAAAAAACTTTCATTTAAGGTTTGAAAATATTTGAAAACTTAACTTTTTAAATGAAAAAAACCCAAAGATGTTCACAAAATCCAATTTGTTATGAAATTTCAGGATATTTAATTGATCCTCTTGGACTTTAATTTAATTTTACAGTGATCAAAATAAAGTGTGCACAACGACTATAATCCGTGTTTCAAAATATTATCTGTGCTTTTTTTTTATTCTTGTACCAAGGTAACACTCAATCTACTAACAAATAGTATACCTAAATTCAAATCAATTTTGAAAGTAAATATCTTGGTTATTTTCAGTAAAATTTAAATTATTCATGTAAATAGTTGAAAATTTTTCATAATATTCTAAAATTTTTTGTTTTTTTTATGATTAAAATTTTCGTAAAAATTTACTCTATTTTTTGAGATAAATTTTGCAATTTGATCCATTCATTTATAGAATTTCTTTTTAAATAATAGGACTTTAAGAATCCAATACCATATTTTTTAGGGTTTATTATTGGTCTCTTTGATTGGTTAATGTATTGGTCTTCTATAACAAAAAAACACGCGTTTTATTTTGAAACACGCATTATATTTTTTTGCACGGGTTATTTTGACTACAGTAATTAGGGTAATTTCGGTTTAAGTCCGATAATCAATTATTTATAAAATAGTATGATTATACAATATATCATACCAGAATACAATTCCATTCTTTAGGAACAGTAAATATTAACAATTTCAGGTATAAAACCCTTTCTTTTTTTGAAAATCTAAGCATTATCCAATTTAATTATAATTTATTATTTCAAATATTAATCAATAATACCAAGTGAAAAAGAAAAAATAATAAACTTTGTCGCTTTTTTTTCCTTTGGTTAGATTTTTAGATAAAAGAATAACACAATAAAAAAATATCAATTGGGAAAGCGAAGAATGAATTTTATATTAAAAGTTGCCTAAAATAAACAGAATAATCTTTTAAAATTGAAATAAATGGGTTATCATTTTCTACCGGAATCTGCTAAAAAAAAATGATAAATAATAACATATCAACAAAGATGATTTAATTATCTACTTTAGATCAAGTTCTTGAAACTTTCTTACTCTTTCAATTTTGGCTATTTTCAAATTGTGAATTGTTATTTTTTTTTTTATTCAAAATAACTTTTCAGGATGATGGGGAAAGATTTTCTAATTTTTAAAATTAGAAGAGTTGAGGGATAAACCAAATTAACAAAGTTGATTTAAATCAAGTTTAGCTGCTTAGACTAATTTCCAAAAAAAAGTTGAAAATTAAAAAAGTCTTTTAATCAAATGGCTTATCCAATTTGAATGTTTTTAACAAATAATAATAATAATAAAATTGAGTTGAAAATTTCTAGATCAAATTGATCAATTTGTTTGAGTTTGGTAATTTAAAGACGATTTTGGGGAATTCTGTAGGAGTGAAAATTTTTCAAAATTTGATAGAAAATCAGTAGAATTTTTTACTTTTTTTTTTTTTGAATTAAATTTTAAATATATTTCTTTGTATTTTGTTTGTTTTGCATTTTATTTTAATTATTTGGTATTAACTAGCCCGATACAAACAATAACTCTTGAAATTTTGTTCATTTCTCTCAAAAAATAAACTGATTATAATTATCCCTTGATCATATTAAAAATATCACCTCCCGAGAATCTTAATCAGTATATTTTTTCGAATTCACTTAAATAACACCTTATATTTTTAAAAGGATGGAGTCTCATAATTGGGCTTCAACTCTTAAATTTGTCTTGAAATCTCTATTTTTTTTCTGGAATACTTGAAGACTTTTGATAATACAAGGATAATCTTTAATTGATAAGATCAACTTTATACACTGTTTGACCAATTAATTTTTAACAAGTTATTTGTACCAAGTGTACTAATATCATTTATCTGCAATAATAAAAGAATTTAATTTTGAACTTCTCTTTTACGAGATTATAATCTCTTTGTAACTTGGATTTGTTGTATCTATTTTTAAAAAAATTGAAAAAAAAAAAAAATCAATGATATTGTTGTTATAGTTCCTTCATTCAATTTCTGAAATAATTTCTATGAAACCTCTCAAATCAACATATAATATATATATAAACTAAAATTCAAAATAAATGGCCCACCTTATATTTCAATTTTGAATTGCTTTTGTATCGTTTTGAAGTTTTTCCTCTCACAATGAAAAGTTTGCAAATAAATCATTTTTTCTCTTTTTTATTTTTTCAAAAGTGTTTTGTTAAAATGGAAAATGAAAATGAAAAATTTGAAAAGAAGTAACAGATGAATTAATGGAAAAATTGGTTTCAAATATGACAAAGAGATTAGATTTAGTTATTCAAAGGGAAGGAGAATCGATAAATGGGTTTTATTAATTTTTAAAAAAAAATTTTTTTATTTAATACTTCTTTCAAAATAAAAGGCCCAATTTTTTTTAAAATTTTTTTTTAACTTTTTTATTTTATTTTTTGAAGAAAAACAAATACCCCTGGAGTAGTGAACCAAATACTAAAATAAAAATTTTGATATTATAATAGATAACTACACGTATTAAAAATATTTTTCTTTAAATTTTGATTTTGATGGGTCAATGATTTTGAATGATAGTTTATATATATATATATATATCTTCAACTTTTTCAAACGGAAAGTAAAATGTAAAAAATGAATTATTTATTATTTAAAAAATAGACAACATATAATTTATAATTATCATTTCAGGGGTATAAAATTGTATTCATTAAAAAATTAACTTTTCATTATCTCAAAAATCGGAAATATTATTTATTAAAAAAAAAAAAAACAATAAATAATTTGTTTAACCTTATTCAACAAATGAAAATATTAAAAAGGAATGTTAATTGTGTAAAAATGCGATTAAAATTGGCAAAAACCAATTAAATAGTAAATTTTTATAAATAATCCAGATGAATAAAATTTATTTATCGCAATGAAAAGGATTGAAAAAAAAAAAAAATGGTGGTTAATTATAATATTTTTTTTTTTCTTCTTTTTTACCTTTCCAAATCATATAGCAAGCCACAAACACCATTTCGATTATAAGAAGAAACCAACCGATTCCAAAGTACCCCTGTGATTGTATTCTTTCCTTTAGCGAATCTGTATTTGAAGTGATATCGCCTCTTACTTGAAATGCTACTTTTCTTGTTTCTTCAAATGTTTGTGAAAGAGTTTTCACACGTGCTGTAAATGATGTGATTTTTTCATCAATTAGATCATTATTTGAGACAAACAAATCAATAAACCCATTGAATTTTTTATTCATTCTATTTTTTAATTCTTTAATATCCGAATCTTGCAATGTTGTTATTCTAATTTTCATACATACAAAAATGTTGATATGGATATGGATATGGATATGAATATTTTGATAATTTTTTAGGATATAATTCAATTGAAAGATGTTTATAAAATTGTTATTTAATAATAATAAATAGGGGCAAATATATTGAATTTTGTGAAGATTTTAAAAAAAGGTTAGAATATTATAGATCTATTATTTTTCAATCAAAAAATTCTGATTTAAAAAATAATTTCAAAATAAGGAATGATTATCTAAAAAAAAATAAAAAAAAAAATAAAAAAAAAAAAAAAATAGTTCTTTACTTTTCGAGTGAGATGATTTTATCATTTACAGTATTAGTCTTAAGAGAAGCCCTTGGAATTGTAATCAATTTTTGGCCAATTCTTTGAATATTATCTTTAATTGAATTTGTATCTTTCTTTACATCCACAAGCCAATCATCATCAAATTTGAAATCACTTGGAATATCTTTAAAGATTGATATTTTTTCAGGTTTCTTCATAGTGTATTTAGGGTCCTTTGAAACCATTGAAAACCCGTTTTGTCGCCTTTTTACATTAAAAGATTCTATAACATGTCTATCACTTAAACCACCAGTCGCAGCTATTTAAATTTTAAATTTATAAAAACGATTAAATGCCAATTTTAAAATAAATCAAAAAAAAGAATTTAATTTAAATTTTGATTTTTTGAAAAGGAACAACACACGAAAAGTTTTTTAAGGGATTTCTTTGAAAATGAAAACTGTGAAAATTTCAAATTTAGAAAAGCATTTTTTTTTATACAAATTATTTCCAAAAAATATCAAATTCGTTTCTCTTAATAAAATAAAAAGATTTGGCATTGTTAATCCAGAAATTTTTAGATTTTTCAGAGAAAAAGCCAGAAAAATCACAGAAATCCAAGAAACCTTTTTTTTTTAACAAAGTGTCTTTGAAATTTCTCAAATTATGATGCTATTAATTAAATAAAGAATATTCGATAAGAATAATTTAGAGAATATTTGCCTTTGCTGATAAAAATCACAGAAAGTATAGGAAACTTTCTATTTCTATGGTTTCTGTGATTTCTATGAACTTTTTTTTTTTTTTTTTGAAATTTCACTTTTTCTATTATTATTATTATTATTATTGAAGATGTACACATTACACTCTTGTTGCCCTTAGGTTCTCTAGATTCTAAATTTCGATTTGAAAATCAATATATTTTCTAAAGAAAAACTTAAAATCAAGAAAATCGTCCTTTAGTTTTCTTTTAATTTTTGAAATCAACATAAAAATTAAAAAAAATATCTGTTTAATTAAGAAAAAAAAAAAAAACGTAGTTTGGCGTGACTGGATTTAAAAGAATATAGTATATTTTTTTTAATTTTGGAAAATCTCTGTTAGCTTTTCTTGTGTTTTCTTTTTATTTGAAAAATCGATAGATTTATTTATTGTGAGAAAGGAGTAATCAAAGAAAATTTACTAAATAAAAAAGAGAAGAAGAAAAATAATTAAAATATTGTAGTAAAAAAAATATTATATCATTTACATGACAAAATTAAAAATTATCTACTGTCGTTAGGTTTTCCAGGATTTGAAAGAATTGAGTAAAATCCTTGATTTTACTAAATTCTTTCGAATTCTGGAAAACCACCGTTAGCTTTTTTATTTCTCAAATTAAAAAAAAAGCTAGGCACTTGACGACACGTCCCCTGAAACAGGAGGAGTAAAAACCCGATAGAATTATTATCAGCAATAAATAAGGATTCCACAAACTGTGATTAATAAATTGGCATTTCATTGTCGTTAGATTTTTTTTAATTTAAAAGAATGGAGTAAAATCTCTGATTTTGCTCAATCCTTTTGAATTAAAAAAAAAAAACCTAGACACGACTCCAAAGAGTGGGGCACTATGTACCCGAATTTGAATATTTTTTAACTATTTTAGGAATTTTTTATTTTTAATTTTTTATTTTCAATTTCTTTATTATCTTAAGTTTTCCAACCATAAGAGCATTGATGAAAAATTCTCGACAAGAACAATAAATTTCGTAATTTTGATTAGCCAGATTAAAGAGTTTTTGGGTATTTTTCCTAAGGATAACATTTTTGAAAATCAATAGATTTTCGTTAGGTTTTTTTTAATTTTTGGAATAAACAATAAAATTTCTTAAATTTTCAGTTTATTTCAAAGAGTAAAAAAAACCTAGAACACTGAACAGATAAAACAGAAAAACTCGAGTAAATCGCCGTTAGCTTTTCCAGAATTTAAAAGAATTGAGCAAAATCAAAGATTTTTCTCTATTCTTTTGAATTTTGGAAAAGTTAGGCACTTGAAGACACTCTACGGCACTTCCCGAATTCCTAAAATTTAAAAAGATCCAATATTCACAACACATTTACCACGGCAGATATAAATACGTTTTATTTGAGAGACGTTTATAATTTGATACATAATCGACAAGTAATTAATTTTTTTTTCTTAATGCATCTTTTCAATTTTAAAAGGGTGATTATCAATCAAAATGAATATTCTTTTCTTTTAATAAAACAATTCTTTCTTTTGTTAACATTTAATTCAGTATAAATTGAATCTTTTTGTATGATTTTTTTTTATTGTAATGGATTGTATAATGTTATGTTTAAAAAAAATAAATAAAAAGTAATAAATAAAAAAAAAATAAAAAAAGTTTTCTTACCAGAGATACCAAAATAATTCCCTGGTGATATGTTAACTGATGGTACGTTAATACATTGGAACCAATTTTGTTTTGTGCCTGTATCAATTTCAATCTTTAATGCCATGGAAATATATTTAAAAATTAGAAAAATAAAAACAACGTTATGATTTATTATCCTAATTTTGGATATTAATTCGAAGAAAAAAAAAAAAAAAAAAGAAAGAAAGGAAAATTGTAAAAAATATATGATTATTACGCTTAAATGCTTTTTAACATATCTAACCCTTAATTTTGAGAAACCTTTATTACGGTATTTGATGAGGCATTCCTCTAATTTATTTGATTTCCCATCAGTTGAACTATCATAAAAAGTTGTTCCATCGCCAATCATGAATTGAATTTTCTCTTCTACCCTCTATTGATATAATTGGTTAAAATAAGTTTGTTAATTATATATGGAGTTTAGTTATTAATTATATTTAAAAAGTAATAATAAAATTATTTCATTTCGTTATTTTTCAACAAGGTCTAACTGTAAAAAAACCCGAAAAAATGATAAATTTATCAAAATACATTTTTTAAAGATATTAGTCATTAGTTATTTGATAAATACCAGTTAATAATAATATACTGTTTTAAGGTTGGTTTGCACACCATTTAACATACATACATACATACATATATATATTTACCCCTTCTTAATAAATTACTTTGTTTAATAGGTGTGAAACATGCCCCCCCCTCTCTCTCTTTTATATGGAATCATGTCAACGATTTTAAACTTAAATAGTAATTGAAAAACACAGAAACAGTCCATAGGTAAATAATTCTCAAATAAAATTGATTGTTTTTAAAACAACTAAAGTAATATTTGAATGATTTTTTTTGCAAAAAATGAAGAAATTATATTTATCATTAAATAGTTACTTAGAACGAAGAAAGAAAAAATAGTAAATTTTTGGTATTTGAGAGTAAACAATCTCTTATTTTTTTCAATTTAATTAGCTTGACTCTTTTTTTGATTTTAATTTTATTTCCGTTTAAAAAGGAGTTTTTTGGATGAATTTATAAAACTGAAACAAAAATTGATCTAGCTATTTTAAAAGTATACCGAAGAAAATATAAATTGATTGAAAAAAAATAGATTTCTTAAATTTAAAAAAATTAAAAACGGGTACTAAATTTGTAAAAAAACTTGAAAATGAGAATATTAATCGATATACTAAGGAATCAAAACCATTAGATTTGTGATTAATAGTTTTCCGATGAACCAAATTGGAAAATTCTATGAGTTGGAAGGATCAACAATATCTAAAAATTATAAAACAACAAAATTGCAATTCCAAACAGTCGTGTAGGCAGTGCCATAGAGTGCCGTTAGGTTTTTTTATCTCTCAAATTAAAAAAAAACTAACGACAAAAAATATTTCAACAAAAAAGCTTCAAAAACAATTCTAAAATTTCGAAATTTTAGAATTGTTTAAATAGATACTCTTATGCAACAAGCAAAAATAAATAAAAAAATTGTGATTTATGTAAAGAAAAGTTAATTATTGATATCATTGAATACTTTGATCATTTTTTGTGGGACCGTGCCGTAGAGTGTCTAGCTTTTCCAGAATTCAAAAGAATGGAGAAAAATCAAAGATTTTGCTCAATTCTTTTAAATTCTGGAAAAGCTAACGGTGGTTTTCTTGAGATTTTCTGTTTTATCTTTTAAGTGTTCTAGGTTTTTTTCAGGTTTTATATTTTATCTGTTAAGTGTTCTAGGTTTTTTTTTTTTTTTGAAATAAACAGAAAATTTTAATAAATTTTCGGTTTATTTCAAAAACTCAAAAAAACCTAACGAAAATCTATTGATTTTCCAAATCAACAGAAAACTCAAGAAAACTGCCATTGGCTTTTCCAGAATTTAAAAGAATTGAGCAAAATCAAAGATTTTTCTCTATTCTTTTAAATTCTGGAAAAATAAACGACACACAGGAGAAAAGTAATTTTCTCTCTTCAAAAATAAATAAAAAAAAAATAAAGAGTTTTTTTTTATTAGCCAAAAATTAATTTTCAATAATGAAAATTCCTTTTTCGACAAAATGAGAAGAATTCAAAATGGAATTTGTTTGTTTTTTGAGAATTTTTCAATTAAGGGTCAAGTCAATATTGTTAAAAATAATTTTCTAAAATGGATTAAAAAAAATTTGTAATTATTATGAGTGCCTAATTCCAATTAAAACTAACCAACATGTGAAGCGCGATCGATCTCCAAAAATCAACAATCAAAAACTCGAACATTTTTAGAAAAAAGAGATAAAGGGTGACACTCAATTCCAATTAGAATGGTTAGAATTTATACTTTTGAAAACAACTGTGCTAGTTTTGAAGTATTTCTATTTGGCGCTTTTTTAGATCTAGATGATTTTTTTTCATTTTTTTTTTTCATTTCTCAAATGAGTTATTTTTTCTCGAAAGAATGTTACAAAATCCTTACTTTTCCAAATTTAGAGCGTTACAATCTAAAAGCAAATTAGATTAAATCGAATTAAATAGATTGTATACTTTAAGAAAACAATTTGTTTTAAATTGAAGAAATTTAACCCTTTGGAAATTTAAAAAAAGAAATAAGTAATTGTTTTTTTTAAAATTTGATTTTTTGAAATTGAGAATTATTTTGAAACTGTTTTTTTTAATTAAATTTTTTGTCAGTGAGGATCTCTCAAAATTTTTTATTTGTTATTTGAATTTTGTCAATCAAAAGAAGTGTAATTTCATAATACTTTTTGGTTTCAAGTCACCACTTGAGTATGGAGCAAATCCACGGTAAATGACTCGAGCCTTAAGACCACGTTTTGTAAAAGATAGCACATAAAATTTTTTTGGAATGTTTTTTAACTGAAAATTTTTATTCAAGTATATGAGAAACGGCTCATATAAAATTGATACATTCTTTCAGAAGTTGGCGAAATTTGAAATATTTTTTTTATTTTTTATTCATTTCATTTTTTGAAGGCTTGAAAAAAAAGATTTTTTACTTTTTACATTATATTTTCATAAATAGTTTATCCAATTCAGTATTAATTTCAAGGGTAATAATATTCTATAAGTCCCCATTTATTAGAATACTTTGTCTAATTTAAAAACCTTTCTATTAAAAATTTTAAAAAAAAAAATGATACACACCCAATAACAGTCTAAAAATTTTCAAATTATTACTTGTATTTTAATTTTCAATGAGGAAATTTTTTCAATTCTTTTTCTTTTTTCTTTTTCTTTGTTTTTTGGTGATGTACTTAACAGTTAGAATTTTGACTAAAGAGAGAGAGAGAGAGAGAGAGAGAGAGAGAAAAGGAAGCTATATTAAACAATATTATAAGGAATTTTAAAATTAAAAGAGTTAACAAAAGTTAAATTATTTTCTTTGAATTAGTTACTACGTAAAGGGAAAAAAAAAAATTAAAAAGGATTCTAGTGAATTTTTTTTTCGTTTTAATAACGAAATAACAGTAATAGTTTTCACATTTACTTGGCTTAGAATTTTAAATGGGAAATAAATCTTGCTTCGTCTTCATTCTTGAATTTTTTTTTCTTTAACGAATGAAAGTTTAAAAGATTTCAATTGGGATTGGTGGTTTCTATTTTCCATTGAAATGTTTAATTTTATTTTTTATACTGATATTTGTATAATACCATTAATTGTAAAATAATAAGATCAAAATTTTCAGTCAGCTTTCCAAAATAATTAACTTCCAAGAATTAAAATAAATCTAAAGTACCCAATTCTAAAAAGGGTAGTAATTAATAATTTAAGTTTGATTTTAATGAATTAAAAAATTTGAAATTTTGCATGATTTTAAAAAATCCTTTTTTTGGAAAGCTGAATGAAAATTTTGTTTTCTTTATTTTGCAACAAATAGTAAATGGGAAAATATGTTCACTTCATTTCCCTTATTTTTCTTTTACAAATAGAGTTTTCGAAGAAGTAGGCTGTAACCAGTGACTTTGTTTGGAAAAGGATAATGAAAAGGCAGTGAAATTTTTTTTCTCATTTATTATTCAAATACCTGTATTGGAATATGTTTGATTATAACACCCAATTCTAAAATGAAAGAAACCGTTCAGGATTGAAAAAAGGATCATGTATTTGAAATTCTATCCCATTTAAATTTCAAATTCCGGTCTTTTTTTTTATTTTTCTAGCTGTGTAAATTTGTCAAATCGCTTTAAAAAGGTATAACAAAAAAGTTTTTAAAAAGTGTCTTTAAAACAGTCAATAAACTTCAATTAACATATTTTTAGGCATCTCTATCAACATTTTTTGGACGATCTTTTGAAAATATTTTTAGAAAAACAGTTTATCAATTGTTTAAATAATAACAGGAATTGAAATTACATTTTTTTTCCTTTTTATTCAAAAAAATTAATTTTAAGATAAAGTTTTTGAAGGTGTACAAGATTTAAAATCACGAGTAAATTCCAAAATATCCTTTGTTTTTTCTTGAAAATTCAATCAAAAATAAAATGACAAAATATAGTAGAGCAGTGAAAAAAATACCGGACATGAAAAAAATCCCGGGCAAGATTTTTAATTGTGAATATTAGTAAAATTATTGTGTAATTTCATTTATTTACAATCAAATTCCTTTTTTTAAGAATCGAACTTTTTCAATTATAACTCCCCCACTTATTAGAATGATGATTGATGAAATCACACTTGTTCAAAAACACCATTCAATCAATCAAAAAACAAGAATAAAAATTATCATTTTCCAAACTCTAGTAAACCTCAATAAAACTGGATTGTTTTTCAAAAAAAAGTTGATCAACATATGGCTATCAAACAAATACTCGAGTCTTCTAGAGACACCTTACTTTGATGGACTTTAGGTAGGTTTATTACTATGTTCATAAAAAATTTGGTCATTTATAATAAGGATTTCATTGAAATTAGACAAAAATTTTACTAATACTCACAATTAAGAATCTTGTCCGGGATTTTTTTCATGTACGGTATTTTTTTCCCTACTATATTGAAAAAAAATCCCTGGCATGAAAATAATCCTGAACATGATTTTTAAAGCCCTATTCCGAGTATAAAAGCTTAAAATGGTCATTTTTTTTAAATTAACTTTTTTGGAATATCTAAAAGTTATAGTTTTGAACCAAGTGTTTGGCTAGGTTTGAAGAGTAATCATTTTTACATTTCAAGCAACCTTTTGTTCGTGGGGTTTTTGAAAAAGGAGATTGAAAAACCCCACGAACAAAAAAAATGACAAAAAAAATGGACATTTTTTGCTTTTATACTGTGACTATGGCTTTAGACTGTTAATATTAGGAAAATTGTGTATGTGATTGATTAATAATTTCTTTTATTGAAGCGCAAATCCTTTTTTTTTTTATGAATCAAACTTTGAAAATTATAACTATACGGTTATTAGAATGATTACTAATGAAATTAAACTTGTTCAAAACAATATTCAATCAATCAAAAAAACAAGAATACAAAATATCATGTTTAAAATTTATAGCAAACCTCATAAAATCTGATTGTTTTTTGAAATAGGTAGATCTACTTTGGTTACCAAACAATTAAAAAACTATTCTATTAGATACCCTCATTTAATGAACTTTAGGTAGGTTTATTACCTGATTCAAAAAAAATTTGTTTAGTTTTAAAAAGGATTTGATTTAAAATTTTTGAGAATTATAAAACAATTTTCCTAATATTAACAATTTATTAATAATGATCTTTGGGCTTATTATCATGTCAGGAATTATTTTCGATCCGAGAAATCAATATTCTTTCAGAAAATATGGATAAGCAATTCATTATTGTTATGTCTGAAAAACATATTTAATGCTAATTTGAAAGCAAAGCCAAAGATATTCGCTCAATAATTCAAAACGGTTGTATTTTTAATTGAACTTTGCTCTTACTTCTTAAGCCTTTAGATAAAAATTCAATTTTGTAAAATTGAAAATAACTGTCAAAAAGAATTCAGCCAAACCATAATTTTGTTTTTTTATTGGTTTGAAATGTGAGACGGTTAATTTGGAGAAAGTAATTCAGAGTAAATTAAAAAATAGGTTTCAAATTCCAAAAAGAAAAGGTTAATAGATCAGAAAAGGAAAAAAAAAAAAAATTACTCGAAAGCCAGGCTCATTTTGGTAGGTATCTAAAAAAATACCAAGCCCATTAAAAGGATTTTTACTTCCAAATGCATTTCCAAATTGTTCAGTATCTTTGACCAACCAGATAGCGATTCCGTCTGCACCAATTTTACCACCTTTAATCTTAAATTCGACTTCCATCTCCCAATTTTCAAAAAGAAATGGCTATACAAAAAGAAAAAAAAAAAAAAAAGAATAAGTTGCTGAAGAAAAGTGTCTTAACAAATTAGAGCTTAAAATTTCCGAGAAAGCCATACATTTTTGTTCCAAATTGATCCTTGTTGGCTTTTTTCTTGTTGTGTTAAAATAAGACCATCATTTTGATTAAATTGTGATGAGCCCAATGTGACCCAATTTTTCTCAAGAATTCCCGGTTCCGTTTCCTTATTAAACGAAAAGCGATCTAAAATTTTGGTATCGCACTTAGTGAGTGAAGCAAAAATTAAAACACAAACTAATTTTAGAAAAATTTGCATCTTTTGAACTTGTGAAAAATTATAAAAAATGATAAAATTATTTGAAGCGAAAAACAACTATTATTATTTGTCCACATTTTGTTTAAAATTATCTTTAGAATTTCAAAACAACTTTTTATAATTGAAAAGTAGGTTTGTACTGAATAAAAAATATATCATAATTTCATTTCAACAATGGTGTGATTATTCTTCAAACATTCTATCAAGTTGATAATGTTTTTCTTTAAGGGATAAGTTTGTACCAAGGAGTGTTCCAAGATTCAAGTATATTGCTCTTGAATGTAAATAATCATATCAGTTAGATTGTCCAAAAGTCTCAAAAAATGGTTTTTTTAAATAGTATAGTGGTGAAAAAAAAACTAAACATGAAAATAATCCAGGACATGATTTTTAATTGTCGTATACGTAAAATTGTTGTGTAATTGCTTTTATTTTTCTTATTATAAATAACCAAATTTTTTTATGATCATAGTAATAAACCTACCTAAAGTTCACTAAAGTAGGGTGTCTCTAGAATGCTCATTTAATTATTTGATAGCCATAAGTAGATCAACTTTTTTTGAAAAAAAAATAGGGTTTTATAGAGACCTACTAGAGTTTGGAATATGATAATTTTTCTTCTTGTTTTTTGATTGATTAAATAGTGTTTTGAACAAGTGTCATTTCATTAATGACATTCTATCAGTGGGTGAGTTATAATTAAAAAAGTTTGATTCTTAAAAAAAAAGATTTGATTGTAAACAAAAGAATTTAAACGACAATTTTACCTATATTCACAATTAAAAATCTTGTCCGTGATTATTTTCAGGTCCGGTATTTTTTTCATTACTTTACCTAAAAGTTGATCTCATAAATTATAGATGATCCTTTTATTTATAAAAAACTACAAAAAATTTCAGATAAATATCTGTATTTTGAGACAAAATTAAAGGTTGAAATATCAATAATCAGACTCCAAAGTTGTAAAATATCTTTGATAAATTAGTCGAGAATTTATCTATTAGTTGCAAAAAAATCAATTAATTTAAAAAATTCAATAATTTATTACTACATTTCCACCATTTAGGGTGCGGTGGTTATTGTGTTGTTTTACATTGGTTTCTCAAAAAGAATTTAAATTATGAAGAAATTAGTCAAAAAAATTAATATTTATTCAGGAACAACATCTGTACAAAAAAAAAAAAAATTTATTGATATTTGAATAAATATTTCAAAATTAATACCCAAAAGGTATTTTCAAGAATAAATTCACCTTCAAAAACATTTCAAACTTTAACTGTAAACTATTATTAGAACTTCTTGGGGAATTTTTTTGTATTTATTAATTTGAAATGAAAATTATGAAATATTAAAATCAAATTTTGGAAGTTTTGAAGAAAGATGTAATTATGAGTATATAAGAAATTGTGAAAATTTCCATTTTTTAGTAAAGGAAATTCTGGGTTGTAAATTTATCTGAGATGATGAATCTCTTTCAAGTGAGTTATTATACATAATTTCATTATTTCCTCTTGAAAGGTAGAACTCAGCGTTGGTATTAGGTAATCAAATTATTCTCATATAAGTTAAAATTCAAAAATAGTTACAGATTTTTTATCATAAAAAAATTTTTTTATTTGTTTTTTAATTTGAATAATATATATTTTACTAATGTGTTTAGGGATAATAACCAAAATAGATTAATAAATAAAAAGAGAGTGTAACCATTGTATTTTTTGAAAGGCAAAGGAAAAAAGGTAAAAATAATAAAAAAAAACTTTGCCCCTAATTTTGAAATTTGTCTAATTAAGATCTTTACGTAATTTCCTCAATAGATGGACAAATTTATTTGAAAATATCTTTATTGAAAATAATTCAATATTTTTCTTTAAATATATAAAAGTTTTAATTATTGTTTTTAGTTTTTTAACTACTTACTATATTTATTTGTTAAGATTTAAAAAATGATATCCTAGTTTCATATCTCTATTTTTATAGATATTTTTTATTATAAAAATTAGAAATTATTTTTATATTTAAAAAAAAAAAAAAATTAAAACTGGTTATGTCTCAATAGAATATTAAATAGGAAGAAAAACAAATAATTGAATTTTAATATTTAAAAAATTATTTTTATCATAGAATTATAGGCCATTTTTTATTGAAAGAGATATTATTATGTTTGTTTTAAAAATTGATGTTTTTTGTTTTTTTTTTTTTTTGAACATATTTTGAAGACTTTAACGGTTTGTTTAACTCGAGTTTCTGAGAGGGGGTAAGAAAGTAATTATTTGCCTAATTTACCATTTAAGGTATCTAATCCGCTCTATAAAATATTTTTTTAAACAGAAAAAAATTATTTTGAAATTAAGATAAGACCTAATAACAATTAAAAAAATAGCAGAGATGTAAATATGTGATCAGATCTTAAAAAAAAAACAAAGAATAAATGGGAAATATTAACAAAAAAATATCAAAGAGAGAAACTCTATTTCCAATTTGAATGGTTAGAATATATACTTTTGAAAACAACTAGTAAAGTTTTGAAGTGTTACTATTTGGCGCTTTTTGAGATCTCATAGATTTTTTTTTCTTTTTTTTTTAATTTTTCAAATGAGTTATTTTTATCGTAAGAATATTACCTAATCCATCCTTGGTCAAATTTAGAGGGTTACCAAATTAACCACAAATCAGATTAAATCAGATTTAAATTTATTGTGTACTTAAAAAAAGCAATTTGTTTTCAATTGACGAAATTTAACTATTGAAATTTAACAAAAAGAAATAAGTACATTGTTTTATTTTAAAATTTGATTTTTGAAATTGAGAATGTTTGTTTAAACTTTTTTTTTTTTTTAAATTTTTTGTCAAAGAGATCCAATGGAATTTTCTTTTTTTGTTATTCGAATAATGTCAATCAAAAGAAGGGCAATTTCACAATACCCTTTTTAGGTTTCAAGGCACTTCTGAAGTTTGGTGAAAATCTATGGTAAACGATTGGAGCCTTTATCGAACAAATAATTACTCTCATGAATCTGATTTTAAAGTGAATTTTACTCTTATTTTAATTCTAAATGGGTTAAAATTTTCACTTCATCTCCATATTTTTCTTTACGGGAATAGTCTACTATTTTTTTTTGGCAATTTCTAAATAAGTATTCCTGATCTAGAAATATGTTTAATATTGAAAACAAACAAGGGTTTTCAAAAACAAGCAAGAGGCAAAAAATTTTCTCAATCTCTATTAAATTTGGGTAAAAGAATTTCATAGAGATTAGTCCCTTCATAAATAGAGTTCTCAAAGAAATGAGTTGTAATTTGTTTCTTGATTTTTGAAAAAGGAAAATCCAGAAAAAGAAGTGTAAATTTTTTCCCATTTAAAGTTCAAAGACCAGTTTGTTTCAAAAGCAAAATAATTCCTGTTTCGCTCAAATCTAGGCAATTTTGTTCATTAAATATTTCTTCTTTTTGTAAAAAATACGTGTCCTATGTCCAAATGTTCAAAAAATTTTATTATTCATTTTTCTCTTAATTTTACCCAATTCTATCAAGTTTTTTCTTTTCAATTCAAAAACTCAAATGGAAGAAATTCCCTCAATGCAAAAAAAAATTGTTCTCTTAGGCGATTCAAGTGTTGGAAAATCTTCTTTAGTATACAAATTTGTAAAGGATCAATTTTTTGAAAACCAAGAGCCTACAATTGGCGCGAGTTTTTTAACAAAAACAGTCCCACAAAAGTCACATGAAGTGAAACTTCAAATATGGGTTTGCTTTCCAATTTTCTTTTTCCTTCGATCCGTTTTGGATTGCTTTTTCTCAAATGTTTTCTTTATTTGCAATTGGAAATAATTTAATTTCTCTTTTCTTACCAAATCCTTTATGAACACATTTCCTTCTTAATAAAAATAAAAAAAAAGGATACAGCTGGACAAGAAAGATACGAAAGCCTTGCACCAATGTATTTTCTTTTTTCAATTCTCTTGTTCTTCCAAATTAATTATTCAATTTTATTTTTCAATTTTTAACGAATAAACCCTTACCTCTCCTTTTAAAAAATTCAGGTACTATCGATCAGCAAGTGGTGCTCTTGTTGTTTATGACATAAATGATAAGGTAACTTAAATACATTCCTTTTGGGGCTAATCAACAAATAAAAAAAAAAAAAAAAAAAAACAAATTATTTTTCAACTTTTATCTTTTTTGTTTGTTTTCCAAAACCCCTTTTTT
The DNA here is from genome assembly GCA_027625915.1 of Anaeramoeba flamelloides. Classification (NCBI taxonomy): domain Eukaryota; family Anaeramoebidae; genus Anaeramoeba; species Anaeramoeba flamelloides. Next base: position 13,709,044 of record JANTQA010000008.1, on the reverse strand, counting down.
TTTTTATTTGAATACCCACAAATCCAAAACCAAAACAGCAAACATTTAAAAAAGCAAAATTCTGGATTAAAGAGCTGATTTCAAATGGAGAAAATGGTGTAATTATATTCCTTGTTGCAAACAAATCAGATCTTGAACACAAAGTGGATTCTGTGGAGGCCTCCAAATATTGCGAAGAAAATGGGCTTTTTTATTTTGAAACAAGTGCAAAGACAGGCCACAATGTTGTTGAAGTATTCACATCAATGGCAAGCCAATTTGAATATGTTCCTCCACCTCAAAAGAAAAAGGAGGAACCGATAATTGAACTCGATAACAACAAGAAAAAAACAAGAAGGAGAGGGTGGTGTTAGGCTTTGGCTTATTAGCATGTGGCATTTCTTTTTTTTTTTTTATTTTTTTTTTATTTTTTTGTAATTTAGTTTTTTTCATTTACCCCCTCACAGATCTTAACAATCAATATTTAAAAACAAAAAAAAAATCCCATCTTCAAAATTTAATTTTTTTGATTAATTTTTTTCTGAGCAGAGTATGAAATATTTCGTTGAACAACCTAAAGTTTAACAAACGGAACCCAAATAAAAATTAAAAATAAAAAATAAACCTATAATAAACAAAGAATACAATTTTTAGATTAAGAATTCTTTTTCTTTATTCTCTTTTTATTATTTTCTCTCTTTTATTTGTATTTTTTTTTTCTGATTACGACGCTTAAATTCCAATTATATCTAAAAAGTTCAAGAAGGAATATACAAACTAAATCTCAAAAAGTATCTTGCGGAAATGATTTGTCAAGATCTTCTTTTAACAGGATAACCAGAAAACTGTTTTTGGAATTTAAGAAAATAATTTATTTATTACCAAAGCTGATAAAAATGATGTAATAAGGGACTATTATTACACTTTCTTCATCTTTAATTAAAGTTGGTTATGATTAAAAGTAAATGGGATTTGTGTTCCATGCTTATAATGACTGTAAAAAATCTATTATAAATATTATTTGAACAATAAATTATTCCATTTTTTACTAATGATCACTCTTTAAAATTTTTTGGATTATTCCTTTTCCAAATCTAAAAATAGAAACTCAAATTAAGAGTATTCCAGTTTTTAATAATTAATATTGATAACTCATAAAGGTAACTATTTTAACTGTTTAATTTCAAAGATTAACTCAATGATCATCAACATAAAAACCCAAAGACAAATTAGTTTTGTTTCCCTTTTATAAAGCAAATTGTAACACCAATATATTACCAATATTTCAAAAATAATTTGTACTAAAAATCTATTGGTTAATTATTTAATTTTTTTAAAAAAATTGATTATTATTAACTATTAATCCACATTTCACAACAAAAACAAGAGAAATGTTTTGCAACTTTGGAGTCTTTAGATTGATAATTCAACCTTTAAATTTGTCTTATAATATGAAGAGTTTTTACTAAAAATTCTTGAATTTTTTACTATTATATCGATTATTTTTAATTGAAAAAATCAATAATATTACTATTTGACTAATCAAACTTTTAGAGATATAAGATTATGATCACTAATATAATATACACACAATTGTAACATACCTCTATTCCAGGTATCCCCTTGATAATATCTCATTCCTTAATAAGGAAAAATACCTTCAATAGAAACAATTAAAAACGAAAAATAATTTCACAAAAATACTTTTTAAAATAAAAACATCATCTCAAAAAATCTATTTAGTAATCTAATTTTCAATTTCTTTGATGAAATGTTAATTTTAACAGTATATTTGTTAAAAATATATCCACAATATTTGATTACAATCTGAATATTTGATTTTTTAGATTCTATTTTAGAGAGGAATCCACCTTCTATTTTTTTAAAATGAAAAAATAAATAAAAAGTATTTTTTTAAAAAAGAGAAAAGAGAGAATAAAATTTTCAAATGATTAAAAATCAAGTTTTCAAGTTATTAATACAAGGAAATATTAAAAATGGTTTAGCAAACTTTAAATAACTTTTAAACTGAAATTGAAATAATAAAACCTGTAAAATATAGTTTAGTAAAGGTTTAATACTAATATATATATACATTTGTTAGTACACCAAATGTACCTAAATTCCATAAAGTTTAAAAGTGATGATTTAAAATGATATTGATATATTGAGTTATTTATTTTCTTATTTATCTTTAATCCAGATTCCGATTAATATAAAAAGATAAAAAAATTAAAAAAATAAATTCGGATATTATGGTTTTTTTTTTTTTGATTTTGGAAACAAATAATAATTATTCGTTTTACATTTTTTTCAAAAGAACTTTAGTTTTTTTTTTCAATATTTAAATAAGAAATTTTATATTCATAATAGTATTTCAAAGCATAATATATAATTTTTAATATTAAAATATGTCAAATTTTTCATGTTGATATTTTGTAAAAAAAATAAATGAAAAAATATAATGTAATGAGAAATTTTCATTTTTTTTTTAAAGATAAAATTTTAATAAATATTAAATTAATAAAAAAATGAAATTCATTTCTTCAGGCTAAAATTAAAAGTTTAATATGAATAATCTAAAACTTTTATTTAATCTATTTAAAATAATATTTTAACAGTAGAAAATACTTGAAAAAACAAAAAACAAAAATTTCCTTTATTACTATGGAATTCGAATTAAAACATTTATAAATAGAGGAAGTAACCTAACCCTAAATTCGAAAAAAAAAAAAAAAAAATTAACTTTTAAATATTATATAAAGATAATAAAATTATCATAGTAAACTCACCAAGTTTTTTTTTTTGACTTTTTTTGGTAAAAATTTGAAAAAAATCTTTCTGAAAATTGAATTTGTCAATCTAAATTAATCCATATCTTGGAAAACAATTTTTAATCTAATTCTTATATTCAATAATAGATTTAATTTTATTAATAGATTTAAAAAAGCCAAAAAATTAATAAATAATTAAAATTAAAAAAAAAAAATCAATTATTAATCCGACTTTAACCCTATTGGCCAAATTATTTTAAAATTGAAAACAATTATTTATTGAAAAAAAATCAAATTTCTTAAGAAAAAAAATATTTGTTTTTTTAATTTTATAATATATATATATTATAAAATCAATTTAGAATCAATGATATAAATTGTAATTGGATGATAATCAATAGATAAAACAAAATTTCTATGTTATTCCAAAATAACTTTAGTAAAGAATAAATTATTTAAATAAAGTATTTTGGACAATTTTGGGGTGCAAAGGGTACTAAAAAAAATTACAGTAAAGTATGATGTGTTTTAATCATTAAAACTAAGAATTTTTTGGTGTGGAGACAAACTTTTCAAATCAAAAAAAAAATAAAAATGACAAAATTTAGATTGAATAATAAAAGCATAATAACTTTGAAAAATTTTTCAATGTTGAAATTTTTTTTCAAGTTATAAGTTTATTTTGGTCACCTATACACTTTTTAATTAGAAAATTTTCTTTCTAAGATAATTATTGATAAAAGTCTATATCTTTGAATCTTTTCATAAAAATACAAATTAAATTTTTTATTTCAAATGTTTTTAGTATATTTGGAGTTCTAAGATGTATATGTATGCCAAATTTCAAAATTAGGGGCAAAGATTATTATTATTATTTTTTTCTTTTTTCATTTGTCTTTTATAAAATACAATGATTTCACAATATTTTTATTTATTAATCTATATTGGTTATTATCTCTAAACACTTTAGTAAAATACATCATTATTCAAAAAAAAAACACATTAAAAAAATTCTTTTCTGATCAAAAATCTGTCCCTATTTTTCAAATTAAACTTAGATACACATATATGATGGAAAAAAAAAGAAAAGGAGAGGAAGAAAAAAAGAGAAAAGAAGAAAAGGGAGAGTTAGAAAAAAGATCATTGGTGACAGGACAATGAAAGGTATAATGATGTTATTTTCTAACTTTAATCTGAATATTTGATAAATAATTTGAAATTAATAACCAAAAAGTGTTTATAGGAAAAGTTTAAAAATTGTAAAGATTTTTTTTTGTTTAAAAAAATTTTCAATCTCAAAGATATAAAATAGAAGAAAGTGATAAAATAACAAAAAAGAAGTATTATAAAAGTAAATTTTCCATCTACAAAACCATGATAATCAAAATAAAAATAAAAAAAGTCAAAAAAAAAACATGATTGTATAAATTTGTAAAAGATTAAAGATAATATAATTTATCGTGTAAATTCTTATGTACTTCTTGTTGTAAAGATGAAGAACCTAGAAAGCTAACTTTTTGGGCATATTGACACACCGCTGGAACTCTTACTGTACCAGACCAATTATAGTATAAATGGCAAAGTTTATATGTAATCTGGTGTAAAATATCCGGGGGTATTTTGCATTCATCATATACACATTGGTAATGCACTGGGGTTGCTGTTCCTTGATGAAGGTTTTGAGGTACAAGGAAGAAATCAAATCTACCTGGCTTTGTAATGGTGTTATCAATAACTGTACCAGGTTTTGGATTTTGGTCTCCGATAAAGTATCTTGTCTTGACCCTTTTTTGAACAATTATTATTGAGATGTGGGGGTTATACTCTTCCGAACAGAGTTTACACGCCTTTTTAATTTGTGGGAGTTCATCGTCGAGCACTGTCAATATTTGAGAATCACTGACACCATCTCTATAAACGATAATTCTTGAAGGTGGGTTATTATTATTATTTTTAAAATATTTGTCTAATGCACCTTTGGTAAATCGTGTAATTGCCGTTTTAATATCCATTTCGCTATTTGAATGGTGGTAGAGGTTTGTATAAAATGATTGGGCATTTGGATGAGTAGTAGCTACAAATCCCATCATTCCCTTTTTTCTTTTCCTTCCTTGGTAGCTTTCGTCGATGCCAATAAACATAATATTCTGGCTTAACGGCAAATCCACAGACCATAACGATCCACCTGCTTTACAATTCACTTGCATTATGATCTTTTGAGTGATCGTTCTTAATTTTCGGGGGTTCCTCAAGTTTCTGGACAGTATTATTTGATTTGGGATTGGGCATTCAAAAGAAATTAATTGCTTGATTGCGTTATATTTTTCTTGGTTGGGGAAGGAGAAGATACACATCGCCAAATCAACATCGGAATCAACATTTTCTTTTAATGCATACAGATAATTTTCTGTAAAGTCTTTGTTTATACAAATGATTCGAGGTTTTTCAAATTTGACACCTAAGTGGCCACTAGATCTCATTAAAAGATCAAGAAATTCCATCGTTTCTCTTTCGTTTCTTCTTGGTACAATAATTAACCATTTTTTAAAATGGATAGGCACCCTCAGTTGTACATTCCTCATTTGGCCCGTCCAATTTGCTTTCTCACCAGATGGTACAGACTGATCGTTTTTGAAACGAATATTAACATTCGGTAAGATTCTTGCTTGGATCTCCTTTCTTTTTGGAACAATGGTCATTTTCCATTTTTTCATTTCCTCTTGTACCTTTTCATTACCTATCAATTCATTTATAAAAGTGTCCAATACCTGGCATCTTTTTCGAGGTGGCACTTGGATGTGTCTTGATATTTCGCTCATTAAATCAAAATTTTCTCGCATTTTGTCGGTTAAATTTGTCATCGAACACAATTCAGGTATAAGATATGCAGTAATAATCACTTTGTCACCCTCTTGGTTAGATCTTGTGATTTTGACAACTAAAAGTGGCTGTTGCTCATCAATGATTTTCTTATGGTAGATTTCATTATAATATTCAATTAATGTCATGTCTTTTTCTTTGTATTTAAATGTATAAGATGGGTTTTTTCTATTATTAAAGAATAATCATTTTTTTTTTTTTTTTTTGAAAAAAAATATAGAAATTGTCAAAATATTCGCATTATTTTAATTTCGAGTGTTATTTTGAATTTATAAACATTATAATAATTTCTTCTTTCAATCTGTGAATTGATTGTAAAAAATAAAATAAAAAAAATACTTTTGAAGTTAAATAAACTTTTTGAAAGAGTGGATGTTCTTTTGACTGTTAGTACTTAAATTTTGAAAATTTTAATTACGAATAAGGTATTTTATTTAACTTTTTTAAAAAAAAATTTTAAAATTATTTGTTTAAGGGATCATTCTTCCACAACAAAAGTGCAAAAATTTAAAATAAACTTTGTTTCTGAGCCAGAGGGGACTCAGTATTTTTTTCAAATATCAATTATTTTTTATAATTGAAGTTTGAAGAACAAATAAGAAAAAAAAAAGAAGAATAATACAAATCCAAAGAATAATTGATATCTGTATGAAAGAAAACTAAAAAATCAATAGATTTTCTTAAAAATAGAAAATCTCAAATTCTTAGGTTCCTATTGAGAAAAACAACAATATTCATTTTGTGTTTCAATTGAAGATCAAATAAAATCCCAATAGAAATAAATATTATTTCTATGCAATCATTTTCACTGTTTTCAGTAACATAATTAATAACACATTTTTATCAAGTGAATATCGATCCAGCAATAAAAAAAAAATTTGCAAATGAATTATGTTGTAAAAAAAAAATCGAAAAAAATAAAAAAAGCAAACTGTGTAAAAAATGATTTTTATTTTGAAATTTCCAAAATAAATTTTTTTATTCTAATATCAATTCAAACTATGTAGGTACATGTAATTCACTACCTACAATTGTGATCCTTTGATTGGAAAATGGTTTATTTTATTGGTAGTCTTCTCTACTTAGAAATTTTGTAGATGCAAAGTGTCAAAAAATCCATATCGACAAAGGAACCTCAGAAAAGAATATTTATTTAGTGAGATTGAATTTTTTTTTCCTTTTTTATGAAAAAGAAAACAATTAAATTCGTTTTACTTCTTACATCATAAAAAGTTTTGACCATTTTTATTGCCACTTCCATCATTATTATACAACACCAAGTCTTTATTGTCAGGAATATTAATAAAAGATTTTTTTTTCTTTTTTGAGATAATTCTTTTGGTTAACCAAAAAATTGATTTATATAACTGATTGAAAAATATTTATATTTATTTCAGAAGTATAGTTATCACTATTAAATTTTTATAGTCATTTAAAAAAATTTTCCAAGAAATTTTGTTCTAAGATAAAATTAGATTTTTCAAATTAAAAATTTCTTCAAGATATTTGAAAATAAAGTAAATTTTATTCTCAGAATTCCAAATCGATTTTTTTTATTCCAAAAATGATTTAAATTGTTATTACGATTTTTGTGAATAAGACTAAACAATTTATTAAAAAAATTTTTCAAAATTGAAAATTCTTTTGCAATTTTTTTCATTTTTTGAAAAACAAGAAAATGACTTTTTTCAAACGATTTAAGTAGAAAAATTTTATTCTTAATAGATCTCAATTTAATTGATAAATTTTTATCAAGCTATCAAAATTTCATTTATTTAATGACATATACTTCAATTGGTTTTATTTGATGGAGATTTGGATCGAAATATTAAGAATTAAAAATAATTACAAAATAAAAAATTTTCTTTCAAAATCAAGACTTTTAAACATCAAACGAAAAATATTATTTAAAATTTTCAAGAATATACTTCGTTTTAATAAAAAATAATTCATTAATTTTTTTCATTTTATATTGGAAAAATTTGAATTTTTGAATTCAAATTTAGAGACTCAAACTAATAAATTGTTGAAATGAGGTTAACTAACATTCATTTCATAAACCAAAACACAAATTACAAAAAAAAAAATTTTTTTTTAAGATCTCGGCAAGATTTCATTTTTCTTTTTAAAAATTACTACTCCATGAATAATATTTTTTTTAATTTAGTAAAATCTTTACAAACCTGTAGGTTCTATTCTTATTTTATGTTCTGTATGGATTTTTATCCAATACATACATCAATAAAAATGATTTAAAAAGAATGTCAATGAAAGTAAATTCAAAATAATTCATTTTTTTTCTATTTAATTTGAATTAAAATCTTTTTTTGCTACAAAAAACTTTTTAAGTTTTTCGAACAAAACAAGGCAAATTTGAAATCCTTTTTGTTTACCTCTTGTAACTCTTACACCCTACCATATAATCAAGTATATTTTTTTCACTTCCTTTTAACTCAATAATAGTTTAAAATAATTTGGATAGACACAAAAGTAAGGGAATTTTAGATTTTCAAACCTTTTCAAGCAAAATTTCAAATTTGAATGTTGTGCAATGTTTTTTAAACTACAGGTTTTTGAAAAAAAAACAGAGACATTACCATTTTTCAAGAACTCTTGACTCAGCATTTTTTTACTAAAACAAATATGCCTTTAGTAAATAAAAGTATTATTCACCTTCCTTAAAATATGAAGGATACTGAAACTACTTTGAAATCATATTAAAAATTCATATATAATTTCTCTGGCTATTGTTGTATTTAATAGCATTTTAGATTTCTAAAATAATTAAAATAATAAAATTTGATAAAAAAAAAAGTGTATCAATAATTTGAAATGATATTCCTTAGTGGACAATAAAGATATTTTTGAATTTTTAATAAAATTGAGGAATAAAAAATTTAGGAATTTGAGTAGTTCATTAGAGTGCTGTAGAGTGTCACCAATTACCGTATAGTGCTTGAGAGTGCCTACATTTTCTAGAATTCAAAAGAATAGAGTAAAATCAAAGATTTAACTACACTCTATTGAATTCTGGAAAAGATAAAGTCGTTTTTCTTGAGGTTTACTATTTTATTCGTTAAGATTTCTAGATTTTTTTTACTTTTTGAAATAAACAGAAAATTTTAAGAAATTTTCGGTTTATTTCAAAAACTCAAAAAAAACCTAACTAAAATATATCATTTTCCCAAATAAACAGAAAACTCAAGAAAAACTAAAGGCCTTTTTTTTTAATTTGAGAAATAAACATGAATTTAAGTTATTTTCATTTTCGATCTAAGATTAAAAAACAAACAGTGCTTTTATTAGGTTTTTCTGTGAAATATATATTATCTACCGATTTTAGAATGATCCAAAATTTAAAAAAACATGACGAAAAGTACCTAGTTTTTTTTTAATTTGAGAAATAAACCGTAAATTAAATAAATTTTCATTTTATTTCTCAAATTTAAAAAAAATCTGATGGCAAAAAAACGAATACACCTTCTGAAATAAAAATAAATAAATTATTTACAAATTTTACAGTCCTATCAAGTAAATAAAAGATAATTTTTTTTTAGAATAAATTATTAAGAAATTGTTAGCTATTTCGTTTATAAGAATTATGATGAAATTCTTATTTAAAAAAAGAAAACAGAAATTTTTTTAATTTAAATAATGGAATACTTATTTAGTAAAAATAAAATTAGATTTTTAGAGATTTACCATAATTTTTTAGAATTAAACGTTAAAGAAAGGGTAAAAAAACTAATTTTTATGTGTAATTTTAAATAATTATCAACCTAATTAACAAAATAGACTTTTTATAAAATGGTTAGAAAAGAAAAGAAAAGAAACAATAATGATCAAAATAAAAAAATTACCCAAAATCAATATCATGTATTGTATAAGTTTTGTTTGAATATCTTGCCAAAACAACTTTGCCAATAATTTCTTTTTTTATTTCTTCTTGTAGTTGTGTGTTATTATAATCGATATCTCGAGGTTTATCCAATTGCTCATCTTGGAATCTATCTCTTTCATTGCCTCTACCTCCACCCATTCCTCCCCCCCTTCCCCTTCCCCTTCCCCTGCCTCTGCCTCTGCCTCTGCCCCGGCCTCTACCAGAATATCTATTTTCTAACAGTTGTGATATCATTTGGAATTGATCAAAGACAGTATCTGTTCTTACAACTTTATGTATCAAATCAAGATTTAAAAAGGTACCTTCTTTTGTTTGGGTGATTGAATGAAAATAACCTTTCCAAAGTTCAAAATGGTATTTTCGATTTATTATAGGGTTTTTTGGATCATAATAGTTTCTCCCAATATGCTGTAATTCCATGTTGTACATTATTCTTCCAAAAATAATATTATAAAGTTGTTCGAAGCTTTTCCAATCTTCTTTTTGGTTTATTTCTTTTACTTTCTCAATTCGTACCTTCGGAGGAGTAATTTTTTAAAAAAATAATTATTTTTTCAAAGAAATTGTAATGATTGATGTGTGCAATTTAAAATTAAAAAAAAAAAATTAAAATTAAAAGAAATATTTTGAAGTTAAAGATATACATGAAACTCTTTATTTCTCAAAGTTACAGTTTTTTCAAAATCTTCAATATCTTCTCTTGAAAATACAATATTGTTTCCATCATATAGGCAAGTCTCTATTTTTTTTTAATATTATAAAAATTAAAGAATTTAGTTATAAGAAAATAAAAATCCAATTTGGAAAATTGAAAAGAGAAATTAAGAAAAATGAATATCAGTTTTTGTAAAGTACATTATAAAAATGTATGAAAAAAAAAGTTTTTTACACAGTTCTGGAAAATTATTCTATTTAAGATATCAGAACTGTATAAAAAAGCTTTTTTAAGCGTTGTTTTTATAAATGGTTACAATATTAAATTAATAAATAATCACTCAAAGAAGGGAAAGATGAGAGATTTAGTATTTCAAAATTCAATAGAAATTTTTAAATTTATTATTTTTCGATAATATTTTATATCAAATTTTCTTATTTGAATTTAGAAAAGATCTAATTTATTACTTTAGATTCCAAAAATTTTGATTTATTTTGTTTTCTCAAATGAGACAATGTATCACATTTAAAAAAGCTATTTGATATTAGATCAAACTTAATATTTTTTTCAAGAAAATGAAAGACACTTTGATCAATTCAGTAAGATATTTGATTTTATAATCAAAACAATGATTAAAAATGAACCTAACAGAGTTTTCCATGAATTAAATTAATTGAGGAAAATAAATTTATTTTATAAACAAAAACAATAAAAAAAACAAAAAAAAAAACACTTTCAATTTTCTGGATTCTTTTGTTTTTTTTGAAAATAAATAGATTTTCAGAATAAAACAGACCTCACTATGAAAAGTATCTGCATTATCTAGGATTTAAAAGAATAGAGTCAAGTCCCCAATTTCACTCTTATATTAGATTATTTTGTAAAAAAAAATGATTTTTCCATTTTTTTGCTGGGGATCGTGATTTAGAGTGTCTTGGAGTTACAAAGTTTTTCATAATTTCAAAGAATTGAGTAATTAAAGGAAATAAGAGAAATAATAAACTTCATATTCAAGGTGGTTTTCATCAAAGAAATATTTTACAAACGACAAATTTTCCATAAAAAAATGAAATATTAAAAAAATTTTAATCTGGCTTTGATTGAAAGGTTGGTGTAAAATTTCTCAATTTCTTGATCAAAATAAAAATTATTTAAAATAAATATTTTTAAAAATAAAATAAATTATTTTATGGGTAATTAAAAAACCTCAACTTTTATTATATTTATTGGTATTTTAAAAGTTCTTTTAGTTTTTTTACATGATCTAACCAATAAATAAAAAAAATAAAATAAAAATAATAAATATAAAAAAAAAGAAAGTAAAATAAGAAAAAATTAAAATTAAAACAAAAAGAAAGAAAATCAAAAAAAAAAATTTGGTGAAAGTAGAAAAAATGATTTTGATCTACAATTTGAAAAATTATTATGATAAGGATATAGTATAAAACCACAAAAAAACCACTTTCAATAACATTTTAAAGTAAGTCAACTTTTTTGAAAAATTGTTCAGTTTTAAAAAACAATAATAACCAGATAATTACCAATGTCTGATTCATTCTAAAAACAAATTTAAAAATTTTGATCTTTTAATTTTCTTTTGTTTTTTTCAAAAGTAAAAATTTTAATTTTAATTGTTAATTGATACCTCCATAATCTACAAAATAATAAAAATTCTAATTTTTTTTATGAAAAGATTCATTTTTAAACTATTTGAATTCATTCTGTCAATATTTGAAATAGATATATATATATATATATGTGTGTGTGTGTGTGTGTGTGTGTGTATGTGTGTGTGTGTGTGTGTGTGTGTGTGTGCGTGTGTGTGTGTATTTATCTATGTATGTATATATCTACAGAAATGTTTATTTTAAATTTAAAGTTTTTTTACATCAATTTTTTTTTCAAAGAAGATACTAGAATTTTCTCTCTGAATTTAAATCAAATCTTATTAGTCTTCTCAAAAAAAAGTATTGGTATTAATTTTTTTTTTTTTAACAATAAATAAGTATTTTTGGGTAAAAAAATGTATATTATCAAGTATGAAAAAGTCAAAATTTCATAGATTAAAACTCTTAAGAGAAAATCAATTTAATTTCAAACTAAAAATCTTCTAGTTTAAGATAATTCCAAGGCCTATTGTTTTGAATACACCATTATCACTAAGTTATAATGTGTAAAACATCAAAAAGTAACTGAATTGGCTTGTGAGAAATAAAAATTAAAAAGTTAATGAGATTTTGAGATTCAAGTTTCTGTTATTTCTGTGATTTGCTTTTTCAAAATAATTAAAATAGTGTCTGCCTTCTTTTTCACTTTTAGAATGAACAATCTTGCAAGATCTTTTTTTTATTTTTTTTTTATTATTTTAAGGTTTGGTTTAATAAGATAATACTACTTATTAAAAAAAAACTTAACAAAGAATTTTTCGTTTTTAAAAATTGTTTTCTTTTTAAACTTCTGAAAACATTTTTTAAACTTCTACATTTTGAAGATCTTAATGACTTTTCAAATTTTAATGATTCTGGATCTTTGGTTAATTTTATGGGGTACTGTGTTTAATTTTTTCTTAAAAGTAAATTTAAAGTCCTTTTAATTTCCTTGTATTTTTAACAGGAAAATCAAGATAATTTGAGATAAGATTTAAAAAAGGATTCTAGACATTTCACCATTGTAATTTTATGTTTGAAGATCTCAAATTTTTAACTTTGTGCTTTCTCATCTTATTTTCAAAAAAATCTTTTTGGGAAACTAATCAAAATTAGTTTATTTTGTTTTATATAAGCAACAACAAATAGATCGGTTGTAATTGGAAGAATTTGTGATCGGGATTAAATTTAAACTTTAATGTTGAGAAAACAGTTTATATCTGAAAAGTATCAGATTTTAAATTGATTCTTATCAAAATTAACATCTTTTTAGCTTAAATAAATTTACCTTGAGCCCATTTATAGAATTCTTTTTGGTATAATTTTTCTTTTAATATCAATTCCCAAATAGGACAAAATCTTTAATTTTCAATTTTTGAACAAAAAAATTGGAAGGAATAAGTCAAAAAACATGATTTTTTTTCTCTTTTTCAGTTTTTTTTATAAATTAGATGATTTTATTTGCTATTTTTTCAATTCCGCTCAGAAAAAAAAATGAAAAAGACAAAACGTTGACGAGTACAGTAACATTTTAAACTGTTCATTAAAATCGATGTCTTAGCAGTTGCCTTTAGATTTTTACAATTAGGATTTAAAAAGATCAGATTGTCTATGATTTTTTACAAGCGTTTGAAAAAAGTGAAGAAAAAAAGTTTTGAAAAGGATCATAGATAAATTATGAACAAACTTCATTCGACCTATTTCCAGGCTAAATTCAAAAAGTTTATATTTACACTTTTTTAAAACGACTTTCGTTTTTTTCACTTTTTGGTAATGTAGAATTCACTTAAAATGTTTTTTGTGTTAAAAATTTGAAAGGTCAAAACTTTTGTGTTTTTAAAAAAGTGCGTTCAAAAAGTATTACTCAGAGTGTTTAATTCAATCTTATCAGCAGTATTTGTCAAAACTTTTTCAAACTATAAATTCTTCACTTTTTGAAAACAGCTTTATGCAATGAATTTTTTTGTTTTTCTTTTTTTTGTTTTTGTCATCTATTTTCAAAGCATTTAAAAAACAGATCTCCAGAACAGTACTGATCAATTGTAAGATTTGGTTTTGTCTTGAAATTTTGGGTGGAACATTCAAGCGTAATTAAAAAAGATATTGTTGTTTTTTTTTTTGTTGTTGATGAAAGAGAGTTTACCTTTTTCTTTAAGTGCCATAAAAACAATTTGTCTTTTAGCTTTAAAAGCCATTATTGTTGGCTATGAATTAAATTAATGAAAAAAGTTGTTCAGATTTAACACAGCATTAAAATTCAACAAAGAAAAAGAAATTTTTGTTATTATCTTACAGTAATTATAATTTGGTATTGGTATGCTTCATTAAAGTCAAATTTTACTGGATAGTAATTTGATGAAACAACGATTTTTCTTCCAGACTTTCCAAATTTTGGTGTTTCCTGTGTATCTATTTGAAATTAATAAACGTTAATTAGTAAGAGTGTATATTTAAAAAATTGTTCCAAACCATTTTGTTTGAAGCGTTAATTTCACAGAAACCTGTTTTAGAAAAGAAGAAAAAAAACTTTTTTTAAAGAAGAAAAAAAAAGTAGTACAGATCGACATTTTAAAAAAAATGACATTTGAAAAGTTTTTTTTGAACTTAATTCTTCTTTTACTAATTTTTATTAAATTTTCATCTAAGAAGACGTTTCATACAAACAGAATTTGATTTAAAAACATCAATCTATAAATTATTTGATTTCTTGATCAAGAGTTTTAAACTTAATAACTTCGCCTGATTATTATTTTGGGATTAAAACAAATAATAAATGATTGAATTGTAAAGTCTCATGAAAAAAAGATTCATGGTTAAATTATTCTCAGATATTGTTTTTGGAGTTGTGTAATTTGAATGTATTTTTGTGGTGATAAAGAAATGTCTTCAGTTAATTTTGAAATTCAATGATTAATAAATCTATATTTTATTTCGATTCTGTAAAGTTAAAATATTAAATAAAACTCGAATTTCAAATATATCCAAGAATCTAGATTAAAAGGATAAAATACTTGATAAAATTGTTTTCAAAATTATTTTCTTTATCAAAATAAAACCTAAGAAAATTCTTTTTGAACCATTTTAATATTGTAAACAAAAAAATAATTAAAATAAATGACTGAAAAAAGTATTCAAGTGGATCAACATAACATCACAAAAACCCTAATAGTTATATTTTTTAATACTCCACTTTTTTCAAATAATTTGAAAAAAATTGTAATTCCATCCTATAGAAATCTGATAAATTATTAAAAAAAGTTACTTTTATTTATTATTAATACAAGATAAATTAAATAAAGTTTTAATTTTGTGTGTTTCTATTGATTTTTTCTTGGTTTTATTGATTGATATATTAATTAATTCAATGAAATATTTAATAATTTTTGTACTTTAATTTCCACTTTTATATAATTTTTTATTAAGACTAGATATATAAAAGATGTGTTGAAAAATTTATGGGTTCAATTTCCTTTATTTGTAATTTCTAAGCTGTACTTTAAAATAGTTGGCTAAAAAGATTATTTTAATAATAAAGTTAGACGAATTTCACAAAAGGAAAAATGAACTAAAAGTTTTTAGTCTTTATTTGAATTGATCAATAATCTTATTAGATCAAATATAACTATAATTTCTTTTTTTAATTTCAAAATTTACTCAACCATTCTTATAATTTCAAAACTGATTACTTTCGTTTCCCTTTTATACAGTTAGTTGTATTATCAAAATATTTCCAATAATTAATTTAAAGGTGAAAAAATAATTTTTGGTTTTAATTATTTATTCTTTTTAAAAAAATCAAATTATAATCTAATTATTTACCTTTTGAGAAAAAATTTAAGAAAGAAATTTTTTTCGACTTGGGGTATGAACACTGATGATCCAACATTTAAATTTGACCTCGGAATCTTTATTTTTCTCAAAATGTTGATTTTTGAAACAAATTAAACGAATCAGTTTTAATTGATCTTGTCTACTTTTTATCCACTTTTTCAAAAAGATCTTTCTGAGATATATTTGGTAAATGGAACCTTTATCTAATTTACCTTCAATTGTAACACACTTTAATCTCAGACTTCTCAGTAATAGAACCTAATCCTTTCAAGATTATTTTGAAAATAGACTAATTTCCAGAGTTTCTCTACATTTAAACAAATAAAAATTTAAAGTTAAAACATTTTTAAAAAAAGAACACAAAATTAACAATTGAAATATAAGTTTTTGAAGACTCTTTGGGAATTTGATTCTTATTAAACTATTATTTTCGATCTTTGTTTGTTTATCTTTTTTTGATTAGCCAAAACTTTTTTACAATTATACAAAACAAGGAACTTTCAATAAAACAAAATAGAAATCAATCTCCAAAAAAAAAACTTGTATCAAAACTTAAACATTTTTTTCTTTTTTTATTCAAATTGAAACTAATGTCACAAGAAAATATTTACAAACCCTTTTTCCAAGAGCTTGATGACAACAATAATATCAGAACACAAATTCTTGATTTAACAGAAGAATTAGAACGAGTTAACAAACGACTTGATTCTGAACTACACAAAATACATTTAACAAAACCTGATTGTAAATTGTTTTAAAAAAAAACTTTCTTTTTGTTTTTCTAAAAAGGAAACAAAAAAAATTATTCTTTTTATTAAATTTTTTTTATTCACAATAATTAGTACCAAGGATCTGTGAAAATGCAAAGCAACACATACCAGAACTTGTGAAACTCTACTCCAAAATTTTTAATCTGATCCCAGAGAATGAATTTTATAGGTACAATTATTCCTTCGCTTTCTCATACCGTGACACTGTCCGATATTTGGCATTAATTTCCTTTTTAAAAGAAGGCAGACTAATTACAAAAGAAGAAATACTCGAAACAATTTTGGACACCACAACAAAAAAAAATGGGAAGGGGAGAATAGACGTGCAAGATTATTTGTTGGGCCTAACCTTTCTTTCAAATGAATTAGTAAATTAGTTTTATTTTTTTTTTTCTCTTTTTTCTTTTTTTTTTAAAAGAATTGGTTGTTTTCCAAATTGAATTCCCATTCAAGGTAATACTAACTAGTCATTTCTACAGTCAATTAGTTTGATTAAAACCGTCTCTTGTTCAGTAGAAGTTTATACACATTTTCAAAATATGATACTTTTGAAATTATCCTGCTCAGAATTAACTACAAATAGAAATTATTACATTAGATTTGAATTTTCAAAATAATTAGAAATGAATTGTTTAATTCATGTTTCAAAAATTAAAAGCGTGTTCCTTGTTATCGAATACCTAACGTTAACCAATAAAAGAAACTGGTAATAAACAATCAACAAATATGGTGTTGGTTCCTTAAATTTGTATTATTAAAGAAGAAATTCTCAAAATGAAGGATCAAATTTAAAATATTTCTCCAAAATAGATCTAATTTTGGAGATAGTTCCAATTAACATTAAATTTTTTGATTTAATTTAGATCAGAATAACTTTAAAAATAGAGGAAATTATGAAAACTTTTTACTTATTCAATTCATTAATTAAACATTAGTGAAAATATCAAAGAGTTTACCTTTCAAAATTGGTTTAGACCTTAGGTATACTATTGATAATGAATTAGATGTTACATTGAAACAAGAAGAAAAAAAAATCTTACAGGTTGAATTTTGAAACACGGGTTTTATTGCTCTGGGCACGGTTTTTTTGACTATTATGCACACGACTGATAAATTCAAAAAAAAGTTTTTACTTTTTGGTTAAATTTCCATTTTTTATATCTTGTAAGCAAACTTTCAAAATCATTTTTATCCTTCAATAGTTCTATTGTTGTTAACGAATTTACAAGTTTTCTTTGTATTTTGTCCAATAAAATTCATTCTTCAAAGCTCATAAAAACAAATTCAAAAATGATCAACAAGTATTAAAGACAAATAATTTTACAAATAAAAATTTTATCAACTATACGAATTTTAAATTGTTAAATATATTTATCACAATGATTAAAAACCTCAAGATCAACTGGAGTTTTCAAATCAATCACTTTTTTAATTGATCAATGGAGCTCCATAAATGCGCTCACAAAAAAGTGTTTATTTTATTTGTCATTTATTGCTGCTGTAATTTTCCTATTCAGAAATGAAAAAATTTATCTCAATTTCTTTCCGAAATTTGTTTTGCACCAATCAGAAAAAAAAAAAAAAAAACATGATGATTAATAAACAATTAAATATTACATTTTTTTTTGTAATTTTATTTCAATTAACCCTTTTATTATTTTACTTTGAATTGAAATAAAAATTTTTAATTAATTAAAACAAAACCGCAAATAAATTATTACCAAATGATTAAATATGATTTGATAAACGTAACTAAAATTATTTAAATCTGAATGAAATTTTAATTCATCCTTGGGAACAAATCTTGTATTTTTTTTTTTTTTTTTTGATTGGTGTGGTGTGTTTATATGACGTAGAACCTGATAATAAGGGACTTCTTCAATTTAACTTATAATCGATGGTAGGCACACTGAAAAGATTTTCAAAAGATTTTGGTCTTGAAAATGGCCAAATTAGCCAATAAATAAGAAGAATAAATGATTATTATTTTTCTTTTTAAAAATATTCCAGAATGAAAATTAAAATAATGTTTTTTGCTTACAATAAACTTTTTCAACTTTGAACTTTCTATATAGTACAAAAGAAAATTAGTTATGCTCAGCCATAAACAAAAATGCTAATCTCATAACTTTTTAAAAAAACAATAAGGGGCCACTAAATTAAACAATGTGAAATTAACCCAATTTTTGTTTTCATCATATTTTCAAAGGATGAATTTAATTCAACTTTCAGTAATTATTTATTTTAATTTTATCATTTTTTGTGAAAATAAATAGGAGAAAATTAAAAAACTATTTTTAATGAACAATAAATAGTTAAATAGAATAAAATAAAATTTTCATAATAGAGATCTTTATAATGACTATATTGGATTGCTTTAAAGATATAAAATTAAATTAAAATTTAAAAAATAAATTTTATTAAAATTTCAATTCAACCTTATCGAGAAAATACACAAGTTTTCCTTACTGGAAAAATTTTACCTTTTTTTTTTTAATTGGTCTTGATTATACTCTTGATGCACTTATACTGCTTTATGAAAGGGAACTTAAGCCTAAAATCATAGATTTCACAGTCATTCGTAGTAAAGATACTCCCAATTATTTTTATTGGTTGAAAAAGCAAAAACAAAAATTGACATAAAGTAAAGAAAAAAATTACTGTCTTTATTTTTTTGATTTGGAAACAATCACTTTGTTATGTTACTAGTTTGGCCTGAAAGAACGAGAAATATGATATTGTTCGAAGTGATATAAGATGGTATTGTGGAGTTCGAATAACGACAATTAATATAATCTTACCACTAGAAAAATATCATTATTTTAAGTCTGGAAGGGGATCCAAAACGAGGAATCATAACTGGTGATTTTTGAACAAATGAAACAATATGAGGTGCTATTTATTTTTTGGAACTAATAATCCAACTATACCCAACAAAGAAAAACAAACAAATTTAAACAAATAAAAGCCAATTTGTTATTTTTCAATGGTACCTTGAATAACTTGCTCTTCAAAGGTTCTTTTTTCTCCCAATGTAGTTATCTAAAACAATAAAGTTAAATTTTTTTATTTCTTACATAGGAGACAAAACTTGGTTTAAAATATCACAGATACAAACTAGAACGCCCAACTTTTTAATGAGTCTCTATTTTTCCTTTTATTTCATGCTTTTTTTAGAAACATACCAAGGAGATCAAACATAAAACAACGCATCTGTTATGTGTTCTTAACAGTGACTAATTTTGAACATTCCTCTAAAAATTCTTGACTTGATGTAGGAAAAAAAAATGCTTTTTTTTTTCTATTTTTTTAAAATTTGTGAGTTTTTTTCTCATATTGAAATTCCTCTTATTAATGGTCTATTTTTTATTTTTTAAAAATGATACTGATTTCTTTCAAACCAAAATCAAAAACGCTGTTTGTTTTTAGGCATTTTTTTTTGAGAAAGAAAGAGAATTAATTCAATTTCCAACCTTTAACGGAACATTGAACGGCTTTTTTCTTTGTCATCTATTGATCAAATAATTGGGTTCCTTGTACCAAATTATTTTTTAAATGTCATAAATCCTTGAGTGTAGCGATCTTTTGGGATTTATGAGATTAAAAAAGTCACAAAAAAATTTGTTGAACACTTGTAAAATAACTTTAACATTTTTCAATTTAAATTTTCTTAGTAAAATTAAACTTCTTATTTTACCCAAATTCAATTTAAAATTAGAAGAACAGAAAATTTTCAAACTTTGCCGATTAACCTAATGGATTTCTCAAAAACTTTTCACAGAGACCAAAGTACTATCCTAAACTTTTCAGTGTTCTAATCTCTTTCTTATCAATAGTTATCAAGAATTATATACTTGTAATTTTTCAAAGAAAAAGTTTGAGTTTTTAAAAAAATACATAGCACTTTTATTAAAAAAGTAAAGTTTTAAATACCATATTATACATCTCTGAAAAAACTTTGGTTAAGGGTAAAGGCATTATGGATATAAAAGAATTTTATATAATGGAAAAACAATTTTTTTTTTTTTTATTTGTGCCCAATACCAATTAAAAACCAATCAACCTGTGTAATGTAATCGATTTCGAAAAATAATCAAGTGAAAAATCAAGACATTATTAAAAAAAAGCACAAAAGAGAGACCCTCAATTTCCAATTAGAATGGTTTGGAAATATAATGAAGAATACAACTGTGTTGGCTTCAATTTGTCTCTCTTTGGCATTTTTTGAGATTTCAATGATTTTTTTTTTGAATGTTTTTTCATTTTTCAAATGAGTTATTTTAATCTTAAAGCAGTGGTCGCATTAAAAAAAAAATTCGTGCCCGAAAAAAGAACATTTTTTTTATTTAACTTTCTTTTGAAATTTTTTTTGTTTAATATTGTTTTATTAATTGGTTGATACAATTGATTGAAGTTAAGATATTTTTATTAATTTTTTCAAATAAATGTGTTTTAGTTTTATCGAGATGTTTGTAATTCCAAACTAAAGCACATAAATAAGTTCTTGCAACAAAAGTTTCATATTGGAAAAATTTCTGTTTTGGTGTATATTTGGATAAAGTGGAATTGAAACATTCTATGATAGATGTTTGTTTTGCTTCTAAATAATTATCAATTTTTTTAGAAATATTACCTTTCCAAATCATTTCAAGAATTTCTTTGCAGAGAATAAAGTTTTTTTTGATTTAATAAATGTTTAACTTGATAGTTTTTCTTACAACATTTACTATTTGGAAAGAATTTGGAGCATAATTCATGATTATTGTGAAAATGATTTGCGAAATTAAACCATAATTTTTTAAATTCATTTTGATTTTGACACATCTTACAGCAAATTTTAAAGTGTTTTGATATTTTATCACTATAAATTTTTAAGTTTTCGAACTTATAAAAATATTTTTTATTTTTATGATAATTTTTTTTGATTTTCTCCTTTTCAGTCAATAATTTTCTTGAATTGCAGATTTTCTTCCACTTCGTTTTTATTGAATTAGATTTGTGACCAATACAATTAATTATTTTTATTTTCGGTTTCTCTTTTTTTAAATTTTTTTTATGAGTGACAAATTTTCATCACAGATAATTGAATTAATTGTTTTGTGTTTCAGAGGGAATTTTTCTAATATTTTAAAGAAAGCTTGTGCTTTTAAATTCCCTTTATTTGGTTGTTTTTCAAAAATCGAAAGTGTAAATAAATCAATTACTAATAATTTTTTTTCATTAATACATACCTCTGTTACATAACGCGATGGTCCTTTTTTTCTCTGTGGGTGAGAAAACCTCCCATCAACAATTAAATTGAAAAAATCATCTATTGAATTGTTTTGATGTTTTTACCAAATTTTATTTATAATTGGGAAAATAAATTCTTTTTGGATTTTATAAAAAAGATTTTTGTTAATTAATTTTTCTTTTCCCAAAATTAGACTAAATAAAACGGAATAATCTGTATACCCAATACTTGAAAACAACAGATTACTTATTAATAAGATGTCTTCATTTTGTATTTGCAGCTTTCTAATATAATCACTTGTATGTTCGATTTGTTTGTTATTATTTTTTTCTATAGAAAATTGTGTGTAGTGTTTGTTTTTCTCTGCAACTTTTTCATTGACTTTAGCGAATTGAAAATAATTTAATATTAATTTGGGAATCATAAGATATTTCGTGTTATAGGTAATATTTAAAAATATATGTTCTTGATGATTCTTTGAATTTGATTTCGTTTTTTCATTAAATCTTTTTCTTTTCAATTTTTTGTTGGATTTGATTATTTTTTTGATAAAAGTCAATTAAATATTCTAAAGCTTTACTATTATTGTTAAAATCATAAAGTTTTTTGAAAGAATTAAATTTATTAAAAACGGCACCTGTAATTGTTAACCTTTTTTTATCCTTCATGTACTTTAATTTTGATTTTTGGATATTACTCTTTTGATTTATCATTTTGGAATTTTACAAAAAATGATTTTTCGGGCACGAAATTCCTTTTATACTCAAACCAATGCTTTAAGAATGTTATAAAATCCTTACTTTGTCAAATAAAGTTGGCTATAAAATAACCACAAATTAGATTTAATTGAATTAAATAGATTGTACACAAAAAAAAACAATTTGTAAAAAATTGAAGAAATAAAGATATTTGGAAATATAAGAAGAAACAATTAGATTTTTTTTTTCAAAATTTGAATTTTTTGTTATTGAGAATGCTTTGAAATTTTTCTATTTTATTTTAATTCCTTGCCAATTAGACACTTTTGGAATTTTTTTTTTTTTTTTTGAATTTTATCAACAAAAAGAAGTGCAATTATATGTTTTATCGTTTTTAGTACCTATCCACTCTTTGGAATGGGGAAAACCCACGATAAGTGACTAGAGCCTAACTTTAAATTTTTTTACAATGAAACTAATACAAAATTGAATTTTTAATTTGAAATTAAAAATATTATTTTCAAAAAATCTAATGCATGGTTTAAAATTAATTATTAAAAAATTAGTTTCTGTTTTTAATCAAATAGTTTTAAAATTATGCAATATTATGTGAAAAAAAAATTCCCAAGACTTATAAACTAAAATTCAAAATTTTCCACACAGCTAAAACGTTCCAAACAATCACAATAATACAATTTCATTCAAATTGGAGATAATTTTGATTTTTGTGAAATATGAAAATCATTTTTTCATCTTTTATTTTTTTTATTTTCATTTCATTTTTTGAATTACGTAATTTGTTTCGTTGGATCCAAATTTTTTTCAACCATTGATATTAGGTTAAAGTTGAGTTGTTCCAAATAGAAGAACTCAAATAAAATTAGTTGGTAGTATCTAACCATTTGATCGATCAATATTCCTAATAGAATTTAAACAAATTTACCAATGTATTTTTTTGTTTTGCTCTCTCCAAAATTTTTAACACACCCATGATTTATTTGCATTGATAATTATTTATTTATTGTTTTTTAAGTATTGTAATTTATAAACAAGTGTTAACATTTCAATTGGTGAATGGTTCTGATTTGATAAATCTTCTTGAATTGATTAAATAAGTTTTTTTTTTCACAAATCGAATTTTGGTGTGTTAAAACTTTTGAATTGGAATTTAGAAAATGAACATTAATATTTAAAACGAAATGATCTGAAAAAAAAAAACAATTTAAATTATAAGATTTATAACCAATAAAAGAATTCATATTTTAGAATATGTTATGAATAATTTAAATATAACTCGTATATAATTATTTTTATATTAAAGATTATCCAAACAACCTGAAAAAAAAGCAAAACAATTTAAAAAATCAAAAAAATTTAAAAAATCAAAAATTTCAAATTAAAAAATTATTTTTTATTAAAAATCTTCAAATGTGTCAATTTTTTGTTTCATTTCAAACTATTTTAATTTTTTCTTTCAATTTAAATTTAAATAAAATAATAATGAGTAATAAACAAAATATTTCTTTTTTTTTATTAAACAATTTTTTTTACTAAAAAGTTATTAATATTTATTTTTTTTTTTTCAATTTTAATTTAATTTATTTTTAAATCAATAGTCACGATTTTGTGTAAATTCGATGAGATCTCAAAATTTTGAAATTTGTAAACAAATAAATACATTTCTTAATGAACTAAATGGCGGATTTAAATTATTGAATTTCAAAAACAATACTTTAAGAAAGAGGTATGATTCGTTAAAATACGACTTGAAGAAGGTAGAAGAAGTGATGTACGATATAAATAAATTTTCAAAACTGGTTGAAATGGTAAATACTCAAAAAAAGGATGATTAATTAAATATATTATATTCTCAAAAATTTTTTTTGTCTTTTTAATTGATTATTATATCATCAATAAATTTTATTATTTTTGAAAAAAAATTATATTTTTATGATTTTGTGAATTAAATATTTAATAAACTGAAATCATTTATAAAGAATTCTATTAAACTTTTTTCTGATGAGGCAATTGTGTATTTTTTTTTTTTTTTAAGTTTATATTAACAAGTTGCTTGTCCCAATTCCCTAGTTTTTACTAAAAGTATAGTTTTTCTATCTTCCTTTTCAATTCTTAATAATTGTCAAGTGTTTTTTTTTTTTTTTTTATTAATATTGTTCTGGGGGGGGTTGAATTTTTTATACTCAATTTGATGAGATTATACATGGAAGTAAAATTTGAGTTTCTAAAATGAAGAAAATTTAATCAAATTTCAACTATTTTAATTAATAATGTTATTTACATTTATACATTGTAAAAAAAAATTTTGTTTTTATTTACATTTTTTTTTTTTTTTTAAAATCATTTCAAAAATTTAAAATAGAATTATTGAACTTTTCTTTTTTTTTTTTTTACTTTTTATTGTTTATATTGCTATATTCCATCCATTGGGCAATTGTCAAATAAAAGGAATATTAAAAATAAACTTCATTTCACTAAAAGTACTCAACCAAAAATGAAAAAGTCGCTTTTTTTTTAATAATCGACCAAATTTAGATTATTTAGAAATATGTGAAATAATAAAATTCCTATTAGATTCAATAATCATTAAAGAAAAGCCCAAAAAAAATATAAATTTCAAAAAAAAATAAATATTAAAAAACTTATTTCGGCCCTTTTCATTGGAAAGTCTCGTGCAAAATTCTCAATTTCATTAGGAAATTAAAATCGTTTACAATTAGATTTTTTACCCATAAATTTAGGTATTTTAAAATAACATATAAAGTATAACTTTTCTTAATGTTAATTTGGAGTTTCAAACATTTTTTTTTTTCAAATTTTAATTTAAAAAAAAAATAAAAAAAAGCAAAAAACTGAATTTACAAAATGAGAAAAAATGATTTTTATCTAAAAATTGAAAATTTAGTCTGAGAAGAATAATGAATTAAACTCATAGGATGTTTTCTATTTTTTTCTTAAAACTCGGCCCCTTTGGCTGAAAAAGATTTTACTTTAAAATAGTTACTTTGATTCGTTTCAAATTGAGTTTTAATTTCAATTGAACTTTTAAATTGTAAAAGAATTTTAATTTTCAAATTTGTTTATTATACTTTATAAAAGAAAAGATTATTAACGTTTCACAAGTGTTTCTTTTGGTTATGATAACTTTAATAAATAACTATAATATTTATTAATTTCAAAATAAATAAAAAATTAACTTCTCCCAAGGGTGGTACACATATTTTATCAATTTTTATCACCTTTTTTTTCAAAACAAAATTATTCAAAACATTTCTTTAACCAAATACTAGAATAGTCTGATAAATATCCGAGTGATATATATTCCAGTATAATATATTTGCAAACTATTTAAAAAAAAAATAGATAAATAAATTTTAACAAGGGGGAAATCCATCAAGAAAATTTATATAAAAAACTTTTATTGATGGATATTATCTGTAAATTTTGATATAGTTTCTTTTAACTTTTGTTTCATTTTTTTATTCTTCATGAAAAAAATCTTTGTTCTCAACTAGTTTTAGATTATCAAATTGCTTTCTATTTCAAAAGTATTTAAAAATGAAATATTATTTTAATTCTTTTTAATTGTTGATTTGATTAATGAAAATTGGATATTTTTTAAATTCTTCTTTAGAAATATAGATTCGTGGATATATTTATTTGATTTGATAAATTATTAATTTGTATTTAAAATTTAATAACTCAAAATAATTAAGAATTCTCATTTCAGTTCTTTCTCAATTATTGTAACATATTTTCTTTTTCTTTTTATGGAATTGTTTGTATTTTTTTTTTGTATATATATTTTTGATAATCATATCTTTTGTCTTAATATTTGAAATTGAATTCTTTCTTTTGATATTGTTTGATAAAAAATTGTTTCAAAGAAGTTTCGAATTTTTGAGAAAGAAAATATAATCTCTCAAAATTTAAATTTAAAGGATCTTTTTTAAATGATATATTCAAATCTGTTGAGAAGAGAGTAACTTTCAAAACGATGTGTCGTCTTTACAAAAAGGAAAAACTGAATTACTGAATAGCCTTAAATGTTCCAAAAACTTTCCAAAAGGTATGTATTTTTATTTTTTTTAATATTTTCTGCGAATAATTTTTTCTTATGGTTTGTTTGAGACTCTTCAAGATTTAAACGACTTCAATTAAGCATCTAAAATTGTATTTAAAATCCCTCTTTTACTTTATTCATCTTTTAAATATAAAAAAAAAAAAAAATAGTCAAGTAAACAAGCAAGACAAAAAAAAAACCAACCAAAAAAACAAAAAGGAAAGGGTAAAAGAAAAGGCAAGAAAAAACAAAAGAAAGTTGACAAGTTTGCCAAGGTATACTCCAAACAAAAGAAAGCTGTCCCAGTCAGAGATCTTTATCAAGTCATGAGATGGCCAAAATACATCAAAATCCAAAGACAAAGAAAAGTGCTCATGAAAAGGCTTCGTGTCCCACCTGCAATTAACCAATTCACAAACACCCTTGAGAGAAACACTGCATACCAACTCTTTACTCTACTTTCTAAATATTCTCCAGAAACTAAAAAACAAAAGAAAACTAGACTCCAAAAAGTTGCCGAATCAAAAGTAATTGGTGATAATGTTAAATCAAAAAAACCACTCACAGTCAAATATGGAATTAACCATGTTACCTCACTTGTTGAAAGAAAAAAAGCTAAACTCGTTATCATTGCTCATGATGTTGATCCAATTGAAGTATGCTTTTAATAATTTTTTTTTTTTAATTTTTTTTTTTTGCTTTTTACTTTTTTTCTGTTTATTTTAAAATTTTGCTTTGTTTTCTTGTTTTACTTTTTCAAATTCCTGCAATTTTTCAAAAAAAAAAACATTGTTCCATCATCTTTTCACATGAACAAATCAATGATCCTCAATCTTTTTTTTGATTTTTTTTTTTTTTTTTTTTTTATTATGATATAATCTGAATTACTTTATCTTTCCAAAAAAAAAAACACATCAAATATTTAATTGAAACCATAAAAGCTCGTAGTTTGGCTACCAGCTTTGTGTAGAAAAATGGGTGTCCCATATTGTATTGTCAAAGGAAAAGCTAGACTTGGAAAAGTTGTTCATAAAAAAACTGCCACAGCTTTAGTCTTGACAGATGTTAAACAACAAGACAAAAACGCCTTTGCCAAGATCATTGACATCTGTATGCCTAAATTCAACGACAATGTCGAAACAAGAACCAAATGGGGTGGTGGTGTTCTTAGCTCCAAAGCTCGTAAAGCTATCGAAAAGAATCTTGAATCTTCTCAATTGTCCAAGAAACTTATGCAAGAACAAAAAATCAGAGAAAGAATCATCAAAGAAAAACTTGAACAACAAAGATTAGAAGAAGAAGCCCAAAAGAAGAAAGAAGAAGAAGCCAAAAATGGAAAGCCAGAAGCAGACAAAACAGAAGAAAAAAAAGACACCAAAAAACAATCAAAGAAATAATTTATCATTTTAACAAATCTTTGATTTAGACTCTTATTTAATTAAAAATTATTTTCAAAGAAATATATTCCTCAGCGTATTTATAACAAAAATACATCACAACAAATATTTTACTGTCTTTTAAAGTAAGTTTTTTTTCGTTTTTTGAATCGATTTTTATTGATGATTCAACCAGAAAACGATATAAAAATAAAATAGAGAATGATCTAAATATATTTTTTATTTTTTTTT
Organism: Anaeramoeba flamelloides; assembly: GCA_027625915.1. Lineage (NCBI taxonomy): Eukaryota > Anaeramoebidae > Anaeramoeba > Anaeramoeba flamelloides. The sequence continues at coordinate 13,680,968 of JANTQA010000008.1, read as the reverse complement.
TTATCCCTTTCTAAATTATTTGAGAATAATCTATTTTTTTGTATATTTTTTTTTTTTTTTTGAAATTAATTATATTTCGTTTAAAGCTGGGTTATTTTAAATAGAAACACCCCACATAAAGTTTGTTCAATTAGATCTCGAAACCGTTGATCGATCAATATTTATTCGTGAATTTAACAATACATTTTTTATTTTGCCCACCCAAAAATCTAGGCCTAATGCAAATATCAATAAAACTGAATTAGAAACAAAATCAAATATATTGGTTTCTGAATTAATAAAAAAACTCTTTTCAAAAAACAACCAAATAGAGATCAAGATAATTTCAATAGTTAAACACACACACACATACACATGTATACAGCCTTTCTAAACATGCCGTGAAATTTGACAGAAATAGAAATTGACTTTTTTGTCTTTCTTAAATTCAAAAAAAAAAATCTTCTGTTATACACTATTCCAGATTTTATGGTTTGACATAGTTTTTTTTTAAAAATTCTTATGTGATTCAAACTGAGAAAAAAATCTTGTTGTTTATTAAACAAATTCAAAAATCCAAAACAAAGATTCCAAAGATTGGAGATAGAATTTAATAATCACTTTGAAATGGTTTATATCTCTTGATGTTAAATTGTTCAGAAATTAAGGATTGACCAAAAACATAAAACTTTATCTAAATTATAGATCACTAAGAATGTTTGTAGTCAAAAATTCAAATTTTATTTATTTTCTCTTTGTGAAATTTTTGTTCTATTATAAAATTCCATGGGTTTGTCATAAACTATCACATAACCCGAAGATTTTATGATAAAACGGAAAATGTGAGATAGAAAATGAATTTTCTGTTTATTATAGATTTCACAGTATAGCAGCAAATACTATATATTTCTTATTAGCTTGGAATTACCAAAATACCACCCAAGATAAAAAAAAAAATTTACAATAATATTAAAATATTAATATATTTATTTTGTTATTTGTCTTTAATCCAGAGTTGGATTATAATATAAAGTTAAAATAGTTCAAATAAATTTTAATAATGTTATTGTATTTTTTTTTTCCCATATTTTGGAAAAAAAAAAAATAATTATTCATTGTGACAGTTTTTAAGATTTGTATTTTTTTAAAAAAATTTTAAAATTAGAACTACAATTAGAACTATAATTATAACAATAGTAATTCATGACATAATATATTGATTTATTAATGATAAATCCCAAAAAAAAAATGTTAAATTTAAGATATATAAAATAAATAAAATAAATATATATATATAATTATATAATTTTTTTTTTTAGGTATAAATTTTAAAAAATCAAAAATTATACAATCATTAATTAAAAAAAAAAAAAAAAATCAAATATCAATCTGACTGAAATTGTTCGCCAAAATAATTTAAATTGAAAAGAATTTCTTGTTGAAAAAACTTCTAAATTCTACAATGAAAAAAAAATATTATTTTTTTTCTTATTTAATTTATTTATTTATTTTTTATTTAACAATTATTTATAATTATATATATATTATTATTTAATGGAAAACTATCCATAAATTATTTTTTCTATGCGATGCTAAAGTATCCTTTATTATGAACAAATTTTTTTATCAAAGTATTTAGGGTAATATTGGGTTATAAAGGAAGGAAAAAATATCCAGTAAAATATGATATGTTTTAATCATTTAAACTAGCACGTTTTAGATATTGAAACAAACTTTTCACATCGATTTTTTTTTTTTTTTTGAAAAATTTAAATTGAAAAATATTGAAATCAGATTAACTAAGATAAAACTATACAAATGTTCAAAAAAAAATTATAATCGATTGTTTTATTGTGTATATCTAAACAATTTTTAATTAGAAAATTTTCTTTCTAAGATAATATTATAATAGTTAAATATCCTTGTATCTTTTCATAAAAATTCAAATTAAAAATTGTATATCGAACAGTTATAATTTTCCTAAAGAAATTATGTACTTTTGTTGCTAAACATTCCAATGAAATTGTTATAAAAATTTTTATTATTATTTTATTTTTTTCAAAAATTTTGAAGTTTGTTAAGGTATTTTTTTTATGAATATCAACTCTAATATGAAGTTAGTTATTTCTCTTATTACTAATAAATCTTCTTATTCTTGATTTTTTTAAAAAAAATAAATGATTATTTCTTTTTTGGCTGTTCCACTTTGAGTGAAAAGGATTATATTTTTTAGAAGTTAAAAAGGTCAACTAAACTAATCAATAATATCACACCTCTAAAGTCAAGAATAAATTATTAGATAACTCTCAAATGTTAACAAAAATTAAAACCGAAATCAATATTTTATTGAATATTTTTTTAAAAAAAAAATCAAAGATAAATTATTGATCATATTCAAATATTTTAATATAATAAAATTTTCTTTATTGTTTATTCTTAAAAATTCAGACTATTCTCATTTTGAATAAACCTTTTATTTTTATTTTTTATTTTCTATTATTTTTTTGATAATTTCGTTAATTTAATTGCGAGAGAAAAAAAAATCAAGAATAAAAAATAATTCAATTAATTAGATTAATATAATCATTATTTTTTTTTTTTTTTTGGATTTTTTTTTTTATAAACCTTATTTGGTTCATATTTTTTAAATAAAATTGAGTTATCTTGACTGAAAGGTTCACCGGCTTTTCTTAAACCAAACACACAAGAATCTACGTTCCATAATTCAGGTTTTACGCCAAGTTGATTCAACAAACGATCACAAGTTTCAGGCATGAAGGGTAATAAGAGAGTACCTACAACCCTTACGACTTCGATGATTGTGTAAAGAATTATTGAGAGGCGTTTTTGGTCTTCGTCCTTTTCCGATTTCTTATATACCCAAGGTTTTTGTTCCACGACATATTTATTACAAGCCTTTATCATGTCAAATATTTCAGTTAAGGCCTTATTGAATTGGCAATTGAGGATGAAATGGTCTGTGACACCACGTAGATCATTTAGCATTGAAATTAATTCGTTATCTTCCTTTGTAAAGAAATTCTGATCAATTTCAGGTACGCATCTTTTGGGGTTTAAGGATTGAGATGTACTGCGGATCACCAAGTTACCAAAGGTATCTGCAAGGTCATTGTTTAAACGAGAGGTCATTGCGTTTTCAGAGTAATCGCCATCAGCGCCAAGTGTTGATTCTCTGAATAAGAAATATCTGAGGGGATCGAGCCCGAATTTTTCAACAACCTCGCTAATTTCAAAGGCATTACCAAGAGACTTTGAAATTTTCTTTTTGTCCTTGGTCCACCAACCGTGGGCAATAATCTTTTTCGGCAAAGGAAGCCCCATTGCCATTAAGAATGCAGGCCAATACACTGAATGGAATTTTAAAATGTCCTTGCCCATGAGCTGGTATTCTGGTGGGAACAAGGGCCTCTCACCACGCTCTTTGACCTCGTCGGGTATACCAGCGTATGTTAAATAATTGGTAAGGGCGTCGATCCAGACATAGATTGTATGGTTTGGATCGTCTGGGACAGGGATCCCCCAAGAAACTGCAGTTCTTGAAATTGACAAATCTTTTAGCCCGCCCTTAATAAAGTCAACGATTTCCTTTTGCCTAAAGGAGGGGGAAATAACTTTGGGGTTTTTTTCAAACCAATTGAGTAATGGCTCTTGGAATTCGGATAATTTAAACAGGTAATTTTCTTCCGTTGTCCATTTTAAAACGTGGCCAGATTCTTTCGAAATTCGAATCTCATTGCCATCCTTGTCACTTGTAATTTCAATGTCCCGATCTACAACGTAGGTCTCGTCACCAACCGAATACCACCCTTCGAATTTGCCTTTATAGATCAAGCCTGCTTGATCCAATTTTTTCCAGACCTTGGCAACCATTTCTTGATGATCCTCATCAGTTGTTCGGATAAATCGATCATAGGTGATATTAAAAGCCTTAAAGATTTTTTTGAAACTTGACGAATTCTGGTCTGCTAATTGCTTTGGTTCAATTTTCAGTTTGGCCGCAGTTTGTTGGACCTTAATACCATGTTCGTCAGTGCCAGTCAAGTATTTGACAGGAATGTTTCTTAATTTATGCCACCGGTACAAAATGTCCCCAAGTAACGTTGTGTAAATGTGGCCAATATGTGGGACACCGTTAACGTAATAAATCGGAGTTGTGATGTAGACAGTCTTTTGTGGCTTTTCAGTTAATTGGTATTTTGGCTTTTCGCAATATCCAAATAAAACCAGTCTATTGATGTAATCATATAAAAAGTCGTCGCCGGTTGTGTCAAATTTTGAATATTTCAGGCTTTGCTTTAAAAGTTGCTTTAAATTCTTATCAGTTCCAAACAAACCTTGGAACCATTCATATAAATTCGAATAATTCTTGATGATTTCTTTTTTGTCTTCCAGTGCTTTGAGAAACAATCCCTGTTCGCTGAAAATTGGATACAATGTGCACCACCAGATTAGATCAATTACCGTAATTTGCTCACAAATTAAATATTTTTGGTTTTCTTTTTGATTTTTGATCAAGGTGCTTTCAAGGCTTGAGAGGATTTCGTTTGCTTTCTTTTTCGAATAGATACATTTCTTTTCATCAGGATCTGTTCCGCAGATTTTTTTGAAATATTCAATACAAACCAACTCAAAATATGTATTAAGTGCAATGTACTCTTCAATTTTGATACTATGTTTTGCAGGATACAACTTGGTACTCAAACTTAAATACTTGACAATACTACCATTTGTCGAAAAGTTAAGTGACTTTCTGTTTGTCAAATTTGGAAAGGCTTTGAAAAGTCCGATCTTTTTTTGCTCGCTGGTCAATTCAACATACTTTGGTAATTTTTGTTTGTTAAACAAACTGATGAGTGCTACTTTTAAAGTAATTGTATTGTTTGGATCTGTTTCAATTTGCATATTTGATTATGAAAAAAAGTTTTGGACAATAAAGGCAAAATTTGATTTCAAAAAGAGTAATTAAAAAAAATGGTTTGATGGAATATCAGTATGATTTTTTTAGCTTTTTAATTTGTGAGTGTTAATCTTTTTTTTAAGATCATCATGAAAGTTCTTTTTTGAATAAGTTTTTACCCGTTTTGTCTTTTTTGAATTTTTTTTGGAACATTATTTCCCACAAGTTGTCTAAATTGAGAGAACTTTAATAATTTAAGAATTGTTTTACGTCACTTTTACTTTAATGACGTATGATACTTTTTGATCATTTTGAAAATTTATATAGAAGTTTTAGATTTTCAAAATATTTGGTGATATCTACTTTAAATTTAAAGATTTACAACAACAAAACAAAATGTTGTGATGTTTATTGAAGTAAGTTCGTATTTTGAATAACATTAAGTTCAAATTTAAAACTTTAAGGTTGATAATCCCTGTAGATTGAAAAATTTTAATCTTGTGTTGGGTGTTTCAGCATGTTATTATGGAAATTTTATAATCGATCTTGAGCTTGGTATTAATTTTAAGAGTGGATCAAAAAATGTATTTATTTTTTTCTTTCTGAAATCCAAATTCCCTTATTTATTCTATTTGTAAAACGAACTACCATGAATCAGAGTTGAAATCTTCAAATTTTCAATTTCTAGAATATTTTTTTAATTATATTTTTGATTTTATTAAATTATGATTTGAATCAAGAAATGTGTTTAGGAGAATACTGTCAATTATTTTTAGAAAAAAGGGATAGTAGATTGGGAGTATTTATATTTTAAATAATTATTTTCTTTTAGGATACTAAATAAGAAAGATCACATTTCCAAATAAACTTGTTGTGATCAAGAATAATAAAAAAAATTGATAAATACCTATTTTAGAAGAAATTTTTTTTTTTTATTTGTTTGAATTGTAGAAAAAAAAGCTATTACCTTGAATTTCTATAATTCCTTACGGTTTAAGATGATTTTAAAAAAAACCTTTTTTATAAATCTGTTTTCAAAATTCAATTTTGTAATTCTTTTTCCAATGTTTTTTTTCACAATACAGAATAAAATTTTCAACTATTACAGGAAAATGATCAAATTATTAATATCAAAAAATAACTTTAAAAATATTTCAACCCCCCCAAAAAAAAAAAAAAAAAAAGAAAATATTGTGAAAAGAATTTATAACATGATTAAGAATTATTTTGAGTTTTCAATTGAATGGAAAATAAATAATGGTCAAATCAAAAAATACTTCAAATAAATCTATATTTCTGTAGAAAAAAATCAATATATATATATATATCTTTCTGAGTTAAATCAAAGAATTAGATACATTTTATCAAAATATTCAGTTTAAATTCAAATTTGAAAATTCTTTAGAAACAATAAATAACATGTTAATCAAATATTTTGAAATTTAAAGTTTTTCCAGGAAGAATTACAAATAAAATCAAATAAAGAAGAAGTGATTTCATCAAAGATCACAAATCAAGTAAAGAAAACTTTTTTATTTTTGTTTTTTTTAAATTTTGTTATTAGTAAAAATTTAAAAAAAATCTTAGTAAAATTTGAATTTTTCAATATAAATTCGTACATTAATTGGAAAAAAGTTTTGAATCAGATTGGTATCTTGTTCAATAATATTGTTTATTTTATTTCTAGATTGTAATAAAGTTAAAAAAATGTTAAAAAATAGTAAAAAATGTAAAAAAAAATCAAATATTAATCTGACCCGAACTATTGGCCAGATTTTTTAAATTTTAAAAAAATATTTATTGAAAAAATTAACAAATATTACAATGAAAAAACTTCCAAATTTAATAATGATATATTTCTTTTATTTTTAAATTATATATATATATATATTGTTATTGTCTGTTAATTCTTAGATAAAACAAAATTTCTATGCAATTTTACCATATCTTTTAGATTGAATAAATAATTAAGAAAATATTTTATGCAATGTTGGGGATGCAAAGGACCACACAATAATCCCCATCAAAGTATGATGTGTTTTTAATATTTAAACTAGGAAGTTTTTGATATTTAGACAAAATTTTCAAAAAAAAAAAAAAAAAAAAATTGATGAAAAAAACCTATGGAAAAATAATAAAATCACGATTTTCAATAAAAATTTTTCAAATGTTTATAATTTTTTTTCAAGTTATTTGTCATTATAGACTCATATATAATTTTTAATGATAATTTTTTCATTGCAAATATAATTATTTATAAATTCAATAATTTTTTATAATAATTCAAATTACAATTTAATTTCAAAAACTATTAGGATATTTGGCGTTCTAAGGGAAATATTAAAAAAAAAAAATAAATAACTTAATTTCAAAAAATATAACCAGTCTGAAATAATAAATTAAAAAAAAATATATTCGTTTGTATTCAAGAACAAACTAATAATTATATCTGAGTAAAAATTCACTTTTAAGTCATTCTGAATATATAAAAACCTGATATTTTAAATATTGAATGAAATAAAACCAAAAAATACAAATAAGTGAGTAACAATTTTTGAAATGAGTACTAGGGTTTTTTATTCATAAACTTATACCAAAAAAAATTTGAACAAGAAGATCTTTTGCGAATAATTAAATTCATTTTAAAAGACATTACATAATCTCAATTTTCTTAGTGATTAGTTGTCTTTTCGAAGATCTTTGTTTTTTTCCAAATGATCTTTTGCATAAAAAAAAAAAAGAAAAAGAAAAAGAAAAAATTTGGAAAAAAAGAAAAAGAAATCGAAAAAAAGAAAAACAAAAATTTGAAAAAGTAAAACAAAATTTTACAAAATAAGAAAAAATGATTCTGATCAAAAAATTTGAAAATATTTTTTTGATAATAATAGGGGATAAAACTCTCCAAAACGACTTCCAATAAACTTGTAATCTGAGTCAAAATTTTTGAAAAATGGTTTGGTATAAAATTTCAAGAATATTTGTAGAAAGTTAGATTATAAAAAATAATTATTTATTTTTTCAACAGGGGGGTTATACAAGAAAAGGAAAAAGAAATTTTCAAGAATCAAAACAAACAATACAATTTTTTTTTTATTATTAATGCAAAAATTAAAAGATTTTTTCATCCCTTTTATCTAATCTTAAATTAAAATTAAAATAAAATAAATAAACATTTTGATTAAATAAATGATTTATGATAAAAAAAAATGAAAAGAAAATTTCCAGATTATTGTTCATATCATTTTTGATGCTTGTTTAAATTATTATTATTTGGTTTGTTACTTTTATTTTGTTTGACTACAACTTGATTTTCATTATAATAATGTTTAACAGATTTATGAATACTAAATCCAAAAATTTTCGGAGTAATGGAGATTTGTTTTAACCTTTGTGGCTTTAATTGGGGATAACAACATAAAAGAAAGTGTGGAAACGAAGAACCAAATGATGAGCCATCTATCCTTGAATATTTCTTTGGTGGGTGATAAACATAACAACAAGAAGGGCAATAAAGCTTCACCGAATTCTATAGGGTTAAAAAATTAAAAAGAAATTCAGAAAAAAAGCACTTTTAGTTATGACAACGAAGCTTATATTACTAACAATCAAATAAATGAATAAATGAATAAAAAGTGAGATAAGTTTAAATGTGAAATCAAAACCATAATTTTTTATACAATATTTTACTTGTTAGGAAGATCAGACTTGTAAAAAAATTTTAATATTTTTATTAATTTTTTATTTTACTTTTTTTATTGAAAATTTTTGAATTTAAAATTAATTGAAAAAATAGACCAATTTCTTAAATATCTAAAAAAAAATGACATATGTATCAAAACAGGCGTGATTTTTTTCATATATGGTTATAGAATATCTATTTTTTTTTTTTTTTTTTTTTTTTTTAATTATTATTTTTTTTTAAAAAATCAATAAAGTTTCGAATCAAAAATATAATTTTTAAAAAAGACTAAATGAAGCTTTCTCAAGGTTTTCAGTACCATTTATAAAAATATTAACTTTCAAATAAAAGAGAAAATCTAATGATTGCTCACATTTAATTTAAAAAATAAAAATAAAATCTAATAAAGATTCTTTTAATTTCCGAAGTTCTGGAAAACCTTGACACTTAACAGCACTTGGCGACATTTGTATCACTTGACGGCACTCCTAAAAAATAATTCATTGTAAACTAAATTCCAAAAAAATGTACACGGTTTAAACTGTTGAAAGAATAACAATACTACACTTTACATTCAATTTGGAAATAATTTTTGATTTTACAAACTATTTCATTTTTTGTATTTTTTGGTTTGTTTCTATATCATTTTTTCGAGTTACTAATCTGTTTTGTTAGATTTGGAAAAAAAGAATTTATGGTTGATAGAAGGTTAGTGTTGAGTTTGTTTATTTGAAAAATCACATTCAATTGGTTGATGGTATCTTATACTTTGATCGATCAACAATTGTTAGTTAAATTTCAACAAATTTACCAATACATTTTTTGTTCCACTCGTTTCATTATTTTGGAAACACCAATTTTTATTTTTTTTTCTTTTTAGATTTTTTTCTTTTATTTGGATCAAAATGATTACTGATCAAAACATTAATACTATGTAACTTAAATGTGATTTTATATTACGTTTGGAAAAATATAATAAATTGTGAGTTTTTTTCCTATTTTTGATTTTGGGTTGATACCAAATTTTTGAAATGGGGTTTAGTACAAAAATGAAATTTTATTATTTACAATTCAAAAATATTTAAGTTATCCACATTTTCAACAATTGGAAAATTCAGTGCGTTTACTAACTGTTTAAATAGATATTACTATTTAATAAAAAAAAATTCAAAAAAATTTTTCCTTTATGTTTTGAAAGATAAACAAAAAGAAATAATAGAAAATATTCATCACTTTTTATTGTTGTACTTTCTCGGAAAATGATCTATTAAGATTTCAAAATAAATCCAAAGAAATAAATCACAATTGAATAATTTTAAATCGTGATCGTTTAAAATTATTTTCATTGATAAATAATTGTGTAATCTATTATTTTTAGTGTATATTTATTAAAGGGGATATAGATATAAGGAAGGTTTCTCGATTTTTCAAAATTCTAATGAGTGGAATAAAATCTCGGATTTTATTTATTTAAATATTTATTGTCGTTGTGGTTTAATCGAAGCCTATTACCTGTGTACAAAAGTGTGTTTTTAAAAACCTAGTGTTTGATTTGGGTATGTACTTGTAATTTAGGTTCAATGGTAAAAGGTAAGTATTTTTCTCTTTTATTATTTTTTTATTTATTTTTTCAATAATTATCTTTTTATGTTTTAAATTTTTTTTCTTGAATTTACTTTTTTTGAGTTTTAGGTATTAAAGTTTGACAAAGTTTTTAAACCATCATGCCCTTACTTTGTTATATGTCCGGTATCCTCATAATATGCCTTTAAAACACTATGTCTCTACTTTGTTATGAGTTTGGCATTCCCATAAACGGCTCTGATTTTATCCAATTCTTTCAAATTCTGGAAACTCCGACAACATTTAGAATGTAGATTACTTTTCTTCAATCATAATAATAATAAATATATGGATTTTGTTATTTTTTAATATTAATATTTTTTTTATTGTTTAAGAAAAAAATTACCTTTTTCGGTATGTCATAAATCCCCAAAGGTAAAAGTGCACTATTTTTACAGAGATAACGTTGACAAGTTCCAAAAACGTGCTGCTTGTATTTTTTAATCATATTTTTCATCCCTCGGTATGTAAGGATATATCTTGCATGAATTAACCCATACAAAACTTTTGCTTCCTTTTCAATTCCCATTTTTAATTGTGTACTAAGATTTTCTATATCAGTAAATTAGCGTCATAATAAAAATAAATATAAGATGATTAATTAATTTATGAAAAATATAAAATCCCGAATTCATAATTAATTAATATTTTAAAAATTATTTATCATTTATTTTATCATTCAAAAAATCATAACGAATAATTCAAAATCTTAATAAACAAATAATTATTCCATAAGCTACCGGAGTCAATTATATATATATATATATATATATATATATATATATATATATATATATATATATATATATATATATATATAATAGATAGATAAGCCAAATTTCAAAATTAGGGACAAACTTTGTTATTATTATTTTTTCTTTTTTTCATTTGTCTTTCAAAAAATAAAATGATTATACTATATTTTTATTTGTCAATCTATATTGACTATTTTCTCTAAAAATTTGAGCAAAATACATTATTATTCAAAAAAAAAAGCTATTAAAAAATTTTTTTCCGATGGAAAATCTGCCACTATTTTTGAAATTTAGCTTAGAGGCTATTTCCAAAAAATAAGGTAAATTTATTTTTAAAAAATCTTTATTAAAATCTATCCAAATAAAACTATTTAAATATCGAAAAATCGTACTAAACATTTATTAATTATTAATAATAATCCAATTTGTTTGTTTATATGACATCGAATAAATAAAAGAAATGGAATTTTATGATCTCACTTTGATCTGATATTTTTCATGGATGAAAATTGGCTTATTATATTTTTTTTTCTTTTTGAACCTAAAAATCGTTTTCCGAAAAGTTTTAGTTATGAAAAAAATTTTCAAGAAAAGGGATAACTTTTTGTTATGTTTTATTGTTTAAAAAATCGTTTCTGTACTTGACATATTTCCAGTTTTTTATTTAAATTATTTGTGCATTTTTTTCTCCAATAAAAGTGTTATTTTTTTTTTTATTTCATTTTTAGAAATATTTTAATAACATATTTTGAAATATACTACATATTGATTCAATTAGCATTGGTATTTCTTTTTAATTTGACATTACAAATTTGGTAATGGAACCACTAACAAAAAGAAATTTATAGAATTTGAAATTACTTGTATTAATTAATAATAATGAAATCTATAATTTTACTCTTAAATTTAGAAAAAAAAAAAAAAAGTCAAATGTATTTCCAGAGTGTAATTTACAATTCTTCAAAAAAAAAAAAAAAAACAAGGAGAAATTTCTAGGAAATGTAAAAAAAAAATAAAACACTTTTTTTGGAAATGTCTTATATATATATAACACTTAATTAACTTTTTTTTTTTTTTAGAGAACAATTAAATATTTTGATCAAAATAAAATAAATGGTGTTTTCTTCTTTTTAATTCTAGACATTTTAAAAGAAAATTTGATATTGTCATATATTATAGTATTGAATATGGGTTATAAAGATTTATTTGGTAAATGAATGGTTACGAAATTAAAAATGTTTCAAAGTTTGGAATAATACGTGTAATTATAATAATGGATTTACTGATTAGTCCCACTCAAATATAATTTTATTAAAATAATGAGAATTATATTAAAAAACTAAAATAATCGAATTATTTATGATTTAGGGATAATTATACCTTATCTTCTGTGGATCCATTGAAATTGTAAATAAATAATTTTATTCAAAATAAAACGTTTTTGGTGCCATCCATTGGAAAGAGAATAGCAAAGAAAATAAAATTATTTTAAACTTTATTGAGGACAACCTGGATGTGGGTTTCGAGGTATATCTAAATATAATATAAACTAGATTCCAAGAATTTGGACACAGTTTAAACAGTGGAAAGAACATCATTACTGCACTTTAAATTCAATTTGGAAAGAATTTTGATTTTACAAACTAATTTTTTTTTTGTCTTTTTTGTTTTGTTTTCATTTCCTTTTTTGCAAGTTACGTAATCTGTTTGGTTAGATGTGAATTTTTTTTTCAATGGTTGATAGAAGGTTAGTGTTGAGTTTGTTAAATTGGAAAATAACAACAATTGGCAGATGGTATCTTAACATTTGATCGATCAACAATTGTTGTGAAATTTCAACAAATTTACCAATACATTTTTTGTTCCGCTGGTTTCATTATTTTGGACACACCTTTTTTATTTTTGAGTTTTATATTTTTTTTTCTTTTATTTGGATTAAAATGATTACTTATTAAAACATTAATAATGTGTTACTTAAATGTTGTTATATATTAGGTTTGGAAAAATACAATAAATTGGGTTTTTTTTTGCCAATTTTTGATTTTGGGTGTGTACAAATTTTTGGAATGGGGTTTATTATATAATAATAACAATTTAATTGGTTACTTGCTGAAGGAAATCCAAATCATTGCAAATTTTGAATTTGAGAGAGATACTCCCCACAAATTTTGAAAAAAATCCTTTTGCCTACAGACATTACATGATTTAAGATACAGACTTTGAAAGAAAGTTAAGGTACAAAAAATTTCATATTTGGGCAGATTTTTTTGATTCTAGGAAGATAAACTGAGTAAAACAAGAATTCCAAAAAAAGTGCCTAAATTTGGGGTTTTTTTTTTCATACTTTTTTTTTAGAGTTTATTTCTTAAAATCTGTACTGACTGTAAGAGAAAATGCTAATATCAAATTTTCTAAATGTCGAATGTAAAATAATTCATAAATTTTTGATTTTTGACAATTTATTTTGACTTTACAATCTTTTACTTCAATAAATATCCATTTTTATTTTGAAATTAAAAATTTTCAATTCATTTTTAATTCTAAGATGGGTTTTAATTGTACAATGTCCGAAAAAGTTCTCATTTTGAAATGTTTTATTTACATTTTTTCCTTCATTTAAAAATAAAAACCAAGAAAAAAAATTAGATTTATTATTTGAATTAAAAAAGAATTCAAAAGATCAAATGAAACCAAAATTTAAGAATGTTCTATTTTCTAAAATTTCAGAGATTTAATTGTAAAGATTAGTAAAATTGACTTTTTTGTATTTTTTGTTGCTATGATTTTTCCTATTCATGTAAAACTGGCTTTAATAAATGAACAATGGGTATTATTACAGTTTGTGTAATTTTAATTTTTGATATCTTCATTGATCAATGAAAAATAGGTAAAAAAATAATTGAAAAATTATTCCTTTTCATTACCTATTTTGAAACTAAAATCAATTTGAAAATTTTGTGCCATTTTACAATTTTTTTTCCTGAACGTGTGGGTAACAAAGCAAAATTTGTTGATCATAAAATTCTAATCGTACTTAAATATTTCTTCAAAAATTAGGTAAAATCCAAATTTTGAATGTGTAGTGGTTTTTATTCCTTTTTGAAATTATTGAAAATCGTTCATTATCCTAGGTATCGAAAGAAAATTTCTCTGTTTCCTTGTGGGACCTAAATCTGCTTCCTCAAAAAATATTAAGTGATCAAATTTTAAAAAACTACAATAACCCTAGAACAAAATTGGATCAAATCAATTTGTTGATCTTTTTTATTGCTTAAATTTTGATTTATACGAACAAAAAGCTTATTTTCAAAATGTTCCTTTGTTTTTTTGGTTGCAAATTAAAAAGAAAATTTAGCAATATGAACTAATTGTCTCCAAAAAACTCGTTTGTTGCATTTCGAAAAGTAACTCTTTTAAAAATTTCAGGATAAAGAAAAAAAAAGTTTTGCCACAACAAGTGATAAAAAGGGAAATTTTGTTCTTCATTTTTGCTTTCAAAGAACATTTTGGACCAAAAATAAAATCGTACTAACATATTTGTTAAAGGGGTTTCTTGTTCTGGTGTTAATTTTGGTTTTGTTTCGATAAACAAAAAAAAAAATAATAATCAAACCTATTTCTTCATTGTCAATGTCCCTTATTGTGTCAAGCAAAAAAGGGTAATTTTTGAAATACTTTTTCAGACCATAAACATTAAAGTCATCCATAAGGTACTCATCTTCAATTTCACAAAAGAACTCGTGGTTGTCAAGATCACAAAACCACTCTGGCCAAGTGATGTGTTCAGAAGAAGAAGAGTCTTGCTGTTCTGTTTCCATTCCATTTTCTTGAGAACTGGTATTTCTTAGACGTTTGTTTTTGTTGTTCATAAAGAAAGAAAGGCCAGTTGGTGAGTAAAAGTGGAAAGTGGAAAGTTAAAATAATGGAAAATATCACAGACTTTTTCGAATTTTAAGGACAAAGTTTCGAAATTGGGAGTTTTATGTTATTGTGTTATTTTATTTCACTTCTCAAAAAGAATTTTCATTCTGAAGAAATCGAATAAAAAAATACTGTTTTCCAAGTTAAAACACCACCATTCAGTAAAAAAAAAAAATCGACCCAAAAGTTTTTAAATGAAAATTTTAAAACATAAATAGTTTTAAGGTATGAGTTGCTTCAAGAAGAAGCCGAAAATCAAAATACGTTGTTATTGAATGTAAATTTCATTAGTAATCCATGATTCAAAGATAGAGAAAAAAATTATTTAGTAAAGTAGTACCTGAAGTTGAACTAATCAATTAAAAATTATCCTATTGTTAGTAAAAAACCCAAGAATTTGAGAAAAAAAACTGCATTTTGGTACAAATTTTAGGATTGAATTATCAATTGAAGCGATTTTGAAGTTGAAAAAAGTCTTTCTTAAATTGGGTGTGGTTGGAAATACAGATTAGTTGATCAAAAATACACTTTTATAAAAAATTAAATAATTAACTTGGAGATTCTTTTGACAATTATTTCTCAAATCATACAAATATATTGAGGTTATAAGTATCTTTATCAAAAGTAAACAAAAATAATCAGTCTTTGTACTTTTATATTGATGATTATTGAGTTAATCTTTGAAATTCTTAAAATATAAAAATAGTTACTTTTGGAAGTTCTGGATAGGATTATTAAATTCTGAAATACTAATTTTGGGTTTTTCTTTTTAGATTAGAAAAATAAATTAAAAAATAAATTTTCTAAAATGAATCTTTTTGAATAGTGATCATGAATTATAAAATTTCTGATAATTTATTGTTCAGGAAGATTGATAATTTGATTTTTATGAGTAATTTTAAGTTTGTAGACTACAGATATAATTTACACCCAATAACAACATACTTTGATTATAGAGAAATCTATTGTGAAACTAATCCCTTGAACAATAAAAAAAAAAGAGAAAAAAAAAGTTTATATTTGTTGTTTCACAAGATCCTTGGGATTTGATTTTTTTTTGTAAAACATTGATACAAAGGAATTTTCTTCCAACCACAACCTACCTCCAAATAAATCCTAATACCTGGTGTGTAAATTTTAAGTGATTTTTCAAGTACCAGTCCGTAATTTCTATTTCAAATCTATAACCACAAAACTATTAATAAGATTATTCTAAATATTTTTTTACATCTACCTTTACACTTTTGAAATATTATTAAATTTGAAATATTGACATCAAATTTTGGGAGGATTTATGAAATAATTTTATTCAATTTTTGGATTTGTGATAATTTCTCTTTTTTTTCTGAGAGAAATTCTAAGTGTGTAATTTTAATTTAGTTTATCGATCTCATTCATAAATATTTTTTCTCGACAATAATCCCTTTTTCGCAAAAAAATCTTAGCAATTTAAGATGGTGTAATTATTTCGTTTTATTCAAAGAAGAAATAACAAGAAAAGTACTTTAAAAGTAGAAAAAAAAACCATTTCAATTAAATTTTTGAGTAATTAAAGTTTTTAACGTTTTTCACTTTATACAACTTTAAAGTTATAACTTTTTAAATAATTCATTTGATTGTTTTTAAAATAAAATATTATAACAAGGTAAAAGCTACCAAGTTAAATACTCTGTTTCTTATTTCAAAAGTGGAACTAAAATGATAATTCGAACTTCCTTGATTTGTAATTCTTTTATAAAATATTTGTAAAAATTTCAAATGAATTTTTTTCAATTCTCAGATATTGGCTCTATCATGAAAAAATTAGAAAAACTACTTGCTAAATTAATTTTATATTTTTTGCAGAATATAGAGATAAAATGTAAAATTAATCTTTTGATATTAGAAACACGTTATTATCGATATTCAAATATACAATAAATATATCCCAAATATCGACCAGACTTAAATTTTACTATCGTTGAAAGAGTTATGTAATTCTTCGAATGAAATAAGGATATTTAATAAATAAAATACCAAAACATTTTCATTTGATATGACTTAATTCTTGATGGTGTACTAATCATTTGCCGTATTTTTGCCCGATACCCAAGGAGTGACTTGGTCAAAAAGGGAATTTTGTAAAATTACTCTTCTTTTGATAAGTTAAATGCAAGTAACAAAAAAAAATATGAAAGAAATCCTCTTTGATAAACAATGCAATTAAAAAAAAAAAATAAAAAAGAATTCTCAATTTCAAAAAATCTAATTTTAAAAAAAAAATTGCTTGTTTCTTTATTTTAATTTTTACAAATGGTTATTTTTCTTAGATTGAAAACGAATTATTTTCTTCATGTACTCAATAAATTTAATCCTATTTAATCTAATTTGATGTTATTTTGGAACGCTCTAAATTGGATCAAGTAAAGATTATGTTATATTCTTATGATGAGAATATCTCGTTTGAGAAATCAAAAAAATGAAAAAAAAAAAAATCTTTGAGATCTCAAAAAGTGTCAAAGAGTGACCCTACACAATCAACACACTTGTTTTCAAAATTATAATTTACGAAAATTCAAATTGAAAATTGAGTGTTGCCAATCGGCACTTTTGTTTAAAAATATCTTTTTTTTTTGATTGTTGATTTTTGGAGATCGATCCCACTTCACAATTTGGTAAGTTTTTGATTTAACCCCTCAGAAAAATTTGATTTTTTTTTTTTCCATTTCGAAAATTATTTATCACCGTAATGATTATTCGCTTAAAGGTGATTTTTCAAAAAAAAAATAAGGAGTAATTTGTGATTTTGATAAATTTCCTTGTCATCTATTTATTATTTTTTTTAAGATTTTGGGTGTTGTTCACACACATTATAAATATTCAATAACAATTATAAATTTCAATTTATGTTTTTTCTTTTGTAAATGATCTTTTTTAAAAAATCTATCAACAAATCAATTTTTTTACTTTTTGGTATATTTGTATTTTAACATAGTAATATTTATGAAAATTGTGAATGTCACTTACTTTAAAAATACGAAGACCTTTATTAGTAACTTAATAGAAATAACCTTAAATCAAAAGATATTTTGAATTGAAAAAAAGAGAAAAATGGACTAAAATTTTCTCAGATTTCAGGGATTAGCAGCTCCTTAGATTTGAATATAATTGTATTATGTTGTAATTGGGTGTAAATGGTATTAATACTCGGTGGTTCACATGACTCTTAAATAATAATTATAAATCTAATTGTATAATAAATTCCTATATTTTTTACTCATGACCAATATAAAAAATTTTCATTTTGGGAATTTTATTTTTAATCCCTTTTCCAAATCTAAAATAGAAACCCAAAATAATAATATTCCTGGTATTTCATAATTCATATTTAGTATTTGTAAAAGTACTTATTTTTTTAATTTTGTATTTCCAAAATTAACCAATAATCATCAACATAAAAATACAAAGAAACATTCATTTTGTTTCCTTTCTTATAAAGTCAATTGTAGAATCAGTATAATGATAATAAGTACAAAATAATTTGTCCAAAAGAATAGTAAAGTTAATTTATTTAATTATTTTAAAAAAATTGAATTTTTATACAACTAATCAACATTTCACACACAAATTAAAGAAAGATATTTTATGACTTTGTAATCTGAAAATTGATAATTTAACCCATAACTTTGTAGCAAAGTGTATATTTCCATCTGAAATTCTAGTTTTTTTTAATAATATTAAGGATCATTTTTAATTGATGAGATCAACAAATATTACTACTTTGCAAATCCATTTTTTTGAGAGACTTTTCAGTCATGTATCACTTATGTGATTTACACACCATGAACATAATACTTTGAAACTAGGTTTCTCCTTGATAGAAATAAATCCCTTAAATTACAAATAATAACAATATTTTTCAAAGTTTCAATCACTCAACAATTGTTTTCTCTAATACTAGTCTTGAGAAAATAAAAGTGGTAGAAAAAAAAACAGAAAATAAACATGTTTCTTTCTTTTAGTTTTTACTTATTTTTCTTTTCATGTAAATATTTTAAATTCAAATTAATGGTATTCAAAAACCATAGCCATGTTCCTTATGACAAAAAAAAAAAACATAAACTTCTTATTTTCATTCAAATCTCAAAGTAAAACAAATCACTTGAACTAAAAACATAAAAATTTCATAGGTTTGTGGCTACTTCACATTCAAAAAGAATAAGACTCTCAACAACAGTATTCACAAACCTTTACACTCAACCTTAAAAAATAAATTGATAATTTGTTTGTTTTGAATCACAAATGTTTTTTTTGAAACAATTGGTTTTCTTTTATCGAGACAAAACATCTCTTTCAAGATCACACTCAAAATTATTAAATAAAAACTTTCTGAATGTATTTTCATTTTTTTTCTCCTTTTTACTGAATCTTTTCTTTTTTTACAAATAAACAAACAACAAAAATGCTTTCCAACATTGGGACATGGTTTCAACAAAACAAGCCACTTGTGCTTTCACTTACGGAATTTTTCACCGGTCTTAATTTAGACATTGGCTTGGTTAAACAAAACCCAGATCAGTTTAAAAAAGGCTTTGAGCTCTTGGGCAAATTAGACATCTTTGGTGCAGCAAGAGAGTTAATTGTAGGGTGTGGGATCGATTCTACCAAAGTTGATGAAGCACTTGACTTATTAAAGGAAATTGTTGAGATTGTTGATGATATTGCGACAAAGAACATTTCGAAAGGCATTTTTGAAATCAAGTACGTTATTTTAATTGCCTCCAAAGTTCTACGTTTGCTCAATTGCGGAGAATTTATCCAGGCCTTTGAACAAATTTTAGGTTCCTTCAAGGTTGACTTTGAAAAACTGTGGGACATTTGCTTGCAACTTGAGCAAGGCAACAAATCGGGGCTACCAGAGCAGCTGATCCAACTGTTTGGTGTCAAGGAAGAAGACATGGAAAAAATGGAGCACTTGAAAACCTTACAAGACTTCATCAGGAGGGGACCAAACTCATCCACTTTACCCGCAGTTGTTAGTCTCTTGGGGATTGAAAAGTCGATCGTTGACAAGGTCAAGGAAAACTTTGGAAGGATCATGCAATTTGTTGAAGAAGAGAATTTACCAGAAAAGATCTCCCAATACATTGATCCTACAACCCCAAACGAAGACAACATTAACCACGCGATTGACAATTTTGTCAACATTCTGAAGCCTTCCAGAAATGGGAAACTCTGGGCTTGGTTTGGCACAAGCTATATGAACCGTTCTTGGTATAGCAAGGCCTCCTTGTGCTTTGAAAGGGCACTAAAGGCCGACGAAGAAAACGAAGACTCTGAGTGGTTTTATAACTGGGGATACTGTTTAATCAACGAAGGCAAAAATTTCGAAGCAATCGAACAATTGTCTGAGGCAATAGAATGCAAGGAAGAAGAATCAAAATATTGGAACATGCGTGGCTGTGCAAAACTACGAGCAGGCAAATTAGAAGAGGCCAAAGAAGATTGGGAAAAGGCAGACGAACTGAAGGCAAATGATTCCTACAACCTTGCCTGGAGAGGAGAAATGTATTCCCTCATGATGCAATGGGACAAGGCCCTAGAATGGTTCAACAAGGCCACGGAAGCCATGCCCCAAAATTCGTGGGCACACTACGGCGCAACTGTTGCCTACCTATGGCTCGGAAACAACGAGGAAGCCGCTAAATCGAGCATCAGATCTTCTGAGACCATGAATTTTGAATGCCAATACCAAAGCATTTATTATTTCTTAGTAAACACCTTAGAATCCATCAGTAAAAAACTCTATCCCAAGGCTCTCTTTGAAATTGAGCATTTCGAACACTGTATGAAAATGAAATTCAATTTCGTAAGCCAGTCCAAGGCGCTTTTCTGGAAAGGTTGGGCTTTAGAGCAAAAAGGTGAAATAGAATCTGCCAAAAAATGTTGGGAACAATCCAAAGAACTGAACCCTCTTTTGCCTTGGAATGAATTTAAACTTAATAAAAATTAAAAGAAAAAGAAATCAAAGAAACATATACAAAATCCTTTTTTAAAAATAAATTGAAGAAAATATCCTTTTAAATAAACCATAACTGATTTCACTCCTTTTTTTATTTTTTATTTATCTTTATTTTTCTTTTCTTTAATTTTCTTTTCATTCAACAATTTCCAATAACTGTTGTGAAAAAAAAACATTTCCCACTTTTTTAATATTTACCTATTTTTTTTTCCCACAACAATAATATTTAAATTTTTTTTTTTTTTTAATTTGAAACAACCATTTTATTCTGGATATTTAATTTTATTACAATCTACACTTTCTAATAAGAACAAAGTATTTTAAACCAAAATTTAAAGATTTATGGACGATAATAATGTCTTATAAAAAAAAATCCAAAAAATTTTTTAGAAATGATAACAGAGAGATACTAAAAAAGTCTAAGATCCCAAAAATATATCTATAGAAAGTTTTCAAAAACACTAAAAAAATTTTAGATGTGTAATAAGCATTTTTATTGAAAAATTCTGAAAAAGTTTATTTTATTCAAAAAAATACAATAAAGGCATGTTTTGGTTGATTAAGAAAGAAATAATTTTATTTCAAGTTAAAAAAAAGTTATACAAATAATTTTTAGAAAAACACAAAGATATTTACAAAATAAAAAGTAATTGGACTTTTGGATGATTTTGTCAAACTTTCTAACTGAATTTTAAGATAAAATTTGCATTAGGTTAATCTGATTTTAGTCTAAATTAAAATTATTTCGACTTGGCTTGTAAACCATATGTTTGTCTGTGTCCTATCCAGAGCAGATTTTTCTTGTTAAACAATTGTAATAGATTTATTGGGCTGCGATAATGTGTTCCTTATACTAGACTTGTCTAGTCACACCGGGTGAAAGATTTAAAAAAAATAATTTTACCTTTAGAATAACCCTTAAAAACAACTTGACAATTGTCTACACCCCTTAAAATTATCAGTCAATCATTTACTTGGAGATTTAGGAATTTTAATACTCTCCAATTACTGAAAAAAAAAAACTTTTTAAATCACTCACTCACATCTACCCCTCACCAACCAATCGTGTACCTCTTTGGTATAAATCAATTTAATTTAATAGAATTGCATAAGTTTCACTTTGATCTAAAAAATAAGGAAAAATTTTCCAACTATTTGATCATTCAAAAGAGTAATTCTTCCCTAAAATAAAAAAAAATAAAATAAAAAATCCTTTCAAAACAGTGTCTTTATGTGTCATTTTTGTACACAACTTCTCTGACCTGGATATAAAATATGAAATTAAAAAAGTTAAACCTTTAAACGTGAAGGAAGTTATTCTATTTTCCCAGTTTTGTAAAATTTAAATTAAGAAAACATCATGTTTAAAAATATTTTAAAAAGTTGTACAAGATTTGCAACTTTGGGAACAAAACAATGTTTATTACTTTGCCAGTGAAAAGAATAAATATAAACCATAGTTGAAAGGTTAAATTGTCTATTTTTTCAAAATTTTTTTTATTGAAATTTTTGGTTTTATTTAATTGTTTTCTTAAATCGAGCAAAATTTTATTAAGTATTTTGGAAATTAATCTTAGAATAATCAATAAAATATTAGAAAAATGATCGTATCTATTTTTTTCAAAATATTTACTAGAATACCATATAAGAAAGATCACATTTCCAAATAAACACGAAGAGCTCAACAATAACAAAAAAAAAATGATGCAAAATATATTGATGATGTTTTATTCTTTATCTTTTTAATATAAATAAGAATAAATCAATAATAACTTTGTATTTTTTGTACCATTTCTATTTATTTATTTATTTATTTTCAAGAAAAAGTGTTTTATCAAGTACTGTTTCATACTTCTTTTTAGAAATATTTTTATCAAACTAAGTAAGTACCAAAGAATTCAATTTTTCAAAGAATACCTAAAAATGATTTTAAAATCAAAATTGTAAAAAAATTAGCATAAACTTCAACTCATATTTAAAAGAAACTAAGGAGAATAAATTCAAATTAACCTTTATAATTATTTTATCTTTTAAATGTAATAGAATATAAACCATCAAAAATCAAAACAAATTAATCTAAAAAAAAACTATATTTCAGAAAAAAAAAAGATTTTAAAAAAATATCAAAATATCTTTTTAAAAATCAAAATAAGGTGAATTCATTAAAAAGTAAATTACAATATTAAAAATAACACTTTATTAAATATTAAATTAAAAAAATATAAGTAATTGTTAATACACATCAAAAAGTTAAATAATTTTGATTATTGAAATTTTGTAACAATAATTAAGGTTATATATAATATTAAATAATTTGTTTTTTTTCACATTATTATAGAAAATCATAAAAGAAACTATTAAATAAAATATTAACTTAATTTTAACTATATAAAAATTTTCAATTTTTTATATTGTATTTTTTGTTTTCAACCCATTCATATCTTTGATGTCAGATGATCAAGAATAAGTTTGAATATAAATGATATTCCAAAAATGCCACAGATTGCATTTTAAAAGTTAAGGCAACATAGAAATACTCATTATAAAATTCTTATTATATTTAAAACAAATATATATCGAAAGCAAATAATTATATTTTTAGAATTCTTCAAAAATTTTAGAATATTTAGGAATCGGCCAAAATAACCTCCTGAAAATTTTGTTCCAAAAAAGTTAACAACATTTTTATTCAATCAAACAAATATTTTGTAAAAATCATGATGTACAATGAATTAGAACTTTGCTTAAAATTTTAAACAAGACGATTGAACTTCCCAAAAATAAAAACAAATTTTCTAATTACAAACCCTTTCACTTTGTAAATAGTTCAAATCAATTCATTTTTTTATTTTTATCACTTGACCATTTTTTCAATTCCTAGTTCAAAAAAGCAAAAATAGGAAAAGAGAAATAAAGTAAATGAGCCGATCAAATAAAAAAAAGAGCTTGTTGGTTGAAAAAAACATCAATACAGGAATTTTTAAAAAACGTACAAGAGTGGACACTTCACAAGCGTTTCAATTTTGTTTACACAAAGATCTTATGAAATGGGATCAATTTCTTCCTACTTTACGAGATAATATTTTTGGAAAATCAGGAGATTTGTGGAAACTGTTGGTGTGTTTAAAATTTCATCTTCATTTAACACCGTCTTGTCGATATGGCTTTTTGAAAATTCAACAAGCAATGAATGACAAATATAACAATATAAACAAAATGAAATTTCCTCTTCAACAACAGAATAGCCTAGGCACCAAACAGAAATTGAATTCCAATTTCAAGTCAACCCAAAACAGAAATGAGGTGATTGAATTTTTAAACTCGAAAAATTGCTTACCTTTAAATTTAATTAACGATCAAAAAAAATTTTCAAAAAAAATCACTCAAGAATTATGCGGCAAATTTACTCCACCAGGAGAACGGATCAAAATCTACAAAAGATCAACCAACTCTTTATTTACCGAAAAAACATCGGTTTTTGAAATCTTTGCTTGTTCAGCGGATCAATTGAGTTATCAAAATTATTATAAATCAATCCAATTTTTACTCTTTTGGTACGTTCAAAAAAAAAATTTAATACCAGAAGACGATAATAACGATCCAAATTTCAAGACTTATCTTTTATTTGAAAAGCTTCAAATATCAAACCCAAACCAAATTTCTCAAAAAAATATGACAAAGATTGAAAAAAAAGAAAAAGAGCAAGAAAAAGAAAAAGAATCAGAAATCAATAAACAAGAAAAAGAATCAGAAATGAAAATGGAGCTGGGAATAGAAAAGAAAAATGTAAATAGAGAGCAATTTGTTTATGTTTTTGCTGGGTTAGCAACTGGCAGTGTCTTTTTTAAATTCCCAAAAGGTAAACGGTTTAGATTTCAGAATTTTTTCATCTTGCCACATTACCAACAAATCGAAAACCAAGTGAAATTTTTAAAATCCATTTATAGAAATTTATTTGACACACATAGTGTTTTAGAAACCACTTCCCAAGTTTCAAACCCTGACTTTTCAAGAATTAGAACTCAAGTTGATCTTGAGATCTGTTGGAAAGAAGGATATTTTTTAACAAAAGTTGAACAACCGAATACAAAAAGGAAATTACACATAAAGAAAGGAAATCATTTAAATCAAATGGATTTGGTTAACTCTTTAGAATTTGAAAATGAAAATGGAAATGGAAATGAGATCGAAATAGAAATGAAAATGGATATGGAAAATGAAAATGAAAATGAAAATGAAAATGAAAAGGATGAGGATGAAAAAATAATTTTTGGAAAATTATCTATTAAAGATCTTGAAAAAATTGCATCAAAACTTAAATTAGCTCCTAACCAAGCAAGAAAATGCTATCATATTTCATGGTTTAAAAACATTGATTTAAATGATATCGAAATGATTCGGCAATTTCGAATTGATGTTAAACGCAGATTATATTTGGAAAAAATTACATTTTTAAATATTCCAATCAATCAAAAAGAATTTCTTGAAGAATTGTTTCGATTGGAAATCATTGAATTTAAAAAAATTTTAAGCCATTTCTAAATTTTTTAAAGATTAATATGTAATCCTTAAAAAATTTCAAAATAATTGATTTTTATATTAAAAATAAAAATAAAAATCGGAATTTATATTTGCGATAAATATAATCATATTTTTATAATTTTATATTATTTTATTTTATTTTGCTGATTTATGAGATTTGGATTGATACATTATAAAAATCATGTTTAACAGTGTTTGTTACCCATATATATATATATATATATATATATAGATATAGTCTTTTATAAAAAAAATTTCGAATTTTATATTTTCTAATTTGATTTATTTTTGAATACAGTAAAAAAAGTTTTAGAAATAAAAATGAAAAATACTTTTGATTTTTTTTGTTTTTATTTTGAAGAGAAAAATTAATTTCCAATTATTTATCTATTTTCTCAAATTTACTGAAGAAATTCTAATAAATAATCATTATTTTTATTTACGATAATACAGTGACTAATTAAACAAACTTTTTGTATAGGTAATAATATCAAGGATATAATTCTTTAGTTCTTGAATATTTTTATTGTTTTGAAATATTTCTATTGTCAAAAATATTCTATTTTGCCCCGAATGGACAAGTTACCCAAAAATAATTGGTTGATATCTTCATATTATTTCAAAGTTGGGATATTATTATCATATGAATTGCAAAAATGTTTATTTTATTTTATTATGTGTATATGAATATCTTGTACGTTAATTTGTGAACTTTCAAAACTTCAAACTTGAAGTTTTCCCTTCCAGTATTAAACATTTTTTGTTGTTAGGTTTTTTTTAATTTTTGAAATAAGTCAAAAATTTATATAATTGGTTGGTTTTTATTTCTTTTTTGAAAACTATAATTAGATTTTCGAGTATTTAAAAGAATTTTGAAAAATCAAATGTGGTTTTTTATGCCAAGTTTAGAATTCAGGATGATGGACTAAATATTAATGTACTTAACAGAACTTTGGAGAATTAAACATTTTTGTTGTTTTTTATTATTATTAGTAAACTTAATATTTTTTTTTTCTATCGGGTTTTTACTCATCCTGTCTCAGGACGTGGATAGTTTCTATTTGGTCATGAAAATGATAATTTTATTTTTTATATATATTTTAATTATTTTTCTTCTTCTCTTTTTTTTTTATTTGATAATTTTTCTTTAATTACTCCTTTCTCTAAATAAATAAACAAATAAACTTACCATTGTGAAAAAAATTTGGGTCATTAAAAAAAATTGGGTCAGTCAAAAATTTGTTTTCGTTTTTTAAATAATAAATTTTAGCAAAATGGTTTTTGATCAAAGTAAAATTTTATGAACAAATCTTACATTTAATAAAAACCAAAGTCATTATCAATAATAATTTTCAAATGCAAAATTAAATTGTTGCATTTTAACCTTTTAGAATTACTGTGGAACTCCAAAAATACAAAAATTTATTTTTAATTGTAAACTTTACTAAAAATGTTAATTTTTTTTTATTAGAAAACATTACAAGATCAAGTTAATTATTGTTTGGGAAGACCAAAAATTAATAACAGTTTTAAATTAAGGTTTATCTATGAGGATTTTTAGAATTTAAATGGTTTCTGAAATCTTGAAATTTCGGTATTTTGAAGTTTTGATTGTAAAAATAAGTGGAAAACAACCTCTTTCGAAAAAACATCTTTTTTTGGAAGAATTTATGATTCAATTTGGTTTAAAACGATATTTAAGATTAACCGTGATAAATTTGCGTTCATTAACAATGATAAATATCTTATTGAATTAATAGATTTTGATATTTCCTATTAAATAGTTCTCTTATTTTTAGTAAAGTTGGCAATTAAAAATAAATTTTTGTTCTTTTTGGAGTTCCACAGTAATTCTAAAAGGTTAAAATGCAACAATTTAATTTTGCATTTGAAAATTATTATTGATAATGACTTTGGTTTTTATTAAATGTAAGATTTGTTCATAAAATTTTACTTTGATCAAAAACCATTTTGCTAAAATTTATTATTTAAAAAACGAAAACAAATTTTTGACTGACCCAATTTTTTTTAATGACCCAAATTTTTTTCACAATGGTTAATATTTTTCAATATAAACTTACATTCAAAAATAGGGGCAGATTTTTCATTAGAAAAAATTTTTTTTACAGTCAGTTTCACTTTTAAGGCACAAACTTTCAACGAAAATTTTAGGCATAAAAAAAATCTCAAATTAAAGCACAGAATTGAAATTCTGGTAAAATAATTTGTAAAAAAAAAAAAATCCAAATTTTGTGCCTTAATTTGAGATTTTTTTGTGCCTTAAATTTTGTTGCAAGTTTGTGTTTTAAAAGTGAAACTGACTGTAATTGTTTATTTTTTTTTGAATAATAATTTTTTTTACTAAATTTTTTCGAAATAATAACTTTAATAGATTAATAAATAAAAATATAGTATAATCATTTTATTTTATAAAAGACAAATGAAATAAGAAAAAAATAATAATCAAAAATTTGTAAGTATTTTGAAATTTGACTTACTTGAGATTATCACTTCTGCATAAACTTTATTTTGTTAAAAGAGTCCCAAAACATTTTTTTCAAATCTCAATTATATTTTATAATTAAACTTTAGTTAACAACGAATGAATAACTATAATAATACATACTCAAAGAAAAGTTGATATATGTATAGAGTAAAATTAATTAATGAATATATTTTATAAAAAAATATAAAACTCAAATTCTTGGTGCAAACTTGAGAAAAAAATAAAAAATGTTCATTTTGATCTTCAATTTAAGGTCCAAATAAAATACCAAGAGAAATCAATATGATTCATTGGCAATAATTTTCACAGTTTCAATAACCTTAGAATAACAAGTTTTTACCAAGTGATTCTTGATCTGAAAAAAAAAATTAAAATAGTAATTCAATTTGTTTGAATAAAAATTGAACAAAATACAAAAATGTGAAAAAATGATTTCAAAAAAGGAAATTTCCCAAATAATATTCTTTCTTCTAGTATCGATACTAACACTTTATAAAAATTTAATACAATAACTACCACTGGTCCATTTTTACTGGAAACTGGCTAAGTTGCCCCTATTTTTGATTTATTAGTTAATTTCATAATACAGTAAAAATTTTAAATATATGAATAAAATTACAACAAGATTATTTTTCTGATTATCAACTGGAAATAAAAACAAAATTAAAAAAAAAATAAAATAGTAAAAACGATTGATTTATATCTGTCTCTTTTACTTCGAAATGTAGAATATTCACTGTATTTGTAGTTTTTATCTCATTTTTTTAAAAAAAAATTAATAAATTGAGTAAAACATCTTTAAAATGACACTCTCTGGTAGTTAAGTAAGTTATCTTCTCACATTTTTCAATATTATCACTTTTACATTAAAAAAAAAAATTAAATATAAGGTCTATTTCTCCTTTTATTGGAATCTGTGAAAATATGTACAGTCAGTTTCACTTTTAAGGCACAAACTTGCAATGTAATTTAAGGCACAATAAAAATCTCAAATTAAGGCACAAAATTCAAATTCTAGTAAAATAATTTGTAAAAAAAATTCCAAATTTTGTGCCGTACTTTGAGATTTTTTTGTACCTTAAATTTCGTTGAAAGTTTGTGCCTTAAAAGTGTAACTGACTGTATTGTATTGTTCCTCGGCCTTTAGCCTTCCAAACAATATATAAATATTTAAATTTTTTATTTTGTGAAAGGGAAAATCTTGAAAAATAAAAAAAAGATAACGCCCACTTATGAATCTCTGAAATTTCCCTCTTATAATTGAAAATTTTTTTAGTAACTCTATTATTTAGATCCATTAAGTACTAAATTCAATAATACTACAATCCTCGAATATCAGTCCAAAGATTGTTATATTATCTCTTTTATCTCTTGAGATCCAGAAGAAATATTAAATTATCTATATTTGGTAATTTGAAATTTTTCTTTATCGAATTCTTAATTCTAAGTTGGTAGTGAAAACCATATCCTAACCATTATTAATAAGGATAGATTTTTTAAAAAATTTTTATTGGAAACGAGATAATACTCGTTTCAAATAACTATAAACCTTGTAAATAAAAATAAAGCCCACGCTGTTTTTTTTTTTTTTCATTCCAATACAATATCTAATTCACAACCCAATAACATTCTTTTGGTCCAAACCAATTTTGAAGGTAGAGTGCTTGATACTTTAAGGATATTTTAAAATTGGAATTGAATTTTTTTGTAATTTTTCTAATTTTTGAAAATTTTTTTATTTTATTACCAAAATTTTCTTGAAATTTAACAATATTTTTCTATAAAAATTTTATTTTTGATTGTTTATTTTTAGAACTCCTTTTTGAAAAATTATATTGTTTTGTAAATAATTCATGAATAAAAATTTAATTGATGGTTCAAAATAAAAAGTGTGTTTTTTGTTTTTGAAGACCTAAACAGTACTGAGTCAAAGAAACTGACAATAAACCCGAATTAATTTGGTATTGGTTTCTTCAAGTTCTCTACTTATAAAAAGGAATTAGAAAAAATAAGAGATCTAATTCTAATTATTTTTCTCAAAAATAGAGTTAAATCTTTGATTTTATTTTTAAATATTAAAACAATTGAAAAATTATAAAATGGAAAAATATGAGAATATTAGGGAAATTTTCTTACTAATTCAATTCCTAATTTAAATTGAACTGAATATATCAATTAGTTTACCTTCAAAATTGTTTTATACCTGAAGAATGTTATTGGGTAATCAATTGGATGTTGCCTTGGAGCAATCCGAAAAAAAATAGGGATTATATTTTGAATCACGTCTTATTGACTTTGGGAACGCATTATTTTGAACACTGTAATTTCAGAAATCAATAGAGATTTGTTTCTTGTCTATTATTGGTTTTCTTTGATTTTTGAATGTTTAGGTCTTCTTGAACGAAATCACACGCTTTTTTTTTTGAAACAACTGGCTCAGCATGGAGATAAAGGTTTTTTTGAACAACAATAATTCTTCAATGTATTTAAACCTATGTATCCCGGAGTGGAGTTATTTTAAATTATCCTTAGCTCATCAATAAAAGAAGAAAAGAATAAAAGAATAAAAAAAAAAATTTTTGTTGATTTCTATTTTATTTTGAATTGGCTATCTCTAAATTTGTATTATTCTTAAAACAAAACAAAGATTTTATTCAAAGATTTGCTCAATTTATGGAAAAAGCTTTAATATTTAATTTTAACGAATAATTTTTAACAAAATATCTTATTAAATAAGTAACCACAAATATTTTTAAAACTTGAATTGCTGGATAATCAAGAATTCAAAGTTCGACAAACTATATGATTTCATGTTTTGATCTATTTCTTGGTTTTAAGTCAGCATAACAATTCCTTGTTAAAAACTTCAATCACTCGAATGGCTTCATTTTTTTGTTTTCTTCTCATTATTATTTTTTTTTTTTTTCCTTTTAAATGTCACTCTTCGGCAACAATGTTTTTTCCAACGACGAAAACACAAGAGGTAAAACCACTCTTCCAAATTGTGAAGAATTTGAAGATGTTCCAAATGATACAATCAGCAAAATAAAATTTTCAAATAACAATGAATTTGTTGGGTGTTGTTCTTGGGACGGGCAAGTGAAGTTTTGGAAAAAAACGGATACCAAAAAGTCTGTTTTTAATTTCGATTTCAATACACCCGTTTTTTCTTTTTGTTGGCGAAATGTAAATTTATTTTTTTCTCTTTCTCTATCTTTTTCTCTTTCTTTTTTTCTTTCTAATTCAACTCGAAAACAAAATGATTAAAGTCTTGATTTTAATCATTACCTAAATGACTATTTTGTCTTCATTACTTTTTTTTTTCAGTTGAGTTATTTTGATCCATTCAGATTCAGAAATTATAAAATATATTTCTGGGCTTAATTTAATTCTTTCTTGATTCTTTGAATTATTTGAGATTTCTTTTTTGACTTTCATTTTGGTTGTGATTGTAATTCTTAAAACCAATTTTGGTTTATCTGTTCAAGTCAATAGTGTGCTGTTGTGTCTTGTTTTATCTTTTTTAAAATTCTTTTTCAAGTAATTTCTCTTTTTCTAAATTACAAAATTTCCTGATGTCTTAACTTTTTGATGTTGTGGAAAAAAAGTGAAACAGGAAAAAAAAAGCTCAACACGATTTTTAATTGGGCACATTAAGAACTACGCTTGCAATTGAAATTTGATAGCCAGTGGGATAAAAGAGTATTCTGAGTGTTGGGAAATCTCACAAATTTTTCTTCAGTGAGATCTAAGTCGAAAAAAAAGTCATTTTTTTCTTAAATTTGTCTCTCCTCGTATCTCAAAATGAAAAAGAAGTTTGCGAAAAAACAGCTCTTGGAGAAAAGTTCAATTTAGGTGAAAGTGACAACCTTGGGACGTTGTTAGGGGGTTGCTTTTCTTTATTTTTGATAGGTGGGTTAGGTTGAGAAGGTTTTCCATTGTCACCTAAAAGGTCAAAATGGAGAAAATTGACTATTTTGATGAACAGGTTCTGTGTTATTTCCAAACAAATCCGAAATTGGTAAATAGGTACGGTAATGTGTTTGGTATTGTATTGAATCCTCCAAAATTCTCAATCCATAAAAAGAAAGATCGTTTTTTCTCAACAAACACAATATTTTTTTTTAAAGAACAAAAAACTGACTGATTTTAGCAAATTTAATTCCCAAAAGATCCTTTGAATGAAAAAAGTACCACATCTTTCACACAACACCTCAACCCGATTTATCTTGGTAGTAACAATTGTTTTTTGAGAGAAAAGATCCAAACAAAAAAGGCCCTATCAAAAAAAGCATTAAAAATCTGAAGTGCGTTTGGCAGGATTATGTTGATCCACAAACATTAGAGGAGACACTCTCCCTTTAGTCATGGTGGGGGAGATTTTATTCAATGAAAAAACAAAAAGAACCAAAAAAAAAAAAAGCCAAAATCACAACCCCTTTGTAATAATTGATACAGTCGTTCCGTACCTACTGTGAAAATTTATAAGACCTAGAAATTGATTTTCTATTCTGAAAAATTTTTTTGTACATAAAAAACCGTAAAATGGGTTATTAAAGCTCATTATAAACTGTAAAATTTATAATACAAGACTAAAAAACGATATTGATTTTTTTGGTATTGGAATTGACAAATAAATCAATAAAAAAAACTTACATTAATGTGGATCTTCATTTTCCAAAATTGTTATAATCTCAGATTTAAACAATTTAGAAGCAAAGATCTAAAAACGCTTTCAAGTTTCCATGGTTTATGTGATTTCTGTGATTTTTTTATTCTGGGATATTTCTTCTGTGATTTCGATTCTTGAGAAAATTTAATTTTTGTCTTGGTTTTTTCAAAAAATTAACTCGAATGAAGTAAGAGAAGTTTAAATTTTGAAATTTTGATCTTATAATAGAAATTGAATTTTCTATTTCATAAAACACAATTTTATAATATACAACCAATTTCTATGTCTTATAAAATTTATCGGTAGGGTTGGGACATATTAATTGTTTGTGGAGACAATGTTACAATTCAACATAACCCAATGGTCAAAAATCATTGACAATGTGATTTTTTGTAGTTAGTGCTATTAATTGAGAAGTGTTTTTAAATTTTGAAAATCGTGATTATTTTTGAATAACATTTCCACTTTCCTTAACAAGGTGTTCGAGTTCACGTATCTCAAAATTTCTTGATTCATTTTTCGCACTCAAAAAAAATTACCTAAAATGATTTTTTGATCCAAATTGGAGAATATTTTAAAGATCATTCCTTTACATTTTAAATGAGATTGGAACAAATTGTGTTGAGACTATTTGTTGAATTGCTAATGAAGCCCTTAAGCATTTGAGATTATAAAATAAGAAAAAAGATGAACTAATTCAAAATAAAAAGCGTGTTTTTTTGTTAAAGAAGACCGAGAACTTTTATTACATACTCTAATTAATCAAATAAGAATCAATTTTTTTTTTTTTTTTTAAGGTATAACTATTCGGGAAAAAAGTTCAACACCGATTTTAATTGTAAACCTTAAGAGAACATGAAAAATGAATCAAAGAATAGAATAAACAAATTAACTTCAAATAACAACCCATTTAATTATTTAGAATCAAATTAACAAAAACACAATTTAAATCTCCTTTATTATCAAAAACTTATGAGTTTTTTGTCTATCTTCAAAAATACTTTCAATTTTTTGAACAAATTTTTAATAAGAAATTACCAATCAAAAAAAAACCCAGACCAAAAGGTAGTACTATAAAAACTGTTAATGTGATTAGCCCCCCCCATTTTGTCTTTAATCATTCATTTTTTTTCTTTTGTTAATTGATCTTAATTTTAAGTTTTGGGTTTCTGTTCAGGTTTCTGTGATTTCTGTGATTCTATTCATTTTTTCAATGAAGAAATGTGTTGAACTTTTTTTCCACAACAGTTAACCAATTCAAAATTTTTTGAATATTTGAAATTACAAAAAGTTTCAAAATCACAGAAAATTAAATCGAATCCAATATAATAAAAAAAGGACAAACCCTATTCCAGAAAGAACAATTAAAATAAGTTTTTGAAAGTGTTATTTTTTGAGATTATTTTACTCTTCGTTTCAATTTGGATTTTTGATTTTTTTTTTTTTTATTGTTTTATGAATTTAAATTTAAACAAAAATTACTTTTGTTCAAACAGCTGCAACACGATCCCTTGGATATTAGAATTTTATAAAAGAAAAAAAAAATTTTTTTACCTCATATTCTTTTTTCTTTTTATTCACTCGTAATTTTCAATAAAATTAATAATAAATTAAGTCAATTCAATATTAATTGTATTGCACTGTTTAAAGATAATATCAATCAATTCTGCTCTTTTTTTTTTTTTTTTCTTCCTTTGAAGGGCAAAAACCAAAATAAAAAAGATTTTTTTTCAAAAAGGAATATTTTTGATTAATTTTGTGTTTTTTTTTATTGTTTTTTGAATCTACCAAAATAAGTTAATTAAGTTTAACAAATTTTTAATCCAGATTTATTTGATTTTAATCAAAATAAAAATAACAAATAAAAAAAAAAAATTGTGACTTTTTTTTGTTTACAGAGCTCTTGATAAATTTTTGTTCGTCTTTAAAAAGCCTTACAAGAGGATAAATTCTAAAAATATAATAAATACGTTACAATAAATAAATTCCTTGAATTAATTCTAAAATTTTTATACCCCCATTTAATTTTCTCATTATAAAATACAATTTAATATAACACCAAAAGGATGATAAAAAAATATTCACAGCCGATGCAAATTGCTCCGTTGGAATGATAGATATTGAAACCGGAAATATTACTGATGTTGGAAATGTAAACATTTCATTTTTTCTTTCTTTCTTTCTTTTATATATTTTTCAACCAAATCATTTCAATCAATTATTGATATGATCCATTATGTCTTTTGCCACAGGTTATTGTTTATTTTTAAAAATATATCTTTTATTTGCCCAGAAAAATGATTAAAAATTAGCAGAAAGATTTATACCGAAAAAATATTTTAATTATTCCTAAGCAAAATTTCTCGAGTTGTTCGAATTATTTCTTTAATGACAAAAACAAAAAAAGAAAAAGATATAATATATTTGAGAGTACTATGCCTTTTAATTTACTTTTATGTACATTTTCATTTTTTTTTTTTTTTCAAATGTGAAGATATAATTTATTGTATGTGTTATAAACGAGCAGGGGTGAAGGGTGGCAATTATATTAAACTAAGCAATTTCCAAAAAAATAAGGGAAATTAAGTTTTAAAATATCTTTATTAAACTAAATTCTAATAATAACTATTTAAATATTCATAATTTTAATTCAATATTTATTATTTATTAATCCTTAATGATAATTCAATTTTTTTTTTTTTTGTTTGAAAGACATTTCCTTAATGAAAGC
Source organism: Anaeramoeba flamelloides (assembly GCA_027625915.1). NCBI lineage: Eukaryota > Anaeramoebidae > Anaeramoeba > Anaeramoeba flamelloides. The sequence continues at coordinate 13,645,641 of JANTQA010000008.1, read as the reverse complement.
ATATAACAATTTTCTGATCTCATTTTTAGATGATCTTTTTAAGGGTCGAGTTATTACGGTGAAAAATAATTTTCTGAAATGGATTAAAAAAATTTTGTAATTTTAATTAGTGACTAATACCAATCACAACCTAACCAACATGTGAAGCGTGATCGATCTCCAAAAATCAACAATCAAAAAACTCGGATATTTTTAGAAAAAAGTGACAAAGAGCAACACTCAATTTCCAATTAAAATGGTTGTGATTTATCATTTTGAAAACAATTATGTTGATTTCCGAAGTGTTCTCTATTTGGTACTTTTTGAGCTCTAGAAGATTTTTTTTTTTTTCATTTTTTTCCTTTCTCAAATGAGTTATTTTTTTTCTAAAGAATGTTACAAAATCCTTACTTTATCAAATATAGAGGGTTACAAAATAACCAAAAATTAGATTAAACGGAATTAAATTGATTGTATACTTTAAGAAAATAATTTGTTTTAAATTAAAGACATTTAACCCTTTGGAAATTTAAAAAAAAGAAGCATGTAATTTTTTTTTTTTTTTAAATTTTGATTTTTTGGAATTGAGAATTTATTTTGTTTTTGAATTGAATTTTTTGACAATGAGATTTCTTTCAAATATTTATTTTTTGTTATTAGAATTTATATAATCAAAAGAAGGGCAATTTCACAATACCCTTTTAGGTTTCAAGTAACTCCTTGAGTATGGAGCAAATCCACAGAAAATGACTACATCCTTAAAGATGTAAAAATTGGTGGTTATTTTTTTTCTTTTTGATCATAAAAATTTTTTTTCCAAAGGAGATTTAAACTGACTCATATTTCCCAGAGAGAAGATAAACTTATAAATGTATTTTATTGTTAAAAAAATCGTTTGTATAAATAGTATATTTTTAATTTTTTTTTGGGATTTAACTTTTAGCCTTGTTTTCTCCAAAAAAAGTTCAAAATTTTTTTTCATTTTTTTTTTGGAAATATTTCAACCAACATATTTTGAAATAAAGACCCAATATCACTGATTTAATCAGTATTAATATTAAACTTAATTTTGGTATTGTCAGTTTACAAATAGAACTGATAACATCGAATGCTATTTTATGAAATGTAAAAAAAGAAAATTCCATTTTTTTTTATTTTTATTTATTTCTTATTTAAGTGAGGAGCTATTAACTCCTCTTGTTTCTGTTAGATTTTACAGAATTTAAAAGAATTGGTAAAATCTATGATTTTTTTTTCGATTCTTTTGAATTGTGGAAAACATAGGCACTCTACGGCACTCTACGACACTTCACGGCACTCCCCGAATTCCTAAAATTTTATTTGTGAGATTTTATTAAATACCCAACAATAAGTTTATTATCCACTTAAGGATAATAATTATGATGAATATTTTTTTTTTGTAATAATATTTATAAATATTATTATTTTTGGATCCATCAAAAAAATGAATTTTTTTTAATTGATATATCCATATTTTGTGATTATTTTCATTGACTGGACAATTCCATAGAAAAAAAAGCACCATTTTTTTTTTTGAAATACCTTTTAGTAATGTCATAGATTTCTTTTGTGTTCATTTTCCTTTGTAATTCATCTGTATCTTCTTGGACAATGATGTTTAAGTCAAAATTTTTTATTTTTTTTTTCAAGGAATTTTGGCAGAGAGCAGAATAAAAAAATATGTTTGCTAAAATTGTAAAAATTCACCAACAATTATTAATCGATAAAATGGTTAGATACCATCAACTAATTTTATTTGTGTTTTTCTAGATAGAAACAAATCAACTTTAAAACCTAATATCAATTGTTGAAGAAATTTTTCGATCCAACGAAAGGGTTTATATAATTTAAAAAATAAAATGAAAACAAAAAACTAAAAGATGAAAAATCATTTTCGTATTTTTCAAAAATCCAAAATTATTTTCAATTTGTATGAAATTATAATATTGTGATTCTTTTAACTGTTTTAACTGTGCCGAAAATTTTTAAATTTTATTGGATATATTTGAAAGTATGAGGTGTTAAAAACAATCAAATGCAAAAGAGAGAATTTTGAAGTTACTCCAAATTCATGTATTTCGAATTCAAAGAGCGTGAATAAGCACAGTCATTAGAAGTATTTTAAAATTCACATAGTTTTTAAAAATAAAATTGAAATAAAGAGTCTAAAACATAAAAGACTTTAAAAAAAATTATTAAAGAAAAAATGAAGAAATTAAAAATAGATAAGAAGAATAATTTTTGGAGAAAATTTGAGTTTTCGTTTATAATATCAAAAAACAAAAATTCGTAAATCTACAAAACATAAAAAAATAAATCTTTACATTTTCCATTTACTTCGTTTTTATTTTTTTCTTTCAATTTATTCGGTTTCTTCTCTATTTTTACCGCTTAAATTTTTTTTTTTATTATTTTTAATACGAAAAAAACATTTCATTAATCCGAAATATTATTTAAATCCTTTTTCTTTATCCCCTTTTCAACAATTCTTGAAATTCAATTAATAAAACAAAAAAGCATGAAAAGCCAGTTAATGAAGTCTTTGATCTGAGTAGAATTCATAATAATTTGGTTGTTTCTGGCTCTTGGGATAAAACAATAATTTTTTGGGATATAAGGCAATCCAGTCCTGTTGAAATATTAGGTTTAGAAGCAGAAGTGCAAACGATGGACGTCAAGGGTGATCTGATGGTTGCGGGTTTGCAAGATCAAAAAGTTCTGACATATGATTTGAAAGAAATAACATCGAGTTTTTCGGTCACAAGGACACCATTACATACACCTTTAAGGTGCATTTCAATCTTTCAAGAAATGAATGGGTATTACCTTGGATCATATGGCGGTAGATGCAGGGTAGAATATTTTGATAAAAACAATTCATTTCAATTTAAATGCCATAGATTCCAAGAGATGATTTACCCTGTACATGCTATTGCAGTTCATCCAGTGAAGGGATCATTTGCCACAGTCGGTGGTGATAATAAAGTAAATTTTTGGTGTAAGAATACGAGGCGAAGATTATACAATCCTAAAGCTTTTGAAAATGCTGTTACATCCTGTGATTTTAGCACCGACGGAGCATTGCTTGCCTTTGGAATTGGCGATGATTGGACAAAAGGGCATCAATACAGAAATAGACTCGAACAAAGAACAAGAATGTGTTTAATGACAATGCAAGAAAATCAAATTTAACATGTAAAGCAGAAATAAGACCATTCGTTTTATAACAACCTTTTTAATCCTCCATTCTTAGCTTTCTCCTCTACACCCCCTTTTTTATTTTTATTTGTTGTGGTTTGGTTGGGATTATCCTAGATTGATATTTTTTTAATCTTTTATCGTTATGATTTTTTGAATGGAAGTCTTTCGAATTGTTTTTCACCATAAAAAATAAGTTCGATAGATTCCATTATCCTAACAATGATTTTAAATTACATTTCAAGAAGAATGAAAAGTGAAAATTTAGAAAATCAAACGAAGAATTATCATCTATCAATCAGTAGATAAATAAATCCTTATTTTTATTTATTTTTATTTATTTTGTAATTTTTTTTTTTACTATTTTAAAAAATGCCAAAAAATCTACCTTTATCAGCCATTTTACGGAGTATGTAAATTTTACAATTTTGAAAAATTTTAATTGTGTGAACATTACAGAAAAATATTTTTTGAGTGTCACCAGATATTGAAAATTTGAAATAAAAAATACCGTTCATTGATCCATTTGTTAAAAGAAAAATAAAAGAGTTGAATCATTAATTTTTCAATTATTTGAAAAATTTTTTTGATTAAATTTTTGGTTTTATTCAATTTCGTTTTGGACTCCAGAAATGTGTTTATGGGAATTAGTAAAATTAATCCAAAGAGTAAACCAAAAAAATAGACATCCAAAAGGTGTATATTTGAATAAAATATTTTCTTTTAGAAGGCAAAACAAGAAAGAACAGCTTTCGAGATAAATTTGTTGAAATCAAAAATGAAAAAAAAAAAATTGGATAAAAACTTATTTTGGTAAATTTTTTTCTTAATCTTCTTAATTTGTAATGAATCCAAACAATTTATAACCTTGAATTTCTCGAACCATTTCTATTTATTATTATTTTACTATACTTTTTTTCTCAATTAGTTTTCAGAAAAATTATTTTTTCAAATAATTTTTATCAAAGCAAAAAAAAAAAGAATACTATTTCAAAAATTAAAGTAAAGATATTGAATTCTCAAAATCAAAAAACAACAATAAAGTGTTCAACCCAAAGAAAAAAACATATTTTTAGAAAAAAATTAAATCATGAATTAGAACTATTCTGAGTTTTAAAATTAATTGAAAATAAATAATTATTTAAAAATCAAACAAATACATCAAATAAATCCTCATTTCCGAAGAAAGAAGAATTTAACAAAAATACAGTATTTTCTGAACTTCAAATAGAATCAGATAAATTAAAAAAAATCTGATTTTTAAATTCATTTTGGAAATTCTCTAGATTTAAAATATAATTTTTTCGATAAAAAATTTTACAAATAAAAAATATAATCATTCCAAATTAAATATAAAAAACAAAAGGAGTAGGGGATAATTGTATTAAATATTACAGAAATATCAAGATATAAAGAATTATTATTATATTTTTTCTTGATGGATTTTTTCATTTTTTTCAGATTTCCTCTTTTAATTGATTTGAAAATATATTATACTATCAAATATTCGACTCATATATTTATGTACTTATCAATGTATTTGGTTAATGGAATGATTTGAAGAATTCAGTTTCGCATAAATGATGGCACTCAAAATTAGAAAAATTTAATATCACATAAATGGGTGCAATCAAAATTGGTTAAATATACTTAATCTTTTCAAAAAGAGTAATAAAATAATTTTATTAATTGTTTGAAGGGAATAGCTACCATAAAGTCAAAATTTACACATTTTTTTCTTTTGAAACAAGACACAAGATTAAATATCGAATATTGTAAAAAATAGAGTTTTTTCGATTTTTAGATAAATTAAGACTTCCAGTGTATTTATCCAAATTTTGGTAATAGTAAAGGAAATATCTATTTTTTTTTTAACCTTGAATGTATTTCAAGAAAAAATCTTAATATAAAGACGAATACATTGTTTGAAAAATGATTTTTTTTAAAATTTAAATGATTGGTCTTTATCAAACATTTTTTTGATTAAAATTATTATGAGTATAAGAAGATAATCAGATATTATATTTTCTATTACCAAAATTTGGATAAATACACTGGAAGTCTTAATTTAACTCTAAAATTGTAAAAAATCTATTTTTTACATAATTTATATTACACTTATAGATTAAATTACAATTTTTTTTACTTTGGCTATATCTAGTTGCTTTTTAGGCAAAAAAGTACTTTTTAAAATATAATTTATTAATTATTTTATTTCAGAAAGTAAAATTAAATACCACAATAGAATTTTAAGTTGATTTGTTTAATCTACTTTGAAGAAATGTTAAATGATCCAACTTTTGTTCTTATCCCAACATTCTATAGTGGGATATTATTTTATATTGGAAAAAAAAATTAACAAATTGCTTTTCAAGACGTAATTTTAATATTAAAAATCCAATAAAACTAAAACTAAATAAACAATACAGTTTTTAGATACAATTGTAAATAAAAAAAAAAAGTGAAAGTGTTGAAATCTGGTATAAGACTCTTCTTTTAATTGTGCTTTCTCTTAAATTGGAAAGGAACAATGTTGGGCTTTGATCAACATATAGAAAAAGTGAAATAATGAACAATCTTCGGATCTATCATTTTATATTTAACATTTTTTTGAAAATTTTGAATTTAAACTATTATTGTTATAAAATGATTGTTAATAGCGATTATTCTCTTGAAGATAATTAAAAATATAGAATGTATTTATTAATATCTATTATCATTGGTATTTGCATTGTTGTAAATCCAAGATACTAATAATTTGAGATTCAAGGATTATTTCAAAAATTGATAAGTTTTGTTGATATAAATGTTCAATCAACCCACCAATTAAGTTTAAAACCAAAAAAAAATATCTTTTGATCAGATCACTGGTTTAATTACTTATTTTTTAGTTCATTTTTCTAAATTGGTTCTCTTTCATAAGTTCTTTCCGTTGATCCAATTTTTTTATTTTTCTAATTCTAAAAGATATTAAAAAACTTTGAAAAGTTCGAAAGTATTTAATTGGAATTAATTTTTCATACTGGTTTGAATACCAATATCATGTTTTGTAATTTAAATCTTATCTTATAGAATCATATAATACCCAAATATTATACATTTTAATATTGATTCAGAATTGAAATATAAATGGTTAAATTCATCTTTTGTTTGGAAATGAATAATTATTAGGAATCCCAATTATTTTTAAAAATGCATGAAATAATAAATTTCAAAGATTGAAAATGTAATAGAAATTATTTTTTGATTTTATTATTCAAATATATTTAGATACATTGCTGAGTTAAAGTTGAGATTATATATTAAAACAATTTCTAAATAAAAATAGTTTAAAAGTTATCAAAAATGAGATCTTTTTATTGACGAAAATACAAAGGAATTATTTAGAAAATATATAAGGTGGTTTTGTAAAAATACTAGAAAAAAGCGGTTTATTATTTTATTAATCATAGATTAGTTACAAAAAAATCTTAAGAAAGGCAAAAAATACTAATAAAAATAAATAAACATAAAAAATTGTTTATAAATATTAAAATTATATTTTCAAATAAAATGAAAATATATCTTATAAGCTATGGAACTATTAAATAATAATTTATATCATAAATATCAATGAAACCTTGAAATTCTGTTTTCAAAAATAAAATTTTGAAAACAAAATATTTATTATTTTAATTTTTTTTTTGAGATCTTAAGAATAACTATTTCTTTGGGGAATATTTGAAATTGTATACCAATTATTACAAAATATTATATAAATAAAATTTTCAAGCAAAAGTGAAGTGTGTTTAGCCTCAGATCTCAAAAAATAATAACCCTAAAAAATTGACTAAATTTTTCAAAATTTAATTTTTTATAATATTTTCTCTTGAATTGTTATTGTTAGTATTTATGAAATTATGCTTTTTAATTTTTTTTTATTTTTTTTATTTTTTGAGAATATAGAACATAAGAGCAAAAAGAGAAATTATATAAATTATCATCTGTTTAAATTTCAGTGGATGTTAGTGTCTGGTTACTCCCTTAAGTCATATTTCTTCTTTAATATAAGTATTGTTGCTTTCATTCTTTTTTTATAAAATAATTTTTATGTTTTCTATATGTGATAACTTAGCACAACTTTTCTTATTTTTTTTAAATTTAAATTGGAAGTGTTTATCGTTTTTGATAATATTGAGAGAAATAGGCAATGAAAGAAAATATACCAAAAAAAAAAGGAAAGTTGAACTTTTTACAATTTGTTCCTCTTTTACAACACAAACTTTCAACGAAATTATAAGTATAAAAAATCTCAAATAAAAGTACTTTTTTGGTATTTCTTTTACATAATGTATTTTACTTGGAATTTGAATTTATTGACTTAATTGGAGATTTTTTATGTCCCCAAAATTTCGTTGAAAGTTTGTAATTAAAAGTGGAACTGACTAGAGTTAAATATTACATTGTTTTTAAATTTAAGTGAATTACCAATTTTGAGAAATAAAAATTATCATTATACCTCTTATACAATTAATAAAATCTTTTTATATTTTTATTTTTGGTCCAAGAAAAATAAAATGAGAAAAAACAAATTAGTAACTAAAAATGATAAAAAGAAAAAAATGAAAAAAATACTGTTTTTCTTTAAAATTTATTTTAACAAACTATTTTTCAAAAATTTTGATTTTCTTTATAATGTTAAACGAAGTTGTTTTGAGGGTTTATTCCAGTATTATTAACAAAAAAATATTTTCAAATTTTTGTTTCAGAATCATTTTTTCTAATTTTGCAAATTTTAGTTTTGCTTTTTCAAATTTTTGATTTCTTTTTTTTTTTTCTTCTTTTTTTTTTTTTTTTTCTTTTTTTTTTTTAAAAAAAAGATCATGTGAAAAAAAAAAGAGATCTTCGAAAAGATAAATAATCACTCTGAATATTGTGACTATGTAGTGTCTTTGGAAATGACTTTTTTTATTCATAAAAAATGTTGTTGTTCCACTTTTTTTAAGTGAAATTTCAGTAATAAAAAATCCGTAATGCTCATTTCAATAATTTTGACTCTTTTTTTTTTAGTTTTTGGTTTTATTTTTTTTTTTATTTTTTAATATATCAGGCTTTTATAAATTTAGAATGATTTAAAAGTGAATTACAAATCATATTTAGTTATTAATTGTTCTTGAATACTAAAGGATAATTTTTTTTTTTCAATTTAATATTTCAGGTGAGTCACAAATTTTGAAAAAGAGTTTATATAAACGATTTTTAGGTCAAAGAGGCCCAGTTGCTTAGTAATTTAATTAAATACGTTATAAGGTTGGAATTGATATAAGAAAAAAATTAATTTTGGATATTTTAAATTGAAATCATTTTTTCACATTGTATTTTTTCTTGATTTTTTTTTTTGGATTTTTTTTTTATATATAATTGTAATTTATTTTTTATTGCAAGATCAAGAGTCACTTGGTAAAAAAAATATATTATTCCAATTTTATTAGAACAGTGAAACTGATTATAGAGAATTTATCTTGATTTCTATTGGACTTTTTATTTGATCTTCAATTGGAAATCAAAATGGACATTGTTGTTTTTTATAAATGGATCTTAAGAATTTGACGGTTTTCAATTTTTAAGAAAATTTGTTGATTTATTGGTTATATTTCATAGAGTAATCAAAATTCTTTAATGTTGATTATTATAATTATTTTTTTATTTGTTCTTCAAAGGTAAATTCTAACAAATAATTGATCTTTTTTTAAAAAAATGTTGGGCACCTTTGATGGAATCAAAGTTTATATCTTTTTTATCGAGATCAAATGAGAAAACTCAAATTTGATTTGAAAAATGGAATTAATTATTATTTTTAAAAATTAATTAATTTTCACCATTATAACAAATCATAGATATGAAAATAATTATATGTTTAGTTATTAATTGCTTAAATGAGGAAAATTCTTCTATAATCAATTATTTGTTTTTTTTTTTTTTTTTAATCAAACTTTGAAAAGAATAAATATATGCTTTTTCGAATGGTGACTAATGAAATTCCACTTATTCAAAAAATTATTCAATCAATCAATATGTAAAAGTATTTAAAATTATTATTGTAAAATTCACAGGAAATCTCATTAAAAATCTATTTATTTTAAAAAAAGTTAGATCTACTTTTATTTATCAAACAATTAAATGTGTATTCTAGAGACACACCCATTTTAATGTACTTTTAGGTAGGTTTATTACTAGACTCATAAAAAAAATTATTATTTTATAATAAGGATTAAATTTTAAATATTCTGAATATTAACTTTTAAAAATGATATCAGGACTTATTTTCATTTGCTGGATTTATTTCAAGATAAAAATCGGTTCTTTTGATCATAAAATAATCTCTATCCTTTTTTCTGCACAAATATTGTTTTGATAAAAATGACTTATTCTTATTTCAACTAATTTATTTAGTTTTTGAGAAAAAAAATTTTTTTATTAATTTAAATATTTTTTTTTTGTTATTAAGTTTTTGAAAAAAAAGTACATGTTTGAAAATGAAAAATAGATATTAAAGACAATCTTTAACACTTTAATAATAAAAAAAGAATAAAAAAAAATTTCGGAATCCGGGAATTGAACCCGGGCCAACTGGGTGAAAACCAGACGTTCTACCACTATACTAATCCCGATTTACATAAAATACTTCAAATTGAACTAAAGAAAATTTCTATAAACGGAGAGAATTAAATCAAACATTTCACGTCACTCAAAACTTTCGCATCATTTACATTATTCATTTTTCTTTCAATTTTCACAAAATAAATTTCTTTTCATTATTACCAATTCGAAAAAACAAGCACACAATATTACAATAAAACCCACCAAACAAACAAACAAAAAACAACTTGAAAAAATAAATCAAAAATGAGTTTTTTTTGGAAAACCAATGAACTAACCACACCAACAAAATTAACTGGCAAAGACACTCTATACGAATTTGAGAACAAGCTTTCTACATTAAAACTGCAAGAAATAAAATTAAAAAACCAATTAAAGAAATTCACTTCTGAGCAATATTTGAAGACATTAAACAAAAAGTATGTAACTCTTGAGGAAGAGTTTGAAGAGCTAACAAAAGAAAGCAAAACGCTGACTCAGTTGCTTGAGGAGTCTCAAATCCAGTTAAAGAAGGAAAAGGAAATCGAAAAGAGGGAGTTAAAGCAAGGGATGGACGAGGAACAAAAGCGCACTTTTTTCAATTTAAATGTGGGAATAAACAAATTAAAAACACATCTTTTGACATTAAAAAAAATGCTTGAAAGAACAAGCCTGAAACAGAGAATTAAGGAAGTCAAAACAGAACTGGCAACTATTCAAAACGAAATTACACAGCTGCGCGAAACAAAGAAGGAATTAGATTTGCAAGTCTCCAAGTCGATCAAGGATTTCCAAATCCAAGTTGTCAACCATGTGAAAAACGATCCTCGTTCTCAGTCGTTGTACGACCAAATCATAAACGACAACAACGAAAAGATTGAAACCTTAAGCCACCAATTAAAAAAGGATCAATTCGAATTAAAAAACCTTCGCAAAATTGACGAATCGCATAGCAATTTTATCATGAAGGAAAGGCTTAGGATGGTTAACCAACAATTCAAAAATAAGCAATTGGAAAGGAAACAGCTGCTATTAGAATTCGAAGATTTGAAATCTTTTATTTATACAGAAGAATCAGAAACAACAGATCTCTTTTCCGTATACAACTCCTCCTTTGACTTTATCTTTATTTTTTTATTTTTTTTGCATCCGAAAAACAAATTTAGGAAGCACAGTTTCCTCGTTTGTGTCTGTCAGCTTCAGTGGATGTGCTTTCTGATATTTAAATGTTTTTATCAGGTCAAATAACTGTGGTTTTGGTTTCTTCAAAACCATTTTTTTCAATTACCGAGACGGAAAATCTTGCAAAAATTAATTTTTCTGTGTGTTATTTTTTTTTTTTTTCTGAAAAATGGTGCCTTGGGCAAAACTACTGACATTACCCAAATCACAAAATGAAAATTTAAATTTCAAATTCCCAACTATTTATTTTCCAAATTGTTGGATCAAAAACAAAGATCTTAATAAAGCCAGATGAAAATTATAATTTGAAGAAATTTACACAAGAAAATCTCACATTTTTCAATTTTATTTCAACTATTTTCAAAAAATATTTCAGAGTAATGATTTTAAATAATGTTATGGTGTGTTTTTTATCTTCTAACAAGATATCAAATTGATTGAAATAAAGCTATTTCAAACTATTACACAGAAAGAAATAGATTTAAATATAGAAGCAAACAACAATAATAGTCTGAAATTCAAAAATAAATTAAAAGATCTGGAAATAAAACTCTTTTATTGTATTTAAAGCATTGAAATAGATTTTAAAGTCATATTTTATTTCGATCTATTTATTATAAAATGAAATATATTTTTATGTGTTCGGTTTTTGTTGTGAAGTTATACTTTTATTTCAATCTGCTTACGTCAAAATGCAATATCTTTTTAAATATGCTATTCTCACTGTGTAATTAAACTCTTCCTCATTGAACTTTTGAGATAAAATTTAATTTGAATTTAACAGTTTTATTCCAAAGCAATATACTTTGGAAATGAAAAAAAATAGAAACTTTTTGGAAATGAAATCGAATTTTCCATGTTTATTTTATTGAATTTTTTTTGTATTTTTTAAAAAATAAAATCCTGGAAACAATTTTTCTCTACGTTAATAAAAAAAAAAAAACATGTCATAGTGTTATTAATATGTGTTGTACTTTTCTCACATTCAATTTATGTGAAAAACAATAAAAATCAAAAAAAATTCTTACATTATGATAAAATTGTGACACGGATATTCCAATCCTACTGCGAAAATTTTATAATACGTAAAAATTAATTTTCTATTGTAAAAAATTATTTTATGAAATAGAAAAGTCGATTTTTATCGTAATTGTTGTGGAAAAAAATTGTTACAAGAAAAAAAATGGGATACTTGTTTTGTCAAAAATTCAAAATTTAATTGTCAACATTAGTAAAACTGATCCAAACCCCCAGAATTTTTTGAAGATAATAAGAATTGAAATGGGGATTAAAACCTTTTAAGAAGTATAGTATCTAACTTAGATTTACTTCATTTCAATTACATCAAGATCCTCCATAAAGAATGTCTCAAAAATCAAATTCTTAATTTTTGATTACAAAAATGTGGCAAAAACGTGGTAAAAAGTACATTTTTTGGACAATTCATATCTGGCAAATTACGACTTTCAGAGATAACCCTTAATATTTAATCTGAATTACTTTGAGAGTACTTGAGAAAAACTCGATTCTTATTAAGATAAAGCAATTGTGAAAATGACCAATTTCTGATTTTTCGATTTTTTATTGGAAATCTTAATAGAACCTGAAAACTTTATTTTTTTAAAAAAGAGCATTGAATATTACGATTAAGGATTAAAGGCCCAAAGGAATCGATATAAAATTCAAAGAACTAACCCAAGAAATTCTTATTTTTTAAAATAACATTTAAAATGACAAATATAAAAAATAGTGACAATTCTTATATATCTTCATTTCTGTAAAGATTTATTTTGTATAATAAAAATTTGATTTTTAAGACATTCTTCTTGAACTATCTTGATGAAATTTAAATCACAATAAACTAAGTTAGATCCTACACTTCTTAAAAGGTTTTAATCCCCATTTCAATTCTTATTATCTTCAAAAAATTCTGGGGGTTTGGATCAGTTTTACTAATGTTGACAATTACATTTTGAATTTTTGACAAAACAAGTATCCCACTTTTTTTTCTTGTAACAATTTTTTTCCAGAATGGTAGTATCATATACAGATGTTCTAAACCTACCGTGAAATTTTATTATACAAAGAAATTAACTTTTTTCTATCTTTCTTATATACAAACAAAATTCTTCTATTAGGCACGATTGTTGAATTTTTTGTTTTATAATAGAGGAAAAAAAAAACCTTTTAAAGCCATTCCAAACCGATCTTAAAATTTGACAGTTATAAAAATTATTTTTTCTATTTTTGATAAATCAAAAAAAAAATCTTCCATTATGCACTATAACCAAATTTGATGATTTAAAATCAGAATTTATAAAAAAAAATTCTTATTTGAAAGATTGAGTCTAAAAATCTTGTTGTTTATGAAAAAAATTCAAAAAAAAAAATATTATGAAAAATGAAATACGAATTTAATAATCACCTTGAAATGGTCTTGTGCTTGGGCTAAATTTTGGAGGCATTTGTATATTTTTCCAGGGAGGTGGTTAGGATTATGGAACACGCAGACCCAGGTTCAATTTCCACCAAGTCCATTTATTTTTTGGAAAATTAATAGTGATTAAAAATTTAATGATCATTTACACAAGAAGAATTGCAATTTGCAAATCATCCATATTCTTGCAGTATTGCCCACCAATAATACATTCCATAATAAAATAACAATCGAGTTCCCAAAGACAAAATTCTATCTTAATAAAATCATTTTTTTCTATTGAACTTTATTTTAGAATTGAAATATGAACTTTTTGAAAAAGACAAGCCCAAGACAAAAAAATCGATATAGTTGTTGAATTGAAAATATTTTCTTTCAATGGAAAAGTTTAAGAAACTGAAAAAAAGAGATAAATCTAAAATTCCATGATGATTTTATCAAGTTCAATTAATAAAAAACATTGCAACAAAATACAATTTATTAAAAACATTAAAAGTACGAGTAGACACAATAATACATTGTTTTTTTTTTTTTTTTTTTTATTTTAGATGATTATTCAGTACCACATTTAAACCAACCTTTAAAATGAAAATTACACTTTTATTGTCTTAATGATATTTTTTTTATTGTATTATTAATTTATCTGAAAACAAATCAAAAATAAAGTTTATTATTTTTTCCCTTTTCACTCAATACAGTTGTTTAATATCTGGTTAAAAAACAACCAATAGTAACCAAATTGAATATTGGTTATATTTTCAAAAACATAATAATACTCTGTGGATGAAATGATTACTAAATCAATGATTAGTACTTAAATATTGAATTACCCCAAGAAAAAATATTTTTATTGGGTTAACCTGAACTCCGTCTCCCTATGACACAAATCAGTTCTTATTTATTAAACAATCTTTTCAATAATAATTCAAAAAAAAACAAAAAATAAAAAAAAAACAAACAAAAAAAAAAAACAGCTGCCATTTTCGCGAGAAGATGCAGATTTTGAATCAATCATATTCTCAAACATTTCTATTTGTTTATTTTTTTTTTACATTTATCTGATCTGATAAAAGTGTATTAACTTCTCACATTGATTATTTTTATTGAAAATGGGTTGTGAAAAATGAAAACAAAATCAAGATTTTTTTTTTCAAAATTGAGCAGAATCACAATTTACTAATTAACATATTAGTTAACATATAAGGTGAATTTAGTGTTCACTTTTATAATGGGAAAAAATAAAGAAAAGAAAAAAATAAATTTACATTTCGAATAAATAAGCATTTTTTCAGCGATCGTATATTACCATGATTTGAATTTTAAAAAGAAAAAAAATTTTAACTTTGATCTTTAATTTTTATTTCCCACTTATATTGCCAAAGGAATTATATTTAAACAGGGTTCTTTCAATTTTTATTGTCAGGAAATAGATTTTATGTTTAATGAATATTTGTTATCTTTTTAAATGTTCAATTTTAAATTTGATTAATCATTATTTTTATTGCCTATTTTTCTAATTATTATTTCATTTTACAAAACTAAAAAAATAGGAAGAATCGGAAAAAGATGTATTTTCCTATAACTCAATGAAAGAAAATTTTTCGTCCCAAAACATTTCTCTTCAAAAGAAATTAATAAAAAATCCACAGCAAAAAAAGCAAATTTCAAATAATAATGATCATGAAAAAAATGAAAACAAAAAATTATCAAACGAAATAGAAAAAGAAATAGAGAATGAGAATGAGAATGATAAAGAAAATGAAAATGAAAATGAAAAAAAGAATAATACTGAAATCAAATTAGGTCAGGAGGACTCAACTAAAGATGGAAAAGAAAATGAAATGAAAACAAGCGTTGATCTAAAAAATGATTCAAATAATCAAAATTTAGAAGAAATACAGAAAAATATAAACAAAGAAGAAATTCATAGAGATAAAAATGTTGAAAAGGAAGGAGAAGTTGAAACAGAAATAGATACAGATACAGATGTGGAAATGGATACAGATACAACCACAGATACAGGAACAGAAGCAAAAATAAAAACGAAGATAGAAAATGATAATAATAAAGAAATTGAAAAGGATAAAGAAAACAATTTATCCAAAAAAGAAAATGATAAAAAAAATCAAGTTCCCGAACAAGAAATAGAAAGTGAAATTGAAAAAGAGGAGAAAAAAGAAAGTAATGAAAAAACAACCAATTATTTGTTGAATAAAAGGAATATTTTACCATATTTTCACCAATATTTGTCAAGCACGATTATCCGTGATTATGTACATTTATTTTTTTCAATCTATGATTTTAAACAATTGGAAGAATCTCATAAGGTAATGATTTATCATTTTGAATTATTATAATTCAATCAAATTTTTAATTTTATCACAAAATTTTCAAGGAAATCAATATATTTATTCCAACGAATAAATTGAATCAGATTTTTTTTTTTTTTCTCAATGAATAAACTTTCTCCTTAAAAGCATTGACAAAATAATAATTTATTTGTTTTTTTGGTATTTACTAACATTTATTGATTTTTTTTACTTATTTCTGTCCCTACTTGGACATTTTGCCCATCTTATATATCTACCTCTCTATCTATAATTATCCATTGATCACTTTCTTAGAAATTTGCCTTGATTGCAAAAAGAATTTATAAAAAATATCTTTTACCTGGATCATTATTTGAAATCGAAGTTCCTATTGAAATGGAGCAAAAGATCAATACAAAAGTAGAAGAAAAAAACTTTTCTAGTGATATGTATGATCAACTATTCAAAATCACAAAAGAAAAAATTAACCAAATCTCTTTAGTGGAATTCCAGCAATCACAAATATTTCTCAATTTTTTAAACAGTCAAGAAGGCGATAAAAAAACCTATAACGATAAGGAGAATAATAATAATAACAACAACATAAATCATAAAAATAGAAATAATATTACATTAATTCCAAAAAAAGATACGGAAAGGGCATTAAATAACGAATTTTCTTTTATGGAAAATTCAAGAACCCCATATAAAGTTGCAAAGCAATTAATGGAAGTGCTTATTTCAATTCTGAATTCAAATTTTTCAATCAGTTCCCTCCAGATTGACCTCAATAAAATTAAATCATCAATTCAGTTCCATCGCTTTGTTGCTGCTACAACAGAACTACAAAAGGTAAAAATTAAAATTTATTCTTTTTTTTGTTTTTTATTTTGTTATTTATAATTTTCCATAGTTCAATATCCAATTCAAAAAAAAACAATGAATTACAATTTTATAGTTTAACAAAAATTAAGTTCAACAAAGAAATTATTTTTAATTTTTTGATTTTTTTTGATTAAAAATGCAGTCAAAGGTATATCCACCTAACCTAACCCCGAAATGGTAAGATAAATGTTTTTATTGATTTGGATAACGAAAAAATCTCAAGTGGTTGTTTTATAGAATTTTTTGAAAATCCAAAAACCAGAAAAAAAAGTTTTTCATTCAAATCATTAATATAATCATAATTTTATTAATTTTTTGTCTCATAACCATTCTATGATGAATTCATTTATGGAAAATTATTTTAAAAACTTTTTAATTAATCATTATACTTTTTTTTTTTTTTTTTTTTATCTGATGATTGATCAAAGCCATATTTCCCAAATAAGAAAATTATAATATTTTTTTTACAAAATAAACTTTTTTATATCAAATGAAAAAACGATTTTGGAAAGGCACCTGAAATTTTCTTGTATCTCAATTGAAAATTGTTTATTTTTTATTATTGAAGAAGTGTAAATTACACTCTAAATGCCCTTTTACTTAAATTTCAGTCAAAGGTAATTTAAGCCTAAAATCATAGATTTCACGATTATTCAAGGAAAATGACATACCGAATTTTTTTTTATGTTTAAAAATCAAAAGCAAAAAATTGACAAGAAGAAAAAAAAAAAAAGAAATTTTTTATTGATGGAAATACCATAAAATGGATTTAAAATTTATTTTTATTTATTTTTTTATAGGAATTAAATATTGAGCTTTTTTATTTTTTGATATGAATTATTAATATTTTTTTAATGAACAAATTTTTATTTTTCTTTATTTTTTTAAACAATTAATATTTTTTAGGTTGAGTTAAATTTTTCATCAGACAATAAAAAAAAGGCTTTTTGGCTAAATCTTTATAATATTATTTTATTACATGCTGCTATTTCCAATGGACTGCCAAAAAAGCGGGGCGAATTGAAGCAAATGTATCAAAAATCTTACTATATCATTGGTGGTATGGAATTTTCTTTGCAAGATATTCATTGCGGGATACTCCGAGCTAATAAAGATATTAAGCATAATCCTTATTTTCAAAAGGAAAATGACCCGCGTGCGCAATATGCTTTTGAGAAAATAGATCCTCGAATTCATTTCTGTTTAATCTCTTTAACCTCTGGTGTTTCGATAATACAAGTTTATTATAGTAAAGGTATTGAAAAAATTCTTCAGCGAGTCACCAAGATACAACTTACAAAAGAAATTAAAATACAAAAACACAAAATTCTTCTTCCTCGGAAAATTCAAGAATATTCCAAAGACTTTGCTAATAATTTATCCGAAGTGTTATATTGGCTATATCCTTTTTTAGAGAACGGTAAATTTTCAAAAATCAAAATTGAAGAAAAGCATACAATAAAATTTCTAAAAGAATCGATTTTAATACCTCGTTTTATAATTGATACAAAAAGTTTAATGGAAAAAAAATTTGATAAAAAATAAATTATTTGAATATTGTTTTTTATTACACTTCCTCTTTTTTATTTTATTATACTTATAAAATTTTATTCTATAAAATGTATAAAAATTCATTATTTCAATTATGTACTTAAAACAGGGAAATATTGGTTATATCCAAAGTTGAACATTAACGGGTATATTTTTTGCTGTTTAGTTATATTTTGTTTTTTATTTAAGAAAATGTTCATTTCTTTCACTTTTTTTTTTTTTTTTTTTTTTTCGATGATAGTTGTAAATTTGGAATTCCAGACTTAAAATTCAAGATCAGATCTGTTCTATTTTAGGATATTTTTTTAAATTCAATTGAGTAATTAAATTGAATATTCATTCCAGATTGAGATCAATACACACAAAAAAATAAAAAAAATGGAATCTGTTTTGTTATATTTTAAAATTATAAATAGAATTTTGGGTTTAATTTATGTTGGTTTGAACTTGAATTATTTAATAAATTTTAAAACTTTTAAAAATAATTATATATTTTTTTTTATTTTTTTAAGCGTTACTTTTTTTTAAATCTGGAGACGAAGGGATTCCGCTAAATTACCGACCAATTTCAATTAATCAAACTCTTCCAAGATTTTTTACTAAAATTATTATATGCTGGAATTCAAGACTCTTGGGATTTAGTTTCAAAAAATCAATTCGGTTTCAAAAAAAAAACTAGATACAAGAATAGCGGTACTAAATTTATTTAATGAATTTAACAAAATCAAAAATAAATTTAAAAAAGAAAATATTTATATTGTAACAATAGATATACAAAAATGTTTTGAATCTATTCATCATTCTTTAATCTATCATTCAATTAAAAAATTTATAAAAAATGAAATTAATGTAAAATTTTTATTAGCTTATTATTCAAAAGAAGGAATTGGTGTTTATCGGGGTGATCCTCTATCCCCTTTATTATTTGGATTTATCACTAATTTTCTTTTAGATAAACTCAAACCATTAGCAATACATGTACAAATGTTTGCAGATGACTTGGTATTAATAATGAAGGGATCGCTATTAGAAATAAATTATCATGTAGAGAAAATATTTAAAATGATTAGAGATTTTGGAATGAATCCGAATAAGGATAAAACTAAAAAAACTACAAGTCCGAAAGAAATTCTATATCTTGGGATTTAGCTTGATAAACAAACTCACTTAAAGTTTAACTTGGACAAAGTTAAAACCAATTTTAAAAAATTAATCAATATCCTACAACAAAAAAAATTCTCCAATGGATTAAATATTCATTTTTTTAAAGCAGTTTTACATAGTCAATTATTCTATGGATTAGAAATATTTGATCTAACACAAAAAGACTTCAATGCAATCGGTGTATGAATAAATAAAAAAATAACAAAATTTTTATTAATAAATCCACACTCTCCCAGACTTATTTATAAAACAGAGGCCAAAATCGACACAGCAAGAATAACGATATATAAAAGAAGATTTAAACTAATTCAAAAATTAAAAATTTTGGATTTTAATCAAATATTTGATAATCTTTAATTTAGATAGCAGAAATTCGAAAATATTAACTGGCAAACGAACACCTTAAAAAAACTCGAGATTGAACTCGAGAAATATAGAATCAAACATCTGGAAAATAGTACCAGTTGGAAAGTTCATAAATATTTAAAAATTATTTCTATTCAAAATAATATTAACAAACAACAAAGATATTTAAAATGGAAGGGTTCCACTTCGATTTTAAAACTCAGAAATTTTACAAATTATCTAAACAGATACTCTTATGTTATGAACAAAGATAAATCAAAATTTTGCAAATTATGGAAAAAATCAAAAAATTTGGATATCATTAAAGATTTGGATCATTTTCTCTGTGATCTTGTCTAGGTTTTCCAGGATTCAAAAGAATTGAGTAAAATCAAAGATTTTACTCTATTCTTTTAAATTCTGGAAAACCCAACGACTGCCCAGCCTATGAAAATAATCGTAGAATTTGGATATCTGAATTAAAAAAAATTAATATATCTAATATATTAAAAAATAATAATAATTTCAATATTATTATAAAAAAAGATTCATCAAGTTTATTAGCCTTAGTGGGTAATAGACTAATTATCGAGTCTTTATTAAAATTTCTAAATAAAAATTTAAGAATTCTGGCCAACAAGAGGGATTAACAATTCCTTCGTTAAAAAATAAAAAAAATAAAGCATTACTTTTTTTTTTTTGAATTTTTTGAATTAGAAATTCTATTATTATTAATAGTAATTTTAAACTAGATAAACCCCATTTCACTAAAGATATCATTCAAAAATGAAAAAATGTTTTTTTTTTTAAGAATCAACAATAATATGATTGTTTGTAACTTAGAGAAATAATTAATTTCAGATTAGAGTTGTTATCCATCAAATAGATACCTGGACAAACAATTAATTTAAAAAAAAACTGGTAAGGGATTTTTTGTGCACCTTTCCTTGATACATCTCATGCAACATTTCACAAGTTCTTTTGAAAATTAAAATTGTTGGCAATAAGTTTTTTTAATTCTAAGTATATGAATTTTATAAGAAATTACATTGCCAAAATTTTCTTAAAGTTGATTTGGAGTTTAAAACATTTATCTTTCAAATTGATATAATAAAATAAAAAGAAAAAAATTGACTAAATTCGAAAAAATCATAAGAAAAATCATCCATGTCCAAAAAATTGAAAATATATTTTGAGAAAAATATTTGATAAAGCTCAAAGAATATGTACTATTTCTTTATTTTATTATACTCAATTGACTGAAAAGTAATTTATATTTGTGTATTAAAAAGAAAAATCAATTATATTATTAATTTTTAAAGGAATAGAATAAATTATAAATCAATACCGAGTAAATTTCATTTTTTTATCTTTTATTTTTGGTAAAATCTCAAAAAATATTGAATAAAGATAAAAAGATAATTTCTTTGTATTATATTGAGGGTTAGGAAATAACCACAAATTGGATGAAATTTATTTAAATCAATTTTATACTTGAAGAAAATAATTTGTTTTAAATTGAAGACATTGAATCTTTTGTAAATACAAAATGAGAAAAAATTATTTTTTTTGTCAAAAATCGAATTTTTGTCTTGAAATACTTTTGAGATTATTTTTTGTTTTTTTCTTTTTTTTTTTTTTCAAAGTATCCTATGAAATATATTTTTGAAACTTTGAATTTTCTGAAAATTGAAAATCGTTTCAAACTTTTTTTTTAGTTTTTTTCCAATGAGATCCTCTCAACTTTTTTTTTTTTGTTATTTGAATTTTTTGTTATTGAGAATCAATGGATTTTATTTTTTTTTTTTGTGAATTTTTTTCAACCAAAATAAGATCCCCTTAAGATTTGTTTTTTATTAATTGAATTTTGTCAATTAAAAGAAGTTCAATTTCACAATATCATTTTAAGAGATAAAGTAAATCGTTGGGAATGGAGTAAATCCATGGTTAGTGACAAGACTATTCGAGAAAAAAATAAATATTATTTAGGATTGTGCAATAAAAAAAAATGAGAACATATGTTAAATAATACCATATGCAAACTAAAAAGGTAATAATGAAAGAAGAAAAACAATTAGAAAGTTTTAGAGTTTATTCATGAATAAAAACTATTAAGAGAAAATTTCTTCTTTTTTTGATCAAAAAAAAAAATTAATAACTTCAAATTTTCAGAAATTTTGCTTCGTTCTCAAGAATAAAGGCTTCTTCATAATTATTATTTTAAAAATAGAAAATTTTTGTGATTTGAGTTTGTGAAAAAAAATGTAATAGTGTCTTATTTATAAAATTAAGATTAGCTTGTTTTTAAAAAGTTGATTTTTTTTTCCAAAGTGTTTTGATAAATTATGAAAACTTGAGTATTTTTTGTTCAGTGATAATTATAATGATTTTTCGGATATAAGAAATATTTAGGGCATTAGGGTATGGAAAAAAGGGAAATAGAAAAAAAATTATTTGAAAAATTTTCAATAATTATTATCAAATCCGAAAAAATATTATTAACATTTTTGGTTCAATTTCCATTTTTAAAAAGTTTTTAACAAGTCTTTGAAGTTGGAATTTTTTTGGTTTAAATACAGAAAACTTTGAAAATTAGTTGATTTTCGAATGTTCTTTGAAATTAAATGTTATTTGAAACGATATGTTCCTTGAAATAAAATGATTAGATTAATGGAAATTGAATTAAAAAGTTTTTTACATTGTTTTTTGAATTTATCATTCTCGAATGTAGTCATCTTGTTAACCTTGATAAAAAAATTTCTTTAACGAAGTAAGTACATTTTGCCATTTTGAAAAATTTTGATGGTGTGAATATTTCTGAAAAATATTTTTTGAGTACCACCAGATATTGAAACTTTGAAACCAAAACATTTTCGTTTTCCTATTCTTGAAAAGTAAAACGAACTCCAAGTAATTCTGAGCTGAATCTTTCATTTTTCGATTTTTGGAACATTTTTTTTGATTAAATTTTTGGTTTTATTAAATTAGATTTTGGATCGAGAAATGTGTTGATACGAACGATTGAAATTAATAAAAGAGCAAACCAAAAAAATAGACCCAAAAAGGTGTGTCTTTGAAACAAATATTTTCTATTAGAAGACCAAACAAAGAAAGATCACCTTTCCAGATACATTTTATGAAATCAAAAATGAAAAAAAAAAAATCGATAAAAACTTATTTTGGTAAATTTTTTTCTTCATCTTCTTAATTTGTATGAGTCCAAACTATTTTTTTACCTTGAATTTCTTGCCCCATTACTATTTATTATTATTTTAAAAAACTTTTGGTGACAAATTTGCTTTCAAAATTCTAATTTCAAATATTTCAATCCAACAAAACCAAAATAAAGAATACTATTTCAAAAATTAAAATAAAGGTGTTGAATTCTCCGAATCGAAAAAACAGTTACAAAAGATTCAACCCAAAATAAAAGAAAAATTCAGAAAAAATTTCAATCAGATTAGTATTATTTTTAGTCCCCAATTTAATGGAAAATAAATAAAAATAAAATCAAACTAATTTGTCTAATAAATCTTTATTTCTGTGGAGGAATTTAATAAATATGCTATTTTCTGAAATAAAATCAAGAATTTGATGAATCAATGAAAATAGGATTTATAAATTCATTTTTGAATTCTTTCGAAATAGGCAGTAATTTGTTAATCAAGCATTTTAACAAACAAAAGTATTTCGATGAAGAATTAAAAACAAAACCAAATAAAGAAGAAGTAATTGTGTAAAATGTTACAGATAAGATCAAGAAATAGATGATTTGTATTTATTTTTTCTTTGATCAATCTTTTCATTTTTTATGAATTCCATTTTTTCGTTGGTATGAAAATATATTATACTCTGATATATTCCACTCTAGTATTTATTAAAATCTCAATATCTTTAGTTGAAGAAATGATTGGAAGAATTCATTATCGCACAAATGATGGCACTCAAAATTTGAAAAATGTACTTACTCCCTTAAGGTAAAATTGAAAAGAAAAAAGATCAAAAATATAAAAAAATAAATTGTCTCCAAGATCGTTTGGATATTATTTTTATTGAAATAATATTTATATTTATTATTCATAGTTTTGTTTTTTTTTTTTGTTTTTTTTTTATATTTTTATTTTGTATGTAATCTAAAAGAAGATTAAAATTTGTAAAGATACTTGATCTTCTAAAAAAAAAATAATCGTAATTACTTTAAATCTGGGTTAGAAGTTTAGACAATGCAAATAAATTTAATTTAATCTTCATCAATAAATTCTTTTTCAGAAACATAAATACCATCCAAAAACATTCTAATATCTTTGTTACGTACATTACAAATTTGGTGAATTTGAGCACCTATTTTATGTTAAAAAGAAAACAAAAAAGATAAAAAAATTAAAGCAAAAAGATTAAACAACAATATTTTGAAAAAAAATAACTTTAAAAAAAAAGTAAAAGAAAAAGAAAAATGAAAAAAAAAGAAACTTACAACAAAGTGAAACTAAAGTAACATCATTTCCTTCAAGATAAATTTCGTCTTTAGTTTTTTCTGATCTGAATACTTTGACACCTTCAAGCATTCTAACTTTTCTTTCAATTTTTTCACCAAGGAAATTTCTGATTTCGATGAAGGATCCGTTTTCTGGGATATTAAGATTGATGGGAAAATGATTGTATGCAAGTTTCATTCTATATCTATATCCTTTGGTAACACCGTTAATCATGTTTTGGATATGGGCGACAATTGTTCTGACACCACAAACTTGTTTACGTTTGGCAAGCCACAATGTGACTGTAACTTCTTTTTTTTCTTGGTTGGACTCTAAGTGTAATTTTGTGTGCTTGAAATTTTTTTTTAAGGTTCCTCTTGGTCCTTTGACAACAACAATTCTTGCTTTTACTGTGATTTTAACTGAAATGGGTTGGTTAAATAGTTGGAATTATTTTATTCAAAAAAAAAGCAAAAAAAAAAAAAAAAAAGATACAAAAAGAATAGAATGGTTAACAAGTTGTGTAAAAAGAAAAGAGTTTGACAAAGCAAATGAAAAAAGAAAAAGGTTTGTAATCAAGTTGTGTTGTGTTAGTGTTTACCATTTTCTGGTACTTTGACAATTTCAGTGGTCTTGAGAAATTTCATTGCTATTTGGAAAGAATTTAGTCTTGTAGAAAAATTAAAAAAAATGAATTTTCTGGGATTAGACTTTACAATTTAGTTGTCACTGGTTTGAAAACAATTTGTTATTTTTGTTCAAAGAGAAGTGTTTGTAAAAAATTCCTTTTTTTTTAATAAGCTGATCAGTGAAGTAGTGACTCTTTTCAAAAGTCAAACACACGTACACTAATAATCTAATAATAGTGTTTCCTTTTGAGCAATAATTTTTCTTATCTTTCATATATATTTCAACAAATTTATGAGTTATATACTTGTCTTGTTAAAGTTATGGTTTTTTATGGGAATTAGTGATGAATTTTTTTCTTTCTTTTTTAAAATTAGTTTTTTTTGACTTTTTGTTTTATGAAAATTATTTTGATTCGAGTATCGATTTTAAGGTAGACAATCGAGTAAAAGGGATTAAAAGTTTACTTTTTTGTGCAACAAAATAAACAAATAAACACTCTCAAACTCATCCAATAAGCTTTTTTTTAAACAAAATATCATATTTGGTATATTTTTTCAAGCCTTAAGCAAAATAAAAAATATTTTATAAATATTTATTTTGAGAGTTGAGAAATAAGAACACCAATTTAATTTTTAAATAAATTGATAAATGTTTAAATTTCGGTTTGTGTAATGGTCGGTCCGTTCCTTTAAGCAACTTGTAAACAAAAAAAAAATCAACTAGTAAAATTTAATGGCAAGTTAAAAACACAGTTAACACATCT
The DNA here is from genome assembly GCA_027625915.1 of Anaeramoeba flamelloides. NCBI lineage: Eukaryota > Anaeramoebidae > Anaeramoeba > Anaeramoeba flamelloides. The sequence continues at coordinate 13,620,084 of JANTQA010000008.1, read as the reverse complement.
TGAAATTGAAAAATTAATTAAAAATATGATTACAATTAAACCTGAATTATTTTTAAATATTTTTTCAAAATGGATTAGAGTTTTTAAAAGTCTATTCAATTTTTATCATTTTTGAAAAGTCAAAATGTAACATATTTTCAAATTAATTCAGAAATAAATTTATATATTTTTTTTTGATGAAAGATAACTTATTATCTTGGAAGAAAGGTACTAAAATATAAACCTATTTTTCAAAGTAAAGGGTAAACATCTCTCAACTAAACAATAGTATTGAATTTTATTGTTAATTAGATAATTACTTATTGGTGAGTTTTCATTCTAATTATTCTTTTTTTCATTTTTTATTATTTTTATTTATGGGTATTAAGCAGTTCGAAAATGAAATCACAAGATAAGAAAAAATGAATTTGAAAATAATATACCAGTGTAAAACAGGAACTAGTCAAGTTTGATTTCGGATAAGCTAGATATGGGTATCAATAAAGACTATTATTGGGTTGGTTTACATGGAACAAAAGATAAAGAAAAAAAGAAAAACAATTCCACTATAAATATCAATATATATATATATATATATATATATTGAATATGAGAATTTAAAAAACAAAAGTTTGGTGTATAAATATTTTTCAATTAAATGTAAATAAAATTTCTCCAAATTCACCTTTTTCAACAGTTTTTATTGATTTTATAATCCCCCCCCCCCAACAATTTATAAAACAAGATTTCACCTTTCAAATAAAAGGGCACACCAATTTTTAAAATATTGAATTTTAATTTTTATTGTTTTGTTTTCAAGAGTTTTAAATCATCATTTGAGTGCTTAAAATGTATTAAAGAGTTTCATACATTTTCGAATGATCCTACAATTAATTTAATTCAATTATGAATAATTCTTGAAATTTCATGTACCTACTTATTTGAAAAAGAGTTTAATTAATAATATAATGAAAAATATATGAAAAGGTTAATTAAAAAAAAATTATTTATACAAAAAAATGACAATAATTAGTTTAAACACAAAAATAAAGTATATTTTCTTCATTTGGTTATGTTTTTTCTGAACATTTTTTTTTTCCTTTTTGTTTGACAAAAAAAAAAAAAGAAAGAAAGATAATCAAACTAGAAAGATTAAAATTTCCCAAAATATATGTTCAAAATTAAAAAAAATAAACTCAATACACAATGGAACACTTATTAATTTGATTATTTTTAATTAAAAATTAATAAAATGTTCTTAATTATTTCATTGGTCTAGTAAATAACACAGAAATTAAAAGTATTAATAGATTTTCATTTTATTTTTCAATTTTTTTAAAGATTTTGAAACAAATAAAATTTATTTAAATTAATAATTATTAAAAAATCAGAAACTTAAAAAAAGTGTCTCATAATTTTGGTATTAAGTATTAAAGATTTTTTATTGTGAAATCCAAAAGAAAAAAAGGTTAACAAGAAGATTTTTTAAGAATAATTAGATTCATTTTAAACGACAAAATAAATTCTCAATTTTTTAAAAAGTTTATTAAAAATTTGTTTGAAGCTTGTTTTTTTTTTTCAACTTAGCTTGAAAAAGAAAAAAAAGAAAAAGAAATTTGAAAAAGAAAATAAAATTTCTGAAAAAAAAAAAAAAAGTAAAAAAAAAAAAAGTAAAACAAATATTTGAATTGGCAAAACAAAAAAAATGAACAAAATTTGAAAAAGTGATTATGATCTAAAAACTGAAAATCTTTTTTTGCTATCAAGATGGGATAAAAAAAAAATGAACCTCTTCGATTAAAATTGTACAATATAGGTCAAATTTTTGAATAATATATTGTGTATATATCAAGCAATAATAAAAAATTAATTGATTTAAATGGCATAGACAATCGACAAAGTTTTAAAATAACTTAATAAATTTAAATATGTGTTTGATTGGTGCCACCAAAAATTTTTTTATAAAACAAGTTTCTTAAATCTATTTAAAAAAAAGAACTAATATCTGAAATTAATTTCATAAAAAAATATGGGTATCCTGGAAAGATTATATTTCAATAAAAAAAAATTGACTATTTGAAATCTTTATTTTTCGTTTCTATAATTTAAATCTATTTAATTTTATGATTGCTTTATATGGAGACAAGATATTATTCATAAATTTTGACCTTTATTTTTTAATTTTAATCGAAAGGGTACAGTGTGTTTATATCCCATATTCATATCAAAACAATATTTTCAGTTTTTAATTCAGAATGATTGCTTCTAATTATATTCAATTTTTTTGTTTTGCTTTTTCAAATTTTTGTTTTTCTTTTCCTCTATATTTATTTTACATTTTAAAATTTATTTTTCCTTTCTTTTTCTTTTTCTTGTTCTTTTTTTTTTTTTTTTTACATTTTTTTTTTTTTTTGACAATTATTCTTTTTTTCATCAAATTTTTGTTTTTTTTTGATCCTATTTTTTTTGCGAAAGATCATATTGAAAAAAAAAAAAGTTCTTCGAAAAGACCAAATAATCAAAAATAAAAGTTAGGTGAATTAATGTCTATTAAAATGAATTTAATTATTTCTCAAAAAATCTTCTTGTTGAACTTTTTTTCATTGTAAGTTTAGTAATAAAAAATTAGTGATGAACATTTCTAAAATTGTGACTTAATTTTTTTGGTTTTATTTTTTATAATTTGAAAATATTAGGTTTATATATATATAGAATGATTTAAAAGTGAATTACAAATTAGATTTTATTATTAGTAGTTTTTAAATACAATTTTTTTTTCAATTTATTATTAAATAAGAGTTATAATTTTTGAAATGGGGATTAATAAAAAGTCGAATTAGATTTTCAAAGTTTTATTTTCTTTCAATCTCTTAACAGCATCTATATGTTATTAGTACTGTTGTACTAAGAACTTAATAAACTTAATTATTTTTTCTAATCTATAAATTACTACTCTATGTTTCGTAAGTATTTACAATAGCACAAAAACCGCAAAACCTTGCAAATAAACGAAATATTTGTGAAAAAAAAAATTATAAAAATCTTTGGAAAAAAGATCGTATTCACTTTAACCAAAATTTAAGGGCGATATTCGTGATGTAACTAAAATTTTCATTTGGATCCCCCCTTCCTTAAAAAAATATAATATTAATCAAAATGTTTTCACTTTTTTTAAAAGACCAAATTTGAAATTTATTATCAAATAAAAGAAAATTAAAATTAAAAGTATCAGTAACAGTAAAAAAAAAAAAGAAGAAGAACTAAAAGTAAAAGTAAAAATGGTGTGGTTTTTGAAAAGAATCAAAGTTTCTAGTTGGCCAGCTTTTCTCATCTTCCAAATAAAAACAATAAAAGTTTAAAACATGGGATTCATATGGTCTTTCGTCTCAAAATATAAGATGTCCATCATTCTCAGTGCTAACATCATCCATTGGGTTGATCCGTTACATTTCCTTTAGAAATAGTTGTTATTTTGTTCAAATCCGATCTTCCCCAGTGAGGTCAAAGTTGTAGTATTCATGGTCATAGTATTCTTCTTGGTTTTCCAAAAGAAAGTTTTCACTGTCTTCGTCGAAATCATCCATTGGATTTTCTTTGAATAATTCAAATTTTGAATCGAAATCCATAATGTCTTTTTCAGAAAAATCTAAACCTTCAAAAAGAGGTGTTTTTTCTTGAACATTATTTATACAATTTCCAAACAAAATTGAATTATTGCTAGCTTCAATTGACGAGTTATTATTTTGGGGATTTTCTCTAGAGAGAAAATTGTTCTCATCAAATGGAAGTAAAAGAAAATTATCAAATAGATAATTTGGATAAACAGTAGGACAGGTTGTTTCTATGTAAAAGCTTGGTTCGTTGTCCACTATTTTAAATTGAGCATTTATATTTTGCTCTTCGACTGTCTCCAATTCAGATTCCTTTTTCAAGATTATGGAATGTTTGAGAAAGCTTCCAGTCTTTTCTTTTTTGGTTAATTCCTCGTGAATTCCTTTTCCAATTTTGTGCTCTACCTTTTGGTTATTAATCTTCCTTGTCTTTTTCTTTGGGTTTTTCTTAGGCTGGTCATTGGTTGACAATTTTTTAATTTTGCTCGTTTGGTGGTTCTTTGGGTTTTTCTTCGGCTGGACATTGAGTCTCTTTTTTTTAATAAAGATCACAAGATTTTCGATACTAAATGGGCACTTGTTAGTTTTAATTTTGCGACGTATTTTGAGTTTGATCGTCTTTTGTGCCTTTTGAGTGCTGTTTCTTCGCTTTCGTTTTTTGTAGTTGCCACGGGGGTCAAAAATATAGACCAAATCCTCATTCGACTTTCGGGTTTGTTTTTTTTCCCCTTTCTTTTTTTTCCTGTTTTTGATCGTGTTGATGTTTTTCATCGAAAGATTCTCATAATGGTATTGGATCGTTCGCAGAAGGTTCGAAGATCCCTGTTTAAACACAGCTGACATTGCAATCAATAATTCACTGGAAAGTGTTACCCTGACTAGTTTCTTATGATTCTCATCATATTCTTCGATAAACCATTCACGAAAGTATTTCCGGAAAATTGGTATCCTTACAACAAATTTCTCTTTTTGAACTTTCTCCAATTCTGAAATTTGGATCTTTGTTAGTCTTTGCATTATTTTCTTATGCATTGGTTTTGGTTTCAGTTCGCCTGTGGCTGCCCGTGAGTCTTTTCGTTGTGGTGTGTCTTCATTTTTCTTTTTCATTGTTTTTCTTCGACGATTTTTTCGTTTGGAACACGTGCTCATCAAAGGATTTTAAAAAAACAAAAATTTGGTTTGTTTTTTTTGTTAAAAAAAAAAAAAAAAAAAAAAAGTTGGAATTTTGTTAAACACTTTTTAAAAAAAATGATTTTTAAAATTCATTGAAGAACTTTTAATGATCCCTCTCATTTTAATTCTTTGTTGAAGAGTTATCTGAGAATTTTTTTTTTATTTTTTTTCCAGATTGAATTATGACGATAATTTCTTTAACGAGTCTCCAATAGAATTTTTCGGTTTGTAAATTAGGCGGTTCATTGATTTCGGGTTTCAAACTATTCGAAAAGAGAAATAGTTTTTATATATTTCGTCTCTTTATTTTTCTCTTTCTCTTTGAAAAATCAAAAAAAAAAAAAAAAAAAAAAAAAAAAAGGAGAATTTACTGATTTCTTGATTGATCGTTTCTAAAAATTTTTATTTGTGCAGCAATAAAGAAGAAATTGTTAAAAAAGGAATAATTAGAGAAATAAATCAAAAACTGAATTCTGATTTTTGAGTTTTATTAATTAAAGAGTTCCCGTGGAAACTTTTTTCATTTGGATTTTTCTTCCTTGTTAGGACAATTGGAATTAGAAAAACTTTGAACTAAACTACAAAAAGGAAATCTAATTTGATCAAAAATTTAAGTGTAAAATCATTGATTTCACGATTATTAATAAATGAAAATAGTTTCAAACTCTCCTGATTTAAAATTATTTCATTAAGATTTTTTTTTTTTTAATTTGTTATGAAAAATGTAATCAATTTTTTTTATAGGAAGGACACACCCATAAAAAATGATCAATATTTTCTCTCAAAAATATTATTTTTAAGAGATTCTAAAAGTTCTTTTGAAATGTTTTTTCAGCTAATAAAAAGTATAATTATTTTTAAAAGTAAAAAGAAAATATTTTTTTTATTAATTGGAAATCTTTTGGGGATAAAAATTAAAAGAGACGAATATAACTTTTCAAAAAAACTATTTGGCCCAATTTACCTATTTTTCATTGCTATATTTGACAAGAGTGAAGATTTTAAATAATTTCCGTCACCCCAGAAATGATTATTTAATGTATACAAGCACTAAAATGAGAAAAAAGGTTTTTTGGTTTAATAGATTTGGTAACACAAGATTAGGGTTAGATTCTTAGTAGATTGATCTTCATTTTGGGATGAATTTTAAAGTTCTAGACAATAATCTTAATCCACTTTTTAATTGAAAAGCTTAATATAACCTGAAAATGTAAAGTAAGATCAATTAAAAAAAGAATAAATATTCAAAAAAAAAAATAATGGAGTACTCAACACAATAACAGTTTTTTTAAATACTATCTTTTGGTCTGAGGATTTTGCTTTGATTTTTCAATTATTAAAAATTTGTTGAAAAAATTGTGTATTCTTGAGATCTCTAAAACCTCATTACAGGATTTCCATATTCAAAGAGAATTAAAAAAGTTATAGTTTAGATTTAAATGAGAGGATTACATTTTGAAGCTTCAATATTTCTTCCAATACAATGTAAAGTTATGGGAAATGAAAAAAAGATTTTTGGATCTAAGGTATAATGGTTTGTTATTTGGGTCCCAAATAGTCCTATCTACTCCTTACTTTAGATTTGTTAAAAATTGTTTTCTGAAAGTCAGATTTCGAAATGATCTTTTCTTGATTATGCAGATTCTCTAATTTGTGGATGCTATTTTAATAACTTATAATATCTTAATTGGCTTTAACTTTAATTTGGTCAAGGTATTTTTATAAAGCCGAAATCTAATTTAGTTTCAGAATAAAACAATAATTTTATATGACTGTTGAGAGAAAAATGTTGGAAACAGAAAAATGGTTGGACACCATTTTTAATTGGGAACATTAGTAAAATTGAAAATCAAATCCTATTTATAACTTGCTGACTTTTATATAAATCCAGGTTTAAAGGTGTTACAAGTTCGTTAATCTGTGGTTTGTGTAGAATACTCATTTGAATGGTTGACAACTAAAGTAGATCATGCTATTTTAACAAAAAACCAAGTTCAAGTGAAGTTTACTATTAATTCTGAAAATTGTAATTTTTAAACTTGCTTTAGATTATAAGAGAGAAGATTTTGAAAAAGTAGAATTACGATAATCGTTAATTTAATAAGTAGATTATTGTTATTTTCTTTAGTTATTTCACAAACGACCGAATTTAAAAATCATTTTCAGTAATGTTCCCAATTAAAAATGCTTTCCAACCATTTTTCTCTTTCCAACATTTTTCTCTCAACAGTGAATATTTATTATTTTGCTTTGGGAATAATCACCTTGTTATTAACAGGTTTTGGTTGGGGTTAACAAGAAAAACTGATATTATTTCAAGTGCTCTGAGATGATATTTATGAATTCAAAGATTTTACTATTGATAGCACCCTAAGTACTAGAACAATCTCATTAGTTTGAGTGTTGGAAGTGGATCCAAAATGAAGAATTATAACATAATGATTTTTGAAGAAACAAATCAAAAGGATTTGATTTTTTATTTTTGGAACTCATGATCTAACTCGGCAGAACAAAAAACAAAGAATAGTGAAAAATAAAACAAAAACAACTAATTTGTTATTTTTCAAATGTTATCTTGAAGAACTAGTGTTTCAAAGGATCTTTTTCTCCCAACTGGGTTTAGTGAAAGTATTGGTTAAATGATAAATTTTACATTTTCCACATTCGATAGAAAATTGATTATAATTCTACTAATACAAACCAAATTATCCAACTTTTCAATGAGTCTCTATTTTCTCTTTTATTGTCTAATTGCAGAGAAATCCAAGAAAAGAATCAATTATAGAAGCCTGTACATAATAAGTATTCTTAATAATGAATGGTTTTGAGCAAAATCTTAAAATTTTCTTGGCTTGGCTTCGTAAATAAAAATGTTTTTTATTTTTTTTTTCTAAAATTTGTAATTATGTTGTTTTTCTGTTTAAAATCTACTGTAAATGGTTTCTTTTCTCCTATTTTGAAAAGAAAAAAGAGGACAAATATTCTAATTATACAAAAAAAGGGATTGGTTGGATTTTGTATCAAAACAAAAGTGTATGTGTATGTATTTATGCATAATTAACTAATAAAGAATTGGATTTGTGCCTTTTCAAATAGTTTTCGAAAAATGAAGGAATTTTTTCTTGTTTTTATTGAACAAGTATTTTAGTTCAAAGAAACAAATATATGTTCAATTTTTTGAAATTGAGAAATTTGCTAATCTTAGTGTTATTTATTAAACAAATTCTTTAAAAAAATGAATAAAGTAATATAAAAAACTTTTAATATCATTTTAAAAGTGAAGATTAATAAAATAACTTTTCTACCACACAATCACACAATACGATCAAGAAAGCATTTTTCAAAAAAAAAATTAACCATTCTTAATTTTTTACTTTTAGATAAGTCCACTTATAATAAACATTATTGTTTAATAAAAGAATTTTGATCAATTATTATTTTTCAAGATATTTTATATTTAAAGCTGGATAATCCATTTTTCGATGTTTCTATTAAGATTTTTTCACAATTTAGTAGAAAAAAATTTGGATATATTTTTTTTTTTTTTTTTTTTCATATATAAGAGGTTATAATCAATTATTATACAAGTATTTTAAATATAATAGAAATCTTTACAATGGGTAATCAATTATTTGGATAATTAAAGAATTGAATATTGATATAAATTAAAAAAAATATTTTTTTTTTTGATTTTCCGTTAGGTTTTTTTTAATTTTTGGAATAAACAGAAAATTTAATTAAATTTTCGGTTTATTTCAAAAAGTAATTAAAAACCGCTGTTAGCTTTTCCAGAATTTAAAAGAATCGAGTAAAATCTATGATTTTTCTCCATTCTTTTGAATTCTGGAAAAGCTAGGCACTCTACGGACACCTTCGTTAGGTTTTCCAGAATTTAAAAGAATTGAGTAAAATCTTTGATTTTTCTAGATTCTTTTTAATTCTGTAAAACCTTGGGACACTTCCATTAGTTGTTTTTTTAATTTCTTGAAGTAAAGAAAAGCGAGGCACTCTACGGACAGTTTTTCGTTAGTTTTTCTTGTGTTTTTTGTCTATTTGGAAAAATAGTAGATTTTCTTAGGTTTTTTGAGTTTTCTATTTATTTAGAAAATCTATTGATTTTCGTTAAGTTTTTTTTACTTTAGAAATAAACGTAAAATTTTAATAAATTTTCTGTTTATTTCTAAAGTAAAAAAAACCAAGAACACTTTACAAATAAAACATAAAACCTCAAGAAAACCTAGGACTCTTTTCGTTCGGTTTTTTGTAATTTTTGAAATGGACAGAAAATTTAAATAATTTTTCAGTTTATTTCAAAAAGTAAAAAATTACAAAGGCACCTGATGGAAAATAATGTTAGGTTTGTTTTTAATTTATGAAATAAAGCGAAAATTAAATATATTTTCTATTTAATCCAAAAGATAAAAAAATATTACAGCTAAATTTCAAAAATAGGGGTAGATTTTTAATTAAAAAAAATTTTGTTTAATTTTTTTTTTTTTTGGAATAATTTATTTTACTAAAGTGTTTAGAGATAATAATTAATATAGATTAATAAATAAAAATATAGTTTAATCATATTAATATTTGAAAGACGAATGAAAAAAGAAAAAAATTATAATAAAAAAATTTGCCACTAATTTTGAAATTTGGCTTAGGATACTTTTTCTATTAGTTTTTTAAAATATTAAAAGTATGAAGTAAAATCAAAGATTTTGATCAATTCTTATTAAGAATGTAAAAATACGAAACATAATAATTCTCCTAAAAAAAATTTTTTTTTTACTCTATTTCAGTTTTATTGGATGATTACTGTATTTTTCAAAACTGTTAGTTTTTTTCTTTCAAAGTAAATATCTTAAAGTTGAATTTAACTAAAATTCATCCCTGCCTTTATTTTGAATTTTTTATCCCAAAAAATACCTTTTTTCTAGATTAAAGAGTTTGAAAAAATATTGTTTTATGAAAGATAATAAATAAAATAGCCGCATGTATTTTTAAATTCTGGAATCGTGATAATATTGTGAATAAACTTTGTTGTTAATGATGAAAGTTTAATGTAAGAAGTGATTTTATTTTACTTTAATTTTTTTTTTTATTTTTTTCATACTAGCGCACAAGTATAAATATGTATGTTATCAAAAAAATAGAGTTTTTTCAATTTTCGAGATCCATATAGAGTTCCAAGAATTTATCTAAATTTTGGTAATAGTGAATGAAATAGCTGTTTTTGTTTTTGAGTTTGGATAGATTTTCGATATTTATTAGTGAAAAAAATAAATGACAATAAAAAAATCTCTAACAAGATTCTTAATTGTGAATATTAGTAAAATTGTTTTCAAAATTGCAATTATTTTCAATTAAATACTTTTTATTAAAAAACAATTTTTTTATAAAACTAGTAATAAACCTATCTAAAGTCCATTAAAGTAGGGTGTCTTAAGGTAACTCAAGTAATTGTTTTATAGCATAAGTAGATCAACTTTTCTGAGAAAAAATCAAGTTTTAGAGAGCTTTGCGGGAATTTGGAAAATGATCATTCTTATTCTTGTTCTTTGATTAATTGAATAGTTCTTTGAAAAATTTTTACTTTATTTATTTATTTATTTATTTAGAGAAAGGATTAATTAAAGAAAATTTATCAAATTAAAAAAAAAGAGAAAGAGAAAAATATTTAAAATATGTATAAAAAATAATAATATCATTTTCATGACCAAATAGAAACTATGGCTGCTGTTAGGTTTTCCAGTAATTGAAAGAATTGAGTAAAATCCTTGATTTTACTAAATTATTTTAATTCTGGAAAACCGCTGTTAACTTTTTTTTTTTTGAGAAATAAAAAGAAAATTTTTTATTATTTTCTTTTTATTTCTCAAATCAAAAAAAAGTGCCGTTAGCTTTTTTTGGGTTTTCTATTTATATGGAAAATCAATAGATTTTCGTTAGGTTTTTTTTACTTTTTGAAACAAACCGAAAATTTATTAAAATTTTCTGTTTATTTCAATAGGTAAAAAAAAACCTAGAACTCTTCTGAAATAAAATAGAAAACCTCATGAAAATCTAGGAATTCAATGGTATTTGAAGACACGCCCCCCCCCCCAGAATATCCGCCGATGATTAAAAAGTTGATAGAAAGATTATTGATTATAAATAAAAAGTCCACAATTCGTGATTAAAAAAAGTGTTGCTTTAATTACTAATCATTCTAAATAATGAATGAGTTATCATTTTTAAAGATTGACTATTAAAAAGTATTTTATTTTAAATATTTACAATTACACAACAATTTTCCTTATCTTAACAATTTGGAAATCTTGTCAGGGATTATTTTCATACCCGTTATTTTTTTCACTACTCTAGAGTCGGTTTCACTTTTAACACTAAAACTTTCAACTAAATTTAAAGAACAAAACAATCTCAAATTAAGGCACGTTTTTCGGTATTTTTTTACTAATAATTTTACGAGAATTTGAATTTTGTACCAAAACTTAATTTTTTTTTTTTTTTTTCGTTAAAGTTCTTTGAAAGTTTATATCTTTAAAGTGGAACCAACCGTTGTTATAGTAGCAACAATTAAAAATTAAGATGTATTTTTGTTTCTAATTAGGTAGTATTTTGTGGTTTTACTTGCGCATCGCATATGAGCATTTTTCTAATATGAACCGTGGTTTATTTATAAGGATATTCAAATAAGAAAGTTTGCTAATTTCCTTCCTTTCTAGTGTCTAATCTTAAAATTGATATTACTTTCTAAGATTAGTAATTTACAAAAATTTTGTATGGTATTTGATCACATCTTTTAAAGTTGGAAATAAAATATTTATGGTTCTTTCTATGTTCCTTTCAACACAATATAATCAAAAAAAAATAAATACAAAAAAAATGACTGTTTAACTTTATGTAGTTCGTGTTTCTAATTTTTCAGAGTTTTTCCAATTTAAAAAAAAATTAAAAATCAAAACAATTTACAAGTAAGCTTAAACTATTAAAAAAAAATTTAAAGTTGTTTTTTTTACTATTTTAATCGTCAAAATTCAACCATTAATGAAAAGTAACAACCTCATATTCGAGATCTACTTGAAAAATGAATTATAATTTTAAGTTTGACAAATCCATTATTCTTCACCAAAAATTTTGGGAACAAAAATTTCATTATGCAAAGGTAATTCCAGATTCTTTTAAAGTATGGCAGAGTTTAGGGTGAGGGTATAAACATACTTGAAAAAAAAGTGGATTGACTTTTGTATCATATAAAAAAAAGAGCTTTTTAAATTTGATTTGTTTTATTCCAGAATTCGAATGGTTTTTATATCAACAATTGTTTTTTTTAATTTTTCATCTAAATCCTAAAAAATTTATAAAAATTGTAATATTTTAACTTTCCCTCAATCATCCATCATTTTGTTCATTTATTCTGTATAAAGTATGAATATTCCAACCCCCATAGAACATAAAATTCGGGTATTCCTTAAACAATAAATTCTACAGTATGTTCAATAACCCAATGTTGACTTTTATATTTTTTTTTAAACTTTTTAAAGTGGTTTTTCCAAAAAGGTGTTTTTAAGCGTTGTTTTTCAACTTTTTTCAGTTGTTTTCTTTTTTTTATCTGTATGTGAAATGAAAAAATTTTCAAGAGTGGGTTTATTTTTAAAAAGGAAGTATATCTTGACAATAATACTGTCATTCTCTGAGTCATAATTGAAATTTTATACAAAATTTTCAAAAATATTATTTATTCTCCTATTTTGATTGAAAAATTGAAAGATCTTGATAATAATCAATGAAAATTGATCTTTTAAGAGATTTAATTTCCTCTCATTATTAAACTTGTTGAAAAAGAATTGATTTATAATTAATTTGGTCATTGGCCATGTTCTTGTAGAATTTTAATTATATAAAATATTGGCTAATTAAATTTTTGATTCATTATGAAATATTCTTTCATTTTGGATTCTTATCTCATCCAATAGAAGAAAAAAAAGAATGAAAATAAATAAATAAAGACAACCAAATGCAAGGTATGATTTGAAGACGATCGGTTAAAGGAAAAAAGGATAATGCAACGAAATTTTTGGTTTTCTTTTTCCAAAAAACTTTGAAAAAATGTTATATCTCATTTTTTTGATCGTGTGGGGGTGTCAGTAAAAACAGTTTTTCATAAACTCTTTTTATCCTTTTTATTGATTTTTTTTGTATTTATTCAAATTGAAAGATTTGTTTGTTATGGGTTTGGGTGTTTTTTTGTTTAAATTTGGTTCAATTAGATCTCTTTTATCAGGAGATTGGCCATGAAGGTTGTAGAAAAACGCTTGGATAATATGATCGATTGTACACATTTTTTGATTTGAAAGTATAGTTATACTGAACTGTATTCTTCGTAAAATACAAAAAAAAAACCAAAAACAACACAGTTATTGAAAAAATGAAAAAACAAACAGTTATTTCAGAAAACAACTTAAATAATTTTCAAAAAAACATATTAAAACTTAGACAGGTTTTATTTAACAAACCGTATGAGAGCAGAAAATTATTCAAGTGAGGGGATTTAAACTTTTCAAACGGTTGATTTAGATAATCTTGCTTTCAAAGGATCTTGTTACGAACAAATTTTTTGACAAATTATACCAATGTTTTATCGGCTCAACACTGTTTAAATTTATAAACATTGTTTTTTTCCAAATGAAAGAAATTGTTTTGACAACAGTAATATCAAAGTATATGATAAGAAAACATTTTTTTCTCATTTTTTTTTATTTTTTGAACTTTGAAACAAACGCCTATAATGGAACAATACTATTATTTTGATCGAAATACCCCAACGCTTGAAATCTTAAAAGACACAGACCCAACAAGTAAAGTAGTTTACAAAGAAAACCTAAGGGACATTAGACAAATTGCAGGTGGCGAAAATTTTAATTGCTATTTACAAGAGGAATCCAAATTTGTTGTTTTTTCCTCTCAAGAAAACAAATACAAAGAATACCCAAATTTTATTACATCTACAATTATCAAAATTTCTTCAGGTTGGTCGCACGTACTTTTGCTTGACTCCGAAGGAAAAGTTTATTCCATAAGTAAAACACTAAAAGTTGATGCCAATGGCCTACCTCAAAACAAACAAATCGAAATCAACAAACCATATCGTATTGAATTCTTTGAAGAAAAGGGATTATTTGTTCATGACATGACGAGCGGCTGCATTTCATCCTATTTTCTTTGTTCCGAAAAAAATTCATCAAACATGGAATCCTTTGCACTGTATGCTTGTGGTAATAATTCTGGGACTGGAACAAATACTGCTGTTGATATTCCCAAAAAGGTTTGTGACAATGTTGTTAAAGTCTTTTCAGGTGTTTATTGTTACCATTTTTGGTTTTTTACACTTGATAACAAAATCATGGGAGCAGGTGAAAATGGTAGCCACAAATTAGGATATCGTGATAGCAGAAGCAAATTATCAGTCCCAAAAGAAATCCTAATTCCCAACATTGAATGCTCTGATATTAAGGATTTAAAAGGCGGCTATAACCACTCTCTTTTGTTAACAAACAATGGCGAACTTTATGGTGCTGGAGAAAGGGATGCAAATGGGCTGAGCAAAGAAGTACAAGAGTTTACCAAAATTGATACCTTTAGTGGGATCTTTGTTAACCAAGTATCAATTTCTCATCATTTTAATTTAGCCTTAACCGACCACGGGCTTTATCATTGGGGTACCGCTTATCTTCAATCAAATAAGCAATTGGCATCGGTTATACCTAGAAAAATGCAAATTAGTGAATCAATCAATCTTGAAAATTATACATTCTGTAATTCAAGCTTTGCTTTCTATTTAGTCCCCAAAACGGATTCCTCATTAAGAGAAGATTTTACAAATTTATTTCAAAGTGGGAAATTTTGCGATGACAAAATCCTTGGTGTTCCTGTTCATAAGCTATGGGTTCAAGTCAGAATTGGAAAGCCAATCGAGCATTTCCAAAGGTGGATCAAAGAAAATACTTTCGATAAGGAACAAATTTTTGATTTCCTAAATTGGATTTATTCAAACAAAAAAAATAACATCAATTCACTCCACAGCAAACTGTTTTTTAATGAATATATCAATGATAATGAATTAAAGAAATCAACGCTCAAGCAATCCTTAACAAAGCTTTACAGTGACGAAGATTCCAAAAATTTCTTTATCAAAGTTTTAGATCCGCAGGACGAAGACGATGATGACAATGATGATGACGACGATAATGAACAAGATTTTGAAGAAATCCCTGCTCATGATTTCGTTTTGTATGCCCGAAGTGGGTTATATCGTGAATTATTCAACAATCTAAATGAAAAGCAAATGACTAACAAAGTCCAAGACTATTCCAAAAAAACTATTGAAACGTTAGAATTATTTATTAAATACTTATACACGGAAGAATTGGCATTGACAGCTGATGACGATCCTGAATTAGTTGTTGAAGAATTATCGGACGCAATGGAATATTATCAATTAAATCCTAAATCCCAACTTAGTCGTGCATTAAATCAAATTAAAAAACAATTTGATTTGAACTAATTTAATTCCTGAATCAAATATTGTTAAAAACATTATATTTCATCCATTTTCTATTTTTTGAAAAAAAAAAAATAAACAAATAAAAAAAAGAACAAAATACGAAGATAAATAGCTATTTTAGTATTTTGAATGAAAAAAAAAAAAAAAAAAAAAAGCTTCCAAATGTTTCAACAAAACAGTTTATGGCCTGTTATTGTGTCTTGAGATGACTTTTATTAAACGCTTTTACGCATCAATTAAGCGTAAAAGAAATTAATTTTCTAATTCATTTATTTTTTATTTAATAACAATGATTTTTCTTCAGTTTATATATTCTCTTTTAATTTTTTTTTTTTTTTTTAACGTTTGTAATTATGATTTTTTCATGAAAATTATAAAGTTAGATTACTGTTTTTTTTTTGTTTGTCCAAAATTTAAATATTGTTAAAATTATGGAAAGGTATAAAAAATTCTAAAAGGTAATGAAGAAAAGAAAATATATTTTTTATTAATAATAAAAATAAGATCTTTATGTAAACTTTGTTTCAGTCAAAGGGAATATCTAAAGGGTCCCAACATTTTTTTCAAATACCAATTATTTTTTAAAATTGACCTTTGAAAAACAAATAGGAAATTAGTAGAATAATATACACTAAAGAATAGTTGATATCCAATATATATGAAAGTAAACTAATAAATCAATAGATTTTCTTAAAAATTTAAAAACCTCAAATTCTTTAGGTTTAATATTGAGAAAAAAAACAATATACCTTTTGATCTAAAACTGAAGATCCAGAGAAAATTACAATAGAAAACAATATTATTTATCTACAAGAATTTTTACTATTTCAATAACATTAAAATGATAAATTTTTATAGATGATAATAGATCTTGCAATAAAAAAAAATGGTATCTGAATTGTTTCATCAAAAAAAAATTAAAAAAAAAAAAATGTCTAAAAATATTCTATTTTGGATTTTCCAGAATAAATTTTCCTCCAAATATCAATTCAAATCCTTTAAAAACGTGTAATTGGCTCCATGTGTCAGGTAACTTTGACCTGTAATTGTTTGTAATCATAATATGACATTCAAACTGTCAATTCTGTTTGTTATTTATTAGGGTAGAAAATAATGTTAGTTTAGGAAAAAAAAAATACTAAAATATGAATAAATAAAAATTAGGAATTTTTTATCTTTCATTAACTACCATCTCAAGGAATTATTTATTAATTCAAAAAAGATATATATAAAATATGAAAAATCCAGAAATCATTTTCAAGCAGGTGATTATAAAATTGTTGTCAAAAAGTAAAAAAAAAAAAAATATTATTGAAATATAAAATCGATTTTATCAAGAAATTTAAACAATTTTGAACTAAAATAATAGGATTGTGGCAACTTATTTTATTTTCATTTTTACTTTTAAAATAATTTTTTTTTTTTTTTGGCATTTTTAATGTGAGAAGCTATTAAACGATTATAATTTGTGATTTTTTGAATTTTTTTTTATAATTCAGTAATATTGAAACAATCTTACAATTATTATCAATTTTATCAATTTAAAGTTGAATTTTAGAATGATTCTAAAAACAATTGATGAAGTTGAAGATTTTATTTTAGAAATATAAAAAGGGGAAATTTTTTCAAAATAATGAAAAAATGATTTGTTTAGTGATAAGACCTTGAGTATATTACAGTCAGTTTCACTTTTAAGGCACAAACTTTCAACAAAATTTAAGGCACAAAAAAAATCTCAAATTAAGGCACAAAATTTGTTAGTTTTTTTTTTTACAATTTATTTTTACTAGAATTTAAATTTTGTGCGATAATTTGAGATTTTTTTTGTTCCTTAAATTTTGTTGAAAGTTTGTGCCTTAAAAGTGAAACTGGCTGTATAGATTCCTTTTTTATTTAATTATGGATTTTATTAGTTTTATAAAAATAGTATATCTATTTAATTATCATTTTCTTTTAGATAAGATAAAAAAAAAAAAGATAAAAAATAAAAAGGAAAAAAATTGAATATAAATCCAATTAAATATAAATATAAATAAATTTTTAGTTGAAGAAGAAGAAAACAGGAAAATTGATTTTAGATACATATGTCGTCTCGTCAAATGTTGATACATTGACTCCAACTATAAAAAGGAAAAACCCTCAAAAATTTAATACATTTTTAATTACTTTGCTCTTTGATTCAATAATTAAATTTATCTATTTAAAAGATAAAAAATATTTTTTTTTCATTATAAAAAAACAAACAAATTTGTAAAGGTGATTTACTTTTTTTTTTTTTTTTTTTTTTTGGTAGGGAAAAACGGTTGAAATTATTTCTTCTATTTTCTTTTTATTGAAAAATTATATCGATTCATTTATTGAGAGAAAGGAGTAAAAAAAGAAAATTTACTAAATAAAAAAGAGAAGAAGAAAAATAATTAAAATATTATGGTACAAAATTAAAAATAATTTCGATTATCCAAATTAACACCAAATTTTAAAAAAAAAATAACAGTGTTTTTACTGGGGAAATATGAATCGTTTCTAGTGTAAAAATTTTACAAAATTATTTTGAATTCTGATTTAAAGTTAATTAAAAAATTGAACTTTTGCTAGTTATTTTTTAATGAAAAGAGGTAGAAAAGATATTAAAAGATTAATAAAGCAAATATTGCTTATAAGGATTAAAGTTATTTCTGTCCATTCGTATAAAATCATTTTACATGAAATACTTAAGAATAAAAATCCTTAATATTGGACAACTTTTATTTGGGGTGTTTATTAACTCTGTGAACTTTTGTAATTGGATCAGATTGTCCAATATCCGACACACGTCAGTTTTTTTGATGGTTTTTTGAAAATTTATTAATATATTTATTTTGTTTTCTCTCATAATCAATTTCGTTGTATAAAGATAAATTGTGATGAGATTTTCATGGGAGAATTTTGGTAGAATTTTACATTCATTCATTTTATAGGAATTAAATTTTTAAAATTAGTTAATTATTGTTTTTTTTTAAAAAGTTATATTTTATAAGTTTCGTTAAGTAATAATGATCTATCCATTTTGAAAAGAGTGTGTTTGGTGGATTCAATAGAAGACAAAGAATATTATTGTCTTTTTATCTAAAATAATATTTGTTTAAAAATTGATAGATATATATTAGATCAATGTTCATCAATCCTTGCCATTTTATCATTTTCAGTCGTTTTTTAATACAGTCAGTTCCACTTTTAAGACACAAACTTTCAACGAAATTTAAGGAACAAAAAAAATCTTAAATTAAGGCACAATATTCAGATTCTAGTAAAATAAATTGTAAAAAAAAAATTACAAATTTTGTGCCTTAATTTGAGAATTTTTTGTGCCTTAAATTTCATTGAAAGTTTGTGTCTTGAAAGTGGAACTGACTGTACCACGTTAGCTTAATTCCTAAAGTAAAACAAAAATAATAAATAAAATTTTATCAGCAATGTGAAAGGCTTTTGAGAATTAGTTTCGGAGGGAATTTTTCTCAATTTTTTTCCCCATTCTGCTTTTTCATTTTGTGATACAAAGATTGGTAATTTTTGCAAAGGTATTCATTTTTTAATTATAGGCTCTTTTTGAAGAAAAATTTTTGGAGGTTAACTAACCTCTTAATACCGATTAGAACCATATAATACTTTGAATTTAAGCAACATATATAGTCCTTAAAAGTGAAAGATATTTTTATTTTGTTACTTAAGAGTATTTTAAAATCCAAAAAAAAATAAAAAATTAAACCATAATTAGCTATAATTTCGAGAACAAAAAATTAATTAATTCTTTAAACACAAAATAAATCGAAAGAATTTTTGAGGTAACTTTCCAAAAAATCACACCTAGAAAGAAATAAAAATCAATCATCGAAGTTCCTAATTCTAAAATGAAATTAATATTTTTAACTCTCTTTTTATTTAGATAACTCTTATCCCCCCCCAAAAAAAAAAAAAAAAAATAAAATAAATAAAATAAAAAAAAAAAAAATGGGGGGTAGGGAATAAGTAAGTATATACACAAGGAACGATTAAACCCGATATGTAAATTGATTTATCAACTTTAGAGAGATGAATTATCATTTTTAAATCAATTCATTTTTCCCAATTAAATTTTCAGTCAAATAGTGATCTATTTTGATTTGAATTTTTGGATCAAATTAGTAAAAGAAATATTTGTATAAATTCTTATTTTGAAGAAATCTCACTTTTAGTAATTTCCAAAAGTCTGTATGAACAAATAACATTGAACTTTTAATCTATGTTAAAAATCTTTATATTAAACCTTAATATTGAATTCTTGAAGATCTAAAAAAAATGATTATTTATTTTCTTTACAAATATTTATTAAATTTCTTGAAATCTAAACCATTAAGTACAATATTCTTTTTCAAGTATTCAGAGTATCAAAAATGAACTTTGGGTATGAAAATCGGTTATTTGATAATATCTATTATTTCTTTTTATTTTTATTAGAATTATTTGTTTGAATTTCTATTATTTATTTGGAAATCTTTAAAAAATTGAGAAAGAATTGTAAAGTAAACTCAATTTTAAAATAATACGTCAATTGAAAATGTAATTTTGAAAATCTATATTTTTATAAATTAAATTTATCTATTGAGTTGAAAAAAATACTATTTTAGTATCCAGTTCTTTACGCTAGAAATATTTGTTTTTTTGTCTAAAAATAAAATTAAAAAAAAAGTTAAAAAAAATTGGGACATTTATTAGGAAATTTGGTTTATAATGATGCATAATATCTTTGTATTTTTAATAAAATATTGCAAAAATTAGGATTGGTATTTAATTATAAATTAAATATAATGGCATTAAAAAGTATTTATTTTAACTATAAGTTGAATTTCGGGGTTTTAAAATGGTATTTTGGGAGAATTTTTAATTGGGTTGTTTAATTTTTATTATTATTTTTTTGTTCAATAAAACTAAAAAAATATTTTGAAAGGTTCTTTAAATCAAAAAATTATCTTTTTTTAAAAACAAAATAAATATTACAATCTAAATGAAATTAGGTGGATTTTTTATACACTGGTTATGACATAACTTGGTACTTTTGTTTTTAAAGTGTATTTTTGTATATTTCTTTTTATTTATTAGGAGATTTCTATCTGTTTTCAAAAAAAAAGAATTTTTTTTAAAATATTTAGAAATATGTTGATTTTTTAACTTTTCAAAATTAAGAAAAATGGATCAAACTTTTAAAAACAATTTTTCATTTCGGAAAATAAGATTAAAAGAAAGTCGGGTTCTGAAGTAAACAGATTTCTACTTCAGTTTATTATTTCAGGATGTAGTATAATTATTGTGAATTTGCTTCTAAATGTATTTGAACATTTTTTTTACTATAATAATCACTTAACAGAATCAAAAATTCGAAATGCGTTCAGATCCACTTTTAAGTCACAAACTTCCAACAAAAATTAATGCACAAAAAAAATCCACAAATTAAGGCATTTTTTTACCATAAATTTATTTTACACAAATTAGTTTACGAGAATTTGAATTTTGGGCCTTAATTTGAGAATTTTTTCTTGAAAGTGTGTATTCAAAGTGGAACTGACTGTATTACAAAATTTGAAAAATATAATTTTGAAAAGCTGAAAGTGAATTTTGAATCCTTTCTTAATCAATAAATAGTAATAAGGAAAAATACTCTTTAATTTTTAAATTTTAGTGATACAAATAACGTGTGTACAACGGCTATAATCTATGTTTCAAAAAATAGTCCGTGCTTTATTTTCTTCTTGTTCCAAGACAACATCCAATTTACTTTCCAAGAGTATACCAAAGTTCAAATTGATTTTGAAAGTAAATCCCTTAATATTTTTCATAA
Source organism: Anaeramoeba flamelloides (assembly GCA_027625915.1). Classification (NCBI taxonomy): domain Eukaryota; family Anaeramoebidae; genus Anaeramoeba; species Anaeramoeba flamelloides. The sequence continues at coordinate 13,598,912 of JANTQA010000008.1, read as the reverse complement.
AATTTAAATTAGGAACACAATTTGTACAAAATTTTTCAGAATAACTCTGAATTTTTTAAAATTTTTTTGTTTATTTTTTATTTGATAATTAATTTCAAAAATTAACTCTATTTTTTGAGATAAATTTTGCAATTTGATCCATCATTTTTAGGATTTTTTCAAAATAAAGGAACTTTAAGAAACCAAAACCATATTTTTTTAGGGTTTATTGATAGTTTCTTTGATCGGTTATTGTATAGGCCTGCAAACAGGTATTTGAATAATAAAGGGACAAAATTTTCACTTCATTTTCAATTTCCTTTTTCAAATTAAGTCACAAATTACAACCTACTTCTTTGAGAACTCAATTTAGTAAACAGAAAATCTTGAAAAGGAAGTGAAAATTTTTGCCTATTTATAATTCCAAAACAATATCTCAAAAAAACACACTTTTTATTTTGAAACATGGATTAAAATTTTCTACCCGCTTTATTTTAACCAACAGGAATTGTTTAATGAATTTTTTGGACAATTTTTAACATTTTGATTGTCTTTTTATCAACATAAGTTCTGAGTGAAGGTTGTTCAGAATTATTCTTCTTGGAAATCAATTACTTCATAATTAAAGAAAATCGAAAACGTAATTTATAAGACTGTACTCAAAAAAAGCAAAATAGAAATAAAAGATTACCCCTAGGTTTAACAAGCTCTTATTTTGATTAATCAATTTAAGATTGGTTTGGAAATTAAGAATTTAATATTTCATTTTGTGTTCTTAGGTGAGGATGAAATTTCTTTTTATAATTCATACCACAAGCAACATAAATACATTAAATGCGCAACAAGTTTAGAACTAAGTGCTCTTCTATTCACTTAGTTCACCAAAGATTGCCAACAAACAAACATTCAAGTTTTTATGTTTTTTACTATTTGCTTTTTTTTTTATTCCTTTTTTTTAATTCTTTTTGTTTTGTAATTTATCTTGTTTTTTTTTCAGTTTTTGTTTTTGTTTTGTGATTGAGCTAATAAATAAAAAGAAGAGATCTTCAAAGTTTTTAAATAAAAAAAGTGTTTAATTTCCTTTTTGAAATATAGTCTTAATTCTACCTTATTGATTTATATTTTTGATTCTTGTTAATTCTCAATAACTAATCGTTGAGGATCAGTATTTTGAACTTTTTAAAAACACTAAGATCTCTTAAAATTAAAAAAGAATACCAAAGAGTCGTGAATTTTGCTGTTTGCAAAAAATTTATTTTGAAATAATTAAGAGCTTTGTTTTGATAAAAAAAAGGAGATAGAAGTTTTCAAAACACTTTGATTGGATCTTTTAAACAATTTGACAAAACACTTTTTTAGCAATGTTTTTTAAAAGAGAGAAATTAAGACCATCATTTGTTCACTAATTCGTAAAAACTTGTCTTCCATTAGCTCTTTAAATAAACAAACAGATGAGTTCCAAAAGTAAAAGTTCGATCATATAAATCAAAAAAAACGTCTTCATTACATCATCTTACGTAGATTTTACAAAACATTGAGTTTTTCATACAAATTTTTTTTCAAGAGTACTAATTAAAATGAAAAACATTTCAATGTGTTTTGTGACCCTAAGTAATTTGATCTTTTAACAAATTTTTTGAAACAAATTTTCATTTTTTTTATTTATTAAATCTCTAAAATAATTACAAGTAAAATAATTTTTTTTTTTTTTTTTTTGTTTCCTTTTTCTTTGGAAAAAACTAATGTGTTTTTTTGATTTTTTACTTTTAAACTCTTTACCAATCTACACTAATTCTTTGTTTAAAATCTTTTTTAGTGACCGAACAAGAAAAACCAAAACAAGAAAAACCAAAACAGGAAGAAACTAAAACAGGAGAAAAAAAAATGTCCAAAAAACAAAAAAAAAAACTTGAAAGACAAAAATGGAGAGAAGAACAAAAAAGAATTAAAAAAGAAAAACAAGACAAAGTTAAGCTCGAAAGAATGGAAAAGGAAAGAAAGGAACGTTTGGAAAAAGCCAAATTGATCGTCTTAACAAAAGACTCCAACCTTACCAAGGCTAAAAAATTCAAGGTCAAATATTTAAAGGACCAAATCGGTGAACGTGTCAAAGTTTTTGGATGGGTTCATCGTATCCGTAAACAATCAAACAAATTAATGTTTGTTATCGTCAGAGACGGAACAGGCTTTGTACAAACGGTTCTTGCAGGAGATCTTGCCTTAACTTATGACGCACAAGTTTTACATGTTGAAACCTGTGTTAAAATTTATGGTAAAATTGTTGAAGATGAAAGAGCTGTTGGTGGAATCGAATTACAAGGTTTGTTTTGCTTTTTTTATAATTTTTTTCTTTTTTTAAAATTTTTTGCTTTTTTTGTTTTTTTAAAAAGTTTTTTTTTTTTTTTAAAATTTTATTTTTTAAAAAAAAAACAAAGAGTAATTTTTAAAAATTTGGTTGAGTGTTGACACTTTTCTAGAATACTTTTCGATAAGGTGTGTTAAAAAAATTTCAAAAGTACCCTCAAAACAGTCAACAATCATCAATTGACATTTTTTAGTTTTTTAAAAACTCTTTTAGACACGCTTTATTAAAATTACTTGACTAATTTTTGAGTTTTTAATAATAGCAGAGTTTCAAAATAAAAGTTCACTTTAGAATAAAAAAAAAAAAAATCTCTCTAATTTACTTTAATTAAAAAAAATCAAATCTCGAAGTAGTCATGAACGATATTTTTATTTATTGAAAAATTCAAAATGGAAAAAATAAATCAAAATTCCATTAATCAACAACTTGTTCACTTTGACTAAATTTTACATTTGTTTTAATAATTTACTTTTTAAGAGTTTTTTATGAACAAAATTAACAATAATTTAAATCAAAAATTTAAATAATAGATCTCATAAATTATATCTGTTGATTTTTAAAATCTTTGAGTTATGAAGGAAAAAAAAAACATTTTTTTCAAGATTTAAAAATAAATTATCTTAAAAAAAATAATGATTGGAAAAAAAATAATTAATTCCTATTTAATAAAAACTTATAATTTTGTTAAAGAGTTTTTAAAAAGTGTGGCTAAATTTTTTTAAATAGAATTCTAAAAACAGTTGACAAAAAAAAATAGATCTATTTTTTTTAGGACTTTTATAAAACTTTTTTGTACACACTTTTTTTTTAAAGCATTTTTAACAAATCACAAAAAAGATTGCATTTAAAGTAGTCAACTTGTTTTTCTGGATATTTTTTAAAACCTTTGGTTTTCATTTTGTAAAAATGACTCTTTTAATATCTTACAAAATTTTAAGTTAAATATATTGAAATTGTTTCTTAAATAAATTCAAATTTATCTTGTTTTTATTAATTTAAGAATTATTTGATTTAAAAAAAGAAAAAAATTACTTAAGCACATTGTTTTTAAAAAAAGGAAAAGCTAAAAATATTCAATTAAAGATTGAAAAATTATCAATATAACATAAATAACTTGTTTAACTCTATTATTGTTAGAAATTTTTTAAAATATAAATGGATTTTTAAAATGTACCAACTCAATCACAAATGTGTATTTTCTTTTTTTTTTTTTTTTTTTTTTTTTTTTTTTTTTTGATCTTATTTTAAAAAAATTGATCTTGAATTTAATATTTTTATGAAAAATATTCTTTTCGATAAAGCTAGACAAAAAAAAGACTCAATAAATATCTAACATATTTCTCTTTAAAACAAATGAAAAATAATTACATTATTTAATCTAATTAAAATTAAGTTTTTAAATTTATTCACACATACACAAAAATATTCTTTTTAGTTATTTCACAAAAAGTGAGAAACCAAAAGTTTTAAAAAATATCCAGAAAAAGGATCGAAAAATTTAAACCATTTTGGTGACGAATTATCAAAACTTGTAGTTTTCACTTTTTGAAAATAGCTTTTCCTGAAAAAACACAAATAAATTCAAATGATCAAAATTTTTTAACTCGATTTCCTAATTAAATTATTTCATATGTAGAGGTAATAAAAAGAATTAGAAAAGTTCTATACCTCAGAGTTCTAATTTTTGATTTCAAATAATGCAAAAAACGATTTGAAATGAAGAGATAATTACTGTATTCTTTTCTTTTTTATATAGTATTGTTGAACTAGTAAAAAAATTAATAACAAAAAGAATAAACTTTTTTAAATGCAATTTTTTCTTTTTATTTAACTTTTACAAAAATTAGTTTTTTGTTGAATAAAAAAAAAACAACTTGTTAATTTTTGTTCTTATATCTTTGTAGGTTATTTAAATTAGTAATACATAAAATTAAGAGCTACATTAAAAAAAACACATAAAAAATTTATTTTAATCTCAAATACAATCAAAATTCCAATCATAATATTAATCACATCACTTTTTATAAAAACTTAAATCTCCTAATAAATAATACCAAAACTTCAAATAGCCGACTATTGGAAAGTTGTTGGACAAACAGATACCAGATATGAATCCATTGTTTCAAAGGAATCTGGTGTTGACAACTTATTAAAAAACAGACATTTAGTACTTCGAGGAGAAAACACATCACGAATCATTAAACTCCGCTCAACTGTTTTAAAATGCTTAAGAGATCATTACTTTTCACGAGACTATATCGAAGTCAACCCACCAACCTTAGTCCAGACCCAATGCGAAGGAGGCTCGACATTATTTAAATTGGACTACTTTGGCGAGACTGCATATTTGACACAATCATCCCAACTTTATTTAGAAACATTAAATTCATCTTACGGAGATGTATTCTGTATTGCATCCTCGTATCGAGCCGAAAAGTCCAAAACAAGACGACATCTTACCGAATTTTTACAAGTCGAAGCTGAATGTCCATTCATCAAATTTGAAGATTTATTGACCAGAATTGAAGATTTAGTTTGCGATACTGTCAAGAGAATTTTGGAATCACCAATGAAAGAAGAAGCCTTAAAAATGAACCCAGATCTCAAGGTACCAGAGAGACCATTTTTGAGAATGAACTACACGGACGCTATTGAATACTGTAACAAAAACAAAATTTATAAGGACGACAAGAAAAACATCTTTTGTTTGGTGATGACATTACCGAAAAAACCAGAAAGAGAGATGACCGATAAAATTGGTAAACCAATCTTCTTGATCAAATTCCCTGCAGTCATGAAATCGTTCTATATGCTCAGAAGTAAAGAAAATGAATTACTCACAGACAGTGTCGATCTTTTGATGCCAGGTGTTGGTGAAATCGTCGGTGGATCAATGAGAGAAAACGACCTTAACAAATTATTGAAACGATACGAAGAAAATGGTTTGAAAGACAAGGACTATTATTGGTACACAGACCAAAGAAGATTCGGCTCAGCCCCTCACGGTGGCTATGGTCTCGGTTTAGGCAGATTCTTATGTTGGGCTTTCAATGTTAGACACATCAGAGACGTCGTATTATACCCAAGAACCCTTGGTAGATGCTTCCCATAATTGTTTTGAATTGTTCCGAAGAAAAATGATTCTTTTTTTTTTTTTCAAAAAATTCTGAATACAATATTATGAAAATTTATTTTACAAGCTAAAGATTAAAAAATATTTATTTTCATTATTCCTAAAATTCAAACTTTTTTTTAGATTTGTTTTTTTTTTTGGGGTTTAGATTTCTTATTCTTTTTCTTTTATTTTGAGACTAATTCTTAATAAATTGATCTAATATTTTTCAAATAAATTTTTTCTTCATATTATTTATTTTTTTTAATTTGTTGAGATTTTGAATGTTTTTTATTACTGGGATATTATTTAGATCGGGCAATTATTATCGAGATAATAATTACTCTACAAAAATCGAGTGTTTTTATTTTTTTCGACTATTTAAATCCATATGAAATAAATAATGCCTTAAAAGTTCATTATTAATTGTTGTTTTCGATCTACAAATATTTCATTTTGTGAAAAATCAACTAAACTCCATTTCACTCAAAATACCCTGCCAAAAATGAAAAAGTTACTTTATTTTGTAGAATCAACCAAACTTTGATTGTTTAGAAATAACAGAAATAATAAACTTCGTATTAGAGTCGATAATCATAAAAGAAAAGCCTTAACAAACCATAAATTTCAAAAAAAAAAAAAAAGGTTAAAAAAATTGTTTGGTACCTTTTCATTGGAACGTCTAGTGCAAAATTCTCAATTTCTTTAGGAAATTAAAATTGTTGACAATAAGATTTTTAACTTGTAAATTTATGGATTTGAAAAGAACATACAAAGTCGAACTTTACTGAATGTTAATTTTGAGTTTCAAACATTTTTTTTTGAAATTTACTTTTAAAAAATAAAAAAGAAAAGAAGAAAAAAAAAAAAAAAAAAAAAAAAAAATTTTGAAAAATAAGATAAAATGATTTTGATTAAATATTGAAATTTTAGTTTGAGAAGTGTAATGAATTAAACTCATCGAATGTGCTCTATTTCTTCAATAAAACCTAGGCCCCTTTGACTGAAAAAGAGTTTATAATTCAAAAATGTATACATGCTAATAATTTTATTGGAAGTGATTTTATGTGTTTTTATCCCATATTATTATCAAATATATATTTTCAATTCACCTACGAATAAACTAATTTCCAAAAATTTTAAAGTTTTTTTTACTAAAGGTGTTATTTTTCTAAAAAATCTCAAAATTATCCAATGGGTTCACAGAGCAGAGGCCACTGTTAAAAAAATTGATGTTTTTAATAAGATAAAATAGTTTGTGATTAATAGAATATAATTGTTTGAGGAAGTAACAGAAATTTAAAAATCCAAAATAATTTTCAGAAATCAAAAAAAAAAACTAAACACAAACTTTTTTATACTATTATTAAATGGTATTTTGTGCAAAATGAAATATCAAGTTTTTTAACAGTAGCCTCTGCTCTGTGAACCCATTGGATAATTTTGAGATTTTTTAGAAAAATAACAAATTTAGTAAAAAAACTGAAAATATAATTACATCACTTTTTGTACATGTGTTTTTAGACCAGAATCATTTTTATATTATTTTTGAAAATTTTGTTTTGTTTATCAAATTTTTGTTTTTTTTTTCATTTAAATTTTTACTTTTCTTTTTTTTTTTCGATGATCCTCATGTCAAAAAAAAAAAATTTATTCGCAAAGACAAATAAATATAAAAAAATTGAGTATATATGTCCCTAAGAACCAAAAAACACTAAAAATGAAAAACTGATCAAATACTTTCCATTAATACAATTAAAAAAACTAAATGATAAAATAAAAATAAATAAAGTTTCAATTTAGCTTTTTCTCGAAAACTTTTTTTGCCAAAATCCTTGATTTCAACCTTGAAATTATGTATATTTTTCGATTCACTATCTTGTTTTAACTCATTTACAAAAACAAATTCTAAATTATGGGAATTTTCTTTTCACAAAAGGCACTAATTTGGTCCTCAAATGTTTTTTTTCGTTTTAAATGGTAAAATAAAAAAAAAGTTAAACTAAAAGGATAAACTTTCTGGAAAAGCATTCTAATTTAATATATTAACTTATTCTTTTATTTAAAACTTTTCTCAACCCAAATTTTTCAAAAAAATATAAAAAAGTGCACAGTAATTCCAAAAAATATTTTCGATATTCAAAAGTTGAGAGTGTTTTTATTCTAAAAAAAATTATCACAGTGGTTAATTTAATTAAGTTAGTTCTTAATTTCGAAAAATATTAATCAGAAAAAAATAGTGCTTAATTTTATTAAGGACATATAATACCTTTTAAAATAAAAATGATTATCAAACAATCTTCGGGTTATTGATTGTTTAGTGAAATTTTATTAATAAAAAATTCATAATACTCTTCACAAAAGTTGTGGTTCACTTTTTTTTTTTACTTTTTATTTTATTTTTCTTTCATGGTTTTGAATATCAAGATTTTTATATCTTTTAGAATAATTTAAAAGAGAATTTATTAAAGTTTAATAATTTATCGTTCTGGGAGACAATACTGTTTTTTTTTTTTTTTTATTTATTTATATTCCACGTATATCACCCATATTGAAATGGGTGTTCGATTGTATGTATTTAGAAAATATTTTACATACAATTGTCAGTATGAAGATGATAATTTGGTTGTTAATTGTTCTAAATTGTTTTTATCATTATATCTATTATTTTTCCATTAATATAATTTTTGAGACTTTTTTTAGTATAAAAAATTGTTTTCATGAATAATTTCTTGATTTTAAACTGTATTTCTCAATTTTATTCAATATTGAAATTATTAAAAGAATTACACAAGTAGATTCTTATACAGTTTGGAAACAATTTTGATTTTTTTAAAATATTTTAATCATTTTGTATCATTTTTTCCTAGTTTTGTTTCATTTTGTTTGAGAATAAATAATTATTTCCTTGTAGAGAAAAAAAAATCTAGTATGATTGATATTAAGTTAATGTTTAGTTCTGAATTGAAAAAAATACAATTAATATATTGTATCTAACCTTTGATCCATCAATAACCACTTTAATGGAGTTAAACAAATTTCCAAACTTTTTATTTACTTGGTTGACTCAAAAACATTTGAAACAGTATTTAATGATTTTGAAGGATAGTTTTTTGTTTTTAGGTAAAATAATTATTAATAAATACAGTCAGTTTCACTTTTAAGGCACAAACTTTCAACAAAATTTAAAGTACAATAAAAATCTCAAATTAAGGCACAAAATTTTGGATTCTAGTAAAATAATTTGTAAAAAAAAAAATTACAGATTTTGTGCGATAATTTGAGATTTTTTTGTGCTTTAAATTTAGTTGAAAGTTTGTGCCTTAAAAGCGAAACTGACGGTAACTAAATTCAAATTATTAATTTGTTCTATTTTATTATTTTATATATAATTCATTCAATAATATTTTTTTTTCAAAAATACAATTTTAGTATCTTAAACTTTTGAAATTAAGTTTATTTTATTTTGATCATTTCCCAATAATTTTTTTTTTGACATTTCATATGAAATTTCTAATAAAAAATAATTGTAAAAAAAAATTAAAATAAAATTATTTTTTTTTGGTACTTCTATTTTTTTGTTTATTTCGATCTTAAAAAAAACAAATATTTGTTAATTTTTTCCTTTTTAATAACTTCAATTAGAATAAACACTTTTGATTCATAAAGGATCTTTGATCAAAAAATATTTTTAAAGATATTTTACAATTTAAGTTGGAAAATCAATTTTTCAGGTTCTATTAATTTTTTTTTTTCAATTTAATAGCAAGAAATTTAAAAGAATTTTATTTTCTAGCTCAGAGATCATTTTATTATATTTTAAAAGTATTCTAAATTAGATGAATACCTTTCAAATAGGGAATCATTTATTGTGATTATTTTTAATAATTATTTGTTCTATTAAATTGGAAAAAATATTTTTTCTTTAATTTTTTCCTTAGGTTTTTTGTAATTTTTGTAATAAACTGAAAATTTTACTGAATTTTCGAGTTATTATAAAAAGTAAAAAAAAAACCAGGACATTTTCGTTAGGTTTTACAGAATTCAAAAGAATAGAGAAAAATCAAAGATTTTTCTCTATTCCTTTGAATTCCGGAAAACTGCCGTTCGCATTTTTTTACTTTTTGAAATTAAAAGAATATTCAATAAAAATTTCTTTTTATTTCTTAAATTAAAAATTATTTAGGCACTTGGCGGACACTTTCATTGTTTTTTTTTTTACTTTTGAGAATAACTCAAAAATTCAGTAAAATTTTCTGTTTAAACCAAAAAGTAAAGAAAACCGCTGTCAGCTTTTCCAAAATTTAAAAGAATTCAGTAAAATCAAAGATTTTTCTCTATTCTTTTGAATTCTGGAAACGCTAGGCACTTGACGGACACTTTCAATATTTATCATAAGTTTTTTTCTGTATTTGAGTATTATAGACAAGTAGAGTGTTTTCAAAGCCATTGGTTATTATCTCTTGAAAAAATATCCTAAAGTTGAATTTGTGAAAATTCATTGTCACACCCATTAAAAAAAATGTACACAAAAATAGACCTTTTATTTCTAGAATAGAGACTTTTAAAAATCGTATACTATTAACAAAAATAAATAAAACAACCCCAAGATTTTTAAGAACTGGAATGTTGATTATATTTTAATAAACTCGATGTACAAGGGAGAAATGATTAATTCAAGTTGAAGTCTTGTCTAACTTTTTTATATATATTTTATTCTTTCATATTAGTGATGTCTCAAATAAATTACATTTTTTTTTTTTAAAGCTGAGAAAATAAACTTATTTGACTGAAATTAATTCTTATAGTAATAAATTATAGAAATCAAGCTGATCAATTTTTTCATAAATTTGAAAATGATTTTTTCTTTGATGACAGAAATAATTAAATTGTTCAAGAAAATAATGAATCAAAAAAAAGACATGTTGATTAGATTAGATTTGTACAATATTTTTTTATGCTTATACTTTGTTATATATTTCATTTCATATTTTTGATTTTTTTCATTGTGTAGAGTTACTCTTCACTTTTCGTCACATTTTCTTATGTTAACTTCTATTTACAAATTCAAATAATATACTATATTAAGGGGATTTTTAAAAATTAAGTCTATTGTTATTGAAGGTAAATCATTTTAATTCTTCATAATTCCGATATTTCTGAGAAATAGATTCATAAAATTTTATAAAAAGTTTACTTCATAAATTATAAAAAGATCCTTGTATTCGTACAAAAAACTCAAAGACTATTTTAAAAAACCAAATTTCATGATAAATTAAAAGGATGAATAATTAATATAAAATTTTCACTTTTGAACAATATCTTTCTAAAATTTGTCTCAATTTGTGATTAATTGCTTAAAAAAATTAAATAATTACAATCACCAAAATAATATATATATAAAACCTATAGAATATTTTGATAAATTATTGCAAAAATATTGAAAATATATTGATTTTGACAATGAGATTCATAAAAATTAAACAAAAATAATTAATCTTCATTCTTTAACTTGATGATTCTTGAGTTAATCTTTGAAATTAAAAAATTAAAAAAAATAGTAACTTTTGGAAGTTCTAAATATGAATCATTAAATACTGGCATTATTTATTTATTTATTTATTTTTAAAGATTATAAAAGTAATAAAAAAAAATTTCAAAAAATGAAAATTTTTCATCTGGATCATAAAGAAAAAAATTTACATAATTTATTATGTAATAAGATTATTAATTGATTGTTAATATAACTAAGAACCAGTAAGAACTAATTTGATATACACACAAGAGTAAGATACTTTATTCATAGACTTCTCTTTGGTATAGATTAATCCCTTAATGTGCAAACTTTCAATGAAATTGAATGTACAAAATATTCAAATTCGAGCACACAATTCGGAATTTTTTTTACTCAAATTGTAGTAAAATAATTCGTGTAAAAAAAAATTAAAAGTTTTGTGTCTTAATTTTTGATTTTTTTAGTGCCTTTATTTTTGATGAAATATTGTGACTTTAAAGTGGAGTTAACTGTCAATAAAATTTGAATTAAGTATGAAAAGTTTTGAGATTTAAAAATTAAATTACATTTTTTTTATTTCAAAGGTCTTATAATTTTCAACATAAATTTAAAAGAAAGAGAAAAAAAAATTTTGTGCTTAATACCCAGAAAATTTTTTCAAAAAAATGATTTGAGTCTGACAAAAAATCATTTAAACTTGAAACAAAAAATGTATTATTTGGTTAATCCATACCATTCTTGAATTGAGGTAATTATAATTTTTGAAAATTTTTTTGAATTGAAAAATTCTACCTAAAGTTGAAGATGAATTTCTTGAGTTTGATTTCAAACCTCTTTGACTAGAATTAACAACAAAAACTTCAATATAGATTGAGATCTATGATTTACTTTTTTTGTGAATTACCCCATTTAAATTAAACAAAATTGACTTTAAAAAAAAAAAAGGTTTTTGAAAACAGCTAATTTTTGTCCTTATGGAAGACAATGCTATTAGATTATGTGGTGTGTTGTTGGTGAATATTTTTTCTAAAAATATCACAATTTGCATCTTGGTTCCTTTCTTCTGAAAAGTTAAATATTTTTTTTAATTTCTCAAAAAAATACACTGATCAAAATAATGGGTGCCTAAAGACTAAAATCCGTGTTTCAAAATATAATCTATACTTTTTTTTCTTATTGTTCTAAGGCAACATCCAATCCACTACCGAATAGTATACCTAAGTTCAAATGAATTTTGGAGGTAAACGTCTTGATATTTTTGATAAAATTTAAAATTAGGGAATGGAATTTGTTTAAAAATATCCTAATTTTTTTGAAATTTTTTTGTTTTTTGAATTTTATTGTTTTGTTGATGATAAAAATTTTCACTAAATTTACTTGTTTTTTTGAGATAAATTTTGCAATTTGATCCTTCTTTTTTCCAATTTATTTTAAAATAATACCACTTTAAGAAACAAATACCATATTTATTTAGGGTTTATTATCAGTTTCTTTTATCGGTTGTTGTATAGGTCTTCTATAACAAAAAACACGTTTTTATCGAAAGAAACACTTTTGGTATTTGAATATTTATAGGAAAATATTTTTACATCATTTTCAAATTTTTCAATAATAAATTGAGCTTACCAAAGAAATATGTTGTAAATAGTGACTTTGTGATAAAAAGGAAATTGTTAAGGAAGTGAAAATTTTTACCCATTTATAATTCAAATAACAGTATTAAATTTTTTTTCACGCTTTATTTTGACAACAGGAATTTCCTTTTTTTGAGAAATCAAATTGAAACTTTTTGAGAAGAATTAACACAAAAACTGATCTTTTTTTTTAATTTTTCTCAAAATTTTTTCCAATAATTCTCTTTTCGAAAGAACAAATCATAAAATAAAATCAGAAATCTTTTCTAATATTTAAATGGATTTAAAAATTGTGTTACCAATTAAAAAACAATGTTTTAAGGTTTGCCTATTTTCAACAATGACTTGGTTTCTCCAAAATAGATCTTTGAAGCTTTTCTTTTTCAAACTTATCAAAAATCTAATTTTTTGAAGGTTAAAACTGTAGAAAAACTTTAATGTTAACAAACAACAGTTAAACAGAGTATTCTAATAATTTTTTTTCTTTTGATAAACATTCCTTTGATCGAAACAAGGTCCAAATCATTTTTTCTTTATTTGCTATTATTTAAGAATTTCAAATCTTCTAGCAATGAGTAGAAATGAAAGTCCTCTAATTAAAAGTAAACAGTATTTTTTTTCAAACATCCCAAAACAAAGCAATTATTAAACCTTCTTGTTATTTTTTTTTATCTTCCGCACTAAAGATCCAATGGTGTCAACAAAGTCCGATTCTATAGAAACAAATAGGGACAATTTTCAAGGTGACAACAAGAAATTTCAGAAAAATCAAAATTATGCGTTTTGTACTGAATCTAATCTTTCATGTAACCCAAAAGAGAAACCCTCAAGAAAAACAAAAAAAAAGATCGACAAAAAAGAAAAAAAGAAAAATATAAGTAAATCAAAAGGTTCATATTCCACTGAGCGTACTACTATAGACCATTTTAAAAGTAATTCTTCTTCCAAAGAAAATGAAAAAGAAAAAGAAATCCAAGAATTATCGAATAAATTTGAATCAACAAACGAAGAAGTTTTATGTGATATAATCCAAAACATTGATACCGATACTTTAAAAAAAACAATAAGCAATGTAGCGAATCTTTCTGAAAAAAACCATAAACAGTTTGATCTTTTTTCAAAAATTTTCAAAGTGCTGCATGAGTATGAAAATTATCAATATCTTGAATGTTTGTCGAAAGGGCGATTTGTTTTCCTATTAATATGGATTATGAAGGACTTAAATGATTTGTTTGGATACTCTGAAGGAACCCTAGAAAGGTTGCTGGAAGAAGGTGAACAAACAGGTTTGGGAAAATTAATATGTTTTTTTAACCCTGGTTATCATACCAGATTTTATACAAATCAAGAAATCCTGGAGATTGAGAAAAGTGGTTTTGAAGATTTAATAAAATTAATTACTACCTCTAAAATGTATGTTTGTAAGTGTTGGTATAGATCAGAAAACAACCGTTTCTTTTATCTTTTTAAAAAAACTTCAGATTTAAATACCTCAAATGGGCTTTTTCATCCAAAATGTAGCATTTTATATGAAAAAATCAAAAAAAATGACGACTTGAAAATTTTAGTTTATCATGAACACTTTTATATTATAACTGATTATTTAACCAAGGAAAACAAAAAAAAATAATTGAATTTCCAATAAATTATATCTTTAATATATTCTTATTTTCTAAAAAATAAAATGAAATTTTGTTGATAATTTTTAAAAAATTTTTTTTTGTAATTTGTGTTTTGAGTATATGAAATGTAAGAATTAACATCATCTAAACAATTTATTAATTTGAGTCTATTTTTTGAAATTCAAAATTTACATGTTTTCAATAAAAAAAAGAAAAAAAGTATCCTATTATTTTTATTAACAATTCAGTTAATTCTTAAAAATGCTGAAACATATTTTTCATTTTATGTTGGAAAAGTCTTGATTTTGCAAGAAAATTTTTTATTTTATAATTATTTTTAATTATTAATATTTCAATTTAAATCTCAGACAATAATACTAATTAAGGTATAGATGATTTAATAAATGAATATTTGATATAAGTTGAACCAAAATTTCTCAATTTAATTTCGATCTATTTAACAAAAAAATTAATTATTCTTTAAAGTTTATAAACAGTAGTTTTCTCGTTTTTCAAAAAAGCGAGAAAAAAAAAAAACAAAAAAAAATTTTCAATTTTGAAAAAAATTTTTAAACAAATTGTTTGATCTTATTTGTGAGATTCCTAAAAAAAATTTAAATTATTATTATCTTAAAAAAATGAGTTTGAATTTTGAGGATAAAATTACTTTATTCCCAAATATTTTCAAAAAAATTTTATTTTGAAAAATTGAATTTCAACTTATTTCAAAAACATAATTTTTACATAAAATTTGTAAATGTCTTTAAAATTTAATACTTTATTATCTTTCTTAAATAAATACAATTATTTTTCAATATATATTATAAATTAATTGTTTGGTAAGCCAAAAGAATTATCTCAAGAAAGAAAACAATTTTTTATATTAATAATCCTGGTAACAAAGATGTTTTATTATATAAAAATGATGAAAATAGTAATAAACATGGTAAAAAAAAAAAAAAAATAAAATGAATTTAATATTTTTCTTTTTCAGAAAAGATGGAAAAAAAAAATTGTTCGCTAACCAAATAAATTTTTTTTTTCTGGGTAACTTTGATGATCAGAATTTTTTGAGACACTTAGCAATTTCTAAAATTTGTAAGTAGAGAATACCATCAATAACATATTTTAAAATTTTGCCTTGTTTTCGTAGAGTACTAATTCCTTAATATTATTTTTTATTCGGTAATTATGTTTTTTTTTTCTTGTTGTAAAAAGATTTTTTAATACTAATCGATTTAAATGTCTTATTACTATATTAATGTTGAATTCAAATAATTTTTAAGTCTTATCTTTCCTTTAACCATAGTTTAATTTCTAAGAATTCTCACGAAAATAAATACTTCCTACAATTTTTCATCCACATTTAATTTCATCGTGTTAATTTTTTTTTTTTTTTTTTGAATAATATTTTTATAAATAATTATTTTTTATTAAATATTAACCTTTATTTTGTAATTTTTGATAGATCTCTCTCTCTCTCTCAATAAATATATTTCACTTAAAACCACACATTGACTCAACTTAATAAATTATATATATATATATATATAAATATTTCTCTACTTATAAATTTATATTATTATTTCTTGTATACTAGTATTTATTTTACATTTTTCATTTAATTACAAAAAAGAGATTTTGATATTGGATTATATATATTTTTTTATAATTTAATGATTATGGAGGTTTCGATATTATACGTTGGATCAACTAATAATTCAGTAATATTTAACAATAACTTATTCTTAATCAAAAATATATCTCTTTTAACACACTATTTTTTCAAAAATAATTGTTAATATAATAAAAAACAAGTCACTTCTAGAGTCACTTTAAATTGTAAACACTAAATGGACCTCATTACTTTTTGAGTTTGTTATTTTTTTTTTCATTAATGTAGAAATTTTTCTTTTTATTTTTTGAGCTTTTAAAGTTATTTTTTTATATGGTGTTGTTATTTAAAAAAGAGACCATTTTTTATATTTTAATGGTGGGAATAAATAATAAATAAATATTTTAACAAGTTAGTAGTAAAAAAAGGAATTACTTTTACATACAGTTCCACTTTTAAAACACAAATTTTGAATAAAAATTGATACACATAAAAATTCTCGATTTCTGAAACAAAAAACTAAGAATTATGTGCTTCTGTTATTTTTTGGAGAAATTTTTATCATTGATCTCATTTTCAAAAAACAAAAATTAAAAGTTAGCATATTTTAAAATTAAAAAGAAAGTGAAAATTTTATTTTCTACAATTCTGCATTCTGGAAAGGAGTTTTGAAAAAGAAAAGAGAAGTTTTTCTTTTAAAATTTCCTTTTTAATAAAGATCTCTTAAAATATATTTAGAATTCTATAAATGAGTAAGTATTGAAAATTTTTTTTTCAAATATTTATAATTTCTTTTTTAGAATCAATTTTTAAATTATTAAAATTGGAATCATGATCTTTCATAGTAATAAATTTTAAATTGATTAATATTTTTGAGAGAAAAAAAACTGAAAAATAAAATAAAAAAATGGATAAATGAATTGAAAAGAAAAAAAAAATATAAAAAAAAAAAAAAAAAAAATATAATTTAGATATTTTTTAAATCTAAAAGAGATAAAATAATAAAATAAAATAAAAAAAAAAATAAAATAAAGAAAGGTAATAATCAAAAGAAAAATGAAATGGATTGTATTAATTTTCTTAATTTTCTTCTTCTTTTTCTGTTGTTATTTTTTTTTTTTCTTCTCTTTCGGCTCTGATTTCATCAAAATATTTATGTGCCATTGCTTCTTTGGCTGTTAATCTCTTTGCATGGTCATAAACTAACAATTTATCTAATAAATCAAGCGCCACATCATGAGTTAAATGCTTATTATTTTGGTTGACGAATTTGTACCAGGATTTTCTTCTGTGTCTTCCAATAATTTTTTTATAGCGATTACTTAATTCTAAATTATAAGTGTTCAAATATTCATAAAGCCCATTTGTTCCCAAAATTCTTGCAATTTTGACCAACTGATCGTCATTATCGTTTCCTTTAAATAATGGATGGACAAAAAATAAAATTTCACCGAGCATACACCCAACAGCCCATAAATCAAGCGAATAATCGTATTCTCTATAATCAACAAGTAACTCTGGTCCTTTGTAATATCTTGACGCAACCCTGACATGGTATTCTTGTAAGGGGTGGTAATATTCTGTTTTGATTAAATTTTTTTTTTTTTTTATGGTTATTATTTAGCATTAAAAACAAAAAGAAGTTTATTTAAACCAATGGGATACAATTAATCCATTAAATAAAAGTAAATACAAAAGATCAAAATCGAAAAGAAAAAAAATAAATATTTTGAATAAAAAGTAAATGAGAAAGATAAAGCATTTAAATTGAGTCAACCAAAAAAAAACAAAAAAAAATACCAACACCAAATTAATTCTTTTTATCATCAATCAAAAAACGAAAAAAATTAAAATATTGTTTTTTTTATCATTAATTCTTGGGAATATTTTGAAAAAAAAATCGTTTTTATTCTTGAAGTTTCATTCTTAAGGTAATAATAAGGATTTAAAAGAAAGTCAGTAATGGACTTTTCAAAACATTCTGGTTTGTTTTACTTTTTTTAACTTTTCTTTTTTCATTACAAATTTTGAAAATTACATATTTTGTACTATTTGGAGATTGATATTAAAAAAGAAATGTCTGATCAGTATAATTGAAAAGAATTCAGAAAATAACCTTGAGTTAAATATAATTAGGCTAACTTGATTATAATTTTGCTCTGAATAAATTAAAAATTTGTATCTTTTCCATTTTAGAAACTGTTTTTTCAATAGTACTGTTAAAGACAAATTATATTAATTAAAATTTTCTCTCAAAGTTCAATAAGCAAGTTTAATGAAATTTCTAAAAATATCGATATCATTTGTAATTGCTTTTGTCAAGATCTTTGTCAAGATATTTTCTCAGCTAACTAATTAGCAAAATATTTGAGAACTTGAAAAATCTTAAATTTTCATTTATTAATTGGAAAATAACAGTAAAGTTTAAATTGAATTTTAATAACAAATTCCTTCAATAAATTCTTTTTTTGGAGTTACTATATAAAAGTTAAAAGATACAAATCCAGATTAATATTCGAAAATTTTTATTAGTGAAAAAAAGATGATTTGTAACTTAAATGTATAATTTTCAGGTCTTCAAAAATAAAAAGGCAAATAAATGTGAAAAATCTAGAAATACTTTTTTTTTTTTTTTTTATTTATCTTTGCAAATTGGTATGACTACTTCTTGTTCAAAATCAAATGGAAATCGTATTAGAAAAGTTAATTTGTTTTTTTGAGAAAATTTAACAAAATTTCTTTTGTAAATTAACTTGAATCCAGAACATTACATTCGAATGAGTATTAAGAACTACAAAAATTGCTCCTTTAAAAATGTTTGAAGAAGTCAAACCAGAAAAAAGAATAATTTTTATTGATTAGAATCGAATGGAAAAGAAAATTATCAGAAATTTAAGACAAAAATCTTGGTAAAAAAAAGTTATTCTTAGAAAAAATAATCAAAAGATCTTTAATCTGATAAATCAAAATTATGAAATTTATTGTTCATGTCGAGAATTTTTCAAAGTACTTATGATTAGAAAACTTGGAATAATCTGGAAAAGCTAATAAAAAAAATTGAAAATAAAAAATACTTACAATAGTAAAAAATATTTACATATTCTGTTACCTAGTGCCCCAATTTTCGGAGGTATTGTCTAGGTTTTTTTCAATTCAAAACAATTGAGTTAAATCAAAGATTTTACTGTACTCTTTCAAATTTTTAAAAGTAAAAAACACTAACAGCAGTGGAATACCAATTATTAATCACATCCTGCGAAAGTTTTATTTATTATTGTTACTCTTTTCAATTGGTTTCTTGCTTCTCCTGTGAATTCTGCTGAAGTGCCGTAGAATACCGTCAAGTGTTGCAGAGTGTTGCAGAGTGTTGTAGAGTACCGTAGAGTTCAGTCAAGCGCAGTAGAGTGCCTAGGTTTTTTTTAATTTTTGGAATATAAAGAAAATTAAATAAATTTTCTTTACATTTCAAAAAGTAAAAAAAACCTAACGGCACTTTTCCAGAATTCAAAAGAAGAGAGAAAAATCATAGATTTAACTCGATTCGTTTGAATTCTGGAAAAACTAACGGCGGTTTTATTGAGGTTTTCTGTTTTATCTGGAACGTGTTCTAGGTTTTTTTTGAGGTTTTCCAAATAAACAGAAAACTCAAGAAAACCTGACGGAGCTTTTCCAGAATTCATAAGAATTTTGTAAAATAAAGATTTTACTCTATTCTTTTAAACTCTAGAAAACCTAACAAAAAGTGTCGAGGTTTTTTTAATTTGGTCATGTAAATGATATTATTATTTTTTTATACACTTTGTACTGCCTTAAATTTGGCTAGACTTCACAGATCACCACAAAAAATTTTCATTGGATTTGAAAAGTAGATTGAATAAATATTATTTTAATATTTTAGATGATTACTGTCACAATTTATGCTAATTTTATTTTTTTATTAAGTGAATTTCACGTTTTTTTTTTTTTCTTCTCATTTTAAATCAGAAAGTAGATTATCAACTTGTTATCTTAATTAAAACCTACCGATCACTAGTTTAACATTTCAGTATCGATTAGGCCTTTTTTTGAGTTATTATCAATAATTATTAGCTGCATTATTTAGCAAAAGTTGAAGAAATTAAATTAACTTTTAAATAGTTACTTAGAACAAAGAAAGAAAAAATTAGTTCTTATTTTTTTTTTTTTTTGTATTTGAGAGATTTACAATCTCTTATTTTTATAATTTAATATACTTGGTATTTCTTTTTTTTTTTTTTTTTTTCAGTTCAAAAAAGGTTTTTTTCTATTTGCTAAAAAATAATTTTTCAATAATTGAAAATCCCTTTTTTTCGAAAAAAATGAGAAAAATAAAACACAAATTCACTTTATTTAATTTTGGATAACTCTTCAATTAAGACCAACTTTTGAAAAAGATACTAACAAATTTTTATTTGTTAAATTTTTCAAACTGAAAATATTTAGACAAACCGAAAATTTTTAATCAAGTATTTGGCAAAATTGATCTCATAAAACTGATTGATTTGTTCCGTCTGAAGTTAGCGAAATTTGAATAATTTTTTTTATTTTTTGTCACATTTTATTATCTTGAAGGCTTGAAAAAACAATTTTTTACTTTTTAAAATATTTTTTCATTAAAAGATTTTCTTCAATTCAATATTGATTCCGAAAGTGATAATATTTTATCAAATACTCATTTATTTCACTTTATCTCATTTAAAAGATCTGTATTAAAAAAAACGTGAAACGCACCCATTGAAAATGGAGATTACAAATATTAAGTTAAGAAGAAAAAAAATGTTGACTCTTGTTGGTTTATTATTATTATTACTACTAATTATACCTTTATAACCAAACAATAGAGTTCAATTTGTTATCAATTTTATATTTGAAATTATAATTTATTTATTCACAATTAAGCTTACCTTTTGCAGTTTATTTGATTACCTCAAATTTTTTCATCAGATTTTATTTTCTTGTAATTTTGTTGCTTAAGCAAGTAGTTACATTTTATCATTTTTAAAAATTTTAATTGTAAGAGCATTCCTGAAAAATATTTTTTGAGTGTTACAGGATATTGAAACTTTAAAATCAACATAATAATTCAATGCTCTCTTTGTGAAAAGAATCATAAGTAAATCAGAGTCGAATCTTTAATTTTTCAATTTTTTGAATATTTTTTTTGATTAAATTTTTAGTTTTATTAAATTAGGTTTTGGATCGAGAAATGTTCTGCAGTGAAATTATTTAAATTAATCAAACAAAAAACCAAAAAAAAAAAAAAATAAAAAAAATTTTATTTTAAACAAATCTTTTCTTTTAGAAGACCAAAAAAGAAGAGATCACCTTTAATATATTTTTTGAAATCAAAAATGAAAAAAAAAAAAATGACCAAAGTATATTTTTTGAAGATTTGTTTTTCTTGATCTTCTTAATTTTGGAATAACAACAAAAAGGTATTACCTTGAATTTCTCACCTCATTACTATTTATTATTATTTTACAAAACATTTTTTTTTAAAAAACTTTTTTCAAAATTCGAATTTCATATATTTTTTTAAAAAATAAGCCAAAACAATGAATACTGTTTCAAAAATTAAAATAAAAGGATTGAATTCTTTAAATCAAAAAACAGTTACAAAAGAATCAAATCAAAATAATTGAAAAATTCTTGAATGAATTTCAATCAGATTCAGAATTATATTGAGTTCTCATTTTAATAGAAAATAAATAATTATAAAATCAAATGAATTTGTCCAATAAATCTTCATTTCCTAAGAAGAATTCAAACAAAATATTATATTATCTTGAACCTAATCAAGAATTAGATAAATTTAAATGAAAAAAGGATTTTTAAGTTCAAATTTTAAAATTAATTAGAAATAACAAGTAATTTGTTTCTCAAAAATTTTACCAATAAAAAGTTTTTCAGTAAAGAATTAAAAATAAACCCAAGTAAAGAAAAAGTAATTGTATCAAATGTTAAAGATAAGATCAAGAAATAAATATTTTTTATTTTTTCTTGATTAATTGTTTTAATTATTTGGATTTCCTCTTTTTTTTTCATTGGTTACGAAAATATATTATACTAGGATATATTCCACTGTCTTTATTTATTCAAAATATTCATTTATTTTGATTAAGAAACAATTTTAATGATTCAGTTTCTAATAAACCTCGTGGTACTCAAAATTGGTAACATATACCTTATTACTTGTTATTTGGAATTTTTTTTGGGAAAATAATCGTTTTCTTTCTTTTTTTATGTTTGTATTTTTGTGTTTTTGTAATTTGGGTAATTTCTGTGGTGCTTTTTTTTTTATAAAAATTTTCTTGTTTCTCAAATAAAATAATAACAAACAAAACTATAATAAGAACATTTATTATGATAAATATTTTAAAAAATTGACTCTTTTTTATGTGTTTTTCAAAAGAATAAAGGAATTACTACGAACACAATCATACAATAAATTTTAATTTTTAAAAGATTTTTTAAAAAATACTTTAATTTATTTTCGAAAATTGAATAACTTTATGTCAAGAATTCATTTTTTCTTAGAGTAAAAAATCATTTTATTTTTAGGTGAGGAGTTAATATCTTGCAGTTTTTTTTGATCAAAATTAAAAATTCACCCAAATTTTTTCATTTTACACTGATCCTGACTTTTTAAATTCTTGGTTCGTAATTTATTTTGTTTTTTTCCTATAATTGAATATATGAACTTTTTTAAATATTTTTGAAAATAGAACAATACATTAAAAGAAGAATGAATGCGTTTATTTATATAATTCCTTTATTAATAATTTTAAAAGTGAGTAATTTTTGTGTATTTATATTAAAAATACCAAAATTAAAAAAAAATCTTGTTTTTTATAAATAAAGTAAACTATATTTCAAAAATTGTGGCTCATCTGAAATAATAAATTAAAAAAAAAAAAGATAAATTTGTTGAGGATCCCTTGCCAAGAAAACATAAAAGCTTTGTTTTTAATCTTTGATTGCAAAAAAGAAATTAAAATTAATTATTATTTTTAGTAGAATTTTTTTGGAAATGCAAAGTGACAATTTTCATTGATTTATTTGTTAATAGTTTCAGAAATTTGTTTATTTATCTTAATTGTTGAACGAAATATTCTAATTTCTTAAAAATGTGTCTAGTTAAATCAATCAAAATATTGTTTCAAGCATTTTTGAAAATGAAGAAAATGAAATTTGAAAAAACAAAAATTAAATTTGCTTGGTAATAAAGTAATTATGAATGTCTAATCTTATACTAATTACTACACAGAACTTTTAAATAATAGAGTAGTTGAAACATTTTAAAAAATAACTTTATTTAAAATGGACAATATTGATGATCAAACTGGATATTAAATATTTTTAAAAAAGTATTAAAAAATAGTTGGAAATTAACACATTGCTCTCACTTCATAAAAAAAAACATAAAAATGTAAAATTCAAATTGTTGGATAATTTTATATTTGGATTTGTAAAAGCAAAAAAAATTGTTTCACCAAAAACTATTTAAAACAGAGAAAGCAAGTTTATTGTTTTTCATACCCATGTCTGTTGTTTTACACAAAAATTTTTGAAAAAATGATCCTAACAAACCAAATTGCAAACATACATTAAAATTTGAATTTTTATTGTTCGAATTTTTGATAAACAATCAAAATATCAAATTATACGTACATTTCCTTCGCCACGAAACCAGAAGCTTCTTAGTGTGTGTTCAGAATTTTCATTTTTGAAATTGGCAAAAAAATTAATTTGAAGTGAGGGTTGTGTGGATCGAATAAAAAAAAATTCTTTTTTTTTTGGAAAAGAGGATGAATAAAATTGAATTCTAAAAGTAAAAATATTGAAGTTTCAAAGAAAAGGGTTCACTAAACATTCTGGAAAAGAAAAATAAAAAAAAAGTAATTTAAAAAAAAAACAAAAAAAAAAAATACAAAACAAAAAACACAAAGAAATTGAAAGCCAAACCTGCTAAACCCCAATCAATGACTCTAAGTTTACGTTGTTTGTGATCAATCATAACGTTGTGTGGCTTTATATCTCTGTGCATAATTCCGTTTGAATGGCAATAGTCGAGTGCAAGTAATAATTGGTACATATAATATTTTACGTCGTAGTCACTAAATGAAGGATAGAGTTCACGGAAGTCAAGGTTGTCTACGTACTCAAAAACTAATGAAGGCATCCCTGTTGTATTATTTTTGACAACGTCATAAAGCTTGACGATATTAGGCCCATTTTCCAAATTTTTGATAATTGACACTTCCCTTCGAATTTTTGATTGCCTTACAGGCTTTAGAACCTTGACAACACAAAGATCATTCGTTTCAATATTGACACCATCAAAGACTTCTGAATACTTTCCTCTTCCAATCCTTGAAATGACTTGATATTTGTTTTGTCTTCCATATGTTATTTGATATTTTTCATAATCCCAATATTCACGTGGCTTATTTTCATTCACATCAGCATATACCCGAGAGATGTCTTTGGTATTTTTTTTTTAATAGTTAGCAAAAATAGTTATAAGGAAAGGAAAAAATTAAAAAAGAAAAAAAGTTAAAGAAAAAAAATTGTAAAAATATTAATAATTTGTGTACAAAACAAAATGAAAAAGAAAAAAAAAAAAAAAAAATTATGTGAAGAAAAAAGGAGAATGATTTGATTTTTTTTGAAAAGAAGGTGTTTTGTATTGAGGTTTATTTGGAAAAAGTCAAGGTTTGTATTTTCTGGGATTATTCTTAAATCAAAATAAAAAAAAAAAAAAAAAAAAAAAGTAAAGAAAAAATATCCTTCATCTTAAAACGAAAGAAGTGTTTCAAAACCAAAAACGTACTCATAGTTTAAAAGATCTTCTTAATAATTCTTGGTTGAAAAAATTAAAAAAGGTTGTTGAATTTAAAAGAAAAAGATGAAAAAATGATTTTCATTTAACAGTTTCCAGAAAGTTTAGATAATCTATTAAGAAGCAAGAATTATAGAGTACTTATATGCTTAATTTGGAATTGGTTTCTTAAAGTTATTTCATCACAGTTTGTCGAAAAATTACAAGGTAATCTTAAATCAATTAAATAATAATTGTTCTTTTTGAATTTTTTCAAAGTTAGTTCAAACTTATTTGGAATTTGATAGTAAATGTTTTGAGAGCGATAGTCACCAAAGGGCGGATGACTTATTCGTTCTCGTTTCAAAATATAGATACTAAATAAATAAATCTAATCTAATTGTCTTACTTAATCATAACTTTTTTGTTCAGGAATAGTAACTCTTATTTATTATCCCTCTCAAAGATAATAGAGTAATTTTTTACATAAAGGCATACTTACACCAGAGATACAAAACTTCACTTGTCAACTTTAGAGAGATGAGTTATCTTTTTAAAAAAGATTTCATTTTTCACTAATGATATTTTCAGTAAAATGATCGATACTCTTTTTGTTGTATTTTTGGATTCCAAATTAGAATGATGAAAAAATTTTTTCCAAAACAAAATGAAATATTTACTAATTTTTCACTTTTTGATAACTTCAATTAGAATAAACACAATTGGGTAATAAAAGATCTTTGATCAAAAAATATTTTTAAAAATATTTTTCAATTTAAGTTGAAAAATCCAATTTTATAGGTTCTATTTAAATTTTTTTCAATTTAATAGTAAAAAATTTGAAAACTTTTTAGCTTCTAGCTATGATGTTATTTTATTGGATTTTAAAATAATTTTAAATATGATGAATACCTTTCCAATAGGAGATTCAATTATTTTGACTATTAAAGAATTATTTGTTTTTTTAAATTCGAGAAAATATTTTTTTTTGATTTTTTCGTTAATTTTTTTTTAATTTTTGAAAAATAAAGAGTATTTATTTAATTTTCTGTTTATCTCTTAAATAAAAAAACCCGAGGACACGTTAGTTAGGTTTTCCAGAATTCAAAAGAATAGAGAAAAATCAAATATTTTACTCAATTCTTTTAAATTCTGGAAAACTGCTGTTATCTTTTTTTTAATTTGAGAAATAAACTGAAAATTTTGGAAATTTTCTTTTAATTTCAAAAATTAAAAAAAAAGCTAGGCACCTTGCAGCACTCTAAGTACACTTTCAATTTGTTTTCCAGAATCTAAAAGAATTGAGTAAAAGTATAAATTTTCTGTTTATTGTAAAAATTTAAAGAAAACTACTGTTAACCTTCCAACATTGAAAAGGATTGAGTAAAATCTATAAAATATTCGGAAATGGGAAGTAATTCCCCAATCTCAAATTTTTGTTTAGATATTTCAATAAAAAATCATAATTTTCTTTAATGTTCATAAATGAAAAAATAAATCATGATTCTTTATTTTAAATAATATCAATTATATTATTTCTATTATTTTTGTTAATTAGAATTTGTTCTTTTACACAAATTATTTGATTTTTTTTATTTAATGGGTTTCTTTAGTTTTTTTTTTAAATTTAAGAAAGAAACAGAAAATTTATTTAATTTTCTGTTTATTTCTTAAATTAAAAAAAAAAAAAAAAACAAACACTAGACACGATCACCTAAGATGTGATCTTTATCCCCATATATCAACTGATATATATATATATATATATATATTAAATAAATTACACGTTTTTTTTTTTTAAATTTTTTTTATCATAAATACCTGAATATCTATTACCATAATTTATTTTTTTTTTCAGTTTTCATATGGGAGTTGAATACTCCCATTTTAAATTATTTTTGGTTATTAGTTTTAAATATTTATTTTTGTAAATAATTAGAAAATAAATAGATTTCCTTAATATTTCTAAAATTAAAAAAAGAGGCAATACACGATACTCCAAGGCACTTGATGGTACTCGAATATACCCCTTTTTTATATTTCTGCTGTAACTAATAATTCTTAAATATTCTTGAAATTTCCACCACGAACTATTTATTATCAAGTATTCTATCGAAATTGATACAGATTCACATCTACAAATTTTATTTTTTCTATTTTTCAATTACTATTTGTTCATTAAAAATTTTAAATTTTAATTTGTCTGAAATATGAAAAAAACCAAGAATTTCTAATTTCTTATTGAGTTTAGACTTTCTTTTATAAATTACAAATTCTGAGTTGATCAAGTTTTGACTTCAATTTTTTTTAAATTATTCTCAGAGAGTTTGAATTAATTGCTGAAAATTTGGCAAATTTTTTTTTTTATCTAAAAACCATTTATGTTGAAATAATCCTTTTTAAGTTCGATTAAAGACGAAAAATACATTAAATAATTGGCTAATACATATTAATTTAAACATTTACAATTTTAAACAGTTAACTAAATTGTTGTTGGTTCAAAATCAATTTTATTTTTTATTAATTATTTTTAACTTTTTTAAAGTCTTTGTGTATACACTTCTCTTCTTGAATTTATATTCCTAAATAAAAATGATGTTTTTTTTTATCAATTCTGGAAAAGAACTCTTTTACGGCTATTAAAACTCTTATAATAAAATAAATTTATTTTAATTCTTAAAATATTCAAGTATAATAATTCCAAATTTTATATTTTGAGTATTACAGAGTATAAATCCTTAATAATGACTCAAATTAAAAAGTGACAGAATTTGTTGTAAAATAAAAATCATAAAATTTCTAAATTTAAAATCAAGATGTTTTTCAAAATTCAATAAAAATAGTAAAGTAGTGAAAAAAATACCGGACATGAAAAAAATCCCTGACAAGATTTTTAATAGTGAATATTAGTAAAATTTTTGTGTAATTTCATTTATTTACAATCAAATCCTTTTTTTAATGATCAAGCTTCTAGCTATAACTCATCCACTTATTAGAATGATGATTAATTAAATCACACTTGTTCAAAACACCACCCAATCAATCAAAAAACAAGAATAAAAATTATCATTTTCCATAGTCTAGTAAAATTCTATAAAACTCGATTGTTTTTCAAAAAAGTTGATCAACTTAGACTATCAATCAATTACTCGAGTATTCTAGAGACACCTTACTTTGATGAACTTTAGGTAGGTTTATTACTAATCTCATAAAAAAATTGGCTATTTTTAATAAGGATTTCATTGAAAATAAAAAAAATTTTACTAATATTCACAATTAAAAATCTTTTCAGGGATTTTTTTCATGCCTGATATTTTTTTCCCTGCTATATATCTTATTTTTAACTTTTTGAATGAACTGTCTTCAAAGACTTTTGATATTTCTATACTGTAGAGTTTCAATAACCAAGTTATCCAATTTGTTAAAAAATCAACGAAAAATTTTATGATTTTAAAAAGTAGTTTTTTTCTTTTTCTTTCTTTTGGATTATCCAAACAATTTGATGTTTTAAGTTTCAGAGATGTATATGTTTTTTTTAATTTTTTTTCCCTGATTCAAGCTAATTAATATAACGTATTTTGTTTAATTTGCTCTGGAATTTGAAAAAAAATATTCTAATAAAATTTCTTGTTGATTTTTAAAATGAAGACCGTAGATAAATTCAACAAGAAATCAAAAAAAAAAAAAAAAATGCTTATAGATATTTGACATTTACAAATTTCTTTTTAAAGATCTGTAAATTTTTCTAATTTGAGTTTTACATCTTTTTTTACCGTAGTTCTTTTGGAAAATTATACCAGATTTATTTTATTTTTTTTTGTTTTATATGCCAATTCAAAAGAACGAATCTATATAAAGAAATTGTTTGTGGGACAAATTCCAAATTAAATGATTTTTTCTAGTTTTTCTGGACTTTTGAACACCAAACTCAAGATTGTTTTGAGACAGAATTGAAGGAGGGCGGTTGTTTCAAAAGTTATTTGAAAATCTGTCTATCAACAAATCCCTTAAATTCTTAAATCTGATCAAAATAAAAAACACTTTTATGAGGACTAATTTCCGATTAAACCAACTTGTAAGAAGAAAAATGTTTATCTTTATTATCATAAAAAAACCAACGAAGATACTAATACATCAGTAATCATATTTGATTGAAAAAATAAAGACTACCCAAAATCTCCAGACTTTTTTACTGCTTTTTCATTTTTCAAACACAACCAGAATTTAATAAACTTTCCAAACACTTTTAAAGGGTAAAAGCTTTGAAAAAGTTTAAAGTTATTTGGTAGCGGATCAGCCTGAAAAATTTTTATTTTTTCACAAAATATTTTTTATTTATTATTTAAAAATACTATTTATCAATTTAACAAAACCTATCAAAACTTATTTAATTGATTTTGGTATATTTGTTTCGATATCCCAAATCGTATCACCTCAATGTATCCTCAAAAAAAAAAATCAAAAAACAATTCTGAGAGCGGATCAAGTATCCAAACAGAATCAGGATCGGATTCAAGATCAGAGTCAAGTTACGATTCTGAAGAGGACTCAAAAACAGGATCGGAGTCAGAGTCGAATTCAGATTCTGAAACTGAAAATAGCTCAGAGTCTGATGTGATAGGATGGCCAGAGTGGTTTTGTGATCTCGAAGGAAACGAATGGTTTGTTGAAATACACGACGATTATTTAATGGACGATTTTAATTTTTATGGATTATCAAAGTATATCCCTCACTACCATTTAGCTTTGGATACAATTCGCGATATAGACAATGAAGAATCCCGTTTGTTTTTGTTTTTATTTTTGTTTGATAAATACTTTGTTTTGATTTTGTTTCTTCTTTATCAATTATTTTGAATAATTAAACAACCAGACGAAATTATAAATATAAAACTCTTCAACCAAACCATACAAATCAAGTTATTTATTTTGTAATGGCTGGTCGCTTGAAAAGAAGTGAATTTTTTGCTATTTATTTTATTTTTTAAGACGAAGAAGCAAATCATTCCAGGGAATCGTTTTTTCGAACCAAAATGAACAATTTTATTGTTATTTTTTTGAGAACCAAACACAAAGGTAGAAATCATAACCGATTGAGATATGAATAAGCCTAAATGAAAAAAGCTATGATCAACCATTTTCATATAGCTGTTCAAACCCGACCACAAAATTTTATGTATGCTCTAAATTAATTTTCTATTCGAAAAAATATTTTTCTTACAAACCACCAACTCTTTCCGACAAGATATGTGAAACCTTAAATGTTGGCATAGAGAACAAATTTTCTAAATTTGGAGTTTATTGATCTTTCTGTGTCACACAATTTCAAAAAAACGCCAACAATTTGGTAAAAAAAGTGAAAGAGGAAAAAAAGTCAAACAAGAGTTTTAATTGGGAAACCTTATTAGAACCTGAAAATTAAAATTAATTAAAAAATAGAAAAAAATAATTGGACAAATATAAAGTGGAGGACTAAATACAATAAGAGTTTTTGCAATACTATTTTTTGTGTTGGGTTTTTATTTGGTTGATCACTAATTAAAAATTTGTTGAAAAAATTGTATATTTTTGAGATCTTTAAAACTACTCTATCAAATTTTGATAATCAAATTAGATTTAGATTGGTTTTATTCATTTGATCGAAAACAATATAACAGATTGTTTGCCGGGGTTGATTTATTTCTTCTTTTTACACGGTTTTGCTTTTCTTTTTCAGTAAGGTTAATGTTCCCCATTAAAAAATGTGTTTTGAACTTTTTTTTCCTGTTTCACGTTTTTCTCAAATATTTAATCTTATTTTCAATTCCCTAAATTGCACAAATTAAAAGTTTTCACAATCCAAAATCAAACCCAAAGAATATTTTCAAGTTTCTGTGATTTCTGTGATTTTTTTTGTTTTGAAATTCAAGTTTTTGATTTATTTAATATACATACCTATGAATATACATACACACATTCCACACACAGACATACATACAGTTATAAATTCCTTATATGATTTAATAGTAAGAGAATTTTCTATTCCATCAAATAAATTTTTTATAATAGAAAACCATTTTCTATATATTTATAATTTTCAGAGTAGGACCGGAACAGCAGAAAAGTGAAAACGAATAGTGTTGAAAAAGCAACAATTAAAACGATTAACAATCCAAATAGGACAGTTTAAAGATCACCAATTGAAACTTCCTTGTCTTTTTTTGAAAATGAACCAAGAATTTTCAACAGAATGTTTGGTTTTTGTTTCAAAATTTCAATTAAAATTTTGTTTCAAAAACCTGAAAAATCAAAGAAAAAAGAAAACTTTTATAAAACAATAACGAAAATGTGAGTTGATCATTTCTTATTTGGCATTTTACTTTACATGATCAATATAAGTTTGTTAGGTTATATGATAATTAATTCATATACTCTAAATTAAAACCAATGGGTTTGCTGTCTAATCTAAAACACCCACACCATAAAAAATAAAAAAAAAAAAAAACAATTAATCAAGAAAAATGATCTTTCTATTTTATACAATTTTAATCATTTGAGAGTTTTTTTGAATCTTCCTAATTATAGTTTTTATAGTTTATTGAATTAATGATAAATCAGAAAAAAATATTCTTTTTTTTTTTTTTTATTGTAATTTAAGGGAGGAGTTTAGAATTCCTCTTGTTTGCCCAAATTCCTAAACTTGAATTTAGAAATCGTAGAAAAGATTCAAACATAGTTTTATTATCTACTAGAGTTAATAAAGACATTGAATCTTGTTTATTAATAATATTAAAAATATTATTATTATTTAAAAAAAGTGAAAAATTATTTTTTTCTAATCCAGAAATCCAGATTTTACGATTATTTTCATAGGCTGGGCAGTCGTTAGGTTTTCCAGAGTTCAAAAGAATTGCGTATAATTTTTATTTTTCTCCATTCTTTTGAATTTTGGAAACGTTAGGCACTTGACGACACTCTACGACACGATCACGGAGAAAATGATCCAAATCTTCAATGATATCCAAATCTTTATTTATTTTACACAATTGACAAAATTGTGATTTATTTTTGTTTAGAAAATAAGAATATCTATTAAGATAATTTGTATAATTTCTTCTTATTTAAAATATATGAAACTTTCCATTTTAAATATTTTTTGTCGTTAGGTTTTTTTTAATTTTAGAAATAAACAGAAAATTTTTAAAATTTTCTGTTTATTTCTTAAATTAAAAAAAATCTAGACACGACTGTTTGTTAATATTTCCCCATATCAAAATTATTTTCAAATAATTTTGTACTTTCCAACTTGGACTTTTTTTTAATTGATTAATTCGGGAAACTTCTAGTTCAGATTCTAATTCTTCTAAATTTCGAGCTTTCCAATTAATGTTTTCTGTTTCTTTTTCTCTGAAGGGAATTAGATTTATTAATTTATCAAAATCGCTAAATTTTTAATTTTTGAATTAATTTAAATTTTCTTTTGTAAATTGTGATTCTTGCCAAATAAATTTTTACTTCAGTTTTATAGATAAGTCTTGGGGAATGTGGGTTTAAAAAATATTCTTTTTTTGATACAAAGAAAAATCAAAATTTTGAAACGTATGTTAAAAAAAAAAAAATAAATAAATAGATTCATTGATGATTTGGACTATTTTCCAGGGAATTCTCCAGCCTATGAAAATAATTCAATAGTCTGGTTACATTCATTTTAAATAAGTAATGACTTTTTTTTTTTTTTTTTTTTTGAGATTTTCAAAATTAAAACCTTTTCAAAGTTTCCTGTTTTAATAAAGTGTGAACTTTTTTTTAAAAAAAGTAATTTTCTTCCTACTCCAATCTGCCTTACATTTTGAGGCCGAGTTATCACTTTTCTAAAATATAAAATTTTCAAAAAGTTTAAATTCTTGAAAATTTTTCACTTTCTTAAAATATAATACTTCATAAAAGTTTCAAAAAATTGAGGAAATTTTTGAAAACAGATGTATTAAAAAATAATTCTTTTATATTTGCTTTTTTTTTTTTTTTTAAATCATTATCAAAAAATTTTTGAAAACTTTTTTTTTGTTTTAATGACATTCAATAAAAAGATTTCCAAATGTAAAAAGCTTTAATCTTCATTACTACTTTTTGATTTTTTTTTTTCTTTTTCTTTTGTTTAAAGAATTGCTTTCAAAAAAGGATAAAGAAACACTCGATAAAGAGGCTGGATTATTATATGGATTGATTCATGCTAGATATATAATAACAAGAAGAGGGATGAAAGATATGATTAAAAAAATAAAATATTATACCTTTGGAAAATGTATAAGATACCAATGTAAAAATAAATTCTTGATTCCAATTGGGCTCCATGATGTACCTGGAAAAGTATTATTATAATTTTTATAATTCTTATTTTTTTTTTTTTCTGATTGTAATAATTCACTCAATTAAAAAATAAGATGTATTACATCTTAATTAATCCTTATTTAATTTCAAAAAATATTTATTTCTTGTTAACATTCTTACCATATACAAACGGATACAAATAGAATTCTGTCAAGGTATATTGTCCAAACTGTCAAAAAATATATCACGCGCCAAAATATGTATCTTCCATTGATGGAGCATTTTTTGGAACAACCTTTCCTCACTTTTTCTTATCAACTTTTCCACAATTTAAACCAAAACATGTTAAAGAAACCGCATTCGTTCCAAAAATATTTGGATTTGAGATACACTCGTCTGTGCCAAAATATTATATAAAGGAAAAAATCACTTCGATTAACAACATTAATGAAAAAAAAACATTTGAGGAACAAATCCAAATTGAAAATGAAAAATAAAAAAAAAAAAAGATTGATTTTAATAAAAATTGAAAAATATTTTTCTTGTTTTTGATTTTAAAATTTAAAATAATTTTGAGATATCTCTATTTAAACTATTATGCATGATTTTAAAAGTCTTTGAAATTTTTTTTAAAGATCACTAAAAATAAATAAAATTATTTTGTGGTGTTTTCAAAATAATCTACATTATACATGTTTGGCAGTAATAAAATAACCTGTTATTTTAGAGAATATAAAATACTGATAGTAATTAAGTTTACTAGAAAATTTTTTTGGGTTCAAAGTCCACTAAAAATAATTGTACTTCTTATCGATTATCAATACCTATGAGAAAATATTAAAAAAATTCTATATTTAAAATCAGTAGAGCATGTAAAAGTAGGGTATTGTTGGATGTAAAGAAATGGAGACAATGGAGCTTTTATGTTTGTAAATATATTTATAAACTGGCCTATTCCCTTCTTCATCAAAATTTTAAACAGGAACCAGCTTTTGACCTATGTTTAAGGTTTATTTATTTATTTTTTGTGGGCTCTATTTGATGCAAGGGGGCCACTCTATTAATTCGAAAATGTGTTCGGGCTAGTTTCAACTTACAGTAAATGTTTCACTAAACAGATATAGTTTGATCCTGTGAACAATGTTACTATTTTGCTTGAATTCTAATCAATTCCCATTATAATTTTATATTACGAATTTCATTTAAGGATTTAACAATATTAACATGGAAGGAAAAAATACAAGATTAAGATCTATTTTTTTTTTTAAGGGAATTTCAAAAAGGAGGAAAAAAATATTGAAAGAAATAAACTGGGCTAAAAAAAGGAGAAAAAAATTTTAAAGTTCTGTCGAAAGATTGGTGTTTTTATAACTCTCAAAAAAAAAAATGAATTACTTTATGATCCAAGTACAAATTAGTACTTTGAAAGAAATAATTTCTACCAATTATTTGAATGTTTATTGAATTAAATTTTCACATTGTAATCTTTTTTCTTCTAAAAACTAATAAAATCAACCGTATGTTTTCAATTAATTTTTAATTTATGCTTTTTTACAAAGATTATCATCATAACAAAGAAAGAGACTTTTGTGTTCTCTTATGTGTAGAAACTTTCTAAATTAAAAGGATTATGTAAATCATTAAAAATAAAGCTCTAGAAAACAAAAATAGACTTTACAAAAAAGGTAAACCTTTGCTTATATTAAAATTATAAATTGGAATTATTTGGATTTCTTTTTCAAACAGATCCACAATTACAATCAATTATTCTTGAAAACTATTTTAAAAGTTAGTTCCACTTTTAAAACACAAACTTTCAAACAAAATTTATAGCACAGAAAAAATCTCAAATTAAGGCACGTTTTTTTGGAATAATTTATACATTTTATTTTTACTCAAATTTGAATTTGGTTCTTTAATTGGAGATTTTTTTTGTCTTTTAATTTCGTTGAAAGTTTGTGCCTTGTAAGTGGAACTGAATGTAAAAGGAACATAACTATGAAATGAAAATCTTTTCCCTTGGTTCTTCCAATAAATGTTTTTAAAATGAAAAGTTTGTTAAATACAAGAACTCAAGAGCAGTCTTCTATTTATCTGAGTTTCATTTTTTGGTTAATTTTGATCTTTCTTCTCAAAGTCTCTTTTTCCAAAAATATTGATAAATGAAGAATATTAAACACAATTAAAATTAAGAAAAACAACCAACACTTCTAATCTCTTCAAAATTTAAACCTATTGTACCTAAATCACAAATATCAAAAAAAAAAAATAAAGTAAAAAATCATTTTTTCTTTTTTTTGTACTTCTGGAAATGTCTATTTCTTCAGTCCTTTTTAATTATGTTGAAGTAATTGACCCAGAGAAAACAACCAAAAACACAATTTTTTGTGAAGAGTATGATTCTACACTCCCAGCTGGATTTTCAAATCATCAACCGAATGGACTATCACTTTCAAAATTCTTTTCTCTTTCAGAGTGTTTAACCGATCCTGTATGTTTCAAATTCCATTCTTTAAAGTTTTACAAAAACACCACCATAAAAAATTGAAAAGGAAAAAGGGCTTTCTCATTCAAAAAAATGCCTCTTTCAACTTAGGTTAGCGTATGTTTTCTTGATGGACAATTTTTCCGAAAAAAAAAAAAAAAAAAAAAAAAAAAAAAAATCTTCCTTTTTGATTGACCAAAACAAGAAATTTTAAAAAGATCACTCATGACTTGAAACATTAATAAAATCCAAACAAACTTTGAAAGAATTCAAAAGATTTAATTGGATTAACTGAAAAACTGGAAAAGAACAAATCGGAAAACGAAAGTCTTGAAAAATTATTTTTGAATTGGAAAACACAATTTATGAAAATAAATTGGTTTGAAAAAAATAGGACTTAAAAAGTCTCCAAAGTTTTACTTCAAACTGATCTCTTCACTTTTTTTAGCAGTTTGAAAAAAACGTTATTCAACTTTTAGTTCGTGCTTTTTGCAATCATCTTTAATTGACTTATTAAATTATTCCAAAATTCATCAACTTTTTTGAAGAAATTTAAGAAAAAAAAAAAATAATGACAAGACAGTCAAAAGGAATTCTTTTTGACTCGTCTCGAAAAAAAATTTGGTTAATTTTTCTCTTTTCTTTTTTATCATTGTTCTTTCATTTTTATATTTCAAAAAGGAGGCTTTTCTTAATTGGTACACAGAATTTTCAGAATTATTTTTGAAACATTACAAAGACTGGTACCCAAATTTGCTTGTCGTTAATAAAATTTTTGGAAACAAAATTGAAAAAGAGGATGTAAATGTTAATGGAATCGAAAAAGATCAAGAAAATGAAAAAAAAAAAAAAAAAGAAAAAGAAAAAGAAAAAGAAAAAGAAAAAGAAAAAGAAAAAGGAAAAGGAAAAGGAAAAGGAAATGATGAAAAACAAAACAAAAAAAAGAAAAGGGAACCAAAAAACAAATTAAGACGTGTCAAGTCCCTAAATATTAAGAACATTAAGAAGCGCAGAAAGTCTTTCAAGCTTTTAAAACAACAGAGAAAAGTTACTCAAAACAATGAGAAACTATTTGATTTAATTAAAAATAATATTGCTCATGGTCCTATATTTTTGATTAAAACACTACAAGTTTTGTATTATTTTGAAAAGAAACTTCGTTTTCATTATCTTCCAAAATTCACAGGTAATTGTTTAATTTTTGTAAAAAAATTTTTGTATACTCTTACTTAAAACAACTTTCCTATTTATCGATTGGAAATTTTTTATAGACTATTGAGACATGATTCACTAATATGATTTACATTCAATGGCAACATACTTTAATTTTAGACTTCTCCTTGGTCGCCGCTAACCCCTTAACCAATATAAAAAGGATGGTTTTTGTAATGAATCTGAGGAATTTATTTGAAACGTACATCCTTAATTCACCACTCAATATCCCATTCAAAACTCCTTTGAAATACCCTGAATATGTTATACCAAAACCTTTGGTATTTGTAAACAATAAAAAAAAAATAATTCTCCAAAAGAAAAAAAAAACCCTGGAATTGGTCAAAAATAAAATTTTAATTTTGGGAAAAAAATTTTGATTAAAAAGATTTTGATTGTGATACATTGAAAAATAAAATGGAAAATTTTAATTTAGAAATATCTCAATTTTGATTTATAAATTATATAATGATTATTATTAAAAAAATAATAACAAAAAAATCTCCTATCCAAGTTGATCTAAGGTATTTCATATAAAAGTGGTGATTTTTTTTACATTTCCAAATAATATTCTCTTCGTAAGTTGTTCTATCTGTAAATTGATAAAATAAAAAAAATAAGAGAAATATTAATACTCATTTAATCAGTATATATTGGATATATTCAATAATATTCATATGTTCATCAAAAGATTTCTAAAAATGAAAAAAAAATCCCACACATTTTTTATAAAATGAAGTATAATATAGCAATTTCAAATCTGTTGCACATGGGCTAACTTTCGACAAACTTTTAATTTTAAATTAAACTTTCTTTACATTTCAATATACGTTAATATTGAATTAAAGTTTTAGCTCTAAAACACAAGTCTGCAATAAGAATGACAACCTTCTTAAATAAAATTTTTGGATTTTTTAAAAACTTCTATAAACTTTTTTAAAAAAACTCCTTTTTTTTTTTTTTTATTATTTAACGGAGGAGAGGCGATCCAACAAAATTACCTCATGTTTTTACTGTTAGTTTTTATTATAATTGGAGGAAAAATATTTTAATTCCTCTTATTTACCGTTAGGTTTTTTTTTTACTTTTTGAAATAAAAAGAAAATTTCTTTAATTTTGGGTTTATTTCAAAAATTAATAAAAACCGCCGTTAGGTTTTCTTGAGTTTTCTGTTTATTTGGAAAATATAATGATTTTCTTTAGGTTTTTTTGAGTTTTCTATTTATTTGGAAATCAATAGATTTTCGTTAGATTTTTTTACTTTAGAAATAAACCGAAAATTTTAATAAATTTTCGGTTTATTTCTAAAGTAAAAAAACCTAGAACACTTCACAAATAAATAGAAAACTCAAAAAAACCTCGAACACTTAACAAATAAAAAAGAAAACCTCAAAAAAACCTAGAACACTTCACAAATAAATAGAAAACTCAAAAAAACCTCAAACACTTAACAAATAAAATAGAAAACTCAAAAAAACTTAGAACACTTCACAAATAAAATAGAAAACTCAAAAAAACCTAGAACACTTCACAAATAAAACAGAAAACCTCAAGAAAACCTAGGTACTTGACCACACTCTACGGAACTTCACAGAATTCCTAAATTGTGTTTTAGTAATTTTGTTAAAGACTCAAAAATAAATTTATTACCCACTAAAGCTAATAAATATGATGAATCTCTTTTTCTAATAATATCAAAAATAGTAATTATTTTTGAATATACTAGAAATATTAAAATTTTTTAATTCGGATATCCAGATTTTACGATTATTTTCATAGGCTGGGCAGTTCCATAAAAAAACTCCTTTTTGTGAAGGATCTAAAATATTAAGGACAATAAGAGAATATTTGTGACCAAAATAACAATTGATCATTAAAAGTTTGTCAAAAGTTAATCCATGCTCAATGGGTTTGAAATTACTGAAAATATCAATAAAAAATTGACAAGATGGTAAGGATTCAAACGGTTTTTTTAAAAAATAAAATACTGCTATAAATTTTTTACCTTCTATTGGGAATTTTATCATGATTAAAAAACTTTTTAGAAAAAAATTGATTAGGATCCAAAAAGAAAAAAATAAACCAATCAATTTTGACAATAAAAAATATCAAATAAAAGCAATAATGAAAATTTTTAATATCCCATTTAAATAATGTCTTACAATACTAACAAACAAATTGGATAATTATTAAGAATCAATAAATGATTATTAATAATAATTTTGGATGTTTAAATAGTTTATATTACAACTAAAAATTAATAAAAATATTTTAAAATAAATTTACCCCTTTTTTTTTTTGGAAATAGCTTACGTTAGGAATTAATTTTTAATCTTTACATTAACTGTGATTCGATTAATAATAAAAATAATTTCTTCTCATTAAATATTTTTATTTTATTTTATTAATAATTGTAATAATATTCAAAGAAATAAATTCAATTGTTGATCTGTCTAGTGTTATATGCCTTGATGTAATTTTAATATTATTTCGGTCAAAAAGCGATATGGAAACATTATATCGTTATGGTGTTTTAAGTTTGATTTCATCTTTAGGTGACAGTACCAATTTATTATTTGAAAAGGTATTAAAGAATTTAACAATAGGCCAAGATAAAAACAATCGCACCACAAATAACGAAACAATCACGGTGAACAAAAATGAGAAGAAAGAGAGCACAAAAAAAGAAGAGTCCAGTAAAGCAATAGATCAACACAATTTATTATTAATTGAATATATCATCTCAAAAATTGCAAGTTTAATTTTATCATTTTCAAAATGTTCAAGTGTTCATATCAAATTGAAAGCAAATAAAAATGTGCCACTTGATTGGGTACAAGAATATGGGTTATTTGAAATAATCACTGGATTTATTGAAAAAATGTTTCAATTAAACAACAATTATCAATTGTCTCAAAATCAATATTCAATTTTAGTATTATTATTAAATTTATTAAATGAATTGAATGATAATGAAACAATTGAGTTTAACACAAAAGTAAACTTTACAAAAAAATTATTCCCATTATTATCAAAGCCAAAAATTAAAAAAAGGACATTAAGAATTTTCCCCAAAATGAATAGTAAAATTCAAAAGCAATATTATAAGAATTTATTTTATTTTTGTGAAAGGAGATTTAAATTTTTAAAAAATTGTAGAGATTTGACAATTAAATTAGAAAAATTAACAAAGTCTACTAATAATACTTTGTTTTTAATTAGTGAAAAGAAAAATTATTTTGAATATCAAATTAGATTAATAATATTAAAAATTTTATTAAGTTTGATTAAAAATAGACCAAAAATTGAATTAGAATTAATCAAAACAATTAATTTTTCACAAATTTGTGATTTTATTCTTTGGATTTCTTACAATTTTTCATCAAAAAATTTAACCAAATATAAAAAAGAACAGAAGGAAATGGAGGAAGAATTAAAAAACTTCAAAACAAACAAAATTGATAATGAAAAAATAAAGGAAATTAAAATTTATTTAACTAAAAAGAAAAGTCAAAATGAAAAAAAGAAGACCAAAAAAAATAAAAAAAAAAAAAAAATGAAGAAAAAGAAAAAAAAGAAAAAAATAATCTACAAGTTGTTTCCTATTAATAAAGAATTAATTTTTGAAAATTATTGTAAATTATTTTATTATAATAATCTCAATTTAAAAAGGGATGAAGACAATAATGAATTGTATAAAAGAAATTATTTAAAAAATGAATTTAACAAAAATTTTAAAATTATGAAAACAAAAAAAAAAATGGATAAGAACAATACTAAAAAGAATAAATTAGTTTTAATAAGCAATTTAGAAAATAATATTTATATCAATGAATTATTTGATATTTTGAATAACATAATTTTTTATTCAAACAATAATTTAAAAGAGTTATTAAAAAATAATACGCAAATCGAAAAAAAGGAAAATTTTTTAAAATATCAAATCATCAATATTTTAATAAATTTATTTAATAAAAACTATAATAATGATAATGAAAACAAGAAATTTCGGTTTTTATTAAAAAATATCTCCCCAATATTACAATTTGAAGTAATAAAATTAATCTATAATAATTATCATATATTAAATTTAAATATATTTACAACTTTAAATAATGATCCTGAATCGACTAATAATGAAACTGATAATATTTTTTATAAGATATTAACAAGTAAATTTTTTATTAGAAAATTAAATCATATTAATTTACCCAAACAAAATAAAATCTTATTTTTGAATTTGAAAAATAATATTTTGAATTTTTTGAAATGGACAGTGATAAATAATAATAATGATAATAATAATAATAATAATGATAATGATGATAATACAATAGATAGTACTTTACAGTGTAATTCATTATTATTGTTATTAAACAAATCTATGAAGAATTTTGATTTAATAATTATTTATCAAGCAGGATTTTTTTTATTGAAAATTATCAAAAAAAATTTCCCTCAAAATTGTAATTTTTTATATTTTATTGACATTATTTCACAAATTTCACAATTGTTATTATTATATTCAATTAAATATGATTTTCAAAGTTATAATTTAAATTATAAAAAATTATTTATTAAAACTAGGAAATTATATTTTTATATATTAAACAATCTATTAATTAAAGAAAAAATTTTAAAAATTTGTTTACAAAGTGAATTTTTAAAAGATCATTTATTTACTTTAATTTATGAACAAAAATGTGAAAATTATACCTTAAATCAAATATCCAAAATTTTGAAAATTCAAAACACCACAAGCAACAATAATAACAATACCAATAATAACACTAATACAAATAATACCACTTTAAAAATTAATTGGATAAAATCATTATTATATAATACTTTCAACCAAATAAAAAAAAAGAAATTAAATAATGAACATTTATTTTTTATAAATCAGAAAAATGAAAAGGAAAAAATTAATTTGATTAATAATTTATTAAATTTTTTATCAAATGAAATTCACAATAATAAATATTTACAAGTTGAATTATCAGACTCTGGTATTTTTATTGATTTATATAATTTATTTCAAAATGATTATTATAATTCTTATATTTATGAATCCATTTTAAATCTATTAACCAAATTATTTTATTTGAATAAACAACTAATTAAAAAATTTGATGTTGAATTTGGATATATTAAATTAAGCAAATTAATTTATCGATCAACAAAGAATAAGCCAAATGATAAGGTGATGAAATTATTATTAAATTTACTTGTTAACAAAGAAGATTTTAATTTAAAAAATAATTATTTAATATTGAACAAATATATAATAATTGTTTTATTTAAAACCTTTTTAAAAAATAAAGATGTACTTTCAATAAAACTATTAAAAATATTTATAAATTTAGCTGAAAAGTCAATTAATAATTTATCTAGTTTTTGTAAGATTTCTCTAATTTCATTATTAATCAAATTTTTTCAAAAAAATTATCAAAACAATTCAATGCGATTAATAAATAATAATAAAATAATCATAAAATTAATATTAAAATTAATTATTTTAATTGGTTCGTTTTCAATCACTGTAAAAGAATTAAAATTATTAATAAAACTGTTTACTAATTTTAAACCCGGATACAGACCAATGTATAGCTACAAACTTAGTAAAGCCCTAAATAAAATGACAATTAGTTCAATGGATGGCCCACAAATTTTTTATAATTTTGCACGATTAAATTCATATTTAAAAATAGACCCTATTTTTAATTTCCCAATAAAGTCATTTAATTTTTTTACTTGGTTAAGGGTTGAGAATTTGAAAATAAAAAAGAATTATCAACCACGGGTTTTTTCTTTTTTTAATAATAAAATTAATTTTGGTATTGAATTGTTTTTTAATACCAATACCAATTATATTAATCTTGGAACTAAAAAAAAAAAAAAAAAAAAAAAAACTGATCAAGATATTAATGATTATAAAGATAGTGGTAGTGTTAATAATAATAATAATAATAATAATAATAATGATAATGATAATAATAATAATAGTGAATATAATTTAAATTACAGAATTTATTGGAATAAAAAATTAAATGGTAAAAATAAAATTATTCAACAGGAAACTATTGCCGCATTTCCATTAAACAACCAATATTTTGAAATTAAAAAATGGTTTTTTTTAACTTTAAATCTTTCAATTACTAAAAAATCTAACCGCTGTAAAGTTCAATTATTTATTAATTCTCAATTGATTAATACAGAAGTAATACCTTACCCTTCTGAATTGTCGGAGAATGTAAATTTTGATATTAATAAAATTGGGTCATCTTCATTTTTAATCAACAAATTAAACTACGATAGCAATGACGACGAAGATGATATAAATAAATATGAAAGTAAAATAAACAATAAAAACAATCGTTCCTTTTTTGGTCAAATGGGTACCATTTATTTTTTAAAAAATAATTTGACGCAAGTTCAAATTAAGGAACTTTTCACATTAAGCTCAAACCCCTTTTTCACTTTTTTCAATATTCAACAAAATAAAAATTTAAATAATTTGTTTTCATTAAAAGAAAAAATTATTTTATTATTTAATCCAAATATCATAAAGAATTCAATTTGCTTAAATGAAACACCTTTGATAAACAATGGAAATGAAAAGCCAATTTCATCAAAACTGATATTTGTATCTAAATGTAAAATCAGTAATTTGATTAAATTAATTCAATGCATCGGTGGAATAAAAATATTTTTACCCTTATTTTTACAATTCAGCTTACCAAAATTTAATGAAGACAACCAAATCCAAAATGATCAAAGTCAGAATAATGGAATTGAAATTAGGAATTATGAAAAATTAATAAAAATTATTAAAAATTTAATGTTATCTAACCCAATTAACCAACGGTTATTTTTTGAATCAAAAACGATTGAGGCACTCGGATATTTAATAAGAAAAATCAAATTAAACGAGCACCCACAGAATTTGACATTTTTTAAACAGATTTTTAAATTAATTCAAAATGTTAATGATGAGAAATTGTTTTTTTCATTTTTGAAAAATATTTTATTTAATATGAAAATATGGGAACTTTCAAATTTTGCAATCCATAAATTTCTAATAAAATTTCTATCTTCTTTTCTTTTGGAAAATAATAATAATAAATTTTCGAAAAGCATAATTTCGATAACAGATTTAATAAATATTATTACAATATGGTATCCAATTCAAAAAAAAACCTTTTCAAAATTTATACCAAAAAACAAATTAAATTTAAAGCAATTAAAAAGAATTAGATTTCTGTATCTTAATTTATTGAAGGATTTATTAATCAATAAAAACTCAAAGAATATGCAAACGAATAATGTTAATAATTCAACCATAATTACATTAATTAATAAGAAGGCAACCACAAACACAAACACAAACATAAACATAAACACGGGCACAGGCACAAACACAAATGCAAATGTGGATACAAATATGGATTCGAATATAAATATGGATACAAATGGTAGTATTGATAAAAAGGCAAAAATAGCAGATCAACAATTATTGTCTATTTTCCAATTGTGTTTAA
This sequence comes from Anaeramoeba flamelloides, assembly GCA_027625915.1. NCBI lineage: Eukaryota > Anaeramoebidae > Anaeramoeba > Anaeramoeba flamelloides. The sequence goes on along the minus strand of JANTQA010000008.1, from coordinate 13,554,686 downwards.
TTAATAATAATAATAAAGAATTAAGTTTTTTAATAAATTTAATAATTGATTTAATCAAATTGGATTTGATCATTTTAAATGATGATTTTATTGATGTTATTTTTATTTTAATACAATCAAAAACATTAAAAAGTAAGGAAATACTTTGGGAACTAATTTATCAAATCCAAAAAAAAAATCAGAAAAATTCTTGTAAAACCTTTTATTTAAATAATAAAGATTACAAAATTAATTTTTTTAAATCTTTGTTATTCCAAAAGGGTAATAAGATTGGGGATATTTATTCGAAAAAAATTTTAAAAACTTTATTTCAAATGTTAATAAACGATGATCAATTGCATTTAATTGAGAAAAGGTATAAGAATGGCAATGGTAATAATGGCAATGATAATGATAATGATATTAACATTGAAAGGTCATGGTTAATTGAAATTATTCTAAAATATTTACTTAAATTAAATACTAAAAAAATTACCTTACAGTATTTACAATATTTTATTTTATTAATAAATAATAGCAATTTAAATTCTTTTATAACAAATCATAATTTTTTCCATTTATTAATAAAACTAATAAATTTAAATTATGTTGATAATAATAAAAAAATCAGAAAAAAAGATTCTTCCAAGGCAATCATACATAAATGTTTTGAATTTCTTTCATTATTATTTTTTAACATTTTAAAAACCCAAAATAATAGTTGGAAAATTTTTTTAATACTGTTTTCAAAAATTATTTATTCTTCAAAAAAATTAAAATTTAATGATTCTTATTTCTATACAAAATTTTTTACTTATTTAATCGAATTATTAAAAAAGGACTTTTTAGATATAAATTCAAAAAAAAAAAAAAAAATTAATAAATCTTCAATTTTTATTACAAACTTTTTAGATTTGGCCACTGTCATGTATTTAATCATTTTCAAACAACCAATAATACACTTTATAGATAATAACAATAACAATATTACCACTACTAGTACTGTAACAAATACTACAAATACTGTGGTAAACACAGGTGGTACTACTACAAATACTACTACTACAAATACCAATAATGCTAATACAAATATAAATACAAACACTCTTGTCACCACAACAACCACAACGAACAATACTAATAATAATAATTTAAAAGAAAATACACAAAATAATGATCAAGAAAATAATAATAATCAATTGAATGAAAATAATAAAAATACAAATATAATCAATAATCAAATTATTGTTGAATTTAAAACTATTTTTGATCAAAGGGGAGACTGGTCATATAAAGAATTAGCTAGTAATTTTTTAATTTTTTTGCAAGATATACATTTAAATCAATTTCTAAATATAAAAAATTCTTTTCATATAATTCTTATTCAATGTCAAATGTTCCAAGAATTATTAAAGGAAAAAAAATTAACTGATTTTAAATCAAATTTAAATATATTAATTTCATTTTTAAATTATAATTTACAATATTTGAAATCAAATTCTAATTTATCCTCAAAATCTGAAAATTTAATATTTTCAATTTTTTTATTTTTATACCAAACATTGATATCTACTTATAATGAATGGAAATCTTCTTCAACTCCAATATCAACATCATCTAACACTGTTAAGAATAACAACAAAGGTGACGAAACATATAAAATAATAGTTGATGAATGCTTTGAAAGACTGAAATTTATTTTGGTCAAAATTAAAAAATTAATATTAAAAAATTATGATCTATTTATTAATTTAATAAAAGATGAAAAGCTAATTGAAAAAATCATTTCTAACATTGAATTAAATAAAATTAATTCCAATGAAATGATTTTAATTTGTAAATCATTCCAAAATATTCAATGGGAACAATTATTAGGTACTACTATTTTACCATTTTGGTATAATTTTTTCCAATTTTTAAATAATCAGAAAATTGACAAATTTTTACAATTCCATTCAATTGAAATTGAAAATTTATTTATAAACAAAATAAATAATAATATTGATAATATTAATAATGAGAGTGAGAATGATAATATGAATAATTCGGATAATTATCAAATTAATTCCAAAAAAATTAATCAAATTATTAAGCAATATGTAAACGAAGAAAAAAATTACGAGCAACAAATACAATTAATCAATTCTCTTCAAAAACAAGCTTGGGATAAAATATTTAAAGAACTTTCGAATGAAAGAGGTATTTGGAAATGGAGAACAGATATTTCATTAGCCAATTACTGGAAAATTGATAGGAAGGAAAATAAATTACGACAAAGATTACAATTAAAACGAAATTATCATTTTGTAGATCATAAAGATGCTTCAATAAAAAGAGATTTAAAAATTAATCAAGAAAGTAAAGTCAATTTTGCTAACAAAAGAACTCCTCAAATTCGAAAAGCTACCACTCTTTCTTTTTTAGAAGGAAATTTAAATCCAAATTTAATTCAGAAAAATTATCAATTTAATAAACAAAAAAAATACAATAATGGAAAAAATATCAATCACAATAATACTAATAATAATAACAACAATAACAATAACAATAATGATGATGATAAGGATAAGGATAAGGATAAGGTTAAGGATGGTGAAATTGATAATAAATTAAATAATGTTAAAAAAGTTGAAACTAAAATTGAAAAAAATATTCATAAAAATAAACAATATTTGTTAAATGAAAATTGTAAATATCTATCTATTAAAGAATTTTTAATTGGTAAATTTATGATTACTTTTGATTGTATTCAATTTTTTCCTAATAATAATAATCAAAAAAATAAAAATTCTTTAAAAAAAAAAATATGGCAAATATCTAATATCAATAATCTTTACAAAAGAAGATATAACTATCAAAAAAAAGCACTTGAAATATTTTTTATAAATAAAAAAAACATTTTTTTAATTTTTGATGATTACAAATCCCGTGAATTAGCAATTAAAAAAATCTTATCAACAAAGCTACCAAAAATACAACAATTGTTTTTAACAGACGATCCCAGACAATTAATGAAACGATCAGGGTTTACAAAAATGTGGCAAAAAAGAGAAATCTCCAATTTTGATTATTTAATGAAATTAAATACAATATCGGGGCGAAATTATAACGATCTAGCACAATACCCAGTTTTTCCTTGGATTATCTCGAATTACCAAAGTAAGGAATTAGATCTCAATGATATCAAAAATTATAGAGACTTGTCCAAGCCAATTGGGATGATCAATGAAGACAATTTGCAAATAATTGATGTAAGATATCGTATGCTAGCAAAGGATAAAAAATCAGAGATCCCCCCGTTCCATTACGGGAGCCATTATTTGAGCATGGGGTCCGTGCTATTTTATTTGATGAGGATGGAGCCATTTACTACGAAGGAAATTGAGTTGCATGATGGCGCGTTTAACCACCCCAATAGAGTCTTTCGGTCCCTTGAGCAAACCTGGGATAACATATCGAATACCCTATCGGACATTAAAGAATTGATACCAGAATTTTATTATTTGCCAGAATTTTTAATGAATTTAAGTGACTTTGATTTAGGGAAAAAAATCGAAAATAAAGAAAAAATTGATGACGTCATTTTGCCACCGTGGGCAAATAATGATCCTTATGTATTCGTTAGAATAATGCGGCAAGCACTAGAATCGGAATACACCAGCGAACATTTAAACGAATGGATCGATTTAATCTTTGGATACAAGTCAAGAGGCATTGAAGCAGAAAAGGCAAAGAATATCTATTTTTATCTGACTTATCCAGATCAGATCGACTTTGATTCACTTGGTGAAGAAGAAAAGGAAATGCTATTAATTCAAATCGAAAGTTATGGACAGTGCCCCTTACAATTATTTACAAAGCCACATCCTAAAAGAAACAGCATTGAAGATGTTAACGAAACGTCGGGCTCCATTTACGGTAGCGGTGGCGGCAGTGGCAATGTAATTACACAGGGAAACATCAAAAAATTCAAACCCTTCATTTTAAGGGTATCAAACTATCCGATAATTTTTTTACAATTATTGAAAAATAACCAAAATTTATATTGCTTTGATCAAATGAGAAGAGTATTTGGCTGCACATTCCATCAAAACCAAAGGGAAAACCGCAAATCGCGGGCAGTTTCACTTACGCACAACCACGGTTCTTCCTTTTATCATCTCAATTCGTTCTCATTAAAAAACATTGACAATTTACAAAAAAGAAATAGTTTGACCATTTCCTTCCACCCTTCGATATCTTTAATAAATGGGTTTTCCAATTTCTTTGATTTGTCTCAAAATGAAAATAAATCTTTCTCCGTTTTGTATATCGCCGGGTTTTGGGATAACACTTTTAAATTGATCAACATCGAGACAAATAAATTTATTCAAGGTGTTGTTGGCCACAAGGATATAGTTACTTGTTTAGCATTAGATGAAACAAACAGTTTCTTAGTCACGGGGTCAAAGGATACCACGTGCATTGTCTGGAGACTATCAGAAAAAAATGGCACCGTGATCCAAAATTCGAAATTCATTTTATACGGGCACGATGACGAAATCACGACAATTGATATTAACCATGATTTAGATATTGTTGTTTCTGGTTCAAAAGACGGGTCAATCACATTGCATTCATTATACAATAGACAATATATTAGAACAATTAAAATCGATTCACCAATATCAAATGTCAAAATAATTAAAAATGGTAATATTTTGGTCTACTCTCGTTCAGAAAGGGTTTTGCGGCTTTATACAATAAATGCGAAATTATTGCATACCTCGAGAAAAATTAATTTAAAATGTTTCAAACTAACCAATAACGGCCAGTTATTAATTGGGATTACAAGTAAGGCAATTGAAATATTAGACCTCAATTGCCTTGGCGATTTTTATAGCTATCTTTTTAAAGAACCAGTAACTTCAGTATCGATATCAAAAGACGACCATTTTTTATTTTGTGGGTTAAGTGATGGTAGAGTCATTGGTAGTCGCTTATTTTAGTTTTTTTTTTTTAATTTTTTTTTTTTTTTTTCTATTTATTGTAAAATTTAATTATTTTGGTTTGTTTATTGTTTTCATATTCTTTTAATTATATCAATAAATTTGCAATTTGTAAATTTTTATTTTATCATCTGTAACACAATATCAACTTTATTAAATAAAAGAACATTCCAAAATAATTCAAATTTTTTGTTTTTTTCAATATTAATATTAAACAGCAAATAGAAAGTTTATGAAAAAATGGATTTTTTTTTAACCTTTTTTTATTATATTTTTTATCTATTTATAAATATTTAAGCCATAAATTTTATTTTAAAAAATTTTAAAGAAATAAGAAAGGTTGATGTAAAAAAAAAACTAAAAAAAAAAATAATTGAATAATGAACTGTGAATAATTTATCAATGATAAGATACAAAATAACAAAAATAAAATGATTGATTCCATTTATAAATTGATGATATTTGTGAAAACATGCTTAAATTTGAATTAGAATAAAACTATTCAATTATTTTGGTAAAAATATTTAAAATCTAAAATTTGTAGTCATTTTGATTTACTTTAAAGAATTTTCTTTAATACCTTTTCTTAGATTACCAGGGTTTATGAAATTATACTTCAATAATTTCTCTAGTAATGTATTAATATTTATATATATTTTTTTTGAAACCAAGTTTTCTGATTCAAAAAAAAAAAAAAAATGGGTAAAAAAATACACCCCTCTTCAAAAGTCATTTCAAATATTATACTAAATAAAAAAAAAATCTTAAATAAGAATTCTCAAACTAAAAAATTCATTAAATCAAAAAAAATCTTGAGAACACGTTAAATTGTTTTTTGTAAGTAAAAAGGAAAAACTTGGAAAAAAATTCGAAATTACTACTAGGTTTTTCTTTCAAATATAAAAAAAAAATAAAATTAGATTTTTGCCAAAAAACTCATGTTAAAAAGCTCAATGATAAAAGTTTTAAAAAACCAAGTTAGAGTATTAAAAGGTTATTTTCATACTTTTATGTATTTAAAATTATCAAAAATTTAAAAAAAGGCAATTTTTTTTGTAGAAGATATCAATTTATTGGACAATTAGAAACATTTAGTAAAGAGAAATTCTAAGGGTCTTTAAATTTAAAATATTAAAAAATGAGAATTTATGATTGGTCTATAGACGAACATTCATTATTATAATTTGCCAAAAAGTTTTTCCCACATTTCAAATTAGTACATTATTCTAGTTGGAAAGTTCAACACTCTTTTAAAATTATGATAAACAAAATTAAAAATTTAAAAAGTTGTCTTATAGATTGTTGAAGGTTTTTTTAGTAATTTGAAGAAATGGGTAAAAAAGAGTAAAAACATCGATTTTATAATAATTTTTTAAACTCTGAAAAAGTTACATGATTTTTCCATTAATTCCAAATATCGTTTAGAAAATCAATTGATTTAACAACAAAAAGAATTATTACAAAAATAAAATAAAGGAGCTTTTAGAGAATTCACAAGAATAGACTAAAATATACTATTTTTCTCAATTCTTGAAGAGTATGAAAAAAAAATAAATTTTTTCGTAAAATCTGGATATCTGAATTACGTAAAACCGGTTATCTGAATTAAAAAAATTAATATATCTAATATATTAAAAAATAATAGTATTGAAATTATTATTATAAAAAAAGATTCATCAAGTTTATTAGCCTTAGTGGATAATAAACTTATCTTTGAGTCTTTAATAAGATTCCTAATTAAAATTTTAGGAATTCGGGCACACAGGAGGGGTTAATAACTCCTTCATAAAATAATAATAAAAAAATAAAAAAAATTTTTTTTTTCTTTAGATTTTCTATTTTGTTCCGAAATTGATTGATTTTTGGGATAAATACAAAACTCAATATAACTTCATAATACATAAAATAAATATAATTTTCACTCTTCAACAAGAATAATCATAATAATTTTTCAAAAAATTTTAATTTGTGAAAAAGTAAAATATTTTTTTGAAAAAAAAATAAATAAATAGAGATTAAATCACCTAATTTATTAGTTTTTAATCATAGAATTGTTTTTTTTTTTTTTTTTTTTTTTTCAATCTTATATAAATAATGTATTCATTATTTCGTTTATTTATTTATACTTATTTTATCGCTATTATTTCAATGAAGGCAATCTTGGTGTTAGACTAAGATTCAGTTCTATTTAAAAAAAAATATAACTGATTCTAAAATTTCGTGAGATTAGTAATTAAAAAATATAGAAGAAAAAAAAATACTCAATTTTTTATATTAAATCATATTTAAGCCCGCAATAATGAATGATTTAATAGGTAACATTTTTATCAATATAAATAAAAGGGAAGAAAGAATACCAAATAGATAATATAATTAATATTCAAAAAGATAAAATAGATGGAAAGATACATTTGGGGAACGTGCAAAATATTGAAATTTGATATATATTTGTTTCAGATTTGAAAGTTTTGAGTTTTTTATTTATTGGGTAAATCTATTACAAGTTTTATATATCTGTGGAATACTTGTAAAAATTATAAAAGGAATCAAGAAAAAGAATATTTTTTTATATTTTGATATTTTGAAATTGGAGTTGCCTTTATTACTTTTGATAGGGTTAACAAAATAAAAGCAGCAAAAACCTTAAAATATAACTTTTAAATTTGAGTCTATGAATTATTGGAACAAGTTGTCAAAAAAAAAAAAAAAAAAAAAGATAAACAAAAATAGTTATTTCTCTTGTTGGAAATGTTAATTTAATTTTACTGTAAATATAATTATTTTGTTTTCTATTTTTAGGTACAGAAAAGTAAATTAAAAAAAAAAAATTACCAAAAATGTTAATTTATTAATTGATATCATTAGTAAAAAATGTAATAATTTATTTTACAATAATATTTCTACCAAAGTTTTCGGAAACAAATGAAAAATAAAAAATTATTATGATTATATTTTTAATACAATACAATTTTAATATTAAATAATTCTCTGATGAGGTTGGGCATTTAACTTACAAATACAATAAATTTCATATTTATTAATCTTAAACAAGAATTATGTATATATACAAATAAAAATAAAAATAAGTAGTTTATTATTTAGTAAAAAAAAACTTTAATTTTTGGGAAAATGAAATATCCAATATCAAATAAATAAAATTATAATTAAAAATGATTTTCAAAGATCAGATTTATTCTCAAAAAAATAACAATAAAAAGAAAAAAAAAATCCCTTTGAATTTCTTTTTTAATTATTTATTTTTAAAAAGTGTGAATGTCCATGGTCATTTGGTGAAGCTTTTATTTTTTTATTTCTAAGTTTATTATCTTTAATTTGTAAATAATATGCCTCGTTTTTGGTTGAATAATTGTAATTTGGTGCACTCCAAATTGTATAAACAAGATCAAAATGCCATTGCCAGCCTTTTTGTATTGTTTGATGAGAACGAATAATCATCTCCAAATCGTTCTTGTCAAGAAATTTTTTTGCGGAGTCTTCACCAAATAAATATCCAGATCCTTTTTATCAGGGATTATAGAATTATTAAATAATTAAAATAAAATTTGATGGGAATTGAAATTTTTTATTAAAAAGAAATTTAAAATATTAATTCAACAAAATATTTTTTTTTTAATATGAATTTAAAAAGCGAAATTCTTTGTTAAAATATGGTTGTATAAATTAAAATTTTTCGTTTTCATAAATTATTAACTTTGAGTGTCTTTTTAGTACTGTCTCCATTCATCTTTGAAAATAGATCTCATTTTTTTGAAAACAATTCTATTAAATAATCAAGGAACATAAATATAATATAAATTCTAGTAAATTTTAAAAAATGCCTCAGTATGTTCAGAGATTTTATTTAGTAAAATATCGTATGAGTAAGTATTTTTTTTTCATTTTTTAACAATATTATTAGGAAGATTTGGTTTTCAAAAGAAATAGTTTTTAGTCTTTGTATTAGTAAAGAATTTTTTTGATATTAATTTGAATTGTTGAGAGATATATTATTTAATTTATAAAATAATTTATGTGCATTGAAATATTTACAAATTGTATCATAGTTTAAGAAATTCCATAAAATATTAAAATACCTCATGAAAAAATAATTTTTCAATATTTTTATTAATTCATCCAAAAAAAAAAAAAGATTTTAATTTTTCATTTTTTATAATTTTTAAATATTATTAAAAATAACTAAACTAAAATTTAAAATTTTCCACGCAGCTAAAACGTTCCAAATAATCACAATAATACAATTTCATTGAAATTGGAGATAATTTTGATTTTTGTAAAATATGAAAATCATTTTTTCATCTTTTAGTTTTTGTTTTCATTTCATTGTTTGAATTACGTAATTTGTTTTGTTGGATCAAATTTTTTTTTGAACAATTGATATGATGTTAAAGTTGAGTTGTTCCAAATAGAAGAATTCAAATGAAATTAGTTGGTATTATCTAACCATTCGATCGATCAATATTCCTAATAGAATTTAAACAAATTTACTAATCAATTTTTTTGTTTTACTCTCTCCAAAATTTTTAACACACTCACGATTTATTTGTATTGATAATTATTTATTTATTGTTTTGTGAGTATTGTAATTTATAAAAAAGTGTTAACATTTCAATTAGTGAATGGTTCTAATTTGGTATTTCTTCTTGAATTGATTAAATAAGATTTTTTTTTTCAAAAATAGAATTTTAGTGTGTTAAAAATTTTGAATTGGGGTTTAAATGTGATATTTTTTTTGGATCCAAAATGATATGTAACGAATTGTAGGAAACAAATATATAAAAACCTTATTAAACAAGAATTAATAATATAAATTATATTTCATTGAAAACTCTAATAATAGACAATAATTTATAAATATAATTTAATTTATACTTTTTCAAAAATTAAATCAAAATTTTTAAGAAAATTATTTAATATTTCAATATAAAAATTTAAATAAACTGTTCTTTTTTTTTCTTTTTTCGTGTTCTTTTTTTTTATGGATCCGATTTAAAATTCCAAAATAAAACGATTCTTAATATAATGAACAATATATTTAGTCGGGGTGTAAAAATTGTAGATGTTCCAATACTCGTAAAAGTATATCTTATAATATCAATTAATTCTTAAAAGATCTATTATAATTAAGAACTATTCTATTATTATGTTTTCTTTTGGAAATTTAGATAATTTTTAATCCTAATTATTAGTGGATACATTTTGTATTAAAATTGTTTTGTAGAATAATTTATTTATTGTTTATTTTTTGAAAAAGGTTTTTTAAAATTACCTCGAGGAGATATTTTCCAATTCTTGATAGTTTCATCGGGATCAGACCAAATAAGATCACTATAAGCCCCAAAATAAGAGACTTCTTTAAAACGGTCAATTTTTTTCAATTGAAAAATTGTTTCAACACCTAAAAGTAATAAATAATATAAAAAAAAGTTAATTAAAAATATATAATTATTTTAATTCATTAGTAAGAAATTTTTTTTTAAAGATATTATAAAAAGAGTTGGTTTGTACTTGGGGAAATTCCACCATGAACACAAAAATATTTTTCATTGACAATCTATTTAAATATCAATAATTAGAAAAAAGTTATTAAATGGAAATATTTGTAGTTAGTATATATATATTATTTTTAAAAAAATGAAATTCAAATATCAGTAAAAGATAAAAAAAAAATAAATTGATGTCTTAATATTTTAATTTTTTTTACTAAATTTGTATTAGTTAAAAAATAATTAATTAAATATTTACTGCAGAGATTGGTAAATGATCAAAAATGTCATTAAAAATTTTCCAGGGTTCAGATCCTTCATTAAAAAATTTCTTGCATTCTTCATAAAATCCATATTCCTAAAGTTCATTTAAATCAAGATGTTAAAAAAATAATATATTAAAAATATTAAAATAATAATAATAATAATTTTAATAAAGATGATTTTAATTAAAAAGTAAAAGATATTATTATTTTTTGAATTATTAAGGTTTTTTATTTTTCAACTAAAAATTATTAGATTTTTTTTAATAATGATCACAATTCAAAATTATTATTTGGAATAAATTTTTTTTTGAATTCCTTTTCAAAAGTCTAAAGATAAAACCCAAAACAATAGTATTCCAGAATTTAAAAATTAATATTTAGAGCTTGGAGATTATTTTTTAATATTATTTCCAGATTTAATTAATAATGATTAACATAATAAAAATTTAAAGATTGCTTATTATAGTTTCCTTTCTATGAATATTTTTGAATATTTTGAAATAATATCCAATTTCTGTGAAAAGAAACAAAAATAAGCGAATTTTTATTTTTTTATTATGTTAATGATTTTTAATTAAATCTTGAAATTAAAAAAATATTTACTTTTGAGAGTTAATTATTTAATTTTTTTATTGGCTGTTCTTCTCCTCAAGACAAATTTAAGAAAGATATTTTTCGGCTTTAAAGTCTTAATATTGATGATTCAAACTTTAAATTTGTATTAAAAGAGATATTTTTTTCTGAAATTCTTGTGTTTTTTTAACTGATTTGTGGTTCTAATTTTAGTTGATTCGAATCAATTTTTGGTACTAATTTCAAAAAGGAATTTATAAAGAGGAATCCGAGCCAAAACGTACTAATATCATTTACGTACAAGAACTAAAAACTGTAATTATGTGTGATTTTATGACAAAAGTTAATTCAGTAATGCTAAAAGACAGTGAAAGCATTTTATGTTCTGGTATAGTTGGAGAAAGAGCAAGAAAAGAAAAAACAAAAAGATGAATAAATCGCAAATATGTTAAAACGGGAATTTGAATACAAAACCGATCTCGATCAGAAAAATTTTATTTGTGTTCTCAATTTAAGTCTGAAAAACTAAATAAAAAAAAACAACCACACTCTCCACAGACTGATTGAAAAATTCAAAAAAAAAAAAAAGAGAGTACAAAAAATAATGGTTTATGAAAAGAAAAAGTAAAATTATAAAAAATGTTACCTGGTTTGTTGCTCTTGTTTCATGGTTCCTATTTTAAAAAATGTAAATAAAGAAAGAGACGAAAAAATAAAATCCCAAAATAGAAGAAAGGATCACCCTTTAAAAGATCGGAAAATTGTGTCGAAAGAAAAAATTAAAAAAATCCTTACCCGCGCAGCAAATATATTTGTTTCGGAAATCTGAAAAAAAAATAAATCAATTAGTATTGGTAATTATAGGTGAGGTTTACATTTTTTGCATTTAAAGAAAGTAAAAATAAGAGAGATAAGAACATAAAATTTTAGACGAAAAATTCAGCTAAAGAAAAAAGAACAAAAAAAGAATCAAAAAAAATGAAAAGTACTTTATTTTTAAAAGTAAAAGGAGTGTGATCACTTTAATGCTGTGGTTTCCTCGATCAACATAATCGCCTAAGAAAAGGTATTTGTTGTCTTGAATATCTAGGATTGGTTCAGTACTTTCTTCATTATCATTAAACATGCCTAAAAGATCGAAAAATTGCCTGTTGATTGATATTAAGAATTTTGAATCGTTTCCAAGTGTTATTTTGTTTCACAAATTAAAAAGAATACTGAAGGTAAGTACGTAAGAAAAATATTAACAAACAAAAGAATCAAAATTTTTACCCGTGAATATCACCCACAATACGAATAGGATCTTTGAGTGCTAAAACATTATTTTCACAAAGTAGTATCGAAGTTACTTTATTTGAAATCTTATGTAATACTTCTAGAGAATAAGTTTCTTCTGTTTGACAAATTTTTTCAATTAAAGAATCCACCTCCATTGCAAATAAACAATAAGAAAAAAATTAAAAAATGATTTATTTTGAATTCAAAATGTCAATTTTCAATAAATATAAAATTTGATACTTTTAGAGTTAAATTAATCGACTTTTATATAAACCAAAGACTTCTTGAATTTTGGACAAGGTTTGGGTATGTGGTTTGGGCAGTATTATATAAATATTTGAATTTAATCGATCTTGGTATTTATATTGGTTTCGTATTGATTGTTATTCAATCATCATCAATTTCACCAACAACACCGACTATAATATCAATAACTGAATTTTCAATGTAAAAAAAATGAGAATGTACATGTATTATTATATAAAGTTTTTGACTAAGAATTTGAGAAAAAAGTGAACAATTATTTATGTATCTAGTCAAAATCAATAATTTTTAAAAAAAACTCAAGAAGTAACTTACTCACTAAGAATCATGTTATTAAAGTAGACTTCATTTTTTTAAAAAATTTAAAAAACAAAAAAAAATCAATTATATCCCCAATTACATAAAATACAAATAATAATAAAAGTTTAAAAGGTTTTAAATGATTATAAATTCTAAATAATAAAAAATTACAGAATTCATAGACAAAAAATTAAATGTTTATAAAAAATCAAACTTTTACTTTTTTATACTGCAAAATCCTAAAATTTCTTCAATCCCAAAGAAATGTATTTTCTTTGGAATTTAAATTCAATTTAATACAATTACATGTTGTCTAATAACCAAATTTTTTTATTACCGAAGAATTTTGTTAGATTCTACATGACTGCAAAGTCAACTTAATTAATAAAAAAAAAAAAATCTTTGAGATTGAGAAAAAACACTAAAGAATACATTTAGAAACACCCATAGTTGAATCTTAAAATTTTATAATGGCAATTTGAATCTTAAATTAACAGTTTTTATCTAGATATTAAAATTTAGCATTTGTATTAAAAATTATAATGTTAAGGGTTGAGTCATTTACCTTCGATTTGCTCCATACTCAAGTGTGACCTTTTACCAAAAAGTCTATTGTGAAATAGTCCTTCTTTTGGTAGACAAAATTCAAATAACTAAAAAAATTTCATTGGATATTCTTTGAAAAAAATTCAATTCAAAAAATAAGTTTGAAAGAGTTCTCAATTTCAAAATTTCGAAAAAAAAATTCATCTTTTCTCATTTTATATTTCAAAATGGTTAAATTTCTTTAATTTAAAACAAATTACTTTCTTGAAGTGCGAAATAATTTTAATTTGATTTATTCTGATTTTTAGTTATTTAGAACCCCTCTAAATTTGACCAAGTGAGGATTTTGTAATATTCTTTTCATAAAAATGACTCATTAGAAAAATGAAAAAAAAGAAAAAAAAAATCACTTAGATCTCAAAAAGCGCCAAAGAGATATACTTCAAAACTTACATAGTTGTTTTCAAAATTGTATTTCACAACAATTCTAATTGGAAATTGAGAAACCATCTTTGGTGTTTTTTCTAAAAATTTCCTCGTCTTTAGTTTTTGATTGTTTTAGAGATCTATCATAAAGTATATGTTGATTAGTTTTTAATTCTTATTAGGTCTATCCATAAAAATAAAAATTACTAAAAATTTTTTTTCCCTTTCAAAAAAAAAATATTTTCACTGTAAATACTCTACCCTTAATGATTTAAATTGGGAATTGGGTATAATTTTTTGCTCGTATTTTTAGTGCAAAATATCAAACTTTTTTTTTGTTGATTTTGAGAAATCTGTTATTTATCACACTTATATTTATTTTTTAAATAGGGTTTGTTAACTTTTCAAAATTAAAGAAACATTTTTTAAATTGAGAAAGAAAATTTTACCTTTGACAGCTAGATCATAAAAAAAAAAAGATAATTATTTAATATATAAACTAAAATTCAAATTTTTCCACACAGCTAAAACGTTCCAAACAATCACAATAATACAATTTCATTGAAATTGGAGATAATTTTGATTTTTGTAAAATATGAAAATCATTTTTTCATCTTTTAGTTTTTGTTTTCATTTCATTGTTTGAATTACGTAATTTGTTTTGTTGGATCAAATTTTTTCTACAAGGTTTATATTATGTTAAAGTTGAGTTGTTCCAAATAGAAGAACTCAAATAAAATTAGTTGGTAGTATCTAACCATTTGATCGATCAATATTCCTAATAGAATTTAAACAAATTTACCAATGTATTTTTTTGTTTTACTCTCTCCAAAATTTTTAACACACTCATGATTTATTTGTATTGATAATTATTTATTTATTGTTTTCTGAGTATTGTAATTTATAAAAAGGTGTTAACATTTCAATTAGTGAATGGTTCTAATTTGGTATTTCTTCAAGGATTGATTTAATGAGTTTTTTTCTTCACAAATCGAATTTTGGTGTATTAAAAATTTTGAATTGGGGTTTATATATATATATATATATATATATATATATATATCATAGGTAGAATAATTATTCGTTTAAAATCACCAAAAACTGATATAATCTGTTTTTTTTCAAATTTTTTATTTTTTTTTTCGTTTCATTTTTTGTTTTATTTTTTTATTTTTTGAAAAAGTTCTTTGAATTCTTTTGAAATCATATCTTTCGTCCGTTGGGAAAAAATGTAAAGGAAAAATCTAAAAAATAACTAAAAAGAAAAAACAGTTATATACAAATAGAACGTAATTGTCATAAAAACTTGAAAAATAATGGTTATTCGCTATTCCCCATTTAAGTTGGGGGTTTTGCCTTTAAAACCTTGTAAAGAGTTTGATTTATCTATTTTGAAAACACAAAAACAATATAAAGTAGGTTTCCGGTTTAAAACTCTTGAAAATTAGAAACTATTTAAACACTAAGAAAAAGAAGTAATTTTCTTTTTTAAAAAATTACGATTTGGGGAAAAAAACTAATCAAAATTTAACTTTTTTACGAATTACAATTTAGATCAGCTCACCTAATTTTTTTCGGTTTTGATTACATATATATATATATATATTTACGACCAACAAATTTTACTCGTCGCTCACACATATAAAACGAGTTTTATGAATTCAAATAAATCATCATAAATGTGATATATTTATAGAACTTATCTGAGGGTTAGTGTTGTGGAAATTGTTAGAATGATCAATAAGTTATTCTTATGTATAGATTTAAGTACCCAAAAGAAAATGTTTTAAAAAAAGACATAATCAAAATATGGATTATCTTTTCACTATTAAGTGGGTTATTGTATTATTTTATTTTAGTATTCTGATTTTTTTTATAATAACTTTGACAGTTATTACTTAATTTATTCTTACTTAATTCTTTACTTTGGCCAAGAATTTGAATAAAAGAAAAGTTCAAATTTCCCAATTATTTCAAAAAACAATTTAAAATTTTCAAATATTATTTATTTTTTATTTTAAAAACATTTCAAAAAAAAAAACACTTGGTTCTAAAGTAAAGAAATAAAATAATAATTTTTTTTATGGGTTTAAAATTTGGATATTATTTCCAAAAAGAATTGAAAAATGAAACCATTGGTAACTATTTACAATACGGATTCTATATGTGGTATGATTTATACTTTTTTTTATTTTTTATTCATCATTCTTACAAATAATAAAAAAAAAATAATTAACATCTCTCAAAAATTTTATAAAGTTTTTCAAGTTTTGTAATTTCAATAATTGAATTATTCTTAATAAAAGATTTTGGTGCGAAAAATTTTTTTCTTTTCATTTCTGGGAAAAGGAAGTTTTGAATATATTTTTGGGTTTCCAAATCTAGATTTTTTCCATATATAGGGCGAATTGAATAAAATTCTGATAATTCTTTGGCAATTCCTCTAAGACAATTAAATTCCTTCTTCCAATTCACGTTCAAAACTAATTTGAACAGAAATATGGGCAAATAATAGAAATCCGGGATATAGCCATTTGTAATAATCGGTAAGGAATCCAATTTACCATCCTGGGTTATGCCAATTGTAAAATAATCCAATAGCAATCTTCTTTTTGAGATTAAAAAGTGTTCCATTTTGGTTATTCCTTTTTGGAACGCTTCTTTGTTAATTGTTTGATTGTTCGTTTCGCTTTGAATTGATTCGAAATGGTTGTCTAGGGCAATTTGTAAAAGTTTTTTTATTTGTATGGGCTCTGATATTTTAATTTGTGAAAAGTTTCCAAATTGGAAGATTATCCTTTGATAAAAAAACTCTTTTGTAAGATCATATACATTAGCAATTAATAATTTTGTTTTGTATTGAATCACAGCATGTTTGCATTCAACTAAACCAACCATTACGTGGTGTTTGATAATTTCTGATAATTCATGAATCGAAAATTTTATAATACTTTTTTTTAATTGCTTAACGCTTTCTAATTTAATTTTTTTAAAAACCATTTTTTGTTTTTTTTTTTTAATATGTTTTGGCTTTTTTTGATCAATTTTTAAATTAGAATTCTTTAAGTCCCCCTTTTCTGTATTTTCATTTATTTCTTGGTTATTCCCAATCTCCAAATTAGAATTGGAATTGGAATCGGAAGGGGAATATGAATTTGTTTCTGTGTATTTATTTAAATTATTATTAAATTTTATTTTATTATTTCCACTATTTGTCTCCATCAATAAATTCTCAAATTGTTTTTTTGTGCCAATGGGGTTAAAATCAAGTGAGCCGAGTGTGTATTTTTTTGTAATTCCAATGTCATTGTCCTCAAGCGAATTTTCAGAAACATTATTTTTTTCAGTTTCAAGATCATTCTCATTAAGTTTATGATCATTTTCATTTTCGATTTCCATTTCATTGATATTATCTTTCTGTGTTTCAATTTCTTGAATAAGGCTAATGTCTCGATCGGAATTCTTGAGATTTATAACATTTTCAAGAGAATTGGGAGTTACGTTTTCAGATTGGATTCCATCATCGTCTTCGTCATCGTCATCGTCATCGTCGCCACTCCCACTGTTTTCAGATTTTACCCCTTTTTTCATAAAAATTTTAATTTCTTTTTCTTCTTCTTCTTTTTCTTCTTCTTCTTCTTCTTTTTGATTTTCATTATTTTGAGCTAAATTAATAAGATCAGTGTCAATTTGCTTCTTTGTTGGTGTGACTTTAAACCCACGAGAATTTCCAGAAGAGTGGACAGAGAATTGATGAAAAAAGGAATCTAAAGTTTGGGAAGAATGATCTGTTCTGATATATTTGGATTGAATTCTTGGCTTTTTTCTTTTTTGTCCAATTTCAATTTGCTTTGGTTTTTGTTTTTTCTTCTTATCTAAAGAATTTTTGGGTTCGTTGTTGTGATCGTCAAAGGAAAGGGTTGGTTGGTTGAGTGAAATTAGATTAGTCGTTGCAAAAAGTTGTGTTGCTCCTGTTTCTTCTAATCTTTTTTTCACCATTTCTTGCACGGACTTGATGATTTGTTCTTCATTTAAAAACTTAACTTCGCGTTTGGTTGGGTGAATGTTTACGTCTAAATTCTCACCGGGTATTTTAAAGCTCATTAACACAAAGGGCTTCATCCTTTTTGGTAAGTACATCGAATAGGTATATTCGATTGATTTCTTTATTGCTCTGTTTTCAACAAGCCTATTATTAAAAAACAAAATGAAATGTGATCCTTTGATTCTGTGGTAATTGATCCCAGAAATGTAGCCATTCATCTGAAATTTCAAATCTTGATCGTCAATTTCAATTTTTAATAATTCCTTTGAAATGTTGTTTCCATAAACAGCACTAATGGTATCTAATTGATCCCCCTTGGCGGTTGTGTTGACCTTAAATGCCTTGTCACCAACTCTTTTACAACTAAAGGCAACCTTATAATTATTTACCGCATATTGCGACACGACTTGCACCGCTTTCAAAAATTCCTCACGTGTGCTCCTTTCAAAAGATTTTAATCGTGTTTGCACATTATAAAAGAGATCTTTGATATCAATCTGTGTTCCGTTTACTCCTGCGCTGGGCCTTGGTACCACCTTTTGGGGGAGTTGCTTTGTTCGCCCCAAATGGTATTCTTCTGTGACCAGCCTTCCTTCGCTGTAAAAGGCCTGGTACGCGCAATTGGAATCCTTGGTTTTTGTAATAATTGAAATCCTTGCAACGTGCGAAATGGACGCAAGCGCCTCTCCTCGAAAGCCAAAGGTTTCAATGGTTTCCAGATCTTCAAACGTATTTAGTTTTGAAGTTGCAAACCGTTCACAAACTAAGGGAAGATCGTTAAAGCCTATTCCACACCCATTGTCGCGAATCTGTAGTAATTTGAGACCCCCTTTTTGAAGCAAGATTTGAATTTGTGTAGATCCTGCATCTAAACTATTTTCAATCAATTCCTTAAGTGCTGAACTTGGACGTTGAACAACTTCACCAGCTGCAATTTTGTTGATCACATTTTGGGACAATTTTTGGATCTTTCTTGGTTTGTTCGTCATTGGGTTTTGTTGTTGTTTTTGTTTTTATTTTTAGTTTTTTGTTTTTTTTTTTTTTTGAATCTTACAGCTTTTTATTTTAACTGAGTTTTGTGATGGAATACAATTGTTTTTATTTTTGTTGAAAGATTATTTGTGTTTGTTAATTAGGTAGTGTGATTTTTTGAAAGTTCAAAAAAGATGAAAAAAATGTTTTTTTCCTTTTAACGGTAAGATCAAGAAATGTTTTATAAATTATGATCTTTGCTCTAAACAACAGTGTTTTGTGGAAGGAAAGTAAAATTTTCACTATGTTTCAAATTTTAATTAAAAGATAGAACAGAAAAAATTCATCTTGATATGACGAGAAAATTAAAGTTAGAAACAAAAATATAATGAATTTTCTTGGTGGTATTTAATCTAAGAATTTATTATATGAAAAAATTTTGATTATTTTTGTCAAAATATCGTGTGTAGAAAAATATAATCCGAGTTAAGGGTTTAATCACCATAGATTTCTCTCTAATCAAAGTATGTTGTAATTGGGTGTAAATGATATTAGTACACCCTGGCTCGAATAGCTCAAAAATCTATAAATCTTATTGCACAATAAATTATTACATTTTTTACTAATGATCACAATTAAAAAATTTCATTTTGAAAATATTTTTTTTAATTTCCTTTTCCAAATCTAAAAATAGAAACCTAAAATACAGTATTATGGTATTTAATAGTTTAGATTTAGAACTTCAAAAAGTAACTATTTTAATAATGTTTAAATTTCAAAGATTAACTCAATAATGATCAACATAAAAGTACAAATACTGATTAGTTTTGTTTACTTTTTCTCGAGCTAATTGTATCATCAAAATATTTTTATGATTTGAGAAATAAATTGACAAAAAAATCTATTAGTTAATTATTTAATTTTAAAAAAAAAATACTATTTTTTAGTAACTAATCTACGATTTCACCACAAATTAAAGGAAGATATTTTATGACTTTGTAGTCTGAATCTTGATAATTCAACCTTTAAATTTATTGTGAAATGCTTATTTTATTCTGAAATTGCTGGGTTTTTTACTAATACATAGATCATTTTTAATTGATGAGATCAACAAATATTACTACTTGATTAATCGATTTTTTAGAGACATTCGAACCATTTAGCACTAATGTGGTTACGTTCAATAACAACATAATTTGATCCTAGGCTTCTACTTGGTAGACACTAATCCCTTAACTAAATAATAAATTACTGGTTTTATCTCCAGGTGATATGAAAAATTCAATCATCAAAGTAACCAACAATAAACCAGAAATAAATAAACTGTTGGTTAATTAAAGTCCGATTATTTAAAAATAAAATTTTAAAAATAAATTATCCTATATTGCAAAATTTATCTCTAAAAATAAACTTGAATTTAGATAAAATTTTTATCAAAAAAACAAAAAATTTAAGAAAAATCGGAGAAAATTTTGGAATTTTTGAACAAATACAATTAATAATTTAAAATTTCATTTTATTTACCCTAATTTTACATTTTCTTTTATTGGAAATAATTTCATTAACAGACCAATACCAAATATTTATAAATGATTTGTTATTAATTATCAAAGGAAATAAAAATCCAGTAAATCAACAATAAATTCAATAATGGAAAATTATTATCCAATTTCTATTAAAAAATAATTAAGATAAAATAATATATCGAAGTATTATAAAAAAAATAAAATATTTAGGTATTTATTTAGATAAAACATCACATATAGGCGCAATTTAAAAAAAAAAAAAAAAAAAAGCGATGTTTAATAACTCTAAACATTTATTTAATAACAATTCTCTGAACTGTGGTTTAAAAATTAGATTATTCGGTACTCATGTTTTAAATCAATTAGTATGTGTGTTAGGGATATTCAATTATGAAATAACAACTTTATATTACTTAAATTCTTGGATTAATTCATGCATTACTGGAATATTCAAAATAAACTGAAATACATAAATTATTATTTTGGAAATAGAATCCAAAATCCAAAAATTTTTAATTTCAATTAATAAAAAGATATTTAAATTCAAAAATAAATCAAGAAATTTATCTCTTTATTATTTAGAAAAATTAATAAAATTTAACTAACAAATAAATAATAAAATCAATTGGAATTTAAGAAGTTTCATCGAACTTGAAATTGAAATATTTAATATACATATACCGAGTTATTGAATTAGGGGAAGTTGGATTTTACATTAGGTTTTCTGGAGTTTTCTGTTTATTTGTGAAGTGTTCTAGGCTTTTTTTACTTTTTGAAATAAAGCGAAAATTAATACACTTCCAAATAAATATAAAACTCAAAAAAACCTAACGAAAATCTATCGATTCCCAAATAAACAGAAAACTCAAAAAAATGCGAATGGCGATTTTCCAGAATTCAAAAATATTGAGAAAAATCTTTGATTTCACTCAATTCTTTTAAATTCTGGAAAACCTAACTGCAATTCGGAGGTAATTTTGTTGAATCGTCTCTTATCAATAAAAAAAAAAAAAAAAAAATCACATCTTTTAAAAACTAAACTACATTTCAAGAGAAATTAAGAAAGGTATTTTTCAACTTTGAATTCTGAATATTGATAATTCAACCTTTAAATTAGTCTTGGTATGCATATTTTTTTCTGAAATTCTTGAGTTTTTTTTTATCAATACAAGGATAATTTGTAATTGATTAGATCAACTTTTAGTCCTATTCTACTAATAGAAATTTTAGAGGCCTTTGAGCCATGGAGAACTCAAGCGCTGTTTACTCCTCGATGGCAACATGCTTTGATTTTCGACTTCTTCTTGGTAGATGCTAATGCCTTAAAATCATAAATAAAAAAAAATTTCATAAACTTGGGTGTTTTTTCATATTTAAATGAGCATAATTATTAAAAAAATGGTTTATAGAAGGGTTGTGTAGAAAAAAAAAGTGGTCATATCAGTTTTTATAATTTATTTTTATAATTTTTTTGTTGTGTGTTTCCCTCTTTGAAAACCAAAAAAATCATTTGAAATTTAATTTAATGTTATTTTATCGTTGAACAAATAAATATTGTATGGAGCCCATTCATTTACTATGTTTGGTCTGCTAACGTAAGAATATTTAATTAGATATCGTAATATTCTAAACCGCGAATACAATCTTTAAGATTAGGGCAAAGGTTGGCATTGTTAACAATTGTTTGTTTATCAAAATCGAAGGTAACCAGTCTCCAAGGCTCGTCAGTTTTCCTGTCATTCATAATTAACCAAAGTGTGTTGGTGTTAGGGTTTATTGTTGTTGGAGGAGCAGCAAGGAAATAAGTTGAAGGGATGTCAAAAAGCTTTGCGATAATGCCTGTTTTTGGGTTTAATTGCATGATTGCTCGATTGGTAAATTGAGGAACGATCCCAATTCCATAGATCATACCGCTTTCTTTGTCATAATTCAGGCCTGTGGTAAAATAATCTTCGTCATTGATCTCAAAAGTTTGCTTCCCAGTGTTGATGTCAAACCCAAATATTTTGTGTGTAAATTTCCCAGAAGCGTTTACTGCAAGCTCAACCCAAACGGTTTCACCAGATAATGTATGGCCACCACCAAGAGGATCGACAAAATTAAATTGGTTTAACTCTTTCCATGCGTTTGTTTGTGGTGTTACACGAACAAGGTTGTGTTTGTTCTCATACTTTGAGTCCCTTCCCTTTTGTGTCATATTTAAGAAAAAAGCAAATCCAATAAAATAAATTCGGGTAAAAAGACAACGAAGATGTTAAAAAACAAGAGAAAAAATTAAGAAGCAAAATCGAAAGCAAAAGGAAACGAGTAAAAGTTACCATAATAATCACGTCGTCAGAACCCTCAACACATTGCACAATTTGGGCGACACCTACAAACTCTTCGGTCACAAAAGTGGTTGGAATCTTGTATTTCATATCGGCTGTGTGGACGTCCACACCCAATAAATCAATCTCCTTAGTTTCCATATTTGTTCCCATGAAATAGTAAATCCCGTTTTTGGAATCCAAGCATCCGACATTCTCCCCGACAGCTTCATGTGTCCAAATTCCACCAATTGGTGTAATTGTCCCATTTTCAGAGTTAACTTTGACTAGTTCTGCTGGTGAACGCAACCCATACAAGTCAACACTAAAAACCGAAGAAATCAAACAAAAAAAGGTTATAATTTTGAAAAGTTCCATTTTTTAAAAAAATGATATTTGTGATGTATTTCTTTGATTGGCCTTTTCGAAATCCTATGATAACAATTTTTCCTCTGAAGAAGAAAATTTTACTTTTGATTGTACTTAATTATCCATTTTTTTCTCTTTGAATTATGAAAAAATTTAAGAAACTATCTGAATTTTTAAGGTTAGAAGAATGTCTTTTTATGGCTAGCAACATCTCATTGACTTAAAAGAATGACGAGTCAAGAGATTTCATTTCAATTTAAAATTATGTTTATTTATCAAATATTTGGCAATTGCACAAAATTTTTATTCATACCCAAATTCGAGATTTTAATTGAAAAGAGTCTAAAATCCAAAAATCCCTGCTTAGAGTCCTTTCCACCCCCATTTTAAAGTATTTGTATTTCAGCAAAGTATATACACATACTTTCATTTCTTGAGAAAAGCAAGAGGTAAACAAAGCAGAGCTTAAGGACTACATTCCCACCCTTGAGAGTGTTGAGTCATTGTGTTCTTTCACTTTCACTTCTCAAAAAAATTTTTCACACCAAAGAAATTGGACAAAAAAAAAAAAAAAACATTAGTCATCTTTACTTTTTCAAGGAGACTTTTTTTTCTTTGTTTTTCAATGAAAAGGAAAATTGAAAATAACAAAAAAAATAATTGCAAAAAAAGGTTTTTGGGGATTTTCAAGTGCATTTCAAATTTGAAAACATTCCAAACTTGTAAAAACAAATTTAAAAAATATATCGAACATCCCAAGAAAATAGTGTGAGTTCGGAAAGTTGAAATGGAAATTCTAAAATATTAAAATCAAAATTTAGGATGATCTAACAAGGTGAAAATTGTTGAAATTTATCATTTTTTTCTGAATAAAATTCTCCTTGGACAAATATTACTTGGATTACATAACTCCTTCAAGGGTGATTTTATACATTATTTCACCGTTTTCACCTAAAAATGTAGTCCTTAAATTTCATTACAACCCCTAAAACTTGGGGTTATCATATATTTAGTCGAGCAAACATTATTTGGTTTTGGTATGATTACTATTTATCTTGATATTATTTTAAAAGTGATTTAATAGTTAAATTTTTTTGATCAAAAAATCATTTTTTTTTTTAATTTTCCGAAAGCCAATTGAAGAGGGCAAGAACCCAAGGTTAGAAGATTTTAACAATCTTTTTTTTTTTTTTTGATATTGGATGGTATTTTTCATTTCACTTTTACTCAAACATCCTTAAACACAACTTTATTTTTTTAAAATTTGGGTTATCCTTCATATCAAACCGAATAAAAACTTTTTTTGTCTTACAATTTTCCATTACATTTCACAGAAACACAAGATAAAGAAAGCCAAAAGGAATCTTTTTCTTAAAAAAATTTCTAAATTGACTTGTTAATTTAAGGTTTAGCACCTTGGTATAGGAAAAACAGATTATTTGGCTATCTTTAAATTATCAATTTATCCATTTATTATAAAACTCACATAAATAAAAAGGCAAACAATATACTATTCAAAAAAAGGAACAAATCATTATAATTATCAAAAGTTCGTATTTATTTTAGAGAAAAGTTAACGAATTCTTTAATAATACAATAATAAACAAAATTAACTTCAAAAAATTTGTATAATTATTTTTATCAAAAAGAAAGAATAATGTATAAAATTAAGTAATAACATGTTGAATATATCAATTCAAAAAATAAAATTGTTCTTTCAAGTATTTTTATAAAGGGTTTATTTAAAAAAAAAAAAAAAAAGGATGATGATTATGATGATAATTTTATTAAGAAGTTTAATTTAGATTAATTGTAAATTGAATATATATATATATATATATATATATATATAATTGATATAAAAAATAAATATTGAAATAATTATTTAAAATTATAATTAAGTGGCGGTGGTGGGAGTGGAGGAGTTTGTTTTTCTAATTCAATTATTGATAATTGAAATAACAAGTTAACTTTTGATTCAATGTTTTGAAGTGACTCATTTTCTTTCATTTTTTCACCCATTAAATATCGAAGTGAATCTACCCATACAACAAAATCCTAAAATGAAAAATTAAATTTATTTTAAAATATATAAAAAAAAATTAATTTTAAGAAAAGTGGCGAATTAATTTAAAAGAAAAAAAAAAACATTTTTATTTCTAAATTGAAATCAAAATCATGTGAAAATTTTTTTTTCAAAGATCAAAAACTTTTAAGTGTTTATTTAAATTTAAAATTCTTAGCCTTCTCCATAATAAAATTATCCTCAAAACTTTTATATCGACCCTTAGGATCTAGTTTATTTTTAGTTGAAAATTTTAAATTCCATTTCAAAAATTTGGCTACTCAAAATTAAAAATAGTTAAAAAAAAGCCCAATCTTTTATATTTTCGGATTAAAGAGAGAAGAGTATAACATCCTAAGACGACAGGCACTATACCCGTTAATGAGGGAATTTTGAAGATGCTAAGATTTAAAACATTTGAATCAATGAGTACAAACAACCAGTACATGCATCAGAAGACCATCAATTAAGTTTTTAGCTTTACTAAAATATTTTTTTTTGTTGATAAATATACATTTTTAAAGACATTAAATAGTCTAAATTTCTTAATGCTTATTGATATTTTCAAAAAATTTTTTTATTTCCACTTAAAAAAAAAAAAGTGATAAAAAAAAAAAAGATCAAAATAAAAAGAAAGAAAAACAATGAAAAAGTGATAAAAAAAAAAAAGAAAAAGTTTTAAACAAGTGAAATAAAAAAAAAAAAAAATTGTTATTTAACTTAATAGAATATATATGTTGCAAACAAAGATTTATTTTTGTTTGAATCTTCAATATAATACCTTTGAAAGTATATATCCCCTGAAAATATAATTCACATAAAATTGAAAAAATACTCACAAATAAATTAAAAAGAAATTAAATTTGTTAAGTGGCTTGGAACAAAGTTTCTGGTATTCACCACACTTCTAAAAACATTATGTTTGAAATAAACCAAAAATTTTAATGATTTTATCAAGGTCTTTTCAATATAATTTCACAACTTATTTATGAATCCAAACACGAAATTCATAAAATTAACATTACTTGAAAGTGGGTAATTTGCGTTGAAATAAATTTTGAAACAAAGGAATTTTTATTTTTTTTATTTTTGTGAAATCTTAATTTTTTTTCTTAAAAATCAAAAATACTGTGGATTAAAATAAGAATTTTAAATAATAAAAATTAATTAATATTTTTTATAAAAAATGTTTCATTTTCTTCAATGTTATTAACAGATTACAAAAAAGTGAGTCAACCTCTTTTAATTTGTAAAATGGTACTAAAATTATATAGGTTTAATAATATTTTTTATTTTGCTGTATTCGTTTAAAAACAAAACCAAAACCCATAAATTATCTTGTTTATCATTGAAAGTAAAAATCAGAATTCAAAACATCAAGTTAAAACAAAATTTAAATATTTTTAATTTTCAAAATTGAAAATTAATTAAAAGCATTGACTTTTATCTGATTTTTTTTTCACCATAGGATTTTTCTATTCATGCGAAATTAGATTTAAGGGTTTAACAATATATATATTATTCAAGTTTGAATAATTTCAATTTGTGGTATCTTTATTGATCAGCGAAAAATAAGTAACAAAATATTTGAAAAATTTTCCTTAACACTACCATTTTCTCATCAGAAGAGGTTGACTCATTTTTTTTGTCATCTATCTGTAAGGTTTTTGAAAAAAAAAAAAATTGAGAGATTTTAAAAATAAATATATTCTTTTGATAATTTGAATATTGACAAATTTCAAATAGTTTGTCAACTTTTCCCCACCCATCTGATGTAATTCATTTGATTTATTTTCCAAAAAGTAATCCAGTTAAAAAGTTTTGTCAATTGTGAGATTTGCAAATCTAATTCTTTATAAATCAAGTTAAA
This sequence comes from Anaeramoeba flamelloides, assembly GCA_027625915.1. Classification (NCBI taxonomy): domain Eukaryota; family Anaeramoebidae; genus Anaeramoeba; species Anaeramoeba flamelloides. The sequence continues at coordinate 13,527,409 of JANTQA010000008.1, read as the reverse complement.
AAAAAGTTCTAATTTATTTTTTTGTAAATCAGAAATAACCCTTTTTTTTGTATTGAACAGAAGAGAGTAATATCAAAATATAGACCCCCCTGTTTGACAGTGTACTTGACGTGGTTCAATGGTATATAATTTTTACAATTGGAATTTTAGATTTTTTTATTTTGGATTTACTATAAAATATTACATTTAATAATTTGAATTAAAGGAGGTGGTTATTATTATTATTTATTATTACCCAAGAGGAAAAAGATTATTTGAATTGGAATAAAAATTAAATATTTTTTAAGAATTTAAGAAATGATCTCTTTAAACTTTTTGAAAGTTATATAGTTTTTTAAATGCAACAAAAAATTATTTCGGTTTATTTTTTACTTTCATTTGAAGATTAAATGCAATAAAATTTCATCTTTTATTCTTATTTCAATTCTTCAAGCATCCTTCCGTAAGATTTTTCAATAAACTCAAAACATTTCAGTATAAATAACAAAATGGATGTATTAAAAGAAAAAAAGAGAGTAAACTTCTATTCATGTATCCTGATAATTTATTAATAATTCAAAAAGCAAAATAAAGTGTAAATTTTTACCCATTTAAAACTCAAATAACACTAAGTAAAAAAAATAAGAATTTTTTCCTTGAGGAGATGTCAAAAAGAATGTTCTTTTGGGATTTGTAAATAAAAATAATCCATTTCCTACATTTATTATAAGAAACGATTCAACAAAAGTGTTTTTTGTATCTTGTTTAGAAGAATCTTGTTTTATTTTACAAATGGAGAAATTTTCAAAAGTAATTAAAGCATTTTTGGAAATTTCAAGTTTAAAAACTTGTAAAGAAAAACCCAAACTTACAAATAAATTTAAATTCATCGTTTATACTTTACAAATAAAAACTTTTTAATATTCTTTTATTTTAATGACATTTGAAATTTAAATAGGAGGGAAACATTTAGTCTCTTTATTTTTGTTTCAATCTTTCGATCTGACTTTCTTAGCAATTTAATTTAGGATTGTGTTTTAAACCAAAATATCTTTTTAGGTGAAGAATAAAAAGTTTTTATACTTTCAAAAAAAAGAGATCACCAAGTCCAATTTCAAGTATTTGTATTTTATGATTAAATCAAAAGAAAAGGAAGGAAAATTTTTTCCAAAATAAAATTAAAAAACCAATATTTTCCAATAATTCTGAGGATTGAAAAATAAAATACTAGAGGTCAACACTCACCCAAAGTGGTGTTAACTAAATTGTTGGCAAATTGTCTGAAGAACAATAAAACATTTGTTAAAGTTGGTGGAGAATCTAAAAAAAAAAAAGCTTGTTTTTTTTATGTTCTGAGATCGATTAATAAGTTTGGTTGAATAGTATTTAAACAATTGTTTCGTTTTCAAAAAGAGAAAAATAATATCAAAAACTTACATCGCGGGTTGAAGCAACAAAATCATAAAAGGTTTTGCCGTTTTTATGATATAGTGTAAAAGAGAGTTTGGCTTTTTCAGAATCAAGTTTTTTTGATTTTAAGGCTGTTGAAATTTCTGTTTCTGTCTCAAGATGTGTAAGGTTCGATATTTTGGCTTTATTTAAAAAAAAATCAAAAAAGAAACAAAAAAAGAAAGAAGTTAGGACAAGATCCTTTGTTTCAATTTTTTGTTTTTTTGTTTTTTCTTTTTCTTTTTCTTTTGGTAATGACACCAAACTCTTCTTGGCACATTAATTTGACAAATTTCAAAATAAAAAAAGCTTTAACACATACCTAAAAGAACCCATTGTTTTTGTTCATTTTTTCCTTCCGAACAAAAGATCTCAGTACGATCTTTGGAAATTTTAAAGAATTTGGCAATTAACTTTCCTTTTTCTACAATATTAAGTTTTGTTCCTTCATATAAAATAATACAATTTTGTTCCAAAAGTAACCCTTCAGCTTCTTTATGGTTTTCTTCTTTAATAATTCGAAGGTGAGGTTTTTCTTTGTTCATTTTTTCAGAAGAAATTATTTTGAATAAAAAAATATAAAAAAGGAAAAAATAATTTATTGGATTCTGAAAAAATCAGTTTAAATTGATTTAACTTTTTAAAATAAAATCTTGAAGAATGTTAGTAAAATTCATATAAACACTTGGGTGTGTTTATATTAAAGGCACCCATGAAGTTAAACATTTTTCACTATAAAATGAAATCCAAAATCCTTAATTTAGATTTTCATTTCATCTTTTTTTCACCCAACTTTCAAAATATTTAATTTCTATAGTTGAAAAAGATATTAAAGTATCTTTGAAAACATAACAGCCACGTCTTTCTCTTTATCCAAATTAAGATAAAAAAGTGAAATTTAAAAAAAAAAATTTAAAAAACTTTCTTTAGACTAAAATTTAATTAATTTTCAAAATTTTTTTGTAAAATTTTACATATGTGTATTTAATATCCAAAGTTTTCAAAATAATATTTTAGCTAAAATTTCCAAGAACAAATAATTTTTATATTATTTTGAACCTTTTAACCAATAATATGTTTTTTTTCAGGGCGTATTTACAAATGTAGAGAATAAAAAATTTATTAAAAATTCATCAACATTTATCTGAATTTATTGGTAAACAGGATCAAACATGAAATCTTAATTTTTAAAAGTTTTTTAGGGTATCCAATTTAGGGTGTGGTAAAAAATAATGAATAAATGTGAAATAAATGTCTAAAAAATGAAAATATTTATTTTTTATAATAAATTTTTTAGCAAGAATCTTTGGGTATTGGAATGTTGAGTTTAAGTGGAGAATTTTTTTAAATGGATGTAAAATTTCAAATATTTCTTTCTTTGCTTTAAATTATCATTTTGTGATAGATACCTGAAGTTGAAGAATTAATAAGAAAAAAACATAATCTGTGATTGTGATTACTAGGTAATAACTTTTTATTTTAATTTCTTTTAGTATATTTTATTTTTATATTATTCTATTTATCTTTATAGATTATTTGTTTTTTTTTTGAAATTGATTAATTTTTTTTCTTTTTAAAAGGGGACGGGGTGGGGGTGGGTAGATTCAAGCCACTTGTTTATCTGAATTCTAAATAAAAAATTAGGACTTTTATTAAAGATTAAAAATTAAAATTATTATTCATTTTAAAAACCAACTTAAATAATCTTTTTTTAGAACAATTTTAAAAATATTAATTATTTTTTAAAATTTATTGTTATATTATATATTTTTAATTCTGAAATTTATATTTTGTCTTTATTTTCATCGACTCAACAATTCCGTGGAAAACAACATATAATAATACCTAATTTCATATAATTATTATTTAATTTATAGTTATAGTTTTTTTCCCCTCAATTCTTCGCTTTATCAAAGTCCCAAATAAGCTAGAAATTAGTTTCAAAATAATATTATTTATTCCAGAAAATTTCTATTCAAATATTTCAAAATGGTAGCTCAATGATTTAATTGTGCAATTTTGATAGAAATAAAATACAAAACCAGAGAAAGGTTTAATATTTCTTTGTTTCTTAACTATTTGTGGGTACAATTTCAAAATATTAGTTGTTCGATGGTAAATAATGAAGGTTTTTATGATATAAAACTGTTGTTTTGAACAAAGTCCATGTTTTTTTCGTATTACCGAACAAATGAAAAATCAAATTAACGAATCAAAGTCTACCTAAAACCAAATAATTTTTTAAATATAAACTCCATTTTTTTTGGAGAAAAATTCAAGTTAAAAATCTATTTTGGTTTAAAATTTTTATTTAAATTTTTCCAATTTTAATCAAAATTTAGATTTTTTTTATGTGAGAAAATATAATCAAAAAAAGTATCTATTTTTTTAAAAAAATACATTAGATTTTTTTTTTTATATATATATTATTTAAGGGAGGTGTTATTGACCCCTATTATTTGCCCAAATTCCTAATTTTTTATTTAGGAATTTAATTAAAGAATCAAAAATAATTTTATTACTCACTACGGCTAATAAGCAGTTTGAATCCTTTTTTATAATAATATTAGAAATATTATTATTATTTAATATATTCAATATATTAATTTTTTTTAATTCAGATATCCAGATTTTGCGATTATTTTCATAAAAAATACATTAGATTTTTAACTAGTTAACAATGTTTTTTTTTTGAATAATAAACTTTTAAGGAACTATTCTGATATTTACTTATTGTTTATATCACTTTTTTTAGATCTATAACTTCATAACTTCTAGAAAAAGAGAAATATGATTTTTAATTTGCACCAAGAGTTTATCGATTCAGTACAAATCAATTTAACTAAAAGTTAACAAATATGAAATATTTGACTAATCAAATATGGGACATTTCCGTTAATTATAATAGTTTATCTTAACCAATTAAACTAAAAATCTTTCAGGTTTGTTAATAAGATCTATTAAAAACAGGATCAAAAATTAGTTAATTGTCTGGTTTACCAATTCATTTTTCTAATGTCTAAAAAAATCAGGGTTACTTTACATTTAAAAGACAAATTATAGCTTTTGAATAATTATCAATGAAGTTAATAAAGATAATGAACTTCTTTGTTGTGTGGTATCTTTATTGGAAAGATTGAGTTGATAAAAAGACAAGTTTTTCCAAAAAACTTGAAATCATTTTTTGAAAACTTTGCTTTTGTTTCTATTAATTGTTAAATTTGTTTAATATGTCAGCCTTGCCCATTAAAAAAAAAAGAAGGCGTGGTAGGAAAATAATTCAAGCAACTATCTTATCTGAACCAATTCCACAACCTATTATAAATAATGCACCAATTATCACAACCCAAAATGAAACAACCCAAAATGAAAAAACAAAAAATGATGAATCTTCTGAGGCACAGAATCTCCTTGAATCACTTCTGGACGGAACCGAGTCCTTCTCAAGTGAAGAAGAAAATGAGAGCGAGAAAACAAAAAAAGAAAATGAAAATGAAAATGAAAATGAAAATGAGGAAGAATATAAAAAGGATTATTTGAAATTTACTTTGGATTCAAAAAAAAATAAAAAACACAAAAAGAATAAAAAAAAAAAAAATAGTGATAGTGATAGCGATAGTGGCAGTGATAGTGATAGTGATAGTGACAGTGACAGTGATAGCGATAGCGATAGATCTAAAATTTATCAGTCAAGGCCCAAATACATTGTACCAAAAAAAAAAAAAACAGAGGAAGAAGAAAAAAACGAAGAAGAGAACGAGAAACAAGAGAAATTTGAAAAATTAAAAATTGAATCAAAAAAAAAAATGCTCAATTTCTTTCGGAATAAAATTGAAAAAAAAGATCAATCTGAAACACCTTCAACCACGATTGAAAAAGGGATGAATCTTACACAAGGAGATATCAATATGGACAATGATGAGGAATCAAATGTAATTGAGGAATTACAAAAATGGAAAATCCGAGAATTAATGAGAATCAAACGCGAGCAAGAGGAAAGAGAAAAAGTGGAACTTGAAAGACTAGATGTTGAAAGAAGAAGAATGTTAACAGAGCAAGAAAGAGAAGAAGAAGATCAAAGACTAAAGCTTGGTAAATATCAAGAGAAAAAAGAAAAATCACAATGGAAGCTTGGACAAAAATATCACCACATCGGAGCATTTTTTCAAGACCTGGATCACAAAATACTCAAGCGTGATATTGGGGAGGCTGTCGAAAGGGATCGGGTTGATCGAACTTTTCTTCCCAAGGCAATGCAAGTTAAGGACTTTGGGAAAAAGGGCAGAACAAAATATACACATTTAGTTGACCAAGATACAACTTATGAATTCTTTAAAGGGAAATATTCTAACCTTAAAAAAGGTTGGGAAATTAAAAAAGAAAAGGAAATTGAAAAAGAAAAATTGAATGCATATAAAAATGGCAATTCAAATGATAAAAATAACCAAAAAAACTCCTCTTTTACAAACAGAAATACCTTTAATTTAAAAAAAATCAATTAAATTATCACAATAGATACAAAACAAATGAAAATACAAAAACTAACAACAAGGGATTTAATCAGATTAATCAAGATTTTGAACGGAAAAGGACAAGGAACCAAATGAATGAAAAGGTTAAAAAACAAGAAGAAAATAATTTGATAAAAGAAAATCACAATCATGGTGAAAGTAGGAGAGAGAAAAAAACAGACAGAGATGTTGTCAAAGAAAGAGAAAGAAGCAGGGATAGAGATAGGCACAGAGATAGAGATAGGCATAGAGACAGAGATCGAGGTAGAGATCGAGGTAGAGATCGAGGTAGGCATCGAGAAAGAGATGGTAACAGAGATAGAGATAGGAGCAGAGACGGTGACAGGTACAGGGATAGGGATAGAGATAGAGATAACTATAGAAAAAAGCACAGGCACAGCCATCGAGATAAAGATCGAAAAAAGCATAGTAATAGAAAATAGAAACGCAACGAGTAATAAATATTTATGTAGGGCTTAATTAGAATTTAGAAGAGCTAAACAAATCTCACAAAAAACAACTAAAAAAAAAAAAACGAAATGAATAATAAATATTTTCTTAATATACATTTTAACTTTTTTTCATATTTTTCAAAAATAAATCAAAAAATATCAAACACTCCTAATATCCAAAATTAAATAAAATATAAATGAAAAAAAAATTCAAAATTTTTCGAACTATTAAAAGATAAATTTGTTTTACAAAACTAAAATTAGTGTGCGTGGTATGGTATTTTTAATAACATTAAATTAAAGATCTTGGAAGGTTTGGTTTGAGTTAAAAACTTAGATTTATGAATAATTTTGTAAGATCTAAATAAATAGTATTGAAAATTTATAGTTTTTTCAGTTGGAATATTATATTAACAAAAAAATTATTTCTGATTGAAATAAAATATCAACAGTACACGAACAAATAAAACAGAGTTCGAATTTTTTTTTTTTTATTTGTTTTTGTGACTTTGAGTAAGAAACCAATAGATTTTATAAGAATCCAAAACGTAAAATTATTTTTGACTAATGAAAAAAATTATAAAATAGTTTTTTGTAACTATTTGTTCTTAAAATTACTAATAACTCTTTTACTTTTTTTTAAATTTTTTAATTGTCCTCATCTATCTTTCATAATAATTTTTATATTTTTTTATTTTTGTTAGATTTCAACTTTAATCTCTGAAATTTCTTTTAGTTCTTTTTTGAATCAATAAGAATGGCTGAGAATAGTAATTCTATCAACTTAAAAAAAATTAAAAAAAATAATCCCAAAGTTGATCAACAAAAAAAAGAATTGATTAATTGATAAATCTCAATAAAATCATATGGATTTGGAATTTATATAAGTACCTAAAAGAGAAAATTAAATTAATCTTGGATGTGAAAATCAAAAATTGCTTTTTTGCTAATTTTTTTCATGAGTGGTGATTTATTAAAATTAGCTTTCGATTAAACGGTGAAGTATTGAAATACAACATAGTTAAGGATCTCTAACAGTGAACAATTTTTTTTTTTAAGTTGAATTTTTATGAAAATTATATTCAAAAATTCTAGTTCAAAATCAGAAAATAATAAAAAAACTTAGGGAGAAACTGGATAATCTGTTTAATTGTTGTGGTTTTGTTTTTTTCAAAATAAATTTTTTATATTTAAATTAATTTCTTTATTATTTTTTAGGTGTGATAACTCTTTTTTTTGCAATTATATTTAATAAAATTCTACTTTTACAACAAAAAAAAATAGCAAAGATATTGATATAAATGACAAATTTAATTATTAAAGTAAACAATTTATATTATCAAAGTTTTGGTTCAAGTTATAATTTCACTTTTTTAGTCTGAAGAAAGAAAATAAATTTACCAAGAATAATAATTTCATTTCTCAAGAGAAAGAAAATGTATTTAAATTTTACTTTTGGTGTTTAAAATTGTTTTGTTTTGTTTGTAGTGAATATTTTCTTTAAAAAATAATAATGAGATGTAAATCTTATAGTTTAACTTTTCATTAAATATATTTATTTGAAAAAACTAATTTTGTTTTCCTTATTTAATATAATTCTCAAAAAACCAATCTATAATCCCGAAATTTTTTTTAATTGCTTTTGGTAATATTTTGGTTTTATTTGTACACAAAAAAAAAAAAAAAAATAAAATTTTAATATTTTTGATTTTTATTGTGCAAATTTTTAGAAAGAAATAATAATTATATGTAATATTAGAACAATTCTAAAAATATATTTAAAATAAAAAAGAAAAAGAAAAAAGAAAAATTATTATTCTAAAAATATTTTTATTAACAAATAATTAAAATGTTTTAAAAATCACTTGAAATTGTTGTGCCTTCATTTGAGAGGTTCCAAGGATCTATATTATCATCCTTAGGTGTATTCTTGACCATTTCTTCAAGATCATGTGTTGTTAATAATTGGGAGGTTTGGCTTGTTGAATTCAATTGATTGAAAAAATCCTTATTTAAAGTTTTGTTCTGGGGGTTAAGTTTTGTTTTTTTAGATTCCTTTGGGTTTAAAGAACGAGCGATTTTGGCTTCTTCGAACTTTCTTTTCCTTTCTTCTCTTCTATCGATGTAACTTTGATATAAGGTTTCCCAAATTTCTCTTTTTTTTGAATATTCTTCCTTTGAAACAAGGATTGTTTCCATTTCCGTATCACTTATATCTGATAATTCCTCTTCTTCTACGTCATCATCTTCTTCTTCGTCTTCATTGTCATCATCATTTTTTTCGTCGTTTTCACCCTCTCCCCCCTGTTGCTGCGACTGCTGGTTATTTGTTTGATTTGATTCGTTTTCAATCGTTTGATTAACTAGCACTTCTTGGTAATCTTCAAAAGTTTGGAACGTTCCATTTCCAATTTGTGGTAACATTTGATAACTATTTTGAATAAATTTTGATTGTAATTCCTCAAGGTCATCAATTTGTCCTATTTCTGATTTTTGTGTTTCAATAAATTTATTAATTATTTCCTGTTGCTGCTCATTTGGATTTAATTTCAATCCTTTATCAATACTAAATTCAAATTTACTTAAATCTTCTGTTGCTGTTCTTTCATAAACTTTGAGTAATTCTTTTCCATAGCTTTTGGTAAAAGTAAAATATTTCTTTGGAATTTTTGGTTTATTGATATCCTTATTTTCTTCATATTCTCTTAATTTATTTTCTTCTTCTTTTAAATCTTTTTTTGCATTTTTAATTAATTGCTTTAATATAATTTCTTCTTGACTTTTTTGATGTTTTGTTAATCTTTCTGTTTGTTGGTTATCATCATCACCATCATCATCATCATCATCATATATATCGTCACCATCGTTTTTGTTTTCATATATTATTTCTGTTTCAAAAGTGTGCCCTTCGCCCACCTTCTCCTTCTCCTTCTCCTTTTCCTTCTCCTTTTCCTTTTCATTTTCGTTTTCATTTTCCTTTTCGTTCTCTTTGTTCCGTTCCTTTTCCTTTTCGTTCTCTTCATTTGCCTTTTCCTTCTCCTTTTCCTTTCCTTCTTCTTTGTCCCGTTCCTTTTCCTTTTCTTCTTCAATATTATTCAGAATTTTATTATATTCTTCTGATTGTTTTTCTTTTTCTTTTTTTTCCTTTTTCTTTTTTTTCAATTCCTTTTTTTCTAATTTTCTGTTCTTTTTCTGTTCTTTATAAGCTCTTTTTCTTTGTAAACGAGCACCTTTTTTGAGTTGAGTCAATTCTTTAATTTTTTTGATCAGCATTTTTTTTTTTCTTTCTCTCTCCCTTTTTTTTTTTATTTTATTATAAAGGCATGCTGGTGGGTTTGAAGGTGGGATTTTTAAAATATCATTAATGTCCATTTTTAAAAAGTCTCCAATTTTAATATTTGCAAAATGCGTGCGTGTAAACTCCACCAATCTTTTTTGAATAGTACTTGAGCCTATACAAACAATTTCAGCTATTTCTTCAACATCCCTTTCATATCCATGGATACGCCCAGCAATAAATAACGCTGCGCCACATACTCCGGCTGGTCTTCTACCAACTTGGATAAAATCTCTTTTCATACGGGTAATAATACGTAGAGCGGTGTTGCCAATGGGGACACTATCTTTTTCAAATTCAAGTTTTGATGCAAATCTTTGAATGAAAAGGGATGGATCAACAATTTTGATGTCTGTAATATGAAATTTTCTTCGTAATTTTAAAAAAATACTTCCCAATTGATAAACGCTTGTTTGAATTGCATCAGCAAAATCTAAAAGTAAATCTAATTGTATGTTAAATTTTTATTTTATTAAAAAGCAATAATAAAAAATTAAGATTTGAATCGAAAATATTTGTTTGCTAAGATTCTTTTTGATTTTTTAGAAAACAAATAAGGATTGAATTTGAATATATTTAGAATTTCTAATAGAATCAGAAAGTTGTTTTAAATTATTTAAACAATTAATTAAACAAGAATATATATTATTGATTTTAATTTAATACTGTTTAATTGTAAAAACTTGTTATAAAAAATTTTTTATTTCTTTTTTTTTAGCTTTATTGAATAATATAATTATCATGTGGAAAATTTAAAGTAATAATAGAGAATTGCTAGATGATTTAAAATTTTTGTAATATAATATGTTAATCTATTTTTAAATTATTTTACTTTTCACATTAAATGAGGTACCAATATAATTTGATAAAGTAGCGATCTAAATAGTAAAAATATTTGATTAACCATAAAAAAATTTTTAAACAACAAAAAATCTTAATAATCTAGTGATAATGTGGCTAGGCCATTGTGAAAGCTTTTGAAAAGTTATACAACTCCTTTAAGCTTTCATAGAATATTGGAAATTTTTTAGCACAAAGAGCACATTTTTTAAAGAACGCGTGAAGGTTTGGTTCTTTCAGAAGCCTTTTTACTCAACGCCAACAATAACACCAGGATTGACTGAGAAACTATTATTTTGCCTTTTTTATTTTTACGTTTGTTGATCTAAAGAATCGATCAATCTATTTGTCAACCAAATCAAAATAAAATATAATTAAAACACTTGATCTAATCCTCGATTAAACCAAGTATCTTTTTTGTTGTTTTTTTCAAAGAATAACATTTTTTTTCAGTGATCTGTTTTTTGATCCAACAAACAAAATTTTTTTGTTAAAAATATTGATAAATTATCCCTAAAAGCCATCAACTATTATATCTCGATTTATTTCTTATGATATATTTGGACATTTATCACGATTTTTAGATAATCGCAATTTGTTATATTATCGTGATTTTATAGAATATCAAGATTTTAGTGATATTATCGCGATTTTATGCAATATCGCGATTTGATGAAAATAACCACGATTTTTGAAACGTTATCATGACTTAACAAAGTTATCGTAAAATCCTCTGATGATTATGAAAATACTAATAACGTATGTAATTGTTTTTTTTTATTCTTTATGAAATAAAATTAACAATTCTCTTTCTTTTAATAAAATATTGAAAAAAAAAAAGTGATCATGCTCAAAAAAAAACTTTATATTATTGATTTTTTCTTTGTTCTTGTTTTTTTAGTAATTGCAAGATAAAAAATAATGAATCAATAGTATCAATAAAATATTGTGGCGCTTTGTTGTTCTATATCTATCGCTTAAATTATTTTGTATAATATTTGGTGTTTTTCTCTGATTTTTAGAATAATATTTTGAGAAAAATTGAAATAAAATATTCCATTTTCGAATTTTTACCAATATTTTCAATTGATCGTAAAAAATGGAATTTCAGGGTTTTTGATTTGAGAGTAAGGTTGCAAAAAAATTTCATTTTAAATAAAGTTTCCAAAATCATCTAATTTTACAAATGTTCTTTGTGTTTCAACCAATATTCGTTTTTATTCAAAACTAAGTAAAAAAAATTAAAACAAATGAAAATTCAAATTAAAATTTTGTCACTTTTATTTGAATTTATCAGTATTACATGAGTAAAATTATTTATGAAACCATTGAATTTTCAATCAATTTCATAAAAAAATTTTTGGCTTTAAAATTTCAATAATATTTCCCTTTAAATTTCTCTTTGATTTTCATTTATATGAATTATGATGAAAATGTTTCGTTAAAAAAACCACAAAATTTTAAAGAAAATTATTAAATGATTTTTTCAAAGTTTAATGCAGTTATCATTATAATGATTGGAAGTGTTCATTGGATTTTTATCGCTTTTTCAAACAGTCTCAAGTACAATCGGAGAACTAAAATAAATTAACACTTTTAATAAAGCCTTTTAAGTATTGTGTAAAAAAGTCGACATGTTTAATAATTGTAAAAATTACTTTTCATCTCCAGTCATGTTTACAATTGATACAAATCATTTATTTTATATCCACAATATTTCTTCAGTTTTTCTATTAATTTATGAAAAAAATTTTACAGATTTTCATTTATTTTTTTACTTTTTATTTTTGAGATTTTTTTTTTTGTTTATAGCTTGGAATAAATGAGTCATAGAATTTTGGCTTAATTTTTGGGTTTTTTATTTTTTGCTTTTGTTTTTTTATATTTTTTTCTTTTTTAACAAACAAAAAAAAAAATACATAAACACAAAAAAGGGCTGCTAAAGTCCAAAATAAAATAATAAATAGAAATGAAATGTATTAAAATAAATTTGTGTCATTTCAAGAAGCAAAAATTTAGGAAACAATGTCGACAGAAGATCCTTTGATAATTGTATCTGAAAACTTTTTTGTTGTTAAATTTCTATTACTATCTTTTTTTCCTATTTTTTGGTAGTAGTATTTATCTTTTCTCACATGAAGCAATCCAGAAATAAATGCCATGTTTGAAATTTCAATACATTTGTAATTTTGTTCCTTTAATTTTCATTTATATTTTATTATTTTTCATTTAATTCCAAAAATTTTCAATAAAAATTTCCTTGAAAATTTCCAAGGTAACTTCCATAGATCATTTCAATGACGGTTCATTAAATTTCATTAAAAAAATCAATAGATTTTCAATCAAATTTCATTTTATTTTATTTTCATAAAAGTTTCCATCAAAAGTAGACACAAATTCGTATCATTTTTGTTCTCATTTGATATAGGTGTTTTTTTTATTTCTTACATCCAAAGAACTAATTTTGTCCAACCAAAAATCTTCTATTTGCCATTTTGAATTATTAAGATTATCATAAAAACTGTAATTTATTTTTTTTATTTTCGAGCATTTCATAAAAAGTAAAAATACTAGTTCTTATTGATGGTCTGAAAAATTTAAATTTAATAAAAGTATACTTTGCTGGAAAAAAGCTATTTTTATGTTCAAAAAACGAAAAGAAAAATTGAGGTTTTTAAGAAAGAATTGTTCAAATTACTACAATTGTTTTAAAAAAGTGTAGACAGGAAGTTTTATTAAGTGTGACTTCAGACCGTCTAATTCGCCCTTTTATTTTGTTTAAAAAACAATTGAAAAAACTTTTAGTCAGAACTTTTTTAAAATAGCTCTAAAAGTGTTTTTTTTAAAAGCTCATGGAATCTATGTTTTTAATTGTTTCAAATTAGTGCTCAATAGACAATTCGAATTCAAAGTCCTGTTGGTTTGTTAATTTTTAGAGTTTGATTTCCTCAAGATCTTTTTTTTTGAAGATTTTGATTCTGAATTTAATGCTATTTCATTATATTCACCCAAGCAATTCAAAATGTAGTTTTGGACATTTTTGATTTTTGTTTTAATTTGAAAAATTAGATTCTTTGGAGGTTGTTTTGATTAAAAAATTTAACAAAACAAAAAAAAAAAAATTAATGTTGAATGAGAAAAGAATGTGATTGGGGTGTTAAAAATTCCTGAAATGTTTTTTTTTTTTTTTTTTTTTAAGAAAAAGGTAATAAAGTCGAAGTGGTTTGAAATTTTAGGTTCTTTGGGTTTTTTTTTGATTAAAAAGAACATAAAAAAAAACAAGCAAATAAAAAAAAAAAAAAATAAAATAAAATGAGTGTATCTTTAAAAAGCTTACGGCTAGTTTGTTGAATTCTACAAATAATATACAAAGCTACAGCCATCACACTTAAAGATCTTCTTCCTTTAACAAATCCACTTCTTGATGCATGGAGGTATAATTCCACTGCTTGTTTTGAAAATAATCGAACATTGAGTTTGTCTGATAAGAGACCTATTTCTCTTTGTGCAGCATAAAAAACACGTTGCCTAGACGAAGTGTATTCGTGAACACCAGACTGTTGGCGAAAAGATCCTCTTTCGTCAACAAATTGACCATCCGCTGAACGAGCACCCGATGGACCTTCCGTAAAGGTCACTTCGGATCGAATTGTAGATTCTTCAAGAACTAACCCACATTCTGTACAAAACACTCTATTGTCAGACTCATCAAGAAGTTCAGATTGACATTTAGGACAATTTTTATAATTTTCCATTTGTTGTTTAGTGTATAAAATAAAAAAAAATAAAAATGAATAATTTAAGATTTAAGAAATAACTTTACTTAAAAGAGAAGAATGGTTGTGTTCTTTGGTAATATTATCTTGCAACTCTAATTTAAAGGGTTTGAAATTTAGACAATCTTTTATTGATCATTATCAAAATTTACTAACGTCACTGTAAACATATTTTTTTCAAATCAAGTTAATTGGGTTATTTTTAACAAATACTGAAAGAAAATTTGACAAAAACTCTTTTTAAAAAGGTTTTCTAGACACCATTAGTGATATTTTAATTAACACCTCGATTTCAAAATATATGGTTCACACTTTATTAAATTGGCTTTTAAAAAATTGTATGATTCTTTTCACTATTTATCTTTTTGTTTTTCTTCCTGATTTTAAGTAGGTGACTCTGATCTTTAACTTGATAACAAACTTAACTTTGGTGGTTTTTGATTTTTCCTTTAAGGGTAGAAAAGTTGATTTTGTGACTTTTGTAAAAAGAACTATTTAGTATTTTTAATAATTATAAAATTGCCTTCAAAAAGTTAATGTAATTGAATTCTTTTCAATCATATTTTTACCCCTCAAGGGAGGTTCGTAACTAACGAATTCTTCAGGTACACTAGATATTTTATTCTTTCATTTTGGTTGATTGTTATAATAGATATTTCAAAGATTAAATGATAAATTTTATTTAAAAATGAGTGTTTTTGATATTTTAATTATTTGTTCTTTTCTTTTACAAATATCTCGTTACTATAGGTTAACAATTAAGTATAATTGATTTGTGGGGAGTCTATTGAATTTTTCTGTATTACTAGAATATGGTATCACAATTTTGAAAAAATAAAAATCGAAAAATTTAGGTTAGATACAAATTTTATTTTAATTTACATTTCACTTCAAGATCATGAAAAAATTTTTAGAAAAAAAAATAAATAATTGTTCATTTTTACTTTTCAAAAGTTTAATTAAAATAAACGTTATAGATTAATAAAAGATCTTGGATCAAAAAATATTTTTATAATTTAAACATTGTATTTTTTTGGTTTTTTTGTCACAATATATTTTTAGTCAATAAATAAAAAAACATATTCATTAATTTATATTTATTTTGTCCCTAATTCCCCTATTAAAGTGTGAAAATTAAAGTGGTACTAACAGAAGATAATAAATTTTGAAACAAGAATCAACCACAATTATGTAAATTGTGTAAAAAATAATAAATCTTCTTACACCTTTGAAGATTTATACCCATTCTCTCAAAGTGGCAGTAAATTAAAATAATTAGATGATCTATATACCTGAATTAAAAATAATAATTAATTTTAACTATTTAAAATTATAATAATATTTTTAATATTATTGTTAAACAAGATTTCATTTAATTATTCATTCAAGTAGATAATAAAAATATTCTTGAATCTTTTTAAAGATAGTCTAATTAAAAGTTGGGGTATCAGAGAGGTGTCTTAGAGTCTAGTAAAGTATAGTAGAGGAATTTTGAGTGACTATGCTTTTTTTTTTTTTGAATTAAGTAAAAAAAGGAATATTTAATAATAGAAAATTTTAATCAAAACACCATTAGGTTATTTTTGTTTTAAGTAATAAATAAAAAATATTAATGAAATCTATTGACACTCCCCTACACTAATTAGGACTTGAATGCTGTAAAAAATATAGTTTATTAGACTATATAATAATCAATACCATTATTAGCATTTTAGATAATACCTTTACGTTTGAATCTTTTAAAAAATTCATAAATTCAAGTTTAGGAATTCAAGGGGTTCTGCAGAGTATCGCCAAGCACCTAGGTTTTCTAGAATTCAAAAGAATTTAGTAAAATCTAATTCTTTTAAATTAAAAAAAAATATAACGGTACTAACCTGGTGTTTTCGGTTTTATTCCTTAAGATTTATCGGTTTTTTTGAGGTATTATATCAATTTTATTCGTTTTAAAAACGAAAAGAAACCCCAAAAAACCCTAAAGAGTGTTTTTTTTTTTTCATTTTGGAAATAAAAAGAAAAATTGAGAAATTGGATTTTAGTTTCTAAAATTGAAAAAATCGAATTATAGTTTTACATGAACTAAAAGAGTAGAGAATAATCATTGATTTTACTCAATTTTTTATATTCGGTAAAACTACTATAAATAAGATAATTCCAAACAAATATGACTAATTATTATAAAAAAAATACTACCAGTTGCACTTTTAAGGTACTTATTTCATCATGAATGAAAACACAAAAAAATTTAAATTAAAGAACAAAATTCAGATTCTCGTAAAATAATTTTTATTATTAAAAATTCCAAGAAATCTTTTTTAATTTGGGATTTTTTTGTGTCTTAGATGTGATTTGAAAGTTTGTGCCTTAAAAGTGGAACTGGCAGTGCTCACAAAATTTTTTAGATATATAGGATATAAAATAAATATCCAAACAATAAAATCACTTAAATATATTCTTCGGATTGATTTTCTTTTAATTTAAATGTGATGAAAAAGAAAAAAAAATAAAAAAGTAATTATTAGTGTTTTATACTCGGGGCGATTTTACGTATACACAGGCGTAAATATGGAATGTTGCCTAAAACAGAGTTTTTACAATTTTCGAGAAAAAGATCGACTTGTATACGTTTATCCAAATTTTAGTTATAGTAAAGGAAATATATGTTTTTGATTTTTGAGCTTGAATGGGTTTTTAATATAAAATCTTTTTGTAAATACCAGTACTTTATTTGAAATATGATTTTCAAAAAAATTAATTAAAAGATTGGTGTTCAATAAACCCTTTTTTGATTAAAATTGTTATTTTTCTATTAAAATAATCATAAATTATATTTAACATTATATAAATTTGGATAGATGTTCAGAATTGGTTATTTATCTCTAAAATTATAAAAACTCTATTTTTTACAACAGTCATATTTACACTAGTGTAGTTAACTATATTCTATTGTTTGTTTAATTATTGTTTGATCAACAATTTTTGAAAAAATACTTTTCTTTTTCTAATTTCTTGTTGTTTCAAAAAAGAAAATTATATAATAATATTTAAAAAATTCAATTTAGATCCTACAAAATATTCTTTGTTAAAAATCTAATACGAACTCATTTCTTTTCCCCTAAAAAAGATGATCTATAATGAAAATTAAATCATTTTTTTTTTTTAATCACCAATTCTCATTAATCTTTTAAATTAATATTTCTAAATTCTTTTTTCAATCAAGCCTGATAAAATGTTATTCCAAACAAAAAAAAAAAATCAAAATGAAGAATTAATAATTGAGATAAAAGCTTAGAAAGATCACAGAAATCATAGAAAACAAACTTTTTACCAAATTTTTTTCAGAGAAAATCAAGCTATCATATTGATACGAATCAACAAAATTCAAAAAAGTGTTGGGTGTACTTTGGTTTGCGTAATTTCTGTGACTTTTACTTTTATTCGGGGTGATTTAAATTCTCAAATCTTCTTTATTTTATTCAACAAACAGAATTGGATACATACTTGTCGAAAATATTTTGCTCAAAAAAAGGTTTTGTGTAATTTTTGTGAATTCTGTAATTGATATTTACAGTTTAGATAATTCTATTTCATTTTTTTTTTCGTTTTGAAGCCAACCAAAAATAAAAAATAAAATATATAAAAATTAAAAAATGATAATTGCTGTGTAGTCTTAAATTATTGAAAAAAGTAAAGGTTGTCAAATTAAAAAAGTCAAAAATTAATAAAAGACTTTGGGAGTCGAGTTCCCAAAATTTAAATTAAAAAAAAAATAGAAATTAATGAAAAAAATTGAAAGAGCACATAAATTTAAATCCATTTTCAAATTAAATTTAAAACCAGGTAAGTAATAATAATATAAATAAAGTTAAAAATAATGGTTTTGTGAACGAAGAATCAGAAGTGCTCGAAGTATCTGTTAATCTTATTTTAAGTTTAAATTTACCATCAACGGTTTCACCAGCTGAATCCTGAGCATGAACTTGGATTGAATAATCATTATTTAATTCTTCATCAGGAGCCGTTCCATTGAAAGTTTTTTCCGAAGAAAGGAAAATTAACCATTCTGGCAAATCTGTGCCGTCGTCAAGTGTTGAGGTATATGATAATTCGTCGTCTTCCTCGTCATCAAAGCAATCATCCTCGAGAACGTAAGTGAAGGTTCTGTTTACCACAGCAATTTTTTCCTCTAAGCATCCCTCATAGGTTGGTGGATTGTTAGTCTTTCCATTAACAGAAATTTTGAAAGTGGCACTGGTTTGTCCACCATAGGAATCCTTTGCAGTAACTTTGAGAGTGTAAACTTTGTCTTTTTCACTTTCAGTTGGTGTTCCTGAGAATCTACGATCACTTTCATCAAATGTTAGCCAGCTAGGTAAAGCAGATCCATCATTTTGAGTTGAAGAGTATGTTAAAGTATCGCCATCTTGGTCACTAAAACAGTCGTCTTTAAAGGTATAGGCAAAGGATTGATCACATGCTGCATTTTGATCTTGAATTCCTCCATCATAGGTTGGTGCGTTGTTATTCTTTTCTGAAACTGAAAGTTTGAAATATGTATCGGCTTTCGCTTCATAAGAATCCTTGGCAATAACTCTGATATTGTAAACTTCATCTTTTTCACTTACAGATGGTGTTCCTGAGAATTCACGACCACTTGCATCAAATGTTAGCCAGCTAGGTAAAGCAGATCCATCGTGTTGGGTTGAAGAGTATGTTAAAGTATCGCCATCTGGGTCGCTAAAACAGCCAGTTGCAAAGGTATAGGTAAAAGATCGATCACAGTGTGCACTTTGATCTTCGATTCCTCCATCATAAGTTGGTAAGTTATTGCCAGTTTCGGAAACTCGCGTCCATTGGGTCATTTGTCCATATTGTATGTAACTGCTTGTTTCAATAAAGTTTCTTACAGCAACATTTGTTCCTTCTGCTTGTGAAACTGTCTTGGTTACAGAACATTTCCCACTTGCTGGGCACGAGACACTTTGTGAACTTGTTTCCTCTCTATTGTCTGCATGCCAATAAATTTTATAAGTGCTATCGTCTCCAGTGACTGTCCATTCACAAGTAAATTGTGTGGACGAAACATATGCACACGAAAAGCCTGTAATATCATCCATTTGTTCTAAGGGTGTTGTTAAAGGCTTTTGCAAATAGGTATGTCTTTGTCTTACACGACACATACCATCGTCCCAGGTTACTCCATCATAACTTGAAATGCCTCTTGCTAAATACATATATCCATTTTCACCCCAATTAGTACCTTTTTTTTTTTTTTTTTTATTAAAACAAAATTTTTGGGATAAAATGTTGATGTAAAAAAATACGATAAATATTTTAAAAAGTTATTTGGAATGAATTCAACAACACAATGAAATAAAATAAATAAATTCATTCTTTAATAATTCTAAAAAAAAAAAAAAAAAAAAAAAAATAATTAATAAATCAAAAATCAATTATTTTAGAAATTTTACCCCAACTATTTCGAAGAATCCAAACGTTTTCACCATGCTTTGTACCATACCCTGACAAAGCTACAGCGTGATTTGTATTCCCACTACAATCAGAGGATTTATAAACACCAGAATCATACGAATTCCAACCGTTAGCATTGACAGAAACTCCTAATCCACCATAGTCATACAATGCTTGTTTGATTTGACTTTCAGTTCCACTATTAACATATGTGATTGGATCCGAGCTATCAATTGTTGCGAGTTTTGTGTATCCTTTGTTACATGTCCCGTCACTGCCAACATAGGGATAGTCTTTCATTGAAACGGCTCCTAAATAGTCTCTATTTAATCTAAGTGAATGATAAATATTTCCTCCATCACATCCATCATCCCAATTATCCCAACCGTTATCGATATAACCATCACCAGGGTCTTTATAAGTACAATCCAAAACTTGTTCTTCAGATAATTCAACCAGAATTCCATTTAGATTATATAAAGATGATTCCTGAAATTTTGTGTTTTGTTTTTTTTTTTTTATTTTTTTTTTTTTTTAAGAAAAACCAAAGATCATTAATATATATATTAGATTATATATAAATATATAAATGTATTAATATATTAACAATATAAAGAATTATTTGAATGGAAATATTTACCACAAGTGTAGTAGATGAAAAAGTCCAACAAGATCCACATTGGCCTTGGTCTTTTATGTCTACAAAATGAGTGTCCCTGTTATCTAAACTTGTTGGATAACTATAGAGTGGTTTGATTTCTTTTTGTTTTAAAGGTTTAAGTCTTTCATCATCAAGTATGGTACGTTTAGAAAGATATATAGCATTAAATTCTTCATCGGTAAGATCAGAAAAATGATTTATTGCCTCTAAAATGATTAATTTTTTTTTTTTTTTTTTTTTTGTTTTATACAATAAAAGTAGAAAATTGAAAATAGAAAGATTGAAAAAATAAATTTAATTATTTTATTATTATTGGTTTTATTTTATTTTTTTGTTTTTTTATGTGGAAAAATAATAGATTTTATTTTCATTTTTTTTTAAAAAAAAGCAATTATATGAGTTATAATCTTGCCTACATTATAGCCATAATAAAAAACTCGAATTAAATGTCTTGTTTTGGGTAAACAGTAGATAAATTTGTTGAATCACCTCTCTTTAATAATAATAAAATAAATAAATATTTTTTTTTTATTTCATAAGTGGAATTATTTTGAAACAAGTATTATAAATTGTTTATGTAAAGATATTAAAATAGAAATATTCAATATGAACGATCATAAACGAGTTTTTTTCTCTTATTTTACATAGTGTATTATATGTATTGATTTTAAAATCTTTAATATAATGTTAGATTCTTCATAATTCGATGTGGTTTTTTTAATTTTTTATTGATACCAATTTGATAACATTGTTGATAATTTTTTTTTTTTTTTTTTTATTTTTAGAGCTGATAGCAAGATCTTAAGATTAAAATAATAATACTAAGAACCATACTATAATTTCAGATTTTATATGAACCTAACACCAACCAGCACAATATTTAACTGAACAAAATTTGAATAGAATTAATTAAAAGCAATTTTAAAAAAAAAAATGTTTCAAAAAATCAAGTCCTGTTTGTATTGTACCCTTTATGCAACTTTAATAGTATTAAATCAGTATTCAAGAATACAAAAAAAAAAATAAAAAAAAACAATAATAATAAGAATAGCCAGAATACAGTTGTTATAAAAAAGTATGTAACCAAAAATTTATTCAAACAGCACAAAATACTTGGTTAAACACTTTGGGTGCAACTTTTTAAAACTTTTGGTTCTCAATTTTTTAAAACAGCTTTACAGTCAAAATTTTCCAAATAATAAAAAGTAGACAAATTTATTAATTTGTAATGTTTATTTTCTCTCTAATTTTTACAAAAATGGTTTTAATATTCCGAAAAGAATTTGGAAATATTTTAGTTATGTGAAAGAGTTTGTGGTTTGGATGTATTTTTGTTGTTTTGAATTTGATAAATGCCATATGGAAGTAAAAAAAAAAAACCAATCCAAATTTTAATTTTTGGCATTTGTGAAAATAGTGTGATCATATTTTTCTGTCTTCACAACAAAAATACTCAACCAAATTTCAATTGGTTAAACAAAATAAAAACCAAGAAATTCCAAGGTTGAATAATTATCATCTTTATGAAATAGAATTTTGATTATAAAATGAAGTCATACACAGCTCCAAGCTACTAACCACCCACCAAAGTTTTGTGAGTGTTGATTTCTTTTCATCAATTTTAAATTCTAAAAGCAAGTAGAACCATTATCAAAAAGTATGACAAAAAAGTTTTTAAAATGAGACCTAAAGCAGCCTAACAAATTTCAATAGTACTATTTTTCGACACGATTAAAAAAATTTTTGGATACGCTTTTTAAAAATTGCTGTTGTTAAAAGAACATGTTCAGACCTGATAAGCCCGTGTTTCAAAATTAAAATCAAAGTTTCTTTGTTAAAGAATAACTTAGTCATTAAATGATCAAAGAAACTGAAAACAAACACAAAGTAAATATGGAGTTGGTTTGTTATTGTTCTATTATTAAAAAAGAAATTATAAAAATTCAGGATCCAATTTGAAAATTTATTTCAAAAAGCATAAATAATTTATGATCTAATTTGGTTTCTCAAAAAATAGAGTTATATTTTTGGAAAAATTTTTTGACAGAAATACAAAACAAATCTTTGAAGGTAAATAGAAAATTTAACGAAAATTATGAATACTGGTATTTGAAATTTAAAAGGGAAAAAATTTTCACTTCATTTTCCATGTTTTCTAATTATAAATAGAGTGTTCCTAAAGAAGTGGGTTGCAATTTGTGGCTCATTTTTAAAAAGAAAAATAAAAATGAAGTGAAAATTATTCCCATTTAATATTGAAATAACAGAAAGTGAAATTCTGAATTTAAAATGAACTCAAAACCTTAATGATTTTACCTTCAAAATTGATTAGGCCTTAGATATACTCTTGTATAGTGAATTAGATCCTTATTGGTACAAGTTGAAAAAAAAAAAGAATGAGTTTTTATTTTAAAAGCTGGATTTGTACCCTAGGCACAAGCTCTTTTGAATAACATCATTGACAAACAATTCATTTGTTCAAAAATAATGTCGTAATTTTAATGTTTTTGTGAAAGAAAATGTGATGTTTTTATAAACTGTAACAGTTTTTCACCTTACTCTCAGGGAAGAGAAAACTTGACAATGTATTTGGTGTGTTAAGGAACATTCTATTTTTTTTTTTTTCAAAAAAGAAAAAAAGTGCTTTGGGCCATAAAAAAAAAAGAAAAATTGAAAATAATTTTTACAAATTAAAAAAAAACTAAACTCCTTTAAAACTAATTTTGTAACTTCAATTTTTTGTCATTAAAAATCACAAATGTTTTAACAATCTTCCTTTCCATTTTTTACGTACACTTGAAAAGAATAACCTTTCTTCAAAAATCATTCAAATTATCGAAATACTTGGGAAATTAAGATCATTTTCAACTTTTTGACAAAAAAATTTTCAGTAAACAGAATTTGTCAATAAAAAAAATAAAAAAATAAATACAAATCTGAATATTTGAAGAAAAAATGAAAAAATTTTCTGTTTTCTTTTACTTTTTTCTTTTTTCTTTTTCAAAGAGAGTTTCCAAGAAGTGGGTTGTATTTTGTGGTTTCTGTTTATTTGTTGATGACTTTTTTTATGGAATATGTTGGGTGAACAAAGAATTTATTGAAAATGGTGTATCTTCACCAGTAAATGAGAAAAACTTGTTTGGAAAGGATTTGGTTTTAAAAAAAAGTTTGAAAAGTAAATGGTAAACAATGGGAGTCTTGGTTTTGATCCCTCATCTTTAAATTTTTTGTTGAAATATTACAAAAGATTTCAAACTTTGAGTAAATAATAAACGAAAAATGGTATCCTTTCAAAGGCGAAAACAAAACAAAAATGCAAAAAAATATAAAAATTAGGTAAATAAAACTCGAATAAAAAAAATTGAAAAAAGATCCAAAAAAAAAAATTAAAAAAAAATAAATTAAAAAAAAGGATAAACAAGAAAAAAAAATTAAGCGATCTTACTTTTCCAAGTGTTTTTAGGATTCGAATTGTGTTCGTGTAATTCGTTGAGTCTTTGTTGAAAAATCTGCTTTCTAAAATCAAGTTCTTCCTTGGTTTCATAGTTTTTCGAGAATTTGTCAAGAAAGACATTGAATTCAACTTCGGGATCAGAGGTTAGTGGTTGATAGGAAAAAATTCCAACAACCAATAATAATAATAAGATAAGAAAACTTTGTTTCATAGTAAATGAAAAAAAAATAAAAAAATAGAATAAAAATAACTTACTCGACCTTTTTGACAAAAAAGACTTTAATTTTTCGTTCTTCAGAAACAAAACAATTTCAGTTAGGTATTAATTAAAATATATTTCAAAAATATTTGGATAAAATTTTATTTTCTTTTCTTTTGAGTATAACATGATTGTTTCTCATCTATGAAGAGATAAACAATTGGGCGGGACAACAAAAGGAATATTTAAGACATTATTGATGTGTATTTATGGGGGTTTGTCTTGAAATCAATTCGTACAACTTAAAAGTATCTATGCAAAATTTCCAAAAGTTTATTTTTTAATAAAAAAACAAATGACTTTTGCTCTGCTATTTTTTCCCTCAAACGGATTTAAAACTATTGGTTTTTAAGACTGGCGAATAATTTTCTTGATCTAATGTTCAAAGATCAAGAAATTTTGCAAGTGTGACAGAAAAAATAATAGATTTTTCTAAAAATCTATTTTCCAGTTACTTTTTTTTTTTTAAAAATTTGTTTTACAAACTGATTAGGCAAATCGAAAATTATTTTTCCAAATTCTAATAACTGATGAGAGAAAAATGTTGGACACAGAAAAATGGTTGGACAGCATTTTTAATTGGGAACATTAGTAAAATTGAAAATCAAATCCTATTGATAACTAGGTGAATTTTATATAAATCCAGGTATAAGGGTGTTACAAGTCCATTAATCTGTGGTATGTGGAGAATACTCATTTGAATGGTTGACAACAAAAGTAGATCATGCAATTTTAACAAAAATCCAAGTTTTAGTAAAGTTTACTATTAATTCTGAAAATGGTAATTTTTAAACTTGATTTAGATTATAAGAGATAAGGTTTTGAAAAAGTAGAATTACATTAATCATTATTCTAATAAGTAGATTATTGTTATTTTCTTTAGTTATTTCACAAACGACGGAATTTAAAAATCATTTTCAGTAAGGTTCCCAATTAAAATTGCTGTCCAACTATTTTTCTCTGTCCAACATTTTTCTCTCATCAGTAAAGTTTGTTTCAATCATCATCTTAATTATTTTCTCCAAGGTTTTGTTCATGAGTCAAAAATAAATTAAATAGAATAGAGAAACAGAATTCAAAGCACAACTCAGACAATTTGTCATATTACCCTTTCCATTTTTGAAAATAAAATGTTTTTTCGTTTCTTTCAAAATATATGATCTCAAACTTTTCTTAATTCCAACTGGACACCATTTGTTTTCTCCTATTTGGTGTTGTTAGGTGAATTTCATTCATCACTATTAGGTAAATTTTTTAAATGGTAAATGATTTTCACAAAATTACTCTATTTGGTTATTTAATTGGTTGACCTTTAATATTTTTTCTTCTCTTTATTGTGTTAACTACATTTTTTATTATTTTCCAATATAAAAAAGTTTGATTTAATCTTTAAAATTTTGGAACATTATTCTTGTTATCCGACTATTTTCAATTGGGATTGTGGGTTATTTTAGTTTTTTATTGTTTTGTAATCGAGATAAATTTTAATTTTTTTTTTTTTTAACTGATCTTTTTTATTACTACACAAATCTAAACACTTTTCAGATGTTTTGGGATTCTTCGTGGGGTTTCTGTTTTTCAAATTCCTTCTTTGGTTGTTATTGAAAAAAGAGGTAAAAATTTAAGATTATTTTCTAAGGTCTCAAATATTTTGGCAGATTGTTCAAAAAAAGAATGACAAGATGTTGTCAGGATTGCGTTGGGTTTTTTTAGTTTTTCATAGAACTCTTTGATATTAAATGCAACAAAGGGCAAAACACTAACTATTTTGTACCAAAAAAGGCAGTTATAAAATTTTCTCTGATTTTTAACGTCGAAATGAAGATAATTATAGGAGTTCTACGCCGTGTCTTTAAGTTTTTTACTCTAAATTGCAAAATATATGAAATAATATCTTAATTTGTTTTTTTTAAAAATCTTCAGTCAAGAATTAAAAAAAACAGAAAAGATCTCAATTCGAAAAAAGAGAAATGAGTAATTTAAGCTTTCTTTCAGAATTTTAAATTTTAAATTTAACTTTGAAATTCTCAAATAACAATTTTGGGAAACTGAATAAAATTTTATTCTTTTTATTTTGCAACAAATAGTATTCGAGGATTTTGTCAACCATCAATTACCAAAAAGAAACAATACTAGAAAGATATTTAATTCCATTTGGATTTTTTAAAAAGGAAATCAAAAAGCAAAACTTTGTGGATTTTTGAACAGAAAAAACAAAACCTTTGGTATTAGTTTGCGTTTTCAACTCTTTTAAAACAACTAAATTCAAAAAAGTATTTACAGTTTATGATATGTTCTTATAATGAAAATATATATTCTAAATCAGACTTTGCAAAATGGTTTTAATAATCGATTTTCTAAATATATTCTTAACTCTAAATTCAAAATCCAACATCTATAATTACTTAAGGTGTTTAGAGTTTATTTCAAATTGAGAAAAAAGAAGAACAACAGATCAAAAACAAAACAATTCAAAAAAGTTACTCGGCCATACATTTTTTTAAAGTAAAAGTTTGTATTATGTGTTTGAGGTTTTTTTTTTATTTTGTAAAACAAAGCTCTGAAATGAGACAAATTCATAAAAAGTAAAATTTGTGTAACGTAATCACTTTACCATTTAATATTTTGTTGAATAAATGCTCGAGTAAAAAATTCTGAAAAAAAGGAAAATCTTATTTTATTGGAGTGAAAAATTAGAAAAAATTGAAATATTTGCCAATCTTTTGAGTGAACTCGCCAGTCGAATTCGGTTCATTGAGAAAATTCTCAAAATCTTGAATAGGCACAAGAAAAAGCGAAAATTCAAAAAAAAAAAGAGTAAATATAATTGTTAGTCGAAGAACAAAAGACTATAATATGACCAAAAAAAACAAATTTTTTTTGATTTCTATGGAAGACTCCTCACTAAAAAGTTTGGTATTCCTTTATCATCAAAAAAATAACTTCTCGATTACAAATTGGATGGATAAAATGAAAATGTTCGAAAATTTCAAATGGGTTCTTATTTTCGATACATAGACAGACTTTCAGAATAAACTGAGGTTTATTAGTTTAAACACAAAAAAAAATACTCCAAAATAAATATAAATAACAAAATAACAACAAGTTTGGTTATTTTCTTGAACAAAAGCAGACTTTTTCAACCCTCATTTTAAATTAAAAGCAAAGTATCTTTTTTAAAGGAAGGCTTACTACTTAACCAATGGAAGAAACTGACAATAAATGATAATTAAAATTGGTGTTGGTTTCTTAAAGTTCAATATATTTAAACAGATATTGACCAAAGTAGAGATCAAATTATAAAAATTATTTTTAAAACAGCAGAAATAATTTTTGTTATAATTTGGGTTACCCAGGAAAAATGTTATCTTTTGAGTTTATTCTTGTCTTTAAAATGAAAAAAGAGAAAAAATTTTTAAAAAACAGAAATTTACAAAAAATTTCAACAAATTACTTTTTTCTTTTAAAATTTTTCGAAAATCAACTAATTTACCTTCAAAATTGATTTTTTTAAAAAGGTAAGCTGTTGTGTACTTAAGTGGGCATTTTTTAGTCAGGTATAAAAAAGCTTTAATGTACATTTGACAAATATTAACATTTGAAATTTAAATGGGAAAAAATTTCAACTAATTAACTTTATCATATCAAATTTTGACTTTCTTTTAAGGTTTTTTGGTTTATAAAAAGAGACAATCCAAAAAAAGAAACAAATAAAAAAAAATCGAAACCACACACTCCTCAATATTTCTTTGTTCTTTTGAGTAAGATAAAAAAACAGAAAATGAAATGAAATTTTTTTCCCATTTAGTATTCAAACTACAATATAAGATCAAGAGAGAAAAACTGTGATGATTGTATTTGTGAGACGCATTTTATTTGTTCTGAACAACAGTATTTTTATCAACAACTCTCTAAATATTGATTTAATAAGCAAAAAATTGAAAAAAATTAATAAAAGAGTCTATTAAATTTCAAACTTTTTCCAAATAAATCTTAAAAGAAGTTCTCAAAAATTTCTCACTTTTTTACAATTAACTTAACAGATCTTGGAATTTACTTTCAAAATAGAAATGAAGTAAGAATATTATTTAAGTTTTCAATTAATTGTTTGAAATGAACAGGAAGAAAAAAAAGTAAGGGAATTTTTTTTCTCCAAATTGCAAAATTTTGATAATAATCCAAAATTTTAAATGTTAAGGGTTTAGTCACTTATGATGTATTTTTCTCACACCCACGATGTAAATTGTGTCACGTTGTTATATTGTTTCATTGAACTCCTTTTAACAATAATAATTTATAAACAAAAAATAATCAATTTGATCTAAAATTTATACAATCAAATTTTAAAAAAAATAAATCACAAACCCTAAAAGAATCAAATTCAAATAAAAAAAAAAGTGCCCCCATTTATAATATTCAAAATTATTCTCAATAATTTTATTCTAATTTCTACAAAAATTAATTTTTTCTTATTTGATCTTTTCATTTTTGAAATTTGGATACTTATTATTTTCTTCTGAAACAAAAACCATTTAATTTTATTTAATCCAATGCAACAATGATCTGTATCACTCAACATGTATTAATAATTCATTAGAAAAAAATGATAAAAATACGGGATCTCAAAAAACATGAAAAAAGCAATACCTTTGACTTACAAAGTTGTTTTATTTCATTATTAGAATTCACATCTTTTTTAAATCAAAATTGTGTGTACTATTTGGAACTTATTTCAAAAAACTTATTCGTTTTTCATTTTTGATTTTTAGAAATCAATTATACTTCAGATACTGGTTGGTTGTTAATTGGCACTCACAAAAAAAGCGAAAAAAGGTGTTTTCTTTTTTAAACAATTTTTTAGTCATAATATTTCTCCTCTCAAATTACTACCCAGTTTATAAGTGCCTTCTCCGTTCTAAAAGTATTTTAATTCACAAAAAGATAGGATAGTGCCTTAATGACAGTTTCCGAAAAATATCATTACTGATGAATTTTATTCGAGACACAAATGTAAATATAGATTGTTATAAAAAATAGAGTTTTGGCAATTTTAGGGATAAATCATGAGTTCCATACGTTGTACAATTATGTAATAAATTTAATTCCACTTTTAAGGTACAAACCTTTAACCGAATTTAATTACAAAAAAATCTTAAATTAATGCACAAAAGTTGTAATGTTTTTTTATTACATAAATAAAACTCTTTTTCAAAAATTATGACTCACTTGAAATAATAAATTGAAAAAAAAAATTTATCCATTAGTATTAAAGAACAATCAATAACTCAATATGATTTGTAATTCACTTTTAAGTCATTCTAAATCTATAAAAGCCTGATATATTAAAAATTAAAAAAAATAAAACCAAAAACTAAAAAAAAGTGAGTCACAATTTTTGAAATGAGCATTACCCATTTTTTATTACTGAACTTTCACTGAAAAAAAGTTGAACAACAAGATTTTTTATGAATAATTAAATATACTTGAAAAGACATTACATAGTTTCAATTTTCTTAGTGATTATTTGTTTTTTCGAAGATCTCTTTTTTTTTTCCACATGATCTTTTTTTTAAAAAAAAAAAAAAAAAAAAAAGTAAAAAAAAAAAAAAAAGAAAAACAAAAATTTGAAAAAGCAAAACTAAAATTTGCAAAATTAGAAAAAATGATTCTGATCAAAAAATTTGAAAATATTTTTTGTTGAGAAAGAATATTGTAATAAACCCTCAAAATAACTCTCATTAACATTATAAAGTGAGTCAAAATTTTTGAAAAATAGTTTATATTATTTTTTATAATTTTTTTTTTTATAAAGTATTTATCTATAAATGTGGATAAAAAGAGGAAATATAGACCATTAGAAAGTTGCATGATACAGTTTCAAACTAACAAAAATATTTTATTTTTTCTTTAATTAAACCAATTTAACACTGTAAATTAATATACTTAACGATTAAATTTCAAGAAAATGAAATTTCCAAATCTCCTAACTCTAAGAATCATTAAAAAAATTTGAGTTTATTTTTTTATTGTTTTATTTTTATTGTATCTATTTATTTATTGTTGATTTTCTCAAGTTTGGTAAGGATTTTCAAATTATCACGAATTTATATTACCCCATTCATTTAAAAATACCCTTTTGATTTCTTTGTTTTGGACATCATCCACAACCCCTAATAAAATAATATTATACAAAAACAAATATAATACCAATCAATTTCCCATAATTCATCAACATAACAGCCGGTTCAACTTTTAAAGCATAAATTTCAACGAAATTTAAGACACAATAAAAATCTCAAATTATCGCACAAAATCTGTAATTTTTTTTTTCAATTTATTTTATTAGAATCTGATTTTTGTGCTTTAATTTGAGATTTTTATTGTGTCTTAAATTTTGTTGAAATTTATGCCTTAAAATGGAACTGACTATATTGCAAAAATCTCTAAAAATATCTGTTCCCCCACCCCCAAATAAGAAACCCAAATAATATAATAACATGATTATTTACAATAATAAACCCAAAACACTTATATTAAAGGTTAAAATCATTTTTTTAACTATTTAAAATAATTGAACTACTTTTAATTTGAGAAATTTTTTTGATTATTTTAAATATAAATTAATTTAAACAAAACCCTTTTTATACATAATAGCTATCCAAATCAAATCTAAAAAAATATATATATAAACTCTTTTTCAGTCAAAGGGGTGCAGTTTTATTGAAGAAATAGAACACATTCAATGAGTTTAATTCATTATTCTTCTCAAACTAAAATTTCCATTTTTAGATCAAAATTATTTTTTCTCATTTTGCAAAATTTTTTTTTTTGCTTTTTGCTTTTTACTTTTTTTTTTTTTTCTTTTTTTTATTTTTTTTAAAAAATTAAATTTAAAAAAAAAAAAAAATGTTTGAAACTCAAAATTAAAATTAAGAAAAGTTAAGTTTTGTATGTTCTAAAAAAATTCATAAATTTGCAAGCAAAAAAATATTATTTTTAACAATTTTAATTTCCTAAAGAAATTGAGAATTTTGCACACGACTCTCCAATGAAAAGGACCCAAAAAAATTTTTAACATTTTTTTTTTTTTTGAAATTTATGGTTTGTTCAGGTATTTCATTTATAATTATCGACTCTAATCCGAAGTTTAGCATTTCTCTTATTTTGAAACAGTCTTAGTTTTGTTTATTCTTTGAAAAAAAAAAATGAATTTTTCTTTTTTGGCAGGGCATTTTGAGTGAAATGGAGTTAAGATTATATATATATATATATATATATCTAGATATATATATATATATATATTAAAAATGCAATTTTTGAATTATATTTTTTAAGAATAAGGCTTATCAGTTATACATATATTGGATATTTTTAAACATACTCAATATCTAAAACATTTATTAAATGTAATATTTTCAAAAAAACTTGAAAACAAATAAATAAGCAGGAAATAAAAAAAATCTTCTATTACAAATTTCTTAATGAATTGAAATATACAATAATTTATCCTAATTATATCATAAATAATGGTTTAAAAATTCGAAATATTCTTTTCATGTTTATTATTATTATTATAAAATTACAAAATTAACAAAACGTTTTCCAAAGGTTTGTATTGGTTTCAAAATACACCTGATTTTTTTGATGTAAAATTTGCAGGGAATGCTTGATTAATGAGGGATCTGATTGCAACTCTTTTGCAATTTCTTTGATCATTAATCCACTTTTATATTTTTTACCATTAAGAGTATTAATCACTAATTTTTGTAAAAAACTATCATTATAATTGGGAGTATTTTGGTGTATATTAATGCTTTTTATTGTATTACGATTATTACGATTATTATTATTATTATTAGTCGCCATTTTAGTAATAACAGCAGTATTACGATTTTTGTTCAAGTTCATATTGGTATTAACCGATTGAGTCTTGTCTTTCTTCTGTAAATTTTGAATAGGGCTAATTTGGGATAATTTTGATTTCTTTTTTAATTTCCTATGATAGATTCTCGACAGTAAGGGATTTTGCTTGTCTCTTCTTAATTCCAAGACAGTTTTTGTACTTTTTTTTGGCGTTTTAAACACAATACTATCTTGTTTATTATCTGTAAGATCATAAAATGTTTCATTATTTTGATCACGAAACTTTCCCATTTTATTGAGAAATTGGCTTTGTAACCTATTTTGAAAAAAAAGATGTTGTTGGATCACTTGTAAAAAATGAAAACTAATTTCATTGTGATCATGAATTTGGAAGAGCTCTTCAATAAACAATTTCTTTTCATTAAGATAATTTTGAATTTCCGCATATATTTTGATTTTGTGATTCAAATCTTGGTTCTGGTTTAAAATATCAATTGTATGATTAGAATTATTCTTCGTTTTTTGATTGCTTTGGCTCTGTTGATTGGATTTTTCGAATTCTTTTAATCGTTTTTTATCAAAATCAATCGCTGTAATTGAAGATGTCCCATCGGTAATTATATAAGAAGTATAAGTAGTTTTTCTTTCTATCGAAGTGATGTTTGCAACGATTAAGACTCTTTCAAGAACATAACCATCCAAAATATATCGATCGTTGTCTGAAAGGCAGCATTTGTCGATTTGCTTTATAGTGACAGATCGCAAATTTTGTTTCTTTGTCCATTCCCATTGAACCTCTTCAGAGGTATTGTTTTTTAAATTCCCTGTTTTGTTTGGTGATTCATAAAATAAGGGCATAGAACTTGTGGAAAACATTTCTTGGTAATTTTGTGTGAACTTTCAATTCGCTATTTTCAACGATCAATTCAAAAACTCTTTTTTAATTTCTTCGTTATTTGTTTTTTATTTTTTAAAACTGAACACAAATAAAATCAAAAAACAAACTTTTAAATAAAAAAAAGAAAGGTTGTTAATTACGAAACAGTTGATTTATTAGAAAAAGCTCGAAAGGAAAAATTGATTCGAAGTTATTTCCTTTTTTGTTTTTTTTTTGTTTGATGAAAAGGGGATTTTAGGAAAAAGGAAAGAAAAGAACAAAAATGAAAAAAAAATGTTTTGTTGATAATTTCTCAAACATAAATAATGATCGTTATTTTTTTGAAATTATTTGTATGTTATTGTTGATGTCTTCAGTATTTCCTGAAAAATTCTTTTATTAAATCAGAATTATTTTTATGTTTTTTGATTTGTTAACTTTTTTTAATATTTACGTTACTTTATTTCGAAAAAAAAAATAAAAATTCTGAAAATTTTGAAAAAGAATTACTTTTGGACTTTTGGGTAATTCAGTTTTTTGTTCCTTTTTGGTTAAAACAAATTTATTGTATAATTTAAAGGAAATACAAAAAAAAAAGGAAAGATTCCACTATAATCATTTGGTGATCAAAATAATGAGTGACAAAAGACCCTAATCCGTGTTTCAAAATATAATCCTTGCATTTTTGTTCTTCTTGTTCCAATGGTACATAAAATTCATTTTCATTATGTATAACTAAGTTCGAATCAATTTTGATGGTAAACATCTGTGTATTTACTGTAAATTTTAAATTAGGAATGAAATTTGTTGCAAATATTTTGTAATCTTGTCAATTTTTTTGAATTTTTTTCAACCGTTTTTTTGGATTTTTGATAAATTTCGTGAAATTAATAAATCTATTTTTGAAGAGAAATATTCCAATTTGATCCTTTATTTTTCGAATTTCTTTTTAAATAATAGAACTTAAAGAAACCAATATCATATTTAATTTGAATTTATTGTCATTTTCTTCGATCAGTTGATATATAGGCCTTTTTATACAAAAAAAAACAATATGCTTTTTATTTTGAAATATGAATTAAACTTATTTGTAGTCATTATTTTGACCAACCATTATGTTTTTTTTTAAAAAAATTCCGACAAAATTCCATTAAAATTAATATAAATACTTAAATTTGATTAAAATATAATTTAGTTCAACTTTTAATCTACAACTTTTTTAGTAGGAAATAATCAAATTGAAAAAAAAGTTTGACAAAATTAGTATATTCATTAACCTTTCATCATTAATAATAAAGTTTATTCACAATATAATCAAAATTCCTGAACTCTAAATTCATTAGATTATTGTATTTATTGTTATCAGTATAAGTATGATTTTTCAAAAGTCTCTAGTCAAGAGAAAAAGGTTTTTTTTTCAGGTAAGAAATTCAAAATAAATAGAAGAATGAATTTTAGTTTAATTCAACTTGGAGATATTTAATTTGATTGATAATAATTTATAGTTTTGAAACGGTTGAACTCATCTAAAAACTGAAATAGAGAAAAAAATTACTTGTGACGATTATTACCTGTCGTAGTTTTTCTAGGATTCAAAATAATCGAGCAAAATTATTAGAATTTAGTCTCTTTTTTAAAATTATCGACAACATAACGATAAGTGCCCGTGTAGTACCCAGTTTTCTTGATGTTTTCTGTTTTATTTGTTATTATTCTAGGGTTTTTTTGAGGTTTTCTATTTTATTTATGAAGTGTTCTAGGTTTTTTTTACTTTAGAAATAAACTGAAAATTTATGAAAATTTTCTGTTTATTACAAAAATGAAAAAAACCTAAGTGAGGTGTCATAGATTTTCCCAAATTCAAAAGAATTGGGTAAAATCATCTAGATTTTACTCTATTCTTTTAAATTTTGTAAAAAGTCACGGAAAATCAAAAAAAAAAAAACATTACTTTCAATTTATATTACTAAATAATTCTTTATTATTCAAAATAATTGATTGCCCATTTGAAGGTTCTTGATTAAATTTAAAATTCCTTTAAAATTTATGACTATAACCTCTCAACTGTAAAAAAATAATCAATTTTTTTTACTATTAAATTTGAAATAAAGGTTAATAGAACCTGGAAAATGTAAATTTTCCAACTTAAAATGTTAAATATCTTAAAAAATAATTCTTGATCCAAGATCTTTTATTAACTAATAGTGTTTATTATAAGTGAAGTTATCTAAAAGTGAAAAATTAGTAAATGTATAATTTTTTTTTTGAAAAAAATTTTTTGCGATCTTGTTGGGTTCAATAAACCATCAGAATCTTTCTGTAAAAAACGAAAAAAAAAAACAATAAAAATATTTTCATTGTCTTTTTATTATTTTTGTTACGAAAATGATAAATATTTTGAGGCCTGTTAAAATAGGGCGAATTTAGTCCGTTTTTTTAGAATTAAAAGAATATGAAAAACAGTTTTCTTTTAAAAAATAACTGTAATTATAACTTTTTACTAAAAAAAATAAAAAAAAACACTTTAATATTGATGAAAGAAGTTTAAATTACACTCTAAATACCATTTTACTTAAATTTACTCAAATACAATTTAAGAGTGAAATCAGAGGTTTCATGATAGTTCAAAGGAAAGATACACCTATTTTTTAGGTTTAAAAAGCAAAAAAAAAAAATTGAAAAGAAAAAAGGAACCAAGAAAGAAAAAAAAAACTAAAAATTTAAAAAGGGTTTAACAGAAACAATTGGTAAAAAAGCAAGAAAAATTAAAAAAAAAAAAATAATATCCTTAATTAAGGACTCCCGAAATCACATCCACAATTCTTTTGACTGATTTAATAATTTGATACTGTCAGTTTAACTTTTAAGGCACAAACTTTCAACGAAATTTAAGGCACAAAAAAAATCTCAAATTAAAGTACAAAATTCAAATTCTAGTAAAATAATTTGTAAAAAAAAAAATTCCAAACTTTATACCTTAATTTGAGATTTTTTTGTGCCATAAATTTCGTTGAAAGTTTGTACCTTAAAAGTAAAACTGACTGTAATTGATCATGAATGTTCACTTGGGGATTGTTGTTTAAGTTGTTGTAATTTTTTTAT
Source organism: Anaeramoeba flamelloides (assembly GCA_027625915.1). Classification (NCBI taxonomy): domain Eukaryota; family Anaeramoebidae; genus Anaeramoeba; species Anaeramoeba flamelloides. Next base: position 13,491,377 of record JANTQA010000008.1, on the reverse strand, counting down.
TTTTTTTGATCTGATTAACTTTAAACCTTTGGTCATTTTTAGCCTTTGTTTTTTTTTATCTTCAAGTTACTCATACTTTTGTGTTTCAGTATCACGTTATTGGTAAGTAACCACTTGATCTTTGTCCTTTGTGACTCTTCTTTCCAATATAAAGAAAATTCGAACAGGGTTAAAATGTGAAAAAAAAATAAAAAGTAAAAACTTTTTATAAATGATAATTAGAATACACACACCTCCAAAAATAAAATAAAATAAAATAAAATAAAACCAGAAGCCAATATTACTTATAGATCCCAAAATTTATTTGAAAAGTATATTATAAATAAATTCCGAATTAATATATATATTTTACCTAATATCACTTCATACATATTCAATGCAGCCAATTTCACTTTTAAGGCAAAAACTTTCAACAAAATTTAAGGCACAAAAAAAATCTCAAATTTAGGCACAAAATTCAGATTCTAGTAAAAATAAATTATAAAAAAAAAAATTCCAAATTTTGTGCCTTAAATTTGAGATTTTTTTGTGCCTTAAATTTTGTTGAAAGTTTGTGCCTTAAAAGTAAAACTGACTGTATATATATATATATATATATATATTATTTAATCTCCACAACTGGCTGGAGAATATTTTTCTTTAGTTTTGATATTATTATTTATTTATTTTTTTTTCTTTAATATCTATTTTTAAAGAATTGTAATAAAACAGATTCAAAAATTAAGTAATAGAGTGAAGAAACGATTCTATTTTTTTTTTTTTAGTTCAAAAATTTTAGAATAATAGGAAACTTAAAAAAACTGAAAATTAGAAGTATTTTTTCTTTTCTTTTACAATGACAGATTTATAACTGAAATTTTATTAATTTTTTATTTGATAAAAATATAGTTAATTCAATTATTTCTTAATGATAATTACTGTAAAGTAATTTTTTTTTTCAAACAAAATTCTAATTTTGAAGAAAATAATTTTTATTTTATTATTATTTTTGATTATAAAAAGGGTTTTCAATAAAATATTTACACAATTTATGAACGAATTAAAAGATAAAACAGAAAATACCAAAAAAAAAAAAATAAAAAAAATAAAATAATAAAGAGTAAAATAAAAAAAGAAGCAGTGAATACCAATTATGAACACATAGACGACCAAAAATATAATTCATCAAAAAATGGAATAAAAAACCCTCCAAATAATGATCCTTTTTTCAATTCTTCAAGAAGACGAATGTATAAACTCTGAAAAAAATAAATATTTCAAAACTATTGTTTTTTAAAAATATATAAAAAAAGAAATGAATGAAATTCAAATCCTTCAAGGAAAAGAAGATTCACAGTTTTTATCAGAAATGATTTCATAAATATAAACTGATAAAATTAAAAACTCCAAGATATTAAACCAGTTTATATACATAGCATGTTGGTGGTATTATGATCAAATCAGCCAAAAGTACTGTGGTTGTGATATCCGGAGTCTATAATTAAAACAATTATTTTTTTTTTTTTTTAATTTTATTTTTTTATTTATTTTTTACTCTGGGATCTTATGAATCCTTGGTATTAAAAAAAAAAAAGACACAATAATTAGATTCAATATCAAGGATGATTTGAAATAATACTCTAAATTTCGTACTAACATGAACTATATTATTTTTTAAAAAATACATATCCTAATTTAGATAGTTTGAAATTATATTTCATTTTTTTTTTTAATATAACAAAAGCAATAATAACCTTATTTTCTTGATTTTTCAAATTTATTTTGTTTTTTGACTTCTTAAAATTTTTTTTTGAAACTATTTAAAAATATTTTGAATTTTGAAGTGTATAAAAATTGTTATAATTGGGTTAAATATCAAGTAATTTGGGTGATAATTATTTTTTGAAATGGAAAAAAAAATCAGCTGTCAATTTTTATGAGACCTCATATCATGTAAAATTAAAGTACCCTGTAATAAATGATTGATCTTCGTAAATCAACAAAGGAAAAAGAGCCCATTTTTTGAAAAAAGCAACAAAGAGTGAAATCCAATATCCAATTTGAATCCCTTTGAATCCTCATTTGAAAACAACAGTGTGAGTTTTGAAGTGCAGATCTTGTTTTTTTTTTGAGATTTATAAGATTTTTATTATTATTTTTATTTCTCAAATGAATTATTTTTATCTAAAGAATGTTACAAAATAGTACTTTACCAAATTCAGAGAGTTATAAAATAGCAGAAAATTATATTAAATCAAATTAAAGAGATGGTGTACTAAATTAAAGCAATTTGTTTCAAATTGAAGAAATTTAACCCTTTAGAATTATACCATAAGAAACAAATACTTTTAAAATTGAATTTTTGGTTTTGATATTTCATTTTAAACTATGTTTTTAAATTAGATTTTTTGGAATCGAGAATCCTTTATAACTTTTTTTTTTTTTTTTTATGTTAATGTTTTCATAAATAATGTACTTTTTTGTTTTTTTGTAAAATTTTTCCATCAAAAGAAGTGCAATTTCACTATAAAATTTTGCAACCTAGTTGCCAATTGAGTATGGAATAAACCCACTAAATATGACTAGGGTATAAAAATTTTCATTTTTGATGAAAGAATTATTAAAAAAGTTTGATCTTTGTAAAAATCATATTTTATAATTATTATTCAATTTTGAGCAATAACAAGAAAATCATTTGTAGCACCTCCAAACCTCTTCATTTCCATGTTTGTAGATATTACTTATATTGCTATCAACTTGTCTATTTGTATAAAAGAATTTTGAATCAAGAGATTTTTGTATAAATTTATACTCTTGATTTTTTTTATTTCGGAAATTTTCTTTTAATAAACACTATTTTTACTTTCCTAATTGGTAATTTTCCGTGAAAAGGTTTGAAAATCACAATTTAACTGCTAAACCCAATCTCAAGTTTTATATCCAGGTATTATAGAATTTAGGGTAAGGGTATAAATATATTTTAAAATAATATGGAGGGAAAGTCTCGAAAGAGGTAAACAAAATTGATTTCAAATTTTATTTGAAGTTTTCGCAATTTTTTATTTCAATAAATGTTTTCACTATTTTCGAAAATTTGTTATATTTTGACTTTTCTCTAATTTATATTCTTTTCAATCATTTTTATTGATTTAAGTATTGTGTTTCAATACATATGAACAAAATAACATGAGTTCTGATACATTCCAACTATTTTTTATTCCATTTAAGATTTCACTTTTATTATACGATATCCCTTAACTTTCCAAAAACGGTGGAAAATTGGAAAAAAAAAATCATCTGTTAATTTTTATGAGATCTAATACCAATCAAAAAATAAAGTACATGTAACAAATGATTGGTCTTCGTAAATCAATAAAGAAAAAAGACTACATTTTTAGAAAAAAGCTACAAAGAGAAACTTAATTTCCAATTCCAAACTTTGTGAATTATCATTTCGGTCACGATAATGTGAGTTTTGAAGTGTTACTCTTTGTAATTTCTTGAAATCTCTAAGATTTTTTATTATTGTTTTTCATTTTTCAGAAATGAGTTATTTTTATCTCAAAAATGTGATAAAATAGTACTTGGCCAAATTCAGAGAGCTACAAAACAACAGTAAAATCGAATAAATTGAATTAAATTGATAATATACTGAAAGAGAATAATTTCTGACAAACCGATTAAATTTTTGCATTTGGAATTTCACAATCAGAAACAATTTTTTTTTTTAATTTTAAATTTTTTAGGATCGAGACTACTGTTAATAGAGTTTTTTTTGTTTCGATTTTTAGACGTCAGATCATAATATTTTTATTTTGTTAATTGTGGCTTCTATGATTGAAAAATAAGTGTAATTTCACTCAACCTTTTTGATGCCATATAAAACTATGAGTAAAGTCGATCAATTGTAGATTCTTGCCCTTTGAAAAAAAAATATTTTCAAAAGTACAATACAGCCGAGTAAAAAGTAAATCTTGCTTAGCATATCTCAATTTTTAAGTAATGTATTTTCTACTGTTTCACCAACAATGGTTTTAAATCCTCACGAACATATTCCAAATGTTTTGGTTTTCAAATGTATCAGAGATTTGACGATTTGTTTTTCCTTACTATTAAAAATGGATAGACAAATAAGAACAACCAAATTAACGTTAGACTCTTTATTTAATTTGTGAAACCGAAATACAAAATTCCAACCATCTTCTCTGTCATTTCGAATAACATTAGACTCTCAAAATATTTTTTAATAATTTAGTCATTTTTGTGGTTTGAATAAAACAAAAAAAACACAATTTTTTGGTTACAGAACAAATTAAAAAGCAAACCAAAAAACTTTTTTAACAACTTCACAGGGTGAAAGAAAAGAAAAGAAAAAAAAAAGCAATTCTTGGTCTTGAAAGAACACCAAATCAAAAAACAAGAATTCGAAAAAAAGAAAGATTTCCATACCAATGAAAATCAGCTTTTATAACCGCAACCTCTTGATTCTGTCTCTTGGATACTTTTTTGTCTTTGGAGGGGTGGAGCCCGTGGAGTCTTTAATGACCAAACTTGAAGGTAAGCTTGGGTATTATGCATTATCGATTTTTTATTTTTCGTTTGCGGTTTGCCTCTTATTTTTCGCACCACAATTTGTGAAAATGGCAGGGACAAAGCCCGCCATCGTGCTCGGATCAATGATCTATGTCTTGTGGCCAATCAAAAACATGTATGTTGTCAACTGGGTGTATCTAGTGTTCTCTGTAATTGTCGGGTTTGGGGGCTCCTTAATTTGGACGGGCAGCGGCACATATTTGATCCAGCTTGGAGACCCGACAACTTTAGGATCTAAAAGTGGCATTTTTAATTCGTTTTTAATTGTTGGGGCCATGGCTGGCAATCTGCTTGTCAGCATTCTTTTTAATGTAAAAACAAAAAATTCGACAGTCTTTTTAATACTGAGCTTGTCTACTTTATTAGGTGCCATTTTGGTATGCTTTTTGCAGAAGATGAAACAAAAAACCCAAACTCTGCAAAAAAGTCAGGCACCCCAAGACAAAAATGCCATTGGGTCTATAAGAAAAAAGAAATCAAAAGAAAAAAAGAACGAAATTGAAAATATTAAGACAAACCCAGACACAGCAAGAAAAGGAAGCCAGAAAAGTAAAAAAAAAGAACGAATTAACAAACCACAACTTTTTGGTTTAAAGAAAGAAAACACCTCCTTTGGGAAACCGTTTGGAACAAACAAGTCAAAAAATGCGGGTAGGACCGAAGAGTCGAATAAAAGAAACATAAATAATAATTTGATTGAAACTAACAATTTTCAAGACACACGGTCACTGGTTGCAACAACAATTCTAAAAAGTAATATTCCAAAGAAAGAAAGCAAGAAAAGCCATGACAATAAAAGGAATAATTTTGTCAATGATACTGGTAATGATAATGATAATGACGATGATGATGATGATGATGATGATGATGATGATGATGATGATGATGACGATGATGGCGCTAATTATAAACATAGAATTGTAAATATCCAGGACACTGATGATGGAAGTGAAAAGGTCAATGATAACCATAATGAAAAAGTCAGAGTGAATGTTTCTATACAGAATAATAATCTTGAAAATACCGACACAGGCAATGGTTCTCGCAATATAAAAAAACCACTCACCTTTTCTCAGAACCTTAATCGATCATTACGCATTGCTTCAAGCAAAGTTAATTTTTTGATAACGCCCATAATGCTCATTGAAGGGTTATCAATGGCCATTCTATATGGCTATTTCCCGCCCATGATGGAAAAAAAACAAATCCCGATTACTATGTTTATATTTACCGGCGTGAAGGCACTTTCGTGTCTGCTGATGGGCAAATTAATTGATCGCCTCGGGAATCTCTCGATTTCCATTTTTACAATCTTGTTTTCAATGATTGCTTCCGCTTTTTGCTTTTTTCTTTTAAAAAACCAGGATTTCATATTCTACGTTTGCTTTGCTCTTTTCGGGATCAGCAATGGCGGTTTAAATACCATCATTTACCCGCTAACATTTGTGCTCTTCCCCAACGATGTCCAAGATTCCGTTGCACTATTTCGCTTTGCTAAGTGCTTTGCAGCCTCAATTTCATTGCTGTTCGTTGGTGATCTATCCCTAGTTCAAAACTTGATTCTATTATTGCTATTACAGCTTGTTTGCTTAATTTGTTTGCTAATTCTTCACAACCGTTATTGTTCTGTGAATAAATCCAAAAACGAAAATTCTTTGGTTTCGAAAAGTATATTTAACCAAACTGAATACGATAATTCCAATAGCATCGAAGAAAATGATCATATAAGCAGTAACAATGGAAATAACAAGACAGAAACTAAAGATAAGAATCAACACAGTTTTAAAAAAAATTTAAATAAAACCAATTTTAAAAAACAAAGAGTATACAATGAAATCAATTCGAGTGATTTTGAAAATCATCCAATATTAGACAACATCTCAAATATTGATCTTAAAAATAAATAATAGATCTTGAGGTGTTTATATTATGATGATTTGTTTTTTTTTTTTTTTTTATTTAATTGTTGCTTGAAAAAAAATTATATAAAACATCAAATCCCATTTATTTTTGTTTTTGTGTCAAATTAAAGCCAATATAATTGTTTTTTTTTTTGTATATAAACTAAATTTCAAAAATTTGGGCATATTTAAAACAGTTGAAAGAATAACAATAATACACTTTACATTCAATTTAGAAATAATTTTGATTTTATAAAACTTATTTTTATCATTTTTTGATTTTCCGTTTTCTTTTCATTTCTTCTTTTTTCCAATTCCGTATTCCGTTTGGTTATTTCGGAATTTTTTTTCAATGATTTGTATAAATGATAAAAGTCGAGTTTAGCCAAGTAGAAAAGCCCAAATACAATTAGTGAATGCAATCTTAGTCTATTGATCCAGCAATAATTCTTGGTGAAAATTCAGCAAATTTATCAATGCATTTTTTTTTGTTTACACAGGTGGGACAATTTTGTAAATGGGGAAATTAATAAAGTAAAAACTGTTGTCATTCGTTGCCACCATGTAGGCAACAGATTTTTTTTGAAAACTTGTTTTTAATTTTGAGATTTCTTTATTTATCTTAAAGAACTCAAAAATTTTTAATTATTGAAACTGAAAATAATAATGAAATAAAATTTAAATTGTTAAAAACAATCATTTATTTTATTTGTTTTTTTGATTTAATTTTTCAAACAAAAATTGATATAATTGTAATATTTATAATTTAACTGTTTTGGAAAAAAAGTTCAACACAGTTTTTCATTGGGAACATTAATAGAAACTGAAAATGAAAAGTAAAACCAATAAAAAGAAGAAACCAATGAACTTTTAATAATAACCCTTTATATTATTTTCAATCAATCTAACAAATACAATTTAAATCTACTTAATTTATCGAAATTGTAGATGTGGTTTTGGAGATCTCAAAAATAGTCAATTTTTTGAACAAATTTTTAATAATTGATCAATCAACAAAAAACTCATACTAAAAGATAGTATTAAAAAAACTGTTTTTATGGCGAATACTTCATTTTTTCTTTATTTCTTGATTTATTCCCTTTTTAATTGATCTTGCTTTTCATTTTCAGGTTCTATTAAGGTTCCCAATTAAAAACCATATTTCACTTTTTTTCCTGTTTCACTTTTTTTTCACAATGGTAATAGTGGTTATAAATAAAAATTTTAATGGATCAAAAAAAAAAAAATTAAATTCTGATTATTTAAGATACAATTTATGGGGTAGTTTGATTTAAATTACGTGTATGGATTGGGGTTTGGTATTTCCTCTTTGTTGGTTCATCAATTTCCCATTATTATTGTAAAGTAAATAAACACTATGGTTGACTGTGTATTTTTAATGAACAGGTATTATTACAATTCCTAAAAATTAAATTAAAGGATAAAGGGTATTCTTACTAATGTTTCAACATGATTTAAATTTGTTTTTACTATGAAAAAAAAGAATATATTTAATCTTTCTATCGGGTTTTATACTCCTCCTGTTTCAGGACGTGGATAATTTTTAATTTGGTCATGTAAATGATATAATATTTTTTTACTTTAATGTTTTAATTAGTTTTCTTCTTCTCCTTTTTTTTTTATTTAGTAAATTTTCTTTGATTACTCCTTTCTCATAATAAATAAAAAAGAATATATTTCTTAAATTTTAAAAAAGTACATTTCGTTAAAAAAGCAACCAAATATTTATTTGAAAACAATTTTGGATAAAGGAAACAATAAAATATTAAATTATATTTTTCAACAAAAGACAATAAATGATTTGTCAGCAAATAGGTGTAATGGAATTAAGATAGGTGATAATTGAGTTTAGCAGAAAAAAAAAAATTTTTTTTTTTAGGGAAAATCTGGTTTTTTCTTATCAAATGAAAAAATAAATAATTTAATTTTAATCACTCATAAGATGAAGTACGAACCAATTTAGTGAAAATAATAACTGATCATTTTTTTTCAATTATGAAATTTCGAAAAATTTTTTTATTAGTGAAAAATGTTTATTATTTTTTTTTTATTATTATTTAACTGAGGAGAATGTTAATTCCTCTTATTTACAGTTATTTTTTTTATTTAGTTTTAGAAATAAAAAGAAAATTTAAGAAATTTTCTGTTTATTTCAAAAATTAAAAAAAAAAAAAACACTTTTAGGTTTTCCAGAATTACAACGAATTAAGTAAAATCTATGATTTTAATCTATTCTTTTGAATTCTGGAAAACTACCTATTGATTTTTTTTTAATTTCAGAAATAAAAAGAAAATAAATTAAAATTTTCGGTTAATTTCGAAAATTAAAAAAAACCTAGAACACTTTACAAATAAACAGAAAACTCAAGAAAACCTAACGGCGGTTTTCTAAAAGTTAAAATAATAGAGGAAAATCAAAGGTTTTACTCAATTCTTTTGAATTCTGGAAAACTTAACAGCATTTTCAACTGGGAAAATTTTCTAGTTTTTAGACTCAATATTTATCAAGGTCAATTTCTAATTTTTAAGGTATTGATTGCCAGTTAATATTTTTATATTCCTTTTCTCTAAATTTAAGATTATTAACTATTTGATTGAAATCCAAAAATTTTAGTTCTTGAATTAGTTTAAATCTTCTTTTATATACTGTTATTCTTACCAAGTTGATTTTAGCTTCTCTTTTATATATAAGTCTATGACAGTGTGGATTTATCAATAAAAATTTTTTTATTTTTTTTTATTTGTGAATACATAGATTGAATTAAAATCTCTTTGTGTCAGATCAAATATTTCTAATCCATATAATAATTGACTTTTTAAAACAGCTTTAAAAAATGAGTTTTTAACCCATTTGGAAATTTTTTTTTGATGTAGGATATTGAGTAATTTTTAAAATTGGTTTTAACTTTATATATATAAAACTTTAAATGAGTTTTTTTATCTAACCAAATCCCAAGGTATCGAATTTCTTTAGGATTAGGAGTTTTTTTATTGTTTTATCATTATCCATATTCATACCAAAATCACGAATAATTTTATAGATTTTTTCTACTTGAAAATTTATTTCTATTAACGAACCATAAATTTACTACATCTTGAAAGTCAAATATTAACAGCAATATTATTACGACAAGACCAGACTTACTTTTAATGCTTTTTTCTGAAAAAAATTATTGTTTTTTAAAAGTTTGATCCTTTTATTCTCAATTTTTGAAAAGTTCCGAAATTCAACATATTTCTGAATTATTTTTTAAAAAAAATTATTTTCTTTGAGGTTTTTATTATTAAAGTGTATTCATGTAATATTCCTTTTCAAACAATATCATTTTTTTTCTTCCATCAAAGTCTGAAAATAACACAGTATAAACATCTACTTAATCAAAAAAATTACAATAATTATTTTAGACTTGAAAAAAAATATAACCTTATGATTCAAACAACAGTTCGAATTATTTTTTTCTTTTTATTGAATAAAAAAATCAAACAAAGAAATTAACAATTCTCGAAAAAAACTTTTTTAAAATTTCTGGGATTGGAAAATCAACTTATAAAGATAAAGAAATACTTTTGAGTTTGATTATTTATGTCAACAATTAATAACCCAATCTTTATTTTTTCAATTGGGTTTCTAACAACACAGAGATTACATAAATCAATAGACTTGAAAAAATTGAAAATAACCATATAGATTTTACAACTTTGAAAACAAATTCAAATTAATAATTCTAATTAAAAAGAAAAAAAAATGAAAATAACTGTTTGTAATACGATCAGTTCCTTCTTTATAATTTTAATCATCAAAAACGAATATTGCCGAATCTTTTTAATTTCAAGAAATTTCATAATTAATTGTGAATAAAATAAATGATCAATTTTTGTAGATTTTCAAGATTTCTAGATTTGATTTATTTTAAATAAATTTTCAAAATAATATTAAAAGTTCAAGGTTACATGTTCAAACAGACATTCAGGAAATTACAAAAAGTGAGATTTCATAAAAAATATACAATTTGCAAATTTTTTGTTTTCATTATTTGATCCAAAAATCGCAACCAATAGAAGATGAGATCTTATTACTGAAAATTTAATTTGGGGAAAATGAACTCTTTTAAAAATGATAATCCACTTCTCTAAAATTGATATATGAATTTTAATATTGGGTTTAATTGTACCTTTATATAAATAATTACCACATTACACATATCGAAAAATAAATACGGTTTTATGTTTTTTAAATATGAAAAAATAAAATTTAAAATTTCAAGTTAGCAAATATATTACTTTAATGATGATTTCATAATTGTTAATAAAGTTTATTCACAATATAATCAATACTACAGTTCTTCAAAATCTTGAGACTATTGTATTTATTGTTGTTTGTAGTACTAAGATTTTTAAAATTCTCTATTACAGAAAATAAGATCAGTTTTTTTGGTGTAAAAATGTTTTAAATTGGTTGTGACAATGAATTATAGTTAAATCTAGCTTTTGGAGATATTTACTTGAATATATAATAACCCATAGTTTTACAAACACTCTTATCATCTAAAAAAAGTCAAATACAGGGGAAAAAAATAACTGATGACAAATAATCTGTTTCATAGGTTTTTACTTTTTGGGTTCAAAAGAATTGAGTAAAATCATATAGATTTCACTCTATTCTTTTTATGTTTCGAAAAGCTAATGGAATTACCCATAAAGTGTAGTAAAGTTAAGTAACTCATTGTATTTATATTCTTAAATTTCTTTTTGAAGAATCGTTAGGTTTTTTGAATTCCAATTTATAAAAATATGAATTTTCAAATTTTGATTTTTAATGGGCCAATGATTTTGAAATGGACTTTATTAGGAGATCTGAAAATCTCATATGAGATAAAATATCAATGTATTTGGTTTTTGAAATGATTTGTTTAATTCAGTTTTACATACAAGGTATTTCCAAAAATGTGTGACGATTTTTCTAACATTTCATAAAACAATCATCTTTGTCAATAAATTTATTTTAGAATTGATAATACCAAATTAAGTTTAATTTCAATACTGATTGATTCATGACTATGATATTTATTTCAAAATATGTTCATCAAAATATTTCCTAAAAATAAACGAAAAAAAAAACAGTAATTTTTTTGGTGAAAACAAGGTACTACAAATTTCCATAAAAAACTGGAAATGTGGAAAGGGTGCAAATGTTTTTTTTCAACAATAAAATGATGTTATATATTTTAAATTCTGATTGAATTTTTTTTGAGATTAAACAAGTTATGAAAACGATTTTTTCGATCAAAAAGAAACTAATAAACACCCAATTTTTGCTCCATTAATTAAAAATATTTTAAGTAATCCAAACTTAATTAATAGGATCAAAAAAATAAATAAAGAAGCTTGGAATAAATTCATAGATGAAATAAATTTGGAGTTTACTAAAAATAAAAATTTTTGGAAAGAAATTAATTTAATTAGGTCTAAAAAAATGAAAATGATTTTAAATAATAAAAATATGATTGAAGAATTTTTTGGACATATTAAAAAAAACAAATTGATCCAAGTAAAGAAATTTTAAATTATATAAAAAATTTAAAAATAAAAAATTTAAATAAATTTAAAATAGATATATTTTTCCCAATCCAAAAAATTAAAAACACTATTAAAAATTTAAAAAATAAATGAGTTAAAGGATATCAAAAAATTGAAAACTTAAAATATATCTTTGATGAAGAGTCAAATGAAATTATAAACTATAAAAATTATCTTATTAAATTCATAAAATATTTAATAATTGGTTGCTTAATCCTAATAATAATAATATCGAATATATTAAAAAAAGATCAATTTTATTTATACATAAAAAAGGAAATGAAGGGGTAGCTTTAAATTATAGACCAATTTCTATAAATCAAAGCTTACCAAGATTATTTCTAAAAGTACTATACAAGCTAATTGAACCATGTTGGGAATTTATTCACAAATTCCAATTTGGTTTTCGGAAAAAATATGACACTCGAATTGCGGTATTAAATTTCTTAAATACTTATAATAAGATAAAATCTAATAATGAAAATGGAAATGATAAAACACATATTATAATGATTGATATAGTAAAATGTTTTGACTCAATTAATTTTAAAATAATTAAAAAAACAATAAAAAAATTTATATTAAATAAAATTATTCAAATTATTTTTTATTAAAATATTATCAAGGAAAAAGACTTGGTATATTCCAAGGAGATCCATTGTCGCCTATTTTATTTACTCTAATTTCTCATTTTCTTTTATTGAAAATCATACTATTAACAAATCATTGTCAAATTTTTGCAGATGATTTAATCTTAATCATAAAAGGAAATAAAAATTATTTAAATCTAAAATTAAATTCAATATATGAAATTATTATTCAATTTGGGTTAAAACCTAATAAAGAAAAAACAGTTGTATCAAAAGATTTAAAAAAAAATTAAATATTTAGGTATTTATTTAGATAAAATTTCGCATATAGTCTATAATTTAAAAAAAATCTAAAGAGACGTTTAATAACTGTAAACAATTATTTAACAACAATTCTCTGAACAATAACTTAAAAATAAGATTATTTAAATCTTTTATATTAAGTCAATTAACATATGGATTAGAAATTTTTAATTATGAAATAAAAACTTTAAATTACTTAAATTCTTGGATTAATTCATGTATTACCGAAATATGTAAAATAAACAGAAACACACCAATTCTAATTTATAAAACAGAATTTAAAATTGAAAATCTGGTAATTTCGGTTAAAAAAAAAAAAATTCAAATTCAAAAAAAAATTTAAAAATTTATCTCTCCCTTATTTGGAAAAATTAATAAAATTTAATCAAAGAATAAACAATAAAATCAATTGGAACTCAAAAGATTTAATCGAACTAAAAAAAGAAATTTGCAAATATACATATAATGAATTATTGAATTCAAAGAGCTGGAAAGTGCAGAAATATTTCAAAATAATAAAATACCAAAACTCTTTATTTAAAACCCAAAGATATTTATGTTATCCGTCAAGCTCAACAATCCTAAAATTCAGAACATTTACTAACTACCTAAACAGATACTATTATGTAATAAATAAAAATTCAACGAAATATTGTCCTTTATGTTTAAAGTATGAACATAAGGAAATAATAGAAGATATTAATCATTTTTTATGGGTATATCCTTCTTATGAAAAAAATAGATTAATTTTTCTTAAAAAATTAAAAGAAATAAATCTTAATGAATTGATTTTAAACTGTAATAGTTTGAAATTATTTTCATTAATTAATAATCGTGAAATCTATGATTTTACGCTTAAATTTCTGAAAGGGAATTTAAGTCTAAGGGCAACTAGAGTGTAATTTACACTTCTTCAACAATAAAAAATAAACAACCAATTTTCACACCTAAGAAATATCAGATAAAATCAAGATCAGAAAATTTTATTATCTTTTATTGATGTAATATATTACTAAGAAACAAATTGAATTATTTTAAAGAATCAATAAATGGTGGTTAATGATTTTGGGTATTTAAATAATTTTTTGAAGATTGGGTTTAATAGAGTTATATTGATCACCAGATTTTAATTTAAATTATATTGCTGTTTGATTTTGTTTAATTCATGTGGTAAATTTGAATTTTCATTCAATTGGTAATATTCTACAGCATCTTCTAAATCATCACAAATTATTTGGGGGTCTTCATCATTTGTCAATTCAATTTTATTAGTGTAAAAATATTTAATTAAAATTTCTAAACTTTCTTTGGATTTGCCTGAATAATCCTGTATTTTGTTAATTTTTTTTTCATTTTCAGAAATATTTTCAAACATTTCTCTAAATAAGCCCGATCTAGCTAATATAATAATTTTATGGACAGGGATTCCATCTTTTTCTTCTTTTTTTTCTTCTCCCTTTTCATTTTCAACATCATCCTTAATAAAAAGAAAAATATCTTTTGAATCTTCATCTTTATATAATTTTAACAAATTGCCTTCGAAAGAATGTTCGTTGAGAAGAGATGACAAATTTAGAGATTCAAGTATTTTTTTTACTATTTGATCAGCTGTAGTGGATTTTTCTTCATAATAAATCCATTTTAAAAAGATATTTATTTCCTCTTTTGTAAATTCATTTTTTATAAAGGTTTGTTGAATTTTTTCAATTGCAATATTATAAAACCTTGATTGGATGAGTGTTTTATGACATTTGATTTCATTTTCACTTGAACCAAGAATAAGATCACAGTATTTTTTTGATTCAAATAGATTTTTGAAATCATCAATGAGACAATCTTGGAAACTATTATAGATATAGGTAATACCATAAGCACAATGAAATCTAGTTGCACTGGATATTGGAAAAGTATTTGGTACAATAACTTTAGTTGGGAATGGATCGAGATAGTTACTTTCATAAATAATATCACTTGGAAATTCTGACTTATAAAGACCCCAACAATATATTTCACCTTTTTTTGTTAAAGCCAAACTATGATCTCTACCAACAGCAATTTGAGTGACATATTCATTTGCTAACATATAAATTTCCACAAACGGAAAATATTCTGAACCTAATCCGTTACTGTCACCGACTCCACAACCAAAAACTTTACCTTCGTTCGTAAGTATCAGCGCATGGGATCTGCCCCTTTTTAAATCTCTAATATCAGATGCCTTCCAATTTGGCACTTTAATGAATTTTTCACGTCTTTGTTTTTGTAAATAACGACCTGAATTTATTTCTACCTCATCTCCACTGCAAAATAATGCATTAAAAGTTGTTGTGAAATGATATGATAAAGAATAAACACCACCAAAGACTCGATCAACTTTATCAAAAAGAAAAATTGGTAATTGATGATCTTTCTTATTTCCAGTTTCTAGTTGATCTTTTTTAATATTTTGAGAAATAAAATTATAAAAATTAATAAAATCGTAAGTTTTTTTTTATTTTTTTTATTGTTAGATTTTTTTTTACTTTTTAATTTTTTTTTTTTATTTTTTAATTTTTTTTTTTTATATATTTTTTTAAAAAAACAAATGATAAGTTGTTTTGGAAATAATTCATTTTCTCTCTGAAAATGATAATTCTTAATTTGAATTAAACTCCATTTCAAAAATTGTGTTTCACCTAAAATAAGGGTATATTATTAAATTTCAAATTTCACATTTGGTCAAATTGAAGCTATTCATATTTTTGAAGAGTTTCTTGATTATTATTATTGGTACGAAAGTTTTTAATGGTTTTTTATAATTGTCAGAGGAAAAATCAAAAAGATTATTTTGCGGTTGGTAGTATAATATAACTTGTATTGTGGAAAATTCAAAATCTTGTAATCATCAATACTAAATATTTTTAAAAATTTGTTCCAAACCCAATTTTAACAACCAAAGTTAAGTGGATTTTTTTTTCCCCTTAAAACAAGTTACAAAAGTCTAATTGGTCTCTTGATTATTTTTTTTCAAAATCCTTTATAAAATTTTCTAGTATACCATCCAAACCACACAAGCGTACTCTAACATACTCTGGCCTAATCTAACAAACCCTAACCTACCCATAAATGGGGTTAAAATACCTACAGCCAATATATTTCAATAGAATTGACTATTTTGAAAAAAATGAGAATTTGACCAATTTTGAAATTTAATAATTTTCCCCTAAAATAATAAATTGAAAAATTAAAAATATATTCGTTTTTTTTCAAGAAAAAGAAATACAAGAATTAAACCTGATTAATAATTCGCTTTTTAATCATTCTAAATCGAAAAAAACTTGTTCTTTTAAGAAATAAAAAAAAATAAAAAATTAAAAAAAGAGTGAGTAACTGTTTTTGAAAATGAGCATTGCAAATTGTTTTTGTTACTGAACTTTCACTGAAAAAAAGTTAACAAGAAGATTTTTTGCTAATAATTAAATTCATTTTAAAAGACATTATATTGCTCAATTTTCTTCGATAATTTGTTATTTTGAAGATCTTTTTTTTTTCCACTTACTCTTGTGCAAAAAAAAAAGTATTAAGAAAAAAAAAAGGAAAAAAGAAAAAGAAAAAGAAAAAGATCAAAAATTGAAAAAAGAAAAAGAGAAATTTGAACAAAAAAAAGCAAAAGAAAAAGAAATGGAAAAAATTGTCAAAATAAAAAAAGAAATATAAAAAGAAAAATTTTTGAAAAGCAAAAGAAATATTTTCAAGATTTGACAAAATGATTCTTATCCGAAAATTTGAAAAAATTTTTTTGATAAGAATACAAGTAGTAAGGACTCAAAACAATTTCCATTAGCATTAAGAAGTGAGTCAAAATTTTTGAAAAATAGTTAATTTTTTTTGACTCCTCATTCTTGAAACTGGGTGTAAATAAAAGTGTTGTTTCTTAGAATTCGAACGAAAAAGTGTCTTGAAGTCATTAGGAATTTGAGACCAAGTGAAGTAGTTTGGAAAGGAATTGACAAAAAAAGTTGATCTTGAAAAGAATTGAAAAATTTTTATGATTTGGAAAACAATTAAAAAAAGCAAAAAAAAAAATTGAAAAAAAAAAGAGAGAAAAGACATACCATCACGATTATAACCACTTCCATAAAGCATTCCACCTTTACAAAGATACAAATTAGTGTAAGAACACATTGTAATTGACTCTACGAATAGATTGTTCTCTTCAAAAAAGGTTACTGGCCTAATTTTTGCAAAAGTGCTTGATTTATAATCACTGAGTGGGATTTAAACATTAGGATTTTTAGTTGTACCTTCGGCCAAAGAAAAGACTTTTCCTGATCTTGTTAAAATAAGAAAAGTTTTGGAACCTGAGACAATGTCTTTAATTTCTTCATCTGGTGTATCAAAATGATGAATGGTTTCGTTTGTTTGAGTTTTTTCATAGAAGTCAAGTTTTCTTTGTGAATTTAAAACTAATAAGTTTGGGGCATCGCCTGTCACAAGTTTGATAGGTTTCTTTATTTTTGAAATAGGGGTCAATTTTGGAAGTGTTTTGAGGTCTTGAAACAAAAGGTCAATTTTTTGTGTTCCTCTAAAAAGAATATCGGTTGTCATTTTTTTGTAATAAAATTAAAAAAGAAAGTTTTGGGATCATAAATGTTGAAAAAATGAAAATGAAGAATATTTAAGTTTCAGGGTTTGGTGGGGTGTATTTAATTTTACCAACATCAAATATTGGGAAGAAGAGTTACAATGAAAAAGTTTAAGTATCTACTTTCTAATGATGTTGACACTGAAATACCATCATATGAGTAACTTGAAAATAACAATCTAAAAAGCAAAGGTAATAAACACCAAAGGTTTAAAACAAATTGGAAAAAAAAAGAAAATTTTAATTACCTTTGGAAAAAAAGTGAAACAAGGTTTTTAATTGGGAACATTACTGAAAATGAAAATTAAAAATTAAGATCGGTTAATAATAGAATAACTAAATAATTACTGTCATTTTCCAATCAAGACTGAAAAATTTTTATTCCAGGCTATCAAATATTTCTCCAATTAATAGAATAATAGTAAAAAAAAACAAGGTCTTCACAAGATCATTTATCAAGATAGCCTTGAGTTTTTTTTAATTTCCATATCTTTATTTTTGAAAACTGTAAAATTAAATTATTTTTTTACAATTAAATAATTACAGTAAAATAAAGCTTAATTAGTTGTGGCGTAAACTCGAATTAATTTTTTACAAGACCTTGGGTTTTTTCAACAAAAAATTACTATAATGATTTTGGGAACTTGAAAGAACAACTTGTATTTCTTGATTGGATAAAGACTTTAAAAACAAAATGAAGGGTTACAACCAAAGTAAAAAATGTTATTTTCAGATCCTGTAATTCTCTTCAATTTCAACAACATAATAACAGTTTTTGTAAAACTACCTTTTGGTTAGATAGATTTTGCCTTGATTATTAAGGGATTAACTTCTACCAAGGAGAAGCCTACGATCAAAGGTGTAGTTATTGGGTCTAACCACAGTAGTGTTACATGGTTCGAATGTCTCTAAAAAATCGATTTGTCAAGTAGTAATATTTGTTGATCCTCATCAATTAAAAATGATCTATGTATTAGTAAAAAACCCAAGAATTTCATTAAAAAGTCTGCATTTCTCCATAAATTTAAAGGCTGAAAAATCAATTTCAGACTCCAAAGTTTCAGAATACAGTGATCAAAATAATGCGCGCACAAAAACTATAATCGGTGTTTCAAAATATTATCCGTTGTTTTTTAATATTCTTGTACCCAGGTAACATCCAATCAACTAACAAATAATATACCTAAGTTCAAATCAATTTTGAAAGTAAAGATCTGGTTATTTTCAGTAAAATTTGAATTATTCATGCAAATAGTTGAAAATTTTCCCAATTATTCTTAATTATTTGAAATTTTTTTGTTTTTTTGAAAATTTCCTCTATTTTTTGAGATAAATTTTGCAATTTGATCCTTCATTTTTAGAATTTCTTTTTAAATAATAGAACTTTAAGAAACCAATAATATATTTTTTAGGGTTTATTGTTGGTTTCTTTCATTGGTTAATGTATAGGTCTTCTATAACAAAAAAAAAACACGCTTTTTATTTTGAAACAAGCATTATATTTTTTCACACGCTTTATTTTGACTACAGTATCTTTCTAAAATTTCTGGCTAAATGTGGATTATTTGTAAAAAAATACAATTGTCGAAACAATTAAATAATTAAGTAATAAAATTTTTTCGACAAATTATTTTTTGAACATTTGAAATAGATTGATGTTACAATTAACATTATCAAAAGGTTACAAAACTAATCAGTCTTTAGGTTTATATATCGATAATTATTGAGTTAAATCTTGAAATTAAAAAATTAAAAAAAAATAGTCACGTTTGGATGTTCTAAACAAGTATTATTAAATACCTGAATACTATTATTTTAGTTTCTATATTTTTAAATTTGGAAAAGGTATTAAAAATTTTTTTTTAGAAAATGAAAATTTTTTAATAGTGATCAATAGTAAAAAATGTAATAATTTATTGTGCAATAAGATTTCTAATTGATTTTTTAGAACTATTTGAGCAATGGCTCAAACAATCGTTTACCCCCAATTACAATATACTTTTCTAACAGAGAAATCTATGGTGACCATAATTCCTTAATAATGGCAAATACAATTGTTTTTTTTTTTTGAAATTGTTTGTGATTTAGTAAATTATTTTTTCTACTTACCAAATCTGAATAATTTACAGTGAAGTGGTTTGAAAATCAAACTAGCCTTCCTTCAATTTCACTCCTGTTTATTTTCAAATCTTATACTTTTAAGGGAAGTGTTTACAGATACTTTTGTTTTAAATGGAATAAAGGTGAAGTTACAGGTGAAAAAAATTGCTTTTTACCTGGCAAGTATGAAACATTTAAATGAAAATTTCAATTTAGACAAAATTATTATTTTAATTACACTTTCATCTTTTTAAAAGAGTTAAATTACAATATAAATAACATTTTGGCTCTTAAATATTCTGGCACTGTTGTATTTATTGTTTTTAATGGACTAGTAGATTAAAAAATACTTTCGAGTAAATTTAATAGCAAATTCAAAAAAAAAAAAAATATTATATTTTTTTTTTTTATTTAACAGAGGAGTTTCTAATTCCTCTTATTTGCCATTATGCTTTTTTTAATTTGTGAAATAAAGTTAAAATTTAAGGAACTTTTCTTTTGTTTTCTTAAATTGAAAAAATGCCCTTATTTTTTCCAGAATTTAAAAGAATTGAGTGTAATCAAAGATTTATCTCAATTCTTTTGAATTATGAAAAATTTAGTCACTTGACGCACTCTACAGCACTTTTCGAATTCCTAAATTATTATTTTGAAATTTTAATAAAGACTCAAAAATTCGTCTATTACCCACTAGTGATTATAACTTTAAGTATTTTTAATCATAATATTAAAATTATTATTATTTTTTAATATATTAGGTATATAATTTTTTTAATTCAGATATCCAAATTGTATTATTTTTTTCATAGGCTGGTCAATTCCATAGAAAATAATACAAATCTTCAATGATATCCAATTTGTTTGAT
Source organism: Anaeramoeba flamelloides (assembly GCA_027625915.1). Classification (NCBI taxonomy): domain Eukaryota; family Anaeramoebidae; genus Anaeramoeba; species Anaeramoeba flamelloides. The sequence goes on along the minus strand of JANTQA010000008.1, from coordinate 13,470,823 downwards.
TTATTGTATAATTTACAAAATTTTGATTTATTTTTGTTCAGAACATAAGAATATATTTTTAGATAATATGTAAATTTTTTGAGTTATAAATCAAAGTAGAGCCCTTCCATTTTAAATATCTTTTTCCGTTAGGTTTTTTATGTGTTTTTTTGTTTTATTTCAAAAAGTAAAAAAAAACCTAACGAAAATATATTGATTTTCCAACTAAACAGAAAAATCAATAAAACCTAAAAACATTACCATTTGAGACTATTTTAAAGTTTTTTGATTCGATAATAATCAAGCTCAATTACTAATTCTTTTAAGGTATTTGATTACCAGTTAATCTTTTTCGAATTTCTTTATTCTGAATTTAAGATTATTAACTATTGGATTGAAATACAATATTTTTAGTTTTTGAATTAGTTTAAATCCACTTTTATACAGTCAGTTTCACTTTTAAGGCACAAACTTTCATCGAAATTTAAGGCACAAAAAAAATCTCAAATTAAAGCACAAAATTCAAATTCTAGTAAAAAAAATTGTAAAAAAAAAAATTCCAAATTTTGTGCCTTAATTTGAGATTTTTTTGTGCCTTAAATTTCGTTGAAAGTTTGTGCCTTAAAAGTGAAACTGACTGTATATCGATATTCTTACCGAGTTGATTTTAGCTTCTGTTATATATATAAGTATACGGTAGTGTAGCTTTTTCAATCAAATTTTGGTTATTTTTTTTTATTTATCCGTATACCGACCGGATTGAAATCTTTTTGTATCATATCATATATTTCTAATCCATATAATAATTGGTTATTTACAATCGCTTTAAAAAATGAGTTTTTAACCAGTTTGAAAATTTTTTTTGTTTAAAAAATATTAATTATTGTTTAAAAATGGGATATAATTTTATTCAAGTTAAATTTTAAATGAGTTTATTTATCTAGACAAATCTGAAGATATTGAATTTCTTTAGGATATTTAGGGTTTTTTTTTGTAGTTTTCTACTAATTCATATTCGTTCCTAAATCATGAATAATTTTATAGTTTTTTTCTACTTGGCAATTATTTCTATTAGTGGTCATTTCATAATTAATATCAAGTCATCTACAAAAACTTGAATATTTATCGCTAATGATTTGAATTTATCAAAAAGAAAATAAGTAATAAATAAGAATAATAAAGTAGATAGAGGAAAATTTAAATTTAATTTAAAAATAAAAAAAAAATTTAAAAATAATAACTATTATTGTGAGAATTAAAATTTTCAAAATTTCAATAGGGGCTTGAAGAATAAAATTGGTCCAATCAGAATAAACCTCAAAAAAAAAAAATCAAAAACAGTAATTTTCTGAATAAACTCAATTTCACTCAAAGGTGTACATTCAAAAAATAAATAATTTACTTTTTTGAAGAATCAACTTGAATACAATTGTTTAGAAATAAGAGAAATAATAAAATTCATATTAAAGTTAAGAATCATAATAGAAGAAAAACCCGATAAAATATAAATTTCAAAAAAAAATGTTATCATAATTAATGATGATAAAATTTTTTGGTTCCCTTTCATTGTAGCATCCCTTCAAAAATTCTCGATTTCTTGAGAAAATTAAAATTGCTGATAATAAGATTTTTTAATAAAAGATATCTTCATTTTATAAGAACATTCAAATACAGAATTTTCTTAAAGTTTTTTTGGATTTTCAAAGGATTTTTTTTTTCCAAATTTACTTTTTCAAAAAAAAAAAAGAAAAAAGAAATACAGACTTTTAAAAAAAAAAAAAAAAAAAAAAAAAAAAAATTAACTAAATTAGAAAAAAATGATCAGATTTACAAATTACAAATTTCTTTTGAGAAGAATAATGAATTAGACTCATATAAAATTATTTATTTCTCTATTAAAACTGGTTCTCTTTGACTGAAAATGAGTTTATTCTTTTTTTAAAAATAATACTAAATTAGTAATAAATGTAATTTTTTACAATTTGAACTTCCTAAATACCAAACAAATATCCTTTATTCATATTATTTTTTTGAAATATAAGTTTTAAGTTTGAGCTGAAACTTTTTTTTGTAAAGGTGAAAAATTTTATAATTAATTATAAAAAGGTAATGTACATTTGATTAAGGAGTTGATCTCCACCTCGAAAATAATTGTGTGACTTAATTGGGTTTAAAATGATACAAACTAAAAAATCAACTTCTTTTCTACATCTTATTAGTGAATTATTTGTTTGAAAAAAAAAAATAATATTTTTATTACTATTTTAGGCTTTTCAGTGCTTTCAAGTTATGACCTCTTGTGTATTATTATGGTGTTTAAAAAATTGAAAAGCAAATGTTTTCATGAGGTTTAAAAAGGAAATCTACCTGTAAAATGGAAACATGTTAATTTTCATTGTTTTATCTGTTGATGATTATTAAAGAATTATTTTTGTTTCAAAGTCTAAATAAATAATACAAGAAAAGATTATTTAAATTTTTCCAAAATGTTTTTCAATTTAAAAAGTTAAAAATTCTCTAATTGATCACTTTTTTTTATATTTCGTAAATTTTCAAGAAATTAATAGAAAACTGAACTTTTCACATTTTATCCAATTTGTATTATTTATTATATTTGAGTCAATAGATTTGGGATTGATTTCAATAATATTATCAAAAAAATGTTACCAAAATATCGAAGTTTTTTTGTCTTCAAATTAATCTCCAAAAGACGAAAATTTAAAATACAATTCTTGAAGAAAATTCAAGAATAAAGGTTGAAATGGAAGAGATTAGTTTAAATTCAATCAAAAGTTTGATTGAGAAGACAAAAATTTCAGATCTGAGTGATAAAATAAAAAAAAAATTTTTTCTTACGTCACAAATCAATAAATTTTTCAAACAATTTGATAAAAAATCTCTTCTTGTTTGCAATTTTTGGAAAACTTGTTTACCCAAAATAACAATCTCGTTTCTTGATTTAGAATTAAAAAAAAAAACAAAAAAAACCAAATCAATTTGATAAATCAAAGAAATGAGACTGACGTCACATGACATTAATTTAAAAAATGAAATAAAACAGGACAAATCTATTTGGACAAAAAGTCAATGGATTTGAAACAAAGTTTCTGTTATTATGAAACGAGATTCAAGATCATTAAAAATTTTAAATAAAAATAATTTATTCATTTTTTTCAAATTCCTCAAAATATTAAACCATAAACTTTTTCAAACCCAAAATAAACTCTTTTGAATTGGAAAACTTTTTCAAAAAAACGAACCACAAAAAGCTCACAACAACAAACCCTGCTTTTAAATAAACCAACAAACTCTATCTCAAATTTTTTTAAAAATTTTTTAATCATTTTCAAACATTTCCAATGAACAACCAAATCTACAACAACAACAACAACAACAACAACAACAACAACAACAACAACAACAACAACAACAACAACAACAACAACAAAACAAACCCAAACGATTCTCTAAGCGTACCAACAAACGAACAAGTTGATCGTTTGGAAGAAATTGTCCAAAATCTAAAAAAAGAAAGAAGATCAAAAAAAGTAGTTTTAAAAGTTACCAAAAGAACACGAACAAGAAAAAGAAAGGCAACAAAAACCGAACAAGTGGAGAAGAAGAAAAAAATTCTTGATCCTGAAGAAAAATTAAAATTGCGACGAGAAAGAAATAAGCAATCTGCAAAAAAATCAAGACAAAAGAAAAAGACACACTTAAAAAAGGTTGAACAAGAAGTCACCCGACTTCGAAAGGAAAACCAACTTTTGGTTTCCAAAGTACAACAAATGAGCGAGCAAATTGAAAAGCAAAACTCACTTGATAACTTATTGAAAATGTTACAAAAGATTATCCCCCAAAATATCAATCTTCAACAAATATCTTTTCAGAACACAGCTACAAACGCAAACTTGGTTTAGCAAATTATGTCGCTTGATGCGGCCCAACACCCCCAATTATCACCAAACCCAAAGAATCCCTCTTATAAGAAACATGTTCTTACAATTGATAATCGAGACAAAATTAATCCCAATTTTTTTCAACTTTTATTGTATCTTCTTTTCATTTCTTTTCACATTAATAAAATTATTAACTTTATCCACTGTTTTATTTAAAAAATTTTATCTTTGTAAATGTTTAATTCTGGTCAATCTGAAATTAATTTGTTATTCACATATACAACCATTTCAAATCTGGTTTAGATGGGGTAACTTTCGTCTATCCTTTAAAATGAGTTAAACTTTTGGAAAAAAATTTCAATCCTTTTTTTAATTGGGAACATTAATAGAAACTGAAAATGAAAAGTAAAACCAATAAAAAGAAGAAACCAATTAACTTCAAATAATAACCCATTATATTATTTTCAATCAACCCAACAAATACAATTTAAATTTACTTGATTTATCCAAATTGTTTGTGTGGTTTTGGAGATCTCAAAAATAGTCAATTTTTTGAACAAATTTTTAATAATTAATCAATCAATCAAAAACCAAGATCTAAAAGAATATATGAGAAAAAATATTATTTTGTTGGGTCCTCCATTTTGTTTTTAATCTATTATTTTTTCTTTTATTAATTGATCGTATTTTTCATTTTCAGTTTCAATTAAGGTTCCCAATCAAAAACCGTATTGGATTTATTATATGTATTTAACTTTTCTGCTGGAGTGATAGCTTTATTAAAGCCAATTCATTTGGAATATAGGTTTTAGAATTGAATTTAGGTTTTCAACACTAAATCGAAAAATTACAATAACTTCAACCTTCTTCAAGATCTTTCCAATTTTTTAAAACTTTTTTGAAAAAACTCAAAAAATATTCACCTTTTGTTGAAAATTGGAAAACTGAAGAACAAGAAAAGATTTAAAAAAGAAGCCCCGTCGATCTTTTCAATTGAAATGAGTTGAAATAAAGTTTAACTTTTTTTAAAAGGTTATTAAAGTTAACTTATCTGGATCCAGTTTGAATTGATTATAAAAGAAAATTTGAGAAAGGAATTTACCATTGTGGAAAAAAAGTGAAACAGGAAAAAAAGTGAAACACGGTTTTTAATTGGGAACATTTCACGAAAATGAAAAGAAAGATCAATTAAAAAAAGAATAAATAAATAAATAAAGACAAAACGAAGTGTTCTGCATAATAACAGTTTTTTTAATACTATCTTTTAGTATGGGCTTTTTCTTTGATTGATCAATTACATTAAAAATTTGTTCAAAAAATTGACTATTTTTGAGATCTCCCAAACCACATCTACAATTTCCATAAGAAAGTAGATTTAAATTGTATATGTTGTTTTGATTGTAAATAATATAATAGGTTATTATTTGATGTTAATTGGTTTCTTCTTTTTATTGATTTTACTTTTCATTTTCAGTTTCTATTAATGTTCCCAATTAAAAACGGTGTTGAACTTTTTTTCCACTATGGTTAATGGAATTATAAAGACTTTGCCAAAATGTTTATTCCAGGGATTAGTATCACTATAGGCATGTCTACAATTAAAGTCTATTGTAATTTGGTGTAAGTTATATTGGTGCTATATAGTTGAAATGGATCAAAAAAAAAGCTCTGATAAATATTATTCAACCAGAAATAAATTGATTTCAAACAATAAAATATTTAGTTTAAGTAAGTAAGTACATTTTACCATTTTGAAAAATTTTAATTGTGTGAACATTACAGAAAAATATTTTTTGAGTACCACCAGATATTGAAACTTTGGAAACCAAAACACCATTCGCTAGTCTATTCGTAGAAAGAAAGCGAACCCAAAGTAATTCAGAGTTGAATCTTAAATTTTTCAATTGTTTGAACATTTTTTTAAGTTTTATTAAATTTGGTTTTGGGTCTAGAAATGTGTTTATAGAAACGATTAAAATTAATCAAACATTAAACCAACAAAATATACCCCAGAAAGTGTGTATTTGAAACAAATATTTTCTTTTAGAAGACCAAACACGAAAGATCACCATTCCAAATAAATTTGTTGTAATCAAGAATGAAAAAAAAAAAAAATCGATAAAAGTATATTTTCGACCATTGGTTTTATATATCTTCTTAGTTTATATGAACCCAAACTATTTTTTTCCTTGAATTTCTCGTCCCATTACTATTTATTATTATTTTTAAAAAAGTTTTTTTAACAACAAATTGTCTTTCAAAATTCTTTTTTAAAATATTTTTATCAAACAAAGTCAAAACAAAAAATACTATTTCAAAAATTAAAATAGGGGTTGAATTCTTGGAATCAAAAAACAGTTTCAAAAGATTCAAATCAAAATAATTGAAAAATTCAAGATAAATTTCAATCAGATTTTGAATTTTTTTGGGTTCTCATTTTAATGGAAAATAAATAATTATAAAATCAAACGAATTTGTCCAATAAACCCTTATTCCAAGAAGTATTAAAAAAATATCTGATTTTCTGAACTTAAACTAGAATTAGATGAATTAAATGAAAATAGGATGTTTGAATTCATTTTGGAAATACTTTATAAATAAACAGTAATGTGTTTATTTAAAATTTCCCAAACAAAATTATTTTGATAAGGAATTAAAAATAAAACCAAGTAAAGAAGAAGTGATTGTGTAAAATGTTATTGATAAGATCAAGTAATAAATGATTTTTATTTATTTTTTTTTGATCCATTTTTTCATTTTTTTGATTTGCGTTTTTTTGTTGGTATGAAAATATCTAATACGAGGATATATTCCACTCTAGTATTTATTAAAATATCAATGTATTTGACTAAAGAAATGATTTGAAGAATTCAGTTTCACATAAATGGTGGCACTCAAAAAATGAAAAATGTACTTTACCCCTTAAAAAATTATTATTTTTTTTTCAAAATTTGTTGCTTCAAATTACTTTTTATGGTAAAATTGACTTTTTCACAAGAAAATATCTTTTTGTGAAGAAATTAGTTATTTGCACAATAAATGGCATTTAAGCCAAAGAATTATATTCGCGTGTATTCTAGACTTTTAGATAGAAAAGTTTATTAATAAACTGGAAAAAAAATACAATTAAGATAACAATGTCAATAAATAGAGGTTTTGATGATAACATATATTATCCTGATATTAACAATAAAATCGCAATAGTATTAAAAAAATCGCGATTAGTCCAACTTTATTGCGAAAAATCATAAAATCGCGATAAACAACATTATCGCGATATTCATATTATCGTGAAAAAATGAAAAATTATTATTTTCATTTCATTTTTAAAAAAATCTCTTGACTTTTACAAAGCCTTGAGATTTTTACAACACTTTCCCTTTAATAATCCCAGAAAGTGTTTTTAAGGGTTCTGAACTGTCTTCAAGTGTTTGAAAGTTTTTAAAGACAGAAAACTTTTATAAAGGGAATGAGTTTGGTTGTTGTAGAAAAAAATTTTATTCTTTTCATTTTTTTTTTTAACAAAATATAAAATCTCAAACAAATTTTATGATCAAACTAATAATTACCCATTTCAACAATACACTTGAATACAAATTATGTGTGTTTTCTTAAAATGGAGTTGTTACCTTCACCATTTGTAAATAGCCAAAAAGAATAAAGAATAATTTTCATTCTTTTTGGTGATCGATCAAACAAAAACCACTAAGCTCTAATTGTGTTTTCTGTCCAAAACAAAGATTCTCAAAGAAGAAAAAGAAGAAGAAGACAAGTATTGTATAAAAAATCTTAATAATTGGTGATCATCTGGCAAGGGTGTTGTGAAATCTTTTGAAGAGTTATCCACTCCTTTTAGCATGCTGAGAAAAAATGAAAATATTGTAACCCAAGATCACATTCTTTAAAGAACAGATAAAGGGTTGGTTGTTTTAGAAGGTCTTTTATTCAACTCAATTTACAACACCACGATTAACTGAAAAAAATATTTATTTCTCTTTAGTTCTTATTGTTGTTGATCTAAAAGGATGGATATGTTTGTCAACCAAATAAAATGAAAACACAATAAAACTCTTGGATCTGATCCTTGATTGGATCAAGTATCTTTTTTGTTGTTTTTTCAAAGAATAACTTTTTTTCACCTAATCTATTTTTTGATCAAAAAAAATTTTTTTGTTTTAATATTTCTCAATTAACCCAAAAACCCATCAACTATTATATCGCGATTACTTTTTAATCGCGATATTTTGGCATTTATTACGATTTTTTAATAATTATCTCGATTTTATAGAATATCGCGATTTGTTATATTATCGCGATAATATTGAATATCGCGATTTTCTGATATATCGCGATTTGATTGAAATTATCGCGATTTTTGTAACTTTTTCGTGAATTATAGCATGTTATCATCAAAACCTCTAATATATTGAAATAATTATTTTATTTAATTAAATGAATCTCTTAATGTTAAATATTTTAAATAAAAAGAAGAAAAATATATAAAAAGAAAGAAAAATATAAAAAAAAAGGGTTAAATTGAAAAAACAATTTTTGTTTTTAAACTTAAACTAATTTATAAAATTTAGATTTGTGAATAGTCACACACACACACACACACACACACACATACATAGACATTCTAATAAATATTTTTGAAAAAAATCATAATAATTTCTCAAAAATAATTACATTTTATGTGCTTCTTTTAGCTGTTGAAATTTTTGATTAATGACTGGGTGATTATTTAAATTTACAAAGCATTCATATACAACTGTTTGTATTTGTCTATTTTGTTGTGCTTGTAAAACAGCAAATAATTTTTCAACAACTTGGAATTTAATCAAATAATCAACTTGTTCTAACCATTGCTCAGTAATTTTTTTCTCGCTATTTAGTTTGACAACCGAATAATTACGCAAAACTATTGTACACCCAACTAGTGTAAGAATATCATCAGATTCGAGTAAAGAAATAATTTTTTCCAATCCGTTTGTTGCTATGACTGTTTTTTGATTCTCTGTGTCCATAACAATGTTAGCAATCTATCATGATCATATTAATTATTTGAATAATTTTTTTTTGTTTTTGTTTTTATTTTTTATTTTTTATATTAAAAAGAAGATGGACATTAAAAAATTGAATTTAGTATTAGATACGGAAGAAAAAAAATTGAATATAATATTATAAAGATAACCCTAAGAAAAGCAAAAATAAAAAAAATAAAAAAGAAAGAGATATCAACAAATTAGAATTTGAAAAAAAAATATGTGAAATTCATCAAGAAAAAATTTTGAAGAATCAATTATGGTAATGCATAACCTGATAATGTGATGTGTTTTAAACCCAATACTATGAAATCGTAAGTGGACTAAATAATATCTTTGGCAAAGTTTGTTGTAAACCAAATTAATTTTGTTTCTTATTTTTTTTTTTTGGTTTTTAATTTTTGAAAAACACAATTTCTAAAAAAATAAAGTAAATTAAAAATTGCTTTCATTAAAAAGACAAAAAGAAATAGAATTATTCATTCAAAAATAAATGTGGTTTTTATTATCTATTGTTTTTTTTTTTTTTTTTTTCAACAACACTACACTACAAGGAAAAAATAAATTCTGAAAATTAAAGTTAGCCAAAACTATACATATTGAATTTCAGCTATACATCTTTTATAAATTATTTTTTCAAAGTTATGATAATTTTATGTAATTAAGAAAAGATAGCTATTAAACTCATTAAGATTCGAATACCCACTTTTTCAAAATTTCCTAACTTTTGAAAAAAACACCTATTTTTGGGGTATTTTTTTTTTGAAATTAGTTATAACGAATGGACTTTATATTGAACATTAAGATAGAAAAAAGAATAAAGGTTTAAACAATTTACAGAAAAAAAAACAGGAAATATATATGTCCCTACGACCCAAAAAACACTAAAAATGGAAAACTGAACAAATACCTTCCATTAAAAAAATTAAAAAAACTAAATGATAAAATTAAAATAAATAAAGTTTCAATTTAACTTTTTCTTGAAAACATTTTTTGCCCAAATCATTGAATTCAAAGTTGAAATTGTGTATATTTTCATAAACAGTATCTTGTTTAAACTCATTTACTAAAATAAATTCTAAATTATGGGAATTTTATTTTCACAAAAGGCATTAATTTGGTCTTCAAATGTTTTTTTTATTTTCAAATGGTAAAATTAAAAAAAAAAGTTATTCAAAAAAGATAAACTCTCTGGAAAAGTATTGTAATTTAATATAAGCTATTTCCAATAATATAGGGCATTTTTTATTTCAATAATTATTTCTTAATATTAATTCAATTATACAAAATGTACAACAATGATATGTTTTTTTAACATATCATACTTAATTTCTTGTATTTTGAAGTTTTATTAATGGATTCTAAATATTTTTTTTTGAATTAAAATTATTTTGGAAAATTTTTAATTTTGAAAAAATAATAGAGTCAAATTTCTCATTTCATTATTTTTTCGAATTCTTCATTTTTTTCATTTTTACTTTGTTATTATTATTGTCCAAAATTTAACAAAGTTCAGAAGAGATGTGATAAGAAATCAACCAAAAATTCTTTTGATTCTAAACAATTGAGTTGACTTCGATGGACTTTGGTGGAAAAATTGCTCAGAACAGTTGTACACTTCAATTAAAGAGGTGAGATAAACAAAAAAAAAAAAAAAAATAAAAAGGTTTTTTTTTTTTTTTTTCATTCAGTTTGCTTTTTTAAATGTTTTAAAAAAGAAAAAAAAAAAAAAAAAAACACAAAAAAGTTAATGGGAAAAAAAAAAGTTAATGATCAAATGAAAAACAAAAAATATAAAGATCAAATCAAAAATATATTGAAGTATGATTTTACACATTATCAAAAAAAAAAATTGAAAAAAAGATCGAACTAAAGATTGTTAAATAGACATTACTAATTTTGGATATTTTTCCAAAAATTAGGGGCAATTTTTTTTTTTATTTTTATTTTTTATTCTTCGAACTTTGATCAATAAACACAAATTTTAATCAAGAGTTTTATTATTATTAATGGCTTCGTTTTTTTTTGTCTAAAGTTTTGAGTTTAATAACTGAATAAAGAATTTATTCTTATATTGATGGATATTTTTTTGCCCCTCATTTTTGGATGGAGCTTATTAACTTATTCTTTGATTTCAAAATTTTCTCAACCCCAATTTTTCATAAAAAATAAAATAAAAGTTCACAGTAATTTCAAAAATATTTTCGATATTCAAAAGTTTAGAGTCTTTTTATTCTAAAAAAATTTTATCACAGTGTTTAATTGAATTAAGTTATAAAGCTAGATTTCCAAAAATATTAATGAGAAAAAAATAGTGCTTAATTTTATTAAGGACATATTAAATCGAAAAAATGAGTATTCTCACTCTATTTAATAAACAACTTTAATAATTTAGGACGTGTCTGAAAAAAATCGAATATTTTCCATTTTGGGTTATTTTCGACGTTTTTTCAGGGGCACCTTGAAAAGCTTTTTTTGTCACACTTTTTTAAAATGGCACTATTTGGAGATAAAGAACATAAAAAAGAAAAAAAAACAGAACAAAAAAAATAGAACAAAAAAAAGACTTACAGCAAAAGCAGAATTAACATGAATTTTTTGATCTGAGGAATCCAAAAGGTGGACAATTTTTTCGATAATATGTAAATTTCTGACTTGTTCCTTTGCTTCTTGTGAAGGGAAGCAACAATTACCGATCACAACGATTGCATCCGAAACTATTGCTGATACGGTTTTGTTAGAGGAAGTGGATAAATTGAGCAAAGGTTTGAGTTTTTTCAAAATGTCTAATTCAACCATGGTGGTTGCTGATTCCGAATTTGAAGAAGAAACAGTAATTGAAAGCAATTTTAAGGTTTTGACTAATTCTGATAGAATAGCTGTATTTTGGGTATTGAGCAAAGAAATTAATAATTTTAGCTTTGTTGGATCGTTGATTTCATTTTTGTGAACATTCAATTCAGCACACTTGGCAAGGAATTTTAAGCCAACGAATTTGACTTTCAAATCGTTCGATTTGACGTATTGTTCAAAAATTGTATCCATCAAGGCCTTTCTTTCAAAGATTGAATGCGCGCAGGTTGGGTTGGCAATTAAGTGCGAGAGCAAAATTAAGGCATCACACCGCGCTGGTAATCTTTCTTGATCGCTTTTCTTTTCATAAACTAAATCCAAAATTTTGGGTAAAATGCCGATTTCTAAGATAGTGGACGCAGCCCCTGCGACAGTAGAACAAATGTCTGAAAGCACAGAGCAAACCAAGGAAACAATTCTTGGGTTCGAGTCATAATATTTCTCCATTAAATTGCACAGCAAAGGGACAGAAGCTTTTTCTTGCAAGTCCTTAATGATTTTGGGGCTATATTCACTTGCCCATGTTAAACACTCCAAAACCCCTGAGTGGTTGATCGACTCGTTAGATTTCAATTCGTCGATCAATATATCTAGCCCATTAATTTTATTCAGCTCCACAATCGCTAATGTTTTGGTTTTACGAATCATTGAAATCGTTGCTTTTAATATGTTTGGGTTGTTGTAATGTAATTTACCAAGAATTACTTTAAGTGTTCCAGAGCGAACCATAAATTTACAGTATTTCTCTAGTGGACATTAAAGTTTGTTATTTATTTAATTTTTATGATTTGTCGGTTTTTGTTTGTGTTTAGTTTTTTATTTATTTTTTTTCAAATTTTGTGGTGGGAGATTCAAAAAGATTAGAAAGGAATTTTTTTTTTTTATTTTTTTTTATGATTTTTGGAAAAACATCCTGGTTTTCTTTTGAAAAAGAGAAAGAAGGATAAACTAAAAAAAAAGAAATCCAAAAGAAAGCTAAACAAAAAGAATTTTTTTTTTTTTTTTCAGTCGACAAAAAAAAAGAAAGACTTTTTACGAGAATTGGAAAAAAGATATCTTTTGAAAGATAAAAATAAAATAAAAACAAATTTAGATACCGTTTTGTGAAACGACTTGAAGGATTGAAATTGCATTTTTAACTTTTTCTGTTTCTTCGGTAGACTCAGAAATAACTTTGTGTAGTGTTTCAAAAAATTCACTGTCCAGTAAATAGTCGAGTTTGTTTGGATTCTCAACTTTGGAAAGAAAGCTCTCCAGTTTTTGGAGATCAGTTTCAAATTCCTTTGAAGAAGTTTTTTTGTTGGTTGTGATCGATTGGGAGATCTTTCTAATTTGCCCTTTGTTACTCATTGTTTCGTCAACTAGTTGCCAACCAATAGCACCTATTGAACCGGCAATAATTGAACCTAAAAGGATTGATTTGGGAGAGAAATTCATTCTAAAGGTTTAAATCTAAAAAAAAAAAAGCAAAAGCTCTCAAAAAATAAAAATAAAAAAAATAAATACAATCCACAAGACTCCACTTCAAAAAATATCAAGACCTTGAGTCTTACAAACCTTTCCAACAATTTGGTACACTTTTAAGGGGAAAATCGTTGTGAAAGTGATAGATTTGTTAAAGCTTTATAATGGCTTGTGATTTTTTGAATTGTTTTAGTGTTTATTAAAATTGAAGGTTCTCGAGAAATACAAAGATAGTTAGATTTGCGATGTGGAAGAGTTTAAATGAGAATTTATTTATCATCAGTCATGCTTAACTCTATTGATCGTGATCAAAATTATCGAATTAGTCTAGCTTACTAATCAAAAAAACCATTAATTGATTATTTCTTTTACTATTTTTAATTTATTTTGAACACAATTTTTATTTAGACCCCAACGGTTTAACATTTATTCCGTGGTATTTTATTTTTTTATAATAGAATTTAAAAGATTGCTTCTTGAGTTTTACAAAGACACCCCAAAAGAAAATTATAAAGAAGTTTTTTATGAAACTTTACCAAAAGAACAATTTTGGTTACGGATCTTTAAATCAAGAAGAAGAGTGTTTTTAAAGTTGATTGATGATTTTATTTTGTTATCATTATCTTCGGATATGTTTATCTTCAGATACTTTAACCAAAGGGATTGTACGAGTATTCATTTACCAAACTGTGAACTTATATTCTTCAATTCAAATAAGATTTTATAAATAAAAAAATGTCGAAAAAATCCATAAAAGTGAAAAATCGTGAAAATGATCTTTTTTTGGAACTTTTCAAATTTAATAAAGATCTAATGCTCTTTTTCATAAAATCCACAAGTTGTGTACCCTTGAGGTATTTCATGAATTATTCGTATTTCACAATACTGTAATTTGTCAATTAAGGGTTGTATCATTGAGGTGAAATGTTTTTTTTCTAAAAGGGAAAAAATAAACTTTTTAGTAATTTTTAATGAGTACCTAAAACCAATTAAAAACCAACCAACCTATGATGTACAATCGATCTCCCAAAATCAACAAGTCAAGATGAGGACATTTTTAGAAAAAAATGCCAAAGAGCGACACTCAATTTCCAATTAGAATAATTGTGAATTACAATTTTGAAAACAATAATGTAAGTTTTTGGGGGTCTCTTTTTTGCTCTTTTTGAGATCTCAGTGATTTTTTTTTTTCTTTTTTTTCATTTTATAAATGAGTAATTTTAATCAAAAAAATATTAGATCATCTCTATTTGGTCAAATATATAGGGTTACAAAATAACCACATTTCGGATTAAATCGAATTAAATTGATTGCGTACTTCAAGAATGTAATTTGTTTTAAATAAAAGAAATTTAACCATTTGGAAATATAAAATGAGAAAAGATGATTTTTGTTTTCTAAATTTGATATTTTGAAATTAAGAAATCTTTTTTTTTAATAATTGAATTTTTTGTCCAAGATCCAATGAAATTTTTTTTTTGTTATTTGAATTTTTTCACCTAAAAGAAGAGATATTTCATAATACTATTTTTGGTCTAAGGCCACCCCTTGAGTATGGAGCAGATCCCTTGTAAATGACTAACCCCTTTATAATGAAAATTTTGATTATAATTTTTTTTTTTTATTTTGGTTAGCGGATAAAAATCAAATTTATACCAAGTAGAAATAATTTCTTGGCAAAACTATTCAAATCATTATAGAGGTAATTCCCAGTTATGTATAATAGTAGAAGAAATTAATCTCGATTGTTAAGAATTTCATTGTATTTCTTCATATTCATTTTTCTCATTTGTTTATATATATATATATATATATATATATATGATACTCTCAACTTCTTATAAGCCAGGTAAACATAAAAGAAATAGAAAGAGAATTTAAAAATCTATTTCTTCTCCCCTCAATATTTTTTCATCAAACCCGTCAAAAAAACCAAAAACTTCTCAAAATCCATAAAAAATGATATCCCCCAAAAATTCCAGTATTCGAACTAAAAATTTTACTGCATCATGGGATACTTGAATTTCAGAATAATTAAATATAATTGGCTCTTTTAGAGGTTATTATTTCTTTATTTAACATCATTAAAATCAATGAAATGTTTTCAATTTTTTCAGGGGCGTGCTAATTATAGTAATTGTTTTACCTGAGCTTTGAATAAAGTATTTCATTGGTTTAAAGATAAAGAAAAATTGTAAAATTAGTTGTTCTTCACATTTTTCTTTGCCAAGATCTGTTTTGGGAAAGGAAAGTTATTGGTTTTAAGGAAATAGTCTCTATTAGTTTATTTTTTTTTGACCAATTTCCAAATAAGGACTCCTTTTCTAGAAATATTTTTAATATTGAAAATAAACAGGGTTATTGAAATCTCAGTAATTGGCTAAAAATTTGCTCAATCTCTATTAAATTTAGGTAAAAAAATTTAATAGAGACTAGTACCATAAGTAAGATAGTACATTTTTCCTTTTTGAAAATTTTTATATCTAAAAACCGATGGTAAAATGATTTTTGAATGCCATATGATATTGCAACTTTAGAATTTAAATAAAATCTCAGCTCTATTTGTGAAAAGAATTGTAAAAACAAAGTAAACCAGAGTCAAATCTTCAATTTTTCAATTTTTTCAAACAATTTTTTGATCAACTCTTTAATTTTATTAAATTTGGTTTTGGATCAAGAAATGTATTATTTGAATGCCTGAAATTAATCATAAACCATAAAATAGACCTGAAAAGGTTTTTATTTGAAACAAATATTTTCTTTTAGAAGACCAAACAAGGAAGATCGTAATTCCAAAAGAATTTTTTGTAAACAAGAATACAATATTTTTGACCAAAGTGTATTTTCAGGGATATGTTTCTTCTTTATCATATGAATTGATATTAACAAAAATAATTCATTACCTTGAGTTTCTTGCCCATTACTATTGATTGATATTTTACAAAAAATTTTTGTAACAAATTTAATCCTCAAAATTCCCCTTTCCCATTATTTTTTTCAAACTAATTCAAAAAAAAGAATATCGCTCCCAAAAATTAAAGTAAATCAATTAGATTCTTGAAATTAAAAAACAACTAAAAAAGATTCAAATTTGAGAAAAAGTATGAAAAATTTTATACAAAATTTCAATAAAAAAATAAGAATTATTAAAAGTTTTTAATTTAAGCATAAATAAATAATCATCGAATTAAAAAAATATATCAAAGAAATTATTATTTCTGAAAATAAAGTTAAAAAAAATATCCTATTAACTAGAAAATCAGCAATTAGATGAATTGAATGAAAATAGTAATTTTAAATTTATTTTTTGAATTCTTTAAAAATAGGCAGTAAATTGTTAATCAAAAATTTTCTAATAAAAAGTTTTTCCACCAAGAATTAAAAATAAAATCAATTAAAGAAGAAGTATTTATGTAAAATTTAGATATATGATCAAGAAATAAATGTTTTCTTTTTATTGTTTCTTGATTATTTTTTTATTTTTTTTGATACCCATTTTTTAATTGATATGTAAATAAATTAATATTTCAACTAATCAAAAAAAAAAATGTTCAAAAAATTCAAATCAGAAATTTTTTGAGCACATTGTTCCTTTTTTAAATCAAAAGGATGAATATTAGACATATTTGTCCCCTTTCATCGCCTTTTTTTCAAAATAAAATAAATTTTGAAAAACTTCTTATATAAGGAATTCTTTAGTTGATAAGTATGTTATCACCTTATTTTTTAATATTTTCCCTTTTGAAAAATCAAAAAGGGTTAAATATTATCCATATTTTCCATTATCTTGGACTCTCTGGTAATATTTTTTTATTACTTATTTGGCCTTTTCTCTTCAAAGCAATATATAGATATTAAAATTTTACATTTTCCACAACGAAATACTATCAAAAAACAAAAAGATTATAACCCATTCCTAAAAAGTTTCCACTCTCAAATTTCTCTTAGAATATTTTTGTATTTGGTTAAATATATGATTGGAAGAATTAAGTTTCAATAAATGGTGTCACTCGAAATTGGTAAAAATGTACTTACACCCTTAAAAAACGATGATTGAACTACAAATTTTTGAAATATTTGAGTACAAATTAGATCAAGTTATTTAAAAGATAGTAATTTGGATCTCAAAGAAGAGGAAAATGAAAAAGAAAATCATTTTATTCCAAAAACAAAGAATTTAAAAACTGAAAGGTACGATTACATAAGAAAAAACTAACATTCTTACAAAATATTTCATTTTTTTCACATTACGTAATAATATTTTATTATTCCAAATCAAAAAAAATAAACAACTAAATTTATCTCTTCATCCTTCAAACACGAACACCTCATTCAATTTTTTAACAAATACCAAAAACTTAAACCACCACCAACAAAACCATCTTCAGAAAATGCAAAAGATCCACCAAAGCACAGAATACGTAATTACCAAAGTCTTGGCCAACAAAGGCACCATCAAGGGACTCACGTTTAATTTAAAAAACTTGACCGAAAACCAACGTAAAATGGTCTACAAATTAAGCGATCGAGTGATTTTTTTCAAGCCAATCTTGGAGGAAATTATCAAAAAAAGTAGTTTATTAAGAGGCACAGGGCACAAATATAAAAAACAAAGAAACCTTCTGTTGATCTTTATTTATGAATTTCTTTTTGGACAGCTCAAAAAAAAACGGGCTGGTGAGGTCATCTCTGAAAAGAAGATTAAATACGTCTTAGGAAACAAGCCAATTTCCAAGTTAATTCTTGTGCACAGTTCCCAATTGCATTCAGCTTTGGCACGCATCAAGATTCAAAAAAAGGTCTTCCGTGATGAAGATCTTGTGGAACAGAAAGAAACTACATCCAATAAGGAGGGACTAAAATTCCCAAAGTATTTCAGAGTGAACCCCTTCAAGGCCACTGTGGATGAAATAGTTCAAAAATTGGTTTTAGAAAAATGGGTTGATTTGGGCTCCTCCGCTTCAAACACAAGCCAACAAAATACCACACTGCAAACTGGCCAAAATTTGAACAAAGAAAAAAATGAAAAGGAGATTTCAAAAGAGAACTCGACTGAGAAATCCAATTCCAATCAAATTGTGAGCAAGAGTATGATTTGCAATGTTCCCGAGGTTAACACCAAGACCTTTTATCGTGATCCAATGATCCCTTCTCTTCTTGTGTTGCCGCCAACCATCGATCTACATAGCCACTATTTAGTCAAGCAATTTTTAATGATTGCGCAAAATAAGGCGTCCTGTTTCCCACCTTTAATCCTAAGTGGGATGGACGGGGAACTAATTGACGCGACATCCGCACCAGGAAATAAAACAATCCAATTAGCGGGTCTGTGCCCGAACCAAAAGGTCTATGCCTTTGAAAAGGATTTCAAACGCGGTAAACTTTTGAAACAAAGAGTCAAGCAAAGCAAAGCAACTAATGTCGAAATTCGTGTGATGGATTTTCTGGCATCAAACCCAAAAGAGTTCCCAAAGGTTTCTGGGATCTTAGTTGATCCCTCCTGTTCAGGATCTGGCGTACATGGGAAAAAATGGGAATTCACAGAAGAAAGGATTATGCGGCTCTCAGCTTTCCAACACAAAATCCTCTGCCATGCATTGAAATTCCCAAACGTAAAGAAAGTGGTCTACAGCACCTGTAGTATCAGAAAGGAAGAAAACGAAGACGTGGTCGCAAAAACTTTGGAAGCATCGCACGTGAAAGGGGTTTTTAAACTGAAAAGGGCACTAAAAAATTGGAAGAGAAGAGGAATTGAACCCTACCAAAAATGTGTAAGGTGCTCGCACGACGATTTAACAATCGGGTTTTTTGTTGCCTGCTTTGAAAGGATACAGCAAAATCTTGATCAAGTGAAAAAAAGAAGAAGAACAAATAAGAAAAAGGAAAAAATTATCAAGAACAAGGAACAAAATAAGAATTAAAAATTAACAATTTACTGCACTGCACTGCCCGGCACACTTTATTACATGGGAAAATATTATTCAATTTTTTCAAAAAATAAAATGTTAATTTTTATAAGATCCCTTTTATATTGAACATTATAAATGTTAAAAAAAAAGGCTATTTTTTAATAATTGATTTCTAAGTTGTGATTTGATAAAAAGTTCTAAAAAAACCGAAAATTTTCACATTTCTGTGATTCTATTTCTAAACTCCATTTCACTCAAGGTGGCCCCGCCAAAAATGAAAAAGTCACTTTATTTTTAAGAATCAACCAAACTTTGATTGTTTAGAAATATGAGAAATAATAAACTTCAGATTAGAGTCGATAATCATAAAAGAAAAGCCTAAAAAAACCATAAATTTGAAAAAAAAAAAAAATGTTAAAAAATTTTTTGGGCCCTTTTCATTGGAACGTCTCGTGCAAAATTCTCAATTTCTTTAGGAAATTTAAATTGTTGATAACAAGATTTTTCAATTGTAAATGTATGGATTTTAAAAGAACATACAAAGTCTAACTTTTCTTATGGTTAATTTGGAGTTTCAAACATTTTTTTTTTTAAATTTTAAAAAATAAAAAAGAAGAAAAAAAAAGGCAAAAAAAAATCAAAAAACAATGTAAAAAAAAATTGAATAAATGAGAAAAAAAGATTTTGATTTAAAAATTGAAATTTTAGTTTGAGAAGAATAATGATTTAAACTCATAGAATGTATTCTATTTCTTCAATAAAACCGGGAGCCTTTGACTGAAAAAGAGTTTATTTTATTTTAATTGTAATACACATTTGTAAAAACCAATGTCTTCATTTTGTGATTATTCTTGGTTAAGAGATTACGTTTTTTTTTTTTGATGAATGAGGTATCGGTCCATATTCAAAAAAGAGTTTCACAAACAAACCCGTATTTTAAATCGAATATTAATTTCTCAAGATTTGTTTATTCTTGGATATTTCACTTTAGATCCTGATTTGAGGGTAATCAAAATAAATACTATTAACCCCTTTTATCACATAAAATTAAACACAAAAAAAAATAAGCGGGATATCTTCTTTTGTAAAATGTCCTTTGATAAATTTGTTTTTTGATAATTTGTAAAAAAAAATTACAGAACATCTTTTAGTATAAACATAGAAATTCGTAATTCTTTAAGGTTATTTATTTGAACATTAGAGATTTTAATGATAACATGGGGATAGAACTATATTAGCAATTAATTTATAATAATTTTATAATAAAAATGCAATTAATCCTAACAATATTGTGAATAATACACAAATCACGAGAAAATAGATAATCTACAAAATTGCAATAAAAAGAAAATTGTTCTTCTGAAATCACCTAAGAAAAAATCAATTAAAAAATAAAAAAGTTTTAACTTTTACAACATCTTTCCCCCCTTAAAAGGGTTAGAAATTGATTAACAAGGATTGTGAAGTCTCTTTAAGTGTTTGGAAGTTTTATAAAGCAATTAAGGTTTATAAAATCCAATAGTTTGTTATGAATGATAAAAAATTTATTCTATTCATTTTGTTATTTTAACACAATGAAAGTTTCACATGAAATTTTACTGATTCACAAATAATGTCCTATATATAAAATCTACTTGAATTTAAAATAGGTTTTCTTTTTTAAAATGGGGTTCTTACCTTTATAACTGTCAAATTGTCAAAAAGAAGAAAGAGTAAATTCCATCCAAATTAATTATCGATCATAAAAAAAAAACCATAGAGCTCCCATTGAATTTTCTGTACAAAACAAAGATATGAGAAGAAGAAGAAGAATAACAAGAACAAAACAATTTTCAAACAATCTTTATAATTGGTGTTAATATTAATTATCTGTTGATAAAAGATTTGGAAAAGTTATCCAATTCTTTTAATCTTTCAAAGAATAAAGAAAATATTTTAACGCTGGAAAACCTCCTGTTTAGAATAAATAAAGAGTTGGTTGTTTAAGAAGTTTTTTATTCAACTCGATTTATAACACTAAGATAGACCAAGTTACTATTTAATTATCTTTGTTATCTTTATTGATTATTTATAGGATTCGTCAATCGCCCTACTAAATTGAAAAATAATATATATTGAAAAATCTCTAGTTCTGATCACTGATTGAACTCGGTTTCTTTTATGATCTTTTTAAAAAGAATAACTTTTTTTTCAAGAGGTTTTTTTTGAAAAAACAATTTTTTTTTTTTAAATAATCTTGGATTAATCCAAAACCCATCTACTATTTTATTGTGTTTAAATTTTTAATACAATATTTTGGTTTTTATGACGATTTTTAGATAAGTATCATGAAGGTATAAACTCTTTTTCCAATAAAAGGGTAAAAAAATTTTCAGGAATTATTTATAATTGATTCAAATTAATTGTAGTATCATTCTACAATCTAAAAAACTCTTTAAAATATAAAAAAAAAACACTCAAAAGAATCTTTAAAACTCATTAAAACAAAATAATAAAAATTAAAATTTAATATTTTAAAAATTAATGTTCCCTTTTATTTGAAATGAGAAATCTCGTTTTGTAAATTGTAGAGAAAAAAATTATTAAACCAATAAAAACCTTTAAACAGGGTTACTTGGGAATAGTTCTTTACAATTTATTGATAATTCTTTACACTTCAAACTTTTGTTCTTTAAAAATCTTAATTTCAAGATAAAGTCTCAATTCATCTGGGTATTTAGTTGAAATGTTTTTTTTTATATTTTCTCTTTTTTTTTTGTTACATACATCAATTCAATAATGGTCTTTCTTAATTCTTATTTCTAGCTCATTCGAAAACATACTTATTTTTTTCCATTTTTATACTGGTAGATTATTTCCAAATTGATTTCTTCTTATCTTGTTTTTTTTTTTATCATTTCCTAACTGTTCAATATCTATAAATTAAAAAACAAAAAATGAAAAAATGTTGATTAAAATGAAAATCATCAAAAGGTAATTATCTTATAAAAATCAAATTCAATAGTATTAATGATTTGAGGGGTGTGCCCTTTTGTTTGAAAAGGACTTTATATAAAATAATTAAACCATCTTTATTAGTTAATTTTTCGATGGGATTTTTAAATATTAAGTTGTAATTTATTAAATATGGTTTTTATATTGATTTTTTAAACTTGGATTAAGCAAATATCTATCCAATGAAATTCTAAAAAACTTTTTAAAAAATATTTTTTATCTGATTTGTTTAAACTTGGAATTTAAAAACCGAAATATATATATATAATGAGTATTTTGGTAATTTTTTCATATTAATAATTCTTTTGTTGAAGCCTTATTGTTTTCAAATTTATAAATTATTAAAGTTCTTGAAAAGGAATTACTATTTTTTTTTAATGTCAATGAGTATTTAAAAATATTTTTCTGTGAATCCCAATATTTAAATCAGATTTTATCATTGTCTTAAAAAATTAAAAAAGGGAATTTTTTTACCAATTGATAACTTCACTTTTAAAAAATCATTGGTTAATATGGATCTATGATCAAAAATTATTGTTAAAGATATTTATCAATATAAGTTAAAAAAATCTATTTTCCTTTTAGATTTTTTTTTATTTGAATTTAGGGAAAACTCGAAAACAATTTACTTTCTAACTAAGAGGTTATTTTCATTATGATATTTAACAATTTTTTAAATCTAATGGGTATCTATTAAATAGGTAATCAATTATTATGTACTATGGAAATGTTATTTGTTCTTTTAATTCAAAAAAAAAATATTATTTTTTTTTTTTTGAATTCTGAAAAACAGTCGTTAACTTTTCTTGATTTTTATGTGAATTTGGACAATCGATAAATTTTCGGTAGGTTTTTTTTACTTTAGAAATAAATCGAAAATTTTAATAAATTTTATGTTTATTTCTAAAGTAAAAAAACCTAGAACACTTAACAAATAAAACAGAAAACCTCAAGAAAAACTAGGCACTTGAGGGACACTTCAATAAGGTTTTTTTTTAATTTTTGAAATAAAAAGAAAATTTTAGCTTTTCGAGAATTTGAAAGAATTGAATACTATTTTGATTTTTCTCCATTATTTTGAATTATAGAAAACTTAGGCGCCCCATTGCACTTCACGATACTCGAAGGACACGTTTTGTTGGGTTTTACATATTTCAAGAGAATAGAGGAAATTCAAAGAGATTTTACTTCATTCTTTTTAATTTAAAAAAAGGTGTAGGTAAGCTATGGAATTTGGCGGGTCCTTTGTTTAGTTTTTTTTTAATTTTTGAAATAAACCAAAAATTAAAAAAAAAACTATTCACTTGGTTGGGTTTGGTGGATACTTCGGATAGCTTTCCCAGATTTAAAAAAATCGAGGAAATCCCATAACTTTTACTTTATTCTTTGAAATTCTGTATAATATTCTGTAGTCAAAATAACACGTGCAAAAAAATACAATGTGTGTTTCAAAATAAAAAGCGTGGTTTTTTGTTATAGTTGACCTATACATTAACCAATCAAAGAAACCAATAATAAACCCTACAAAAATATTGTATTGGTTTCTTAAAGTTCTATTATTTAAAAAGAAATTCTAAAAATGAAGGATCAAATTGCAAAATTTATCTCAAAAAATAGATGGAAATTTTTATCTAAATTTTTAATCATCAAAAAAACCTAAAAATTTCAAAAAAAAATTGTGAATATTATGGAAATTTTTCAACTATTTGCATAAATAATTTAAATTTTACTGAAAATAACCGGACCTTTACTTTCAAAATTGATTTGAACTTAGGTATATTATTTGTTAGTAGATTGGGTGTTGACTGGATACAAGAATAAATAAAAGCACGGATAATATTTTGAAACACGGATTATAGTCGTTGTGCATGCTTTATTTTGATCACTGTAGGCAACTTTTTTTGGGTTTCCCAGGAAGTAGAACTATAAATCAACATCTTTGATTAGGCTCGTATTCTTTTGAATTCTGGTAAACCGCTGTTTGCTTTTTTTATATTTTGGAAATAAAGAGAAACTTTCTTAAATAAAAAAAAAACTAGGCACTTGACCACACTAAACGAAAAAGAATATTTATTAGAAGTTATCGTTTTTCTGTATTTGATTTTTTTTTTTTTTAGACGATAAGAATGATTGTAAAACTATTAATTAGAATCTATTTAAAGTAGCTGTCCGAAAGTTGAATTTAACTAAAAATCATTGTCACACGAATTGAGAAATTTTATTCACAGATAAACCCTTTTTTCTTTACTAGAGACTTTTACAAAACTTGGTATTGCGAACAACAATAAACACAACACTCTCATGATATTTAAGAACTGGAATGTTGATTTTATTTTGAATGAATTCTTTTAACAAAGATGAAATCATCATTAACGTTATAGATTTACTAACTTGAAATGTTCACTTTTATTTAATCTCACTCAAATGTTTTTTTGAATAAGTGATTAACCCCATTAATTATATATTCTGTTTTTGGCTTTAATGAAATGATCAGGTCAAAGAAAAAATCATCAAAATTTTATTGTTTTATAATTGTTATCAAAATATGCCTGCAGAACTAACTAAAATCTGTGTTTCTAATTATTATCTCTTGCTTTTATTTATTCTTGTTCCAAGGTATCTTTCAAAAAACGAAAAATAATATACCTAAGTTCAAATCAATTTTGAAAGTAAATTCCGAATTCTTTTAAGTTAGTTCTAAATTATTAATAAAATTTGTTGTTTTTCATAATAATCTCAATTTTTTTGTGCTTTTTTTAGGTTTTTTTGATGATTAAAAATTTAGATGAAAATTTTACACTTTTTTTGAGATAAATTTTTCCAATTTGATCTTTCATTTTGAGGATTTTTTAAAAAAAGAACTATAAGTAATCAACGTCATGTTTAATTAGGGTTTACTATCGCTAATTTCTTTGATCATTTAATGAGTTGGGTTTGTTGGTATTTGAATAATAAATAGGATAAGATTTTTATTATATTTTCATATTTTTCAATTAAAAATTCTTACCTTTATGGACTCTTCTTTTATTTAAAGTTACTGTATGTGTCAATAAAGAAAAAAAGGTCCAAAGAAATATACAGATAACACAAATCACGATCTATTCCTGAAAATGTCATATTTTGATAAAGAGAAATGCAAAGAAAGCGAAAATTATTACAACTTTTAGTTTGTTAAATAATCCCTGTTGACTTCAATAAATATTTTTAATCAACTTTTTATTGTTGTTTTGGTTTGTGTTTTTTAATTGTTAATGAGATTAAAAATTTTCCAGGGTGTGTTTATTTTTCAAAAAGAAGCATATTTTTTTCAAAATATCGCTCATTCGTTAAGAAAAAATCAAAAAAAATTTTTTACCAAGATCCGTCAAAATATTTTGTATTCTAATTTGAATGAAAAGCCCAAAGATCTTCATTAGTCAATGAGAATTGATATTTTTAGAAATCTAATTAGCTGCCATTGTTACTCAAAATATATATTCAAATGATTTGAACAATGTTCTTGAATTCTTTTATCGGGATAAAATTTCGGTTGATTCTGGTATTTGAATTACAAATGGGAAAATTTTTTACCACATTTTCTATTTCCTTTTTCAAAAAAAGTTTTTTAATAACAATTTACTTCATCTCCAACTTTCTATTTGTTAAAGAGAAACATGGAAAAAGAAACCAAAATATTTTCCCATTTATAATTAAAATACTAGTAAACTTTTTTTTCTATTCTGGAATATTGTATCATCTAGGATTCTTGGTTCTCCCAATACACATCACAAAAAAGAACGTGGGAAATAAATAAAAGTTCAACAATTACAAGAAATGTTTTTAAGGGACAAGCAAACTAAAAAAAAATCTTCTTGAAAATTTTATATCAAATTCAAAAAAAAATAACCGCAAATTGAAATAGAAAAACAAAGTAAAAATCTGATTACTACAATACAAAACTTACTTTGAATGGTGTTTTCAGAAATGAATTTATGTTTTTAAAAGTCTGATCCATTTTTATCATTTTTTAAAAGTTCAAAATTCAATCTATTTCTGAATTATTTAAAAAAACTTATTTTCTATGAAAGAAGACTGAAATATTAATAACTGTAAATGGGGTGTACATAAATACAACTTTAAAAATCAAACCACTAAGTTCTAAAATAACCCAGTTTAAAAAATATACTTAATTTCAAAAAAATTACAATCATTATTTTAAGCTTGAAAAAAAATCTTTTTTTGATTCAAAGAACTGTTCAAATAAATTTTTTCTTTTTATTGAATTAAAAAATCTGTGAAAAAGAACCAAACGATTAAATTAAAAATTCTCCCAAAATACAATTTTAAAAACCTGGAAATTTCAACTAATTAATCTAAAGAAATAATTCTTAATTTGATTGTTTATAATAAATAATTAATAACCCAATTTTAATTTATTCAGTGAGTTATTAACGAATTAAAGACTAAATGTATCAATATAAATTACAATTATTTCTCAATTTTTTAAAGATTTTTAAAGAAATAAAACCAATTCAAATAAATAAATCTAATAAAAAAAAATAATTAGATATAATCAAAAAAAAAAATTTGAAATTTATAGTTCCATTGTTTATACTCTCCTAGTATTTGAAAAAGAATATTGCTTAATCTTTTAAATTTTAAGAAATATAATAAATATTTGTGAATAAAATAAATGATCAATTTTTTAAGATCTTCAATGGATTCAATATTTGATTTATTTTTATTGTGTTTTTAAAATAAGATTAAAGGTTCAAGGCCCTTTGTTCAAACAGATTTTCAGGAAATTACACAAAGTGAGATTTCTTTAAAATAAGTAATTTTTTGAAAAAATTGTTTTTTTTCTAAATTTTATCTTAAAATACAACCAAAAAGGATCAGATCTTGTGACTGAAAATATAATTAGTTAAAAATAAACTATTTTAAAAATGATAATTCATCTGTCTAAAGTTGATAAATAAAGTTAGGCATCGGGTTTAATTGTATCCTTCAGTAAATAATAACTTTATTATCTTTTGGAATAAAAATAAATAAATAATACTGTTAAATTCAGATTTATGTAATAAAATTTTTAGTTCAATTTCATATTTTTGTAATCTTGGAGAACAACTTTTAAAACAACATAACAAAAAGAACGTCTGGAATTTTGAGCGTATTTTATCAAGTTTCTTAACATTTAAGCCAATGGAATGCTTTATTAAAAGCTGTTTTAAAAAAATTTGAATAAGGAAAATGATGTAAAAATTTTCAGAGATTTCTTTGAATTTATCAGTAGTTACTAGTCCCTTAAGGATTATTTAAATTTTATACTCTGTAGGGGTTGGAATAACATACAGTAGATGACAAAATTGGTTAAAAGGTGATAGGTTTTGCTGAAAGTAAAAATATTGCATTTTTTGGAATAATTAACGATTTGATTGAAAATTAAAAATACATTTTGAGATCCAAAGTTAAACTGAATTCACAAAAAAAAAAAAGGCAAATTTTAATTACTAATTTCTAACTTCTTACTTCTCTGACTTTCTACTTCGAATGTATATATTTCAAGAGTTTAGTGGAGTCGATTCAATATACTTTAATATAAATAAGAAATTCACAGGTGTCATTGGTAAAAAATTTGTAATTAAAATTTAGAATGTTTTTTTGTAGAAATTCAGTTTAACTTTGGATCTCAAAATGTATTTTTAATTTTCAATCAAATCATTAAAAATTCAAAAAATTGAAATATTTTGTCTTTCAGCAAAACCGATCACTTTTTAACCATTTTCCTCATCTACTGTATGGTATTCCAACCCTCTTAGAGCACATTATTCAAAAAGTCCTTCGGGCGAATTGTGAATGTAAAAAAAGAAAATAACCAGATAGATCCAAAACAGTTTATCAGAAAATTCTTTGTCTTGATTTTTTTATTCGTATCAAATTTAAAGATTTGGTGATTGAATATTCTGGTGACAAGTTTGATTAAATTTGATTACGTTGGTTCTTACTTTTAATTGTAAAATAAAAAGATTAAAATTTTTATTGAACTTTCCAAAATAAAAAATCGTCTTCACAGAAATGAATCAAGAAAAGTGACAAGTTTTAAAAAGGTGAGTTAATAATTTAAGCTGACTTAAAGAGAATTAAAAATTTGAAAAGTTACTTGATTGAATAGAAAATAATCTTTTTTGCAAGCTGAATGAAAATTTTGTTCCATTTATTTTTCAAAAAAATAGTAATTAGGGTGACTGAAGTTGGAAGATCGTGGAACAATGATTTGGTTTAAGAGTACGATTGTAGATAGTATTAGGTTTAGAAAAAAAAGTTTTACTGAGATGTATTTTTTAGGAAATAGAATAAATTTTTCCAAAACAACAATTTAAAACAAAAAACACTCATAAAAAAAAAAAAAAACAACAATTATTGACAATAACAATACGAACATTTTTCAAAAACACTAAAAAAAAACCCAACACGGATGATTGAACAAACTGTAGAATTTAAAAACCACTACTGTTATTTCAATATTAAATGAGAATAATTTTCACTTTATTTTCAAATTTCTTGTTGATAATGGACCACAAATTGTAACCCTGCTTCTTTGAGAATTCTATTTATATAAATAAACATACTGGTATTCCAATTATAAATGGGAAAATATTTTCACTTCATTTTCCTTTTCCTTTACAAACAGAGTTTCCTAAACAAGTAGACTGTAAATTGGATACTTTGTGACCACCAGGAAATTGTAAACAAAGTGAAAAAATTTCCAATTTGTAATTCAAATACCAGTAGAAAAGGGAAATGAAAAATTTTTCCCATTTGAAATTCAAATACCAGTAATGATAAAAAAATTAAGGGTTTAGTTTGAAAAATGAGTTTTACGAATTCTGCAGGTATTTTTTTAAGAATAGAAAATTTATAAAAATTTCAGTCTTTGTCTTTTTTTATTTCGAAAAAAACATTAAATACAATTAGATTTTTTACAAAGTGTTAGTTTCAATTCTTGGAAGTTTGTTGAAAGAACTGAACTCAAACAATCAACTGACAAAAAAAAAATAAGCTTGTTTTGCTAATTAATAAAAAAAAAAAAAAATGAGTTGATTCTCTTAATTGAAAATCAAAGTTTTTATTCTCAGGGTAAGTTCTCTTAATTTTATTAGAAAACTAAATGTTCTTTTCTAAATTTAATCAGAATATGGTAAGAAATAATGCTTAGTTATCATTTTTGTCTTATTGAGTAATTGGTTTTGAGGCGTTCAACTTGATGTTAGAAATTTTGTAATTATTTTTGTTTGCTTTCTTTTTACTCAATTTTAAATTGAAGAAAAAAAAATAATCAAAAAAATCATATTATCGTACAGAAATGAAAAAGACCAACCCCATTCAAATATATTCCTCAGAACGTATTATGAAAAATAAAATTTAAACAAAAATCATTTTAAAACGTTTTGAATAAAAATAATCCAATCTTGGAAAAATGAACAACCCCCTCTGATTTTTCGAAAAGCATGTTTCTATTCCTACTTGATTTATTTGATCAAAATATTTGTTATTGCTTTGCAATATCGCATTTTGATTTTTAAGAGCAATTCGATACTACGGACCTATTTAAAACAGAACAAAACCAAAAAACAAGAAACCAATCGAACTTTAACCTGATTAAAAAAAAATCAGAAATCTTCCCATCTTCAAAAATCCACTTTCATTTTTTGTAAAACTTTAGTTGGAATTTCTTTTTTTTTTTTTTTAATCTTGTCCAACTATTATTTCGGGTTGTATCTTGATGAGGTTCAGAAGTAATTTAGAAAGAACTGTTATATGCTTTACCATCACCTTCTTAATTTTTATAACTTTTTCCTTTCGGAATGTAGGAATTAAAAGAGAGGAAGACACCTTCGAAGAAACACTTTCGAACAACAAACAAGAATTCAAATTCACAAATGAAGATGTCCAAATCCAAAAGTATGACTACAAAAAGGAAAGAGCAAAATTTAACACCAAGGAGTCACAACTCGAAGATTCCAAAATAACAAGGCTTGAAAACGATGAAGAAGAAATCGTTTTTTATACTGAATCCGATCTTGAAAAAGCCAAGATCCAAATCCAAAGAAAAGAGTATTTGATCAAAAAATATGAATTCGAGATTGAAAACCAAGAAAGGGAGAAAGAAAAGCCAGGGAAAACGATCTTTGAAATCGAAGAAGAGAACATTTCGATTGAAAACAAAAAAAAACAAATCGAAAAACTTGAAAAAGAAATAAGCAAAGATAAGAAATATTTCCAAATCAAAAAAGATATCGTCCATGATGAGGATAAAATAGATTTGGTATATTCCTGGGGAGGTATAACCCAATCTATGAGCATTAGGAACAGATATAATTACGAGTTACAATTTTCGATAAGAGCGGTTGACAAATATTTACCGTGGATAAACAAAATCTATATTCTGATTAATTCCGATACCACTTACCCCTATTGGCTCAAGCCACAAGAGGAACTAGGCAAAATCGTTCTTCTTGATCGGTGCCAATTTTTCGAAAACGCGAAGGACTGCCCAACTTACAATTCCTTTGCGGTCTATTCTGTGGCTCACAAGATCCCAGGGCTCTCGAACAAGTTTATTTTGATTGATGATGATTTCTTTTTCAACCAACAAGCATCTGAAGACTATTTTTTCACAACAAACGGCCTTCCCATTGTTTATCAAGACCGAGTTTTCCAGAGAACATACTGCAGGGACGATTCATTACTGCCCGTTGCCAAAGAAAAGGGATTCCCATTATGGAAATACTCAAGGTACACACACAGGCCCAAGCCCAACCGAAGAGATTTTATTCTCAAATTTGAAGAGCAATACCCTAACTTTTTGGAATTTGTACAATCACACAGAGTAAGACACAAGCATTTAGCTGAGGACTTGTCAGTCATCTACTTTGAATTTTACTACCAAAGCAATATCATGAAACAATTACCAAGAACTTTTTCCAAATTTCATCAAATATCAATGAAACATAAAGACGAAATTAAGGAAGAATTTGAAGAAAACTATCAAGAATTAAAAACACAGGATATAATAGTCTTTAATATAAATGACAATTTCTCCAAGGATTACCAAATATATAAAAAACAACGCAACGTTTTATGGAACTTTTATAATAAATTGTATCCAGAGGTTCCTGATTTTGAAATACCTAACCCTGATCACGAAGCAAATACATAAATTATTTCGATAAAATTTTTTTTAGTTGAATTATCCTCTCGGTTTTTATTTGTTTTTCGACCGAAGAAAGGATATTTCAATTTTAAAAAATACAAAACATTAAGGAACTAGTCTCTATTAAATTTTTAAACCTAAATTTAATAGAGATTGAAAAAATTTTTTGCCAATTACTTAGATTTGAAAATACCTGTTTATTTTCAATATTAAACTTATTTCTAGATAAGGAATCCTTATTTAGAAATTGGTCAAAAAAAAAAAAAAAAATAGAGACTATTCCCTTAAGAGAGAGATCATGAATGCTAACTCGAATTTAGGTTCAACAAATAATTGACTATTTATGCTTTTTTTTTTTTTTTAAAAGAAAAAAAAAATTTTCAAATTGAAAAACATATTATCAAAATACTGATAATAAAAATAATAATAAAAAAATAGAATACAAATTTTTTGTTTTTAATGAATTTTGATTTGAATTTTCAGTTGGTACTTTGGGAATTATTATCTTAATTAATCAAAGGTAAATTTGTTTTATTTAATTTATTTTGTAATTTTATTTTGATTTTTTATTACTTGACCAAATGTTTTTCCATTTTTGAGAAAATTTTTGACAAAAATTTAATTGCAAATAAATCGATATGTATTATAGTTTTAACAATAATTTCGAACTAAAATCTCTTTTTAAAATTGTTTTAAAAACGATAAAACTGCCAAAGAAATCCAAAATATTTAAAATAAAAAAAAATAATCAATCACTATATTCTGGTTTTTCATAGAATTTAACAGTAGTATAACTTTTTGATATTTGAGATCATCATACGAAATACAATTCAAGTCTCTATTTTTAGAGCTGTATTGATGAAAATCAATTTTCAGAAGAAACCACCCAGATCATCTCATATATAGTACCAAATCGTGGTTCAATTAAAATTGATTATTTTTGGTAAGTCAGTTAGATTTAAAAATTGAATACCAATGTCAAGGTGTTCGATATATTTCAATAAAAATAATATAAATGAAATTTATAAAACCCCAAAGTACAATTCTTCTTTCATTTGATATGAGAGTTTATTCAAAATAAATATTCCTAATTGAACTTTTATTTGGTACTATATATAAGATGACGTGAGTGATTTCTTCTGAAAATTGATTTTTTTTTATTTATTTATTGTGAGAAAGGAGTAATTAAAGAAAATTTACTAAATAAAAAAGAGAAGAAGAAAAATAATTAAAATATTAAAAAAATATTATATCATTTACATGACCAAATTAAAAATTATCCACTGTAGTTAGGTTTTACAAGATTTGAAAGAATTGAGTAAAATCATTGATTTTACTAAATTATTTCGAATTCTGGAAAACCGCAGTTAGCTTTTTTTTTTTGAGAAATAAAAAGAAATTTTCATAAATTTTCTTTCAATTTCTTAAATTAAAAAATAGCTAGGCATCTTACGATACTTTCCCTGAAGGGTTGGGGGGGGGTAAAAACCCGATAGAAAGAAAAATTAATTTTTATTAAAACAAAAATTTTAAAAAAAGTACATCATAAACTTTATTTCTAACAAAGGTTCCAAAAAAAATTTTCAAATATCAATTATTTATTGTAATTAACTTTTGAAAAAAAAACCAGAATAAAGAGAATAATGCACATCAAAGAATATTTGGTACATATATGAATTAAATTTAATCAATTGAAATATTTTCTCAAAATTTGAAAAACTAGAATTCTTTGAAAAAACCTTGAGAAACACAAACATTGTTCATTTGGTTCCCCAAATGAAGATTGATAAAAATTCCAATAAAATCAAGATCATTTTTCAACAATCATTTTTAATGTTTAAATAGTATTATAATATCAAATTTTTAATTAGGTAATTACTGATCTTGCAATTATTAATAAAAAATTATAAAATAATTCATTGCATATAAAACATAAAAAAAAAAAAGGATAAAAGAACAATTGAAAAAAAAACATTTCATTTTTGGAATTTCCCAAAATAAATATTTTCTTCGAATATCTATCCAAACGCTTTCAATACATATTATACATCAATTAAAACTATTCCTCATTAACTGAGAAATGGTTTATTTGTGTGTTTGATCTCATTAAAATCTAAAAAAAATACATTATCAAAAAAGATTTTTAAAAAAAAAACAGTAAATAAGTAATCAAAAGATTACTTACACTAGTGTAAACATGAATGTTCTAAAAATAGATTTTTTACAATTTACCAGGTAAATAAAGAATTGTAGTATTTATTCAAATATTGGTCATAGTAAATACAATTTCTGTTTATCTTAATAGACTGATAATAATTTTAATAAAAAAATATCTTAGTAAATACTAATCTTTTCATTTTTTTAAAAAATTATTATTCAAACCAATTATTTTTATTCGCCAAGCGATTTAATATAGGAAATTTTTTTGAGCCAAAAAATCAAAATGGGTGTTTGGTTTACTATTACCAAAATTTGGATAAATACATGCAATAAATTATTTACCTCGAAAATTCGAAAAACACATTTTTTTAGAACATTCAATATTCACTATTGTGTATTTAGTGATATATATTTAGGTTAAAAAATTAAATCTTTTTATAGAACTTGGTTAAGCACCCTCAATAGAAAATATAGCCACTCATTTATTCTTGTTTTTACTTGTTATATGATAAATTATTAAGATATTATTTATTAATTAGTAAATAACTACAAAAAATATAAATTGTGCTTTTTTATGATGGTTTTCTATTCTCTTATTTTGTAAATATTACTCTACTGATCTTCTGTAGAGTAACGACTAATAATAAAAAAAAACAATTATATAAAAACAAGTCAAATATATTTTTTTACAAACATATTTTTTTTTATATTTTTATGACTAAAGTTTGATTTCCTTGGAATAAGTCCATTTCTTCGAATAAATTGAATTTACATGATGTATAGTTTTCTTCCATTTGAATAATACAATATATAATACCTATTTTGAAAACAGGGGTATTAATCAATTGTTTGTTTATTCCAAGATGTGATTATATAAGGCGTAATGTGTATTGCTCATCTTTTGAAGAAGATGGTAAATGGTATTTATATGAATTTTTCACAGAAATATTCATAAACAATAAATTTAATACAGTTAGTTTCAAATTTAAGACACAAACTTTCAACGAAATTTAAGGTACAATAAAAATATCAAATTAAGGCACAAAATTCAAATTCTAGTAAAAATAAATTGTAAAAAATAAAATTCCAAATTTTGTTCCTTAATTTGAGTTTTTTTTGTGCCTTAAATTTCGTTTGTAGTTTGTGCCTTAAAAGTGAAACTGACTGTACTAAATAAATCTTTTCACCGAGAGGAAAAAATGAAATCTTAATAAAATTGTTTTTTTTTTTTTTCGATTCTTTCCAAAAAGGTTGTTCTTTATATTGGGAAGAAGATTGATAAAGAAAAAAAAAAACAAGTATTTACTTGAATAAAATGAGATC
This sequence comes from Anaeramoeba flamelloides, assembly GCA_027625915.1. NCBI lineage: Eukaryota > Anaeramoebidae > Anaeramoeba > Anaeramoeba flamelloides. The sequence goes on along the minus strand of JANTQA010000008.1, from coordinate 13,436,004 downwards.
CTATATATATATATATATATATATATGTGTGTGTGTGTGTGTGGATATAAAAACCCACAAATAAAAATGGGACCCAAATAAAACAATAATAAGGTTGACGTAAAAATTAACTTAATAAGAAAGGAAAGGAATGATAATAATTAAACAATGTCTTCTCTAATTAAATATTCATTGTTAATAATCAAATTAAAATAAATTCATCAGCAATATATTGGTTGTGATTTCGTATGTTCTTAATTAAAGATAATATTTTTTTTTTTATTTTATTTTTACAAATCTATTCTGTTATTTCCTTTTAAAAATTTTCATTTTTTTTCTTTTTTTTCCTTTTTTTTTTTTTATTTTGATTTTTTTTTTTATAGCCTAATTTGTGTTTCAAATTTTTTTTTATGGCAAGATGTATATTATCAAAATCAAAATAGGTTATTTTAATGTTATTGAGACAGTGAAAATGATCGAAAAAATTTTTATTGATTTTCTTTGATATCCCACTGGGTTTCAATGTGAACACACTTTTTTAACTCAAAGTGTCCTATGAATTTTAGGATTTAAATTTTTAAGAAAATATATTGATTGATTAAATTTCCTTCATATATGTATCAAGTATCATTTGATGTGTATTATTCAACTTATTTCTTATTTGTTTTCCGAAGTTCATTTATAAAAAAATTTTGGTATTTGAAAAAAAATTTGGGAGAATTTGACATAAAAAAATTTAGCTTATTATATTACTGTTGAGAGAAAAATGTTGGACACAGAAAAATGGTTGGACACCATTTTTAATTGGGAACATTACTCAAATTGAAAATCAAATCCTATTGATAACTAGGTGAATTTTATATAAATCCAGGTTTAAAGGTGTTAAAAGTTCATTAATCTGTGGTTTGTGTAGAATACTCATTTGAATGGTTGATAACTAAAGTAGATCATGCTATTTTAACAAAAATCCAAGTTTTAGTAAAGTTTACTATTAATTCTGAAAATGGTAATTTTTAAACTTGCTTTAGATTATAAGAGATAAGGTTTTGAAAAAGTAGAATTACATTAATCGTTATTCTAATAAGTAGATTATTGTTATTTCTTTAGTTATTTCACAAATGATTGAAATTAAAAATCATTTTCAGTAATGTTCCCAATTAAAAATGCTGTCCAACCATTTTTCTGTGTCCAACATTTTTCTCTCTACAGTTAAGGTAAATAATAGTATTTTATTCACAGAAAATTAATTTTTTTAGATGGGATTAATTTGATTTCTCCATTTTATATAAAAAATTTGATAGTTAAATACTTTTGTATTTCTCGCATTATAAAAAATTTTTATCGTATTTATCACCATTTTGTTTACTATTACAAAATACAAGATCCTTATTATCTGAAATATTAATATAAAGATTTTTTTTTTTTTTTTTTTTTTTTTTTTTTTGGGGGGGGGGATGGGGGATAATTCTTTTGTTTGACCAAAAAAATGGATTCAGAATTAATAATTTGTTGAGATTATATTCAATCATCTGTTTCATAAACTAAAACACAAATTACAAATAAAAAATAAAATGTAAGATCGGTTAAAAGACTTCATTTTATTTGTAAAAAAAAATGTATGACTATTTGTGACTTGGATTCAACCTCAAAGAATGTTGTTTAATTTTTTGATTTTACTTTCACTTATCTAAAAAAAATTTTGTTCTGAAGAAATTGATATAAAAATACTTGTTTTAAAGTTTAAATGAGACCAACAAAAAACAAAAAAATTGTCCCATAGATTTTGGAAGGAAAATTTTTAAAAAAATATTGACATTAAGAGATTTTCGAGCAAGTTCAATTATTATAAACTTCAAACTTTTAAAAGAAAAGTTAAAAACTATTTATAATAGCCCTAGAAATTTATTTGTATATACTCATTTGAAATGGAAATTAAGAAGTTTTGTAAAATCACTTTTTTGAAAGGATCTAAGAAAAGTAAAATATATACAAATAGTTGGAATTCTGAAAATATTTCCTATTTTTTATGAACAAGAAATACTGAGGATATAAATTGTACTGAGATTAAGAGTATCAGACAAGGTATGTTTTTATTAAACAAATTCTCTCCTTTTCTTCTCAAAAAGTGTATCAGAATAGAAAAATTTGAGATAGAATGTATTCGATCTAAATTACTCTTTCCCTTCAAGCCAAGAAAATGTGAAGAGATAAAAGATCAATTATGAAAATGAAATATATAAAAAACTGTGGACGATGATCAAGAAAATAATTACTTTTCTCATCACAACGAGATTTAAATCCGTTTCTAAGTCTAAAATTTAATGCTATTTGTTGCAAAATAAATTGGAACAAAATTTTCAGTCATCTTTCCAAAATTGTATTTTATAAATAATATTATCATTTCATATTTTTAATTCTTTAAACAAGCATAAAATATTAATTTGTCTTTGAGAAATGGGACTTTTGATGATTTATTTAAATTCATGAAATGTGATTATTTGGGAAAGATTAATTAAAATTTTGATCTCTTTATTTTACAATTAACAGTAGCAAAACACTTAGATTCATTTTTCATTAAAAATAAGTTATGCTGTTGCACCTCAAATCGTTTGAGATCATAAAACCCAAAAATTAAAAACTGTGGCTTTCCTTTGTGACAAAGAACAATAAATCTGAAATTTGTCTCAGCACTTTTTAATCATTTTTTTTTAATTGTATTCTCCAAAGTACTTTTTTTTTTTCACTTAAAATTTTCTTCTATCAAAAAGATCTTTTAAAATATCAAACCATTACCTCAACTCTCTGATCTTCTTTCCTTTTTCTTTCTTATTTACTTTTTTTTACCCTTTTTAAAATTCTTTATTATTTTCAAATTAAAAAACAAAAAGAATTAATTAACAATGGGTAGAGTAAGAACAAAAACAGTAAAAAGAGCAGCACGTTTGATTGTCGAAAAATATTATACCAAACTTACTATCGATTTTCAAGTAAACAAAAAAATCTGTAGTGAAGTTGCTTCAATCCCAACAAAAAGACTCAGAAACAAGGTTTGTTTTTAAATAAGATTCTCAAGAACAATTGTCTGTTTAAGTCTACTAATTGATCTTCTCTTTTAACTTTTCTTGCTTTAAATTTTTTTTTTTCTTTTTTTGTTTTCGTTTTGCTTTTTGTTCTTTTTTTTTTTTTTTTTTTAATTTTCTATTCACAAAATTAGATTGCTGGTTATGTCACACACTTAATGAAAAGAATTGAAAGAGGTCCAGTTCCAGGAATCTCAATTAAACTCCAAGAAGAAGAAAAAGAAAGAAGAGACAATTGGGTCCCAGAAAAATCTTATGTTGAAAAGGACTTTGTTTATGTAAGTTTATTGTTTTTAAAACGAAATGCTCTTTTATATCACAAAAACGGAGATTAAAAATAAATTTTTTTTTTTTTTTTTTTTTTTTCTGATAGCAAATGAAAACAAAATATTTTCAAAGAGTTCTTTATCAAACAAATTCCAAAACTTTTAACATTTTCAAAAAAATTAAATAAAAGAACAACAAAAAAAGAAAAAAAGAAAAAAAGAAAAAAGAAGAAGAACTTTACATTTTCTTTTTTTTTTTTTAAAAACCATTTTTTAATGTTTTCAAGAAGACAAAATATCCCTAAAATTGTTTAAAAATTTTCAATTCCATTCATCTCTTAATTAGACGATCGACTAAATAAAATCTAAAGTAATTCCATTTTCTGTCTTCAAATAAAGCGAAAAATGTGTAATTTAAATTAAGAAAGAGTATTTCACACATGCCCAATCAACTTATTGAATTACTTTGATTATTTAACAAACTGGAAAATTTTTGTTTGAAACAGCAAGCATATACACAAATTTAAAAGGCTTTACCAAACATATTAAAAATTTTCAAATAACGAAAAAGTCTGATAATTTTTCTATCGGGTTTTTACTCCTCGTGTTTCAGGAGAAGTGTCGTCAAGTGTCATCAAGTGCCTAGTTTTTCTTGAGTTTTTCTATTTTATTTTTAAAGTAAAAAAAATTTAACAAAAATCCATCGATTTTCCAAAAAAACAGAAAACTCAATGAAACCTAACGGAGCTTTTATTTAATTTGAGAAATAAAAAGAAAATTTCTTATATTTTCTTTTTATTTCTCAAAAAAAAAAAAGCTAACGGCGGTTTTCCAGAATTCGAAATAATTTAGTAAAATCAAGTATTTTACTCAATTCTTTCAAATCCAGGAAAACCTAACGACAGTGGATAATTTTTAATTTGGTCATGTAAATGATATAATATTTTTTTACATTAGTATTTTAATTATTTTTCTTCTTCTCTTTTTTATTTAGTAAATTTTCTTTAATTACTCCTTTCTCACAATAAATAAATAAATAAACGAAAAAGTCTTTTCATAAAGTAATTCCCAAAAAGTTCAAACCAAAGGCTTAAAGAGTATACATAAAAGGGTTTAAAAACCTAAATGGAACAGTTTTGAGATGGATTATTACAACTTTTAATTTCCACTTTTAGGAAATGAGTTTGTTTAAAGGGTTTTAACTTTTAAATGGAATTTTATTCATAAATTATATTATATTAATTCTAAATATTTGGAATTTTAGTGTAAAGGATTCTTGATTTTATTTTATTTTTTTTTACTTGATAAAAATTTGTGATTTGTAATCAAAAAAATGATCCTAACACAACCATTTTAAAAAAGTGTTACTTGAACTGCCAAAAAAAGTTAATCAAACAATTTGACCATCAACTTTTTAAAGCTATCATTACACACTTTTTTAAAACAAATATAATAAATTCTGTTAAAAATAATTAATTTATTTTTTAAAAAAGGAAACTATTACTGGCAAAATTAGGATCATTTTTCCTATTAAAAATAAAAAAATATCAATAGATTTTTTACATTTAAAAAGTAATTTTAATAATTATTTCATCAAATCTTTTTCCCATTGTAATTTTTCATTGTCATGGAAAAAAAAAAGTTACTATTTAAATATTATTAACCAGTAAACCATTCCTTTATTTGATAAAATATAAAGAAAGAAAGAAAGAAAGAAATATTTTTTTTATAAAAGAGTTTTTTGATATAAAATTAATTATCTTATCATTACTATATAATATTATACTTTATGTACATAACAAAATTTTACAAAAACTAATAGGTTGACAAAGTAACCAAAAAAATGATCGGTGAACTCAAAATTTTTGGAGACAATACAAAATTCCAAGTAAGAACTTATAATAGAAGAAGAGGTGGATATCAAAAAAAAAGATTCCCAAGAAAAAATAACAATTACAACAAGCAAAACCAAAAAAAATAAAATGTTATTATTTTTTTTTCTTTTTTTTTTCAAAAAATTGAAAAATCAATAATGGACTAGAATCATAAAATTTCGAATAGCCTGAAGCAACAAAATTTTTTTTATAAATTTTTTTTTCAACAGAAAAAACATTTATCCAAATATTAATAAAAAAAAAAAAGATTATACATATAAATAAAGTTCTTTATTTTATTTTTTTTTAATTTTTTCACATTTTGATTGAATAACTTCTTGAAAAAATCTTGCCGTATTAACGGAATACTAACTCTTATTTATTTTTTTTTATTTCAGATCCTACAACATTTTCAATTTTTATATTTTGATGTTACCACCCTTAATGAATTCACAACTGTTATTTCTTTTTTCCTCACAGGGAATTGGGTAATTATTCAACAAAAATTTAATGAAACTTGTAATATAACCACTTTTATAATACATCAGGAAATGAATTATCATTTTCAAAAGAATTCAATTTTAAAAATCAATTTTCAGAAAAAGATCTCATCTTTTTTGTTTAATTTTTTGGAGTGATTTTGACTCAAATAATTAGCCAAAAACAATAATATTTTGATGAAATCTCCCTTTTGGTAATTTTTGAGTGTTTGCTTGATGTATTATTAGTTAAAAGATATGAATTTGAGGATATTTTTGAAAGAAATGTCTAATGAAAAAAATTGGAATTTGATTAAAAATCAAATGATTTTTTGAATGGAATTATTTTGATAAATAATTGAAATTGTCAAAAATAAGTTAAACCTCGAATATTTAAGGAACTTTTTTTTGAAGATTTTTTGGAATTAAATATAATATGTCAAGATATAAAAGAAAAATATAATGGAAAAAAAGGATAATTTAGAGAAATTTTTAAGGTTGGTTTTTCTTTTAGGGCTGTTTTGTTTAAGAAAAGAGAAAACAATTCAAAAAATAAGAAAAAAAAAATATTATTAGAAATGAAGTAATTTAAAAAAGTTTTTTTTTTTTATTTTAGTTATCAAATTATTAAACAATATTCCAAAACAAATTTTACTTGCCCTTTTCACTATGTTCGCGTCAAAGGTATCTACCAATAATGAGTAAATTACATATGGTATGAAGGTACGAAGGGATATTATTAGAAAAATTTTATTTTGAAAATTCAATATTGGAATCATTTTTACATATTTTTCATTTTTTCTTTTTTTTTTTTCAATTTTTTATTTATATGTAATTCATCTGCAATTTTTTTTTTATTACGATTATCTATAATCAAGAGCAAAAAGGTGTTATTCTAATGTTATTGAAAACAGTGGTTATGATTATATAAAAACATTATTGATTTCTATTGGGATTGTATTTGATCTTTCTATCAAACACCAAAATGAACATTTGTTGTTTTTTCTCTATGTTAGAACTAAGAATTTGAGAAACGTAATTTTTAAGAAAATATATAGAAAGATTAGATTTGCTTCATATGGATATCAACTATTCCCAGATGGGTATTATTCTACTTTTTTTTGTATGCTTTTCAAAGTTCATTTTTAAAAACTAATTCATATTTGGGAAAAAAATTTTGAGCCACTTTGACAGAAATAAAGATTATAAAAGAGCTAAATGTTTGATCAAATCAAAAATAAGAGGTTTTTAAATCAAATAATGAATCTTTGATCTCTTTCCACAAAAACAGGATTTGAAAATTTGATCATTTTTCTCTAATCATTAATTCTGACCAATCCTTAAAATTACAATTATTTGACCATTGTTACTTTGTAACCTGTAAAAGATTAATACAAGAAAAATTAAAATGAAAAATTCTAATTTTTCTTCAATCAAAAATAAACGAAATCACAGAAATCACAGAAATCACAGAAATCACAGAAACCAAATAGCACTCATATTTTTTTAAAGAAAAAATGGAACCTTCATCCTTAAAACGAATAAAAAAACACTCGAATAATGATTGGTAAACTTTGGTTTCTGTGATTTCCAAAGTTTTTTCTATTTTGAAAAAGCTCAAATTTCCTAAAGTAACATTATCAAATTTTCCTTATTTTATTAATATAAACTAATTTGATGCTTTCCGTGAAATATTTTGTTGAAAAAAAAAAAAGAAGGGATTTCTAAATGTTAAATTTCATTTTTTTAATTCTCAAAAAAATCCCAAAAGGACTGTTTGTAATACGGAAAAGCATTTAAATCAAATAAAGATAAAATTTATTTGAGCTAAATTCTAAGAACGTCCTTTAGTACCAAATTACAACTTGGTTAAAAATTATTCATTTGAATTCACAACAAGAAAAAAAAATGAATTTTGAAATTTTTTGTTTTTTGATGGAAGTGAAAATGACTTTATGAAATTAAACAAACTAATAAATAAATGGAAAATATTTTTTAAAGTATCAATCAATTTTTATTGTTAAATTTTTTTTTTTTTATTAGTTTTATTTTACTTTGATAAAATAAACAAAAAGAAAGAATTGAAGGGGTTAAGAATTTGAGATGAAACTGCTGTCCCTTCTTCCTTTAATTCTTATCTTTTTGATCCTTTTTAAATTATTATTTTTTTTTTTTTTTTGGTCTGTATTTGTGTTCTAAAGATAAAAAAAATAAAATAATTTAAACAAAAAAAAAAAAAAAAGAAATAAAAAAGAAAAAAATATGATTGTGTTTTAATTTATCTATTACTTCTAGCAACTCTTTCGATTTCGTCTTTCTTTTTAACTGCAAAACTAGTTGAATTTCCTTTAGCAGCATTAATTAATTCGTCAGCTAAACATTCTGAAATTGATTTTGTGTTTCTAAAGGCAGCTTTTCTTGCCTATGGGAGATCCATTAAAGTGGTTTGTGAATTGTTAATTATTTGAAAGAACAAAAAATTGATTTATGTTTTCTTGAGTAAGGAGTAACACAGGCGGAAACATAGTGTATTCATTTTTAGGGTTTTTGTGATAAAAATCAATTTTTATCAAAAAAGCTCCTTAAAAAGAGACACCACTTTTGTTTCTGAAACACAAAAAAAAAAAAAAAAAAAAAAAAAAAAAAAAAAAAGAGAGAAACTTACACCAAAACAGAGATAGTAAATACCAATATTTACTCTTCTCAAAGGAGAAACATCAACAGCTTGTCTTCTAGCACCACCGCCCTTTCCGACACGAGTGGTATCTTCACGTGGACCTGAATTTGTAATAGCATCTAATAAGACCTGTTTTCAAGTGACAAGAAACAAAAATTTAAATGAAAAAAAAAAACAAAAAAAAAAAAAAGCAAAAAAAAAAAGCCTTTTTTAAAAATTCCAAGATCCTTTTTTTTCAAAAGAATGAAAATAAAAAGAATTAATTGTTTTACTTGGATTGGATTTTCTTCTGTGATTAAATTGATAATTTCAAAAGTATGTTTAAGGATTCTGATTGCCATCATTTTTTTACCAGCATTTCTTCCGTGCATCATTAAGGAGCATACAAACCTTTCAACAATTGGGCACTTGATCTTTCTGAATGGTTTTACTTGCCATCTACCAGAAGAGTGAGTTAAAAATCTTCTTGAGTTTGGTTTCCATGACATTTGATCTTCAAGAGACATATCAGATACCTTTTATTATTTTTCAAAAAAAGAAAAACGAAAAAAAAAATTGTTTTTTTGAGTTTTTTGGTTGTTGTTTACAAAAAGCCACAAAAAGAAAAAAAAAAAAGTAAAAGTAAAATTCAATATCAAATTACCTTAAGACCTTCATAACTCCATTTACCAAAAAGTTTAATTTCAGTTGCTGATTCTAATTCAATTTCAGGTTCTTTTTGTGTTTCAGATTCTTGTTCTTCGTATTGGGTCATTGAAAAAACTTGTTAAGAAATAAATTAAAAAAAATGATTGTGTTTCTAAAATCCAAATTAATCAATTAATTTGGATTTTTTGTCTTTAAAATTCTTTATTTATTGTTGGTGTTCATTTTGGTAATTTTTTAATAAGGAGAGGATTATTTGAAATAATCTACAATAATTTAAGGTTTACAATCCCTGAAATTTGAAAATAATTTATTGTTGGGTGTAGAGATTTGTTAATTTGGTTCTAAGTTGATTGTTCTTTCACTTGATATGGTAATCAATAGTTGTTCAAAAAGACAGTGAAAAATTTATTTATTTTTTTTCCAAAATCCGAATTGGATGGTGTAAGATTATATACTGGAATGTATTTAAGTTTTGGGTTTTTGGGTTATAATATTTATATAGTTTTGATTTTAATTTGAGCTTTTATAAAAATATAATTTTTTTTTCCTGGTTAATTGATTTAAAGGTAAATAAATATTTCAAGTAACCCAAAAAAAAAATAAAATATTTTATTAATTATCTTCCAATGTATAATTCTTACACTTTTTAATTCGGATCTAAAAAAAAAAATAAATATATTCATTAAATAACTATTAATATTAAAACCAATTTAAAGACTTATTAACAAAGAACCAATATAGAATGTTCTTAGACATGTGGCAAGATAATTTTTTAACCCTTTGCAGCAATTGAAATTATTGACAGCTAAAATTTACAAAAATGGAAGAAAAAATTGATTTTTTATGTGTAAAATGTGAACAAAGGTATATTTTCTAGTTGCTAGTAAAGTAAAGATAAAAAAATATTTTCTAATAAAATAAATACAATAAAAAAAACATTCCAAAATTTTCTAAAATTGATCATATAAACAAAAATACATGAGTTGTTTCGTTATCCATTGTTTTCAAATTCAAAAAGAATTTTTGTTTCCCTTTAAAATCTGTTTTACTAAAAATTAAACTTTCATAAAACCCTTGATAATTTTTCAAAAAAGCAACTAAAATATTGTTAAAACAATTTTTTTGAATAGATCAAAACAAATCAAAATGAATAAATTAAAATAATTAAAAAATAAAAAAGTGAATTGGTAGTTTTTTTCATTTATATTCAAATATGAAAAAGATTAAAAAAGGGTTTGTTAAATTACTTAGATTTGTTTTTTGACTCTAAAGGTATTAGATCAAGTGTTGCATAAAACATGTTGATTTATAGAATCAATATTTCTCTCCCCTATGAAATCTTGTATTTTTTTTTGTAATTTTTCAAGTTTTTGGCTAGGTAGTATATATTATATGGATATAGATTTTCCATTTCTTTTTTTTTTTTTAGGGTGGGGGGAAGTATTGGTTAAATCAGTTATGTTATATATATATATATATATATATATGTGTGTGTGTGTGTGTGTGTGTGTGGATATTTCACTAGATTGTAAATCCCATTCCAAAATTTAGATACACTCAAAACCAAAAATAGGCAAAAAAAATCTTATTTTATTATATTTTCCCAAACTTCATATAAACCCACATTTAAGTTACATAGTATTAATGTTTTTATAAGTAATCATTTTCATGTAATATAAAAAAAAAAATAAAACGAAAAAATCAAAATCTGTGATTCCAAAACAATGAAACGAGTAGAACAAAAAACAATTGTATGGTATAATTAGTCTAAATTCCATTAATAATTGTTGATCAATCAGATGAAAAGATGAGTTTGATCTATTGTATGTGATTTTTTAATTGAAAAGCCTTAACACTGGCCTTATACCAACCATTGAAAAAATTTCATATCTAACCAAACATATTATATCACTGGGAAAAGGGAAATGAAAAAAAAAAAACGAGAAAAGACAAAAAATTAAAATTTTCTAAAACCAAAATTATTTTCAAATTGGATTTATAGTCACAGATTGTTATTCTTTCAACTGTTTAAACTATACATTTTTTTGGAATTTATTTTATATGTTTTTTAATATTTATATCCTCTCATCTTCTTTTCAACAATTTGAAAATTATCAAATTAGAGGGTTTGTATAAAAATTGTTATATTTTTTTAGTATCTTCAAATAACATCCCCAGGGGTCATTTTATTTAGTTCTCTTGTGTTGGTTTTAAAAAATCACATTATATCGAAAATTTAATTATATTTGTCCTATTATATTAGAAATAATACTTCTCAAAAAAGTAAAAGATTGGTACTTTGTAATAACTAATTACTTGTTTTTTTTTTTTTTTTTTTTAAAGTTTTCACCTTTTAGTGAATTGAATTTTTATTTTTTGATCATTCCAGTAAACTCTAATACTTCGTTTTTGGTTTATATGTGTCTGTTTTTTTTTCATTGAAGTGGTCTATTTTGGGCTTTAATTTATTGTTCAAGTGTGTTTAGGATCGAGCAATTATAATAAAAAGAACAATTCGGGTAACAAATAAGCTTCATTTAAACTAAAGTACTGAGAAAAAATATACAAAATCCAATTTTTTAAGAATATACCAAACCCATATTATTTCGAAAGGATTGAAATAATAAACTCCGAATTGGAGTTAATATCTATAAACGAAATACCTGTAAAAAAGGATAAATTTTCAAAAAATAAATATTAAAACAAATTTTGGGCCCTATCTTAAGAATATCTTATGCAAAAATTATCAATTTCTTTTGAAAAATAAAATTTTTAATGGTAAATTTATTCATTTAAAAAGTAAAGATAAAGCCATATTTTTCTTAAAGTTAATTTGTAGTTTTCATTTTTTTTTTTTTTTTTCGAATTGGCTTTTTTTAAAAAAATTAAAAACAATGGAGAAACAAAACAAGAAAAGTAAAAAAAATCAAAAAAAAAAGAATTTGACTAAAATAAAAAAATGATTTGATCTAATAATTGAAAATTGATTTTGGGAAGTTTACTGGATTAAATTCAAAGAATATGTTCTATTTCTTCAAAAAAATTGGACCTGTTTTGGATTGGAAATGAGTTTAATTTTTCTAAAGTGGAGTTTCGATCTATCATTTTATTTCTTATAATATATAAAATTTACAGACTCCTCTTCCAAATTTAATAGTAATGGTGGTATATTTTAATTTTTTAAAAAAAAATCAGGAAATTTGATGGATCCCAAATCTTTTATTTCAAGATTATTTTTTTTTTGTTTCTGATTTTAGGGATATTAATCAGTATAATCTAGTTTTCTAGTTGTAGGCTAAAAATATAGAGATTATCCATAATTTGTAATCCAATTACTTAATTTAGGAAACCATTTTTTTTTTCAAATTTTTTTAAAAGGATTAAATAAATACAAAACTCAAAAAAATCTCAAGAAAAAAAAAATCAAATATACCATCTATTATTAAATATCTTTTAATTTAAACCAATTGCCTTCTCAAGTTCAAAAGTGAAAAATTTATTTTTTGGACAATCTATATAATTCATACTGCTTTGTAGAACTATTAACAATGAAACAAAATCACAAGAATTTCCAAGAAAAAAACAAAATCATGTTTTTTTTTTTAAAAGTTTAATAAATATTAGGGATATAACCACCATAGTGAAAATAAAATCAATAAATAGAGAAAAAAAAAATTGAATTTTTTTAAACGGTATGATACTGTGTAAAAATTGATTGGTATCTGTTGTATGATAAATTTATAAAATTTAACAATGAAAAAACTGTGTTTTTTTTTCAAAAAAAAAAAAAAAAAAAATATCAATACTTAGTTTTGTACTTAAAATTGATTTGAATTATAATTTTGAATATAACAATATAAGTTTCGAAGTTTCAATGTTTGTCACTTTTAAAAGATATTTTAATTTTGTTTTTTTTTCATTTATTTTGTTTTTTCAGATAATTATTTTTCTAAAGATTTATACAAAATCCTTACTTTTTCAAATATATTATGGCATATTATAACCAAAAAATAGATTAATATGAATTAAATTGATTTTGCACAGGGAAAAAACATTCTTTTATAAAATCAGTGAATTTAAAACATTTGTAAATATTAAATACGAAATGATTTGATACTTTATATTATAATTTGAAAATTTTATCATAGTAGAACCTCTTTCAACTTTTTTTTTTCATTCTTAAATTTTTAAAACTATTAAGATCCTATTAATTTTGTTTTTTTGTTAATTGGATTTTTTTTTTTTTTTGAAATTTGATTTTTTTTGAAATTGAGAATCCGATGAATCTTTTTTATTAATGCTGTTAATGAATTTTTTGATATTGGTTATCCTTTGAAGTTATTTTGTTATTTCAATTCCCGTTTATCAAAAGTAGTACAATCTAGCACTATCGTTTTTAGTGGGTAGTGAGCTCTATCAGTATCGTTTAAATTCACAAAATGGGATAGGTACTTTAACAAATGAGATTCAAGAAAAACTTATTATGGGAATAAGAACAGAATTTTGATAAGATAGGGTAAAACAGGAATAAAACCACAAACGATCAAGTTCTTGTTAACTTTTGAGAAGTCGAAGTTACTTTTACAAATTATTTTCCAGTGTGAAGTAAAAAGCCCAACTAACGAGATTCTTTTGCCAGGTTGTACTCTTTTTCTATTAATCTATGTAGTCTTTTTTAACTGTTGTTTCAATCAAAAAACGTTAGTTCTTTTCTTAAAAAGACTACACACTAAGTGTTCAAAGAAGAAGATACTAAAAAATAGTTAAATATGATATTCCTTTATTAAAGTTCTATTATTAAAAAAGAAATACTTAAAATTAACAACCCAAATATGAAAATTCTTCTCAGAAAATAGAGTTGATATTTAAAAAAAATTTTTTTCAACAAAACAAAAAATTTCACTCCTAAATTGAGAATATTACAAAAAATTTGAGACAAATTCCATTTACAATTTTAACATTTACTGAAAATTTGAAAGACATTTACCTTGAAAACTGATTTGAACTTAGATATACTATTGGGTTGTAAATTGATTCTTCGTTGGAATAAGAATAAAAAAAAGAACGAATTTTTTAGTTACGAATAACCATTTTTTCTGATCACTGTAATTTGTTTTTCAATTGGTTTTTGAGAATTATTAAATCGGTTTTAAATCACACGTGGATTATATATTTAAAATTTAAGAGTTATTTTTGAACTTCTACCTTTCTTTAGTTAATTTCTAAATAAATTTTTTTCCTCATAATACAAAATATTTTTGACAAATAAAGATTTTTTCAAACAAAAAAACACCTTCAAAAATCTGTTCTTTTTCCTTCAATCTTGTAAACAATTTTCAAAACCAAATTTTTATGAAATATGATTTGTTTTAATTTTCTTTCTTTTCTGTTCTATTTTGAAAATATCAGCCAGGTTCAACAAAAACAACTTATTGTTACCACCTTCATTGAAATCATATTTGATCTGTTCGATATATCTCAATTTTTGAGAAAAATCCGAAAAAATTTTACTTAATTTCATAGATTTAGATTTAATGAGGTCTCTTGATTACAGCGAAAAGTGTTTAAAGAGAAACCAATCAAGAAAAAAAAAAAACAAATTGTAAAAACCTGAAAATAAATAATATGTCTTCTCAAACTATTGACAGGTTTGTTCCTTAAATTATTTAAAGAAACAATCTTTCTTTTAAACTTTATTATTTTGACAATAATCATTTTTTTCAACACATAATTTTTTACTTTTATTTTTTTAATATTTTTTGTACTACAAAAAAAAAAGTTTTTGAATGTCGTGAGTATTTTGTTTTTTTTAAATATCTTTGTTCTTCTTCTTTCCTTCTCTTAACCTTTTCTTTTTCTTTTTTTTGTTTTGACTTTTTCTTTTTTCCCCTGATCTGATTAGTGAAAAACCAATACACTCAACAAAAGCTAACCAATTTTATTTTGATGCAAAAACAAAAGGATGGAAACCACTTTCTGGTGGTGAAGCACCAATTCATATTTACCACCACAGTGGTAAAGGAACTTATAGAGTAATAGGAATGAGAAAAGATAAAAAGGTAAAAAAATTTTAATTTTATTTTATTATTTTTTCTTGTTTTTTTTATTTTTTGAATTAAGGCGTTGTTTTTATAATTTTGTTTCATAAAGAAACAGATTCTTTTCTTTTTTTTTTTTTAAATTATTTATTTTTACAAATAATTTTAATTAAAAGAAGAATGAAAAGAAAAGAAAAAAAAACTATCAAAATAAAAACAATTTTGTACTTGATGCCAAAAAAAAATATTTACTTTGAAAAACTTCATACCATAACCTAAATTGTAAAAAAAATAAACTAGAATCTAATAGCTGTTAGAACCTGACTATAATTAACTTTTCTTGGTTTGTTTTAAAAAAGAAATTTCCCTTTATCAATTTCCTTCTCTCTGCTTGTTGATAAAAATTTTTTCTTTGAAAATTAAAAAAAAAAAATAGAAATCAAAAAGAATTTTGAATAAGCCCCCATGACAATTGAAAATTTCAATTACAATTGAGACACAAATTTAGTGGGAAACTTGAAATAATTTTTGATATTTTCTTTTCTTTGACAAGAAAATTTTTTTCTTCTTTTAGAAATTATTTTTATTCAAAAAAAATAATTTTTTAAAAAAGAAAAGATTTCTTATTTTGATTCAAATAACCACAACCTTTTTTTTCAAAAAAACCGAATTAATGATTTGAAATAAAAAGAGAAAAAAATAATTAAAAAATTTTATTTTTCCAAAATTCTTTTTCTTTTTTGGCCAATAAAACCAAAAGAATAAAGTCTCTTGAACTACTTTTTCTGACTATACTCTAGTATTAAAATGAACTCTTATAAAAAAGGAAGTTAGAATTCTTTGCAAACTCAAGTGATCAAAATCCTATTTCGACCTTTTAAGGGAAAAACTCAAAAACACAAAACAAATCAAAATAAATTAATTTTTTTTTTTTATTCAATAATTTCCAAAACAAAAAGGTTTGCATCAACTCCAACATTTTTGCAACAATGGCCCCCAAAAAAAATGGAGAAAAACTTGTTGCCTGGGCCAATGAAAAAAGAGTTACATATGGAGTCAATTTCGGCACATCAAAGGAAGCCGACAAATTTTTAGCACAACTTCAAAAAGCCATCAAGGCCCTGAACTCCAATTCAAAAAAAGATAAGAAATCCAAAAAGGAAAAGAAAAAAACCAAAAAAGAAAAACCCTCCAAAAAAGAGAAAAAAGAAAAAAAATCTTCCAAAAAAGACAAAAAGAAATCAAAAAAAAAAGATAGCACGCCACCCCCACCAAAATCTGGGGGACCACCAACACCATCCGGGGGACCACCACCACCAAAGTTGGGAGGACCACCAAAACTCGGAGGAGGACCCCCACCAAAGCAAGGAGGAAAGTCGAGAAACGCACTATTGGACTCGATCCAAGGATTTTCAAAGGGTGGTTTAAAAAAAGCCGAAACCAATGATCGATCTGGCCCAAATGTCGACAATAAGCCCAAATCCGGTGGCAGCACCGGCGGAGGCGGAGGTGGACTCATGGACGCAATTCTTAACAGAGGTAGGGGATTGAAAAAAACTGGTGGGTTTGGTGGTAGACCAAGAGGCGGCTTACCAAAAACACCTCCTAAAACAGAGGAACCTAAAAAGGCAGAAGGAAATCCATGGAAACAAGAAAATAAAAGACCCTCTCGCGGATTTGGTGGATCGTCACCAAAAACAGGTGGCTTCGGAGGCCAAAGACGTGGTGGATTTGGCGGCGTGAAAAAAACTGGTGGATTTGGTGGAAATTCTCCAAAAAGAGGCGGATTTGGATCTAGAAGACAAACACAAAACTCACCAAAATCAGGAGGAGGAAAACTGTAAGTTTTTGCCAGATATTAATAATCTTTTTTTATTTTTAAACTATTATTTTGTTTAAAAAATTGTTTTTATTTTAAAATTTGCCTAATTTATAATAATTTATTCCTATTTTTTTTTTATGATTATTTAATATATATTATTTATTCTCTACCTCGATTTAATAGTTCTGGAGATACTCTCGAAATGATTAATCAAGTCCAAAGTCAAATGATTGACTATATTAATCAAGAATTTGAAAAACTTAAAAACCAACTTAAAAAATAAATCATGCCTACATGATTGATAATTATAACTTTTGAAAATATTTTCAATTCATATTCTTATTATTTTTTCCATTTTTATTTTTTTTTTTAAACAACAATCAAAATCCGAAAATTTTTCTTACTTTTGTATTGTATTATTCTATTTAATAATTTTATGTTTCTAAATAATTTTTTTCTATTTAATTTTTTTGTTTGGTTTGGGATTATTTTTTTTTTTGTGAAAAAAATTTCCTTTTTCAAAATTGTCTTCTTTTTTAAAACTTTTTTTTTTTTGTCTTAATTTCAGAATTCACGTACTCTCAAATGATAAATCAACAAATAAAAAAATAAATCCAAAAAAACAAAAATTTTTTTTTTTTAATGTTTTATTAATTACTTACAAAAACTAAATTTAGTTTACCAAAACATTTTTCATTGCAATCTGGATTGAGAATAATCAGAGACAGGTAAAAAGTGTACAATCCAAAAAATACACAAATAAAAGTTTTCAAAAATACAAAAAAAAATTTTTTTTATATGTGATAATATCGCTTATTGAAAAATTGAAAAAAGTTTTGTTTCTTTTAAAAAAAAGATAAAGAATAAACTATTTTTCAAAAATTTTGACTCACTTTATAATGTTAATAGAAGTTGTTTTGAGGGTTTATTCCAGTATTCTTTTCAAAAAACTATTTTCAAATTTTTGGATCTGGAATCATTTTTTCTAATTTTGCAAATTTTTGTTTTACTTTAGTTTTTTTTTTTTGTTTTTACCTTTTTTCTGTATCTTTTTTCTCCTTTTTTTACTACTTTTTCTTTACACAAGATTAAACCAAAAAAAAAAAAAGATCTTCGAAAATACCAATAATCACTAACAAAATTTCGAATCTGTAATGTCTTTCAAAATGAATCTAATTATTAGTAAAAAAACTTCTGTTTCAGCTTTTTTCAGAGAAAGTTCAGTAATAAAAAATTGGTAGACCCATTTAAAAAATTGTTACTAACTTTTTTTAGTATTTCATTTTGTTTTTTTTTAATTTATAAAAAACTCAGGTTTTTACAAATTTAGAATGGTATAAAATTTAATTATTAAACATATTTGATTATTCTTGTTCTCAAATACTGAAGGATATATTTTTTTTTTCAATTTTATTATTTCAGACGGTTCACAATTTTTGAAATGGTGTTCACTTAACTAGATATTATTATGTTATAAACAAAGACAAACCAATATTTTGTAAATTATGAAAAAATCAAAAATATGACTTTATTAATATAAAATATTCCCTTATTAATACAATCGAATCACAAATAAGGAAAATAATCTTAAATTTTGGAGTATTTTGGTTATTAAAATCCATTTCACTAAAGTTTGCCCAGCTAAAGATGAAAAATTCACTTTTTTTTTAAGAATCAATAAACTTATAATTGTTTAGAAATAAGAGAAATAATAAATTTCTGATTTGAGCAATAATTATTCAGATAGGAAAAAGCCCGAATAAATCATAAATTTTGAAAAAAAAAATGTTAAAAAAATTCGGGAACCTTTCATTCGAACATCTTGTTCAAAATTTCTCAATTTCATTGGAAATGTAAATAATCAGTATTTTTGAGCTTGTAAAATAACGATGGTTGACAAAAATTCAACATTCAACTCTAAATTCAAACAATCACATTTTCGATGCATGTTTTGGCTTTTTACTTACACAATTATTTTTTTTACCCCCCCTAAAAAAATATAATAATCTTTACAGATTAATACATTCATGTCTCAGTTTGTTTTTATTTTATTTTATTTTTTTTTTTTTTTTTTTTTTTTTTTTTTTTTTTTGATTCTTTTCGTTTTTTCTTTTTACTTTGAAGTTTCCAACAAAACTTACAATCATATTCGTTGCCTTTCTTTGATTTTAAAATATAATTTCCCATTACTTAATACCACTGACATTTCATTTATTTAATATTTAACAACACCAACGTAAATAGTTATAATCGATATAAATTGAGTTAAGGCGTTGTCGGATTGGGTTTGTGATATATTTGAATTCAACATTCTAATTACAATAAAATTTTTAAATAGAGATTATTATTATATTTATTTAATAAAAAAAAAATATTTTGCTCTAAAAAGAAAATTGGATCTTTCCTTTTTTTGGAAATGATGATTATGAAGTATTTATTATATCACCAAATAATTGAATATTTTTTTTTTCAAAAATTTACTGGTTTGAAAATAACATAGAGTTTATTTGTCAAATATTTCCCCACTCTACATTTTACTAACGTCTAACAACTTTAAAACCCTCTAAAATAACTAATCAATCAACAAACCAGAACAAAAAAAAAAAAAAAAAAAATTTTTAAACAAAGGTAAGGATAAATAACCATTTAAAAGGAAGTTTTATAAAAAGAAAAAAAAATTTTCTCAATTTATTTTTCATTTTATGATATCACAAAAGACACCTTTAGTAGAAAAAAAAACAAATTTTACTTTTTAGATCTCACATAATAATTTTCTGAGAATTAATGACCTCAATTACCTTTCTAAAAGACAAATCACACTTATTGAATTGAATTGCAATAACGGTTATCAATTAAACCATAAATTAATAAAAAAGATCTTTTAAACTTGTAATGTTTCAAAATGAATCTGTTTTATTTTTTTCACCCTTTAAATGAAAAATTTGAATTTGTCATTTCTAGATCTCAATTTTTAAGAATAAAGCTTTTTTGACATTAAATCCTTCACTAGAACTCAAGGAAGTTAAAAATTTTATTAGTATTCATGAGACGTACTTTTGTGAATTATCAAATTCAAAATATTAAGTTAGATAAAAATTATTACTTTAATTAATATTTTATTATTCAATTAGAAAATTTATTCACAATATAATTAAAATTCTCAGAACTGAAATTGTTTAGAGTCTTTGTATTTATTATTATTAGTAGTGCTTGGAATTTTTAAAAGTCTCTAATCAATAACAACATGTGATTTTCCTGTAAAAAATTTTAAATAAACTTGGGGATTAATTTACATTTAATTCAACTTGAAGATGTTTACTTTAATAGATAAGAACTAACAGTTTTAAAAATTTTATAAACTCTTTTTCAAATAAAAGGGCACAAAAAATTTCAAGAATTATTCATAAGTGAATCAAATTTATTGTAGTATCATTCTAAAATCTAAGAAACGCTTTAAAGTATAAAAAAAACCCAATTGAATCTTTAAAACTCATTAAAAAAAAACAATAAAAATTAAAATTCAATATTTTAAAAATTGGTTTGCCCTTTTATTTGAAATGAGAAATCTCGTTTTGTAAATTGTAATGAAAAAAATTATTAAACCAATAAAAACCTTTGAACAAGGCGAATTGGGGAAAAGTTCTCTACATTTTATTGATAATTCTTTATACATCAAACCTTTGTTCTTTAAAAGTCCCATTTTCAAGATAAAGCCACAATTCATCTGGTATTTTGTTGGAATGTTTTTTTCTTAATTTCTCTTTTCTTTTTTTCATACATCAATCCAATAATGGTCTTTCTTAATTCCTATTCTAGCTCATTCAAAATCAAACTTAAACTCTTTCTATTTATACACTGGTAGATTATTTCCAAATTGGTTTCTTCTTATCTTGCTTTTTCATTTTCCAACTGTTCAATATCCATAAATAAAATAGCAAACGATAAAATGAAAAAATGAATAATTAAAATGAAAATCACCAATAAGTAATTATCTTATGAACAATCGAATTCTATGGTATTAACGATTTGAGAGGTCTGCCCTTTTGTTTGAAAAATAGTTTACTTTTTTAATAAAACAGTAATATATATATATATAAAATACCCATGGTAACTATTATGTGTCCACGGTTTCCAGGATTTAAAAGATATCTATCTAAATAAAAATGTATTTGAAAGATAATAGAATAACCTCTTAACTAGAAGTAAAAAAATTTCAAATTTTTTGCTATTAAAATTCAAAAAAATCTTACTTAGAACCAGTAAAATTGTATTTTAAAATTTAAATTGTAAAATATCTTTCAAAACAATTTTTGATCAAAGATCTCTTATTAGTTAATCATTTTTATGAGAAGTGAAGTTATTAAAATCTATGAAAATTAGCAGATCTTGAATTTTTTTTCAAAAAGTATTTGATAATCCTAAAGCAAAAAAAAAGAGCAAAATAAGAACAGATTATCCAGTAGTAACTTTTTCAAGAAACCTATTTCAGAATTTCTCTATTTCAATTTAAAGACGATTTTGGGATTGCTCTTAAGGTGGTAGCTACCCCATAAGAGATGATAAAAAATTGAGAGAGATGAGAAAAGAGTTTTTTATGTTAGTGGTCAGTGATTATAGATTCTCTAAAAGTTTTTTTAAAAAATTATTTGATAGTTTTTTTTAGTAATGTTAAACAATGTAAAAAAAGAGAAAAGAATTGATAAAATTGATTGGATTTTTTTTTTATTTAAATAAAGAGTTTTTTTTGGGAGAAGATAATTTTGGATTCTTAGAATAAAACATATATCTATTTTATGGTTTAAAATTTGATAGAATATAATCATATTCACTTCTCCAATTCCACCAAATCCAAGTGTCTAAAACACTAACCAGATATGTTTTGGTATAATTATAATTTTTTTTGGAATCCTCCTAGCTATTTAAGCCCCATTCGTATTTCCCTGCGCGATTCTCCCAATTTTAGTTTTGTTCATTTTAAACACAATCCATTTATCCCAAATGTCACTGATAAAAAAATCATTCTAATTGCTTTTTGTTTGTAATCATAAAAAAAAAAATTCAAAAATGATGAACTAATAAAAAATGAAAAAATTAAATGCCATAATAGAATGTTGAGATTAGGATAAAAGATAAGTCGTTCAACATCCGAAACACTATTTTAAGAAATTCAACTCAACATTCTATTGTGGTAATTTCTTTGAGACTTTGAAAAATAAAAATTTACAAATCTAATGAATGGAGTATTTTCAATAAATAAAAATCAAGGAGTTATAATCAGAGTAAAAAATGTTATTTTCTGATCCTCTTCAAAATTGCAAAAAAGTGAAAAATTTCCCTTTATCGTGGTTACTCCTTTAAAATTATTAATTTTGTGAAAGAAAAAAATTAAAGTGTTTGTGATTTCAAGGTTTGAATTGTTGTAAAGTATTTTTATTTTTCTTTTTTCTTCTTCTTTTGTTTAAAAAAGGGTTGTTTGAAAAACAAAATGAGCAAAGAAACAAACAAAACAAACGCAGGTAACAAATGTACTTGGAAAAAATCAATTGATCATTTCGTGCTGCTTTATCAAATGAATGTAAAAACATCCATAATGGCGAGTTTACAAATGACGAACAACCAAAAACTAAAAATGGTTTTGGATTCATAAAAAAAAAAAAAACAAGATCGTTGGTGTCTAATTTGGTAAAGACAAATTTGTTTGTTTGGTGTTGGTGTTTGGTGGTTAATTATTTTGTGAACCTAAACACAAAAAATCAAATTTCGAATTGTTTATGATTTGAAACAATGCGAGAAGAGGTTGGTCGTTTTGTTTACCTTTTGAATAATCAAGTTAAAGGCGATCTTTGAAAAAAAGAAATGAAATTACAAAAAAAAAGAAAAGATAATTAAAAAAAGACATTTATTTTCTGAATTAAAAATTCCTCCAAAAATTAGGACAACAATCCTGTATTATCGTTTTTGTGAAAAGAATTTAAACTTCCATTGTTTATTAGTTCATGTTAAGGTATTTTTTATTGTAACAAGAAATAAATAATATTCAAAAAAGAAGTAAAGAAAGAAAGATTGAAAAAAAGAAAACAATTTATTTTTGTTTTTTTTATTTTTTTATTCTTTTAAGATGATTTGGCTTTTTTTTAAGTGATAAAAGATTAAAAAAAGGTCATATGGCATTTAATACACTGAAAATGCAAACCCATTGTTTCTTTACCCTTGTTTGAAGGCGCTTGGAAAAAAACAGAAACTTTTGAATGGCATTGTGGGCATTCCATATCTTTTGTTCGTGGGAGTGTGGGATCTGTTGTGACGTTATGAGGTGCTTTATTTTCTTCCAAGGATCCAGTAATTAAATTAAAATAGACTCTGCTTGTTTGAGACTGTTTACTAAATTCACAATTCCTACAACACAACCAAAGTTTTTTTTGTTGTCTATTTTCGTATGGGTACAACATATTCGAACATTCAGGACAAAATTCCATTATTAA
Source organism: Anaeramoeba flamelloides (assembly GCA_027625915.1). Taxonomy (NCBI): domain Eukaryota; family Anaeramoebidae; genus Anaeramoeba; species Anaeramoeba flamelloides. Next base: position 13,412,659 of record JANTQA010000008.1, on the reverse strand, counting down.
TAAAAAAAAAAAAGGAAATGAATAATTGTTAAAAAATGATTTTATCTTTTGGGTTACTTCATTATGAGGATCCAATCTTTCCTATTGTACTTCATCTAAAGTTTAAAAACACCATAAGCCAACCTGTTTCGATTGAAGTCCTTGAATTTCTTTTTTATTTTTGACACAAGCCTAATCATGATAGAACTATTTCAGATTTTCAATTAGAGTTCTAATGAAGAAGAAAGTTGAAATTCTCAATCGGGAAAAGAAACTCTAAAAATACTAACTTGAAATTTAACAACAAATTCGAAAAAAAATTTACCTAAATCTCTAAATTTCAAAAAAAAGTAAAAAGATGATGAATACAAAACACAGCTTACCTTTAATGTTATTTTCAGAAAAGAGTTATTGTTTTTTAAAATTTCATCTCCATTTTTTTCATTTTTGAAAAGTGCTTTTCCTACATATTTCTGAATTATTTCAAAAAATTAATATTTTCTAAGTAGAGGATCGAAGGGCGATTATTTGAAGAAAGTGTATAAAAATACACTTTCAAAATAAAACAACATAGTATTAAAATAACTACCGTAAAAAAATACTATTTAATAATCAAAACTTTATACATTAATTATTTTAAACTTGAAAAAAATATATATATAATTACCAATTCCACTTTTAAGGTGCAAAATTTAAATAAAATCAAGGTGTAGTAGGGAAAAAAAAAAACCGAATTGAAAATAATCTCTGACAAGATTGTTAATTGTGAATATTAAAAAATTATTGTATAATTGCAAATATTTAGAATCAAACCCTTTTTATAAAACTAACTAAAAGTTTCATGAATCAAGTAATAAGCCAACCTAAAGTTCATTTAAGTTGGGATGGCTATAGAATACTTAAGTAATTGTTAGATAACCTAAGTAGATCAACTTTTTTTGAAAAATAAATCGAGTTTTATAGAGGTTTTAGAAGAGTTTGCAAAATGAATATTATTATTCTTGTTTTTTGATTGATTGGATATTGTTTTGAATTATTATAATTTCATTAATCATCAGTATTTTTAAGAGGATGAGTTATAATTTAAAAGTTTGATTCTTAAAAAAAGAATTTGGTTTTAAATAAAAGTAATCACAAATCGATTTTCCTAATATTCACAATTAAAAATATTTTAGGTTATTTATTTAGGCCAGGTATTTTTTTTTCATTACTTTATATAAAAAAAAACCATTAACTTACAAAAAAAATAAAATAATTATAATAAAATTTGAAAAAATATAACCAATTTATTTGAGTTTAAGAATAAATTGAATCACCTTTTTCAATTTATTGAACAAAAAAACCTGAGAAAAAAAACCAAACTATTAAAAATAAAAATCCCACCCCTAATAATATTATAAAAAATCTGGGAAATTTAACTGATATCTAAAGAAATATTTTTAATTTGGTTATTTTTAATCAATAATTATTGCAAAATATTTGCGTTTCAGTATTTTAGGAATAACAAATCAAAGATAAAAAGTATTAATAGACCTTTTTACTCTTTCTATTTTTTTATAAGATTTTTAAATAAATTACAATAATTCAAATAAACCTTTTAAATAATAACAAAATAATAGATATTAATAAATAATTTATTTAAATTATAAAAATTTGTTTTTAATATTCTTAAAATTTGAAAAAGAATATCATTAGATCTTTTAAATTCCAAGAAATTAAAGAAATATTTGTAAATAAAACAAACGATCAATTGTTTCTGATCTTCAAGGATTCAATATTTAAGGGAGTAGCTACGAAAAAGGAAAAAATTTCACTTTTTTACAATTTTGAAGAGGATAAGAAAAATAAAATTTATTATTTTGGTTATTCTTCATTGATTTTATTTATTGAAAGTCCCCCATACATTAGATTTTTGAAATTTTTTTCTTCAAAGTCTCGAGAAATTGTCACAATAGAATGTTGAGTTGAATTGTTTAACATAGTGTTTCGTATGTTGAACAACTTATTTTTTATCCTAATCTCAACATTTTATTGTGGCATTTAATTTTTTCATTTATTATTTTTTTTTTATCATTTTTGAATTTTTTTTTATGAAAACAAAAAGTTATAAAAAAGATTTTTTTATCAGTTACATTACTGATAAATGGATTTTGTTTACAAAGAACGACAAAATTACAATTGGGAGAAGAACAAAGGGAAATAAGAATAGGACTTTATAAACTAGATGGATTCTAAAAAAATTATAATTATCCCAAAACATTTATTGTTAGGGTTTTAAACACTTGGATTTGGTGGAATTTGAGAAGTGAATATGATTATATTCTATCAAATTTTAAACCATAAAATAGCTATATGTTTTATTCTAAGTTTCCAAAATTATCTTTTCTCATAAAAAAAATATTTATTCTAAAAAAAAAAAAAATCGAAACAATTATATTAATTATTTTCTCTTTTTTTACATTGTTTAACATTACTAAAAAAAAAATATCAAATAATTTTAAAATAATTTTTAGAGAATCTACGATCACATGCCACAAAAATAAAAAACTCTTTTCTCATCTATCTCAATTTTTTATCATGTCATATGGTGTATCTACTCCCTTAATTGTTTGTAATTGTATTTATAAAATAAGATTAAATTTTTAATGTACTTTTTTTCCTACAAACTCTTAGAAATTACTCAAATTGTGATTCCACTGAAACAAAAAGTGTTTTTCACATCTTAAAGCTTCTTTTTATCTCGAAAAATCAAACCAAAAAAGGATCAGATCTTTTGACTGAAAATTTAATTGGGAAACATTAACCCTTTTCAAAATGAAAACTCATCTCGATAAAAATTATTAAATGAAGTTGTTTATTCAGTTTTAATCTTTTCCTTATGTTAAATAAGTACTCTATTACCTTTGATAAAAGAATTAAATAAGTAACACTCTAACCTTAAACAGTAATTTTTTCAAATCTAATGAGAAAAAATTTACAAAAACTTTGAAACCTGATGGGGAAAAAAAAAAAAAAAAAAATTTGAAATAAAATTATTGTAATCAACAAAAGAACAAAAAATATAGTCTCGTAAAGACAATAAAAAAAGTGTAAAGATTCAAAACTCAGAATTTTTATCAAAATATTGTAAACTCTGTTATTGTTAACTCAACCGTTTGGTTTAATTTACTCTTTCAAAAGTATTTTTTAATTTTTTTCATTTACTTAATAAAGAATCTAATAGGATAGCAAACACTTATCTTTTCATTTTTTCCCAAATCTCTTTTCTGAAAAATTTTTTTTCACTTTTCTTGTTCTTTTTTGAAAAGAAAAAAAAACAAATGACAAACAAAAATTTTGATAAATTTGGAAATACAAAAAAATATCCTGTTTTGCTCCGTAAAAAACCAAAATTTCCCCGAGCACCCAAAGTCACTCCTTATTCTCAAATCAACTTAAATACAAAAGAAGAGCAATTAGAGTCTATTAATGAGATCGAAAATCTCCTTAATGTTGCGGAATTACATTTAAGTACTGTTCAAGATAAAATAAAAGAAGAAAATAAAAATGAACAAGAAAACGAGCAAAAACAAGATCAAGAACATAAGAAACAACAAGAGGATGTAAACCAAAACAAAAACCAACAAAATCAATTTAATCTGCATAATCAACAAATAAATAATTTTGCAAATTACGAAAGAAGGGGATCGAGCTTATTACGTGGATCATTATTAAAGAAGAAAAAAGAATTATTTGAATTACAAAAAAAAAAGGAAAACAAAACGCAATTACAAACAAACAGAACAGAGACAATAATAAGCAATCCTAAAGTTAGTGATGAGAAATTAACAAAAAATGAACCAAAGCTTACGAATGAAACACAAACAGAGCTGCTAATTGAAAGAAAATATTGGTTAGCAAATCTTATGAAGACACACCCAGATGTCTTAGAAATGAGAGAACGAACTCGTTCTTTCACGAACTTAACTTCGTTTGGGAACTTAATAAAAACAGGTCAAACAGAATGCAAAGAACAAGTCAGCGGCACTTTGTTACTTGAAATGATAATTAATTTTTTAAAAAAAAAAGGCTGTACAAAGACAGTCCAATCGTTACATGAAGAAAGCGGTATTAATAGTATGCCTACTGATTTTTCCTTTTTTTGTGTATTATTCTGTTTCAAATTGGGATTTCCTGATTATAGCCATTTTAAAACTTTTAGTTGTCATCTTTTGAAAGTAGCTGTAATTTGGAAATCACTATTGTCAAGATTCGTTGTTGATTAACCATAAATCATGACTCATTTTCCAACTAATTTATTAAATTATTTTAATTTCTTCATTCGAATTGTAATTGAATTTAATAAATACTGCGATCTTACAATTTGATGAAAAAATAAAATAGAAAAACATTCTGTACACTTATTAACACACACTCCAATTACTGTTATTTGCTAAATAAAAAGATCACAATTTTCATGACCTTTCCAAATAAGAATTCACACTCTAAGAATTGTAAGAAACCATCAAAGTCCTACAATTGTAAAAGGGAAATTAATAATTTAACCTTGTTTGCAGAATGTAAAATTTGAATTGTTTACATGTTTTTGGAAAATCTTTTTTTGGAAAGTTGAATGAAAATTTTGTTTCTTTTATTTTACAACAAATAGTAATCAAATCAAGGCCCAAAAAAAAAAAAAAATATTTTTTTTAAGGCACAATCCTTGAATAGAAGGCAAGAAACATGATTTTTTTACAATTATTGTTTGGGTTGAAAAAAAAAAAAAGTTTGCGTTATTATGAACAATCTTTTTTTGTGTGTTTTATTGTTTTTTTTTTGTGCATTATTTCGATTATTAAGAGCCTTCTGTGTCATCTTTAGTGTACGCTAAAAAGTCCTAGGACTGTAAATGAAGCGAAAAAATTTTATAGTCGTTTTAAAAAAGTGTGGAATCAGATAGGTTTTTTTAATATAACCATAAAAATGATCTATTGTCTTTTTTCATCTATTTTATTGATACTTTTGAAAACTTTAGTTGTCACATCTTTTTAAAATGACTCTAATAACATGAACTATTTATTCAGTATTAATTTTAGTTTAATACACGATCATTATATATATTTTGCTATGGATTCTTGATGTTTTTAATCGTGAGTTATTGAATTTAAACTCATATTTTGTTTTCTTTTTTCCTTATTTTCTTTTGTTTTATTTCTTTTGTTATTCTATTTTTTTTCTACTTAGCAAAAAATCATTATTCAGAAAATGATCAACTTACAAACATTTTGGGCTTGGCAATAAAAAACGTTGACTATGTATGGGACTCGGATATTAACAATTGTGTTCAAAAATCAAAAATAAAACACCCAGAAACAATAGATTTGAATGAAAAAATTGATCTTTTGTAAATATTTCTATTTTTTTTTTTTTTTTTTTAAAAATAAGTGAAAAAGATTCAAAAAACTTAAAGCCAATCCAAGGGTTTAAAAACAAAACAATCCAAAACACAGAATAATTTCCAAAACTTTAAATGTTTCTTCGCAAGAAAATTTTAGGAACTTAAACTTTGTATAATTTAATCTTCAACCCTTTTCCTACAATGGGTTTATTGTAAAGTTTCATAGCGTTTTATTTCAAAGCTCTTATTTCAAAAAAATCCAACCAATTAAATTTGAATTTTTAAGGTATTTCCAAAAAAGTGAGATATTTTTTTTTTACATTTAATATTTTCCTTCTCCCCAAAAAACACTAAAAATGGAAAACTGTACAAATACCTTCCATTAAAAAAATTTTAAAAACGAAATGAAAACATAAAAATAAATAAAGTTTCCATTTAACTTATTCTTGAAAACATTTTTTGCCAAAATGATTGAATTCAAACTTGAAATTATGTAAATTTTTATATACAATATCTTATTTTAACTCATTTACTAAAACAAATTCTAAATTATGGGAATTTTATTTTCACAAAAGGGACTAATTTGATCTTCAAATGTTTTTTTATTTTTAAATGGCAAAAATAAAAAAAAAGTTCTTTAAAAAAGATAAACTCTCTGGAAAAATATTCTTATTTAATATATTAACTTATTCTTTGATTTCAAAATTTTCTCAACACCAATTTTTCAAAAAAAAAATAAAAAAGTGCACAGTAATTTCATAAAATATTTTCGATATTCAAAAGTTAAGAATGTTTTTATTCTAAAAAAAATTATCCCAGTGAGGTAAATTGAATTAAGTTATAAAGCTAGATTTCGAAAAATATTAATCAGAAAAAAATAGTGTTTTTTATATTAAGGACATATAATATTCTTTTTGCAAGTAGTTATAAGCCAAATTTCAAAATTACTGGCAAACTTTTTTATTATTATTTTTTTCAATTTTCATTTGTCTTTCAAAAAATAAAATTTTTACACAATATTTTTATTTATTAATCTATATTGATTATTGTCTCGAAACACTTTAGTAAAATACATTCTTATTCAAAAAAAAAAAAAAAAAAAAATTAAACTAATTTTTTTTTTCTGATGAAAAATCTGCTCCTATTTTTGAAATTTTGCTTATTTACAAATTGGAAAGATAAAATTAAGTAAAATATTAATAATGATTGAATTAGAATCTATTTGATTACTTTAAAAATATATTCATAAAAATATTTCCAAAAAAAGGATTAAAAAAAATCACTATTTTTTTTTTTAGACAAAACGAGAAACAAGGTAAAATTCAATAAAAAATTTAAAAAAAATGAAGGATATAAATGATTTTTAAATGATAAAATATTGTTATCAGTTTTTAACCATTCTATTGGAAATTTTGTCAAGATTTTTTATTTATTTTTATTTTGAAGGGAGGACATTAATTTCCTCTTTTGTCAGTTAATTTTTTTTTTAATTTGAAAGAATTGAGTGAAATTTTTGATTTTTAGTTCAGTCTTTTAAATTAAAAAAAAAAATTGTTAGATTTTCTATAATTTAAAGAATAGAGCGAAATTTATAATTTTACTCAATTCTTTTGAACTCTGAAAACCTTTCGTTAACTTTTCAATGGGTTTTCTTCTTATCCCGAAAATCAATATATTTTCGTTAGGTTTTTTTTTACTTTAGAAATAAAACAGAAAACCACCTTTAGAATTTTTTTAATTTTAGAAATAACAAGAAAATTAAATTAATTATCTTTTCATTTCTAAAATTAAAAGATAATTAATTTAATTTTCTTTTCATTTCTAAAATTAAAAAAAAACCTAGACACTATATTGCACCCCACGGCACTCTACGGCACTTGAAGACACTCCTCAAAAATATTTCACAATATAAAAATCTTTTTTGAAAAGTGTTTGATATCTAAAACAATTAATATTGCTCTAATTATTATATTTAATGATATCAATAGATCTGAAGAAGGTGAATCGTTAGTAAATGATCTTAATATTTGGGATGAGCCAGAAGATAACGAAGAAAATTTTTTACCACCACAAAACAAACAAGATCAATATCCATTTTATGCTGTCACGTTAAATAAATTAATTGAAAAAATAACTTCGATATCTGGAATGAAGCCAAGATTTCTATATGTCTTTTTAATGACCTATCAATCGTTCACAACACCTGGGAAGTTATTATATAAGCTATTTCAAAGATATGATGTACCAAAAACCTTATTATCAAAATTTCCTAACGAAAAGGAATTTGAAAATTTTAAAAGAATTATTCAATTAAAAACGATAAATGTATTAAAAAATTGGATTGAAAGACATTTTCTAGATTTCAATCAAGGATTTTTAGACGAAATAAAAAAATGGATCGAAAGAGAAACAGAAAAAAATTCAATAAATGATAATTTATTAAATCAAATCCAATCCTTAATTAAATCAAAGGGTAAAAAATATACTGAATTAATAAACAACATCAACAACACCAAAGAAGTACCAGAACCTAAAATTCCAAAAAATATATTTAGTAAAAGTTTGACTATATATGATATCGATGATTTGGAAATTGCAAGACAAATCTCGATAATTGATTCTGAATATTTTTCCAAAATTAAACCAGCCGAATTATTAAATTGTGCTTGGTCAAAAGAGAAATTAAAAAATCGGGCTACTAATGTGCTAGCTTTAATGGATCGATTTGAAAAAATGAAAAATCAGTTCTCAAATTTAATTTTAAAGGAAGACCGCGTCAAAAGCAGAGTAAAAATTTTTAATAAAATTATCAAAATTGCCGAGCATTTATCTAAATTAAATAATTTCCACTCCTTGTCAAGCATGTTAGCAGCAATCGATACGCCTGAAATTAAAAGATTAAAATTCACCCTGAATGAAATACCTCATAAATATAAGGAAATATTGCAAAATTTACAGCATTTGATGAAAGAAGACTCAAATTATACCAATTATCGTGAATATTTGCAAACAATCATCAGCTCCGGTATCCCTTATTTAAATTTGATTTTAAATGACCTTACGTTGATTGATAAGCAACATCCTGATTTTGTGAAAAATAACTTGATTAATTTCCAAAAAAGAATATTAATATATGATTCAATCGAAATAATACAACAATTCCAACACCACGATTATCTTTTACACCCAGTTGAACAAATTCGCAATTTATTAACAAATATGGAAAGCAGATCCCAAAAGGAATTATTTGCTATTTCTCAAATGAGAGAACCAAAAAATGCTATTAGGAGTGAAATTAAATTTTAATTTTGATTTATAAAATAATATTTTATAAATTTTGATTTTATTTTTTTTTTTTGATTTTATTAAATTATAGAAATTATAATATATATACATACACTATTATGTATATGTGTAGATACATATTATACCTATACTTATTTTTATAATCTATATATTGATAATAAATTTCATAAAAATAAAATTATTCTAAACTTAATATTTATTTTGATATGATCGAAAAATATTGTTTTGCCTTATAAAAATAATAGAGTTTTACATCTAAATGTGATAAATTTGCAGACATCATTACTTGTACATAACATACTCAATTTTGTTGAAAAAGACTTTATTTTTTGCAAATAAATACTTTTTCTCTAATAAACACTTTTTGTGAATAAGTGTTTTTTTTTTACGATAAAGTATTTTTTGAGACAAAGTAGGTGAGTTAACAGAAAAGTAGTGTTTTTGACTAAGAAAACACAACTAATAAAAGTGTTTGTGGAAAAAATACTCTATCAATTTGAAGATCTTTTTATTTTGGATCTTCATTTTATTAAAAAAAAAAATTCTTGCTAATATAAAACCCAAATATAGGATTTAAAACAATTAATTGATATCTTTATTTATTTCATTCAATAAAAATAATAATAAAATTTTGGAAAAGATAAAAGAAGTTTTTTGACAAAATAATTCAAAATTCCAAATTTATAAAAACAAATCATTAAAACTTAATTTTCAATTTAAATTGAAATGAATTTTAGTATTGAAAAAAATAACTTCGTTTCAAATTGTTGCTCTTTGGTGTCTGTGAGAGATCTTGAAGATTTTTTTCAGATTTATAATTTTTCAAATGAATCTATTTCAACTTCAGGAAGTAAACAAAATAATACATTTATAAAATTATCCAAGGGTTTTAGAAAAATCAAAATTGGATATTATGGGTGTAAATTGATTCTTTACTAAAAGAAAATGATTTTCTGTAAATTGAAAAAAAAAAAAAATAATTAGATAAATTAAATCAATCAAAGATTGATTTTTATTTTATCTTTTAAAAAAAACTTTAAAATTTTCAGTATGTAAGGGAAGGGTGACATTCTAAAAGAATACTTCATATATACTAAAAAAATGTCATTATTTTATATTTTTTTCAGGCTGGACAATTTTTTATCCAAAAATAAGTTTTTTTTTTTTTTTTTTTACAAAATATGGTGTTTTTTTTTTATTTTTGGATCAACTCTAAAACCTTAACTTAACAAACTTTTAGAAATACCCATAGACGATCTTTATCAAAAGATTAAAATAAATTATTTTGGCAAAAAATTGTTTTTTTTTATTATTATTATTTGTTCTTTTGTAAATATAAACTCACTACAAAGTAGTAATGATTGATAGGAAAATTATTGAATTCTGCTGTTTTAGTAGTTCTTTTAAACAAATAACTAGTGTTATTTTAATGAATTCGTAAAAATATGATAATTATAATTCTTGATAGATGATTTTTTAATTCGCCTAGAGAGAATTATAATCATCTTTTTTTTTTTTTATTTTTTTTTTTTTGGAAGAAATAAACAAAATTGCAAGAGTTATTATTTGAAAAGGGGATATTTAACACCAATAATTATAATAAAACTCAAAAAAAAACAAAAAAAAAAAAAAATATTTCCAATTTTGCTCTGTAACATAAATAATAAAAAATATAAAAAATTCTACAAATTTTTTTTAAATATTTTGAAAATTTTTACTAATTCAGAATTTCCCAAAATCTTCATTAAATTACCAAACTCAAAAAAATCGATCAATTTGATCTAGAAATTTTCAACTGATATTTTTTATTAAAATTTTTTGTAAAAAAAAATTCAAATTGGATAAGTCAGATGATTAAAAGACTCTTTTAATTTTCACTTTTTTTGAGAATTAGTATAAGCTTTTATATCTGATCTAAACTAAATTTCAAAATAAATGGCCCATGTTACATTTGAATGATGAATTTCTTTTGTATCGTTTTGAAGTTTTTCCTCTCACAATGAAAAGTTTGCAAATAAATCATTTTTTCTCTTTTTTATTTTTACAACTGTGTTTTACTAAAATGGAAAATGAAAATGAAAATGAAAAATTGGAAAGAAGTAACCGATGAATTAATGAAAATTTTGGTTTCAAATATGAAAAAGAGATTAGATTTAGTTATTCAAATGAAGGGAGAATCGATAAATGGGTTTTTTTACTTTTTTAAATTTTCTATTTTTTATTTAATACTTCTTTCAAAATAAAAGGCCAAAATTTTTTTAACAGTTTTTTTTATTTTTTTTTCTTTTATTTTTAGACAAAAAATAAATATCTCTGGAGTATATTATTGAATATTAAAATCTAAATTTTTATATTATAATAGATAACTTTAATTATTAAAAATATTTTTCTTTAAAATTTGATTTTTAATGGGCCAATTATTATGAAAGATAGTTTATATAAAATTTACTAATATGATTTTTCGCACAACCCTTCTAATTTTAAGAATTAGAAACTCTCACCATCATCCAAAAAAGTTATTTTGAACAACAAAATATAATAATTCACAATTTGAAAATAGTCAAAATTGAAAGAGTAAGTAAGTGGCAAGAAGTTGATCTCAAGTACAAGCTAATTAAATCATCTTTGTAGAAATGTTTTTTTTTGTCATTTTTTGAGCCTAGCCCAGATAAAAATGATAACTAACTTGATTAAAAAACTAACTAAAGAAATTACTTCTTAGGTGAATTTTTAAGTACTTGGGAAATGAGCTTTTTGGAGTAGAACAAAAAAAAAATTGAAAAAAACTGCAATAAATATCATTTTTTCCAAAAATAATTTATTTTAATCTTCAGATACAAGATGGTCTGAATCTTTACCAAAATAGCAAACACACTTGTAGTTTTTATTCAAATTTATTTACAACGTACATCCTTAAATCCTATGGATGTTGTCAATTATCGTCCTTTTAAAGTTTTAAGGAAGTAAAACAAAGTCAATTTCAACATTACCCCATTTATCCAGAGAACTTTGCCACCTCCTGAGTATGAAGAAAATTCAAAACAGCAACTAGTGCCTTAATACATAGAATAAATATTTTTTAGAAAAGTCGAAGTGAGGGATTAAAGGTTTGAATTCTTTTCAAATTATTTGTTATTGAATTAACAAATTAGATTAGGTTTTGATCTTCTCTTTTATTCTTTAAAAATGCACGTTTGGGGGTGTACTCTTAACCATTCTTTAATTTACAAAAGTAACAGTAAAAATTGATAAGATCGAAAAAAAAAAAAGAAGAAAAAAATTGAAAAAAAAAACGAGAAATTAAGTAGTTTTTAATCCAAGTTTTTTTGTTTATTAATTATCTAAAGCCGATCTTATTAGTGAAGGAGTTATTTGATATTCTTCTTGTATTTTTTTTTTCATGTTTCCGATCTTTTTATAACAATATGTCAGATCCTTTTTCATTTGCACAAGTGTTTTGGCATAATAAACAAAGTTATTTTTTAATTCACCAAATTCCTCAGAAGAAAACTTATTAAATTTTGTTAGAGCCTCATTCGTGTCCTTAACATTATTAAAACTAAAAGTTGAATTGTAGAAAAAAAGTGTAAAGTAATGAAGACAATTTAAAAAAGGATAGGTTTGTCGGAGGATTAGTTATAGATTAAATTTAGGTTTATTATCCATAGCAAAAAAAAATTACGAATGTTTTTGAAAGTTCATTATTTTTTTTAAGTCATCTTTTTCAATCATATTTTGAATTGTTTGTACGAGCTTTGTTTGTTGTGTTTCTGTTGATTTTTTTTTTGTTTTTTCATTATTATCTTTTTCTTTTTCATTTTCATTTTCTTTATCTTTTTCTTTTTCTTTTTCTTTTTCTTCTTTTTGTTCTTCTGTTTCTTCTTTTTTTGGTTCTTCTTTTTTTGTTTCTTCAGGTGGGATTGTAGTTAAATTTTCGTTCTTTTCTTGACTATTATCATCTTTTTTGTTGAGTTCAGTTTTTGTTTTGTTGTTTTTTTCTTCAATTGTTTTTTGTTCAGTCATCAGAAAAGTCTAGGTAAGAGTAAAAAAAAAGTAAAAAAAATAAATAAACTTGTAAATATCTTATTCGGTAAAAATTATACAAGAAGAAATCAGAAGAAAAATTCACTTCATTGAGATTAGAGATTATTAGGCCTCAACCTTTAATCACCAAAACTCACAATTTATTAAGATTCATATACCCTGAGGAAGGAATAAATATGTGTATATCAGAATACAAAAAGGAACCTTCATTGATTTGAAAAATACTACATTCCAATTTTCTTTTTTAATTTACTGTAGCTGAGATATTGAAGGTTTTCAATACATTTCAGGGTATTATTTTGCAATTTAAAATAAATTATTTCTTTTTATGATTTGAATAATTACAGGAATTTTAAACACTTTTTTCACAACACATTCAACTTATATATTTCAAAAATTTCACTAAGGTATCAAATTTACTCTCTCTTTCATAACTAAAAAAGAAATATAAAGTAAGTTTCAATTTTAAGATACAAATGTTAACAAAATTCAAATTTTAGTAAAATAATTTGTGTAAAAAAATTCCAAATTTTGTGCTTGAATTTGATTTTTGTTTTTGTGCCTTAAATTTCGTTGAAAGTTTGTTTCTTAAAATTGAAACAGACTGTAATATGCCATTAAAAACTCCAAAATTGGAAATATGGACAATATCATATCAATTTAAAAAAAATTGAATTAGAATTATAAATCAATATAATCAACAATTAAAAGTTTTATAAACTATTGAAAATTTTTTTTTTACAATTATTTGATAGTTTTTTATATTCTTAAAATATTTTTAACAAACTTAGTGAGTTAAGTCAAAATATAAATATATAATATTTTGAAGTATATTTAAACGATTGATTTAACAAAAAGTATTGTATAGAATCATATTTAATTCAAGTTGACTACTAATAAAAAATATTTTGAAAGAATATCTTACTATTCAGTTTTGTAAAAATTGGTTATAAGAAAAATATTTTATTCAAAAATAATAATAATAATCTCTAAAAAAAGAAAAATTAATTATCAGAAACAAATTTTTTTAATGAAAATAACCCAATTCACATACGCATACACACACATATATATATATATTCAATATATATATATATATATATTTAAAAACTCTAATATTTTCATTGGATTTTGATATTTAAATTGGATGATTTTTCATTTCATTCTTGTTTTACAATTCTTCAGAATTTATCATTTACAATCCCTCCTCCTCCCAAAATTATACCAAAAAAAGAAAATAAAGCAATAAACATATAACACAATTTTGTATTTGTTACTTTGAAATATATCAGTTAAGAAAAGAAGAAAGGAATTTTAAATGTCTTCTTATTTATTATTCAAATACCAGTAAAGAATAGCAAGGTTCCAATAACATCTAATATTAATAATTTATTTAGAGTATAAATAAATTACCCCACACGAATTAACATTATTCCTGAAAATATTTTTCAACCAAAAATACAAAAAAAAAAAAAATTCAAAAGAAAAAATTTTATTTGTCTAAACATTGCCTAATGTAAACCCCAATTCAAAATTTTTAACACACCAAAATTCAATTTTGAAAAAAAAATCTTATAAAATCGATTCTAGAAGAAATTCCAAATAAAACATATTCATTAATTGAAATGTTAACAATTCTTAATAAATTACAATACTCACAAAACAAAAAATAAATAATTAACATTACAAATAAATCATAGGTTAAAAATTTTGGCGACAGAAAACCAAAAAAAAATACATTGGTAAATTTGTTGAAATTTTATTAGGAATATCGATCGATCAAAAGGTTTGATACTACCAACTAATTTAATTTGAGTTCTTCTATTAGAAACAACACAACTTTAACATAATATCAATTGTTGAAAAAAATTTTGATCGAAAGAAACAAATTACGGAAATTCAAAAAATGAAATGAAAACAAAAATTAAAAAGATGAAAAAATGATTTTCATATTTTTTAACAAAAATCAAAATTATTTCCAAATTTGATGAAATTGAATTATTGTGATTCTTTTGACTGTTTTAGCTGTGTGGAAAATTTTGCATTTTAGTAAAGTAAAAATTACATCTATTATTGACAATTCAGAAATATTTTAAATATCATGAAAGAATAGAGATAAGCTAAAATCGAGTTAAAATTATTGAAAAAAAATTTCAAAAAAAAAGAGTTACAATCTAAAACAATATTTGATGTATTCTATTTAAAATATTTTTATTTGTGATAAGGGTATTGTTTGTCATAATAAATTAATTATGAAGAAAAACAATATTAAATAAAAAATCGAAATTAAAATTATAAATAAATTAAAAAAAAAAAATCGAAAATCTCCAACTAGAGATGCAATCCGAAATAATTTTTTTTTTTTACAATTAGTGATTGCTGATTTTAAAAAAAAAAAAAATGGAAAATAAGAAAATTTATACGGAAATAGAAAAATAAAATGCAAAATGAAAACAAAAACAAAAAGAAACACAGATAATGCCTTCGATATTTTCAAATTATTTTGTTTAAAATTTTGCATTTTTAAATTTTAAAAAAAACATTGCATTTGTAATTTGTTGGCAAAACTCAAGCAAATTAACCTAATAATAATAATAATAATAATAATAATAATAATAATAATAATAATAATAATAATAATAATACGAAAGGCAATAAGAATGGTATTAATAGGAATAATAATAATAATAATAATAAAAATAATAAGGCTAATAAAGATAGGTATAATAAAACAACCGATACGTCAAGTATTTAAATTCAATTTCCAATGGCAATTAAGCCAATCTACCCGATTATCTTGCCTTTCGTCTGAATCACAGCAAACGATATATTCTGGAATTTTTTCAATGATTTTATATTGCTTTTTTGAATTGATTAATTGCTGGTATTGGGTTATATAATCATTTTTCAAAACGACGTTTTGATAATAGTCTGTTTGCAATAAATAATTATAATTTTTCTGATCATAAGCGCTTTGCACTAATGGGTTTATAAAAATTTTCTTATACCCGTGTCTCCAAAGATCCTGGGGAAACAATTGGCACTCGCTGGAAAAGCATGCATCGGGGGGGCTACTTCTAAATTTTATCTTGTCTTGGAACCAAGGTTGCGACTTAAAAACCACAACGCCATTCCAACAAGCATAAACTTGAACGGGAAGGCCATTGTCGATCAGTTGCTTTGAATTCTTGTGATCGTTAACCCAAGGATAGTCGTTTGAAAGCATGTCCCCTTTGGCGTCCCTGGCGACCCAAATGTCATATAGCGAAATTATTAAATTCTCATTACCTTTTCCTTTCAAAAATGTCAGATTTTGGTTCAACAGATGTTTAACATTGACGTTTGTATGGTTTGAATTAAAATAGGCTGGGTTCTCTTGGAAGTCGAGCCCACAGACCATGTCATAATCAATGGGGGTCAATAGGAGATTTTTAAGATCTCGAAACTGGATCATAATGTCATTAATAAACATGACCTTGGGGTATTCCGGTGTTAAGGGTTCCAAAACCTTGTTTCGAAGATTTGCCAGATAAAGAATACGATCAATTTTATAAGCCGTTCGGTTGCTGTCAGCCTGTGGGGTTATTGTGTTTGCAACGCTCATTGAATCCAATTTATTTTCAAAGACTTGCAAGAGTAAAGGGGTGATGTCGGTGTTACCATTTGAGTAAATGGACATATATATATTGTCGGTGCCAACAAATTCTATTAATCGCAATAATGCAGGCTCAAGGGTGTCCCAGATCTTGGCAATGTTTTGACAAATAAAGGCCACAAATAACTTTTCGCCTGGGTACTCTTGGTAATAAGCGTTTATATCTTCATACTGATTGTAGTCTTCAAATTCTTCAAAGTAAAGATCATAATACGGGTTGTAAGTATTGAGTTTTTTTTTTTCGATATTAAAAAACTTTTGCTCTTTGGGTTCCTTTGGCCTTTTGTTTTTCGCAAATCCGATAAAGTATAAGGAAAGTATAACAAAGAGCAAAAGCAATAGAACTGCTCTTAGGCTTCTCATTCGCACCTTGAGGAGATCTCTTAAAAAGGTTTGTTTTTTGTATTCATTGCGATTGTTTTGGGATTGCCTCGTTTTGAATTTCATTCAAACACTTTTAGATTTTTTAATTACTTTTGTAATTGTTGTTTTGGGTGTTTTGTTGAGTAGACAATTCAAAAAGGAATTAAAAAAGTGAGACAAAAAAATAAAAAAATATAGTTCGTTGCATTTGCTGAGATTAACTTTTTCAATTCAGTTTTACTCTATTTGGAAACAAATTCTTATTTTTGTTTAGAAAAGAATCTTTGGGTGGGTTTCTTTTCTTTAAAGAGTTAGATCAGATTAAAGTTGGTACTTTTTTAAAAGTCAAATAAAGTTTTTCTCATATTTTCTTTTGTAGTGTTTCTTTATTTGGTAATAATTACTCTCATCTTTGAAATTTCCAAAACTAAATCAATATGAAAAGAGATGAGTTGTTATAGTTGTTGTTTGTTTGTGAGTTTTGGAGATTCTTTTTCTGTCTCTCTTTGAAAATTGGTTTTTTTTGGTTTTTTTTATTTTTGTTAACAATTACTTTTTGATTTTATAAAAAGTTTATTAATTTGACAAATAAAATTTAAAAATTAACTTTTCATTCAATTAAATAAAAAACTCAAAATGATTTCTACTGAGATGAAATTAACTTTGTGTCTAAAAAGAATCATTTCTTCCAGATATTGAAGAAAAAAAATTATTTAATGATTTTTAAGATTAGTGACTAGGATTATTTTTTCAATAAAATCAACCATTAATAAGGATTTTGAAGAAGTGGTATACCTTTCATTTTTGAGCTTATAATTTTGGTAGTATTTGGGATTACAAAAATAAAATTATTAAAATTTTTCAAAAATTGATTCATTATGGTAGAATTTCGAAAAAAAAAAGAATTGGTTAATTGAATTGCTATTTCTTGTTTATTCTTAAGCAAGTTCGGATTTATCTCAATATTAGGTTTGTGCATAATTTGGGTTTTGTTGTCTAATCTCCTTACTTATATTGTTAACTTCTGGTGGAAAGTTTGTTTGTGGGAATTATTCAATTTTCCTGAGTAAATTGAAAAAGATAAATTTTTAGTGACTATTTTTACAAGTTTTTTGTTAATTTAAGGTTTATAATCCCTGAAATTTGAAAAAAGATTGTCTTGTGTCGTTTGTGACCACTTGTTAATTTGGTATTTAGCTGATCGATCTTGAGCTTGGTATGGATTTTAATAGTGGCTCAAAATGGTCAATTTTTGACAATTTATTGTTTTTTTTTCCGAAATTCGAATTGAAGAGTGTAAGATTAATTGATTGGAACTTAATTTTTAAAAAAATGTGGTTTGTAGGTTGTTGATTCGAATTTTTAATTAAGTTTTGGTTTTATTGGGAGCTTTTAAAAAATTTTATTTTTTCATTTGGTTAATTGACTAAAAAGTAAATCAAGATTCTTTTCTACAACCCAAAATTCAAAAGTTATTCTTGAACACCTATCAATCTATTAATCTTAAACTCTTCAATTCGAATTTCGGAAAAAAAAACAATAAATTGTCAAAAATTGACCATTTTGAGCCACTATTAAAATCCATACCAAGCTCAAGATCGATCAGCTAAATACCAAATTAGCAATTCACTGCACCCTACACCAGATAATCTTTTTTCAAATTTCAGGGATTGTAAACCTTAAACTTATGAAATAGTCCAATACAAAATTTGACCAATAAAACAACCCATTGTACAATAAAATTCTTCTCATTAGGATAAAAGTTTTTCTTGTTTGACTCATTTTTTTTACTTGGATTTGATGTTAAATTATAAATATAACTTTTTGAAAAAAAAAGTTTCAAGATCATCGATGTTATTATTGATGAATTATAAAAGTTTTAAGAAATGGGGTTGAAGAGATAAATTCATAAATGATTATAATCTTTTCTATTTAAAAAATAAATATATAACAAAATTCAAGTTATAATAACAAACAAAAAGTATACAGACATAATTAAACCCTTTTGTTGTTGCTATTTTCAATGATTATTCATTAAACGAAAAGTAAATATAAATGAAAATGATGGCCAACTATTTACAAAAATCTTTTTTCTTATTTTAATCATTTATATGACAATTCATAAAAAAAGAATATAATTGAGTTTATATTTTTTTTAATGTTTAATAAATATTATTATTTTAGATTTGAAAATTATCAACAATATCCAAATTGAAAATTGATTAGATTTTCTAAAGACTAAAACCCCCCATAAATGAAATGAATTCAAATCAAAACTCAAAAATGAAAAATTGAATTATATTTTTAACCAATATTATGGTGACTTACTCTGGCAAATAACTCAGTGGTTACCTAAACATTTTTAATCCATTAAAAGGACTTTTCAATAGCAATTCAAAAAAAAAAAAAATTCAAAATAATAATGGTATAATTAACTTTATATCTGTAAATAATCTTCTTAGTTACCTCACTTGACCTATGTGAGAATGATCTTTGTTTTAATTAGAATAAAAAAAAAAAAAAAAATCAAAATTCATCTCCTCAATTACTTTTATTGTTGAATCTCTACCAATTTGTGTGGATGATTATTGTTTAACTCAACATATTCTATTGTAAAAAACTTTTAAGTTGGTACCTTTAGGGACTAGTAAAGTAGAAAAATATTCTTGTAAATTTAATAACAAATTTAAAACAAAATTTTTGGTGTATTTTACTTCAAAAACCAAGTTAAAAAATTTCCATTTATTGGCTTATTATTAAATAAAAAAATCGAAAAAAAATATTCAAATCGGTTTGAATTGTTAAAATTGAAGAGAAAAGAAAAATTTTGAAATAACAATTTTTCAATTATTTCACCAATCAATAAAGATATTTTAATTTCTGAAAAAGAGAAATTATTCGAAACGAAAAAGTAAATATTGTAAAAATCTTCAATCCAATTTCACATGAATGGGAAAATCAGAGCATCAAAAAAAAAAAAACAAAAAAGTCAATTTTACTAAGGTTTACAATTAAAATTCAAATTTCGATAATTGTACATGCTTAAATTTTGGTTTAGTTTGATGTATAGGTTTCTGTTTTGATTCTAAAATCAATCTAATTTTAGTATTTGACTTTTGTTTTAATATAAAAGAAAAAATACAGAAAAAAAAAATGAAAAAAGAGAACTTTTAATCTATTTTAAAATTTAAGGGATTAGCATCTACCAATGAGAAGACTAGGATCAAAGATGTTGTTATTGGGTTTAGACCACATTAGTGCTAAATGATTCAAATGTCTCTAAAAAATCGATTAGTCAAGTAGTAATATTTGTTGATTACATCAATTAAAAATGATCTCTGTATTAGTAAAAAACCCAGCAGTTTCAGAATAAAATCTGCTTTTCTTTACAAATTTAAAGGTTAAATTATCAATATTCAGACTACAAAGCCACAAATTATCTTTCTTAAATTTGTGGCAAAATTTAGATTAGTTACTAAAAAAATTGTTTTTTTTTTTAAAATTAAATAATTAACCAATTAATTTTTTTAACAAATTATTTCTCAAATCATGGAAATATATTGATAATACAATTAATGTTTATCAAAAGTAAACAAAACTAATCAGTCTTTGTGCTTTTATATTGATGATTATTGAGTTAATCTTTGAAATTCAAAAATTTATAAAAATAGTTACTTTTGGAAGTTCTAAATCTAAATAATTAAATACCAGAATTCTGTATTTTTGGTTTCTATTTTTAGATTTGGGAAAAGGAATTAAAAAAAATAATTTCAAAATGAAAATTTTTTAATTGTGATCATTAGTAAAAAATGTAATAATTTATTGTGCAATAAGATTTAAAATAGATTTTTTAGAGCTATTTGAGTCATCTCCTCACTAATATCATTTACACCCAATTACAACATACTTTGATTATAGAGAAATCTATGAGTGATGTTAATCCCTTAAACCTATTTAACATAATTATTTTCCTTTTGACAATTTTTTTATGGAATGGTTATACAATTCTGGTTAGTTGATTATTGGATTTTAAAATCGAAAAGAGTTTTGTTTAAAGTAATTAGATAATTTTTTTAAAAAATTAATATTTTTGAAAAACGGTTAAATTATTATTATTATTTTATTAGTAATTTTAAATATTTTTATTTTAGAATTCAATTTCATAATGATAATTAAATTTTATTAATAATAAATATCGACTGAATATCGAATCTATTCATAATTCTTCTAATAAAAGTATAAAAATAAATCATTTTAGTCCAGAGTGAAATATAAGTATATATATATATATATATAGATATATATGTATATATATACATAATTAAATAAATTTCAAAAATTAAACTGGTATATTTTCTTGTAAAAAATTCAAATAATAAAAGTTGATTAATATTTTTTGTTATTATTTTTCTTCCCTTTTTTTTAATTTCTTTTTAGATTTTTTTTTATACTTTTTTTTAGATTTATTAGGATTTTTATTTTTCTTTTTATTTTTTTCAGAATCATCATTATCTTCGTCTTCATCTTCGTCTTCGTCTTCGTCGTCGTCATCATCATCAAGATATACTACCTTTTCTTTCCTCTCAATTACAACATCACATCCATAAATTGAATTTAATAAATCCCAAAACACTTTTGAAACAAAATAATAATCTTTTCCCTTTTGTAAATTTTTTCGTAGTTTTTTTGTTTTTGTATCAAAAAGAACCGAGTTATTAATTTTTGGTGGTATGGAAGGGAATCCCTTTTTTGAAGGATAAATAAATCTTTTCCATTTATAATTGATCCAACTTGCAGAAATTATATAAAGAGGATCCCCTTTAAGAAATTTGGAAGGTTTTGCAACCTTTGATTTTTCAAATTCGTCTTGAATTCGTTTTTTTAAAGATTTTAATTTTTTTTGGCATATTGTACATTTTTTGAATGAAGTCAAAGGTATGGCTTTGGGATCAAATTCTTTTTGTATATAATCCCATATTTCGTAATCTACAATAATAAACTTTTTTATATCCCGTTCATTTCCCCAAAAATTTTTATGTTCACATAACATTTGTCGGTTATTGACCCTACCAGGCGAAGAAGTAAACGAAATTTTTTTCCACCAAATTTTGCTGACTGCATATTTTTTTCCAGTTTCAGACTTATTATCAGACCCAGACTGAGACTCGCGTCTAGATCTAGATCTAGATCTAGATCTAGATCCAGTTCCAGATTCAGATTCAGATTCAAGTTCAGACTCCAAATTATTAAGATTTTCTTTTTTTCCATCTTTTTTTTTGTTTTCAATTTTTTCCCTTTCTTTATTTTCTTGTTGATTCTCTTCCTCTTCCTCTTCCTTTTCTTTCCATTGATCTTTTTCCTCATCAGTTTCTTCATTTCCATTTTCGTTCTCTTTTTCGTTTTTTTCATTAATTTCTTCTTGATTTTCTTCCTTTTCTTTCCGCTTTTCGTTTTCGTTTTTTATTTCTTCTCTATATTTCTTATATTTTTCTTTGAGAAATTTCACTTTTTTTAAATGTTGTTTACTTGATCTTTTTTGATAGAAAAGTACATACGCTTGCTCTTTTCTTACGGACGATTCTGATATTGAAGAAACATAATGATCATTAAAATTATACCATTTCCCATCTTGAATTGATTTAGCACAAGCAATATAATGCCCACCACCAAGGCCGCCACTGTGTTTAATTAACGAAACTAAATCATATAATATAGGCTGATTTTTCGGATTCTCTTTTGTTTTTTTCTTTTCATTTTTCTTATCACGATTATTTTTCTTATTATTATGATTTTCCTTTTTCTTACGATTTTTCTTCTTCTTACTATTTTTCTTTTGATCCATTTTCTTTTTCTTCCTTTTTTCCTTTTCCTTTTCCTTTTCCTTTTCATTTTCGTTTTCCTTTCCATTTTCCTTTTCCTTTTCATTTTTTGTGTTTTTTTGATCTTTTGATATAAAATATTGCATATCCAAAGATTCTATTGGAAATCTTACCTTTGTTGAAATTTTCGAACCAAATCTTGAAGAGTATTTAAATCTTTTTAAGTGTAAAATTAAAACCTCGGGAAGTTTCTTTATTTCAATTGTCGCAGAAGCGTCTAATGTTTTTTTACATTTATAACAGTAATATTTATTTTTACCAGTTAGACTGCTTGGTTTACAAAACTCAAGTAAACAGTCTTGGATTACAATTTCGAGAGTATGAAAAAAACGAGAAAAAAAACCCCTTTCAACAGTTAATTCTTCATTTAATTTTTTTGGGTACTTTTCCTGAAAAATTCTTGATTTGTTTGGGATTGGAAGACTTAAAAAATTAAAATTTTGATACGTTTTGCTAATCGTTTTACATTTTTTACAAACAACAGTTGTTAGAGAACGTCCTTGTAAAATGTCAGTGATATAGCTCTGATATGAATTTTGATTCTTTTTTGAATTTCCTTTCTCATTTTTGTTTTTTTCCTTTTCCTTTTCTTTTTTCTCGGATGTATTTTCTTCTTCTTCTTCTTCTTCCTTTTTATTTTCCTTTTCTATTTGTTCTTCCTCGTTTTTTTCCTTTTCCTTTTCATTTTCATTTTGGTTTTTTAGTCTCTTAAAAGAATTATTTTTTTTTATTTTTAAAGATTCATGAAAGGAGTCCAAAATAAATAGTAATAATTCCTGTGCATCTTGTTGGCCAAACCCAGCAAAATATGGGTTAATTTTACAAATTTCACGATAAAATCCAGAAGGTTTGATCGCTTTTGGCTTTTTTTTTTTTGAAAACATTTGATTAATTAAGAGATAATAACTATGAACAATGGAATTTTTTTTTATTCGATCTCGAAAATCAAAGAGACATGAATTAAAATAGTTGTTAATTGGTTTAATATGAGAGAGCGCTTGTAAACTCGAATTCAAATAACACGTGTTACCAATATTATACAAGCCTAAAGGTTTGTTTTTTGTTTTTCCTTCCTTATTATTTAATAATTTATTATCGTCGTCAATTACTTGATTCGACAAAGCGAGAATCTCACGAAAATAATTCATTTCCAAAACTTTTGTCCAATATTCTTCATTGTCTTCCTTATCTTGTTTTGGCTTTTGTTTTTCTCTATCTTTTTCTTTCTCTTTCTCTTTATCTTTATCTTTATCTTTGTCTTTTTCTTTATGCTTATCCTTATCTTTGTTATCAGAAAGATCAGACTCTGGTTCAATTTCAATCATAGCCTCTTGGAGATCTTGTGAATTAATTCTTGGGATTTTTTGGATAATTTCCATATTACATTCATAGCACCAAATCGCTCTTGAAGAAAGTGAAATGAACAAATTGTGCTTAGGATTCTTTTCATAATGTAATTCAGAGTGTTTGTTTTTTAATCGAGAACAACCAAGAAAACCACAACTAAGACAAAACCATAAATACTCTTGGGCTGACTTACACTTTTTACAACGAAGCTTGTGTTTTTTTAATTTTTTAATAAAATGATCTTTTTGTAAAAGTGAAATGGATTTTTTTAAATCTAATTCGATGACATGATTACAGAGTTTTGTTTTTTTGTTCATAGTCTTTGTGGAATTTTCTCAAATTCTTCTTTAGAATTGATCTAAAAGACCAGAAAGTGGGAAATTTGAAAAAAATGAAAATATTTCTTATTTTAAGGGATTAGTCTCACGATAGATTCAGAGATAATTAAAGAATGCTGTAATTGGGTATAAATGATATTAGTTGTATATGGGTCTAAAAAATCTATTTTAAATCTTATTGCATAATAAATTATTACATTTTTTACGAATGATCACTTTTAAAAAAGTTTAATTTTGAAAATTTTTTTTTTTAATTCCTTTTCCAAAACTAAAAATTGAAACCCAAAATACAGTATTCCAGTATTTAAATAAACTCATATTAGGAACTTCCAAAAGTAACTATTTTTACAATTTCTTTAATTTCAGGATTTACTCAATAATCATTGACATAAAAAACCAAATACTGTTTAGTTTTTGTTTCCTTTTGATAAATCTAATTGAAAAAATCAATATATTTAAAATTTCAGAAATAATTTGTAATAATAATCTATGAGATAATTATTTAATTTTTAAAAAAAAAATGAATTTTTTTATGAACAAAATCTATATATACGGCCGACAAACTTAAAAAAGATATTTTGTAGCTTTGAAATTTGATTATTGATTATTCAACCTTTAAATTTATATTGAAATTTAAATTTTGTTTATAAAATTGTTCGGTTGCTTTTATCTGTTACGAGGATCATTTTTTACTGTATTTGTGTTAGATCAACAATTATGGATCTTTTACTAATTGAATTTTTGTAGAGACATTGTACTATGAAACTGTGATGTGATTTACATTAAATAATCACATGATTTTATTTGAGACTTCTGATTGGTACACACTAATCTTTTAAGTAAAAATTATATATTTTTTTTATTAGTATTATTCAAGAAGTGTAAATTACACTCTAGTTGCCCTTAGACTTAAATTTCCTTTCAGAAATTTCGGGTGAAATCATAGATTTCATAATTATTAATTAATGAAAATAATTTGAACTATAGCATTTTAAAATTATTTCATTAAGATTTATTTGTTTCAATTTATTGTGAAAAATTAATCTATCTTTTTCATAGAAAGGGCATATCCATAAAAAATGATCAATATTTTTTATAATTACCTTCTGTTCATACTTTAAACATAAAGGACAAAATTTATTTGAATTTTTATTGATTATATAATAATATCTATTTAAGCAGTTAGTGAATGTTCTGAAAACTAAAATTGTTGAGTTCGGGGGATAACTTAAATATTTTTGAGTTTTAAATAGATAGTTTTGATTTTTTTCAATATTGTGAAATATTTTTGTGGAGTGTCATCAAGTTCCGTCAAGTGCCTAGGTTTTCCAGAATTCAAAAGAATAGAGTAAAATCAAAGATTTAACTCAATTCTTATAAATTATGGAAAACCTAACGGTAGTTTTCTTGAGATTTTCTGTTTCATTTTTGAAGAGTTCTAGGTTTTTTTGAGGTTTTCTATTTTATTTATAAAGTGTTCTAGATTTTTTTGACTTTTTGAAATAAACCGAAAAGTTTAATAAATTTTCAGTTTATTTTAAAAGTAAAAAAAAACCTAACGAAAATATATTGATTTTCCACATAAATAGAAAACTCAAAAAAACCTAGATCTCTTCATAAATGAAATAGAAAACCTCAAGAAAACGGACATTTTAAAATTTAGAAATCAGAAGAAAATTAATTTAATTTTCTTTTCATTTCAAAAATTTAAAAAAAGTCCTCGGCACTTGAGGGTTTCCAAAATTCAAAAGAATTGAGTTAATCTTTGATTTTTCTCTATTCTTTTGAATTCTGGAAAACCTAGGCACTTGACGGAACTTAACGACACTCCACAACACATCGCTAATTTCAAAATTTTTGTTTGGAAATTTCAATAAAGAATCATAATTTTCTTTTTCCTTTATTAACCCATGATTAGATATCAAATGAATCTTTATTTTGAATAGTGATTTAATCAGTAGATTAAAGAATGAAAAAATAAAAAATTGTCTTTTCAAATTAGATCAAAATTAACATTCAGAAAAAAAAAGAAATTGATTTTTTAGCTCTAAGATACAAACTAGGAGACACTATAAATGAAATTTTACCAGTTTTAATCCAAAGAAATGTATTTTTGTTGACATGAAATATACTAAACACAACAGATTCCACAGTTACACAAATAAAATAAAAGGGTTATATTGTGTGTCGTTATCTTGAGTTAATCTGAGATTCAATTGGTTGAACTGAAACTTAATTTGGTCTTTTAGATTTTGCTCAAAAAAAAATTTTTTAAAATTATTTTCTCAGTTTTCAAATTTTTTCATGAAATTATAATGGATTAACTGAGTTTTGATCAAAAATTAGGAGTGGGTGTTTTTCTGTTGATAATTTATTTTCGGCATGTTTTTATTTCAATTTTCAAAAATTTCCAAAAGGTGGGTTTCCAGAAATCCTGTAATTGAGAAAAGGGTCATTATAATCTTATTCTTTTTCATTACCAATTCAGAAATTTTGATATACTAGTTAACATCCATAGAATAAAAAAGTTATTTTACAGTTCGTAAAGTGTTCTTTGTCAAAATGAAATTTTGAAAAATTTTTTAAATACTAAAAAAAAAAATATATCTCTTGTTTTTTTAAATTAGGATAAGTTACTTTCAATTTTTCAAATTGGTATCTCAATATTCCTTTTTGAAAATTCTATGATTTTTTTGATTAACTTTTTATTTTGTACCAAAAAATTATTTTCACTAAAAATTTATCTGTTTACAAAAAAAGAGGAAAAAGTAATAAAGGAAAAGATTGAAAGCAAAATGAAACAGTTTGATTGGTTAAAAAAAAATTTAGAAATACATCATCCCAATTTCAAACTCTCAAGAACAAATAGAGATCTAAATAAATAAAAAAAATATAAATACATACAAATTACTGGTCTTACACATTATAAATAAAACTGTCCTGATTTCAAAATCAAGACGAGATATAAAACTAAATATATCAGCAAATATTTCAAATTATACTCTAACAAATTTCAGAGAAAATAATCCAGATTTCAAATCTAAGAAAAAATAGAGATTCCGGATTTATTGGTAAGGGTTATGTGCCCAAGAGCTCTTAATCTGTGAAAGAGAGAGTTTTGAAGTGTCTAAATTTGTGACTCCTAATTCAAAGAGTGGTCAAAAGAACCTTTTAATTACAGTCATTAGAAGTATTTTAAACTCGATTTAGTTTTCTGGGAAAAGAAAAAATAGAGATTCAAAGATCAAAAAAATTATAAATAATAAATCCATTCCAAAATTTTTGACAATCCCAAAATTCAATAACAAAAAAATTACTCAATTTATTGAATTTTTCAAACTTAATATTAAACTACATTTAAGTTACTTGTATTAATGTTTATATAACTAATCATTTTTCATCCAAATAAAAAAAAAAAATATTAAACAAAAAAAAAAATCAATGTCTCCAAAAATGATCAAACAACAATAACAAAAAAATCTGTTGGTATCTTTGTTGAAATTTAATAAACATTTATTGATCGACAAATGATTAGATATCATCAGCTAATTGTATATGATTTTTCTATTTAACAAACTCAGCAGATAACCTTCAATCAATCATTGAAAAAAAATCCCTGATCTAACGAAACAGAATTACTAAACTGGAAATAAAGCAAACAAAAACAAAACAGAAAAGACAAAAAATTAAATAGTTTGTTAAATTAAAATTGATTTCCACATTTAATGTCAAGTATATCATTGTTAATCTTTCAACTATTTAAACTGAGTCCAAATTTTTGAAATTTAGTTTATTCGGCATAATAAAATTCAAACACAGAATTGTAATTATGATTGTTAAATATTTTTACATTTTGATTTCTAAAGTACATTAAAATGAAGATAAAAAACTCTTTTCGATTTTTTTTTTAAAGTATTAATAAAAAAAGTTTAGCAACATTTTTTTTTTTACTTCTTTGTAAAATTCAAGAGAATATTGTGGTTAATTAATATTTACAAAAATTAAGAAGAAACCAAAAAGAAAAGATTATTATTTTTCAATTTCAACAAATCTAAAAAATGAAAAAGACTCAAAAATTTTTAATTATAATACCCATTTTTGATAAATTGTAAAATTTTTTTGTTTTTTTATTAATCAAATATTTTTATTATCTTTACTTAATTGGTTACTTTGAAAAAATATATTTGTTTCAATTTGATACACAAAAAATAGTCTTTTCTCACATTTCCGTAACCGTAGACCTTAACTCTTCTTCAAAAATACGAATAAAAATAATTCGAGATAAAAAATTGTTAATATATATTATTTATTAATTAATTAAATAATTTTAAAATTTTTCATTTCATTTGAAAAATTTACTTTAATTTAGGTTTGGTAGATGTCTAAAACCTATTTCATAAAAATTTCAAACGATAGAAAGTTGAAGTAAACCAAATTCAATTTTCAATTATTTAATGAAATGGAAAAGGGGTTCAAAATTTCATAAAAAAAATAATAAAAACTTTGCTGTAAAATAGAATATAGAGAAGGGTAAAAAAAAAATGTTAATATTAGAGAGATAAATTCTAATACCAATCCCAAGAAAGAAAAATAAAATCTCATCAAAAAATTATGAGGTGTTGTACATTTGATGCAACAAAAAAAGTCAAAATTTTATTTTCAAAAATGAAGAGAAATAAAATTTTTCTCAAAATAAATCTTTTTAATAATCATTATAGTTAAAAAATTAATTTCTAATTCATCATATTAAAGATCTACAAACCGGTTTTTGTTTTTGTTTTTATTTTTGTTTTGGTTTTGGTTTTTGTTTTGGTTTTGGTTTTGGTTTATCCGAGAAACAAAAGTAATAATCATTTGGAAATTAATTGAAAAATATTGAAAGATCTATTTTTTTTCAATGGTTTCTTTATATTCTTTCAAGAGATCACTGAAAGAATTTTCTAATTCTGACTCAAAATTCTTTTGAAATTCCTATTTGAGTTAAAACAAAGAAATTGTGTTGTTACAAAAGAATATTTTGTTTTGATTTGAGAAAAAGAACAAAAAAAAAATTAGAGATCGTTAAAAAAAGAATTATTTTTACCTGGAAAGCGCTTGTTTTAAGTTTAATTTCTTCATTTTTTTCAAGACACATCGACAAACATTCTTTGGTGTATAAATCTGGATTTAAAAAAGAATCAATTTTTCTTTTAATTTTCAAAAGAATCGAAAGAAAAATGAGAGATAAACAAAAGTTTAAAAAAAAAAAAAAAAACCAATAAACATGAATCATTAAGGTTTGAATTGAAATCATAAAAGAAAAAAAGATCGTCTTACTCCAATATTTCAATCGGAAGTACTTGGTTTGCTTTACTTTCAAGTTGTACTAGTCGTTGATAACTACCGATTAAGTTGTTTCTTGTTAAAAAAATAAAATTAAAAAAAAAAAGTAATGATAAGATCTTTTGAAATAATCGAAAAGCTTGCATAGATGGTTACATTTGTAAAAATAAGGTTTCTTGGTTGTCTTGAGAAAAGTCTTCAACGTGTATTATTAATAAACGAAGGAGTTCACAGACGTGTTCAAGTTCTTTTTCAACTTCGTTTGTTGAATCAAGTGGTGAATTCATAATTAAAACAAAGTTAAAAAAAATGAAAAGAAAGAAATTGCTTTTTTGGTTCTATTATTTAATTGAGTGAATTAATCAGAAAAAAACTCTTGTATTGCATTTTTAACTCTTATGAGTATTAACAATTTGTAATAATTGCTAATGGTATTTGAAATTTAAAGGGGGAAAAATTTTTGTAAATTACAAGACATCAAAAAACGTTTTTCAAGAGCTTAAGGGATTAGCGTCTACCAAGGAGAAGTCTAAGATTAAAGTATGTTGTTATTGAGTTTAGACCATATTAGTGTTACATGGTTCAAAGGTCTCTAAAAAAGCAATTAGTCAAGTAGTAATATTTGTTGATCTCATCAATTAAAAATTAATCCTTGTATTAGTAAAAAACCCAAGAATTTCAGAAAAAAATCTGCTTTTCTTTACGAATTTAAAGGTTGAAATATCATTTCCAGGATCCAAAGTTACAAAATATTTCACTTAAATTTGTGTCGACATTAAGATCAAGTCCTTAAGAAATTCAATAATTAACGAAAAAACTAAATAATTAACCAATAAATTTTTTTGTCAAATTATTTTTGAATAGTATAAATATATTGATGTTATAAGTATCCAAATAAAAAGGAAACAAAACTAACCAGTCTTTGGGGTTTTGTGTTGATGATTATTGAGTAAATTTTTTGAAATTCAAAAAATTCCAAAAAATAGTTACTCTTGGAAGTTCTAAATATGAATTTATGTAAATATTGGAATACTATTATTTTGAGTACTATTTTTAGATTTGGAAAAGGAATTAAAAAAAAAATTCCCAATATAAAAATTTTTAATCGTGATCATTAGTAAAAAATGTAATAATTTATTGTTCAATACTATTTATAATTGATTTTTTCAAGCTAAACTCAATTCCAAAAATTGGGGCACACCTTCAAAATCAATTTAATTCCAAGAAAAGTGATATTTGACTCTTAAATAGAAACATTAGATATTAACAATCAATGTAAATAATTTTAAAGTTAATTATTTATCATTTTTTTTCATTATTTTTTGATTTTTGATTTTCAATAATTTTTTTGATTTTTTTTGTATTATTTTTTTTCAAAACTTTTCGAAAATCTCAAAATCACTTTAAAATGAAATTTAAAAGTTTTCATTCTGATCAAAAAAAAAATTTTTTTTTTTCTCTCAAAAAGAAAAAAGATTCTTTTTTTATCGAGAAAAATTTTTTTTAAAAAAAAATCATGATATGGTGTGCTAGGACACATGGCCTATAAACAGACCTTATTATTATTAATGGAAGTGTGAATACTGAATGTATTATTAATGATATTATCAAAAAAATCAAAGGAAATTCAACTCGCTAATTCAGAATATAGTGAGTTGAAATGGATTTTCCAAAAGGATGGAGCTTGTTCACATACCTCAAAAAAAAAACTCAAACTTACTTAAATCGGAGATGTAATGTTCTGGACCCTTGACCCCCAATTCCACAAGATTTAAATCAAATTGGGAATTTATGGATACTAAACTGAAAAATTGTAACCAAAAAACGAAGAAGAATTTTTAAAATTTTCACTAATGTATGAAATACTTTGAGTTGGGAAACCTAAGATAATTAGTAAACTCTATATTTAAAAGGATAGATTTAGTTATCAAAAGACAAGCTGAATCTATTAATAGTTTTTATTAATTTTTCTTTCAATAAAAATGGATTCTTTGGTAACCATGTTCCAAAAATAGGGGCACACTTTTTTTTATTTTTTATTTTTTATTTTTTGAAATGAATTTTAAATTTACTATAAAATATATAAATAATATTAATTAAATATTTTTGGGTCTTTTATTATTTTAATGTTCAAATATCATGTATTTTGGAGTATATTTTTATTAATGTAATTTTTTTGTGTGTGTCCCATTTTTTGGAATTGAGTTTATTTAAACATTAGGGTACAAATATCATTCCTGCCGAATTACAACATACTTTTATTATAGATGAAATATATTGTTAAGGCTAATCCCTTAAACCCTGCATGTCTCAATAAAAATCATTTTTTTATCTTGTCCCAAATACAAATCTAATGAACTAATGAATAGTATATTTAAGTTCAAAATACATTTTTTTGGGGTAATTTTCTTGATTTTTTTAAGACAATTATCAAATTTTTAATTGAATTTGGTAGGAAATGTTTTTTGTAATTATATCAATTTCTAGAAATATAGTTTTTTTTTTTTTTTTTTTTATTGTTGAAGAAGTGTAAATTACACTCTGGATACCCTTTTACTTAAATTCCCAAAAAGAAATTTAAGCGTAAAATCATAGATTTCACAATTATTATTTAATGAAAATAGTTTCAAACTGTTTGTTTTAAATTAATTCATTAAGATTTTTTTTTTTTTTTTAATTTGTTATGAAATATTAATCTATCTTTTTCATCGGAAGGATAGACCCATAAAAAATGATCAATATTTTCAATAATTTCTTGTTTTAATAAAGAGATCTAAATATTTGAACAACTATAGATCAAATGAAATAGGTTACTTTATTAAGTTTTTTAGAATTTTATAGATGGTTTGAATCTATAAAGTCTAAGGTTTTAAGAATAAGATTTGGTTTTACAAAATTGAGTTGCTTTTTTTTTTTCTTTTTTTTTTGCAAGTTTCCCAAATCTTGTTTTCGCAAAATCCCAGTACAAGATACCGACTCGACAGCAAAAACCCAGTCCAGGTAACGACTTGACAGATTGTATGGAAAGTCCAATTCGGTTCACTTTGGTTGGCTTCAGATCGCATTCGTTGGATTCAGTTCTCCACAGTTGCATAAGTCCAGCTCAATTCATTTTAGATCTGATCATTAACAAGTTTGGTTAGGTTAGTCATGACCAAGTCCACCAATTCTTATAATGATTTTTTATTCCTTGAACCTCTTCAAGCACCTAAAAAAACAAAAAGAGGAGGAACCCAAACAACTTAAAAAGGGAAATTTGGAAAAGGTAAAAAGTATAAAAAATGAAATATAGTTTTTTTTTCTATTTTAATACTAAAAATTATTTTCAGAATTATTAACTTTATTTTTTTGACAAAAAATTTTCCAATTTGATCCTGTTTTTTTTTTTTTTTGAATTTTTTTTCAAAATAATATAACTTTAAGAAACTAATTCCATTTTTATTTCTTGTTTACTGTTGGTTTCTTTGACCAATTAAATGTAAGCCTTCTACAAAAAAGAAACATACCTTTTATTTTTTTTTGAAATTTCAGTGAAACAAGTAGACATAGTTATTTTGACAACCCAAGATACAATTTGGTATATGTAAATGAAAAAAGAAACATGTCAACATATTTCTTGTTTTAAATTACTACCAAAATAATCCAATAAAAGAATTAAAATAATTGAGTTAAAAAAAAAATTGAAAAATTACAATAATTCTTGAAACAGAAACAAAAAAAAAATTAAACCTTTTTATTCTTTTATTCAAGTGGGTTAATTGCTACAGTCAATTTCACTTTTAAGACACAAACTTGTAACGAAATTTAAGGCACACAAAAAATTTCAAATTAAGGCACAAAATTCAGATTCTAGTAAAATAAATTGTAAAAAAAAATTCCAAAATTTGTGCCTTAATTTGAGATTTTTTTGTGCCTTAAATTTCGTTGAAAGTTTGTGCCTTAAAAGTGGAACTGACTGTATTAGGATTCTTTGATATTATGAAAACTTTTACTTTTCATTTATAAATACTAAAAAAGTATCATAATTTGGAGAGAAATTGTAAATTGAAGAAAAAAATTAACAATGAAGTGATTGGTTTTGTATTTGCATATTTATTCGATTTTAAAGTAATTTTTAACGTATAAAGCAGAATAATAAGTAATTGAATTTTTTTTTTAATGTTTAAATTCTATTTATTTTCTTTTCTGATGAAAACAATTTATCTTTTTTAAAATAAACATAACCTAAATAAAAAAAGAATTCATTTTAAAAATGATATTTATAAGCTTTTAAAAGTCAGATTATAATCGAGAAATACATTCATTAAAAAATTATTGGAGAAATTTCAATTAAATAATAAACAAAATACATAAAAATGTGAGTACACAAAAAAAGTGATTTATGAAGAAATGTCAATTGAATTTCAAACTAATTTTTTTTTTATTCCAAAATACAATTTCTACAAAATTTGTAATAATAGTTTGATAAATTTCACATAACACCATAATATGTTATTAAACAAAAATCAATATTCTAAATTATAATAAATACTTCTTTTTATTATTTTTTGATCAGAATATTTTTTAAAAAAAGATTAAATTAAAATAAATGAACTTAATAATAGAATATTTTCATCCTTTCGTTAAGGGGTACTTTAGGTGTCAGCAACTTCACCTATATTTCATCTATACCCAAGATGTGTTTACTTATTAACAATTATAGTATGTAATTGCACTTGTTTTGTTTTAAAAAATGATAAAAGTATAATATTAATAAAAATATATATCATATTGAATTTTTAGAACAACTTTACGATACTTTTATAACATGTTATAAAATATTTTTTTCATTAAGATAATAAGAACAAGTAAAATTGCTCATCCAGACAAACAAACAAATTTTTGATTTATTCTGAAAGGAGAAATAGCTCTGAAAAAATAATCCCCCCACACCCTACCCCCTAAAAAACAATTGGAAAACCAAAAATACTTTAAAGTTGGTTACTCGGAAAAGTTTCTTAAAAGTATCTAATTTTGTATTAAAAAAATAATTTGATTTATTCAACACCAAAAACCTTCTGGAAAAAAATTATTAAATGGAGAAAATTTTAAAAATCAATTTTATTTGAGGAATCTGAATAAAAATTAACTTATGCAATATTTTATTATGAATTAAAAGTTATTTCCTTTGTTGTTAAACAAAAACTAACTCCAAAAAAAAAAAAAAAAAAAAAAAGGTGATTGTTAGAATTAATATAGAATCGTAAATACCAAATAAAACCAAATTTTAAACCTTTTCAATTTAATAAATTTGAATTTTGGATTGTAAACCTTAGTAAAATTGATTTTTTTTGGATTTTTTGTTGCTCTGCTTTGTCCGTCCAGGTATAATTGACTTTTAGAGTTTAACAATAGGTATTATTTCAGTTTGGATAACATCGATTTTCGATATCTTTATTAGATCAGTGAAAAATACAGTAGAAAAAAATGTAAAAAAATTTCCTTTTCACTTCAATTTTATGAAGTCATTTATTAATTCAAATCCATTTGAAAATTACAGTTGGTTTAACAATTACTTTTAAGAACCAAATTTTTAGCACAATGTATTTGACAAAGACGAATTAACATTAATATTTTCAATTGGAATAAACAACAATTATTTTAGTTTTCTTGAAGCAATTTTCATCCTTTTAGATGATAGTTTATAAAATACCCTATAATAATCAAATTTTACTTCAAATTAGTAAATTACCATTCTCCTAGATAAACGAAATTTCAAATTAATCTCAAAAAGAAAATAAATAATTCCACAAAAAAGAGTATTTTATTTTTTACAAAACTAAAAAGAATTTAATTTTATGCAGCCTTGGGGTTACTTTGGTTGAATTTGTGAAATTGAATTGGTATTTAATTCTCAAGATTACAACCAATTAATCATTTTTTATTAATTTTGACTTTGTCTAAATCTTGAATAAATAATGAGTGTAAAATTCCGAAAAATTAGGAAGAAAAGAAAGCCAAACCGATCAATAACAACAACACTAAATGAAAAAGAAGAAAAGCAGGAATCTGAAAAACTAACACGCAAAGTACAAAACAAATTTGAAAAAAGAAGAAGGCTTTTAAAAGGTATTAACGCAAGTGTTTTAACAAACAAAGATTCAAAGCGTTTATTGAATAACAAAAAAAGCAAAAATTCAAATAATTATGGTATGAGCAGCTCAACATCAAAAAAGAAAAGATCTAATAAACTTGAAGATCAGTTTACGGCACAATCTGAAAAGCCTGATCTCTTAGAAAAGCAGATGATGGAATATATCGAATCTGAATTAAAAAAAAAAAGACAAACTTCAAACAAAAATATACCTGATGGATTTGTTACTTCAAAGCCACAACAGCCACAACAAACCACAGATTTTTCGATAATGAGCCAATTAGAAGATTTACCTGAACATCTGAAAATTACAGTAAGTTTTCCTTCTTGTTTCTTTTGATCACCAACAAAAATAGGCACTTGTACTTTTTCTTTTTTATTTTTCAAAACCTTTTCTGTAAATTACAAATATTTTTTTACAATTAAACTGTTCTTAATAATGTCCTTTATATGATCGGTTTTTCTTTATTTCTTGATATTTCTTTTTTAATTTCAATTTAAAAGAGTAACCTCGTTGTTGAGGATGTTGACATCGCTTTAAATTCAGTTCAAGAAGTTAAACTTCCTATCGAGTAAGTAAATTTCTTTTTTTAGTTCTCTTTCTCTTGTTTTCTTCGTTATGAATTTTGCTTATTTGTCTATTTGTTGGATAATTTTTTGTTTTTATTATAAATTGTGTTTTTTTAAAACTTCAAAATAGAAACAAACTTAAAAATATTGAGGAGACTGAAAAAGCAAGAAAGAAATTGCAAGAAAAGATGAAAAATAACAAATCAGATGAAAATAATACAAACCATTATAATAATAATGAGTTACCGTCAAGTTACCATTCATTCAATTACCACAAAAGGCAGTACCATCAAGAATTAAGAAGGAAACAAGAATTATACGGTAATGACTACCAAAATAATTATTACAATCGTTATAACAATAATAACAACAACAATAATCGAAACAACAGCACCAATAATAGAAATAACTATAGCAATAACAGAAACAACCAGAACAATAATAATTCCCAAAATACTCAAAAAGGAAACAACAACAGTAAGAATCAGCAAAATAATAATAATAATTATCAGAAAAAAAGATCTAATGATAATCTTGCTTTATATAGATTTAAACGTAGATTGGCCCGAAAATAAAAGAAATTCTTTGTCGGCTGTAAATTATTTTTTAGAATCTAATTTATATCTTTGCAAAAATAAAATTTTAATAATCAAAATAATTTTTACTTTTTCTTTGTGAATAATGTTTAAATTAATTAGTTAAATTGTTTTAGATAAGCTATTTCCAAAAAATTGGGGAAAATTTATTTTAAAATCTCTTTATTAAACCCAATCTA
Organism: Anaeramoeba flamelloides; assembly: GCA_027625915.1. Taxonomy (NCBI): domain Eukaryota; family Anaeramoebidae; genus Anaeramoeba; species Anaeramoeba flamelloides. Next base: position 13,375,571 of record JANTQA010000008.1, on the reverse strand, counting down.
CACCAAAACTATTTAAATATCCATAATTGATTAACAATCATTAATTAATTTTTAATAATAATTCAATTTGTTTGTTAATTTGGTATTACTTTAATAAATTATATTAAAATTTTCTGATCTCGATTTTATCTGAATATTTTTTACGGTGGAAATTGGTGTTTATTTTTTTCTTTTTGATGTCAAAAAATTGTTTTTCAGAAGAGGAGATTTAATCTTGATAAAATTTACAATAGAATGGTAAAATTATAATACTATATTTTATTGTTGAAACAATTGTTTGTATTCTTGCCATATTAGTCATTTTTTATTGAACTTTGCTGTAGATTGTTTTACTCCCAAAAATTTACTGTTTTTTTTTTATTTTTGCATATGTTATGATGAATAGACTGAAGGTTTTTTGTAATAAATCTCATAGTGTTGACTCTATCAGTATTAATATTTTACTTTAATTAAAATTATGGGTTTGTGAATAGATTTGTTAACAAAGAAAATATAATTTGAAATAGATAAAAACAAATGTACAACTTTTTGAAGACAAACCTTACATTCATTCTCATTTGATAATCAATGCCAATAATCATCTGAAATAATTCAAATTCAATCACAAACACTATTATTAGGTGAAGTTTTAAAGGCTTTATTATCTCCACTTTATCATCCTTAAATATTATCTTTATGATTCATGTTTTTGTTTTTCTGTTTAAAGGATGGGTTATTAAGGTAACGTAGCAAAATTTTAAAATATATTATTGTTGATATTCTGAGATTGCAAATTTTATATTTGAAAACTGTTGAAAAATTCTGATTGAATAAGAAATCTAGAAAATATAATTCATTTCTCTTCTACTCAATTTACCTAAAAAAATAAAAAAAAAATTTATAATATCCAAACGAAACCAAACTTAATTAAAAATTTCAATCGACAACACAAAAATAAAAATAAATACGTTATAGCTTACCTACAAATCTATTTGTCTTACACTCATTTATTTGAATTCCGGTAGAAAAAAATGATAAATTCCCTTATTCATCGACTAGTGAATCACTGTTAAAACACTTAATGAGACCAAGACTGATCAGTTAAGAACCAAAATTATAAGTTGCCACACCTAACTCAAGATGATCCTTTTTTCCTTCTTTGGAGATTACAGATCTTAAGGGATTAGAGCTACGATATTTTCTTATATAATTAAAGTTTATCGTAATTGGGTGTAATGATATTAGTTCCACTTGTGTAGCATGGCTCTAAAAAAACTATTATAATTATTATTTCACAATAAATTATAGTATTTTTTTTTACTTTTGATTACCGTTTTTAAAATAATGTGTGCAGAAAAGTTTAACCAGTGTTACAAAATCAAAAGTGTGTTTTTTTTTTTTTTTGCTATAGAAGACGTAAACAATAATTGATCAAAGAACCTGACAATAAAAAACAAGTAAATATGGTATTGATTTCTTAAAGTTCTATTATTCTATCAGTAAATCAAAAAAAAGGATCAAATTGGAAAATTAATCTTAAAAATAGAGTAAATTTTGGTAAAATTTTGACCTTGAAGCAAAAAAACAGAAAAAATCTAATAAAAAATTTAGAAGATTAATTTGGAAAATTTTCAACTATCTACATGAATAATTAAAATTTTTTACTGAAAACATCAAGGAATTGGTATTCAAAAGTGATATGAACTTGGTTAAATTATTAAGTAGTGAATTGAATATTTCATTGAAACAAGAAAAAAAAAGTATGGATTTTCTTTTGAAACACCACTACAAGGAAATAATAAATTCTAAAAATTAAAGTTAGCCAAAACTACATCTTGGAAATCGGTTAAACTTCTTTTATAAAATATTTTTTTCAAAGTTGTGATAATTTGGTTTTATTAAGAAAATATAGTTAAAAAACTCTTTAATATTTGATTACTCCCTTAATCAAAATTTCAGACATTTGAAAAAAACACACTCTTTTTTATGTATTTTTTTTTTTTTTGAAATTAGTTATAACGAATGGATTTTAGACAGAGCAGTAAGGAAGAAAAAAGAACAAATGTTAAAAAAAAAATGCTGAAAAAAACAGGAAATATATAAAAAAATTCTAACATATAAAAAAATAAAATGATAAAATATATTACAAAAATAGAAAAAAAAACAGTTTTTCAATATAATATAGTTATATCTATTGAAAGAAATATTTAATTTTATTTGAAAATCGAAAAAGAAATAATTCATTTTAGACCATTAAAAAAAATAGATGAACAATAATCTCTCTACTAAGTTAAATTTAAAATTCAAAAATTTTAGAATAAAAAAAGAAAAAACTATTACTGAAAATTTTCATTTTTTTCTTTCAATTCCTATTAATATCTATTAAAATTGTAAAACTTTTTCAAAATTATTATGTATAATAATGTTTATTTTATGAATGTATTAGGAAAAATAAAAAATTTAAAGATTTTTTGTTGAAAAAATTTTTAAAGTCATGAACAATATTAGTTCTTGAATAAGCATTATTTTGATCACTGTACTATTCAAAAAGTACATTTTGGAGTAATTATTTGATTATTCCTTTCCCAAGTGCAAAATTCGAAACCCAAATAATATTATTTCAATATTTAATAATTCATAGTTAGGGGTTAGAGTCTACTAAGGAGAAGCCTAAGATCAAAGTATATTGTTATTGGATTTTAACCACATTGGTGATACATAGTTTGAATGTCTCTAAAAAAATCGATTAGTCAAGTATTAATATTTGTTGCTCTCATTAATTAAAAATTATCTATATATTATTAAAAAACATCAAACAATTTCAGGAAAAAATCTGCTTTTCGCCACAACTTTAAATGTTGAATTATCAATATACATACTAAACTAAATTCAAAAAATAGGGGCCCAAATTTCGAGATCTCGTTCTAGAATCATAGGATTTCAATATGATGTTGGACAGTTGATTAATGATGTAATTTAAATAAAATTTTCTACTTCATAATTTACTAACCAAACTTTTAACTGAAAAATTGGAAGAAAATAAAAAAAATTTTCAAACAATCAGATGACAATTTGATTTTTTTTTGTTTGTTAGTTTCTTCAATCAAATAGTTTCAGATGTTAATTTTTCTTCACTGATTTACATTTAATATTTTTACATGATGAAAAATTTCAATTTAATTCTCAATCAAATTACTCTTACAACCGAAAAAAAAATTCGATAATATCCAGATGTTGTAAAATTTTGGATGATTTTTTTAGCCAAATTTTTGTACAAAAAATGAAATAGATTTCTTTCAACGTATAAAAATTTTTAAAGAATACACCTTGTTAGTATTTAATCTTCTGATGATTATCCATCAACTTCTAGTTTATTGATGATTATTTACAGGGTTCCTCATATAATTATTTTAGTGAGTATAATTTGAAAAACTGGGCCCTTATTTTTCGAAAGTAGTTTATAAGTTGCAAAATATATTTCTTAAATTTAAGGCGAAATGTAGATAAGTTGTTAAAAAATTCAATAAATTATTAAAGAATAGATTTTTTTGTCAAATTATTTCTGAAATATTGGAAATATTTTGATATTACAATTAACTTTGGAAAAAGGAAACAAAACTAATTTGTTTTTGGGTTTTTATGTTTATCATTATTGAGTAAACCTGTGAAATTCAAAAATTATAAAAAATAGTTACTTTTGGAAGTTCTAGATCTGAATTATTAAATACTGTAATACTATTATTTTGTGTTTCTATTTTTAGATTTGGAAAAAGGAATTAAAAAAAAAAATACAATAATGATTATTTTTAATCAGTGATCATTAGTAAAAAAAGTAATATTTTATTGTGAAATAGGATTTAAAATAGTTTTTTTAGAGCTATTTTAGCCATGGTGCACTAATATCGTGTATACCCAATTTCAACATAATTTGATTATAGAAAAATCTATGGTCAGGCTAATCCCTTAAAACTTCTAAAAATAACTATTTTTTATATTATTTTAATTTCAAAGTTTAACTCAATAATGATCTAACACAAAAACCCAGAAACAAATTAGTTTTGTTTCCTTTTTATAAACCTAATTTGTCACAATATATTTTCAAATTTGCGAATAATTTGTAAAAAGAATCTATTCGTTAATTAATTACTTTTTTAAAAAAATCAAATTATGTTTTAACAACTCATCTTCTTTTTGGGACAAACTTAAGAAAAATATTTTGTTACTTTGGAGCCTGAATATTGATAATTCAACCTTTAAAGTTGTATTAAAATACAGATTTTTTTGCGAAAAATTGATGGAAGTTTTTATTTAAATTTAGGTTTTTTTGAATTAAGAAATCAACAAATATTACTACTTGACTAATTGATTTTTTAGAGACCTTTAAATCTTCTCCACATGAATGTGATTTAAATCTAATAACAATACACGTTAATCTTAGGCTTCTCTTTGGTTGATGCTAATCCCTGAAGTGTTGAGTCTTAATGTTGAAAAATTTTTTACAATTAAGAAAAAAATATGTTAAAAATTTTACTTGTATGCAAAACCAATACAATAAAAATATAGATGTTCGATCGATCTCCAAACAATAAATGTTTTTAAAATTCACAAAAGATGTTGATGAAATTATCAAAAATTAAGCAAATATTTTTAACAAAAACAATATAAAGCGAAAAAAGAACCTGATTCAAAGAACACAAAAGTTGAGAGAATTAAAAAACATTCACGATTCTAAAACTTGTTTTGTTTTTAATACCAATAAGAACTTATAAAAAAGGAATTTGCTTTTAAATTTTGAATTTAATTTTTTTCGCATATTTTTTTTATTTTTAATTTTCAACGGTAAATCGCAGTATTTCAACACAGTTCAAATATAAAAATTTGAAAATCTGTGTTTGAGAAAATACAAATATTTTGGAACATTTTTTTAACAAATAAATTCCTTTTTTTTTTATAAAAACACTTTGAGATTGAAAAAAAACGAAAAGAACCAACTAGACATAAAATGATTACCTTGATTCTAAAATACAAAAAGCAATCCCATATATTAAAAATGCAACACGACGATACTATTGGAGATTTAAAGGCCCTTGTCGAGAAGATTACAAAAGTCCCAAAATCCTTACAAAAGTTGATTTACAAAGGGATCCAAAAGAATGATCAAAAGACCTTAAGAGAAGCCAAGATGCGTGACAAGTCAAAGGTGCTCTTAATTGGAAACCCACCCACAGAGATTGCTTCAACAAACCAGCAACTGGTAGATCGTGATGTTGAAGATCACAGCAGCTGGAAGGTGAATAAAGAAAAAAATAGTTACTATTGCTCATTAGACGAACACCAAAATATCCTGAACTATTGTAAGCCCACACGTGAGATTCCCCACTCCCGAAATGGCAGACACCTTCAGCTTCCGAAGAGCGCCATCAGGAATGTATGGGATGAGTTTGGCCAAAGGGTCAAATTGAAATTCAAATCTAACAAAGATCAAATGATGATACAAAGCTTTTCTCATACACTCGTTGTCCAACTTGGGATGATCAAGGATCTTTACACAAAGGAGTTGTCTCACTTCAATGGGTACTCCCTGATGGGGCTCCAAACGGGCAACACATCAAAATCTATATTATGGTTTTACTATGTTCCCTCTCATTTCGTGAGAGCAATTAGAAACGCAATTTTAGGGGATTGGATGATTTAAATCTTTGTCCAGTGAACAAAATTGTACGAGTCACTCTGAAGGAGGATAGTTAGATTGAAAAAAAAAAAAAAAATATCAAATTTTGGGATTACACAAAACTTTATTTGTGTTTCAAAATTTTTATGAGAGAATTTATAAATTTGTATTATTTGGTGATTTTTTTTTTTTTTTTTTTTTTGATTGTTTTAATTTCTGACTCCTTTTGACTTGATGACTTTCAAATTAATATTTGTTGCAAAACAAATTGAACAAAAATTTCATTCAGCTTTCCAAAAAAAGATTTTAAAATCCATGAACATTTCAATTTTTTAATTCTTAAAACCAGCCAAAATTCTTAATTTCCCTTTTTGAATTGGGAACTTTGATTGTTTGTTTTAATTCTTGGAATGTGTGTGTTTTTTTTTTAAAACTGAATGAAAATTTTGAACTTTATATATCGCAATTAATAGTATGTTAACTACAGATTATTATCAAAATGGCTAATCAAAAGAAATGTAAATATTTTGCTAGTATCGAATTTCAATAAGACAAACCGAAAATTTCTTTTTCTTTGTTTTTAGAACTTATCTTTGTTGGAATGATTCGTGATACTCCTGCCCAATGATAGAAATACTTTCAAATAGGTATTTCGAGACTAATGGCTTTTATTTCTCAGGAATTGTTCCTTGAACCAATCAGTAATTTTGAGTCGAATTTATATTAAGAAAATAATCGAACTTTCCTCTTTTTTGAGACTTCCAAGTTCCAAATTAAAACTTTGAAATGGATAAACTCCTTTTTCACAAACAAACTCCCTGGTTAGATTCTAAATTCTAAAGTTTTTGGTTATGAAGATAACCCAAAAGAACGATTATTATAGACTTTAAAAATATATCTGAGAAAAAAATGCATATCTATTTTGTGGACTATCCGAATTAGATGTTCAGTTCAGATGGCTTTTATGACTAATATAAACAAAGAATAAATTAATACAATAAAATTGGATTTTTCTAAATTTTTTTTTTAATAGTATATTGGTTGACAAAATGCATGTGTTTATTGTTTTGATTTGAAAAAATAGCCTTACGGTATGATCTGAAAGAACGAAAAAACTGATATTGTTCGAAGTGAAATAAAATTTTCTTGAGGAGTTCGAAGAACAGACGATGAATATCATCTTAGCACCAGAACAAGATCAGTATTTTGAGTCTGGAAGGGGATCCAAAACAGAGAATTATAAAATGTGAGTGTCTGAACAAATAAAACAAAATGAGATCCTTTTATTTTTTTACGTCAGGATTTGACTTGTCTAAGAAAACATCAAAAAAAAAAACAAATAAAACCAAAAAACTAATATTTTATTTTTTAACTGATAAGATAAAAGAACTTGTTCTTCAAAATATATTTGTTCTCCAACGAAGTTATAGGGAATATGTAATTTAATTGTTACATTTTCATCATTGGAGAACAAAACTCGGTTTAAACACCTACAGAGTCAAACTATATCATCCAAATTTCAATGTAATCAATTTCCTCTATTATTCCCTATTTGCCAATAACTTCCAGATAAAGATCAAATATAAAAAATCTGCGTCTGCCAAGTTTTCTTAACAGTGAATAATTTTTTAACATTTCTCTAAAAATTACCTTGATGAATCAAAAAAATAGTTTTTTTTTTATTTTTTTTTATGATTAATTTTGAAATTTTCTTTTTTTCTCCTTGTGAAATCCTTTATTAATAGTATCTTTTCCTTTTTTAAAAGGAAAATAGTTATAAATATAATTTTTTTAAAAAAATAGAAATGGTTTTCTTGGAAATGAAAAAAAAAAAACTAGAAGGATTTAGATATTGTTTTCCAAAGAAATGGAATCTACCCGATTTCTAGAAATTGTTTGAACAGCCATATACTCTTTATTTGACTTTTATTGAACAACTTTTATAAGTTACTAATACCAATTTTTTTTTTAAAAAATTAACAAAATGGGAACTTAGATATTTTTGTTGCTATAATTGAAAAAACTTGACAAAAAAATTGTTATATTGTTCAATTAAAACTTTTAATTCGTTTTTAATGTTTATTCAATGAGTAAAATACCTCTTCTTTTACTAAACCCCAAATTAAATATATAATATTCTATATTTAATATGTTATACACTTATTGTGATTCTTTATAATTCTTTAGAGTTTTATTGCAGTTTCAAACCTACACAAAGGTTTTATAAGACATAAATATTGTAAATTTATTATAAAAATTTATGATATATGAGAAACCGAAAAATTGTCATTAAATTCTATTTTAAATAGAATAAAATTAATAATAAAAGAAAAAAAAATCTCGTCTCATTTTTTTTTTTTTTGTTTTTTTAAAATTATATAAACAAATTTTTACAAAAAACTTACATTAACTCTGATCTTCAATTTTCAAAAGAGGATAAATCATATGATTTAAATAATTTTAAAACAACCAATAAAAATACTATCAAATTTCGATGGTTTCCATGATTGTATATCGTTTAATATTAATTTTTTATAATTATTTATTCGAAAAAAAAGAAAATATCTGATAAAATAAGAGAAAATGAAAATTATATCTTTTGGGATCAGAGAAATATAATATTCTATTGGATAAAACTCAATTTTTTAGAGATTACCAAGTTCTGTGTTTTATAAAAAAAATATTATAACCTTAGAAGGGCTGTATGTTACGAACAACCTTAATAATTATTTATAATAGAAAATCAATTTTTATATCTAATAACTTTTTAGGGGCAGAGTTGGAACGACTGTATAAAATTTGAATGAAATTCGAAAAAATATTAATAAACATAGCTGTTATATATTCTAAAAAGGGGTACAAATTTTATCATAAAATCCATTTCAAAACCATTGCCCCTTTAAAAATCAAATTTTGAAAATTATATTTTAATAAATTTAAGTTATCCATTATAATTAAAAAAAAATAATATTTTAATATTCAATTCTATATATTAGATATATTTGTTTTTCACCTAAAAATACAGCCATTCCAAACCTACCGTGAAATTTGACAGACATAGAAATTTACTTTTTGTCTCAGTTAAATACAAAAAAAAAAAATCTTCGGTTATATGTAATCATATACATTTTATGGTTTGATATAGGTTTTTTAAAAAAATTTCTTATTTGAACGACTGAGAAAAAAATCTTGTTGTTTTTGAAACAAAATTCAAAAATTCAAAACAAAACTTCCAAAGATCGAAGATCTAATTTGATTGTTTCTTTAAAATGGTCTTGCCTTTTTATTTTAAGGTATTTAGAAATTAAGGATCCTTCAAAAACCTGAAAATTTTTCAAAATTATTGATCATTTAGAAAGGTTTATATTCAAAAATTCAAATTCTCATATTTTCTCTTTATGAAAATTTTGTTCTCTTATAAAATTTCACCGTTTGTAAAAGGCTATCACATAACTTAAAATCACATCATAAAAAATCAAGTATGATAAAGTTAATGAATTTTCTGTTTATCATAGATTTCACAGTAGGGTTGGAACAGCTGTAAAATAAAAACGAGTAAAAAAAAAATCGGACATTTATTATGAAATTTAGTTTATTTTTTATTTGTTATCAAATGTGTGTTATAAACTTGTGTAAAATGTTATGATTGGTGTTATATCATAAAAAAGGTGCTATACAATGTCTTATAAACTAATGAAATTATAAAACAATAATCTAATAAAAATAAGAGCCTAACACTTGTGTTAAAAATTTTCACTGACTAAAAACTATATAGAAAAAATTTTTTAAAATTAAATTACAATTAAAATTGACATTTTTTTAAGATTTGTGATTAAATATTTTCATTTTTATTTTTTTTTTTTAACAATTTTTTTTTTAAAAAATTATTTAGAAATATAAAATATTTTAAAATAATAAAAATTATAACATGTAATAAAGACTTTATAATAATTTTTATAGATAAAATTCACATTCTAAAAAAGATTTTTACCATAAAAATATTGTCTGGCAGTTTTAAACTGATTGTTTTATTAGGGTAATTAGAATTGATAATAAGAAATAAATTCAACTTTTTCCTTAATACGGAAAATTTTTCCAAAATCTTTCTAACACATCAAAAGTACTATATTAAACTTTTTAGAGATGTAATAACTTTGACGTCTGTTTTGATCAAAAAATTATTATAACTAAATATTTCTTAAACAAAATGTTTGTATTTATAAAAAAAATGAAGAGCTATAGAACTCAACTGTAAAGAGGGGTGTTCAGAAACTATTTTTTAAAAAATGATATTTTATGGAAAAAAAAAAACTAAATTTTTCGCGATCTTGAATTTACAATCATTTTTATCAGAGAGGATGACCCAATTAAAATCTAAAAAGGTAAGGTTAGCTTATATATTAAAAAAACCTTATATATATATATATATAAACTAGATTCCAAAAATTTGGACACAGTTTAAACAGTGGAAAGAACATCATTACTATACTTTAAATTCAAATTGAAAAGAATTTTGATTTTACCAACAATTTCATTTTTTGTCTTTTTTGTTTTGTTTTCATTTCCTTTTTTGCAGTTACGTAATCTGTTTTGTATGATCTGGAATTTTTTTTTCAATGGTTGATAGAAGGTTAGTGCCGAGTGTGTTAAATTGGAAAATCACCTACAATTTTTCGATGGTATCTTATCATTTGATCGATCAACAATGTTTGGTGAAATTTCAACAAATTTACCAATACATTTTTTGTTCCGCTCGTTTCATTATTTTGGACACACCTGTTTTTATTTTTGAGTTTTATATTGTTTTCTTTTATTTGGGTTAAAATGATTACTTATTAAAACATTAATACTGGGTTACTTAAATGTGGTTTTTTATTAGGTTTGGAAAAATACAATAAATTGGGTTTTTTTTGCCTATTTTTGATTTTGGGCATGTCCAAATTTTTGGAACAGGGTTTATATATATATGAAAAGGATACAATTTTAATATTCGGATAATAATTAATCACAGAGAGAAGAGGTTGTTAAGCTAACGGATATTATTTTCCTTTACTCATTTAAAGTCAATCAAAAAAATAAATTTATTAAATATTTTTTTAATTCAAAAATAAAATATATTTTTTTTTCTTTTTTAAAAGTTTGTATGGGAGTTTATATCTTCTGAAAGTTGAAATAAGTTAGAATTGTATTAATTGAAATATTTTTTCAAATTTTTCTTTTTATAAAAGGGCAAAAGAAAAATAATAATTTTTTTCTTCTGATCTTCCTGGATAAAGGATAAACAATATTTATGAGTTAATAGAGCACAAACATCACAGATTAGAATTAAAAACTTTTAAAGCATCTTTAATAATACAACATGAATATTCTTCATATTGGATTTTTTAACATATACATTTGAATGATTAGATCATTTTATTTTAGCAAAAAGAATAACACAAAAAAGAATTGGAAAAACGAATTAGAGACTATTTCTGTATTCAAAAAAGAAATACACTATATTGAAAAAGGAATTAATAAACAAAAAAATTTAAAAATCCAACTCTGATCACCCTCAAAAACTTTTCCAACAGCTTCATAAAAGTAGTTAAATAATTAAGAATTTAAAAAACGCTGTTCAGATAATTAAAGACGATATTAGTCAATTAGAAACATATATCAATTTAGTAAAATTAAATTTTAAATGCAAACGGGTGAAACTGAATACACTTTATAACTTTTTAAAAAGGGGAAAAGGAAAGGGATGGGCTACTAGAAGGAAACCGGAACACAAGAAATATACTCATTTTTTTTTTGTTTCACATCTTACCATTGTGGAAAAAAAGTTCAACACGGTTTTTAATTGCGAATTTTACTGAAAATTCAAAGTAAGATCAACGAAAAAAAGAATAAATAAATACAAAATGAAGTATTCAGCACAATAACAGTTTTTTTAATACTATCTTTTTCTATGGCTTTTTCTTTATTTGATTGATCAATTATAAAAAATTTATTGAAAAAATTTGATTATTTTTACAACCTCCAAAATCACATCAACAATTTCGATAATCAAGTAGATTTTAATTATATTCGTCGGATTGATTGAAAATAATATAATGGATTATTATTTGAAGTTAATTGGTTTCTTCTTTTGATTGACTTTACTTTTCATTTTCAGGTTCTATTAATGTTCCCAATGAAAAATTGTATTTCACTTTTTTTCCAAAACGGTTATCTCATTTCTAAATTGAATAATTGTTTTTGATATCTTTTCATTGTATTGATCATGATTCAATCATTCCTTATGAAATGCACTGTTACTTATCATTAATCCCCTTTCTTTCTTTTTAGATTTTTCTTGTCCTTAAAGTCATTTTCAAAAAAGTTTTCAAAAAAGTTTTCAAAAATAGAGCCATGAAAATAGTTCTATTGAAGTTTGTCAATAGTTTGATGTCCTTTTGAAAACCGTTTTTCTCACACTTTATTAAAATGTCACTCACAAAAGTACCTTTCGAATTATTTTTCTGTGACTCAAAAACACAAAAAATAAAAAAAATAAAAAATAAAAAAAATTAATATTTTGATGCAATTGTATTTTTTTTGTTTTTTTGGCATTTTAGATAAATTTGGACATCTTTTTGAAAGTTTGAAGATTAATTTTCGTTTATCAAAAAATTATTTAAAGAGGAGGGTGGGTGTTATCGGAAAAAAAAACAAATCAAACAACAAATTAATAAAGATAATGATTCTCTACCTATATTCTGCTTCTTCTTTTCATAAAAATTGATTTCAAGTAATAGATTTGTGTGATTGAACCAACAACAATAAGCAAAGTTGAAAAGAGAGACCACCATAGGATCCTTGAGTTTGTGCTTTCTGTGGTGTCTCGGTTTGCCTTTTCACGTGCCTTGAGATATGTTTGCAAGGTATGGACCTCTGTAACTTTCTCTCCAAGCAACTCTAAAAATCCTGCAAGTTCAATTGCTGCTTGCTTACCAGAAATTTCACCTTTTTTGTCGGTGTAGTTTGCAAAATCAGATTTTTCAACTTTTTTTTTGAGTTCACCTGCTTTGTGGCTCTCAAAGTTAAAAGTTACTTCTTTTTGATGAAACGAGGATCTTGAATTATCAAAGCAAAAAGAATAAATACCTTCCGTATTTGTTCTGAAATTATAAGTGCCTGTGGAAAATTGGATTTTTGTGTATGTATTTCTTCCAATGGGATCGGTTATCTGTTTTAAAAGAAATCAAAAAGAATTGGAAAAGAAGAAAAAAAAATAAAGATAGAAATTAATATTGACAAGACAAATTCTGAAATGCAAAAGTTTTTTTTTCTTTTTCTTTTTCTTTTTCTTTTCGAAACAAAAAATTTACACGGAATGAAACCATAAGATCCCCGCCTTTTACAACTTGAAAATCGACATGAGCATTTGTTGATGCTTCGAGCTGTTCATAAAAACATGTTTTTCGTTTTGGTTCAATTGTAAAAGTTAAAGAGAGTGTAGGAATTACACAGATTAGAAATATTGCTAATACTTTTAAAAACATTTGGGTTGATTCGAAAAAAATGAAAAACAAACTTACAAAAATCGTAAATTTATTGGAATAAAATCCTTGACAAGATGGAATTTTTATTGGTTTTTATGTCAGTATTCCCATTTAATTGTCTCAAAGATTTGTTCAGTGAGATAGGGTCTTTGTATTTAAAAAATAAAAAGGTCCATTTGATTTACAAATAGATTTAATCAATCTTTATACTTATACCATTTTTCCTTCTCATTGATTAAATTCATTAATTTTGTTAAAAAGATTTTCAATTTGTACATTATAATAGATTGAGAGCAGATATAATAACGATTGCTAGCTGAATGATTTACAAACTTAAATAAAATTATTTAAAGTAATATGAAGATTTAAGTAATAATTATTGTGTTTTTTATCGTTGTAAAATTTTATAATTGGGAATAGAATTATTTTTCAAGATAGAAATAATATTAAAAGAGATAATTTTGATGATTCGCGGTGTGTTCTCTGGAATTGAACAATCTATGAAAATAATAGTAAAATCTCAAAAATTAAAAAGTAATGATTTTATTTATATATTACAAAATTTTGAATTTTACTAACAAAAAAGATTCAATATCTTTATAAGAATAGTGAATAATAATAAGATATGGAAAAATTTTTTTAAAAATTTCTAAATCCAAGTTTTCGGGTTAAGAATAATAAAAGAAATTAACCCCATGTGCTTATCACTCAAAAAAAGAGTGAAGTGTTTTTTTGTTAGATATTTATTGATCTATATAGGAACTTTGTTACTGGAAACGTGTTTTAAAAAAAATTTCTCAATACAATTATTTTTGATAATTGAAATAATATAAACAAATAAGAAAAAATTAGAGTAATACATATTATAGAATAATAATTGCTATTTAAATTGAGTAAAACTAACCAATCTATAGATTTTCTGTAAAATTGATAAACCCAACTTCTGAGAGGATTACTAGAAATGCTAATTTTGGTCTAATATTCAAAATCAAGTGAAATTTCCAATAAAAATATTCATGATTTTTCTACAACCATATTGATTATTGTTTCATTAGCATTGAAAAAACACTTTTTGATTATGTGTTCCTTTGATCTTGAACTAAAAATAAATAGGAAATGCTATTTGTTATAAAAAAAAAAATAGAAAAAAAGATTAAAAATGTGAAACAAATATTTTTCAACTTTGTAATTTCCAAAATATCTTTTTTCTTATAATATCCATTTCCGCCCTTTAAATCCATTTATCCATTTTAAATATACCCCTTTGATTTGGAAATAGTTTATATCTTTATTTATTTTATATTTATTATGATAAAGAAGTCCTTAAAGATAATTTTATCAAAATAAAAAAAGTAAAAGAAAAATCATTAAAATACCAATATAAGAAATAATAATTCATTTACATGAAAAAAATTACAAACGCATTTGCTGTTGTTAGGTTTCCATGGATTTTAAAGAATTGGGCAAATCTTTGATTTTGCACATTCTTTTGAATTCTAGAGGAGCTGCCTTAGTTTTTTTTTTATTTTTGAAATTAATTGAAATTTTCAAAAATTTTCTTTTTATTTCTCAAATTAATAAAAACTGCCATTTACAGTTAGATTTTTTAGAGTTTTGTATTTAATAGTTACTATTAATTAATTTTCGTTAGGTTTTTTTGAGTTTTCTATTTTATTCGTGAAGTGTTCTAGGTTTTCCATAATTTAAAAGAATTAAGTTTATTCAAAGATTTTACTCCATTATTTTGAATTCTGGAAAACCTAGGCACTCTACAGCACTTGATGACACTTGACGATACCCCCCCCCCAGAATTTACAGGAGCTGACTAGATTGAAAGATGATCATAAATAAATAATAATTTCACAATCTGTGATTCATACAATAGTTTATGTTTATATTATAAAAACATCTTGTATCAAAAGGAAATTAAAAGAAAAATAATAATTCTATTCCCTAAAAAGTAAGAATTTAGTCAAATATATATATATATAAGTAATTCTTTTTATTACAGTCAGTTCCACTTTTAAAGACACAAACTTTCAACAAAATTTAAGATACAAAAAAATCTCAAATTAAGGCACAAACTTTGTAATATTTTTTTTTACAATTTATTTTACTAGAATGTGAATTTTGTGCCTTAATTTGAGATTTTTATTGTACCTTAAATTTCGTTGAAAGTTTGTGCCTTAAAAGTGTAACTGACTTTATTCAATCCATTCAATTGTAAAAAAAAATCTTTTTGTTTAAAAAAACAAGAATAAAAGCTACGTTTTCTTACAAATTTTGATAAATTATCAAAAGAAATAACCAAAAATGTTACCAAAATAACATTTGTTTAATAATTTAAAATAAAAATAAAAATAAAATATTGACAAATATACAATTTAACATAGAAAGCTGTCTTCTTTATTTTGTTGTACTGGATAAATCGAAAAAAAATTCCCTGGTTATCTGGGTGAAATTACTAGTTGGGGTGTAATTTGATTAAGTACTGAAAAAAATTGTTGATTTAAAACCCATTTCTTTGATTTTTGCTCAGACAAAAATGAAAAATTCGTTTTTTTTTTCTAAGAATTAACCAGTAATAATAGTTTTGAAATAATAGAAATGATAAAATTCTAATGAAAGTTGGTATTGATGAAATGTGTACCTGAACAAACATCAAATTTTCCAAAGATAAAAAAAAATAATAGTTAAATATTTTTTTGGGCCTTTTTCATTGGAATACCGAGCAATTTTTCTCAATTTATTGCCAAAAATAAAAATTGTTGACAAGAAGATATTTTATAAACAAATAAAGGACTTTTTTAAGAATAGTAAAACTCAATTTTCTTAAAGTTAATTTGGAGTTTCAAAAATTTTTTTTTTGAAATTGAATATTTAAAAAAAAAAATAAATACGAAAAAAAAGAAGAGAAAATTAAAAAGATACTACTGTCAGTTTCACTTTTAAGGCACAAACTTTCAACGAAATTTAAGGCACAAAAAAATCTCAAATTAAGGCACAAAATTTGGAATTTTTTTTTTTACAATTTATTTTTACTAGAATTTGAATTTTGTGCTTTAATTTGAGATTTTTTTTGTGCCTTAAATTTCGTTGATAGTTTTTACCTTAAAAGTGAAACTGACTGTAAATAATAAATTATTTGAGAAATTTTTAGATTATTTTCATAATAATCAAATATAAATTTATATTATTATATATCTTGAGGTAATCTAACGAATAACTGATTTTGATAAAATAACTCATACCAGCTTTGTAACACTGTATTTGAAATGAAAAGGCTAGACTTCTTTTTTTTTACAAGAAGATCTACACATTTAATGGTTAGAGAAAGAAACATAAAACAAAAGTCAATATGTTATCACTTTCTTAAATTTATCTTATTTAAAAAGAACTTTGATAAATTAAAAAAAAATCAAATTCAGAATTTTTCCTCTTGAATTAGAAATAAACATTGATCAAAAATATCTATTGGAACATAAAAATCAAAAAACTTTTAAAAAATAGAAAAAATATTGAAAATATTAAAGAAATATAATTCATAATTTAAATTTTACATAAAATATCAAGTGTTTTACAATCAAAATAGATTGAGGGGGTATTCTATTGAATATTGCACTATATGTTGTATTTGAACATGAAAAAAAAAAAAGTAGATGAGTTTTATTTTTTTACCAGGTTTTTAAACTCTAATCCTTATTATTTTGATAACATACACAAATAAAATCTATTTCAAAATCATTGGTACATTAAAAATCAAATTTTAAAGAAAAATATTAAAAATAATTGAAGTTATCTATGATAATATAAAAATTTCTATTTTAATATTTCGTTATATACTCAAGAGATATTTATTTTTCCTCTAAAAATAAAAATAAAAAAAAGTAAAAAAAAAAACAATTAAAAAAAATTGGGATATTTATTTTGAAATGAGCATTACAGTCAGTTTCACTTTTAAGATACAAACTTTCAACGAAATTTATGCCATAAAATAATCTCAAATTAATGCATAAAATTTGTAATATTTTTTTTTTACAATTTATTTTTACTAGAATTTGAATTTTCCATTTTAATTTGAGATTTTTTTATGCCTTAAATTTCGTTGAAAGTTTGTGCCTTAAAAGTGAAACCGACTGTACATAAAAAATAGAAATTTTAAAAAATTAATAAAACCCATTTTTCGATTCCTCTTCTATTTTAATAACTAAATATAATCTCTTTTTCATATTTGAAACCTAATTTTTCATTAATTCATCTGTTACTTCTTCCAAATTTTCATTTTTATTTTCCATTTTAACAAAATATTGTAAAAAAAATAAAAAAGAGAAAAAATGATTTATTTGCAAACTTTTCATTGTGAGAGGAAAAACTTCAAAATATTACAAATACAAAAGTAATTCAAAAATCAAATATAACATGGGCCATTTATTATAAAATTTAGTTAAGAAATTTAAGATTATTCAAACTTTCAAAATGAATAAGTGTGTCTTGCTTGTCCTAAATTAAACTACCTCTTCTAAAAACTGATAAATTGAAATTATTTTAATAAAATTTTTGGTTCAATTTCCCATTTTGTAATCTCATTTCTCAACTTTTTATAACAACTCAAGAGAAAGAACCTTACGAAGTACAACTAATTTTTAAAAATTTTTTTTAGTATTTAAAAGAATAAAATGCTTTCTTCAAAGTGAGTGTTAAAAAAATTCTTAAAATGGCTAAAGAAATAAAAATTTTCAGATATTTCTTTGAATTTATCAGAGTGAGCAGGAGATTATTTAAATTTTGAAAAATCATATACAGTCTCAAAAAAAAGTGAAATAGAATTATTAATTGGTAAATTTAATAGAACCTGAAAATGAAAAGTGAAATGAAAAGTTCATATCAATTAAAAGAAAAAACCAATTAACTTCAAAGAATAATTTGAAATATTATTTTCAATCAAATACAATTTAAGTCTCCTTGATTACCGAGATCTGATGAGTGTTTTTGTAGATCTCACAAATAGTCAATTGTTTTCAACAAAATTTTTGATAATTAATCAAATTAACAAAAACCATACCAAAAGATAGTATTAAAAAAATTGTTATGTGTTTAATCCTCCATTTTGTCTTAATTTGTTTGTTTTTTTTTTCTATCATTGATCTTACTTTTCCTTTTCTAGTATGTTCCCAATTAAAAATTGATTATAACTTTTTTCCCAAATGTTTATTCATTTTTTCTATTTTTTTCAATTAGAGAAATTCATATGGCAAATCTTGAAGGAGGTGAAGGTGAAAGTGAAAAAAAATCAACCAACGAATTGTCTACTTCAACAAAAACGTCAACACCTTCGGACATAACGCCAACAGAAATTCATGTACCTCAGCTTAATGTACAAAAAAATTTACAACAAAAACAAAAAGAGAAAAAATCTATACAGGATCCTTTTCCCACGATTAAACAACAAAATTCTTATCAATTACCAACAAACATAAGTAATAATAATAACGATTATAATTCTCGAGGAAGAGGGGGAAGAAGGTGGAGGGGAAGAGGAACAAATAAAGTTAGAGGAAAAGCAAGAGGAAGCGGAAGAAGAACAAACAAAGCCAGAGGAAGAGGAAGAGGAATAGGAAGGAGGAAATCACAAAATACTGTTATTCAAGTTCCAAAAAATCAATTCCCAAACCCTGATCTTTTAAGCTTTAGTAAAGGAACTGAAGGAGAGACAAAAGAAAATGGTGCATTTGATTTCAAGCGTAAAAGAGAATTTCCATCACTGAAAGATGCACTCGAAAAGGGGGAAACAATTTTTGTGATTGCAGAAATTTTAAAACGAGGGTGTGACGTGAATGAGATTTATGAAAATGGATCAAACCCTTTATTAATTGCGATTCAAAAAAAAATGAATCCAAAGATCATAAAATTGATGCTAAAATATGGTGCCGAAATATATTCTGAATCTGTTATTAAGAACTCTACAAAGATCAAAGATCCTCTTAACCAAGCAATTAAATCACATTATGCAATAAATATTGATTTTTTAAACTGTTTATTAAGAAGAGACCTAGCAAACATTGAATTTGAGCGTGTCAAATTTCATAAGTTTTGGGTACATTTTCGAATTAAAAATTTATTTAAGGGTGATCCCTGGTTTCATATTCAAAAATTACAAAAAAATGAAATAAGCCAATTCATCAAATGGGCATATTCTGGATTAATTGACAGTTTTGAGGTGATGAACTCAATTATAGAAAAACTAAATATTTCAGAAAAAAATTATGAAGAAAAATCAGGCAAATTTGGTTTATTAAAAGATTTGGAATTATTATTTGCAGACGAAAAGTCAAAGGATTTTACAATTGTTACTGACATTGAAAATTTTGAATTAAAATTCCATAAAATCGTTTTAGTGGCGCGTTCCAAATTCTTTAGAAACCATATTCTTGAAGGCAATGATAAAAATACATTTCTGATCACAAAGGAACTGAAAAATAAGCCGGTACATCTTTGGAAAAATTTAGAGTATCTCATTTATTTTGATAAGTTGAATAGCCAATCGCCAATAAAAATTCCTAAAAATTGGAAATCCTTCAGAGATCTTATATTAAGAACTAGAATTAGTACAACTTCGTCTATTCAAGAAAAGGTAAATAATAAAATAAAAAATAAAAAAAAATAATTGAGAACCCTTAACCAAAAAAATTCAAATTTTATTATCAAATGGCATACATTATCTAACATTAAAATTTTAACAACAAGTTTTTACAAAATTGTCAAAATATTTGAAAATTATCTTGCGAAAATTATTTTATTGATATTAATATTTTATTATTATTATTATTTAAATTTATTGGTAATAACTAGTATTAATTAGCTAATTTTCATTTTTCTTATTTTTGATTTTTTAATTATTTTTAATCCATTGAAATTTTTGTGGGGGTAATATAGATTTCTACAGTCCATAAAGAACTAAAAAATTTAAAAATAGAAATAATATAAATTAATTCAACTTGGTGTAAAACCTGAATTATTGAACATACATTCTTATATATTTGGTTTAAGAAAAGTTGGTGTGCCTTTCAGTCAAGATGCCTTAATTTTATTTCAAAAATATGGATCAAATAAGGTTTATAAAAAAAGAATCCAAAAATAGTAATTATTTAATTTAAAGGTTGAATTAAATTTTGTTCTAGATTTTATTTCTCTTAATTATATTCAAAAAATATTAGATTAAAAATGAAAATAAAAAAAAAACATTAATTAATTAAAAATAAGAATAGTATGACTTTTTCAGAATGATAAATAAATAACATTTCATTAGAATAAAATATTTGAATATGATCAATAATCAATCTTTTATTTATTTATTTTTTATCCTGCATTAAAATATTGATTTTGTTTTAACTTTTTGTTAATTGTTGATAATTATATTTTTGATTTTATATTTTAATTTTTAGATTTATTCTTTCATACAATTTAAATATTTTTTGAAAAAAAAATCAAAACTCTTGATTTGTGAAATTATTAAGTAGATAATTTTTTATATCTACATGATAAGAAAGAGATGAAATATTTAAAAAGTGTAAAATATAGCTAAGTTACTGGAAAAGATTTTGGAGAAAAAATATCCTATTAGGTAAAGTTTGTCAATTTGGTGATCTTTTGATTTTCAGTTTAAATTTTGAGTGAACTAACCTGTATTTTACAAATAAATTCTCTTTAAATATGTTATTTAAATTTATTTTAGTAGATTTTTATTAAAAAAATTTTACGATGATTTTGTTTAATTGATAACCGCAAGATTTGTAAATGTTCAATTTAAACCGATGTAAACAGGTGATTTGATTCTAATAACTAAATACCTTGTTCTTTAAAAGTCAAAAAATGGGGTACTTTATAATTTGGGGATTGTTTGAAAAGGGATTAAATTGCATTTCTTTGTTCAAAAACGAAGTCTACATCTAAATAGTGGAGTTTTATAATACCTAAGAAAAACTATTCTCATTTTTAAAAAATAAAAAATATTTATTGTCTCTTTTAAAGGAAAAAAGAGAAAAGAGATTATTTATCAAATATTTCAAAAAGGAGAAAAAAAATAACAAATTTTATGAAAATAATAATAATAAAAACATTTTTTTTTACTATGTCAAGTCAAAATTTTTAGAGGAATGTTCAAAATCATTCATTGTTGAGAATATACAGGTATGTGAAGGTGCATAAGCCTGATTATTTTAGTAGATATTTCTTCATAAATGTGGAATAAAATACAAAATAGATACTATTGGGGAGTTGTATGAAGTAGTTTACCCAGTAAAAAATTTAAACCAAATTTTATCTTGTATAAAATAAAAGGACAATTAAACTTCATTTTTTCTATAACTTGATTGGGATAAAATTTAATTTTGAGCTACATTCTACAATTTAAATAATAATAATAATAAATAAATAAATAAATAAAACCCCAATTCAAAATATTTAACATACCAAAATTCATTTTTTTAAAAAAAAGTCTTATAAAATCAATTATAGAAGAAATACTAAATTAGAATCATTCACTAATTGAAATTTTAACAATTTTTTATAAATTACAATACTCACAAAACAAGAAAATAAATAATACCCAATACAAATAAATTATTGGTGGGTTAAAAATTTTGGAGTTATGGGCAAAACAAAAAAAATTGAATTTGTAAAATTATTAAAATTGAATTATAAATAATATTAGATCAAATGTTTAGAAACAATGATCAAATTTTATTTGGGTTCTTAAATTTTGAACAACACCGCTTTAACTTGAATATCAATTGTTGAAAAATATTTGATCGGTGAAACAAGTGAATTAATTCAAAAAATGAAATGTAAACAAAAAAATAACAGATAAAATAATTATTTTCATATTTTACAAAAGTCAAAATTATTTCCAATTTGAATGGAATTGTATCATTATGATTGTTTGGAACATTTTAACTGTGTGGAAAATTTTGAATTTTAGTGTAGGTTTTTTTTTTATTATTTAAATGTAAACTTAGATCCTAATATCTCAAAAACCCAGAGCAACACATAAGTTTAATTTGTTCAATAATCACCTTTTATCATTCTTTATTTTGGTTTTCCTGTCAGACACAAAAATGATATTGTTCTAAGGTTAAGATTATATTAATCATCCATCTTGCAACTCACCCTTTTCATCTTATATCACTTCGAACAATATCAGATTTCTCGAACTTTCAGGACAAACTCATAAAATAACTAGTGATTGTTTCTTTATCATGTTAATAATAAGAAATATATAACAAATTGTATGTTCTTCAATTAAACTAAATTCCCAAAAATTTAGGCACGGTCTAAACAGTTGAAAGAATAACAATACTGCACTTTACATTCACTTTGGAAATAATTTTTATTTTACAAAATAGTTAATTTTTTGTCTTTTTTATTTGTTTTCATTTCCTTTTTTCCAATTACGTTATCTGTTTCCTTAGATCTAGAATTTTTTTTGGATGGTTGATAGAAAGTTACTGTTGAGTTTGTTGAATTGAAAAATCACATACAATTTGTCCATAGTATCTTATCATTTGATCGAACAACAATTATTGGTGAAATTTCAACAAATTTATGAATCAATTTTTTGTTCCTCATCTTTCATTTCATTATTTTGTACCCACCAATTTTTTTTTTTTGTTTTATATTTTTTTTTTATTATTTAGATGAAAATCATTACCTATAAAAACATTGATACTTTGTTACCTAAATGTAGTTTAATATTACGTTTGGAAAAATATAATAAATTAGTTTTTTTTTTGCCTATTGTTGATATTTGGGTGTGTCAAAATTTTTGGAATGGGGTTTATTTGTATATATAATTATCACTATATTTAATCATGAATTCAAATAACAAGCTGAAAATATGTTCAAATTGAACATCCCTATTTTTTGAAAAAAAATATATTGAATTATGAAGATAGTTATTGATAGACCTCTGAGTTTTTCTAGTTTTTTAATCCCCCCAAATACCTTTAACTTTTGCTTATAAATAATTTCTACACTTTTTTAGAGGCTTCAAAGATAATATTTTTGCATATTTTTCATTATTGAAATTGTTTATGAATATTATATTGCTTTCAGTAGTTTAGTTTGAAAATTACCTTTTATTGATTTTATTAATAAAAAATGTTTTTTTTTTTTTTATGGGATTTTCTTGGTTGAGTAAGTTTTTCAAAATATTTTCAATTCTTATTACCCAATGGAAATTTGGAAAATAAAAAATAAAATTAAAATGTAACAATTTCCTAGTAGGTTTGAATCATACATAAAAACAAAAAATAAATATAAATATAAATTAAATACAGTCAGTTCCGCTCCCAAGGCACAAATCGAATGAAATCTAAGGAAAAAAAAAAAAAAAACTCAAATTCAAGTACAATAATCTGAGACCCAAAAAAGAAATAGTTGACAAAAAAATCCTAAAATATGACTTATTTGGAGATTTTTTGTTTTGATACTTATATTTTGTGAAAAGTTTGAATTAAAAGTAGAACTGACTGTATTTTAATAAGTTTCAAAGAGAAAAAATATATCATAATCTGCACTAACAGCATTTGAATTGAGTTTTTGTGAAAAGTGTTATGGAATCAACTTATCTAGAATTTTAAAAATATAAATTCATTATTTTCAAAACCTCATAGTAGTAAATAATTAAAAAAATTGAATTATTTTTTAAAAACTTACTAAATCAAGAAAATCCCATAAAAAAAAAAAATTGTTTAAAAATAAAATCAATAAAAGATAATTATGAATCACCCAACTCTACTGTGTATTTATAAATATACTGGCCAAAGTTTTCATTCAGAGTTCCAAAAAAAGATTTTTTAAATTATTTAGCAACATTTAAAATTTTTAAATCTATAAAAAAGTTTTAAATATTAATTTACCTTTTTGAATTCAGTGTGCTTTGATGATTCATTTGAAATTCTGAGTTATGTTTTTATGAAAAGTTTAATGAATGATAGGATTCTTTTATTCTGTAATTGTCAGTGTGTTTGTTTTGTTTTTTCTACAAACTCAATACATACCATTATTTTATCAAATAAATTCATAACATTCAATTGTTAAAAACTAAATATCTTTTGGATTTCAAAAGATTGATTTATAGTTTTAAACTTCAAAAGATTGCACTAATTAAAGTGATCCTTGGTCACATTAAAAACCCTTTATCTGATTTGTGATCCTCAATAGTTCAACCAATACTATTTAATATAAAATTAATTTATCCAAAAGAACTTGTGGCTTTCTCATAAAAACAATTTTTCAAAAGATTAGGAAATTTATTCTCTTTCCGATCAATACACCTTTTACAGAATAGTTTTCCTTATTTTGAGTATTAACCAAAATGATTTTGGTAATTTTTAGTTTCTTTTTAATTTTTTTGTTATGATAAATGAAAATTTTGTTCAATTAATATTTGTGATAATTATAAAACCACATGAATTGAAAACAATAACCCCAAATCAGCAAACCCCTGAATAATTGAATCTAGACATTTAACATTTCAAAATTGACTTTCTTGAAACCATTTTTCTTCAAACTTTTTTTTTTTTAATTTTTGTTTTCTGATGACTGAACTCCGTTATCAAATTGTTATTGCTGGTCCAGGTAGTGTCGGAAAATCTGCAATTACACTTCAATTTATTTCACAGCAATTTATTCGGGACTATGGTAAAAAAACAAATTTTTTTTTTTTTATTTATGGTGTTTGTCCAAAAAACATTCCTAATAATAACTTTTCCCTTGGATAATCCAAACTTTCTTTTCATTTTAACAACTTTAATGTTTTGGTTTTCTTATAATTCTTCTTTTTCTTTTCTATGCCGATTTACAACAACCCAAATATTCTTGCCATGATTAAAAAAAATAATTTTTATGAATTTGTCAAAAACAACAGATCCTACAATCGAAGGTTTGTAAATTTTCAAATTGTTTCGTTTGATCCCACTCTATTTAATTCGAACACTAGTCTTCCTAACAATCTCGGTTTTGCAAAATTTTTTATTCTTATTCTTTCCTGAAATTTGATTAAAAAAAATAAAAAAAAAATCTTAAAAAAAAAAAACAAAAACAAAAACAAAAACAAAATGGATCAATAGAATGTTATAAAAAACACATTTATGTTGATAGTGAAGTAGCTTATCTTGACATTCTTGTAAGTTTAAGTTTCCTTTTTAAATAAGTCATTGTATTCCTTCTTTTTTTAACAATGAAAAACTAAACCTTTTAATTTTAATTTTTTTTTTTTTTTTTTTTTTTTTTTCCAATGAAATTCTTTCATTTTCCTTCTTTTTGAATCAAACCAATTCCTTTCTATTTTTGGAAAAACATTACCCAAAAAGGATACTGCTGGTCAAGAAGAGTATTCAAGTTTGAGATCTCATCATTTCCAAAATGGGGATGGGTTTTTATTGGTCTATTCAGTAGACAACAGAAAGGCTTTTGAAGAAATTGTAGATTTTCATGACGAAATTCTTCGAGCTAAAGATGCAGACTCCTTACCAATCGTTTTACTTGCAAATAAGGTATATTTGAAAAATTTTTTTTTTTTTTTTCAAATTTTTTTCTCTTTTTGAAAAATACAAAACAATTCCTGCCACATCAAAATTACTTTGAATCTCAACCAAAGCATCTTTTTTTAAGAAAGTGCTTACAGAAAGATTTTAAAAGTGTTTCTAAAAAAAAAGGTCTCACCTTTAAGACATGACACTTGTAACACTTTTCAAACGCAAAGTTTTACTTTTTTCGAATAATTAGACTTTTTTTTTTCGTTTTTTTTTTTTTAGTTTCTTTTGTTTTCTTTTGTTCCCTTCATCAAATTAAACCCTGGCTTCCCATTAAAAAACCCCCAAAAACATCACAAAAAACAAACAAACACAAAGATCGATTTACCTAAAAACAATCACGAAGTTTCAAAAAAAGAAGGAAAGGATCTTGCAGATAGTTATGGCTATCCATTTATGGAAACATCAGCTAAAAACGTAATCAATATCGAAGAGTCTTTTGCAGAATGTGTACGATCAATTAGAAAAGAAAGAGCAGCACTTGAACAAAAGTCTGGTGGAAAGGGGAAAAAAGGAAAAGGAAAATGTCTTTTGATGTAAATTTAATCAATCAATTCAACAACAACAACAACAACAACAACAACAACAAAAATGACAACAACAAACACTTTAAAGGATTTTCTTTCACAAGCATTCCAATTTCAAACTTCAATTGACAAAATCTACAACAGTATTATCATTCAATTTATTTTTAATTTTTTTTTTTTGTTCGAATAAAATGAAATAAACATCTTTATGAATTCTTAAGTTTCTTAAATTTTCCATAATTGATTTACTTTATTGTTTTTGGTTTTTTATTACACACAAATGAATTTACATTTCTAATTATGCTATCCAGTGAAACAAAAAATAAATTAATGATCAAGTCAAAATCAAAATATTTTTCATTTTTTAAGTATTTTCATTTTGGTTTTTCAAATTTGAAAATTTGGGTTTCACAAAAAAAAATACACAAAAAAATTGTGATAACTATCAAATCTTAAAACTAGAAATTTCACAAATCAACTAAATTCCATTTTTCAGATCAATTGAAAATATTCTTAAAAATTCAAAAATTTATATTCACATTGTAGAGATAAATATATATATATATATATATAGTTTAATTATGAAGAAACCTTTAACCGTTCTAATTGGGATATTGATTAAATTTTCCAAATCTATCAATTTTAAGCCTTGGTTAAATGTAGAAATTCAAAAAAATCACAAATTTTCAATAAATCTAATAGAAAATAGGAGAGACAATCTAATTTTGATATTAAATTTGAAATTATAATCTTTTCTTATCAATTTAAAATATTTGATTATATTTTAATTTGTGAAAGGTGTTTGATTATTAAGAATTGGATATTAAATTAACAGAAATTATTTGGTAAAACAATGTTTTCAAAAAGTTACCCAATTTAAGGGAGTAGTCATTTTTGAAAATAAAATGAAATCTTGTCAAGATCTTGAAAACTTTTTTTTTTGTAATTTGTGTTTCAACTTATGGAATGGATGAGTTAGCCTCATTTAAACAATTTATTGATTTGAGTCTCTTTTTTGAAATTCAAAATTTACATGTTTCCAATATAAAACGAAAAAAGGTAACCTATTATTTTGTTTAAGAATTAAGTTAATTCTTGAAAACTGGGAAAAAAAATTTTTCGTTTTATGTTGAAAAGTATTTTTTTCGAAAGCAAATTTTTTATTTGGTTTCTTTTTCTTTGATTAATATTTCAATTCAAATCCCAGCCAATAAAGCTAAATGAAGTATATGTGATCCAATAAATGAATGTCCAGTAGAAGCTTAA
The DNA here is from genome assembly GCA_027625915.1 of Anaeramoeba flamelloides. Classification (NCBI taxonomy): domain Eukaryota; family Anaeramoebidae; genus Anaeramoeba; species Anaeramoeba flamelloides. The sequence continues at coordinate 13,348,009 of JANTQA010000008.1, read as the reverse complement.
CTACAGTTTATCAATTAAATTGAGATCCGTTAAGTAAAAAAAAATTTTTCTCTCAGATTTTGAAAAAGTTGTTTTCTGGTTTTCAAAAATTGAAAAAAAATTCCAAAAAAATTTTCAATTTTGAAAAATTATTTAACAAATTGTTTGGTCTTATTCACAAAAATCCTTATAACAATTCAATTCATTTTTGGTAGAAAAAAAATGATTTTGAATTTTGAGGATAAAATTAACTAATTCCGAAATATCTTCAAGAAAATTTTTTTTTGAAAAATCGAATTTTGTCTTAATACAAAAACAAAATTTTAGAGTAAAAATTTTACATGACCTAAAAACTTTGATTATTATAACTACTATTCTTAAAATATTATACAATTATTTTTTAATCCGTTAAATATATCAATTTTTTTGGTTAACCAAAAGTTTTATCTCAAAATTGAAAAAAAATCTTTATATTAATATTACTGGTAACAAAGAAATGGTATAGTATAATAATGATCAAAATTGTAATAAACGGGCTAAAAAATCGATAAATTATGAGAATAAAAAAGAATTTAATAGTTTTCTTTTTCAGAAAAAATGGAAAAAAAAAATTGATCTCCCTAAACTAATTTTCTTTTATGGCTTTCTTAATCGATCAGAATTTTTTGACACTTGGGATCTACAAAATTTGTAAGTAGAGAATACCACCAATAACCTATTTTAAAATTTTGCCTTGTTGTCGTATAAGAATAATCCCTTAAATGAAATATTTTGAAAAAATTAGTAAAGGAAATCGATCAAAAGGAAATAAACTTTTTTTTTTATATTAAGAGTTCTGAAAATGATTCCATTTTTAGGGATTTTTAGAATCTCAAAAATTAAAATTTAGAATCATAAAATTAAAATTAATTCAATGGAACCAATTTTTATTAAAAATTTTCTACTTGTTAAAGTCACTTTGAAGTATATTTTTTTCAAAAACATTAAAAATTATGTTCTTCTGATCTTTTATTTATCAAAAAAAAGAATTTTTATTTGGTAACAAAACTTTATTAAAAAAAAAAAAAGGAATTTTTTGATTACATTTCAAAGTAAAATAATTTTCTTATCAGGAATCAACTTTAAAATATCACAATTGATGAAAATATGATTAGAATAAAAAAATAACAAGAAGATCAACCTCAAATATTTATTTTTTTTTTGAGAGAAATATTAAATTACTTTTGGAAAATAAATAAAAAAAAAATATTAATAAATAAATTTTGAGAATAATGTGACACCATGAAAACCCTAATGTAAACAAGAATTAATATTTGATTTTAGATTCATTATTTGAAGAAAAATGAATTATTTGATAGAATGGAATCAAAAAAAGAATTTTTTGAATTTATTTTCAAAAAAGAAACAAAATTTGAACTCTGTTTATAATCAAAAAACCAATACGAATTATTATAAAAAAGATTTATGAATACAATTTTTAATTTGTATAAGGGAAGGTTAATCTAAATCAACTTTTTATTTTCAGTTAGTTTTGTTCAATTATTTTTTGAGGTTATGTTTTTTTTTCTTGATTTTAGCATTTACCCAAGGTTTAAAATTCCAAGATTTCCAAATTTTAAACCATATTACAATTAGAAAAGTTAATATTCATACTAAAATTATTTAAATATTTCTTTTAAATTGGGACATAACCACCCTTTCACCCAAAGAAGATACACAAAAACAAAAACAATCACTTATTTAGAAATCAACCAAGATAAAATCATTTTTAAAATCAAAGAAATAATCAACTTTAGATCAGTGTCGAGATTCAAAAAAGAAATACCTCAACAAACATCAAATATCCCCCCCCCCAAAAAAAAAAAAAAAAAAAAAAAAAATAAATATGCAATTTTTTTCTAAACAGTTTATTGAACTTTCTGTTTAACAATTCTTAATTTCGATAGCGGATAAATATTACTGATGATACTAATTTTTTCATCATCCATTTATAAATTTTAACTTAGATTAGATAACTTTGATTTTCTTTATATTAATTTGGAGTTTCATTATTTTTTTTTCTGAATGATTTTTTTTTATTAAAAAAGAAAAGAAAAAAGTAAAAACAGTGAATAGATTAAATTAGAAAGAAAATGAAAAATAAAAAAACAATAAAAATTTACAAAATGGAAAAAAATTTTTTGATCTACATATTTAAATTTTTGTTTTGAGTCGATAAATTGATAAAATATCTAGATTCTTTTCTATTTCTTTAATAAAAAAAGAAACATCGACAAAAAGGAGTTCATTTTTTATGTTTTTTATACTTTTAATTAATCAAATATTTGATTTTACAAAGTTATTGAAAATTCCTACAGTTTGGATTTGATTCTAAATTAAAAAAGAATATAAAAACATTATTTGTTTTAATTCTCATTTTTGAAATTGTAAAACTCGCTTTGTTTACACATTTTTTGGTTGAAATACAAATAAAATTTTCCAAGAAAATTGTTGGAACCTCCGAAAATATATCAACTCATACTACATTGTTAATTTTTTATCCTTTTTTTTTTTGACTTTTATTATGCATTTTTTTTTTTTTTGAAAATTATAGTCATTTTATCGAATATTAGGATTTGTATCTTGTACCAAAATTTTACACAACCCCATTTTTATATCTAATTCACGATTTGAATTCAATATTGGGGTATTATCGATTCTTGTGATTATCAATAATATCAGAATTATTTAATATTAATTGTGATTTTTGTTAAATTTGGGATGAATTAATAGAAAGACGAACAAATACCCATTTTATTAAAATCGGAAACATCACTATAGTATTGGTGTTTTACACTAAATAAAAGAATTTCATCTTATTTATCCAAAGTTATTAATAATAAAAAAATCTTTATCAATTAAAAAAATTATGAAAACAATTAATTATAATACCAAAAAAAAGTTGAAAATATATCCCAAATCAAAATTTTTAATACACAAAAATTCAATATTTGAAAAAAAATCTTCTTTAAACAATCCAAGAAGAAATATCATAAAGGAACCATTCATAAATTGAAAAGTTTACAATTTTTTATAAAATATAATGTTAATAAAACAATAAATAAATCAAAAGTATGACAAAAATTCAGGAGATGGGATTGCAAGAAAAACCCTACTATTAAATTGGTTTAACTTTTATTAACAATTATTGATTGATCAAATGATTATATCTCATCATCAAATTTAATTTGAATTATTTTATTTTAAAGAAACCGAACTTTAAAATATTATTAATCGTTGAAAAAATATTCTGATCCCACGAAACAGATTATGCAAGCTAAAAAAAATAAACCTAAATACACACCATTAAAAAATTTACTGACTTTTATCATACCTTCAGCCTTTTCAAACTTTCAAAAACTTTCAGACCATTCACAAACATTTTAAACAGTTTCTAATACCTTTAAAGGGGAAAAGTTTTGCAAAAGTGATACACTTTGTAAAATTCCTGAGATTTTTTGTTATGTAAATTTGGGTAATATATTTATCAAATTTTTCCTTTTTGAAACTTCAATAACACTTTACACAAGTCCTTAAATTATTTCAACACCCCCCCCAATTAATACCCTTCACTTTAAAGTTTAAAAAAATCAATATTTAAGCAAATATTCCGGACAAACAAAAAAAAAATGTAAATTTCAAGTTAAATAACAATATTACTTCAATTATACTTTCAACCGAAGTAAAAAAGTGTATTTATGAATAATCAACACTCCCAAAACTACAAATTCTTGAAACTAGTATATTTATTATTTTTTTTATTCTAACTTGGATTTTTCAAAAGTCTTTAGTCTCGAAAAAAAAAAGGTTTTTTTTTAGGGGTAAAAAATTTTAAATGGACGTGATAAACATTTTTTGTTTAATTCAACTTTTAGATATTTATTTTTATAAATAATAACTAATAGTTTTGAAAACTATACTTTCATCTAATAAAACTGAAAACAGTGAAAAAAAAATAAACTGATAATAAATATTCTATTACCTGGATTTTGTAGGATTAAAAAGAATAGAATAAAAAATCTAAAAGTTTTTATTATGGCCTTTGAAATTCCGGAAAATATAATGTAAGAATAATAGGTTTCCCCGAAGTTGATATAATTGAGTTAAAATCAGAGATTTTTATTCAAATCTTTTAATCTCTTTAAAATTCTAAAGGTTTTTTTTTAAAAAAAAAATTGAAAAAAACCAAAAATTTGTTTAATTTTCGATTCATTTCAAAAATTTAAAAAAACCAAACAGAATTGTACGTCAAGTGCTCACAAATAACTAAGTTTTCTTGAGGTTTTCTATTTTATTTCGAAAATCTATAGATGTTCCAAATAAATAGAAAACTCAAAAATACCTAACGAAAATCTATTGATTTTACCTATAAATAGAAAACTCAAGTCAGATTCACACAACTTTTCCATGATTTATAGGAATCAAGTAAAAACCTAACGAACATGTACTAGGTTTTTTTTTAATTTAAAAGAATAGAGAAAAATAGAAGATTTTGCTCAATTATTTTAAATACTGGAAAAGCTAACGGCGGTTTTTTTTTTTTTTTACTTTTTGGAATAAAAAGAAAATTTTTGAATTTTTTTTATTATTTCTCAAAAGTAAGAAAAACATAACGGTTCTTATCTATAATTCAAAAGAATAATGTAAAATAGTTGATTTTAATCAATTATTTGCAATTTTGGAAAACCTAAAGATGATTTTTTTACTTTTTGGAATAAACCTAAAATTTATTTAATTTTCTTTTTATTTCAAAAATTAACAAAAAAGTTAAGAGAAAAATCAAAAAATAATATTTCTTTTCAATTTAAATATATTCATAACCCTTTAAGGGTACTATTCACTTCCTCTGTTTCCTCTCTAGTTAAAAATTATCTATCCTTAGAAAATTATATTATTAAATTGGATTTCTTTTTGTTCACAAAAAATAATTTAAAAAAAATTTTTTTTTTTGAAAACAAAAAAAATACTAAATATTTAAAAATCAACCAAAGTCATCTATTTTCAAAATGAAAAAAAGTAAAATTTAAACCATTTCTTATTTTTTTCAACATTCAGTGTAATTTATTCAATCAAAAACTTTTATTATTCATGATTTTGAAGAAAAAAATGTTTTTAAAAAAAAAACATTAATTTCTTTCAACTTTTTTAGAAATACCTTTTCTTAATTACTTTCTCTTTTTCAAGACTCTGTTTAAAAAAAAATTTTTTTCCCTTTCTTATTTTGTAAACTAAATAAGATATTCTTTGAATTATTAACTTCACCAACATGTTGTAATTGATAAAAAATGTTAGTTAATTTAGTTCCAATTCTATAGGGATAATTTGGTTGGGTATATACCCTCACTAGTAACCCATCTATTATAAATATTTATCAATTATGATTGCTTTATCCTTTTATTTTGTCGAAATATTTTGATTTTTTAATATTTTATTTTCAATTTGTTTTCAAATTATTAATTTTGAAATATTGTATTTTACAAGAAGTAAAATTTCTATTTTTTCATTTCTTGGGGAAATCAAAAAAAATATTTTTTAACTTGAAAAAAAAAAAAAACAGTTAAAAATGTTATTTTTAATGAAAAAACAATAAAAAAAAATGTATTATGTATTTAAATAAAATAAAAAATATTAATTTAGAACTTTGAAATTATCACAAATAATAAAAATAAAATCCAATTTTCAATTTTAAGCCGAATACATTTTGAAAATACTATTAAATAATATTTATTTAAAATTATACTTATGAAATAGAACTTACATTATTGTAATTCTTGTTGAGATCAACACTGAAAAATTTCAATGTTTTTATGGGATAAACTTCATTTTTTTTCAAAAAGTTCTTTTTCTCAAAAAAAAAACTAAAAAATATATACAAGAGTCTGGTTGAATTCACCTGATCAGGGTTTATTAGAGTTTCTTTTATTATAATTTCATGTTTTTATAGGATTCACAAACAATAATCTTGTTGAAAGAATTATGCCTAAAAATCTTATTATGAGCTTTCAAATACTGAAAGAAATTCCTTATTGAATCTTGATATTCTTTCTGAATAACAAAATAATTTTGTATTGCCCAGAATTAAACATTTACAAAGATAAAATTTTTTAAATAAAACAGTGGATAAAGTTAATAATTTTATTAATGTGAAAAGAAATGAAAAGAAGATACAATAAAAGTTGAAAAAAATTGGGATTAATATTGTCTCGATTATCAATTGTAAGAACATGTTTCTTATAAGAGGGATTCTTTGGGTTTGGTGATAATTGGGGGTGTTGGGCCGCATCAAGCGACATAATTTGCTAAACCAAGTTTGCGTTTGTAGCTGTGTTCTGAAAAGATATTTGTTGAAGATTGATATTTTGGGGGATAATCTTTTGTAACATTTTCAATAAGTTATCAAGTGAGTTTTGCTTTTCAATTTGCTCGCTCATTTGTTGTACTTTGGAAACCAAAAGTTGGTTTTCCTTTCGGAGTCGGGTGACTTCTTGTTCAACCTTTTTTAAGTGTGTCTTTTTCTTTTGTCTTGATTTTTTTGCAGATTGCTTATTTCTTTCTCGTCGCAATTTTAATTTTTCTTCAGGATCAAGAATTTTTTTTCTTCTTCTCCACTTGTTCGGTTTTTGTTGCCTTTCTTTTTCTTGTTCGTGTTCTTTTGGTAACTTTTAAAACTACTTTTTTTGATCTTCTTTCTTTTTTTAGATTTTGGACAATTTCTTCCAAACGATCAACTTGTTCGTTTGTTGGTACGCTTAGAGAATCGTTTGGGTTTGTTTTGTTGTTGTTGTTGTTGTTGTTGTTGTAGATTTGGTTGTTCATTGGAAATGTTTGAATATGATTAAAAAATTTTTAAAAAAATTTGAGATAGAGTTTGTTGGTTTATTTAAAAGCAGGGTTTGTTGTTGTGAGCTTTTTGTGGTTCGTTTTTTTGAAAAAGTTTTCCAATTCAAAAGAGTTTATTTTGGGTTTGAAAAAAGTTTATGGTTTAATATTTTGAGGAATTTGAAAAAAAATGAATAAATTATTTTTATTTAAAATTTTTAATGATCTTGAATCTCGTTTCATAATAACAGAAAGTTTGTTTCAAATCCATTGACTTTTTGTCCAAATAGATTTGTCCTGTTTTATTTCATTTTTTAAATTAATGTCATGTGACGTCAGTCTCATTTCTTTGATTTATCAAATTGATTTGGTTTTTTTTGTTTTTTTTTTTAATTCTAAATCAAGAAACGAGATTGTTATTTTGGGTAAACAAGTTTTCCAAAAATTGCAAACAAGAAGAGGTTTTTATCAAATTGTTTGAAAAATTTATTGATTTGTGACGTAAGAAAAATTTTTTTTTTTATTTTATCACTCAGATCTGAAATTTTTGTCTTCTCAATCAAACCTTTGATTGAATTTAAACTAATCTCTTCCCTTTCAACCTTTATTCTTGAATTTTCTTCAAGAATTGTATTTTAAATTTTCGTCTTTTGGAGATTAATTTGAAGACAAAAAAACTACAATATTTTGGTAACATTTTTTTGATAATATTATTGAAACAAATTCAAAATCTATTGACACAAAGATAATAAATAACCCAAATTGGATAAAATGTAAAAAGTTATTTTTTCAATTAATTTCTTGAAAATTTTTGAAATATAAAAAAGAGTGATCAATTAGAGAATTTTTAACTTTTTAAATTGAAAAACATTGAAAAATACATAATCTTTTCTTGTATTGTTTATTTAGACTTTAAAACAAAAATAATTCTATAATATTCATCAACCGAGAAAACAATGTAAATTATGTGATCTTTTTAACGAATGATTTTATTAAATGTCTTTGAGTTTCTTTCAGACATTTTTGATTATTTTTCTTTTTGCTATTTCTTGCAAAATAAATGGAACACAATTTTCATTCAACTTTCCAAAAACAGATTTTATAAATCATGTAACATTGACAAATTTTTAATACTTAAAAGAAGGTTAAATTATTAATTTACCTTTGAGAGTTGGAGGATTTTTGTATCCTTTATTTTAATTCTTGAGAGGAAATTTTACTGGAAAGTCAAAAGAAAATTTTGATCTTTTTTTTTTACTATTAAGAGTTTATACATATATATATATATATATATATATATATATATCAACATTGTGTTGTAATTAAACAGGATTTACTTTTGATATTATTATTTTTTGACCTTTCAAAAAAAAGTAAAATATAATTTTCTAAATGAAAAGCTTATAAAAAATGAAAAGTCAAATTCAATCAAAATAGTAAACAAATTAATTTTTAAAAAATATAGTTTATATACTCAAAGGATCTTTAAAAATCAATTTAAATGTTCTTTTTAACAAAATGAATTACCTGGGGATCTCAAAAATGGTCAATTTTTAATAATAGATTAATTAAAGTAAAAACAATTTCTCGAAGAAAGTATTAAAAAAATTAGTATTGTGATTATACCACTATTTTGTCTTTTAGGCTTTATTTTTTCTTTTATTAATAGAGCTTTTATTTTTTCAGTTTCTATGATTGTTTACAATGAAAATTAGTGTTAAAACCTTTTTTTTTACAAATTCACTTCCGCCCCCCAAAACGTTAAAAAATTAAAATTCCTTTCATAAAGAAAATAATATTATTTCAGTTTTCTCAAATCTTTTTTTTTTTTTTTCAACATTACTTGAAAATCACCAAATTTCGGGTTCTGTGTTATGAGAAGAAACTTTGATGAAAAAAAAGTTACCTTTCTTAATAGGAATATTGTGAACAATTTGAATATTTTTCCTTCTTTATGTTTTTTTTTTTAATTTACTTACAGTCAGTTTCACTTTTAAGGCACAAACTTTCAACGAAATTTAAGGCACAAAAAAAATCTCAAATTAAAGCACAAAATTCAAATTCTAGTAAAAATAAATTGTAAAAAAAAAATTACAAATTTTGTGCCTTAATTTGAGATTTTTTTGTGCCTTAAATTTCGTTGAAAGTTTGTGTCTTAAAAGTGAAACTGACTGTAAAAAAAAAATAAAATACAAAATTTATTTACTATTAGAATCAAAAGATATTTGAAATATTAAATTTAAACAATATTGTTCGATGTTGAGATTTTAAAAATTAAAGATTTGGTGATTGAAATACTGTGGTCAAATTAATATACTCATACAAGTTTAATATGTGTTTCAATAATTAAAAGTGTATTTTTTTTTTTTTTTTTTTGTTATAAAAACCATTCACATTAACCGATCAAAAAACCTACAATAAAAAACTATTAAATTTTGTATTTATTTCTTGAAGTTCTATAATTTAAAAAGATATTCCAAAAATGAATAATCAAATTAGAAAATAATTCTTAAAAAATAGAGATAATATTGGATAAAATTTTTATATTAATAATATATATTTCTTATTCATTCGCAAATATAGATTTGAATAAATACACAATTAGTGACCAATTTCAATTAATAAAACTCTTCTAAGAATTTTTCTTAAATAAAAATATACAGGAAAATAAGATTCGAGAGATTTAGTTTCAAAAAACAATTAGATACCAGAATTGCAGTATTAATCTTATTGTGTGAATATCAAAAAATTAAAAATAAATTTAAAAAAATAATATTTATATAATTACAATTGTTATATAATTTTTTTTTGAGTATATTCATCACACATTATTTATTATTCAATTAAATAATTTAAAAAAATGAAATTATTCTAAAAGATCTACTTACTTATTACCCAAATAAAGGAATTGGTGTTTATAGTCGGATACATTATATCCAATTAAGCCAGTTCCACTTTTAAGGAACAAACTTCAACAAACTTTAAGTCACAATAAAAAGCTCAAATTCAAGCACAAAATTCAGATTCGAGTAAAATAAATTATAAAAAAAAAAAAATTACAAATAATGTGCCATAATTTGAGATTTTTCTGTACCTCAAATTTCGATAAAGTTTGTGCATTAAAAGTGGAACTGACTGTATTATTTGGATTTATTACTCATTTTCTCTTTGAAAAAAATCAAGTACTAGCATTGCATGTACAAAATGTTTGCGGATGATCTAATTTTATTTCTGAAAGGATCATTAATAGAAATAAAAATTCAATTAGAATATATATATATATAAAAACTCCATTTCACTCAAAGTGGCCCAGCGAAAAATAAAAAAGTCATTTTATTTTTAAGAACCAACCAAACTTAGATTGTTTAGAAATACGAGAAATAATTAACTTCTTATAAGAGTCCATAATTATAAAAGAAGCCCCTGAACAAACCATAAATTTCAAAAAAAAAAAAAATGTTAAAAAATTTTTTGGGCCCCATTCATTGGAACATCTCTTTTGCAAAATTCTCAATTTCTTTAGGAAATTATAATTGTTGATAATAAGATTTTTTACTTGTAAATAAATGAATTTTAAAAGAACATACAAAACTTAACTTTTCTTAATGTTTATTTCGTTTTTAAAACATTTTTTTTTCAAAGTTAATTTTTAAAAAAAAAATAAAAAAGAAACGAAGAAAAAAAAAAAAAAGCAAAAAGCCAAAAACAAAAAAACAAAATTTTACAAAATGAGAAAAAATGATTTTGATCTAAAAATTGAAAATGTTAATTTGATAAGAGTAATGAATTAAACTCATAGAATGTCTTCCATTTCTTCAATAAAACTGAACCCCTTTGACTGAAAAAGAGTTTATATATATATATATATATATATATATAGAATATGGCATTTGAGGTTGAATCCCATAATTTTTTATATAAAAAAACTTTAATTACAAAGAAAATTTTATATCCTGTTATTTAAAATGAGAAAAAAACTCATTAAAAGTTTAATTTTGATAAAATTAATACCAATTTTAGAAAATTAATCAATATTTTAGAACAAGAAAATTTCTCATATGAAGTAAAAATACATTTTGTTAAAAATCTATATTGCATAGCCAATTATTATATTGATTAGAAATATCTGATTTGATAAAAAAAGATTTTGAAGATATTGATACTTGTATTAATAAAAAAATTACTAAATTTTTATAAATAAACCCACATTTCTAAACTTATTTATAAAATAGAAGCAAAAAGTTCCTGTCTTAATAATGATATATAAAAGTAGATTTAAGATAATTTAAAAATTCCAAATTCTTACTTTTGATGAATTAATTAATTATCTCTCTTTAAGAAAAAGGAATCGGATAATAATAATTAGTATTCCAAAAAATTAAAAGAACTCGAAATTGAACTAGAAAATTTCATAATTAAAAATTTAGAAAATAGGAAAAGTTGAAAATGTTGTTATATTGATTTCAACTCTAGAAATAAAAAGAAAATTTTTACAATTTTAATTTAATTTACAAATTAAAAAAAAATGACGTTAGCTTTTCTGGAATTCAAAACAGTTGGGTAAAATCTTTGATTTTACTCTATTCTTTTAAATTATGGAAAACTGGGACTCAAAGGCACTTGAGAATACTTGTCATTAGGTTTTCCAGAAATCAAAAGAATAGAATAAAATCTTTGATTCTCCCCAAATATTTTAAATTCTGGAAAACCTAGGGGCTTGGCGGCACTTGAAGAAACCCCTCAAAAATATTTAAAAAACATCCAAACCAATAAAATTATAACAAACAGTTGTGTTCTAAATTACAACCATACACCATTGTTTTTTTTTCTATTTCTTAAATTAAAAAAAAAATAATGGTTTTTTTTTTCAGAATTCAAAAGAATAGAGTAAAATAAAAGATTTAACTTAATTATTTTAAATTCTGGAAAACCATAATTCGGTTTTCTGGTGATTTTCTATTTTATCTGTTAAATCTATTGATCTTCCAAATAAAAAAAACTCAAGAAAACATTACCAAGTTTCTTTTTTATTTCTCAAATTAAAAAAAAAGTTAATCTTTTTTTCCTAAATTTAAAAGAATTAAGTTAAATCTAGGATTTTTCTTAATTTTTTTAAATTTTCGAAAACCGAAAAAAAAAAAAAAAGATTTTAAAATGGAAGGGTTCAAATTCAATTTTAAAACTTAGAAATTTTACAATACTCTTAACGGATTGTATTTTGTTATGAATGAAAATAAATCAAAATATTCTGAAGTATATAAAATAATAAATAATTTGGAAATCATTGAAGATTTGTGATAATTTTCTTTGGGACTACCAATCCTATGAAAATAATTGTAAAATTTGGATATCTGGAGTAAAAAAAAGTAATATATCTAAAATATAAAAAAATAATAAAATTTAAAAAATTATAACAAAAAAAAAGATCCAATTATTACTAATTAGCCTTAGTGGGTAATAGATTTATTTTTTGGTTTTGTATATATTCCTAAATAAAAATGTAGGAATTAATTAAGTGTTAAAAGCACAATCAACTTCCGTAGAGTCTCAGAATTTAAAATAATTAAGTTAAATCTTTTATTTTACTCTATTCTTTTGAATTCTGGAAAAAAACCATTATTTTTTTTTTTAATTTGAGAAATTAAAAGAAAATTTACTAAAAATTTTGAATGAATGTCTCAAATTAAAAAAAAAAAAAACATATTTGCAAATAAGAGGAGTTAATAATAACACCCTTAAATATATTGAAAAAAAACATAAATTTCATAGATATTCAAAAAATATTAAAAAAACCAAGAAAATTAGGAAAACTTTTGAACATTTTTCATTTCCTAATAGAAAATTTACTTAAAATGTCAACAACTTTTTCTTCTAAAAATGACTTTTTTATAAAAAAAAACTCAAAAATAGAGTCTTCAACTTTCCACTTTTCATAAGAAAAAGTTTTCCTTCAAAGCTGCGAACCTAAATAAATTTTTTAACCAATTGTCTCAGGCTTTCAGTTTTTTATAGTGTTTATTCTTTGAATATTTCAAAAAAAAATTAAGAACCAAGATGGAAGAAAAAGTTGATTGGCCCAAAAGTAAAAAAGTAATTCAGATTCAAAATTTTAAGAATTTTTATTTTTTTTTCCAAAATAAAGTAACGTAAATATTAAAAAAAGTTATCAAATCAAAAAACATACAAATAATTCTGATTTAACAACAAATTTATACAGTATCACTGAAGACATCAACAATAACATACAAATAATTTCAAAAAAATACAGATCATTATTTATGTTTGAGAAAATGTGAACTAAACATTTTTTTTCATTTTTGTTCTTTTCTTTCCTTTTTGTTAAAATCCCCTTTTCGTCAAACAAAAAAACAACAAAAAAGGAAATAAATTCTCATCAATTTTTCCTTTCGAACTTTTTCTAACAAATCAACTGTTTCGTAATTAACAACCTTTCTTTTTTTTATTTAAAAGTTTGTTTCTTAATTTTATTTGTGTTCAGTTTTAAAAAATAAAAAACAAATAACGAAGAAATTAAAAAAACAATTTTTGAATTGATCGTTGAAAATAGCCAGTCGAAAGTTCACACAAAATTACCAACAAATGTTTACCTCTAGCCCATTACCATTATTTTATGAATCACCAAACAAAACAGGGAATTTAAAAAACAATACCTCTGAAGAGGTTCAATGGGAATGGACAAAGAAACAAAATTTGCGATCTGTCACTATAAAGCAAATCGACAAATGCTGCCTTTCAGACAACGATCGATATATTTTGGATGGTTATGTTCTTGAAAGAGTCTTAATCGTTGCAAACATCACTTCGATAGAAAGAAAAACTACTTATACTTCTTATATAATTACCGATGGGACATCTTCAATTACAGCGATTGATTTTGATGAAAAACGATTAAAAGAATTCGAAAAATCCAATCAACAGAGCCAAAGCAATCAAAAAACGAAGAACAATTCTAATCATACAATTGGTGCTTTAAACCAGACCCAAGATTTGAATCACGTTATCAAAATCTATGCGGAAATTAAAAATTTTCTTAATGAAAAGAAATTGTTTATTGAAGAGCTATTTCATTTTCATGATCACAACGAAATTACTTTTCATTTTTTACAAGTGATCCAACAACATCTGTTTTTTCAAAATAGGTTACAAAGCCAATTTCTCAACAAAATGGGAAAGTTTCGTGATCAAAATAATGAAACATTTTATGATCTGACAGATAATAAACAAGATAGTATTGTGTTTAAAACTCCAAAAAAAAGTACAAAAAGTGTCTTGGAATTAAGAAGAATCAAACAAAATCCCTTACTGTCGAAAATCTATCATAGGAAATTAAAAAAGAAATCAAAATTATCCCAAATTAGCCCTATTCAAAATTTACAGAAGAAAGTCAAGATTCAGTCGGTTAATATGAATATGAACTTGAACAAAGATCGTAATACTGTTGTGACAAACACAACGGTTACTACTAATAATAATGCTAATGTTTATAATCTTAAGAGTATAAACAGATTTAATTTACATCAAAATACTCATAATTATAATGATAGTTTTTTACAAAAATTAGTGATTAATACTCTTAACAACAAAAAATATAAAAGGGGATTAATGATCGAAGAAATTGCAAAAGAGTTGCAATCAGATCCCTCGTTAATCAAGCATTCCCTGCAAATTTTACATCAAAAAAATCTGGTGTATTTTGAAACCAATACAAACCTTTGGAAAACGTTTTGTTAATTTTGTAATTTTATAATAATAAACATGAAAATTATATTTCAAATTGTTGAACTATTATTTATGATATAATTAGGATAAATTATTGTATATCTATATTCATTAAGGAATTTATCATATATAATTTTAATTTTCCTGCTTATTTATTTGTTTTCAAGTTTTTTTGAAAATATTCCTTTTAATAAATGTTTTAGATATTGAGTGTGTTTAAAAATATTCAAAATCTGTTTAACTGGTAAAGTTTATTCTTGGAAAATATAACTCAAAAATTGTATTCTAAAAAAAAAAAAAGAAAACAAAAAAAAATCATTTTATCCAATTTTCAAATTTGTTTTTATTAAATTTCTTATTTTAAGGACTACTTTTGCAATTGAAAATCAGTTTTCTGTGTGTTCTAATCTATATTTAGAGGTTGGTAAATATCTCAAATTTTTTATCAGCAAGATCTAAGAAGTAAAAAATTACTTATTTTAACGAAATGAATCTGCCCTAGTTTCTGTGATTTATGTGATTTTTCTTGTGTATAAAAAATTTAAGAGAAAAGATGAGGAAAATTGACTTTTTGAGAATATTTCCCTCTATGCAAATATTTTAAACCCTGGTTCCTTGTATAGTATTTTCTATGTTTTTTTTTAACTTATGGGGATTAAGCTGAGAGTGTTTTTTTGAAAAATGAAATAAAAGTTCAAAATGGAATACATTTTGATGAATTATTACTTGTTATTTCCAATAAATTATTAATTTGATAAAGGGGTGGGGGTGGGAGTGGGGGGTGAATGGGTTTGATTTTATATTGAATCCATTATAATTCACATATCGAAAATAGAAAAAGATTATTGTTTCTCAGATGAACCCAATATTTTGTTTTTTAAATAAAAAAAAAAACTGAATAATTTTCTCAAATTTAATTTTCAGAAACAAATGTGAATTGAAAAAATCTTCAACCCTTTCCAAAATAACCATGATATAATTTGATTTGACCCACAAATTGTTTTTAGAGAGAAACAATTGAAATAAAAAAAATTATTTAAAAATTAAAAAGTGTTTGGGGTATTTTTTAATGGGTTATTTTCTTACAAAAGCGAAAAGTGTTAATAATCTCATCAAATGCGTTTTTGTGTAATTAAATACAAGGAAAAACAAAAAGAACCAAAAAGATCAAAAAAAATCATAATTCCTTTATAATAATCAAAAAGATATGTTGATATTATGTAAAAATCCCACTTAACTGAAACATTCAAAAAGATTAGACAATATGATTTTCAAAAGTTGAGATAATTCATCAAGAGTGTTTAAAATGATCATCATTGTTTTTTTTTTCTACTAAAAAGATGATTATTTTTCTTTTTCATTTTCAAACTAATTAATAAAGTTGTTCTAGTTTATATATCTCAAAATTTTAGTTGATTTTTCTATTTAAAATGAAAAGTAAACTGTTTTTTTGATCCAAATTGGACAATAGTTTGGTGTCCTTCTTTCACAATTTAAATGAGATTGGATTAAATTCTGATAAGGTGATATGATGAATTGTATAAGTTGCCGTTAATTGGTTTATGGATAAGAAAAATTCAATTTGAGAGAATTGTTGGACCAGCCTTGATTTTTTTTGTAAATTCTTTTAATAATTAAAAAAAATTTGATAAATATTTATATTTTATTTTATAAAATACTAGTAGTATTAAATAAATAAAAATTCATGGGTTTTCGTTTCTTCAAGATATTAATTAACAGTTTTTGTTGTAAAATAATCCGAGTGCTACCACTCTCAAAAATCATTAATAATTTGTATTTTTAGAAATCTGTTATAATTCATTTTTATATACAATATTAATTTCATCTCATTAGAAATCATTTTGACTATTTTCTTAAATACAAATTATATTTTTAAATTTATTAGTCCTTTTAAAATCCTTTTCAAAAATCAAAGTATTATTCACATATATAACAATTCCAGATAAGAATGATTTTTACATAAGTTGTAGAATTTTGTTTTTAATTTATTTTTATTATAAACATATGAATATCTGTTTAAATAATTTGTGAAATTTCTTAATTTTAAAATGGAATTTGATCGAACCCATTTTAAATATTTTTTGTTGTTAGGTTTTTTTTTAATTTAAGAAATAAATTGAAACTTAATTAATTTCCTGTATATTTCTGAAATAAAACATAAAAGGGCATTTAAGGGATTAGTGTCACGGTAGATTTCTCTATAATCAAAGAATTTTGTAATTGGGTGCAAATGATATTCCTGCACCATGTCTCAAATAGCTCTAAAAAATCAATTATAAATCTTATTGCACAATTAATAATTACATTTTTTACTAATGATCATAATTAAAAAATTTCATTTTGATAAAAATTTTTTTAATTCCTTTTCCAAATCGAAAAATTAGAAACTCAAAATAAAGTATTCTGGTATTTAATAATTTAGATTTAGAACTTCCAAAAGTAACTATTTTTATAATTTTTGAATTTCAAAGATTAACTCAATAATCATCAACATAAAAGCACAAAGACTGATTAGTTTTGTTTGTTTTTGATATATTGATACTTATAGTATCAATATATTTGCATGATTTGAGAAATAATTTGTCAAAACAATTTATACCTTAATTATTAAATTTTTAAAAAAAAAAAACGAATTTTTTAACAACTAATCTACATTTCGCCACAAATTTAAGAAAGATATTTTACAACTTTGGAGTCTGAATATTGATAATTCAACCTTTAAATTTATGGCGAAATGCAGATTTTATTCTAAAATTATTGAGTTTTTTACTAATACATAGATTATGTTTAATTGATGAGATCAACAAATATTACTACTTGACTAATCAATTTTTTAGAGACATTTGAACCATTTAGCACTAATGTGGTTACGTTACAATAACAACATACTTTGTTCCTAGGCTTCTCCTTGGTAGACGCTAATCCCTTAACTTCGCCAGAATTTAAAAGAATGGAGTAAAATCTTTGGTTTGTTTTTCTAAAAAGAAAAAAATTGCTGTTATCTTTTCATGGGTTTTCTATTTATTTGGGACTTTGATAGAATTTATAAATAAAACAGAAAACCTCAAGAAAACATAGGACACTCTAGGACACCCGATGGCACTTGGTTACACTTCGCTAATTTCTAAATTTTTATTTACTAATTTTAATAGAGAGTCATAATTTTCTTTACTATTAACTAATCAGAAGATAAATAATGAACCTTTATTTTGAATAGGTTTAAATATATTATTCTTGATTATTTTTTTTTAATTGACTTAATTT
The DNA here is from genome assembly GCA_027625915.1 of Anaeramoeba flamelloides. Classification (NCBI taxonomy): domain Eukaryota; family Anaeramoebidae; genus Anaeramoeba; species Anaeramoeba flamelloides. The sequence continues at coordinate 13,330,147 of JANTQA010000008.1, read as the reverse complement.
TTTAAACAAAATTTCCATAATTTTTTTGATAGGAATGCGTAGTCCCAGAAAAGGTTTATATTTGAATACTCATAAAGGAGATCAGCCAAACAAAAAAAAATTATAATTTTTTCTGGTCTAAAAAACAATAAAAGACAAAAGGAACCTTAGGAATCAATTGAAAATAGTCGGAATAGCAAGAAAAAAGTTCCAAAATTTTAAAGATAAAAACAAATTTTTTTTTATTGGAAAATATAAAAAAATTTATATTACAATAAAGATCAGAAAAAATATTAAAGGCCAATGAAGAAAATTCATTAAATCGCCAAATAGTGGAATTTTGTGAAAAAGTTGCACTTTTAAAGATTTGCCTGATACCTATTAATTTTTGAAAATTTCCTAACAACACCAAATATTTAAAGAAAACAAATGGTGTCCAGTTGGAATTAAGATGATTTTCAGATAATTTATTTCGAAAGAAACTAAAAAAAAGATTATTTTCAAAAATGGAAAGTGTTATATGACAAATTTTCTGAGTTATGTTTTATATTCTTTTTCTCGTTTCTATTTCATTTTTTTTGAGTAATAAACAATTGTTGGTGAAAATGTTCAAGATGTTTATTTATACTGTCATTTTCCAATTATAAAATGAAAATTTTTTTTTAAAGTTTAAAAATGAATATTCATTAATATTGCTATAATCAAATTAGTGGAGTAAAAATTTAGTGTAAGGGTTCAACGAAGGAAGTTTATATTATTGTCAAAAAATATCATTTCTAAACGATGTTGTAAAGATCTTTTGATTTTCTTCAACTCATAAATTAGAAAAATATTTAGGAATGTGAACTAAAAATTTATATTTTTTAATTGGAAAACCATAGTATCTTTATTGATTTGGAAACAATCAGTTTGCTATGTGACGAGTTTGGTCTCCAAGAACGAAAAATGAGATACTTAGAAGTGTTTTCAGATTAGGTTGAGGAGTTCCAAGAATGAAGTTTAATATAATCTTAGTACTATAACAATATCATATTCTGAGTCGGGAAGGGGATCCAAAACCAAGAATTAAAAAAGGTGATTGTTGAACAAACGAAACAATATGAGATTCCATTTATGGTTGAAACTCAGGATCTAACTCAACATCATTAAAAACAAACAAAAGTAAAAAACAATTATTCTTTATTCTAACTAATGCTTTGAATAACTTGCTCTTCAAAGGAAACTTTTTTTTTCCCTAAGGAATGATTGCAAAAAATTGAAATGAAATCACAAATTCGTTCAATTGGAGACAAATCAGGTTAAAATTTTCAAGAGACTAACTTAATTGCAAAATTTACACTATGTCATAAATATCCTCTTTTATTACACATTGTTAAAAATTCCCAAAATGTAATCAAAGATAAAATCCTTCTTACCTGGTAATCTTAATAGTGAAATAATTTTGAACATTCCTCTAAAATTTCTTCGGTTTAGAAAATAAAAAATGCTTTTTTTTTTTCAAAAAGTGAATTTTTGATTTTTAACCTCTTGAAATTCTTCTTATAAATGGTCTCTTCTCTCTTTTTTTTTTGAAGAAAATGTAGAGTTCAAACATTTTATTTTTTTTTTTTTAAAAATGATATTGCTTTTTTTTTGGAAGCAAAACCAAAAAACACTGTTTGGTTTTTGCTCATTGTTTTCTAAAAAGAAAGTGAATTCATTCAATTTCCAACCATTATGAGAAAATATCAAGATCCTTTTTTTTACTCAATTTGAACAAATATTTGGCAACTTTGAACGAAATTATCTGTTCAAATATATTAACAGAAGATTTGAGCCATCTTTTCGGATTTGTGTGAGATTTAAAATCTCTCAAAATAATTAGTTAAAGTGTTCTAAAATAACTCAAAATAACATTTTGAAAAGATAATTTATTAGTAAAATGCAACCTATTTTTCTCAAATTGAATCAGAATAAAGACAATCAGAAAAATATTCAAACTTTGCCTAATTACTGATAAATTCTAATAAATTTCAAAATATTTTTAGTTAAATTTCCATTTTTATAAATCTTCAAACTGTTTCTTCTCAAAAATTCCAGGACCAAGAATATTTTGAAGAACAACTAATTATCGAGAGTTTCTTAACACTTGACTTCATAAAATGCTTTATTCTAAGTTTGAGAATAAAAATTTCAAAAGAAAAATCAAGTAAAAATTTCCAAACCTTTATTGCAATTTATCAGTATTAAAGGATTTCACAAATCTTAACACATAAACTACAATACTATATTAAACATTTTTGAGAGAATATCTCAATCTCATCTATTTTGATCCATTTCTATTTTGTTATTTTTTTGGAAAAAAAAAATTAAAAAAATTCTTTGCTTTATTCTTTATAAACTTTCTCCTATTTGTTGTAAATTTAATGGAACAAAATTTTCATTCAGCTTTACAAAAAAAGAGTTTATAAATCTATTAAACTTTTGCAATTTTTAATTCTGAAAAGAAGCCTAAATTATTCATTTGCTTTTTAGAATTGAAGACTTTTGATGATTTTGTTAATTCTTGAAAGGTTTTTTTTTTAAAAAGCTGATTGCAAAATTTTGTTCTTTTTTATTTGAAAATTAGCAATTAGAATTTGTAAAAACGTTTTACAATTTAGATCTTCCAAATAAAAAATAAAATAGAAAAAAAATAAAATAGTAAAATAGAATATATTTTAAGAAAAATCCATTATTTTTTCTGTCACATTTACAAAATTTCATTAACTTTAAATATTAGAGGAAAAAAATTTTCATCTACCTAACAAACCAATATTTTTTAAACCATTTTAGAGGAAAATAGCAGAGAAAAATTTTATTTTTTAATATAGAAAAAAACTTGAATATGGCAAAATTTTGCGTGTTAATATTAAGTTTTACCAATTGATTTAGAGTGAACCCCCCCCCCAGGAATAAACATGAATGGTTTCTTATATAAGCCTTTGGTCCTCCAATTCAATTGTTTATCAACACATATGTGAGAAAAAAATCAGGTTCTGAAAAATAAAAATGTAAAAAAAACTTGTTAAAAATACAAAATTTTTCATTATGATTTAAACAAAACTATAACTAAATTATTTTGTTTCTGAAGAACAACAACCTAAGGATGTTTTGGCAAAAAGGTATTGGTTATTTTATTTTTTTTTTTTATTTTTTTTTCATTTATAATGAAACAAAGTTTTCTTATCTTATTATTAATTTTGGTTGTTGGAATTTTTTCCTATCAACCACTAACCTCTGATCACGAAGTTGAGTTCAGTGTCTTTCTTGATAAATTCGGCAAAGACTATAAAGCCAAGGAAGAACTTGATTTTAGAAAGCAGATTTTTCAACAAAGACTCAACGAATTACACGAACACAATTCGAATCCTAAAAACACTTGGAAAAGTAAGATCGCTTAATTTTTTTTTTTATGAAAAACACTATTTTTTCCTCTTTTTTATTATTTTTTTTTTTTGGATCTTTTTTCAATTTTTGTTATTCGAGTTTTGGGTAAGTAGTTTTGTGTTTTAAATTTTACTTTTTGAAAAAAAGGTGAAAATGAAATATAATTTAAATAATTTTTTCCAAAGTTATTTTCTAAAATTCATGTGAAAAATATCAAAAAAGATCGAACTCAACACATTTTTTTAATGTTAAAAAGAAGTTAAGTCAGTCTTTAAAATGTATATTTAAGTGACTAGTAACTATTATTTATTTTTTTATACACCAAAAGTAAATGGGAAATTCTTTAAACAATTATACAAGTATTAAACTTGATAAACAATCTTCATTATCAACTTTAGAGAAATGAGTGAACTTTTTCAAAAGAGTTCATTTTTCACAATTAATTTTTCAGTTGAAAGATCTGTTCCCTATTTTTTCAATATTTTGTTCAAATTTGAAAAAGAAAAAAATTGCAAAACATTTTGATTTTAAAGAAATCTTACTTTTAGTAATTTCTGAGAGTCTGTATGAACAAACAACTTGAAATTTAATCTTATTTTATAAATGCAAGAAAAAAATATCAAATATTTAATCCTTTAAGATAAGAAAAATTTGATGCTTTATTTTATTAATACTATTTATAGAATTTCTTACAATTTAAAAGATTAGGCAATTTTCTTGACTCAAATTATAAAGAATACCAACAGAAAACTGTTATTATTAAAATTAGATAACATATATGATTTTTTAATAATTTGAATTAATTTTATTTTCTTGAAAATATTTAAAAAATTGAGAAATTATTGTCAAGTCGATTTATTTGTCTAATCTTTGTGTTGTTAATAACTAACTGGAAGAATTAAGAATGGGTTATTAATTATTGATTCAAAAATAATCAAATTAAAAAGTATTTCTTTTGATTATAAGTTGAAATTTCCAGGTTTTTCTAAAAATTTTAGGTAGATTTTTCTAATTGTTTGGTTGTTTTTCTAATATTTTGTTGTTAAAAAAAAAAAGAAAAAATAGATTTGGTCTGTTCTTTGAATCAAAAAATTATATTTTTTACAAGTTTAAAATAATTATTGTAAACTTTTTAAAATTTAGTAGATTTTTTATATTGAATTATTCCAAAACACAGTGATTTTATTTTAAAAGTTTTTCTTTGTAAATTTCCTTTACAGGTAATAAGATTTCTTTTTTCTTTAACGAAAATAATTTTTTCTTAAATAATTTGGAAATATGTTGAGATTTGAGCTCATCAATAATCAGAAAAATGGATTATACATATAAAAAAAAGAATTTATTTTGGAAAATTGCTGTAAAAAAAAGTTTAGTTCTTTTGTGGTAAATCAGCTTTTTTCCTTGGTTTATGATTTTCAAGATGTGTTATTTTTTTTTTTTTTTGAATTTGTTATTAAATTTCTGAAGAGGTTTGAAGTTTACCAGTTCCTTATGAAGCATTAAATCCAACTTGAATTTACATTTACCATGATAAAATTTGATTTAACATTTTATTAGATTTTTTTTTATATTAAAAGCTGGAAGTTTCTACTGAACTCACTTTAAAAAAATTTGACTTAATTTCTGAAATATTTACCAAAGCTATTTTTAGAATTAAAATTGATTTTTAAGATTTATCTCAAGAACTTGGATCCAATTTAATTTAATTCAAAAACCTGAATCATTCGAAATATTCCATAATTAGGATCAAAAAATCATTTTAGGTCTAATTTTTTAATGAAAAATTAACTAGATATTTTTTGATATGAAAACTCGAAAACCTTGCTAAAGAACACTAAAATGAAAAATAAAAATAATCACGATTTTCTTGAACTAATTAATTACTATCATTTCAAACATTCTCAACAAACAACTCGAACTTTGGAAGCCCCACACTATCTATAATTTTTAAGAATTGGACTAATTGAATTGTTACGTTTACGCTACAAATCAGAATAATAGGAGCTTTTTATAACCCTATTTTTTTTCATTTTTATTATTATTTCTATAAGCTGATCATTATTGATTTTATATTTAATCAGGATCGAACAACAAAAAATTTGATATTTAACTGCTTAAAATTTGAATTGAGTTGAAGTCTATTTCTTCAACATTGATTAAATCAAAAATAGAACTATAATTATTAGTATTATTATTAGAATCTTACGATCTTGTTATACAGCTCTAAATAATAAAAAAAATTATAAAATATGTTCCCAAATTAGTTTCAAAAAAAAATTAAAAACCACGTTGGATTATGAGGTATCTAAATATATTGAACAAAAAGTAAAATAAATAAGAAGATAAAAATCCTCGTATATGTTTGTTCATTTTGAACTTTCATATTTTAATATCTTTACATAAACAATTTATAATACTTGTTTCAAAATAATTCCTATTATGAAATAAAAAAACAATATTTATATATTTTATTATTATTAAAGAGAGGTGATTCAACAAATTTATCTACTGTTTACCCAAAACAAGAAATTTTATTAGAGTTTTGTAATTATATCATTAATACTATAGTTAAGATTATAACTCATAGTATAGCTTTTTTTTTAAAAAAAAAATGAAAATAAAATATATTATTTTTTCAACATAAGAAATCAAAAAATAAAATAAAACCAATAATAATAAAATAAATAAAATTATTTTTTCAATCTTTCTATTTTCAATTTTCTACTTTTATTGAAATAAACAAAAAAAAAAAAAAAAAAAAAAATTAATCATTTTAGAGGAAATAAATCATTTTTCTGATCTTACTGATGAAGAATTTAATGCTATATATCTTTCGAAACATACCAAAATTGATGACGAAAGAATTAAACCTTTAAAACAAAAAGAAATCAAACCACTAAAAAGTTATCCAACAACTTTAGATAATAGGGATACTCATTTTGTAGACATAAAAGACCAAGGCCAATGTGGATCCTGTTGGACTTTTGCATCTACTACACTTGTGGTAAATATTTCAAATCGAATAAATTATTTATATATCTATATACTAATATAGCTATATAATTATATATAAACTAATATATATATTAATGATCTTTGGTTTATCTTCAAACAAAAAAAAAAAAAAAAAAAAATACAAAATTTCAGGAATCATCTTTATATAATCAAAATGGAATTCTCGTTGAATTATCTGAAGAGCAAGTTTTGGATTGTACTTATAAAGACCCTGGTGATGGATATGTTTCAAACCCTTGGGATAATTGGGATGATGGATGTGATGGTGGAAATGTTTATCATTCACTTACATTAAATAGAGACTATTTAGGAGCTGTTTCAATGAAAGATTATCCCTATGTTGGCAGTGATGGGACATGTGACACAGGATTTACAAAACTCGCAACAGTAAATAGCGCTGATCCACTCTCCTATGTTGATAGTGGAACTGAAAGCCAAATCAAACAAGCATTGTATGACTATGGTGGAGTAGCTATTGTTGTCAATGCTAACGGTTGGAGTTCGTATGGCTCTGGTGTTTATCAATCCTCTGATTGTAGTGGGAATACAAATCACGCTGTAGCTTTGTCAGGGTATGGTACAAAGGATGGTGAAAACGTTTGGATTCTTCGAAATAGTTGGGGTAAACTTTCTAAAATAATTGATTTTTGATTTATTAATTATTTTTTTTTTTATTTTTTTTTTTTTAGAATTATTAAAGAATGAATTTATTTATTTTATTTCATTGTGTTGTTGAATTCATTCCAAACAACTTTTCTTAAAATATTTATCGTATTATTTGTTCTTATTTATTGACATTTTATCCCAAAAATTATGTTAAATAAAAAAAAAAAAAAAAGGTTCTGGTTGGGGTGAAAATGGATACATGTATTTAGCAAGAGGCATTTCAAGTTATGATGGAGTAACCTGGAACGATGGTATGTGTCATGTAAGAGAAAGATATAGCTATTTGCAAAAGACTTTAACAACACCCTTAGAACAAATGGATGATATTACAGGCTTTTCGTGTGCATATGATTCGTCCACACAATTTACTTGCGAATGGACAGTCACGGGAGACGATAGCACTTATAAAATTTATTGGTATACAGACGACAAAGAGGAAACTAGTTCAGAAAGTGTCTCATGCCAATCAAGTGGGAAATGTTCTGTAACCAAGACAGTTTCACAAGCAGAAGGAACAAATGTTGCTGTAAGAAACTTTATTGAAACAAGCAATTACTTACAATATGGGCAAATGACTCAATGGGTGACAGTTTCCGAAACTGGCAATAACTCACCAACTTATGAAGGAGGAATCGTCGATCAAAATGCAGCATGTGATCAATCTTTTACCTATACCTTTGCAGCTGACTGTTTTAGCGACCAAGATGGGGATACTTTAACATACTCTTCAACTCAAAATGATGGATCTGAATTACCTAGCTGGCTTACATTTGATGCAAGTGCTCGTAAATTCTCAGGAACTCCATCTGAAAGTGAAAAAGATATCGTTTACACTATCAAAGTTATTGCCAAGGATTCCTATGATGATCAAGCCAGTGTTACTTTCAAACTTTCAGTTAATGGAGAGAACAACAATCCACCAACGTATGAAGGATGCTTAGTGGAAAAAATTGCTGTTGTGAACCGAACCTTCACTTACGTTCTTGAGGACAATTGCTTTGATGACGAGGACGATGACGAATTATCATATACCTCAACACTTGATGACGGCACAGATTTGCCAGATTGGTTAATTTTCCTTTCTTCAGAAAAAACTTTCAATGGAACAGCTCCTGATGAAGAATTATATAATGATTATTCAATTCAAGTTCATGCTCAGGATCCTTCAGGTGAAACCGTTACTGGTGACTTTACACTTAAAATAAGATTAACAGATACTTCGAGCACTTCTGATTCTTCGTTCACAAAACCATTATTTTTAACTTTATTTATATTACTATTACTTGTCTGGTTTGAAATTTAATTGGAAAATGGATTTTATTTTATTTTGCTCTTTTTTTTTTTTTCATTAATTTCTTTCTTTTTTAATTTAAATTTTGGGAACTTGACTCCTCAAAGTCTTTTATTAATTTTTGACTTTTTTAATTTTAAAAGCTTTACTTTTTTTAAATAAGTTCATATTAATAAGATTTTATATTATTTTTTTTAACTTTTTTACTTTTAATTATTTAATTAATATTTTTTTAAGATCAATTATCTGAATTTATCCTTCAGGAAAAAAATTGTCAAATTGTTTTTAATTGTAAAATAATTTGACAATTTTTTTCAATTTGAGACTTAATTTCCTAAAGGGTAATTCTCTTTTCGTTTCTTCTTAGTATGAGGCTTTTTTTTAAGAAAATATAGTTAACTATAAAAAAGTTGTTAATATTAATTTATTTAATTTTAGAGAATAGGAAGTTAATAAAGAAACATTTATCAAAATAAAAGTTTTGAAAAATAAATCAAATATTAAGAAAAAAATAAAAATATCATTTGAAAAAAAATAACTAAGAAACAAATTTTATTTTTCAAAGGTATTTTTACAACATTTTTTTACATATTTTTCGTTAGCCTGTAGAAAAATGGAACAAAAGTGAAATTTATATAAAATTTTTTTGGTGTAAATTATTTTGTAAATCAATTTTTCTTTTTTTTTTTATTTAATAGTGGAAAAATGAAAAACTGAGAAAAAAGATAAAAGTTTGTAAGTGAGTTATTTCAAATTTTTATTTGGTTATTTCAAAGTCTTTGTCAGCAATATTTATAGGAAAAAGGATAAATTTTGATTGGGTTCAATAAGTAGATATTTCTGAGGGATCTTTGATATAAAAAAATTTTAGCTGGAAAAATAGAGTACAGTCCATTTCAAAATCATTGGGACATTAAAAATCAAATTTTGAAAATAAAAATTTTTATAAATTGGATTTATCTATTATAATAAAAAAATTATTATTTTAATATTCAGTTTTATCTACTAGAAATAATTGTTTTTCATCTAAAAATATAATATAAAAAAACAAAAAAAACAAAATCAAAAAAAATATACCCAAATATTATGAAATTTAGTTTATTTAGATCTAAATATTTTAAATTTGTTTGAATGAACTAATGGTGATGAGAAAAATTAAAAATCTATGGTTTTGGAAAATTTTTCATTTTGTACTCAAGTTGATCTTATTATATGTTTTTTCAACAATTATTAATTTTTAATTCATCTTTTTTTTGCTACTACTCATAACAAGCTTTTGGATAACAAAATTGGAAATCCAAGTAAAATACAAATAAATATATATATATACTTTCCAAAGTTTTTAGTAATACAATAAATATCAGTTGAACGATTAATTTTCTCAAAATATTGCATGGAAAGGAATGAAAATAAAACGAAGAAAAAGAAGAAAATAAAGCAAACAAAGATAAGAAACATCATTTTATTTGTTTATTTTCTTATGATTTGATTTGTTATATTATTTATTTTTGTTGAATTAGTGGTAAATTAAATGAATAACATATATCATATCTTTACAATTGAATGTTATGCATCCCCATAATCCAAGTACATATAACATAAAATTTTAGCCATTTAAATCAGAAAATCGTACATTTTGTTGAAATATTAATGTGTCTAGATATTTTTCAAAGACTTTGGATATTCCAACTACAACAATAATGTTTTCCAAATAACATATATATTTTTTTTATTACAGCCCCTGTCGTTACAAGAGGGAGTATTCATTCAAAATAAAAATCATAAATAATAATTTTAGTAGAAAAAACTAACCAAAATAACTGGAACACCCTGAAAATGAAAAATAAAGAATGATCAAAGTTTAGTAGTAATCGAGTTATGAACAGAGTCACCTACTTAAAATCAGTAAGAATAATCAAAACAATAAAAAATTTTAGATAAATTTATTCTCTTTAAGCCAATTTAATAAAGTGTGAATCAAAATTTTTGTAAGGGGTGTTACTTATAATATCACTACTGGTGTCTAGAGAACGTTTTTAAAGAGAGTTTTGTCAAATTTTCTTTCAGTATTTGTTAAAAATCGTCAAATTAACGTGATTTGAAAAAAATATGTTTGTAGTTACTCTAGTAAATTTATAATATGATAAAGAAAAGATTGTCGAAATTTCAAAACCTTTCTATGAGACTTGCAAAATAATATTAGCAAATATCACAACCGCTCTTCTGTTTTAAGTAAAGTCTTGAATTAAATATTATTCACCTTTATTTTTTTCATTTTTATAAAATAAACCAAAAATGGAAAATTATAAAAATTGTCCTAAATGTCAATCTGAACTTCTTGATGAGTCTGACAATAGAGTGTTTTGTACAGAATGTGGGTTAGTTCTTGAAGAATCTACAATTCGATCCGAAGTGACCTTTACGGAAGGTCCATCGGGTGCTCGTTCAGCGGATGGTCAATTTGTTGACGAAAGAGGATCTTTTCGCCAACAGTCTGGTGTTCACGAATACACTTCGTCTAGGCAACGTGTTTTTTATGCTGCACAAAGAGAAATAGGTCTCTTATCAGACAAACTCAATGTTCGATTATTTTCAAAACAAGCAGTGGAATTATACCTCCATGCATCAAGAAGTGGATTTGTTAAAGGAAGAAGATCTTTAAGTGTGATGGCTGTAGCTTTGTATATTATTTGTCGAATTCAACAAACTAGCCGTAAGCTTTTTAAAGATACACTCATTTTATTTTATTTTTTTTTTTTTTTTTTATTTGCTTGTTTTTTTTTATGTTCTTTTTAATCAAAACAACCCCCAAAGAACCGAATTTTTCAAATGATAACAAAAATCAAAAATGTCCAAAACTACATTTTGAATTGATTGGGTGAATATAATGAAATAGCATTAAATTAAGAATCGAAAGATTCAAAAAAAGAAATTTTTGAGTAAATAAAACTCAAAAAATTAACAAACCAACAGGACTTTGAGTTCTAGTTTTGTCTACTAAGCACTGGTTTGAAATAATTAAAACCATAGATTTCATGAGCTTTCAAAAAAAACAATGTTTTTTTTTTTATTGGTCTTGGATTGTCAATGGAAAAAAGTTTTCACTTCATTTTCCGATTTTTTACCACAAAAGTTTTCAAAGAAATAGACTGTAATTTCTGATCTCTCAATTGATTTGTTTGACCTCTTTTTTGTTACGCTTGTGGTTCTAACAAATGACTAAAGAATCGTAAATGAATTATTTCAGAATGGAAAAAAAGATTAATCAGACATAAAATTTAATCCCTTTTAAATTTCAAATACCAATATATTATTGATGAAGTGTAAAATACACTCTAGTTGCCCTTAGACGAAATTTCCCTTTCAGAAATTTAAAAGTGAAATCAGAGATTTCACCATGATTAATTAATGATAATAATTTCAAACTATCACAGTTTAAAATTAATTCACTAAAGTTTATTTCTTTCAATTTATTGTGAAAAATTAATCTATCGTTTTTATAGGAAGGGAATACCCATAAAAAGTGATTAATGTCTTTTGTTATTTCTTCATGCTAGTATTGTTAACCTTAAGGGATTAGTACTCTACGACAACAGTGTAAAATTTTAAAATATGTTATTGGTGATATTCTTTCCTTCAAATTTTGTATTTAAGTGTCAAAAAATTCTGATCGACTAAAAAATCATGAAAAGATTATTTTTTTTTCAAAGATCAATTTTTTTTTTCCATTTTTTTTTAGAAAAAGAAAACCTTTAAATTTATTTTATTACTTTCATTATAACAAGGATTTACCCTAAATTATTACCATTTCCATCATTATTATACAATAACAAGTATATGTTACCAGGAATATTAATAAAAGAATTTTTTTTCAATTTTGAGATAATTCTTTGAGTTATATTTAAAAAAATGATTTATTCAACCAATTTAAAGATAATTATATTAATTTAAGAAGGATGGTATTAATAATTAAAGTTTTAAGTTCATTTAAAAATTTAACCAAGAAACTTTGTTTTTGTTACAAGATGAAATTCGATTTTTCAAAATAAAATTTTCTTGAAGATATTGAAGAATTAGTTAATTTTATCCTCAAAATCCAAAATCAATTTTTTTTCTACCAAAAATTATTTAAATTGATATACTGAATTCTTGTGAAAAAGACCAAACAATTTATTTCAAATATTTTTCAAAATTGAAAATATTTTGCAATTTTTATTCATTTTTTGAAAACAAAAAAACGACTTTTTTCAAAACTTTAAAATAACAAAAATTTTTGTATAATAGATCTAAATTTAATTGAGAAATTTTTGCGAAAGCTTCTATCAAAATTTCATATTTATTTAGGCACATATACCTCAATTAGTTTTATTGGTTGAGATTTGAATTGAAATATTAATAATCAAAAATCATTATTAATAAAAAATTTTCTTTCAAAATTAAGAATTTCCAACATAAAATGAAAAATATGTTTTACCATTTTTCAAGAATTAACTTAATTGTTAATAAAAATAACATGTTACTTTTTTTGGTTTTATATTGGAAACATGTGAATTTTGGAATTCAGAAAAATAGACTCAAATTAATAAATTGTTATGATGAAGTTAACTCATCCATTTCATAAGCCAAAAAACAAATTATAAAAAAAAAATTTTAAAAGATCTCAACAAGATTTCATTTCATTTTGAAAAAATACTACTCCCTTAAGTACAAAATTTTTTTGAATTTTTATTTATTAACAAAATTTCTAATTCAAAATTTTTGGCAAACCAAAATTCAATTTTTTTTTTATAAAAAACTTATTAAATAAATTCTTTAGAAGAAATACTAAATCCGAACCTCTAACTAATTGAAAGTTTAACAGTTTTTTATAAATTACAATACCCACAAAATAAAAAATAAATAATTATCAAAATAAAAAAATGCTTATTTCCAAAAATTTTTAATTGTTGAATTTATTGTTAAGGTTTAAATGTTAAAAAACACTTGATCTGTTAAAGAGAGAATTTTGAAGTGACTAAATTTGTTTCTTCGAATTTAAAGAGTGTCTAAAATAGACAAGTAATTAAAAATATTTTCAACTTAAGTTAGTTTTCTAAAATATAATAGAGAATCCTAGAAAACAAATATTTTCGATTCAAATCTTAATTTTTTATTATTGATTTTTAATAAAATAAAAATTTAACATACCATTAGATTTACTTTTAGATTTTGCTGATGCGATTCAAACAAGTGTTTATCAATTGGGAAGTATTTTTTTAAAATTAAGAAGAAAATTTCATATTACAGACATCAAAATTGTTGATCCATCCCTTTTCATTCAAAGATTTGCATCAAAACTTGAATTTGAAAAAGATAGTGTCCCCATTGGCAACACCGCTCTACGTATTATTACCCGTATGAAAAGAGATTTTATCCAAGTTGGTAGAAGACCAGCCGGGGTATGTGGCGCAGCGTTATTTATTGCTGGGCGTATCCATGGATATGAAAGGGATGTTGAAGAAATAGCTGAAATTGTTTGTATAGGCTCAAGTACTATTCAAAAAAGATTGGTGGAGTTTACACGCACGCATTTTGCAAATATTAAAATTGGAGACTTTTTAAAAATGGACATTAATGATATTTTAAAAATCCCACCTTCAAACCCACCAGCATGCCTTTATAATAAAATAAAAAAAAAAAGGGAGAGAGAAAGAAAAAAAAAAATGCTGATCAAAAAAATTAAAGAATTGACTCAACTCAAAAAAGGTGCTCGTTTACAAAGAAAAAGAGCTTATAAAGAACAGAAAAAGAACAGAAAATTAGAAAAAAAGGAATTGAAAAAAAAGAAAAAGGAAAAAAAAGAAAAAGAAAAACAATCAGAAGAATATAATAAAATTCTGAATAATATTGAAGAAGAAAAGGAAAAGGAACGGGACAAAGAAGAAGGAAAGGAAAAGGAAAAGGAAAAGGTAAATGAAGATGAAAAGGAAAAAGAACGGGACAAAGAGAACGAAAAGGAAAATGAAAAGGAAAATGAAAAGGAAAAGGAAAAGGAAAAGGAGAAGGTGGGAGAAGGGCACACTTTTGAAACAGAAATAGTATATGAAAACAAAAATGATGGTGACGATATATATGATGATGATGATGATGATGACGATGATGACGATAACCAACAAACAGAAAGATTAACAAAACATCAAAAAAGTCAAGAAGAAATTATATTAAAGCAATTAATTAAAAATGCAAAAAAAGATTTAAAAGAAGAAGAAAATAAATTAAGAGAATATGAAGAAAATAAGGATATCAATAAACCAAAAATCCCAAAGAAATATTTTACTTTTACCAAAAGCTATGGAAAAGAATTACTCAAAGTTTATGAAAGAACAGCAACAGAAGATTTAAGTAAATTTGAATTTAGTATTGATAAAGGATTGAAATTAAATCCAAATGAGCAGCAACAGGAAATAATTAATAAATTTATTGAAACACAAAAATCAGAAATAGGACAAATTGATGACCTTGAGGAATTACAATCAAAATTTATTCAAAATAGTTATCAAATGTTACCACAAATTGGAAATGGAACGTTCCAAACTTTTGAAGATTACCAAGAAGTGCTAGTTAATCAAACGATTGAAAACGAATCAAATCAAACAAATAACCAGCAGTCGCAGCAACAGGGGGGAGAGGGTGAAAACGACGAAAAAAATGATGATGACAATGAAGACGAAGAAGAAGATGATGACGTAGAAGAAGAGGAATTATCAGATATAAGTGATACGGAAATGGAAACAATCCTTGTTTCAAAGGAAGAATATTCAAAAAAAAGGGAAATTTGGGAAACCTTATATCAAAATTACATCGATAGAAGAGAAGAAAGGAAAAGAAAGTTCGAAGAAGCCAAAATCGCTCGTTCTTTAAACCCAAAGGAATCTAAAAAAACAAAACTTAACCCCCAGAACAAAACTTTAAATAAGGATTTTTTTCAATCAATTGAATTCAACAAGCCAAACCTCCCAATTATTAACAACACATGATCTTGAAGAAATGGTCAAGAATACACCTAAGGATGATAATATAGATCCTTGGAACCTCTCAAATGAAGGCACAACAATTTCAAGTGATTTTTAAAACATTTTAATTATTTGTTAATAAAAAATATTTTTAGAATAATAATTTTTCTTTTTTTTTTTCTTTTTTATTTTAAATATATTTTTAGAATTGTTCTAATATTACATATAATTATTATTTCTTTCTAAAAATTTGCACAATAAAAATTAAAAATATTAAAATTGTATTTTTTTTTTTTTTTTTTTTTTTGTGTACAAATAAAACCAAAATATTACCAAAAGCAATTAAAAAAGATTTCGGGATTATAGATTGGTTTTTTGAGAATTATATTAAATAATGAAAACAAAATAAGTTTTTTCCAATAAATATATTTAATGAAAAGTTAAACTATAAGATTACATCTTATTATTATTTTTTAAAGAAAATATTCACTACAACCAAAACAAAACAATTTTAAACACCAAAAGTAAAATTTAAATAAATTTTCTTTATCTTGAGAAATGAAATTATTATTCTTGGTAAATTTATTTTCTTTCTTCCGACTAAAAAAGTGAAATTATAACTTGAACCAAAACTTTGATAATATAAATTGTTTACTTTAATAATTAAATTTGTAATTTATATCAATATCTTTGCTATTTATTATTATTGTTAAAGTATAATTTTATTAAATATAATTGTAAAAAAAAATAGTTATCACACCTATAAAATAATAAAGAAATTAATTTAAATCTAAAAAAAATATTTTAAAAAAAACAAAACCACAACAAATAAACAGATTATCCAGTTTCCTTCTAAGTTTTTTATTATTTTCTGATTTTGAACTAGAATTTTTGAAGATAATTTTTATAAAAATTCAACTAAAAAAAAAAAAATTATTCACTGTTAGAGATCCTTAACTATGTTGTATTTCAATACTTCACCCGTTAATCCAAAGCTAGTTTTAATAAATCACTACTCATGAAAAAATGGTTAAAAATCAATTTTTGATTATCTCATCCAAGATTAATTTAATTTTCTCTTTTAGGTACTTATATAAATTCCAAATTCAAATGATTTTATTGAGATTTATCCATTAATCAATTCTTTTTTTGTGGGCCAACTTTAGGATTAATTTTTTTAATTTTTATTTGTTGATTGAATTACTATTCTCAAGCATTCTTTTTGATTCAAATAACAACTAAAAGAAATTTCAGAGATTTAAGTTGAAATCTAACAAAAATAAAAAAATACAAAAATTATTATGAAAGACAGATGAGGACAATTAAAGAATTTAAAAAAAAGTAAAAGAGTTATTAGTAATTTTAAGAACAAATAGTTAATAAAAACTATTTTATAATTTTTTATCATTAGTTAACAATAATTTTGAGTTTTGGATTCTTATAAAATCGATTGGTTTCTTACTCAATGTCTCAAAAAGAAATAAAAAAAATCAAAATTCGGACTTTGTTTTATTTGCTCTGCTACTGTGAACATTTTATTACAATCAGAAATAATATTTTTGTTTATACAGTATTCCAACTAAAAAAACTATAAATTTTCAATACAAACATTTAGAGCTTACAAAGTTTTTCATAAATCTAAGTTTTTAACTCAAACCAAACCTTCCAAGATCTTTCATTTAATGTTATTAAAAATACCATACCATGCACACTAATTTTGATTTTGTAAAACAAATTTATCTTTTAATAGTTCTAAAGATTTTGAATTTTTTTTTCATTTATGTTTTATTTAATTTTGGATATTAGGAGTGTTTGATATTTTTTGATTTATTTTTGAAAAATATGAAAAAAAGTTAAAATGTATATTAAGAAAATATTTATTATTCATTTCGTTTTTTTTTTTTTAGTTGTTTTTTGTGAGATTTGTTTAGCTCTTCTAAATTCTAATTAAGCCCTACATAAATATTTATTACTCGTTGCGTTTCTATTTTCTATTACTATGCTTTTTTCGATCTTTATCTCGATGGCTGTGTCTGTGCTTTTCTCTATATTTATCTCTATCTCTATCCCTATCCCTATCCCTGTACCTGTCACCGTCTCTGCTCCTATCTCTATCTCTGTTACCATCTCTTTCTCGATGCCTACCTCGATCTCTACCTCGATCTCTACCTCGATCTCTACCTCGATCTCTGTCTCTATGCCTATCTCTATCTCTGTGCCTATCTCTATCCCTGCTTCTTTCTCTTTCTTTGACAACATCTCTGTCTGTTTTTTTCTCTCTCCTACTTTCACCATGATTGTGATTTTCTTTTATCAAATTATTTTCTTCTTGTTTTTTAACCTTTTCATTCATTTGGTTCCTTGTCCTTTTCCGTTCAAAATCTTGATTAATCTGATTAAATCCCTTGTTGTTAGTTTTTGTATTTTCATTTGTTTTGTATCTATTGTGATAATTTAATTGATTTTTTTTTAAATTAAAGGTATTTCTGTTTGTAAAAGAGGAGTTTTTTTGGTTATTTTTATCATTTGAATTGCCATTTTTATATGCATTCAATTTTTCTTTTTCAATTTCCTTTTCTTTTTTAATTTCCCAACCTTTTTTAAGGTTAGAATATTTCCCTTTAAAGAATTCATAAGTTGTATCTTGGTCAACTAAATGTGTATATTTTGTTCTGCCCTTTTTCCCAAAGTCCTTAACTTGCATTGCCTTGGGAAGAAAAGTTCGATCAACCCGATCCCTTTCGACAGCCTCCCCAATATCACGCTTGAGTATTTTGTGATCCAGGTCTTGAAAAAATGCTCCGATGTGGTGATATTTTTGTCCAAGCTTCCATTGTGATTTTTCTTTTTTCTCTTGATATTTACCAAGCTTTAGTCTTTGATCTTCTTCTTCTCTTTCTTGCTCTGTTAACATTCTTCTTCTTTCAACATCTAGTCTTTCAAGTTCCACTTTTTCTCTTTCCTCTTGCTCGCGTTTGATTCTCATTAATTCTCGGATTTTCCATTTTTGTAATTCCTCAATTACATTTGATTCCTCATCATTGTCCATATTGATATCTCCTTGTGTAAGATTCATCCCTTTTTCAATCGTGGTTGAAGGTGTTTCAGATTGATCTTTTTTTTCAATTTTATTCCGAAAGAAATTGAGCATTTTTTTTTTTGATTCAATTTTTTAATTTTTCAAATTTCTCTTGTTTCTCGTTCTCTTCTTCGTTTTTTTTTCTTCTTCCTCTTTTTTTTTTTTTTTTTGGTACAATGTATTTGGGCCTTGACTGATAAATTTTAGATCTATCGCTATCGCTATCACTGTCACTGTCACTATCACTATCACTATCACTGCCACTATCGCTATCACTATCACTATTTTTTTTTTTTTATTCTTTTTTGTGTTTTTTATTTTTTTTGAATCCAAAGTAAATTTCAAATAATCCTTTTTATATTCTTCCTCATTTTCATTTTCATTTTCATTTTCATTTTCTTTTTTTTGTTTTCTCGCTCTCATTTTCTTCTTCACTTGAGAAGGACTCGGTTCCGTCCAGAAGTGATTCAAGGAGATTCTGTGCCTCAGAAGATTCATCATTTTTTTGTTTTTTTCATTTTGGGTTGTTTCATTTTGGGTTGTGATAATTGGTGCATTATTTATAATAGGTTGTGGAATTGGTTCAGATAAGATAGTTGCTTGAATTATTTTCCTACCACGCCTTCTTTTTTTTTTAATGGGCAAGGCTGACATATTAAACAAATTTAACAATTAATAGAAACAAAAGCAAAGTTTTCAAAAAATGATTTCAAGTTTTTTTGGAAAACTTGTACTTTTATCAACTCAATCTTTCCAATAAAGATACCACACAACAAAAAAGTTCATTATCTTTATTAACTTCATTGATAATTATTCAAAAGCTATAATTTGTTTTTTAAATGTAAAGTAACCCTGATTTTTTTAGACATTAGAAAAATGAATTAGTAAACCAAGACAATTAACTAATTTTTGATCCTGTTTTTAATAGATCTTATTAACAAATCTGAAAGATTTTTAGTTTAATTGCTTAAGATAAACCATCAATAATTATCAGAAATTTACTATTTTTGATTGGTAAAATATTTCATAATTGTTTGCTTTTAGTTAAATTGATGTGTTCTAAATTGATAAACTCTTGATGCTAATTAAAAATCATATTTTTTTTTTCTAGATGTTGTGACGTTATAGATCTAAGAAATTGACATGAAACAATAAGTAAACATGTGAATAATTTCTTAAAAGTTTATTATAAAAAAAAAAAACCATTGTTAACTAGTTAAAAATCTCATATATTTTTTTCAAAAAATTGATACTTTTTTTGATTATATTTTCTCAGTCAAAAACAATTAAATTTTGATTAAAATTGGAAAAATTTAAGAAAAATTTTTACCAAAATAGGATTTCTAACTTGAATTTTTCTCATATAACAAGGGAGTTGGCCTTTTAAAAATGATAAAGCCCTAGGTAGACTTTTGTTTCGTTAATTTGATTTTTCATTTGTTTGACAATATGAAAAAAACATGGGCTTTGTGTTAACAGCAGTTTGATATCCTTAAAACCTTCATTATTTACTATTGAACGATCAATACTTTGAAATTGTTTCCATAAATAATTAAGAAACAAAGAAATATTTAACTTTTCTCTGGTTTTTAATTTTCTTTCAATCCAAGCTGTACAATTAAATCCTAATGCTAGAATTTAAAAATTTTCAAATAAAAATTTACACGAATAAATATTTTTATTTTGAAACTAATTCTTATCTTATTGAGACTTTGATAAAGCGAAGAATTGAAAAAAAAAAAACTAAAAATAAAACGAAAAATCAAATAATAATTATAAGAAATGAGATATTGATTAAAGGTGGATTTCCTTGGAATTGTTGTACCAATGCAAATAATCAAAATATATCTATCAGAATAAAAAATAAATAATATAACTAATAAATTATAAAAAAAATTTAATAATATTCAAATTGTTCAAAAATAAGAAAATTTATGTTTATTTTTCAAGTAAATAATACTTTTATTTTTAAATCTTTAATAAAAGTCCTAAATTGGTATTTAGACATCCAGACAAACAAAAGTTGTGAATCCCCACCCCATATTCTCGTAAGTAAATTGTTTTAAAAAATTAAAAATAAAAATAAGGAAAAATAATTAATCGTTTTCAAAAAAAAAACAAATAACCAATAAAGATATAATAGAATAATATAAAAATAACATATACTAAAAAAAAAAAAAAATAAAAAGCTATTATCTAGTTATCACAATCACAGATTATTTTTTTTTTTCTTAATATTCTTCAACTTCAGGTATCTATTACAAAATGATAATTTAAAACAAACAAAAAAATATTTGAAATTTACTTCCATTTAAAAAAAATTCTCCACTTAATCTCAACATTCCAATTCTTCAGATTCTTACTGGAAATTTATTATAAAAAATAAAGATTTTCATTTTTTAGAAATTTATTTCACATCAATTTATTATTTTTTAACACAAAAAAATTGATAATACCCCAAAAAACCTTTAAAAATTAAAATTTCATGTTTAATCCTTTTTTACTAATATTTTCAGATAAATGTTGATGAATTTTTAATAAATTTTTTATTCTCTACATGTGTGTATAAGCTTTGAAAAAAATATTTTATTGGTTTAAAGGTTCTATAAAATCTAAAAATTATTTGTTCTTGGAAATTTTGGGTAAAATAATGTTTTGATAACTTTGTAAATAAATAAAAATATGTAAATTTTACAAAAAAAATATGAAAATTAATTAAATTTTAGTCTAAAAAAAGTTTTTTAAGTTTTTTTTTTTTAATTTCACTTTTTTATAACTTAACTTGGATAAAGACAAAGAAGAAGCTGGTATGTTTCCAAAGATACTTTGAAATCTTTTTCAACTATAGAAATTAAATATTTTGAAAATTGGTTGAAAAAAAGATGAAATGAAAATCTAAATTAAGGATTTTAGATTTCATTTTATTGTGAAAAATGTTTAACTTCAAGGAAACCTTACACACAAACACACTCAAGTGTTTATTTGTATTTTACTAACATTCTTCAAGATTTTATTTTAAAAAGTCAAATCAATTTAAAACGATTTTTTCAAAATCCAATAAATTATTTTTTCCTTTTTTATATTTTTTTATTCAAAATAATTTCTTCTTAAAAAATGAGCAAAGAAAAACCTCATCTTCGAATTATTAAAGAAGAAAACCACAAAGAAGCCGAAGGGTTACTTTTGGAACAAAATTGTATTATTTTATATGAAGGAACAAAACTTAATATCGTAGAAAAAGGAAAGTTAATTGCCAAATTCTTTAAAATTTCCAAAGATCGTACTGAGATCTTTTGTTCGGAAGGAAAAAATGAACAAAAACAATGGGTTCTTTTAGGTATGTGTTAAAGCTTTTTTTATTTTGAAATTTGTCAAATTAATGTGCCAAGAAGAGTTTGGTGTCATTACAAAAAGAAAAAGAAAAAGAAAAAGAAAAAACAAAAAAACAAAAAATTGAAACAAAGGATCTTGTCCTAACTTCTTTCTTTTTTTGTTTCTTTTTTGATTTTTTTTTAAATAAAGCCAAAATATCGAACCTTACACATCTTGAGACAGAAACAGAAATTTCAACAGCCTTAAAATCAAAAAAACTTGATTCTGAAAAAGCCAAACTCTCTTTTACACTATATCATAAAAACGGCAAAACCTTTTATGATTTTGTTGCTTCAACCCGTGATGTAAGTTTTTATTATTCAATTTTTCTCTTTTTGAAAACAAAACAATTGTTTAAATACAATTCAACCAAACTTATTAATCGATCTCAGAACATAAAAAAAACCAAGCTTTTTTTTTTTTAGATTCTCCACCAACTTTAACAAATGTTTTATTGTTCTTCAGACAATTTGTCAACAATTTAGTTAACACCACTTTGGGTGAGTGTCGAACTCTAGTATTTTATTTTTCAATCCTCAGAATTATTGGAAAATATTGGTTTTTTAATTTTATTTTGGAAAAAATTTTCCTTCCTTTTCTTTTGATTTAATCATAAAATACAAATACTTGCAATTGGACTTGGTGATCTCTTTTTTTTGAAAGTATAAAAACTTTTTATTCTTCACCTAAAAAGACATTTTGGTTTAAAACACAATCCTAAATTAAATTGCTAAGAAAGTCAGATCAAAAGATTGAAACAAAAATAAAGAGATTAAATGTTTCCCTCCTATTTAAATTTCAAATATCATCAAAATAAAAGAATATTAAAAAGTTTTTATTTGTAAAGTATAAACGATGAATTTAAATTTATTTGTAAGTTTAGGTTTTTCTTTACAAGTTTTTAAACATGAAATTTCCAAAAATTCTTTAATTACTTTTGAAAATTTTTCCATTTGTAAAATAACACAAGATTCTTCGAAACAAGATACACAAATCACTTTTGTTGAATCGTTTCTTATAATAAATGTAGGAAATGGATTATTTTTATTTACAAATCCCAAAAGAACATTCTTTTTGACATCTCCTCAAGGAAAAAATTCTTATTTTTACTTAGTGTTATTTGAGTTTTAAATGGGTAAAAATTTACACTTCATTTTGCTTTTTGAATTATTAATAAATTATCAGGATACATGAATAGAAGTTTACTCTCTTTTTTTCTTTTAATACATCCATTTTGTTATTTATACTGAAATGTTTTGAGTTTATTGAAAAATCTTACGGAAGGATGCTTGAAGAATTGAAATAAGACTCAAAGATGAAATTTTATCCCATTTAATCTTCAAATGACAGTAAATAATAAACCGAAATAATTTTTTGTTGCATTTAAAAAACTATATAACTTTCAAAAGTTTAAAGAGATCATTTCTGAAATTCTTAAAAAACTATTTAATTTTTATTCTAATTCAAATAATCTTTTCCCTCTTGAGTAATAATAAATAATAATAATAACCATCTTCTTTAATTCAAATTATTAAATGTAATATTTTATAGTAAACCCAAAATAAAAGAATCTAAAATTTCTATTTTAAAAATTATATACCATTGAATCACGCCAAGTACACTGTCAAACATGAGGTTCTATATTTTGATATTACTCTCTTCCGTTCAATACAAAAAAGGGTTATTTCTGATTTACAAAAAAATAAATTAGAACTTTTTTTTAACTTGATTTATAAAGAATTAGATTTCCAAATCTCACAATTGACAAAACTTTTTAACTGGATTACTTTTTGGAAAATAAATCAAATGAATTACATCAGATGGGTGGGGAAAAGTTGACAAACTATTTGAAATTTATCAATATAAAAATTGTCGAAAGAATATATTTATTTTTAAAATCTCTCAAATTTTTTTTCTTTTCAAAATGCTTACAGATAGATGACAAAAAAAATGATTCAACCTCTTCTAATGAGAAAATGGTAGTGTTAAGGAAAATTTTTCAAATATTTTGTTACTTATTTTTCGCTGATCAATAAAGATACCACGGATTAAAATTAATCAAACTGTAATAATATATATATATTGTTAAACTCTTAAATCCAATTTCACATGAATAAAAAAATCTTATGGTAAAAAAAATCCTGAAAAAAAATTCAATTTAGTTTATTTTTACAAGTTAATTTTCAAATTTTGAAAATTAAAAATACTTAAATTTTCCTTTTAATTTGATGTTTTGAATTCTATTTTTACTTTCAATGATAAACAAGATAATTTATGGGTTTTGGTTTTGTTTTTAAACGAAGACAGCTAAATAATATATATATATATATATATATATATATATATATTAAATCTATATAATTTTAGTACCATTTTACAAATTAAAAGAGGTTGACTCACTTTTTTGTAATCTGTTAATAACATTGAAGAAAATGAAACATTTTTTATAAAAAATATTAATTAATTTTTATTATTTAAAATTCTTATTTTAATCCACAGCATTTTTGATTTTTTAGAAAAAAAATAAAGATTTCAGAAAAATAAAAAAAATAAAACTTCCTTTGTTCCAAAATTGATTTCAACAAAATTTACCCGCTTTCAAGCAATGTTAATTTTATTAATTTCATTGTTTTTTAACAAAATTGAGTCATTTAAATTACTTTTTTGGTAGAATTCACTTTTTTACAAAAAGATATTTTCTTGCAGAAAAGTTAATTATTTGCAAAATAATTGAAACTTAAACGGAAAAATTACATTATCGTGCATTATAGACCTTTCGATGGAAAATTCTAATGAATCAATTTTCTAAAAATCTGCTAATGAATATTAAAAAAGTTGATCTTATCAATAAAAAATTATTTTTTTGAATTAATTGAGAGATTGGAAAAAAAATAATAATGTATTGTTTGGAGGGATTTTATTTTATTAAAAAATTAAAAATTTAAATGAATTTGAATTTAAATTTCATAAAAAAATGTTTTATTTTTCTCTTTAAATTAATTCGCCACTTTTCTTAAAATTATTTTTTTTTTTTATATTTTAAAATAAAAATTAAATTCTCATTTTAGGATTTTGTTGTATGGGTAGACTCACTTCGATCTTTAATGGGTGAAAAAATGAAAGAAAATGAGTCACTTCAAAATATTGAATCAAAAGTTAACTTGTTATTTCAATTATCAATAATTGAATTAGAAAAACAAACTCCTCCACTCCCACCACCGCCACTTAATTATAATTTTAAATAATTATTTCAATATTTATTTTTTATATCAATTTTATCTATATTCGATTTGCTATTAATCTAAATTAAACTTATTAATAAAATTAACATCATAATCATCAATTTTTTTTTTTTTTAACTAACTTCTTTATAAAAATACTTCAAATAAAATTTTTTTTTTTTTTTAATTAAATTGAAATATTCATAAAGTTATCATAATTTATTTAAATTTTATTTTTTTTCTTATTTTTCAACTTTATTATTATTTCCATCTTTCAAAAAATAATTACAAAAATTATCCAATCACAAGAATTTAAATTTCTTCTAAACTCTTTTTAAGTCAAAGAAGCCCAGTTTTATTGAAGAAATAGAATACATTCTATTAATATAATTCATTATTCTTCTCAAACTAAAATTTCAATTTTTAGATCAAAATCATTTTTTCTCATTTTTCAATTTTTAAGATCAAAATCATATTCTACTATTTTTTTTTGCTTTTTTTTTTTTAGTTTTTGTATTTTGCTTTTTTCTAAAAAAATTAAATTTGAAAAAAAAAATGTTTGAAACTCCAAATTAACCAGAAGAAAAGTTAGGCTTTGTATGTTCTTTTAAAATTCATACCTTTACAAGTTAAAAAAAATCTTATTATTAACAATATTAATTTCCTAAAGAAATTGAGAATTTTGCACGAGACGTTCCAATGAATGGGGTCCTGAAAAATTTGTTAAGATTTTTTTTTTTTTTAAATTTTTGGTTTTTTCAGGTATTTCTTTTATAATTATCGACTCTAATACAAAATTTATTATTTATGTATTTCTAATAAATCTAAGTTTGGTTGATTCTTAAAAATAAAGCAACTTTTTCATTTTTGGCAGGGCCTTTTGAGTGAAATGGAGTTTGGACATAAACTAATATGAAGTTATTTTATCTTTATGAAATATTTCATGAGAATACCCATATATTTCACCTAAAAACCACTTTTTAAAAAGGTAATTTTCGTCTTTTCAGTTCTAAAAAAAATATCGTAAACAATACAAATCTACTCGGTAATTTCGTTCAAGGAAGTAAGTACATTTTTCAAATTTAAGGTGCCACCATTTATGTGAAACTGAATTCTTCAAATCATTTTTTTAACCAAAAAAACTAATATTTTAATAAATACTAGATTGAAATATATCTGTATTATAATATATTTTCATACCAATAAAAAAATGGAATTCAAAAAAATGAAAAGATTGATCAAGAAAACATAAATAAAAATCATTTATTTCTTGATCTTATCTGTAAAATCTTACACAATTACTTGTGCTTAATTTGGTTTTGTTCTTAATTCTTCATGGAAAAACTCTTTATTAGAATATTTTGAGAAAAACAAATAATTTTTTATTTGAAAAGAATTCACAAAATGAATTTACAAATCCTCTTTTCATTAATTCATCTAATTCTTGTTTTAGTTCAGAAAATCAGATATCTTTTTTAATTCTCATTCAGAATAAGGGTTTATTGGACAAATTCATTTGATTTTATAATAATTTATTTTACATTAAATTGAGAACTAAAAATTATTCTGATTATCTGATAGAATTTTTTTATCTCTAATTTTCAATTATTTTGATTTGAATCTTTTGTTTCCTAGAATTCAACTTCGTTATTTAGTTATTGAAATAGTTTCCTTGGTTTAGGCTTTGGTTTTGATAAAATATTTGAAAAAAAGAACTTTAAAAGCAATTTTGTAAAAAAATTTTTTTTTAAAATAATAATAAATAGTAATGGTGCGAGAAATTCAAGGAAAAAATAGTTTGTATTCATATAAATTAAGAAGAAATAATCAAAAAAACTTCGAAAATAGGCTTTTATGGAATATTTTTTTTTTCATTCTTGATTTCAAAAAATTTATTTGGAATGATGATCTTTCAATATATTAGTCTTCTAAAAGAAAATATTTGTTTCAAATACACACCTATTCGGGTATATTTTTTTGGTTTACTGTTTGATTAATTTCACTCATTTATATTATAATATTTCTTGATCCAAAACGAAATCTAATTAACTCAAAAATTTAATCTAAAAAAAATTTTTCAAAAAAAATCGAAAAATGAAGATTCAACTCAGAATTACTTTGGGTTCTTTTTCTTTCCACAAATAGAGCAGTGAATGATGATTTGGTTTCAAAGTTTCAATATCTCTGTGCACTCTAAAGAACTTCCCGAACGACCATTTAATATTAGAGTTATTCGTTGTGGTATTAGTAACCAAATTGAAAATAATTAAAGTATTAACAACAAAAATAAACATATAAAAAACAATTTAAAATTTTATTTTTGATCAAAAATCGGCGTGTAAAGTTCTCATTACAAAAATTTGGATTATTTTATAACTACACATAAAATTAACGAGAGTTTTCAAAGAATATGTTTATTATTCGATAATTTGTCAATTAAAAAATAAACAACAAGAAAAATAAGAAAAAATTTTAAATAATGATTAAATTATATTTGTATTGTAAATCATTATTAGTATTTTTTCGGGATTTTTTTCGAAAGAAAACAGGCACTCAGGAATATTTGCGAGAAATAAAAAATAATTGTTTGTTCTTATAATATTAATTTTCGTCACCAGACAGCTTCCATTCAAATATATCGCTATGAGAATCTTCGGATGAATAAGTTAAGAAGAAATTTTTATTTTGTGGATTTAGTTCTTGATCATTTATTCCAGAAAATTGTTCATTTTCTTTATTATTAAAAATAAATTTTGAAAATTCTGAATCTGAACTGCTAAGAATGTTTTCAATCTCATCCAAATCATCACCGTTTTCATCATTTAATTGCATATCGAAAGAATTAAATAATAAATCTTTTTCTGTGTTTTGATCGATTTCATTTTTTTCCTTGGTTATTTCATTTTCAATTTTATTTATTTTAAATATATCTTCTTCTTCTTTTACATTTTTTTCTTCTTCTTTTTTTTCTTCACCACTTTCGATTTCATACTCATTTTCTTTTTCATTGCTTCTAATTCCCTTTCCATCATTATTTTGTTCTTCTTTTTGTTCTTCCTCACTCTCGATTTCATTATTTTCTTGCTCTTCTTGTTTTTGATCTTCTTCATTATTCGGATTAATTTCTTCATCATCTTCTTCAGTATTTTGTTCTATTTCGGTATTTTGTTCTTCTTCACTATCGTTTTCATATTGATTTTCCTTTTTATTCCAACCAGTTTCTTTTTCTTTTTCGTTGTTTTGTTCTTCTTTTTGTTCTTCCTCAGAGTTATCAATGTTTTCTTGTTCTTCATGTTTTTGATCTTCTTCATTATTCGGATTAATTTCTTCATCATCTTCTTCAGTATTTTGTTCTTCTTCAGTATTTTGTTCTTCTTCACTATCGTTTTCATATTGATTTTCACTTTCCATTCCTTTTCCAATTTCTTTTTCTTTTTCGTTTTTTTGTTCTTCTTTTTGTTCTTCTTTTTGTTCTTCCTCAGAGTTATCAATGCTTTCTTGTTCTTCTTTTCCCTGATCTTCTTCATTATTAGGATTAATTTCTTCATCATCTTCTTCAGTATTCTTGTCTTTATTTCCATTTTCTTCTTGGCTATTTTCATTTTCATTTTCATTTTCATTTTCTTTTTCTTTTTGATTATTTTCATTATTATCAATTTCGTTTTTTTTGTTATTTTGTTCTTGTTTTTGTTCTTCCTCAGAGTTATCAATGTTTTCTTGTTCTTCATTATTAGGATTAATTTCTTCATCATCTTCTTCAGTATTTTGTTCTTCTTCATTATTTTGTTCTTCTTCACTATCATTTTCATATTGATTTTCACTTTCCATTCCTTTTCCAATTTCTTTTTCTTTTTCGTTATTTTGTTCTTCTTTTTGTTCTTCCTCAGAGTTATCATTATTTTCTTGCTCTTCTTCATTTTCGTTATTTTGCTCTTCTTTTTGTTCTTCCTCAGAGTTATCAATGTTTTCTTGTTCTTCATGTTTTTGATCTTCTTCATTATTAGAATTAATTTCTTCATCATCTTCTTCAATATTCTTGTCTTTCTTTCCATTTTCTTCTTGGCTATTTTCATTTTCATTTTCATTTTTTTTTTCTTTTTGATTATTTTCATTATTATCAATTTCTTTTTTTTCGTTATTTTGTTCTTGTTTTTGTTCTTCCTCAGAGTTATCAATGCTTTCTTGTTCTTCTTTTCCCTGATCTTCTTCATTATTAGAATTAATTTCTTCATCATCTTTTTTGTTTCCATTTTTTTTTCGTTTTTCTTTTTCCTTTTCCTTCTCATTCTCCCTTTCATTTTCATTTTTTTTTAGATTTTTCTCTTTTTCTTTTTGTTCTTCTTTTTTTTCTTCCTCAGTAATATCATTATTTTCTTGCTCTTCTTGTTTTTGATCTTCTTCATTATTCGGATTAATTTCTTCATCATCTTCTTCAGTATTTTGTTCTATTTCGGTATTTTGTTCTTCTTCACTATCGTTTTCATATTGATTTTCACTTTCCATCCCTTTTCCCTTTTCTTTATCGTTTTTCTTTTTTTCATCAATATTTGCAATATGTACTTGATTCAGATCCAATTGGTTATTTTTGTAATTTTTTTCTTC
Source organism: Anaeramoeba flamelloides (assembly GCA_027625915.1). Taxonomy (NCBI): domain Eukaryota; family Anaeramoebidae; genus Anaeramoeba; species Anaeramoeba flamelloides. The sequence continues at coordinate 13,300,522 of JANTQA010000008.1, read as the reverse complement.
TTTAATTATTTCATTTTCAATTTTATTTATTTTTGATTGTTCTTCTTCTTCTTTTACATTTTTTTCATTATTTTTTTGTTCTTCTTTTTTTCCTTCACCACTCTCAATTTCATACTCATTTTCCTTTTCATTCCTACCAATTTCCTTTTCATCATTTTTTTGTTCTTCAGCTTGTTCTTCCTCAATATTATCAGTATTTTCTTGCTCTTCATGTTTTTGATCTTCATCATTATTAAGATTAATTTCTTCATCATCTTCTTCAGTATTTTTATCTTTCTTTTCCTTTTCTTCTTGGCTTTCATTTTCCTTATCATTTTTTTTTTCTTTTTCTTTTTCTTTTTCTTTTTCTTTTTCTTTTTGATTATTTTCATTATTATCGATTTCTTTTTTTTTGTTATTTTGTTCTTCTTTTTGTTCTTCCTCAGAGTTATCAATGTTTTCTTGTTCTTCATGTTTTTGATCTTCTTCATTATTAAGATTAATTTCTTCATCATCTTCTTCAGTATTCTTGTCTTTATTTCCATTTTCTTCTTGACTATTTTCATTTTCATTTTCATTTTCCTTTTTTTTTTCTTTTTCTTTTTGATTATTTTCATTATTATCGTTTTCTTTTTCGGATTTATCAAAATCGTTTTCTTGTTCTTCTTCTTGTTCTTCCTCAGATTTATCATTATTTTTTTGATCTTCTTCATTATTAGTACTAATTTCTTCATCATTTTTTGTTCCCTTTCCTTTTTGTTTTTCTTTTCCCTTCTCTATATCCCTTTCATTTTCATTTTTTTTTAGATTTTTCTCTTTTTCTACTTGATTATTTTCATTATTATCGTTTTCTTTTTCGACTTTATTATCATTATCGTTATTTTGTTCTTCTTCTTGTTCTTCCTCCGTGTTATCATTATTTTCTTGTTCTTCTTTTCCCTGATCCACTTCATTATTGTAATTATTTTCTTTTTTCTCCTCTATATTTTCAATTTTTTTTTCCTTCTCATTAAAGTTTTTATATTTATTTATCACTTTATTTTTGATTGTATTTTGATTTTGGTTTGATTTTTTATTATTTTTTTCATCAATTTTTTTTTTTTCTAAATTGTTTTCAGTCTCTTCTTCCACTTCCACTTCCTTTTCCACTTCTTCTTCCATTTCCACTTGAACTTCCTCTTCCTCCTCAAAATCATCCACCACATAATCTTCCTCCACCTCAAATTCTTCCACCTCAAATTCTTCCACTTCCACATTTTTTAAATCATCTATTTCACCTTTCACTTCTTTATTCTTCTTAACATCTTTTTTAATAAAGCCATTAAATTCTTCTTGTTTTTTATTTTCATTTTCTTCTTCAATATTATTTTGATTTTCAGTTTTATTACCAAAAAGAAATAATTCAATATCATTTAAAAATTTTTCTGGATTTATATTCACATTGTTATCATCTTCTATACCTTTTTCATCATTATCAACATTATTATCTTCTTCATAATCATAAAAATTATCATTATCATTATCATTATCATTTTTTTGAGTTGTTAAAATAGATTTAATATTTGTAGAAAACCTTTTTGAATTAAAATATAGATTAGAATCGTTTAGAAAATTGATTTTATTTTCATTTTTATTCTTATTCTTATTCTTATTTATTTTTTGAAAATCTTGGGAATTGTTATTTAAAGTATAATTATTCAAATTAAGATTATTTTGAAAAAAAGTATTTTGAGTATGTCCATAATTCTCAAAAATATTTTTTAAATTGGCAAAAAATTTCTCATTCTTTTTCCCCGTTTCAAAGGCTTTAGGTATTTTCTTTTTAATTTTCTTTTGCTTTTCATTATTAAATTTTGATTTTAAAATTATGTGTTTATTATTTTTATTTCGAAAAGAAGACAAATATTGAGTTTTTGGTGTTTGAATAATGGATTCTAATTTTTGATTTTTAAGACCTATTCCATGGGAAGACAATCCACTTTCTTGAGACGAATTATACTTTGACTGTGTCTTAATCGTATCTTTTTCATTTTGGCTGTTTAATCTTGAAGTGTTTTTTGGTATTTTCTGCATTGGCGATGATTTGTCTGAGCTATTTTGTTTTTTTGTTTTATTATTCTGATCATTACCTTGGTTGCTACTTGTGTTATTTTTTTTAAGATACTTTTGAAGAGTTCTATTTATTTTGGTTTTTTGTTGATTATTATTTTCAAATTTGAGACTTTGGGATAAATTGGGATCAATACCAAGAAATCTGAGATATTTTTGAGATTTTTTGAAATGATAATTTCGAAAAGATTTCGTTTGATCAATAGTTTTATCCTCTATGTTGCTGTTGTTGTTAGGGCTGTATTGAAAGGGGTTTGGTTTTGCTGTTTGTTGATTTTTTGAATTCTTAGAATAATGGAAATTGCTAATTTTCGTTATTGTTTCTCTTTTTTTTTGAATAATGCCAACATTTTGGGTTATTTGTTTTGAAATTAAATCTTGTTTTAATTTTATAAATGGGAAAAGGACCCAATTATGAACCAACTGGAAGCCGTGTCTATTAACGTTGCTTATTTCGATTAATTTTATGCTTGTGTTTCTTGTTTTTGAAATATGCTGGATATATTTTTTTACTCTTGTTATGTTCACAAATTGGTTGTTCTGATGACTGTTTTTTAAATACGATTTTGAATTTGGGCTGTTGAATCTCTTTGAGTGTTTGTCTGCAAAATTTGAAACTAAAAGAATCTCAATGCCTTGAGGTACTTTTGGTAAGTTTTTTTTGATGTATTGAAAAGATTCAATTCTACTTGGATCAAAGAAAAAAAGTACACCTTGAACTCCTTTATACCCACCAACACCAGTTGAACCCGATTTCTTACTTTCATCTGATCCTTGAATTTCCAGATTTAATAGGTTATTGTTTGGTTTGTCTGTCAATTTATAAAAGAAAATTTTCAAAAAACAAAAAATCAAAAAAAGAAAAGCAAAAAATTATTATTTGAATAAAAAATGTTCATGAAAGGAGCTTTGAAAAGAAAAAGAAAAAGAAAAAGAAGAAGTTAGTGAGTGTATAATTTAAATTATTTTCTTACTTGTAGAAACTCCATTTTGTGAATCGACAATATCCCAAATGTTGACTTTGACTTTTGAATTTGTTGGTTCATAATTCCAATACAAATGAATCGATCGGTTAGAATATGTTGGGCTATAGCTTGTTTGAAAACGTTGGTTTTGAATACGTTTTAAAAAGACAGTTTTTCCTGTTTTTCTTGAGCCACAAACAAGTATTTTTAAATTGAAATCAACCCCACTCGTTTGGTTTTGTTGTGTCTCTTTCTCCTCTTTTTTTACCTTTCCTTGGGATTTGGGACTGTTGATCAGTTCGTTTGTCATTTTTGATATTTGACGGAAATTTTCATTTCCCATGCTTTGTATTCTGTTAAGTGGAAATACAACCAAAAACGAATATTTTAAAAATAAGTTAAAAAGAAAAAAATGTTAAAAAAATGTGTTTTCTCAAGTCAAAAATAGTACATAATTTGTGGTAACTTTTTTTTATTTTACAATCTCCTTTGTTTTTTTGAAATTATTACAAATTTAGAAAGAAATTACATGATCTAAATTCAATAACTTTCAATTTATTTGTTTTAACTCGTCAAACTTTAAAACTTCCAATTTAAAATACTTTTGGAAATTTTTGATTTTCAGAAAAAGAGTTTTGAGTTATTGAAAGTTCACAAATATTTTTCTTTTAGATAACTTTATAAAAATTTAAATAAAATCAAAAGTTTTATCTTTTGATTCTTATTTCTTACCCTTTTTGGGCAGGGAAAAACTTTAATAGGGAGTATTTGAAATTTTAAAAACGATGAAAGAAGATCAGAAACTGAAATATTGTAGACTGTCACGCTGATTGTTCAAAAAGTCTTATCTTTATTTTATAGGATTGTTCCATTCTTTTCAAATATTATATAGTTTTTTAAGGACTAGACTTACAATCATAATTTAAAAGTACTAGTGTTTTAATCATGGTTTTGTGGTTGGATACTTCTCATAAATATTTCCTCAATAAGATTAAAGAAAGTAAAAATGTCATTATTATGAAAATTGTCTGTACTCATATCTTAAAATGAAAAAGGATCTAGGGAAAAACATCTCTTTGAGAAAATTTCTTCTTAGGTTAAAGTGGCAAAACTTGAAACATTGCTTGAGAAGTTTCAATTATCTATTTTTGATATATGAGCTAAGTTAATTGGGTTTGTTATTTTCACCAAAGATGTTAAAATTGAGAGAAATGGGAAAATTTTGGAATTAATCTTTATTATTTTCCGGTTAGGTTAAGGATTATTCGAATTTTATTCCCAGTGGCTATTAATTTTATACCCACAACACGAATTATAAACTCATAAGAATGTTGAGTTAATAGATCTTGTTAAAATGTTAAATTTAGGTTTTTTTGAGGAAGGCAAAAAAAATGTACTTTCCAAATCCAAAATTTTTCACTCAAAATTTTCGACTTCCAAAATGATATTGGGAAAATGTCACTCCACTTTATATTGAAGTATGTTAGAGTTGGTGGTGAGTGGAGCCACCCATTTGAAAAGAAAGGGGAGTGACATTTTCCCAATATCAAAAAAAATAGCTTTTTATTTTTGCCTTGCTTTGTTGGGATTTTTCGAAAAGTTTTTGGATCAATAAATGATTTTAGTCAAATTCTTAAATTGCTAAAAATTGACAATATTTAACTTTCCCTCAATTCACTATATTTTAAAGGTCTTAATCTATTTACTGCTTTGTATTCCAATGCTCACAGAGCATAAAATTCTGATAGTCCTTAACTAAAGCTAATGAAAAATAAATGAATCGACCTCGATTAAAAATTTGCCTTTTATTTTTCCTCTATTTGGAATGAATTTGGTATATTTATAAATAAAAGAGTGGCTGTGTGAGTTTATTCTATTTAAAGTTCTGATCATTAAAGTATGGAAAGTTTTTTTTTACCTCAAAATGTTGTTCTGCAATTTTCATTTTTTAGTATTTCTTCATTAGGTAATATATCCTCTAATCTTTGAACTATTTCAAAACTAAAGCAATACTTAAAGAGGTGTGTTGTTATAGCTGTTGTTGGGTGTGAGTTTTGGAGATCATTTGTATTGTCTCTCTTTGAAAATTTCGTTTCTTTGGATTTTTTTATTTGTCAAAAATTACTTTGATTTTTAAAAAGTTTTTAATTTGACAAATAAATTTAAAAATTGAATTTTAGTCATATAAAATACTCAAAATGAATTCTACCTTGATGAAATTGAATTAATATATAAAAAAGAATTCTTTCAGAGATCTAATAATACGTATTATTCAATATTTTTTGAGATTGTAGTATGGTATTATTTTTACAATAAAACCCTTTTATTTAATATTTTGAAGAGCTGATAGATCTTGCATTTTTCTTCTTATAATTCGAGTAGTATTTGGGATAATAAAACCAATTATAGAATTATATCAAAATTGGTGCATTATTAAAGAATTGACAAAAAAAATCGAGGTCGATTCAATGATTTTAAAAATTATTTTCAAGATTATTGAAAAACAAAACAAAGAACAAGTCAGACACTTTTTAGAACAGTTATTATTGTTTGGGTCTTTATTTTTAAAATCTATATCTCAAACTAACCCCTTAATTACCAATAAAAAAAAAAACCTATTTTTCCTGACTTTTTAAACAGAAATTTTTAATTTATAAAAGTGTAAACAAATGAAACAACTTAAAACTGATCAAAATTCAAAAAAAAAAAGTTACTTTTTGAAGGAATTTTTATAAATTTGTGTTAATCGATCAAGAAATCAAAAGTGTTTTCTAAAAGGGTATTATAATTATTTTGGAAAAATCCTGTTCGAAATTGTTTTATTTTTCTCATTTTTTAAATGTTTCTTGGGCTAAATATTGACTTTTAAAACTTTACTCAAGGGTATTTCCAACACACAAAAACTATCAAATTCCAGCCAAAGCAAAATTGACTTGGGAAATTTCTATTTGGAGCTTCTCCAATGAACAACCATAATTCTGCACAGCTTATACTTGGTGATCTTCTTGAAGCAGATCTCTCCGACTTCATTTGTGAGAGTGAAAATTTTGATCTTCACAGTATCCCGTTATCACACCGTTTTCTTTCTTTTGTTCTTTATTTGATCTTGGTTCCCAAATTCCTCTTAGTCAAAATAGAACCTTATGCAAAGGGTTTTCAATTCAAGCTGAAAAGTCAAATTGGTGTTTTCAATTTCAAGATTGAAAATTTCTGGAGGAGCAACTTGAGGTCTCTAAATGAAGCTATGAGAGAATTTGCAATTACAACTCGCAACACCTTTGTGAACGATATTTTGTTACATTGGTTTCTACTTTTGCCATTTCATATTCTTATTTTTGTTGTTTCCAAAATACTGAAACCACTTTTTCTGATCTTCTCTTTCTATTACCCCCTCTTATGTTTCTCAAAATTCTTCCTAATGATGTTGTTAATGTTAAAAAAGACCTTGATCTTTATGTCAAAAAGTCTTTTCTTGATTTTCTACAACTTGATCCTGTTACCATTTTATTTAATCACCAATTGGTTGAGATTAAACTTTTTCAAATCGGCGAATAAATATTTGGCAGAATGCAATCATTATTCAATCTTAATTTTAAATTTCAGCTTGGAACGATATGCAATACCAGCAATAAATAGTGTCGTTCGTGATTATAACGAGATTAGAACTATTGTCGCCCCAAGTTTGAGAAGATATCTAAAAAGATATCGTGAAAAGATGAGACCCATATTTTCACATTGTTTGAATAAAATAGAGATGAAGATTATGAACTTTTTGTATTTTTTTGGTTTTACGCATGATTAAAATTTCTTGTTTTTTTTTTTAATATGTCTTGAAAAAATACTTTCTCAATTTTGGAAAATAAAATACTTTTTTTTTCTTTTTAATTTTAATTGATTTTATATATTTGATTGAAATTTACTCTTTTATTTTATAGTATTTACATGTAGTTAAAATAAACTGTGCAGACTTTTTCAACAAGTTTTCAAAATAAAGGATGTGCTTCTTTTTTATAGAAGTCAAATACATTGGGCTAATTTTTCCGGGATAATTTATCAGACAGAATATTGTTTATCTAAGATCAAAAAATTGTCTTGTATTAAAGAGAAAATTGGGTTTATATCCGACCGAAAAATAAAATTTGTAATTTAACTAAAGTCATAAGATTATTTTTTTTTTTAGTTTTTAATACAAGTGATATTCAAAAATCTAAAATAGTTATTTTTAACTCTAAAATATTTAAGTTATCCATCAATTTCTACAATTCGAAAATTCGGATCATTTACTAACTGCTTAAATAGATATTGATATGTAAGAGATAAAAACTCAAATAAATTTTGTCCTTTGTTTTTCAAATATGAACAAAAAGAAATAATAGAAAATATTGTCATTTTTTTATGTGTATATCCTTCCTATGAACAATAATAGATGTATTTTTCAGAACAAATTAAAAGAAATATTACCCCAATTAAATCTTGATGAATTAATTGTAAATCAAATATGTTTGAAATTGTTGCCATGAATTAATAATGATGGAATCTATTATTTTCGGCTTAAAAATCTGAAAGGGGATTAAAATATAAGGGTAATAAGAGTGTAATTTACACTTCTTGAATAATAATTAAAAAAAAAAGATTTTTTTTTATGTAATTAAAAATTACACACATCGATTTAAGTCCTACTGTGAATAATTTATAAGACCTTGAAATTAATTTGCAATTATAAAATTATATATTGTATAATACACTGCAAAATCGTTATTAAGGTTTATATTAAACTCTAAAATTAATAATCGAAGAAAAAAAAATCATTTATTTTATTTTACAATGTATTATATTAGATACAATTTTATAATTATAAATTAATTTCCATGTCTTATAAATATTTACAGTAGAACTGGAATGGGTGTATGTATTTTTCTATAATTTGGGTGGTATATAAGAAAAAAAGAGTATAATTTTTGATTTTTTTTCAATAAAAATTTGGAAAAATCCAAAAAAGTTTTGTAATAAAGATACTCTTCGTGAAAACTTGTTATTTAATCGCTAAAATAGTTTCCATATTTTTATTTACTAAATTGAAACTTGGGGTGTTTCCAAAACATTAGCAAAATTTTTTTTATATTTCATATAAAACGCTAAAAGTATGGGTAAATTATTGATTGATAATATCAAATTAAATGATATATTAATACTGTTCAATTAAATTGTTTTGGATTAATTGTAAAATATATATCATAAAAATATACCTTAAAATGAAAAAAAAAATATCCTATTAAGTTTCTAACCATTTTGAAAAAAATTTGGGCCATTAAAAAAAATTGGGTCAGTCAAAAATTTGTTTTCATTTTTTAAATAATAAATATTAGCAAAATGATTTTTGATCAATGTAAAATTTTATGAACAAATCTTACATTTAAGAAAAAATAAAGTCACTATCAATTATAATTTTCAAAAGTAATATTATATTGTTGCATTTTGATCTTCTAGAATTACTATGGAACTCTAAAAAAGAAAAATGAAAATTTAATTATAAACTTAACTAAAAATGTTAATTTTTTTTTATTAGATTACATTCCAAGATCAAGTTAGTCATTTTTTGGGAAGACCAAAAAATAATAAGTGTTTTAAATTAAAGTTTGTATATGGGTATTTTCAGAATTTAAATCTTTTCTGAAATCACGGTATTTGGTTATTTTGAAGTTTTGATTGTAAAACATTAGTGAAAAACAATCTCTTCTTAAAAAAAAACAGCTTTTTTGGAAGATTTTATGATTCAATTGGGTTTTAAACAATATTTAAGATTAACCTTGATAAATTTGCGTTAATTAAAAATGATAAATATCTTATTAAATTAATATATTTTAAAATTTCCTAATAAATAGTTCTCTTATTTTTAGTAAATTTTACAATTAAAATTCAATTTATGTATTTTTAGAGTCCCATAGTAATTCTAGAAGATCAAAATGCAACAATATAATATTACTTTTGAAAATTATAATTGATAGTGACTTTATTTTTTCTTAAATGTAAGATTTGTTCATAAAATTTTACATTGATCAAAAATCATTTTGCTAATATTTATTATTTAAAAAACGAAAACAAATTTTTGACTGACCCAATTTTTTTTAATGGCCCAAATTTTTTTCAAAATGGTAAATTCTGAATTTTTTCTTGAACATATTATTTTACTTGAATTTGAAGTTTTATTACTTAATTTGGGTTTTTTTGCCGTCTTAATCTGGATTGAAACGTTGTGCCTTAAAAGTGAATCTGAATGTAGTAAAATTAAAGATTGAAAATAAAAAATTTTATAACAATCGGAAAATTAAATCTGGTCATATTTAAAACGTGAGAACTCTTTTAAAAACTTTTTTCAAGTATCCTTTGTTAAAAAAGTAAAAAAAAAAATTATGATTAAATCTTTTAATTAGTTTTTTGTTTTACAAATAAGGTTGGCAAAGAACTTGAATATAATTTAAGGTCAAAAGTTTTTCAACCGTTAAATACTGGTATTTGAATTCTAAATGGGAAAAAATCTTCACTTCATTTCTAAATTTCATTTTTTAAATCGATTTTTTAAATTACCAAATATTTCTTTGAGGACTATTGTTTAAAAAAAAATTTGGAAAAAGAAGTGAAAATATTACGCCATTTAGAATTCAAATATCAGTATTGGAACGTTTCTATTTAACCAATTTATACCTCAAGATTAGAATATGACCTTGAGATTAGAATTGAGAAGAAAAGTACCCTTTTTTAAAAAAAGTCCTGATTTCATTAAAACAAAAAACTAGAAAAATAATTTAATTCTGAAAACTTTTTCACTTTGTTTAAACAGAAAACATTAAGAGACTAGTTAATATTAAATTTTTTTAGGTAAATTTAATAGAGATTTAGAATTTTTTTTGCCAATTACTTAGATTTGAAATCAAAGTGAAAAATTTCTTTGTATATTAATGAAATCTTGCTAAATGACATTAATTAAATTTAGTTATTGATTTTATAGAAATAAAAAATTTTTGCATTTTTTCACTTTTTTGAAAGTTGCTTTTTTTCAACTTTTAGCAAAAATACAAAAAATAAAAAAAAATATGAGCAAGAAAGCAAAACCTTGTTATGTTTGTAGAAGACGTACAAAAAATAGTTTGAAAAATAAACCTGAAAGGGTTTTTTTGGATTTGTATGAAAACATATTTTGATTCGGAAAAAATATACAATATATGCTTTACTCTTAATAAAAGATTTTCGTTTTTTATATTGTACCATTCTTTTTTTCCATGAATCTACTTTTTCAGTTTACACTCTTTTGTTTTGGTTGAATTTGAAGTTTTTTTAAGTGTTTCCAAATTACCATCCCAAAAGTTTTTGTCAGAGTCAAAAAAAAATCAAAGAAAAGAATAAGAACTATTTTTTTAAAAAAGAAATTATTGATAAAACAAATTGAGTTCTTTATAGAGTCAAGTTGGATGAATAGAAGTGAAGGGGAAAATATTCACCAGTTTTAAATTATTTTTTCGTTTTTAAAAATGAGAATAAATATTATTTTTGAGAAAATAATTAAACCCAAAATGTATCAAAAAATTCTCATTCTTTAAGATCTTTTTTCAAAAAAAAAATTTTAAAAGTCACTTTTTTTGACAGAATTATAAAATTTTTAAAAAAGCAGGAACTCAAAGTTCTAACATTGAAAAAAACTGTCTATTTTCAATTTTAAACATATTTCAAGATAAGGATTCCTTATTAAGTTAATGGTCAAAAAAAAAAATTAATAGAGACTAATCCCTTAAAAAAAAATTAAATTCAAAAACCTAAAATAAATGAAATTACTCATTCATTGAAAAAAGCTCAAAATCAAAGTTATTCTTTTTTTCGCATATCTATTGAGAAATAATCTTTGAAAATTCAATTGACCCACTTTTTATTAGTTTATACTAATAATTCCTTTGACAAATTTTTGTGAAAAGATCAATTTAAAACTTTATATCATTTTTAGAAAACCAAATAAATCATTAAAAAATAGTATTCATAGATAAAAGAACAACTAATAATTATATTAATAATTTCAATTATGTTGTAAAGTAAGCCTACCATAGGTCTATTTTTTAAACAAAGGATTTCTTTAAAATGCTAAAAAAAATATTACTTTTTCTCAACAAAAAAAATTTTTGATAGCTCTTGAAAAAAAAAATCTCATTTGGACTTGGGTTTTGTGACAGTTTCGAATTGGTATCTTGAAAAAAGAATATTTAACCTCTTTCTAGTCATTTTAAAAAATGATCAGATTCATCACTTTTCAATCAAAAAAGAAGTAATTATAAGAAAATTACATTTAAGGAATTGATCAAAATTTTATTTTCAGTCTTGATCAAAAAGAATTGTCATCATAGAAAGTACAAGTTCCTTTCTTGTTTTTCTCTTAAAGTAACAAAAAAATACTACAAAGTTTCATTTTTTTATTAAGATCAGTTTATTTAAACAAATCTAAACTTAAATATTTTGACATTAGGAATTTAAAATGACAAGTACAATTATTGGAATTGACTTGGGAACAACCTACTCATGTGTCGGTGTTTTCCAAAACGATCGTGTTGAAATTATTGCAAATACGATGGGTAACAGAACCACGCCATCGTATGTTGCCTTTACCGAAAACGAAAGACTTGTGGGTGAATCAGCATACACGCAGGTTGCCAACAACCCAAAAAACACAGTCTTTGATGCCAAGAGACTGATTGGGAGAAAGTTTTCAGATGACATTGTGCAATCGGATATGGTTTTGTGGCCATTTAAAGTTGTATGCAAGGAAGGAGACAAGCCACACATTGAGGTTCTATACAGGGGTGAAACGAAGCAATTTGCACCCGAGGAAATTAGTGCAATGGTGTTAACCAAGATGAAGGAAACTGCAGAGACCTTCATTGGCAGCGAAGTTAAAGAAGCGGTGATCACTGTCCCAGCATATTTCAACGATTCTCAAAGAACAGCGACAAAGGATGCAGGTGTCATTTCTGGGTTAAATGTAAGAAGAATCATCAACGAGCCAACAGCAGCAGCCTTGGCCTATGGGTTTGGCAAAAAAAAAGTGACAGGAGAAAAGAATATCTTAGTCTTTGATCTCGGTGGTGGAACCTTTGATGTCTCCTTGTTGTCAATTGAAGAAGGGGTCTTCGAAGTAAAGGCAACCGCAGGGGACACCCATCTTGGAGGAGAAGATTTTGATAACAGAATGGTTGACTTTTGTATCGACGATTTCAAAAGAAAAAACAGACAAGCGAAAGGAAACATAACAAAAAACCCAAGATCCATGAGAAGATTAAGAACGGCATGCGAAAGAGCAAAGAGAACTTTGTCCAATGCCACATTTGCAACGATCACTGTAGATTCTCTTTATGACGGATACGACTACCAAACAACCATTTCCAGGGCAAGATTTGAAGAACTCTGTGGAACATTATTTAGATCAACGTTAGACCCTGTCGCCAAGGTACTAAGAGACGCCAAGGCTTCCAAATCTGAGGTTCATGAAGTTGTCTTGGTTGGAGGATCAACCAGAATTCCAAAGATCCAGGAATTGTTATCCCAATATTTCAACGGAAAGGAATTATCAAAGGCAATCAATCCTGACGAAGCTGTAGCCTATGGTGCAGCAGTGCAGGGCGCAATAATGTCTGGTGTGCAAAACCAAAATGTTGAAGACGTAGTCTTGGTTGATGTTGCACCATTGTCCTTAGGTATTGAGACTGCTGGTGGGATTATGACTGTACTTATTCCAAGGAATACCCCAATCCCAACAGACAAATCCAAAATTTTCTCGACCTATCAAGACAACCAGCCGGGTGTCTTGATCCAAGTTTTTGAAGGCGAAAGAACTCGGACAGTGAATAACAATTTATTGGGTAAATTTGAGCTCATGGGGATTCCGCCTGCGCCAAGAGGTGTTCCACAAATTGAAGTCACATTCAGCCTTGATCAAAATGGAATCATGAATGTCACAGCTCATGATAAGACCACAGGGAAAAAAAAAAATATTGTTATCAAAAATGAAAGAGGTAGATTATCCGAAGAAGATATTGAACGAATGGTTAAAGAAAGCGAAAAATTCAAAAAGCAAGACGAAGATGCCAAAGCCAGAATTGAGTCAAGAAACGGATTTGAGCAGTACTGTTACACAATGAAAAGAACAGTGACAGAAGAAAAGGTCAAAGATCAAATCTCTGAAGAAAATAAAAACAAAATAATGAAAACTTGTGAAGAGGGTATCAAATGGTTAGACAATAACATGGAAGCAACAAAAGAAGAATACGATGATAAATTAAAAGAAATTGAAGGTGTTTGTTCTCCAATTATTACAGAGTTATATCAAAAAACAGGTGGGCAAGGAATGGGTGGAATGGGAGGAATGGGTGGGCAAGGAATGGGTGGAATGGGTGGAATGGGCGGAATGGGCGGAATGGGTGGAATGGGTGGACAACAACCACAATCTACCGAAGAACAAGAAGAAGATGTTGGTATCGAAGAAATTGATTAAATTTGATCATAAATTCAAATAATTTAGTTCTTTTTGAAAAAAATTAACAATTAATTCCTATTTTGATTCTCGATAACGAGAAATATCATTTGAAATTAAAATAATTTTTTAACTTTAAAAAAAATTCTTCTTTTATTTTTGGAAAATCTTCATTATTACTTGAAAACAAAATATGTTACACAAAATTTTTGAAACACAAAATAATTAATCTGGCATAAATTTTTTTATATTAATTAAACTAATTTTATTTTGTTTTTGAGATTTTTACTTTTCTTCTTTTTTTCGAAATTTTTTAAACAACAAAAAATATTGTATTTTTCAAAAATTCTAATTTTGACAAAATAATAACTTAGATAACCGATCTTATAGTAAAAAGATTTTATAAAAATATTTTCATTATTAAACAGTATATTTTTATTTTATTTTATTTTTTTCTTTGGTTTGAATTTGTAATCTGAACAAAAAATACTTTTGATTTATAGTTTATGAATATTTTTTTTTACAAAAAAAAATTTGATCTATTAAAATTGATTGATTCAAATTATCATTCAATCTTATTCAAAAACAGTAACAGAAAAAAATTTTTAATTAGATCCACAATGATTATAGCATTTATTTGTTGTATATAGTAAAAAATGTCCATTTTGAAAAGAATCCTTATTTTTTTGACTTCGGAAAAATAGTAAGGAATAATTGTAAATTGAAAACAAATCCATTTTTACATATCTCTGATAATTAATTTAGTTTTTATATTTATCCTTTTCTACTCATTTTAAAAATACCTATTAAATATAAAATATTCTAAGACAACTCCCCACAACAAAGATTTTTAGTTTCACAAAGTGGTTGATGTAAAAATGAAAATCACCAAATTTATTGTTCTTGTCGAGAATTTTTCATCAAAGCTCTTATGATTAGAAAACTTAAGGTTATGAAGAATAAATTGAAAATAAAAAATTGAAATAAAAAATTCCTAAAATAGTTAAAATATATAAAAAATCGGGTACATAGTGCCCCCACTCTTTGGAGTCATCGAATATCAATTTTATTAATCACAGTTTGTGGTATCTTTATTTATTACTGATAATCTTTCAATAGGGTTTTTACTCCTCCTGTTTCAGGGTACGTGTCGTCGAGTGCCGTCGAGTGCCAAGGTTTTCTTGAGGTATTCTGTTTTATTTGTTAAGTTTTCTAGATTTTTTTGAGGTTTTCTATTTTATTAGTGAAGTTTTCTAGGTTTTTTTTTACTTTTAGAAATAAACCGAAAATTTATTAAAATTTTAGGTTTATTTCTAAAGTAAAAAAAACCGAACGAAAATCTATTGATTTTCAAAATAAATAGAAAACTCAAAAAAAAACTCACGAAAATCTATGTATTTTCCAATAAACAGAAAACTCAAGAAAACTTAACTACGCTTTTTTTTAATTTGAGAAATAAAAAGAAAATTTCAAAAATTTTCTTTTTATTTATCAAAAAAAAAAAAAATCCTAACGATGGTTTTCCAGAATTCGAAAGAATTTATTAAAATCGGGGTTTTACTCAATTCTTACAACTCCTGAAAAACCTAAGAACAGTGGATAATTTTTAATTTGGTCATCTAAATGATATAATATTTTTTTTTTTTTACTTTAATATTTTAATTATTTTTCTTCTTCTCTTTTTTATTTAGTAAATTTTCTTTGATTATTCCTTTCTCGCAATAAATAAATAGATAAATGCAGTCTCTCAGAATTCATAATAATATAGAAAAATCATAGATTTTACTCAATTCTTTTGAATTCTGAAAAACTTAACGAAAAGTGTCCGTAGAGTGCACAACTTTTCTAGAATTCAAAAGAATAGAGAAAAATCATAGATTTTACTCAATTCTTACAATGATGGAAAAACTAACGGCTTTTTTTTTTTTTTAAATTTTTGAAATAAACTGAAACTTTCTTAAATTTTCATTTTATTACAAAAAATAAAATAAAAAACAATAAAAAAAAATAAAAAAAAAAAGTATTTTTTCCAATTTAAAACAATAAATTATTCCCTGATATTCAAATAAATGGATTCTCTTTTAAAGATTTTTATAAAATAAAAAATCCTTTTAAATGAGTAGCAACACCATAAGACATGATAAAAATTTGAGAGAGATGAGATAAGAGTATTGTATTTTAGTGGTGTATGATCGTAGATTCTCTAAAAATTTATTTTAAAAAATTATTTGTTATTTTTGTTTTAGTACTGTTCAACAATAAAAAAAAGAGAATATATAGATAAAATAGTTATAATTTTTTTTTTCTTTTAAAACTTAATTCCAAAAATTTTGGCAACTTTAAAACAGTCGAAAGAATTAGAAATATCATACTTTACATTCAATTTGTAATTATTTGATTTTACAAACTATTTCTTTTTTTTATCTTTTTTGTTTTGTTTTCATTTTGTTTTTTTCAGTTACGAACTATGTTTCGTTTGATCTGGAATTTTTTTGTTCTATCGTTTGATAGAATGTTAGTGTTGAGTTTCTTAAATTGAAAAATCACATACAATTGGCCCATGGTATCTTATCATTTGATTGATCAACAATAGTTGGGGGGTTTTTAACATATTTACCAATGCATTTTATGTTCAGATAGTTTTATTATTTTTGACAGACTGATTTTGATTTTTTTGTTTTATATTGTTTTCTTTTATTTGGGGAAAAAGGAGTACTAATGAAAAAATTAATAATATATTAGTTATATGTTATTTTATATTACGTTTGGAAAAATATAATAATGTGAGTTTTTTTCTGCTTTCCTATTTTTGATTTTAGATGTATCCAAGTTTTTGTAATGGCGTTTTTTTTTTTTTTTTGGGAGGGGATAATTTTAGATTCTTAGAATAAAACTTATAACAATTTTTTCGTTTAAAATTTGTTAAAATATAATCATATTCACTTCTCCAATTCCACCAAATCCGACTATTTAAAATCCTAACAAGTAATGTTTTGGATAATTATTATTTTTTGGAACCCTTCTAGCTATTTAAGCTCCACTCCTATTTCCTTTTGTGCTTCTCTCGGTTGTAATGTTATTGTTCTTTTTAAAAAAATCCATTAATCCCAAATGTCACTGATAAAAAAATATTTCTAAATATTTTTTGTTGTAATGATTAAAAAAATTCAAAAATGATGAAAAAATAAAAAATGAAAAAATTAAAAGCCAAAATAGAATGTTGAGATAAGGATGAAAGATAAGACATTCAACATTCAAAACACTATTTTAAACAATTCAGCTCAACATTCTATTGTGTCAATTTCTTTGAGACTTTAAAAAAAAATTTAAAAAATCTAATGAATGAAGTACTTTAAATAATAAAAATCAATGAGTTACAACCAAAGTAAAAAATGTTATTTTCTTATCCATATCAGAATTGTAAAAAAGCGAAAAATTTTCCTTTTCCTTAGCTACTCCCTTAAACTTTTTTTTTTTAATTATATTTTTTGGAAAAGATTTTCTTGGAATCTTTTTTTTTTGTTATTTAAATTTTGTTAACAAATGAAGACTACTTTAATAACATGATTTTGAGAGAGTAAGTTACTCCATAAGTTTAAAGGAAAATATTGTTTTTGACTAGATACATAAAAAATTTTTCACTTTTTTCTCAAATTCTTAAACCAAAATCCCAATATAATGAGACATTTACACTCTCATTTTTTTTACATTGAAAATTCAGTTATTGGTATTATAGTCGGTGTTGTTGGTGAAATTGATTATGAGTGAATAACAATCAATAAGAAACCAATATAAATACCAAGATCGATTAAATTTAAATATTTATATAATACTGCCCAAACCACATACCCAAACCTTGTCCAACATTCAAGAAATCTTTTTGTTTGAGATAAAAGTCGATTAATTTAACTCTAAGAGTATTAAATTTTATATTTTTTGAAAATTGAAATTTTTAATTCAAAATAAATCATTTTTTAATTTTTTTCTTATTGTTTATTTGCAATGGAGGTGGATTCTTTAATTGAAAAAATTTGTCAAACAGAAGAAACTTATTCTCTAGAAGTACTACATAAGATTTCATATCAAGTAACTTCGATACTACTTTGTGAAAATAATGTTTTAGCACTCAAAGATCCTATTCGTATTGTTGGTGATATTCATGGGTAAAAATTTTGATTCTTTTGTTTGTTAATATTTTTCTTACGTACTTACCTTCAGTATTCTTTTCAATTTGTGAAACAAAATAACACTTGGAAACGATTCAAAATTCTTAATCTCAATCAACAGGCAATTTTTCGATCTTTTAGGCATGTTTAATGATAATGAAGAAAGTACTGAACCAATCCTAGATATTCAAGACAACAAATATCTTTTCTTAGGTGATTATGTTGATCGAGGAAACCACAGCATTAAAGTGATCACACTCCTTTTACTTTTAAAAATAAAGTACTTTTCATTTTTTTTGATTATTTTTTTTGTTCTTTTTTCTTTAGCTGAATTTTTCGTCTAAAATTTTATGTTCTTATCTCTCTTATTTTTACTTTCTTTAAATGCAACAAATGTAAACCTCACCTATAATTATCAATACTAATTGATTTATTTTTTTTTCAGATTTCCGAAACAAATATATTTGCTGCGCGGGTAAGGATTTTTATAATTTTTTCTTTCGGCACAATTTTCCGATCTTTTAAAGGGTGATCCTTTCTTCTATTTTGGGTTTCAATTTTTTTGTCTCTTTCTTTATTTACATTTTTTAAAATAGGAACCATGAAACAAGAGCAACAAACCAGGTAACATTTTTTATAATTTTACTTTTTCTTTTCATAAACCATTATTTTTTGTAATCTCTTTTTTTTTTTTGAATTTTTCAATCAGTCTGTGGAGAGTGTGGTTGTTTTTTTTTATTTAGTTTTTCAGACTTAAATTGAGAACACAAATAAAATTTTTCTGATCGAGATCGGTTTTGTATTCAAATCCTCGTTTTAACATATTTGCAATATATTCATCTTTGTGTTTTTTCTTTTCTTGTTCTTTCTACAACTGTACCAGAACATAAAATGCTTTCACTGTCTTTCGGTATTACTGAATTAACTTTTGTCATAGAATCACACACTATTACAGTTTGTAGTTCTTGGACGTAAATGATATTAGTACTTTTTGGTTCTGATTCTTCTTTATAAATTCCTTTTTGAAATTAGTACTAAAAATTGATTCGAATCAACTAAAATTAGAACCACAAATCAGTCAAAAAAACCCAAGAATTTCAGAAAAAAATATCTCTTTTAATATAAATTTAAAGGTTGAAATATCAATATTCAGATTTTAAAGCCGAAAAATATCTTTCTTAAATTTGTCGCAATATGTTGATTAGTCACCTCAAAATTCAATTGTTTTAAAAAAAAATTTGATTAACTCTGAGATTATTTTTTAACAATTTATTTCCAGACTTTGGAAATAATATGAAAATAATCAACATTCTTCATAGAAAGGAAACTATAATAAGCAATCTTTAAATTTTTATTATGTTAATCATTATTAATTAAATCTTGAAATTAAAAATTTAAAAAAATATTTACCTTTGGAGGTTCTAAATATTAATTTTTAAATTCTAGAATACTATTGTTTTGGGTTTTATCTTTAAACTTTTGAAAAGGAATTCAAAAAAAAAATTATTCAAAATAATAATTTTGAATTGTGATCATTAGTAAAAAAATCTAATAATTTTTAGCTGAAAAATAAAAAACCTTAATAATTCAAAAAATAATAATATCTTTTACTTTTTAATTAAAAAGCATCTTTATTAAAATTATTATTATTATTATTTTAATATTTTTAATATATTATTTTTTTAACATCTTGATTTGACTGAACTTTAGGAATATGGCTTTTATGAAGAATGCAAGAAATTTTTTAATGAAGGATCTGAACCCTGGAAAATTTTTAATGACATTTTTGATCATTTACCAATCTCTGCAGTAAATATTTAATTAATTATTTTTTAACTAAGACAAATTTAGTAAAAAAATTTAAAATATTAAGACATCAAATTTTTTTTTTTTTTTTCTTTTACTGATATTTGAATTTCATTTTTTTAAAAATAATATATATATACTAACTATAAATATTTCCATTTAATAACTTTTTTCTAATTATTTATATTTAAATAGATTGTCAATGGAAAATATTTTTGTGTTCATGGTGGAATTTCTCCAAGTACAAATCAACTCTTTTTATAATATCTTTAAAAAAAAATTCTTACTAATGAATTAAAATAATTATATATTTTTAATTAACTTTTTTTTATATTATTTAATACTTTTAGGTGTTGAAACAATTTTTCAATTGAAACAAATTGACCGTTTTAAGGAAGTCTCTTATTTTGGGGCTTATAGTGATCTTATTTGGTCTGATCCCGATGAAACTATCAAGAATTGGAAAATATCACCTAGAGGTAATTTTAAAAAACTTTTTTTAAAAAAAAAACAATAAATAAATTATTCAACAATATAATTTTAATGCAAACTATATCCTCTAATTGTTAGGATTGGAAATTATCTAAATTTCTAAAAGAAAACATAATAATAGAATAGTTTTTAATTCTCATAGATCTTTTAAGAATTAATTGAATTACAATATATATTTTTACGAGTATTGGGACATCCACATTTTTTACTTGTATAGCCAATATATTTTTGATTTTATTAAGAATTATCTTATTATGGAATTTTAAATCTTGATCCATAAAAAAAAAAAGAAAGAAAAGTTAAGAAAAGAACAGTTTCTTTAATTTTTATATTGAAATATTAAATAATTTTCTTAAAAATTTTGATTTAATTTTTGAAAAAGTATAAATTAAATTATATTTATAAAATATTGTCTATTATTAGAGTTTTCAATGAAATATAATTTATCTTATTAATTCTTTTTTAATAAGGTTTTTATATATTTGCGTCCTGCAATTCATTACATATCATTTTGGATTCAAAAGAATATTATGCTTTATTATTTTCAATAATATTTAAAAATTATAAAAAATTACAAATTAAAATCTTTTTTTTTTGGATGCTTTAATAAAAATATTGAAAAATTCTTTGTTAAAGAGGTATTTCAATATTTTATGGAATTTCTTAAACTTTATTTCAATTTGTAAATATTTCAATGCACATAAATTATTTTATAAATTAAATAATATATCTCTCAACAATTCAAATTAATATCAAAAAAATTCTTTACTAATACAAAAATTAAAGATTATTTCTTTTGAAAATCAAATCTCCCAAATAATATTGTTAAAAAATGAAAAAAAAAAAAAAAAAGGACTGATAAGATATTTTACTAAATAAAATCTCTGAACATACTGAGGCATTTTTTAAAATTTACTAGAATTTATATTATATTTATGTTTCTTGGTTATTTAATATAATTTTATTCAAAAAGTGAAATTTATTTTCAAATTTTGATTGGAGAATTTTTTAAAAGGGAACTAAAGTTATCAATTTGTGAAGACGAAAAAATTTAATTTATACAACCATATTTTAACAAAGAATTTCGCTTTTTAAATTCAGAATAAAAAAAAATATTTTGTTTAATTAAAAAAATCTATTTCTTTTTATAAAAAACTTCAATTCCCATCTTATTTTATTTTAATTATTTAATAATTCTATAATCCCTGATAAAAAGGATCGGGATATTTATTCGGAAAAGACTCTGCAAAAAAATTTCTTGACAAGAACGATTTGGAGATGATTATTCGTTCGCATCAAACAATACAAAAAGGCTGGCAAATACATTTTGAACTTGTTTATACAATTTGGAGTGCACCTAATTACAATTATTCAACCAAAAATGAGGCATATTATTTACAAATTACAAATGATAAACTTAAAAATATAAAAATAAAAGCTTCACCAAATGACCATGGGCATTCATATTTTTTGAAAATAAATAATTAAAAACGAAATTTAAAGTTTTTTTTTTTTTTCTTTTTATTTATATTTTTCTAAGAATAAATCAGATCTTTGAAATATATATTCAATTTTAATTATATTTATTTTATATTGGATATTTCTTTTTACCAAAAATTAATTTTTTTTTTATTTATTTTGAAGGGAGGAAATTAATTTCCTCTTACGGCCGTTAGGTTTTTTCTACTTTTTGAAATGTAAAGAAAATTTATTTAATTTTCTTTACATTCCAAAAATTAAAAAAAACCTAGGCACTCTACGGCACTCTCGTTGGTTTTTTTTTAACTTTTTGAAATAAACCGAAAATTAAATAAATTTTTGGTTTATTTCTTAAATTTAAAAAAATCGCCGTTCGGTTTTCTTGAGTTTTCTATTTATTTGTGAAGTGTTCTAGGTTTATTTCTAAAGTAAAAAAAACCTAAAGAAAATCGATAGATTTAATAAATAAAACAGAAAACCTCAAGAAAACCGCCGTTAGGTTTTCCAAAATTTAAAAGAATCGAGTTAAATCTTTGATTTTACTCTATTCTTTGGAATTCTGGAAAACCTAGGCACTTGACAGTACTCTACGGCACTCTGCCACACTTGTCGTTAGGTTTTTTTTAATTAAAGAAATAAACAGAAAATTTATTTAATTTTCTTTTTATTTCAAAAATTCAAAAAAACTGCCGTTAGATTTTCCAAAATTTAAAAGAATTAAGTAAAATTAAAGATTTTTTTCCCTTCTTTTGAATTCTGGAAAACCTAGGTACTCTACGGCACTTCCATAATTTCTAAATTTTTGTTTAGAACTTTTAATAAAGAATCATAATTTTCTCTATCAATTAACCAATGATAAGATGAATAATGAGTCTTTATTTTGAATAATATCTTTGATATTATTCTGATTATTTTTGTTAATTTGAATTAAATACTTATTCCAAATTATTCGATTTTCTTTATCAAATACACAGTCCGATAAAAAATTATCGGTATCTTCGATAATTTTTAAGTTGAAATATTTTTTGTATAAATTACAAGAAATTTTTTTCATTATATTCTTATTATAAACATAAGAATATCTATTTAGATAATTTGTGAAATTTATGAGTTTTAAGATGGAAGTAGAGCCCTTCCATTTTAAATATTTTTGTCGTTAGGTTTTTTTTAATTTAAAAATATCAACAGAAAATTAATAAAATTTTCTGTTTATTTGAAAAATTTAAAAAAAGGGTGGTTATCTTTTCGCAGAATTTAAAAGAATAGAGAAAAATCTTTAAAAATTTTTCGATATATTTCCATTTTGGAAAATAGCTTTACTGTTGAGAGAAAAATGTTGGACACAGAAAAATGGTTTGACACATTTTTTAATTGGGAACATTAGTAAAATTGAAAATCAAATTCTATTGATAACTAGGTGAATTTTATATAAATCCGGTTTAAAGGTGTTAAAAGTTCATTTACTTGTAGTGTGTGTAGAATACTCATTTGAATGGTTGACAACTAAAGAAGATCATGCTATTTTAACAAAAATCCAAGTTTTGGTAAAGTTTACTATTAATTCTGAAAATGGTAATTTTTAGACTTGCTTTAGATTAAAAGAGAGAAGATTTTGAAAGGTAGAACTATTATTCCTTATTCTAACAAGTAGATTATTGCTATTTTCTTTAGTTATTTCACAAACGAAAGAAAATAAAAATCATTTTCAATAAGGTTCAAAAATAAAATTGCTTCCCAACTATTTTTCTCTCAATAGTTACCTTAACTTGAAAAAAGTATTTTATTGGTACAAATCTAAGGAAACTTTCTCAAATTAGTTGAACTTCAAATATTCTTTCTCAAAAACTGTATTCCAAGTAGAGTTTTAACATTGAAAAAATGGAAATGTAACTCAAATTTTTTTTTTAATTTTTTAACTTTTGTCAGTCTCTTTATGGTTGAAAATAACAAAAAGGGAATTTTTATTTCTTAACACCTCAGAAAAAAAAAAATGTGGAATAAAACTACTTTTATTTGAGTTATAAATGGGAAAAATTTTCACTTCGTTTTCAATTTTCTTTTTTTAAATAGAGAACAAATCTTCAAATTAAAACTCATTTCTTTGGATCTATTGATTAAAAAAAAAAACTTGAAAAGGAAGTGAATATTCTTTCCCATTTATAATTCAAACACCAGTATAAAAAAAGGTATTAAAAATTGTATATTTTACAAGTTTTAATTGATTTGATCAACCATTCAACAATTTTTTAGTGTTCGGTTCGTTAGAAAAGTTGTAAGGGGCTTTTATTTTATTTTAATCCAAAGTATGAATTGTTTTTATCGATGTCTTAATCAAATATAAATTTAAAAGAAGGTGACTCTGTAAAGACAAAAATTTTTGAGGGTAAATTGGTCAACCAATTTAAAGAGTCCAATTGAAAACATTTTAGAGACGGAATTCAAAACAAAATAATAATTTGCTCATTTCTTTGTGTTCATTTGGAAAAGATCAATGTGGTATGTTACAAAACCTCAGAAACGTGTATTTTGAACATTGAGTTGAAAATCTAAATATTCTTGAATAAATACAAATAAAAATATGATCGAATTTTGTTGAGTTCATTTGATAAGGAACTTTTTCCAATCAAAACCTCAAACCTTTTCGTTTTCTAAAATCCAAAAGAACTTTATTAATTTCAAATTCATCAATTAACTTCCTAAAGCTCGAAAAAAAAATATTTGAAATCCCTTTTCGATAATTTTTAATTAGACCAAAAATTTTTAGATTTGAATCTCAACATAAAGAAAGGTAATTCAAAATAGAAGTGTTTAAGAAAAAAAAACTCGTTCTTCGACTTAAAATTCAATGCAAAAGGAAAAGTAAACAAGATTTGGTTCATTTTTTATTTTATTTTAAACTTCAATTTTCCAAAATGACAAAAAAATATGCAATTTATGTTGTTCCTGATGAAACATTCCAATATGAAAGTATTTCAAAAGGAATAAACTGGCTAGGTTCACATATGACCTTTTCGGGATTTTCAACAGAAAACAAAGATGGCATCAAGAAGTTTCTACGCTGGTACAAAAAGAAAAGCAACGAGACCGAAAACAACATACCGTGGAAACCAAGCAAGGACTCTTTGTCTGCAAGCAAAAAAGCAATACATTTCAGATCTCAAAATTTAATGTATTTGAGATCAAAACTCTCCAAGTTTAATGTTCACAATTTAAAAAAGAATTGGCACATCACTTGCTCTGCTGGCGTTCCTAAAGGATATAACTTTGATCAAACTAAATTTTTTTTAATTATGATCGAGTTAGAAGGAAAAAAAGTGACTTGGTTAGAAGAAACAAGAACGCCTTTGTATAATCTTAACCAAACAAATAAGAATAAAAAAAAAGAAAATCGGAGGAAGAGAAAAAAGAAGGGCAAAAAGGTGATCAAGAAAAAAAGCCTTCCAATGTTGAATTTGAAAACGAAAAGTGGTACATTGAAGAAAATAAAACCCTTTGCGGGGAGGTGGAACGCACTGGTCATAACAGATTGCCATTTTAATTATAAGGATGATTCGTGGTTTGATATCAGCCTAATCCCACAGACAATTCTCAAAATAGGAAAGCTGATCCAATTACATGGGGTCGATCAATTAATCACACTTGGAGATCTTTTCCAATCATCATGTAACTCTGACGAATACACGAAACATGTTGTGGAGCAAATTGCAGAATTTGGTGCTGAAATGTTTATGATTGGTGGCAACCACGATCGAGGCAAAACATCAAGACTCAAGAACAACCTCTCAAAAAAGTATGCAACCCAAATTCATATTGTAACAGATTATTTCATGGGGTGTTTTCCTTCCAATCCAAATGAAGACGAAGTTGACGTCAGGACTGAAAATAGAATTTCTCAGAGCAAATATCCTCGCGTTGTGTTTGCTCATGACGCAGGAAATAATTATAAATTACATGGAAAGCAAATAGAAATGTTTCTAAGAGCACTGAAATGCGAACACCAGTTTTTTAAACCAACAGACTTATTAATCACAGGCCATACACATGAAAATCGCTGGTTTGATTCAGAAGATATGGGATCGCTGTCACCCTTCCACATGGATCAGGGAAAATACCTTAAATATGGTTTACTCAAAGAAACAGAATCTGGTGGTGCTTTGAAATGGAAAGTTATGGGCAATAATTAACGCACAGCTTTTTCAAAGTCTCCAGTTTTTAATTGTAATATTAATGCTGTTAAGCAAGTGTTTTGATCACTTGGAGAGATGCCACAGTTTGAAAATATAATAGTGTTTTTGATCCTATTTCAGAGGAAAAAAAAACCAACCAAAAAGAAATTAACCTCTTCAATTTTTTCTATTTTTTACATTTTTTTTTATTTTTTCAAGTCATCACTCAAAATAGCTGATTTTTTTTTTTTATTTTTACTTATAAATTTCTAATAATAAAAATAAAATTTTTCACAAAAATGTTCTTTTTTCAAAGCTTTTTTTTTTTCAATCTTATGATTTGTTGAGTTGTAGAATTATTTTTATATTTTTTGAAGAGAAAAAATGAAAATATTTCTATTTTTTTTTCTTTTTTTTTTCATATTTGGTAGTGGTTAGGGAAATAGTGAAAGTGTTATATCTCTAAATATTTATTCCAATGTCTTTTAAATTTTTAATGTTGAAATTCTTTTATATAATCTAAAATCTTTATATAATATTCAATTAATTTTTTTTAGAATATAACCTAAAAATCAATCAATCTTTTTTTTATTATTTTTGAACAGTTTTTTTCTTTAGATACTTTAATAAAAGACTTTTATTTCCAAAAAAAAATAAAATCTGTTAGAACAATTCTAAGTTTATTATATATATATATATATAAGTTTAACATATTTTTCTTAATTTAATCTAATAATCAAATTAATCAATTTATCATTTATACAATATTTTGTGTGAATTGTACAATTATTATGTTTATTTTTATTTTTTTCTACAAATAATATCTAAACCACAATTCAAAATTTTTATCAGACAAAAATTCAATTTTTTAAACGAATAAATTAATGCTTATAAAATTAATATTTGAAACTTTATAAATACATCCAGTTCCACTTTTAAGACAATAACTTTAAAAACAATTTTATTTACAGAAAAATCTCAAATTTCAAGTAGATTTTTTGGAATTTTTTTTACACAAATTATTTTACAAGAATTTGAATTTTTTAAATTAATTTGTGATTTTTTTTTTGAACTGTAATTTTGTCCAAAGTTTTTGTCTTCGAAGTGGAACTGGGTGTAACAGATTTCCTTAAATATAATTATTAATACTAAATTAAAAAGTTATAATTTTTTTGAAATTCTTTAATTTTATTTGAAATCGTTAAATTAAAAATAATGACTATTAAAAAGTTTTTGTATAAAAAGTAAAAGAGTAGATTAAAAAATATTATTTTATTATTATTTTTCTAAAAAAATCAATAAATATAAATCTTAATCTTTATTTTATCTTCAACATTTTGGTAATTGTTTCTATCGATTCTTTTCCTGATTTGACTAAATAAAATATACGATATATATCATTTAGTTCTTCAATTAGTTTCTGGGGAGATGATAGATACTCTCTTGAT
The DNA here is from genome assembly GCA_027625915.1 of Anaeramoeba flamelloides. Taxonomy (NCBI): domain Eukaryota; family Anaeramoebidae; genus Anaeramoeba; species Anaeramoeba flamelloides. The sequence continues at coordinate 13,273,405 of JANTQA010000008.1, read as the reverse complement.
TTTTTGATAATTTTTCAGTGTGGGTATTAAGGATATTTATTCCTGATTATTTTTTTAAAAAATTAATTTTTAAAATATATTTCAATGTACTTATTCACATATTTTGGGTTGAGTTATAATATGCATAAGTTTTATGTTTTTTCTTTTTCTTTTTTAAGATTTTTTATTTAAAAAAATAATAATTTTATTTTCTAAAAATATATCTTATATCTCTAATGATTTTAAAAAGTTATTAGAAATATTTGTAATGAAATTTTAATTTCTCAAATTGTTAAAAGATATTTTTTAAAACTAGAAAAAAAAATATTCACCTTAGTCTTTCAAATTAAACTCTTCTTCAGTCAAATGAACTCCTTTGACTGAAGAAATAGAATAGATTCTATGAGTTTAATTTATTATTCTTCTCAAACTAAAATTTCAATTTTTAGATCAAAATCATTTTTTCTCATTTTGCTTTTTTTTTTTTTTTTTGCTTTTTGCTTTTTTTTTTTTTTATTTTTTTTTCAAAATTAAATTTGAAATCTAAAATGTTTGAAACTTCAAATTAACAATAAAAAAAGTTAGGTTGTGTATGTTCTTTTAAAATTTATACATCCACAAGTAAAAAATATTATTGTCAACAATTTTTAATTTCCTAACGAAATTGAGAATTTTGCACGAGACGTTCCAATGAAAGGTGATCAAAAGATTTTTAACATTTTTTTTTTTTGAAATTTATAGTTAGTTCATGTATTTATTTTATGATTATCAACTGTTCTAAAAAGTTTGTTATTTCTTGTATTTCTAAACAATCTAAGTCTGGTCGATTCTTAAAAATAAAGTGATTTTTTCATTTTTGACTGGGCCACTTTGAGTGAAATGGAGTTTATTTAGGGAAATACCTAAAAAATCAAAAAATTATTTTTTTTTCAAACTTTTAGCACAGTAGAATATTTTGGTGATTTAAAACTGTGTCAAATATATTAATACTTAATAATTCATGAATTTTCATCTCGGAAAGTACATTATAAATATGATATATACTTTTACAATTTTTAAGATTATTATTCAATTATCAAATATTGGGGAAAAAGATAATAATGACCAATTAGAGAGAAAACCATTTTATATGAAACTAGATTACATATCTTTAATATCTTGTTTTATCTAAAATAATAATTATTATTATTTATCTAACAATTATTCCTAAAAATAATTTTGACAAATAAAATTTTATAATTATATTCTGTACCTAAAAATCCAAAAATAAATAATCATTTGAATTAGTTTTACTATTTTTTATAATATGTATTTACTTGTTAAGAGGTATTTTGAAGTATTAATTAAAATTAAAAACTCCCTCAATTTATTACACTTTTTTTAATTATCATGAAGTTTTACAGTGACACAAGTTTTTAATATTATCAGAAATATATCAGATTATCAACAAAAAAAAAAAACACAATTCATGATATAATAAATTACAATATGTGCAATTTTTAACGTACACTTTAATTTATAAAAAAAGACACACAATAAATATATTTTTTCCAAGGAACAACTCTTGGATATAAGGGGTGGTAATTTTTAAAAGATTATTGTTTGAGTTGAATAAAAAAATGCATTATGAACAATTTTTTTTTTTTTTTTTTATTTGGCTTTATAGATATTCTACCTTGTTGGATTAAATGGTGTGTTTTTTCACAACACGTATGATTGTAATCACTTATTAGCAGATTTATTATGAAGAATCTAATATTGGTGATAATATTTATTTTTTGAAATAAGGGTGTCTAGGTCAACTATCTTTTTTTAAAACTACTTCAAAAATTCTTATTATCAAATTATAATTTAATTGATTCCAACTTGCTCTTGTTACAAAAAGAAAAGGTATTTTATCATTAATTTTGTGAATTTAATGTGATTTATTCCAAATTATGGCAAAAAAACTTTAAAAAATCAATTTACAATAAAAAAAAATAATCTATTCTAAAATTCTATATTCTCGGCTGATTAATCAAAACTAGATTCATATGTCAAAAATTGAACAATCCATAAAAATGCCTATAAGTCTATTGGAACTTCCGGTATGGCAGTTTGAAAGGTTTCTATATCTTTTGTTCTTCCATATCTTTTCATATTTTCAAATACTTGATAAAAGTATTTTAAAGTCCAAAAAGGCCGAAAAAAAAACAATAATTCTATTAAGATAACCTTTGAATTTATTGTGAAAATTTTAAAAGTGTCTAAAGGAAAATTATAGGTTTACTTCGAATAATCTGAAACTTTTTTTATGGAAATAGAATACCAGAAAATATTTTAATATGTACATTTTTAAAAGTTTTAGTTCAATCATCTTTTACGGAACCCGGTATATTTTATCATTTTTAAAAAATTTAATTGTTTCAAGATTATGTAAAATGATTTTTTAAGACACACAAAATCTTGAAACTTTGATATCAAAATACCATTCACTACTCAATTTGTGAAAGGAAAACAAACGCAAAGTAATCCAGAACTCAATCTTTTATTTTTCAATTTTTAGAACATTTTTTTTAATTCAATTTTTGGTTTTATTAAATTAGGTTTTGTATCTAGAAATGTGTATATGAAGACTTGGAATTAATTCCTGGACAAACACAAAAAAGAAGACATGTGAATGTGTAAATTTTAAACAAAAGTTTCTTTCTTGAATACCAAATAAGAAAGATCACTTTTCCAAATAAGTGTCTATAAATCAAAAATAAAATAAAAAAAAAAATCGACCAAAGTCCATTTTTAAAAGGTATATCTTCTTTATCCCCTTAATTTGGGATGAATCCAAACAATTTATAACCTTGGATTTCTGGTCCCATTACTATTTATTATTATATTTCAAAACATTTTTTTACAAATTAACATATCAAATTCTTTTTTTCATTTCTTTTTTTTATCAAACCAAGCCAAAACAAAGAATACTGTTTCCAAAGATTAAAGTAAAAGAGTTGGATTTTCGAAATCACAAAACAACATTAAAAATTTCAACCCAAAGGAAAAGAAAAATTTCGAAACAAATTTTAATCAGACATCAGAATTATTTTGTTTTATAGATTAATGGAAAATAAATAATTAAAAAACCAAATAAAATCGATCCAATAAATCTTTATTTCGGAAGAAAAATTTAATAAATATCCTGATTTCTAACAAAACTCAAATTGGAAGACTTCAATGTAATTAGGAATTTTAAATTCATTTTAGAAATTCTTTAGAAATAGGCAGAAGGAAGTAATTGGTTTATCAAAAATTTTCTAAACAAAAGTTTTTCCATGAAGAAACAAAAATTAAAAAAAAAATAAAGAGAAGTAATTGTACAAAACGTTATCGATAAAATCAACAAATAAATGATTTATATTTATTTTTTCTTGATCAATTTTTGTTAATTTACATTATAAATTGGTATTTTCACCATATTATACGAGGATGTATACATTACACTCCCCTATTTATTAAAAGATTAATGCATTTATTTAAGGAAATGATTTGAAGGATTCAGTTTTTCATAAACTGTTGCACTCAAAAATAAACAAGGTTCTTATTCCCTTAAATTTAAAAGTTGACACAGTATTGTTTTGATCTTATAGAAACTTGCCAAAAATGAAATAATTTCAAAATTCAAAAGTGTTGTCAATAAAAAAAAGTTATCACCCGTTTTCGAGTTATTTTTGTTGTGCAAAAGTGAAAATAAAATCATTTTTTCATCTTTTTCTTTTAAATTCGTCAACCTTTTTTAATTTTTTCAACCAAGGTTTATTAAGAAGACCTTTTAAACTATGAGTACGTTTTTGGTTTTGAAACACTTCTTTCGTTTTAATGTGAAGGATCTTTTTTATTTACTTTACTTTTTTTTTTGTTTTACAACTTTATTTTGATTTAAGAATAATCCCAAAAAATACAAACCTTGACTTTTTCCAAATAAACCTCAATACAAAACACCTTCTTTTCAAAAAAAATCAAATCACACTCCTTTTTTCTTCACATAATTTTTTTTTTTACTTTTTTCTTTTTCATTTTGTTTTGTCCAAAAATTAAGAATATTTTTACAATTTTTTTCTTTAACTCGAAATTTTTTGTTTTCTTCTTTTTTAATTTTTTCAATCCTTCCAACTATTTTTGACAACTGATAAAAAAAAAAAACAAAGACATATCTCGGGTATATGCTGATGTGAATGAAAACAAGCCACGTGAATATTGGGATTATGAAAAATATCAAATAACATATGGAAGACAAAACAAATATCAAGTCATTTCAAGGATTGGAAGAGGAAAGTATTCAGAAGTCTTTGATGGTGTCAATATTGAAACGAATGATCTTTGTGTTGTCAAGGTTCTAAAGCCTGTAAGGCAATCAAAAATTCGAAGGGAAGTGTCAATTATCAAAAATTTGGAAAATGGGCCTAATATCGTCAAGCTTTATGACGTTGTCAAAAATAATACAACAGGGATGCCTTCATTAGTTTTTGAGTACGTAGACAACCTTGACTTCCGTGAACTCTATCCTTCATTTAGTGACTACGACGTAAAATATTATATGTACCAATTATTACTTGCACTCGACTATTGCCATTCAAACGGAATTATGCACAGAGATATAAAGCCACACAACGTTATGATTGATCACAAACAACGTAAACTTAGAGTCATTGATTGGGGTTTAGCAGGTTTGGCTTTCAATTCCTTTGTGTTTTTTGTTTTGTCTTTTTTTTTTTTGTTTTTTGTTTAAAATTGCTTTTTTTGTTTATTTTTCTTTTACAGAGTATTTGGTGCATCCTTTTCTTTGAAACTTCAATATTTTTGCTTTTAGAACTCACTTTTATTCATCCTCTTTTCCCAAAAAAAAAGAATTTTTTTTATTCAATCCACACACCCTCACTTCAAATTAATTTTTTTGCCAATTAAAAAATGAAAATTCTGAACACACAATAAGAAGCTTCTGGTTTCCTGGGGAAGGAAATGTACGTATAATTTGATATTTTGATTGTTTAACAAAAATTCGAACAATAAAAATTCAAATTTTAATGTATGTTTGCAATTTGGTTTGTTAGGATCATTTTTTCAAAAATTTTTGTGTAAAACAACAGACATGGGTATGAAAAACATCAAACTTGCTTTCTCTGTTTTAAATAGTTTTTGGTGAAACAATTTTTTTTGCTTTTACAAATCCAAATTTAAAATTACCCAACAATTTGAATTTTACATTTTTATTTTTTTTTATTAAGAAGTGAGAGCAATGTGTTAACTTCCAACTATTTTTGAATACTTTTTTAAAAATATTTAATATCCTGTTTGATTGCCAATATTGCCCATTTTAATTTAAAATTATTTCTTAAAATGGACAAGTACTCTACATTTTGAAAGCTCTGTGCAGCAATTAGTGTAAGATTAGACATTCATAATTACTTTATTACCAAGCAAATTTTTTTTTTTTGTTTTTTCAAATTTCATTTTCTTTGTTTTCAAAAACGCTTGAACCAATATTTTGATTGATTTAACTAAGCATATTTTTAAGAAATTAGAATATTCCGTTCAACAAATCAAAGAGAAATAAACAAATTTTCGAAAATAACAAATAAATCAATGAAAATTGTCACTTTGCATTTTCAATTAATTTTTTACAGATATTTTCAAAAAGTGTGAAAATTTTTTTTAATGAAAACTTTTTCAAAAAAATAAAGTTTTAAAAAAGATGAGAACCATTTTTCATTAAAGCCATTTTTTTCAAATGCTTTAATTTTATCAAAAGGAAACAATTAAACATTTGAAAGCGGGGGTAGAGGTTAGAGTGGGAAAAAAAGCAGCCTATAAAAAAAAAAAATTCCTGACTTTTTTAAAATAGCTGTATCCGAAAATTAATAATTAATTTTCAACTTCTTTTCTTCAACCAAAGGTTGAAAACAAAGTCTGTATGATTTCTTAATAATGGATCCTCTGTAAATTTATCTTTTTTGTTTTTTTTTTAAAAAAGTTGATCTAGATTAATTTTTCTTCAAGAAATTTTCAAATGGTGAAAAACTAACTGCTTTTTTTTTTTATTTATTGATTTATAATGTAAGGAAATTAGTTTCCTTTTACCGCTGTTAGGTTTTTTTTTAATTTTTGTTTTGATTAGAAAATCAATATATTTTTGAAAAAAAAGCAAGAATTAAAAAAAACTTCCGTTAACTTTTCTTGAGTTTTCAGTTTATTTGTGAAGTTTTCTAGGTTTTTTTTACTTTAGAAATAAAATAGAAAACCTCAAGAAAACCTAGTCACTCTACGGCACTCCTATGGCACTTGACGGCACTTTCCTAATTTCTAAATTTTTGTTTACAAATTTCAATAAAGAATCATAATTTTCTTTATCATTAACCAATTACAAGATAAATAAAAAAAGATTTTCTTTTGAAATGTTTTTAACAATAATAACAACAATATATTTTTGGATTATTTTAAGTTAAGATCCGTTTACTATTAACATTATTTCCGTTCACATAATTTAAACATTTTTCTTGGATGTGGCGTGCTTTGTGCTATTCCTTTTAAAAATGTTAATTCATGACCCAAAGATAATTTATTGATTAATGACTAAGAAAACGATTGATAAATTTGATTTTTTGTTTTATTATTGTTACTATTATTGTTGATGTCGTTGTTATTGCTATTATTATTATTATTCTATAATTTTAATAAACTTTGTCTTCCCCATGAAAATTTTGCAATCCCTTCGAGGATTTTTCTATATTTTGTTAATAAACCCTCTCTCTATATTATAAAAATAGATTTTTATTCAAACAACAAATATATTTTAAAATTATTGTTTTATTTATTGATTTTTTTAATAAAAATTTCCTTAAAATTAAAAAAAAAAGAATTTAAAAATGCTAAATCATGCTCAGTAAATTTCAAATCGTTCTTGACTTATTTTTTGAAATTAAAAATAGTTATCACAGAAACAAAAATTAATCTATAAGTTTACCAATTTAGTTATTAAATTTTGTACTAGTTAATTTTCAAATAAATGTTTATAAAAATATTATGTCTTAATATACGAGAAAAATGTTTTTTTTAAAGAATTTGTTTTAATGAATATAAAATATCTAAATTTGATTATAATATTGCTAAAACCTCAACTCTTGATTCACGAATTTGTTTCAACAAATACCCATAATCTTTTGCTAAAAATTGAAAAAAATATTTCAAACATTTTATTATTTTTTAGTTACTAAAATCAAATAAATTTAAAGGCCAGTCAAAAAGGGCTGGAAGTTGCTTGTTTTTTCGGAAATTAAAACTGATAAATAAAGAAAACCATTTTATTTTTTGTCAAAAAATTGAAATTTCCATTTAAATTTTTTTCTTGAAAAAATACAACTCCTTTTTTTCTGTACCAAGTGGAACACACAAAAAAAAACGATTTTTAAAACCAAAATTGAAATTAAACTAAGCTTTATCTGAGTTGAGAAAATAAATTTCTCTTTTTTATTATTTTCTTGAACCAAAAAAAGATAAAATATAATTACTACCAAACATTCAAGTTACAAATGGTTTTATTTCACACGTGTATTTGTAATTTTTAAAGCCCACTTTGTAATAAATAATCTCAAAAAGTAAATCTCATTAAATGAAAATGAGTAACAAATCCCCGATGTCTATTAAAGATTTAATATTTTTATGAAAATTTTACTTCAAAAAAAGCAATTAAATAATGTTTTCCAGTTTTACTCCAAACTAAATAAAGTTTTATAATTTAGAATTTGAAATTGAAATGGTGGTTTTTTAAAAAAATTATTCCAAAAAAAAATATTTACCTTTTTATGTTTCGAAAAATTGTAGTATTTCAAGACATTTCGTTTTTCAAAATGAATCTATTTTGTATCAATCTCTTATTATCAAAAAACTGAGTTTCTAAACTTTTTTTAATATTGTTAAATTCAAATTTCAACAAGTAACTCTTCATTCAATACCAAATTAATAGATTTTTAATTATGTTTTCACAATAAACAAAAAATGTTTCAGTTTATTATCTTTGAATTTTTTTTCTTTATTAGTTTATTGATCAACAATTCTCATTCAATTTTTAATATCCACATAAGAGTCAATAATATTTTTGGTGTCAATTACAGGAAATTAGAAAAAATAAAAAATACCGAAATTGTAGCGAAAGACATATTATTCATTCAGATTTGAAATAGATGCCTCTTTTCCTTCACAATTCTAACTTTATAATTTCTATTTTTTAATGTTATTCCATAAGGATGGAAAATTAAAAATCCACCATCTTCGTGTTGATATTGGCGTCGTTATTTCGAACTAGCATTTCTTATGAATAAAATAAAAAGTCCAAAAAATATTGTAATTTTTATAAGTTGACATTTTTTTTTTGTTCATTACTTAATAAAATTTATAATTTCATTTTCAATAAAAAAATAAAATTATCAGAAAATAGGTTTATAAAGTATTTCCAAAAAAGTTTGGAATTTTTTTTTTTTACATTTCATATAAAATTATCTTTGTTAGTGATTTATATTTGTAAGATGATAATATAAAATTATGAGAAATATTAATAAGACTGATTGAATTTGTATCTATTGTGTTTGTATTTCAAAATATATATATTAAAATATTTCCGAAAAATGAAAAACAAAAATAAACACTTTTTTTTGGAGAAAACAAGCTACGATAAAATTCAATAAAAAACTTGAAATATGGTAAAGGATACAAAGGATTTTTTAAACAATAAAATACAGTTAGAAGTTTTTCATTATCTTGGAAATTTTATCAAAATATAATCCTCTTTTTTAAAAAAAAAGGATTTTTACAATCAAAAAGAAAAAAATAATCTCTAATTTTCGGCACCTCAACTTATGTCATATAAAATTATGATCAGAAACTTTGATATCTCTTTAATTAAAGCAATACCTTACAAAAATTTTTTTTTATTATTATTTAGAATTAATTTATGATTAATAACAATTTTGGATATTTGAATAGTTTGATTGGAATTGATTTTAATAAAGGTATTTAAAAATAAATTTGCCCTACTTTTTCCAAAATTGCGTATTAAAAAAGATAATTCAAAAAAGTAATTAAAAACAAAAATATTTTGAAAAGTCCATCCTAACTTTCTTTTAAATCCTTATTTTTACCTTAAGAATGAAACTTAAAGAATAAAAAGGTTTTTTTTTTTTGTTTTGTTTTTTTATAAAGAATTAGCGATAAAAAAACAATATTTTAATTTTTTTCTTTTTTTGATTGATGATAAAAAGACTTAATTTGGTGTTGGTATTTTTTTTTTTTTTTTTTGGTTGACTCAATTTAAATGCTTTATCTTTGAAATTTATTTTATTTTAAATATTTATTTATATTTCTTTTCGATTTTGATCTTTTGTATTTACTTTTATTTAATCCATTAATTGTATTCCATTGTTTAAATAAAATTCTTTTTGTTTTTAATGCCAAATAAAAAAAATTAAAAAAAAAAAAAAAAATAATCAAAACAGAATATTACCACCCCTTACAAGAATACCATGTCAGAGTAGCATCAAGGTATTACAAAGGACCAGAGTTGCTTGTTGATTATAGAGAATACGATTATTCACTTGATTTATGGGCTGTTGGTTGTATGCTTGGCGAAATTTTATTTTTTGTCCATCCATTATTTAAGGGAAATGATAATGACGATCAATTGGTCAAAATTGCAAGAATCTTAGGTACAAATGGGCTTTATGAATATTTGAATACTTATAATTTAGAATTAAGTAATCGCTATAAAAAAATTATTGGAAGACACAGAAGAAAATCCTGGTACAAATTCGTTAACCAAAATAATAAACATTTAACCCATGATGTGGCGCTTGATTTATTAGATAAATTGTTAGTTTATGACCATGCAAAGAGATTAACAGCCAAAGAAGCAATGGCACATAAATATTTTGATGAAATCAGATCTGAAAGAGAAGAAAAAAAAAAAATAACAGCAGAAAAAGAAGAAGAAAATTAACAAAATTAATACTTTCCATTTAATTTTTCTTTTGATTATTACCCTTCTTTATTTTATTTTTTTTTTTATTTTTTTATTTTTTCTATTTTTTCTATTTTAGAGTCAAAAAATATCTAAATGATATTTTTTTTTTTTTTTTCAGATTTTTTTTCTCTCAAAAATATTAATCAATTGAAAATTTATTACTATTAAAGATCTTGATTTGAATTTTAATAATTTAAAAATTGATTCTAAAAAAGAAATTATAAATATTTGAAAAAAATTTTTTTTTCAATAATTACTCATTTATAGAATTCAATATATATTTAAGAGATCTTTATTCAAAAGGAAATTTTAAAAGAAAATCTTCTCTTTTCTTTTTCTTTACTCCTTTCCAGAATGCAGAATTGTAGAAAATAAAATTTTCACTTTCTTTTTAATTTTAAAATATCCTTAAATTTTTTTTATTATTTTTATTAATTTTAATTTAAGGAGGTGTTTATTACTCTTATTAGATTTTAGGTTTTTTTTAATTTTTGAAATAAACCGAAATTTTATTAAAATTTTCTGTTTATTTCAAAAAGTGAAAAAAACCTAGAACATTTCATAAAATAAAATAGAAAACCTCGAAAAAACCTATACCACTTAAAACACAAAACAGAAAACCTCAAGAAAATCAAGGCACTCTTCCATAATTCAAAATAATAGAGAAAAATCCAAGATTTTGCTCAATTCTTTTAAATTCCGGAAAAGCTATGACACTTCCCAAAATCCTCAATATATATTTTGATAATTTTTTTAATGATTCAAAAAAATATTTATTTTCGACCACATTTAAAAAAAAAGCATAATATTTTTTTATTAAAAATAGCGAAAAATATTATTATTGTTATTTAATTTAGGTATACAGATTTTCAAATCCAGATAACCAAACTTTTACAATTTTAAAAATAATCTGAGCAGTTAGACAGAAAATGATTCAAATATTCAATGATTTTAAATTGTTTTGTTTATATTTATACATTTTACAAATTTATGTTTTATTGTTTTGTCATGAAATAAGAATATCTGTCGAAATTATTTATATACTTTCAGAATTATAAAATGGAATTTCAATTTTTTTTATATAAATTTAGTAATTTCAAAAACCTTTCTGTAATGTTCTTGGATTTCAAACTGATAACAAGACTTAAACGGTGCCTAACTCTTAACAAATTAATTTTTATTTCCAATTTGACGCGAAATACTCAGAAATAATTTAGTCAAAAAAAGTACAACTATTTTTTAAAACTCCAAATTTCAAATATTCCAAAATACAAGTGAACATTAAAAGTTAAAATTGTAAAATGAAAAAAATATTCGAAAAAAAAAAATCAAAATGAAACAATCAACGAAATAGAATTCAAAATTCAATATCAAAGTGTTTTGTGAATTGTTTATTCCTTAAAAATTCAATTGTTAAAAAAAAAATAAAAACACAACCATTTGGAGAGTAATTATGATCTCGATAATAATTGCCCGATCTAAAAAATATCCCCATCATAAAAAACATTCAAAAATCTCAACAAATTCAAAAAAATAAATAATATGAAGAAAAAATTTATTTGAAAAATATTAGATCAATTTATTAAGAATTAGTCTCAAAATAAAAGAAAAAGAATAAGAAACCTAAACCCCAAAAGAAAAAACAAATATGAAAAAAAGTTTCAATTTTAGGAATAATTAAAATAAATATTTTTTAATCTTAAGCTTGTAAAATAAATTTTCATAATATTGTATTCCAAATTTTTTGAAAAAAAAAAAAAGAATCATTTTTCTTCGGAACAATTCAAAACAATTATGGGAAGCATCTACCAAGTGTTCTTGGGTATAATACGACGTCTCTAATGTGTCTAACATTGAAAGCCCAACATAAGAATCTGCCTAAACCGAGACCATAGCCACCGTGAGGGGCTGAGCCGAATCTTCTTTGGTCTGTGTACCAATAATAGTCCTTGTCTTTCAAACCATTTTCTTCGTATCGTTTCAGTAATTTGTTAAGGTCGTTTTCTCTCATTGATCCACCGACGATTTCACCAACACCTGGCATCAAAAGATCGACACTGTCTGTGAGTAATTCATTTTCTTTACTTCTGAGCATATAGAACGATTTCATGACTGCAGGGAATTTGATCAAGAAGATTGGTTTACCAATTTTATCGGTCATCTCTCTTTCTGGTTTTTCGGTAATGTCATCACCAAATTCAAAGATGTTTTTCTTGTCGTCCTTATAAATTTTGTTTTTGTTACAGTATTCAATAGCGTCCGTGTAGTTCATTCTCAAAAATGGTCTCTCTGGTACCTTGAGATCTGGGTTCATTTTTAAGGCTTCTTCTTTCATTGGTGATTCCAAAATTCTCTTGACAGTATCGCAAACTAAATCTTCAATTCTGGTCAATAAATCTTCAAATTTGATGAATGGACATTCAGCTTCGACTTGTAAAAATTCGGTAAGATGTCGTCTTGTTTTGGACTTTTCGGCTCGATACGAGGATGCAATACAGAATACATCTCCGTAAGATGAATTTAATGTTTCTAAATAAAGTTGGGATGATTGTGTCAAATATGCAGTCTCGCCAAAGTAGTCCAATTTAAATAATGTCGAGCCTCCTTCGCATTGGGTCTGGACTAAGGTTGGTGGGTTGACTTCGATATAGTCTCGTGAAAAGTAATGATCTCTTAAGCATTTTAAAACAGTTGAGCGGAGTTTAATGATTCGTGATGTGTTTTCTCCTCGAAGTACTAAATGTCTGTTTTTTAATAAGTTGTCAACACCAGATTCCTTTGAAACAATGGATTCATATCTGGTATCTGTTTGTCCAACAACTTTCCAATAGTCGGCTATTTGAAGTTTTGGTATTATTTATTAGGAGATTTAAGTTTTTATAAAAAGTGATGTGATTAATATTATGATTGGAATTTGGGTTGTATTTGAGATTACAATAAATTTTTTATATGTTTTTTTTAATTTTGCTTTAAATTCTATGTATTACCAATTCAAATAACTCAAAAAGATATAAGAACAAAAATTATCAAGTTGTTTTTTTTTTTTTTTTCAACAAAAAAATGTTTTCTGAAAAGTAAAATTAAAAGAAAAAATTGCTTTTAAAAAATTTTATTCTTTTTGTTTTTAAACTTTTTACTAGAACAACAATACTATAAAAAATATACAAAACAAGTAATTCTTTCTGAATTTCAAATCATTTTTTTTTTTTTTGCATTATTTGAAATCAAAAATTAAAACTCAAAAGTAAAGTCATTTTCGAAATCTTTTGATCACCTCTATATATAAAATAATTTAATTAGGAAATCGAGTGAAAAAATTTTGATCATTTGAATTTATTTGTGTTTTTTCAGGAAAAGCTATTTTCAAAAAGTGAAAATTACAAGTTTTGATAATTGGTCACTAAAATGATTCAAATTTTTCGATCCTTTTTCTGGATATTTTTTAAAACTTTTGGTTTCTCACTTTTTGTGAAAAAACTAAAAAGAATATTTTTATGTATGTGTGAATAAATTTGAAAATTTAATTTTAATTATATTAAATAATGTAATAATTTTATATTTTTTTTTTAAAGAGAAATATGATATATATATATATATAGGATCTTTTTTATATATAGCTTTATCGAAAAGAATATTTTTCATAAAAATATTAAATTCAAGATCAATTTTTTTAAAATAAGATCACAATAAATAATAATAAAAAAAAAAAAAAAAAAAAAAAAATACACATTTTGGATTGGGTTGGTATATTTTAAAATCCATTTGTATTTTGAAAATTTTTTGAAAATAAGAAAGTTAAACAAGTTATTTATATTATATATATATTTTTACATATTTAATTGAATATTTTTAACTTTTCATTTTTTTAAAAACAATGTGTGGAGTCATTTTTTTCTTTTTTTAAATCAAATAATTTTTTGATTATCAAAAACGAGATAAATTTGAATTTATTTAATAAACAATTTCAATATAATGAACTTGAAATTTTGTAATATATTAAAAAGAGTCATTTTTACAAAATGAAAACCAAAAGTTTTAAAAAATATTCATAAAAAGAAGTGGCCAACTGAAATGCAAACTTTTTTGTGATGTGTTAAAAATGCTTTAAAAAAAAGTATAAAAGGAAAAGTTTTATAAAAGTCCTAAAAAAAATAGATCGATTTTTTTTTGTCAACTGTTTTTAGAACTCTATTTAAAAACATTTTTGTCACACTTTTTAAAAACTCTTTAACAAAATTATGAGTTTTTATTAAATGGGAATTAATTTCTTTTTTTCAAATCATAATTTTTTTTTTTAATAATTTATTTTTAACTCTTGAAAAAATAATGTTTTTTTTTTCCTTCATGACTCAGATTTTAAAAATATAAATAGATATAATTTATGAGATCTATTATTTAAATTTTTGATTTAAATTATTGTTAATTTTGTTCATAAAAAACTCTTAAAAAGTAAATTATTAAAACAAATGTAAAATTTAGTCGAAGTGAAGAAGTTGTTCATTAATGGAATTTTGATTTATTTTTTTCATTTTGAATTTTTCAATAAATAAAAATATTGTTCAGGACTACTTCGATATTTGATTTTTTTAATTAAAGTAAATTAGAGAGATTTTTTTTTTTTATTCTAAAGTGAACTTTTATTTTGAAAATCGGCTATAATGAAAAACTCAAAAATTAGTCAAGTAATTTTAATAAAGTGTGTCTAAAAAAGTTTTTAAAAAAGTACTAAAAAAAGTTGTCTGAAGTTTGTTGCATATTTTGAGGGTACTTTTGAAATTTTTTTGAAACACTTTATCGAAAAGTATTCTCGAAAAGTATCGACATGAAAATAATTTTTTTAAAATTCCTCTTTGTTTTTTTTAAAAAAAGCAAAAAATAACAAAAAAAAAAAAAAAAATAATAATAATAATAAAAAAAAAAAGCAAAACAAACCTTGTAATTCGATTCCACCAACAGCTCTTTCGTCTTCAACAATTTTACCATAAATTTTAACACAGGTTTCAACATGTAAAATTTGTGCATCATATGTTAAGGCAAGATCTCCTGCAAGGACTGTTTGCACAAATCCTGTTCCGTCTCTAACGATAACAAACATTAATTTGTTTGATTGTTTACGGATACGATGAACCCATCCAAAAGCTTTGACACGTTCACCGATTTGGTCCTTTAAATATTTGACCTTGAATTTTTTAGCCTTGGTAAGGTTGGAGTCTTTTGTTAAGACGATCAATTTGGCTTTTTCCAAACGTTCCTTTCTTTCCTTTTCCATTCTTTCGAGCTTAACTTTGTCTTGTTTTTCTTTTTTAATTCTTTTTTGTTCTTCTCTCCATTTTTGTCTTTCAAGTTTTTTTTTTTGTTTTTTGGACATTTTTTTTTCTCCTGTTTTAGTTTCTTCCTGTTTTGGTTTTTCTTGTTCGGTCACTAAAAAAGATTTTAAACAACGAATTAGATTAGATTGGTAAAGAGTTTAAAAGTAAAAATCAAAAAAGCACATCAATTTTTTCCTTTGAAAAAGAAAAAAAAAAAAAAACGATTATTATTACTTGTAATTAATAGAGATTTAATAAAAAAAATGAAGAATTTGTTTCAAAAATTCGTTAAAAGATCAAATTATTGAGGGTCATTAAACACATTTAAAGGTATTTCATTTGACTTAATCCTCTTGAAAAAAAATTTGTTTCAAAAAATCAATGTTTTGCAAAATTACGAAATATGATGTAATGAAGACGTTTTTTTTGTTCAAAGAATTTTTCTGTTACTTTTGGTACTAATCTGTTTGATTATTTAAAGAGCTAAGGTAAAGGAAGTTTTTACGAATTAGTGAACAAATGATGGTCTTAATTTCTCTCTTTTAAAAAACAT
This sequence comes from Anaeramoeba flamelloides, assembly GCA_027625915.1. NCBI lineage: Eukaryota > Anaeramoebidae > Anaeramoeba > Anaeramoeba flamelloides. The sequence goes on along the minus strand of JANTQA010000008.1, from coordinate 13,257,525 downwards.
TGCTAAAAAAGTGTTTTGTCAAATTGTTTAAAAGATCCAATCAAAGTGTTTTGAAAACTTCTATCTCCTTTTTTTTATCAAAACAAAGCTCCTAAGTTTTTCAAAATAAATTTTTTGCAAACAGCAAAATGGAAACGGCTCTTTGGTATTCTTTTTAAAGTGTAGAGATCTTAGTGTTTTTAAAAAGTTCAAAATACTGATCCTCAACGATTATTTTTTTATAATTAACAAGAATCAAAAATATAAATCAATAAGGTAGAATTAAGACTATATTTCAAAAAGGAACTTAAACACTTCTTTTTCTTAAAAACTTGGAAGATCTCTTCTTTTTTTTTATGAGCTCAATCACAAAACAAAAAAAAAACAAGATAAAAACAAAAAAAAACAAGATAAATAACAAAACAAAAAGAATCAAAAAAAAGGAATAAAAAAAAAAGCAAATAGTAAAAAACATAAAAACTTGAATGTTTGTTTGTTGGCAATCTTTGGTGAACTAAGTGAATAGAAGAGCACTTAGTTCTAAACTTGTTGCGCATTTAATGTATTTATGTTGCTTGTGGTATGAATTATAAAAAGAAATTTCATCCTCACCTAAGAACACAAAATGAAATATTAAATTCATAATTTCCAAATCAATCTTAAATTGATTCATCAAAATAAGAGCTTGTTAAACCTAGGGGCAATCTTTTATTTCTATTTTGCTTTTTTAGAGTAAAGTCTTATAAATTACGTTTTCGATTTTCTTTAATTATGAAGTACTTGATTTCCAAGAAGAATAATTCTGAACAATCTTCACTCATAGCTTTTTTTGATAAAAAAACATTCAAAATGTTAAAAATTCCAAAAAATTCATAAACAATTCCTGTTGGTTAAAATAAAGCGTAAAGAAAATTTTAATGCATGTTTCAAAATAAAAAGCAAGTTTTTTTTGTTATATTAAGGACTATAGATGAATTGATTCAAAAAACCAACAATAAACCCTACTTAAATTTAGTATTGATTTTTGAAAGTTCTATTATTAAAAAAGAAAACACAAAAATTGAAAGATCAAATTGGAAAATTTATCGTAAAAAATAGAGTGAATTTTAAAGAAAATTTTGAAATTTATCAAAAAAACAAAAAAATTCAAAAAAATTAAGAAGTTAAACAAAAAATTTTAGACAAATTGAATTCCTAATTTAAAAGTTACTTAAAGAATGAAGGATTTTTCTTTCAAAATCGATTTGAACTTTTATATACTACCGAGTAGTGATTTAGATGTTGCCTTGGAACAAGAAGAAAAAAAAGGAAATATTATATATTTAAACTCAGATTAGAGTCGTTGTATATATGAAATATTTGGATCATAGTAGTTCATCATTTTTTTTTAACATAAGAGTAATTTTTACAAAAAATCCTTTTGGACATACAAACTGAATAAGGAAATTGTTATTGGCTATGTAATATTTTCATCAAAATAAATGAATTAATGTATTAGATTTTGTTCTTTGATGTTTGGTATTGTTTTTTACAATTAATTAAAAATGTACTAAATTCATATTTTCAAAATCAAATAATTCGGTAATGGGAAACTGGAATATTATTCTTTTTTTTTGTGGATTTAAAAATCTGAATAAACATATTAGAACTACTCAAATGTAAAAATAGATGTTAATTTTGAAAAATTGTATTTTATTTATTTATTTATTTATTATGAGAAGGGAATAATCAAAGAAAATTTACTAAAAAAAAAGAGAAGAAGAAAAATAATTAAAATATTAAATTAATAAAAAATATTATATCATTTACATGACCAAATTAAAAATAATCCACTGTATTTAGTTTTTTCAGGATTTGAAAGAATTAAGTAAAATCCTTGATTTTACTAAATTCTTTCAAATTCTATTAAACCGCCTTTTGCTTTTTTTTATTTCTCAAATATAAAATGAAGTCCGTTAGGTTTTTTTGAGTTTTCTTTTTGTTTAGAAAATCAATAAATTTTCGAAATAAAATAAAAAAAATTTAAAAAATACTAGAACACTTCACAAATAAATAGAAAACTCAAAAAAGTCTAGAAAACTTAACAAATAAAACAGAAAACATCAAGAAAACGTAGGCGCCTGGTTGCACTTGACGACACGCCCCCCCTGAAAGGAGGAGTAAAAACCCGATACAAAGATTATTAGCAATAAATAAGATTACACTGGTTGTGTTAAATAAATTGGTATTCCACTGTCATGAGGTTTTTTTTTCATTTAAAAGAATGGACTAAAATCTTTGATTTTGTTCAATTCTTTTGAATTAAAAAAAAAAAAAAAAACGGAGGCACGACTCTAAAAAGTGGGGCACTATGTACCCGAGTTTGTATATTTTTTTACTATTGTAGGAATTTTTTATTTTCATTTTTTCTTTATTACATTAAGTTTTTTAAACACAAGAGCTTTCATGAAAAAATCTAGACAAGAACAATAAATTTCTTAATTTTGATTAAAAATTGTTTTTTTATGAAGAAAGAAATTTTTAAAAATTATTTAAATGGTTTAAAATAGTTAAAAGTTAAATTGATTTCGGGATAGTACATTATCCCTTTCAAATTTATTTATTCAAATTAGGGTCTTAAATTAAGTTAAAATTATGTAAATTATCACCAATTCTGTAATAAACCACAAAACCACATTTATGTAAACTATATATATATATATATATATATATATATATATATATATATATATATCTAAGGTATTTCCAAATAAGTGTGTCATTTTTTTTTACATTTCATAATAAATCCTCTTTTTTATATGAGGTGTTCATTAATTGATAATAAACAATCAAGTTAAATATTAATATTGATTGAATCTATGACTTATATATTTATTTCAAAATATTTTTGATGAAATAATTAAGAAAAATGAAAAATAAAATACCATTTTATTTTGGAGTCAAAGATTTTATGCATATTTTAATAAAAAAATGGAAATATAGAAATAGCAAAAATGATTTTTTAAACAACCAAATATAGTTATATATTTTCAATTATGTTTGAAAATTTTTTGAGATTAAACAAGTTATGAAAAAGATTTTTTTAATAAAAAAGACAATAATAAACAAGACTTTTCACAATAAAAAAATATCAGATAAAATCAAGAACAGAAAATTTAATATCTTTTATTTATTTAATACAATACTATGAAACAACTTGAATTATTACAAAGAACCAATAAATATTAGTTATTGATTTTATAAAATCCATTTCACTTCAATCCACTAGCAAAAAAATGTAAAAATCACTTTATTTTTAAGAATCAACCAAACTTAAATTGTTTATAAATACGAGAAATAATAAACTTTGTATTAGAGTCGATAATCATGAAAGAAAAAGCCTGAATAAACTATAGATTTCAAAAAAAAAAAAATGTTAAAATAGTTTTGGACCCTTTACATTGGAACTTTCGTGCAAAATTTCTCAATTTCTTTAGTACAAATAAAATTTTTGACAATAAATTTTTTTACTTATTATTGTAAATGTTTGAATTTAAAAAGATCATACAAATCCTCAATTTTTCTTAATGTTAATCTGGAGTTTCTAACATTTTTTTTTTCAAATTTAATTGTTTATAAAAAATAAAAAAGAAAAGAATAATAAAAAAAAAAAAAAAAAGCAAAAAAAAAATTTAGAAAATGAGAAAAAAAGATTTGATCTAAAAATTGAAATTTTAATTTGAGAAGAATAATGAATTAAACTCAGAGAATGTGTTATATTTCTTGAATAAAACTGGTCACCTTTGACTGAAAAAGAGTTTATTTCCAATAAAGTCGGGGAAATTTATTTTTTAATATATTTATTAAACCCAATCTTGAAAAAAGTATTTAAAAAACCAAATCCTTCACCAGTATTTATAGATTCTTGGTAATAATTCAATTTTTGATTAGTATTGTATTAAATATATAAAGGATACTACATTTTCTGTTCTTGCTTTTATCTGATATTTTTTAGTGGTGAAAATTGATGTTTATTATTTTCTTTTTGATTGGAAAAACCCTTTCATAACTTGTTAATCACATCAAATTTTCAAATAGAATTGAAAACATATCACAAAATTTTATTGTTTAAAAAATTATTTGTAACCTTTCCATATTTCCACTTTTTTATTGAAATTTATATTACCTCTTTTTCTCCAAAAGAAAATAGTATTTTTTTTTTCATTTCTTTGGAAATATTTCATCCAACATATTTTGAAATAAATACCTTATTCAATAATCTAATTGGTATTATTAATAGTCTTAATTTGGCAATGTTGATTAATGAATACTTTCACTAACAAAGATGATTTTTTTTGAAATGTAAAAAAAAATTTACCCACTTATTTGGAAATACCTTAGATATGGAAAAAAAAAAGGTAATTATCATATCTGATGTCTTTTAATAAATTTCTAATTTATTAAAGGAATAATACAAAAACAAAATATTTAATAAAAGGTATTAATAAAAAAAAAATCCTCGCTTTTTAGTAATCTAAAAACAAAGTAATTATCATAACACACACTTTTTTTTTTTAATTTATAATTGATCAAAGGAACAATCACAATAAATTAGATTTTAATTTTCAGTCAAATTCTCTATTACTTTTTCATATTTGGGATTTTTTTGCCTTCTCCACATACTAAAAAGTTAAAATTGAAAGAATGACAAATAACTCAACAATACCCAAATTAGAAAGAATTAATGGTTTCTCAGATAATTTATCTATTTATCAGTAAAATGAGTAAATTTTTGTGAATTTGGCTCAGTATTTTCAATTGATCCGAAAAATTGTATTTCAGTGTTTTAGAATTTCTTGGGCTTTTAGATTTGACTTAAAACCACAATTAAAATTAATCTTAATTTCATCCAACAATACATCTTTTCAATTTTTACCATTGGTTGCACAATTGGATTCTAATGTTCTTTGAGTGTTTAAATTTGGATAGTACTTGAAATTTGTAAACTATTAAATCATTTTTTGAGTTCTTCTGAACAAACCAACATTAAGAAAAAAATAATAATGATCTCAAAGCCCCCTTTTGTGATTTATACCAGTGGAAAAACCTTTAAGTTCTTAATTGACGAAAAAAATGAACCAAATCTTCCTCATTTTACTCCCATCTCAAAAATCACAAATCAGCAACAAGTCAAAAAAATCGTGAGTGGCATTCGTTGGAATCTGAATTGCCTTGTTTGGAAAGGGAAAAATCAATTAGAACTTTACCAAAGTAAAGGATGGCAAGAACCTAACGACTTTACATTAAAAAAGTATCTAATAAAAAATGAAATAATCAAAGACATTCAAGCGGGCCAACGTACCTATCTCATCCTAACACAGTCAGGGAAAGTATATTCCTTAGCTGATTCAAAAAAGGGAACTCATTGCGAAATTCCTTTAGCTGATCCTGAAAAAAGTAATTTAGATGAAATAAGACCTGTTCCCTTTTTCAATGATATAGAAAACAATCGAAAGGTCAAATCAATTGCAATGACTGGTTGGTCCTGTTATTATTTATGCCACGATCACAAACTCTATGGAAATGGTTTAAATGGTGGTAGGTTCTGATTTCTTGCTTTTCTTTACTGTTATTTTTTTTTCTCCTTTTAAATTTGGGTTTAAGTTTCTTTTATTTTCTGGCAAACCGATCTTTAAATACATCTGTTTTAAAACACCGATTAAATTGACTTTTTTCTTTGAGGTTACCAAAATGAAAGCTTTTGTAAAATTACTGTTGTTATAACAATCCTTGCAGGCTGGGTAAAAAGAACGATTTTCAAAATAAAATTTGTGATTTTTTGTTCTTTAAAGCTGACATTAAAAGATCAAAGAAACCAAGAAGTAAAGGCCATATTACTGGTTTCTTAAAGTTCTACCATTTAAAAAGAAATTCTAAAAATGAAGTACCAAAGTAGTTAATTTTTCCTAAAAAATAGAGTAAAATTTTTGAAGAAAATTTTTTTCCTTTTCAAAAAACAAAAAAATGCAAAATTTAATTGAAAATATTCTTAGAAATTTTGAACAAATTCAATTCATAACTTTGCTACTTTCTCAAAAGATCAATGAGTTAACATTCAAAAATGATTTGAACTTAGGTATACTACTGAGTAGTGAATTGGATGTTTTATCAGAACAAGAATAAAAAAACAGCACGGGATTTTTTTGATACACGGGTTTTATGCTCTATATAAGAGTTTTTTTCACCACTTTAATTTTTAAAAAAGTAATTAATCAACTTTTAATCGCCTGGTAGTGGTTGGAGTGAGAAGACAAAGCATTTTTTTTATAAAAGTCCACACTTATCTAAAAAATAAAATATTTAACTACCTTTTAATTCTGATAATCTAAATAAACAATAAATTAGAGTATTTAAAAAAATACCTGTTATGAAAATAATCCCTAACACGAATTTAATTGTTAATATTAGTAAAATTACTGTGTAATTGCAAATATTTAAAATCAAACCCTTTTTATAAATAACCAAATTTTTTTTTATAAATTCAGTAATAAACCTACCTAAAGTTCATTAAAGTGGGGGTATCTCTAGAATACTCATTTTAGTTGTTTGATTACCAAAGTAGATCTACTTTTTTTGAAAAACAATCGAATTTTATTGTGGTTTGCTTAGATTGGAAAATGATGTTTTTATTCTTGTTTGATTGATTGGATATTGTTTTGAACAAGTATAATTGAATTAATCATCATTCTAATAAGTGGGTGAGCTATAATTTTCAAAGTTTGATTTATAAGATAAAGGATTTATTAACCAATTAAATAACAATTGACCAAATATTCACAATTAAAAATTTTTTCAGGGATTATGTTCTTTGTTCAAGTATTTTTTTTAATATTAGAGGTTTTGATGATAACATATATTTTCATGACATTAAAAATAAAATCGTGATAGCTTTTAAAAAAATCGTGATTAATCCAACTTTATAGCGAAAAATCAGATTATCGCGAAAAAATGAAAAATTATTTTTTGAAATCAACCTGAAAAAATCTCTTGACTTTTACAACACTTTTCCCTTTAATAAATGTCAGAAAGTGTTTGTAAGGGCTGTGAATTGTCTTCAAGTGTTCGTAAGTTTCGAAAGATAGAAAACTTTTATAAAGGGAATGGGTTTGGTTTGCAGTGGAAAGACAAAATTTTTTTCTTTTCATTTCTTTTTTTAACAAAATATAAAATCTCAATCAAATTTTATGATCAAACTAATAATTACCCATTTCAACAATACACTTGAATATAAGATAGATGTGTTTTCTTAAAATGGAGTTGTTACATTCATAATTTTAAGTGATTAGCGCCACCCTAGATTTCTCTATGATCAAAGTATGTTGAAATTGGGTGTAAATGATATTAGTGTGTAATTGCTCAAATAGCTTCTGTGACTCTAAAAAAAGCTATTTTAAATATTATTGCACAATAAATTATTTATATTTTTTACTAAATGATCACAATAAAAAAAGTTTCATTTTAGAATTTTTTTAGAATTTCTTTTCCAATTCTAAAAATAGAAACCCAAAATACAGTATTCCTGTATTTAATAATTTAGATTTAGAACTTCCAAAAGTAACTATTTTTTTAATTATTTAATTTCAAAGATTAACTCAATAATCATCAATTAAAAAACCCAAAGACCGATTAGTTTTGTTTGCTTTTGATAAAGCTACTTGTAGCGTCAATATATTTTCATGATTTGAGAAATAATTTGTCAAAAAAATCTAATTTGTTAATTATTTAATTATTAAAAAAAAACGAATTTTTTAGTAACTTATATATATGTTGCCACAAATTTAAGAAAGATATTTTGTGACTTTGGAGTCTGAATATTGATAATTCAACCTTTAAATTTATGGCGAAATACAGATTTTATTCTGAAATTGTTGGAATTTTTTTACTAATACAAGGATCATTTTTAATTGATGTAATCAACAAATATTACTACTTGACTAATCTATTTTTTAGAGACATTTCAGCCATGTAGCACGAATGTGGTTAGGTCCAATAACTACATAATTTGATCCTAGACTTCTCCTTGGTAGAAGCTAACCCCTTAAATAGTCAAAAAGAATAAAGAATAATTTCCCTTCTTATTGGTAATCGATCAAAGAAAAACCTCTAAGCTCTAATTGTGTTTTCTGTCCAATACAAAAATACTCAAAGAAGAAAAAGAAAAATAAGAAGACAACAATTATATAAAAAATCTAAATAATTGGTGATCATCTAGCATGGATGTTGTGAAATCTTTTGAAGAGTTATCTAACCCCTTTTAGCTTTCTGAGAATATTGAAAATGTTTTAACCCAAGAACACATTCTTTAAAGAATGGGCGAAGGGTTGGTTTTTTTATAAGCTCAGTATTCAACACAATTTACAACGCCGTGTTTGACTGAGAAACTATTTATTTCTTATTGTTGTTGATCTAAAACGATCGATAGGTTTGACAACCAAATAAAATGAAAACACAATAAAACTCTTTGATCTGATCCTTGATTGGATCATGTAGCTTTTTTGTTTTTTTTTTCAAAGAATGACTTTTTTTCACATAATCTATTTTTTGATCAACGAAAATTTCTTTGTTAAAATATTTCTCAATTAGTCCAAAAACCCATCAACTAAAATATCGTGATATACTTTTTAATCACGATATTTTGGCATTTATCACCATTTTTTAATAATTATCGCGATTTTATAGAATATCGCGATTTGTTATATTATTGAGATATTATTGAATATCGCGATTTTCTGATATATCGCGATTTGATGAAAATTATCGCGATTTTTGTAAATTTATCGTGAATTAAGCATATTATCATCAAAAACTCCAATATATTAATTTAGAATATTTTTCTAGAGAGTTTATCTTTTTTAAATAATTTTTTTTTACTTTTACTTTTTAAAAATAAAAAAACATTTTAAGATCAAATTAGTCTCTTTCATGAAAATAAAATTCCCATTATTTAGAATTTGTTTTAGTAAATGAGTTAAAATAAGATATTGTATATAAAAATATACATATTTTCAAGTTTGAATTCAATGAATTTGACAAAAAATATTTTCAAGAAAAAGTTAAATAGAAACTTTATTTGTTTTTATTTTTAAATTTAGTTTTTTTAATTTTTTTAATGGAAGGTATTTGTTCAGATCTCCATTTTTAGTGTTTTTTGGGTTCGTAGGGACTTATTAAATTCATTATTTAAAAGTTAGTTTATTAAAAAAACTTTCCACAAGAAAAATTATTTAGACATTCTTTCAAAATATAAAGTATATTTAAACTTAAATCCTTATGATTATTCAAAAGCATATAAAGAATAATAATTTCAAATAGTATATAAAAATTTTAATTTTTGAGCTATTTTTCAATAATCCTTCTTGATCTTTTTAAAAAATATCTAAATTGAATTATTCTAATTTCTCATTTATTAATAATCAATATGTTAATTTAAATAAATTTTTATTAAAAAAAAAAAAAATCAATTTTTTACTCAATTCATTATGTAGAAAAATGCTTAGAAATTCACTGATACATAAAATGATAATCATTAAAAAAAGGAATTTTCTCTCAATAAATATATCAAAAATGATAAAATCAAAAAATTTGTTACAAAAATATTATAAAAAAGAAGGAATATGGTGTTTATCAAGGTTATTCATTTTCTCCTTTAATGTTTGGTTTTACCGGCTATTTTTTTAAATGAAAAAAAATAAAAGATTTAGTTCATCATTTTCAAATTTCAACAGATGACTTAATTTTAATACTGGAAGGACTCTTATCAGAAATTGATAAAAAGTTAATTTTAATTTATAAAATTATTCAAGAATTTGTAATGAAACCAAATATTGATAAAACTCCAAAATCAAATCAATTATTTGAAATAAAATATTTAGAAATTTGGCTTGAAAAAGAGAAACATTTATAAAAAAAAATTAAAAAAGTAAAAGACAATTTTACGAAAATCAAAATGGTTTCGAACCAAAAAAAATTAGCTAATTGAGTAAAATTACAAATGTTTAAATCGATATATATATATATATATATATATATATATATATATATATATATATATATATATATTAGCCAACTATTTTATGGCCTAGTTATTTTCAATCTAACCCAAAATGATTTCAACTCAATAGATGTTTGGATAAATAAAAAAGTCACAAAATTTTTAGAAATTAATAAACACCCTCCAAAAATAATTTATAAAAATGAAGCAAAAATAGACCAAGTAAGAATTTCTATCTATAAAAGAAGATTTAAACTCAAAAAAAAATTAGAAATTCTTGATTTTGAACACCTATCAAAAAATTTAAAATTTTAAAAAAAAAGATAATGGAAATATTAATTGGGAAAGTAGAAAATTTAAAATTACTTAATGTGAATCTTAATCAATTTAGAGAAAACTTAATAATGAATAGTACTTGGGTGGAAAGGTCAAGAATATTTAAAAATTATTAGATATAATAACAATATAAACATCAATCGTGTCATCAAGTGCTGTATAGTACCATCAAGTACATAGATTTTCTTGAACTTTTCTGTTTATTTGTTAAGTTTTCTAGGTTTTTTTGAGGTTTTCTATTTTATTTTGAAGTGTTCTAGGTTTTTTTACTTTTTGAAATAAACAGAAAATTTTAATAAATTTTCGGTTTATTGGGAAAAGTAAAAAAAACTAACGAAAATCTATTGATTTTCTAAATAAATAGAAAACTCAAAAAAACCTCACAAAAATTTATTGATTTTCCAAATAAATAGAAAACTCAAAAAAATCTAACGGAAACCTAACAAAAATTTATTGTTTCTACAAACAAACAGAAAACTCAAGAAAACCTAACGACGCTTTCCAGAATTCAAAAGAAGGGAGAAAAATAATATATATTACGTATTTTTTTTGAAATTCTATAAAAGATAACGGTGCTTTTTTTTAATTTAAGAAATACACTAAAAATTAAATAAATTTTCGGTTTATTTCGTAAATTAAAAAAACCTAATGACTGTAAGGGTGGATTAATTTCCTCCCTTCTAAACAAAAAAAAACAATAAAAAAAGTATTTTTGGAAAAAAAAAATGGTAAATTTGAATCTTTCAGATATAATCTCTAACATTTTATAAAATATTTTTTAATAGTTTTTCTTTACTATTTGAAGTCAATATAACAACATTTACAAATAGAAATACATAATTCAAAATCAATATCCTTGTTTTCAACCTCTTTAATTGTTCCATTTATTATATTTTTATTGAATTGGAATTATATTTATCATTTTTTGTTTTTCCTTAGTTTATCTTTTTATTTTATTCTATTAAAAAGGAAATGTGGATAATGGAAACCTAAAATTATTAATTATAAACATTTTAAATCCACTTTACAAAAAATAATGAACCTGTAATATTCTAAAGGGCTTTTCGCTCAAAAAATTATTTTCAATTTTTTTTTTTTTGGTAGAATTTTCTTTTTATTTTAATTAAAAAAATTTTTCAACTTTCTCAAATGGTTTTAGATCAATTGAAAATTCAACTTAAAATTGAAAAAATTAATTTTTTTTTTTTACAAGTAACACAATTCAAAAAAAAATCGAAAGATCATAAAAATATTTTTTTATTACCTCTCAAAAAAAATTCAATTTACAAAAAAATATTTTTTAGAAGTTGAAAAATAACAAAAAATAAGGTTTGTTAAAACATATTATTTGTTTTCTAAATCAGTCAAATTTCTTTATGAATTCAATTTTATATTTAAATTATTATTTTTTTTAACATTTTTTGGCCCAAAATGTCTTCATAATATAATACTGTCCACTTAATAAAAAAAAAATGTTTTACTAACAAGAAATACACAACAATTTTATTCAAAGAGCTTCAAAAACACGTTTTATTGAGAATTCCAAATGTTTATATCAAAAAATTAATTAATTAACTAATTTCATATATATATATTTTCTTTTCAATCTTGAATTTTTATGTTTTTTAAATCAAAAAAAAAAAAAAAATGATCTGGATTATAAACAATACTAAAATTAGGAAGGCTTGGTGATCAAACTTCCAATAAGTCAAAACACATACCTGTACTAATTTATGAAAATGTAACAAGGATTTTTTCAAGTATCCAAGCGTATGGTTTATTTATAACAACAAATAAAAATGATTTGTATTCTTGTGGTTATAACAGTAATGGGATATTAGGCATCGGTAATATTAAAGATCAGAATTCTCTACAAAAAGTTCCAAATTGGAAAAATAAAGCAAATGATATTTTAAATATCTGTTCCTGTAATAACTTTACCGTATTGGTAACAAAACTAGAGGGGAAAACTTTTAGTTGTGGCGATGGAAAATTTAATGGTATTGGAAAAAACAAATTAAAATTTGCTTTAATACCATCTTTGAAAGGGAAAAAAGTGATTCAACTAAGTGGTGGACAAATGCATTGTCTCATTTTAACCAAAGGAAATGAATTATATGGCTGGGGATTTACAAATAGACGATATAACGAAAATGAGTATAATCACCCAACTGATCAATATCAAAACGAATCTGAGAATTGGTTTTTACCTAGAAAAATCAATTTACCTCAATTTTATGTGGAAAATGAAAACAAATTTAATTTAAAAATCCATTGTGGAACAAATTCTGTCATTCTTTACCCTGAATATATTGATTGTTTGGTTGACGATTTCAAAAAATTATTTGAATCAAAAAAATTTTGTGATTCAAAAATAATCCTCCTATCTAAAACAAAAAATAGAAACAAAAAAGAAATAAATATTGAAGTGCAAATCCATAAATTAATTGTTGAGTTAAGAACCGGATTAAAAATCAATCAAATAAATAATCTATTAAATCAAAATTTTGTAAATCAAAAGGAAATTAATTTTTTTTTGAAATGGGTTTATTACGAGAAAATTTCCAATGAAATTATTCTTAATCGTATTTTTAACACTTTAAATTTACCATTCCCGCCCAAAAATAGCCTCAAAAAAGATATTTTAAAATTATTTCAAGATGAAGATTCAAAAGATTTTTTGATTTTAGTTAAAGAAAATGATGAAAATGAAAAGGGGGAAGAAGAAGAAGAAGAAGATGGAATATCCGTTCACAAACTTATTTTATTAGCAAGATCGGGGTTATATAGAGAAATGTTTCAAAATATAAACGAAAAAGAACAAAACCTCAAACATATAAAAGACTATTCGGGCAAATCAATTGAAAGCTTGGAAATTTTAATAACATATTTATATACAAATTCAATTAAGTTTACTGCGGATCATGACCCGCAATTAATTATAGAAGAATTGCAAGATGCAGTTGAATATTACCAATTAAACGAAAGCTCAAATTTCTTAACACAGTTAATGAATAAGTAAAAACCAGTCTCAAGAAAGCACCCAACAGTTAGAATTAATAATAATAATAATAATAATAATAATAATAATAATAATAATAATAATAATATATGTATATATATATAAACTATCTTTCATATTAATTGGCCCATTAAAAATCAAATTTTGAAGAAAAATATTTTTAATAATTGAAGTTATTTATTATAATATAAAAATTTAGATTTTAATATCCAATACTATACTCAAGATATATTTATTTTTTGTCTAAAAATAAAAGAAAGAAAAATAAAAAAAACTGTTAAAAAAAATTGGGACATTTATTTTGAAAGAAGCATTACATGAAAAATAGATAATTTAAAAAAGTAAAAAAACCCATTTATCGATTCCCCTTCGTTTGAATAACTAAATCTAATCTCTTTTTCATATTTGAAACCAAATTTTTCATTAATTCATCTGTTACTTCTTTCAAATTTTTCATTTTCATTTTACATTTTAACAAAACACTTTTGAAAAAAATAAAAAAGAGAAAAAATGATTTATTTGCAAAATTTTTCATTGTGAGAGGAAAAACTTCAAAACGATACAAAAGCAATTCATTATTCAAATGTAAGGTGGGCCATTTATTATGAAATTTAGTTTATATATTATCAAAACAGCTAAAATTTAATAAATTATTTATAAATACTTTTATATGGGTTAATTTTTTTGAAATACTTATCAAAAAAATCTTATATATATATATATATATATATATATATATTCGATAATTAACATATTTTGTTTGATAGATTTTTAGATATTCGCATATTCTATTTTTTGAAACATTTTTTATATTTTATATTATTTATTATTTTAGGTTTACAATCCGTGAAATTTAAAAAAAAAAATTGTCAAAAATTTCCTTTTTGGACCACTATTAAAATTCATATGAAGTTGAAGATCAACAACTAAGAACCAAAAAAAAAAACAATTCACAAAACCAAATTCAAAATAAGATAATCCTTTTTTCAATTTTCAGGTATTGTAAACCCTAAATCATTATTTTTTTAATAATAAAAAAAAGAAATGGCGAAAAATTCATTCAATATTCCAAAAAGTGAAAACCTGATAATTTCAAAAATTAAAAAAACTAAAACCAAAAACTCAAAAATAGCAAATTAAAATTTATCAAATGAGTATTCCCGATTATTTATTACCTAAATTCAAATCAAAAAAGGCCAAATAAGTAGACTTTTTGCCAATAATTAATTTATACATACTATAAGGCATTATATAGTTGAAAATGTATAAATTATTATTGGTCTTTTCGAAGATCTTTTTTTTTTTTTCATCTAAATATTTGGCAAGTAAAAAAAAAAAAGAAAAAAGTAAGAAAAAAAAGAAAATTAAAAATTTGAAGAAATTAGAAAAAATTATTAAGGGTCTAGTTATTACTGTTAATAATGATTTTCTGAAATGGAAAAAAAAAAATTGTAGTAATTTAAAAGGGTGTACAATACCTTCTAAAACTAATCAACTTGTGAAGTGGGTAGGATCTCCAGAAATTAACAATGAAAAAAGAGGATATTTTTATAAAAAAGTGCAAAGAGTGATACTCAATTTTCAATTTGAATGGTTTGAATATATAATTTCGAAAAACAAGTGTTTTAGTTTTGAAGTGTCACTCTTTGGCTTTTTTAAAATCTTGATGGATTTTTTTTTTCATTTTTTTTCGATTCTCAAATGAATTGTTTTTTTTTTAATCTAAAGAATGTCACACAATTTTTACTTTTTCAAATACAGAGAGTCACAAAATGACCACAAATTAGATTTAATCGAATTTAATTGATTGTGAGCTTAAATAAAACAATTTGTTTAACTAGATTAAAAGTATACCGAAGAAAATATAAATTGATTGAAAAAAATTAGATTTCTTAAATTTAAAAAAATTAAAAATGGTCCTAAATTTTCAGGCACATAAAAAATGAAAATATTAATTGTCATACGGAGGTATTAAAATTATTAGATTTAGAATTAAAAGTTTGTTGATTCACCAAATGGGAAAATTCAACAAGTTGGAAAGTTCAACAATATCTAAAAAGTTAAAACAACAAAATTGCAATTTCAAACAATAAAAATATTTGAACTGAAAAGTCTCAAAAACAATTCTAAAATTTCGAAATTTTACTAATTTTTTTAAATAGGCACTCTTATGTAACAAGCAAAAATAAAAATAAAAATTGTGATTTATGTTTAGAAAATTTGATATTGATATCATTGAAGATTTCGATCATTTTTTAGTAACGTGTCTATATTTTATAGATTTTAAAAGAATATAGATAAAACCAAAAAAACCATCTTTAGTAACATTATAAAGGGAGGAAACATCTATGAAAAAAAAATAAATGAATAAATCAAAATATTTTATTGTGTTTTTTTTAATGTTTCAAATTTTTAAAAATAAAAAAATACTTTTTTAATAATTTGAAAAATTAAATCTATTTAAAAAGTCTCGTAAAAAATTATTGTTCGTCAGAAAAAATTAAAAAAAAAAAACTCTTTATTCTGCCGAGATATTGGTATTTGAGTTTGAAGATTTATTTGGTTTTCCAAATGAATTAAATATTTATTTGGTTTCATTATTTCAATATCTTTAGTATAGTTGGGAAAAAAATACCGGACATGAAAAAAATCCCGGACATGATTTTTAATTGTGATTATTAGTAAAATTTTTGTATAATTTTAATTAAATCCTTATTATAAATAACCAATTTTTTTATGAGATTAGTAATAAACCTACCTAAAGTCCATCAAAGTAAGGTGTCTCTAGAATACTTGAGTAATTGTTTGATAGCCTAATGTTGATCAACTTTTTTTGAAAAACAATCGAGTTTTATTGAGGTTTACTAGAGTTTGGAAAATGATAATTTTTCTTCTTGTTTTTTGATTGATTGAATGGTGTTTTGAACAAGTGTGATTTCATCAATCATCATTCTAATAAGTGGGGGAGTGATAATTGAAAAAGTTCGATTCTTAAAAAAAGGAATTTGATTGTAAATAAATGAAATTACACAATAATTTTACTAATATTCACAATTAAAAATCTTGTCCGGGATTTTTTTCATGTCCGGTATTTTTTTCACTGCTCTAAATATGTTCATAATCTTGTCTGTTTTTTTTTTTTTTTTTTTCATTTCTTCTTCTTTTATATTTTTTCGTCTATTTTCTGTCTTCTCTTCTATCATTATTCCATTTTCCAGAACCCCATCCACTATTTCTTTCGTAACTTCCTTTCTCCTCTATTCTATTTTCTGTATTTTCAATTTTACCCCCATTGGAATACTCTATTTTTTGCGCCCAACCACCCGTCGTGCTTGAATGTGTTGTCTTTTGATTAAAGGTTGAAAATTTATCTGTTTTTTGGATATTTTGAGTTGAATAGTTATTTTGAAAAGTATTAAAGGATTTATAATTATTATTGTGATGAAAATTGCTTGTTCTATTTCCCCAGTTATAATTTGATCTCTCTTTATTATTATTTTCGCCTGACCATTGGTTTGAATATGACTCAAACTCACGGGGTATTGTTTGTCCACAGTCCTTTAAAATTTTAATCATTTTACCTGCCAATCGATATGAAGATCTCGTAAAAAAAGAAATTGCATACCCTTCTTTACCATATCTCGCAGTACGCCCAATTCGGTGAACATAATCTTGGATTTGATATGGGAAATCATAATTTACTACATATTTAATGTCTTTTACATCTCTTTATTATTAAAATAATAATTATTTATTTATTTATTTTGTTTTTTCGAATGAATTTTTAAGAAATTAAAAATAAATAAAAATTCAATATTTTAAAATTGATTTTAAATTAAATCACACTATATTAGAAAAAGATCACAAAAAAATTTTTATATTTAATACTAATATAATAAAAAAAGAAAGAAAGAAAGAGAGAGAGAGAGAGATTTTTCTTACAATCCCCTTGAGGCGACATCAGTAGCAACTAAAATTGGACAAGAGGAATTTCTAAAACGATTCAAAGTTCTTTCACGGATGATTTGTGATTTGTCACCGTGTATTGATGAAGAAGAGAATCCATTTTTTGATAATAAATTGGAAAGTGTGTCTGCACCTATTTTCGTTTTAGTAAATATTAAAATTCTATTCCCATCATGTATTTTGTTTAAAAGTTCCAAAATTTTCCTATTCTTCTCCATTTCTTTTAAAAAAATAAGTGATTGTTTTATATGTTTATTTGCCGAAAGTCCAAGTTTCCCGACATTGACTCTAACTGGATTTGTTAGCAATTTTGATGCCAATTGCCTTACTGATTGTGGCCATGTGGCACTAAACATTAACGTTTGCCGATCTTTTCGGATTCTTTGAACGATCTCACGAATCTGTGGCTCAAACCCCATATCAAGCATTTGATCTGCCTCGTCTAACACTAAAAATGTCACTCGGTTCATATTGGTTTCTTCAGATTTTAAAAAATCAATTAATCTTCCTGGAGTTGCAACAATTATTTGACCACCGCGCCTTAATTGGTGGATTTGTGGTCCACGTGCCACACCACCATAAACACAATTAGAAGTAATATTGATAGTATTTCCAAATTCTTCAGAAACGTCTTTAATTTGAATCGCTAATTCCCTTATAATTATTTTGGATTTGTTTTATAAATAATTGTGATTTGAAAATTTTTGAATTAATTTTTTTTAAAAAATGTTTTTAAATTTTTATTTAAACCAATAATTAATTATTAATGTTAAACAATTATTCATATCGGGATGTTGTTTATGTATTATATGTAGATTAATATTTTATTTTTGTCACCTGCCTTTTTTGAAGGAATAAACAAATAAAATTTTGTTGATAATAGTTTTTTTTTTTTTCTTTTTAATTTTAGATAACAAAGTGAATTATTTACAATTAAATGTTTTTTTTTTATATTTTGTCTCGGTATTTTTTTTAAATACTTGTTATTTCTGTTAACTGACACTTACGAAATAAATGGTGATTTTTGTAAAAAATTAGTTTTTTGTTAATTTTAAAATAATAACATTAATAAGATAGTGTTCGTGTTCAATATATTAAAGAACAAATTCGAATAAATTAAAAATTATAGATATATATATAATTAATTCTAAAAAAATAAAATGAAATTTTCGAATCCTTAAATCTTTAAGAAAACAAACAACACAATTTTGATAATATCCCATTAAATAATTTATTTTTATTTTTAAAACACATAACAAAGTTGAAAAATTGAAAAAAAAAGTTGATTGTAAGGGTGTGAATTTTTGTTAAAAAAACAATTAAAATCCATAAAAATTCTCAAAAATAAATTTAGCAATCGGTTATTGCCAAAAATATTTCAAAAAAGAGATCAAAAAATTATTCTTAACTCATTCTATTATTTCATAACATTACTGAGTTTCACATTTTTTTAAAGAATAGCATAGTATTTACCTTTTTGACTGAAAAATTTGTTAAATTTGAATTATCTTTTATTAATAAAATAATTGTTTCAAATTTGAAGTAATAAACCTACAAAATTCTATTCCTTTATAAATTAATCTACAGTCTTTCCAATGCTAGCATACATTTTTTTATAAAACGAGTTTCAAAAAAAAAATTATGGTAGCCTTGAAACGGCGGTAATTTTTAATTTGAAATTAAATATATTTAAAATATTTAATAAAATAGCAACAAACCATTGCACATGATGAAAGCCTTCCTCCTTTCCTCTAATGTTTTAATGTATTTGACGATCCTCAATATTTTATTTTTTTTTGAAAAAAAAATTTTTTTTTCTTTTAACAGTAGCAAAAATAAAGTATAAATCCAAAATTTTAAAATGTTTTTCAAACATTTCAATTTTAATTCAAAACATTAAAGCCCTATTCCCAGTATAAAAGCAAAAAAATGTCCATTTTTTTTGTCATTTTTTTTCAACCCCCCTATTTCAAAAACCCCATCAACTAAAAGTTGTCGGGAATGTAAAAATGATTACTATTCAAGCCTAGCCAAATACTTGGTTCAAAACTATAACTTAGATATTCCAAAAAAGTTAATTTAAAAAAAAATGACAAAAAAAATGGCCATTTTTTTGCTTTTATACTGGTACTAGGACTTTAAGAGATAAAAAAAACAAGATCATTATTTTTTGTGTTATTAAAAATACTTTATACAATTTTTAATATCTATTTAAAATTAAATTATTAATCGTGATTTTTCATTATTTCAATTACATAACAAAACAAAATATTTTGAAATAAAGACCCTTATTATGATTTAATACATCAAGTAGAAACAGAAAATGCTACTAAAAAAAGTCGAAGATATCCCTCCAATTTTTGAGATCAGATTTTATTTTAGTAATTTTTTATGTAATTTATGTTCAATATTTTATTTTATTTTTACGAAATAGATATAATGAAAAAGATAGTATGTAATTTCTGCTCCGAAATACAATTTTTTGGGTAACTTTCTTTTTATATATACAAAATTAAAATCCCAAGCAAAAATACTAAACTAAAATAATTTAAAAGTAATTATATGAATTAAAAAACCCAGAAACAGAAAACGCAATGTGAATATAAAAAAAAATTAATAAAAGGGCTTTCAAGAGATAGGATATTATTTTCAGATTAGTTTACTAAATTGAAGAAATAAGTTAATAATTCATCATATCCCATACGAGAAAGCCTTAGTGAAAATTATAGAATCTGAAAAAATTGCTGTGTATTAATAAATTATGAAAATTATAATGAGACTCGAAAAAAAAAATTAATGAAAATAAAATCTGATCTCAAAAATTGGAGGGATATCTTCGACTTTTTTTAGTAGCATTTACCCCAATGGTTTTATTGAAACATTTTTCATAATAAGGGTCTTTATTTCAAAATATTTTGTTTTAATATTTATAAAAATAATATTGAATAAATGCAATAAATTATATACTTTATTCTTCCATAGCCACCTTCTCTTTATATTTACAAACAAAAATGAAAAATTTCAAGAGAATAAAATATAAAAGTTTTGGATAAGATAATCCACCATTTTTCAAAGACACTAATAATTTAATTTTAAATAGATATTAAAAATTGTGTAAAGTATTTTTAATAACACAAAAAATAATATTCTTGTTTTTTTTTTTTTCTCTTAATGCTTTGAATTAAAATTAAAATGCTAGAAAAATATTTTGGTTGAAATTGTGGATTGACAACTTGATTTTCATTACTCTAATTTTCATTTATTTACAAATACAAAATTGGATATCTTTATTTTTAGAATTTTTTGATAAAAATTGGGTTTTAGAATGTACTACTTAAGTCATATCTCATTCAAAATAAATTTAAAAATGTTGATTTTTAACAGATTTTTTATATTTTATGTAACCCTTACCATATTTAATCAAAATATAAATATACCTAAGATCTTTTTACATTTTATTTTTTGTTTATTCCGAAATATATTGTATTGTTAAACAAATTTATTATTTTATTAAATTGGATATTACATCAAAAAAATTTTCCTAATCAACCTTATTTATGTTTTAATAGTGAACCAAAATTTTTTATTACGAAATATTTTAATTTGAAAAACATTAGATCTTTCAATTTTACAAAGAGAATGAAAAAAAAATTTTTTAATATTATTTAATTGTTTTTTTTAGCGAATTTAATAAAATTTAATAAAAGAAAAAAAAAAGAAAAAATGAATTTTTATAATTATTACCTTGTTGGTGCTATAATTAAACAAATGGGCCCATCACCCTTTTTAAGTTCTCTTTGATCAAGTATATGTACAAAAGCGGGAATTAAAAAGGATAGTGTTTTTCCGGAACCAGTTTCAGCAACACCTATTAAATCATGTCCTTGTAAAGAAATTGGCCAAGTTTGTGATTGTATCGGAGAGGGGCCAGCCCATTTTTTATCCTTTAACTGTTGAAAGGTTTTTTCTGGGAAATATCCATGTTCAAATTTTGTAAAAGGTTTACAGGCGCAATTACCAAATAATTTTAATTCTTTTTCCTTTCTTATTTGCTGTAACTCGTTAACACTCATATTGGTAATATCTGGATGCTCTTTATAAAAATTTTTACGAAAAGGAATTTTTTGTTGTTCAATCCCACCCTGAACAACAGCTCCATAATGCTCATTATTATCAAAATTACTCTGATAAGAAGAATATTTTGGTTTTGATTGATAATTGCCCCAAGATGAATTATTTGTGGTTGTCTGCGAATTATTATCCCACGAAGAGTTATTGGAAGATTTTGTTTCATTATTGCTCCATGATTTGGAAGATTTTGATTCACCATCCCAAGCTGAAGAACTATTTGAAGATTTTGTTTCATTAGACCAAGATTTATTTGTTGAATTTGATTTATTACCCCAAGATTTTGATTCGCTGTTACCCCATGAAGAATTTGAATTATTTGATTTGTTATTGCTCCAAGAAGAATTTGAATTATTTGATTGATCATTACCCCAAGATTTATTTGTTGAATTTGATTTATTATTTCCCCAAGAATTATTCGTGGAATTATTCGATTGATTATTACTCCATGATTTATTTGAAGAATTTGACTCACTACCCCAAGATTTATTTGTTGAATTCGATCCATTGGCCCATGAATTATTTGAATTATTTGAATTATTTTTACTCCAAGAAGAATTATTTGAAGATTTTGTTTCATTACTACCCCAAGATTTATCTGTGGAATTTGATTTATTGCCCCAAGATTTTGATTCGCTGTTACCCCAAGATTTTGATTCGCTGTTACCCCATGAAGAATTTGAATTATTTGATTTGTTATTGCTCCAAGAATTATTCGTGGAATTATTTGATTGATTGTTACCCCAAGATTTATTTGTTGAATTTGATTCATTATCCGCCCATGAATTATTTGAAGATTTTGATTCACCATTACCCCAAGAAGAATTTGAAGATTTTGATGATCCATTACTCCAAGAATTATTTGTTGAATTTGATTTATTATTCCCCCAAGAAGAATTATTTGTGTATTTTGATTCGCTGTTATCCCAAGAAGAATTATCCCTTGAATTGGACACATTATTCCATGAATTACTTGTGGATTTTGGTTTATTATTACTCCAAGAGGATTTTGACTCATTATCCCCCCAAGAAGAATTATTTCTTGTATTTGATTGATTATTACCCCAAGAGGAAGTACTTGTAGACTTTGATTCGCTGTTACCCCAAGAAGAATTATCCCTTGAATTGGACACATTACTCCATGAATTACTTGTGGATTTTGGTTCTTTATTACTCCAAGAAGAATTTGATTTATTATTTCCCCAAGAATTATTTGTTGAATTTGATTTATTATTACCCCAAGAAGAATTTGTGGGCTTTGATCCATTATCCCATGAATTATTTGTGGATTTTGGTTTATTATTGCCCCAAGATTTTGATTCGCTGTTACCCCATGAAGAATTATTTGAATTATTTGATTGATCATTACCCCAAGATTTATTTGTTGAATTTGATTTATTACCCCAAGATTTTGATTCGCTGTTACCCCAAGAAGAATTATCCCTTGAATTGGACACATTACTCCATGAATTGCTTGATGACTTTGATTCGTTATTGCCCCAAGATTTATCTCTGGATTTTGGTTCATTGTTTCCCCAAGAAGAATTTGAAGAATTTGAATAATTTGATTTATTATTACCCCAAGAAGAATTATTTGAAGATTTTGATTCATCATTTCCCCAATATTTATTTCTGGAATTATTTTTATTACCCCAAGAATTATTTGATGATTTTGATTCGTTATTGCCCCAAGATTTATCTCTGGATTTTGGCTCATTACTCCAAGAAGATTCATTATTCCCCCAAGATTTTGATTCGCTGTTACCCCGAGAAGAATTATTTCTGGAATGTGATTCATAATTACTCCAAGAATTCGTTGATCCATTAGCCCATGAATTGTTTGAAGATTTTGATTCGCTGTTACCCCAAGAAGAATTTGAATTGTTTGATTTGTTATTACCCCAAGAATTATTTGTGGAATTTGATTTATTGCCCCAAGAATTATTCGAAGATTTTGATTCACCATTACCCCAAGAATTATTTGTGAAATTCTTTGATTGATTATTACCCCAAGATTTATTTGTTGAATTTGATCCATTATTAGCCCCTGAATTATTTGAAGATTTTGATTCACCATTACCCCAAGAATTATTTGAAGACTTTGGTTGGTTATTACCCCACGAAGAACTATTTCTGGGCTTTGATTGATAATTACTCCAAGACGAATTATTTGTGGCTTTATGTGAATCATTACCCCAAGATTTTGATTCGCTGTTACCCCAAGAAGAATTCGTGGGTTTTGATTGGTTATTACCCCAAGATTTATTTGTTGAATTTGATCCATTACTCCATGAAGAGTTATTGGAAGATTTTGTTTCATTATTGCTCCAAGAAGAATTTGAATTATTTGGTTTGCTATTACCCCAAGATTTATTTGTTGATTTTGATTCGTTATTTCCCCAAGAATTATTCGTGGAATTATTTTTATTGCTCCAAGAATTATTCGTGGAATTATTCGATTGATTATTACCCCAAGAATTATTTGTTGAATTTGATTCATTATTACTCCATGAATTATTTGAAGACTTGGATGATCCATTACTCCAAGAAGAATTTGAAGATTTTGAAGATTTTGATTGATTATCCCAAGATTTATTTGTTGAGTTATTTGGTTTATTATTACCCCGAGAAGAACTATTTCTGGATTTTGATTCGCTATTTCTCCAAGAAGAATTTGAAGGTTTTGATTGGTTATTACTCCAAGAAGAATTTGTCGATGTTGATTGATTATTACTCGAAGAGGAATTATCTGAAGATTTTAATTTGCAATTACCCCAAGAAGAATTATTTCTTGTATTTGATTCGTTATTACCCCAAGATGAATTATTTGAAGACTTTGGTTGTAGAGGTGGTTTTGTAGATGTGCTTATAGAGGAAGATGAATTGAATTTTTGAGAATTGTTCAAATCAACTTTTTCATTATTACGAGTGATGTTTGCTAAAGGAAAGGAATCATTAGTTTGAAGTTTTACATTATTGTTGTTGTTTGGGATCTTGAAACTTAAATTAACACACAATTTTTTTGGAGGGGTGTTTTTGTTTGGCTCTGAATTTAAAGCAACCTTTTTTACATTTTCTCCTCGAGCAAATTTTGTTGAACACTCTTGTTGTTTGTTCTCAGTATTATTTTTTTGGTCTTGGTGAGAATTTGAAGTGGAAACAGGATCTTGTTTAAGTTCTAATTTATTGGGTGACGTTGTTGCTTTTGGATCACCCAAGTGTTCGAAAGAAATGCTTGACTTGGATCGAACTGGTGAATTTTCAATTGGTTTTTCGAAAGATTGAATTCCTCTAATTGGCTTGTTTGTCATCATAAAAAAGAAAAAAAAACCAAAAAAAGAGAAAAAACTGAAAAATGAATCAGAACAAGTTAGATCAGATCACAAGTTGTTATAATTCAGTATCCTTTTATTCAATTTTATTTTTAGGAACTATCAAGAATTTTGATTTTCAATTTCTTCTTTTGAGGTTTATTACTAATTCTATTTTCGAATTAATTTTTTTTTTTAGAAATTTGAAGACTTAACCTATAACAACTTACAAATTGAGTAGAACGAATAACTGTATAATACTTCATTAACAAAAAAAGGTTTTTGGTCAGGAATTTCTTTTTTTATTTTATAAATATAAATGAATTACTTGAAAAGAATTACTTAAAAAGAAATAATGTCGTTTGGTTAGTGAAATTTGAAACAAGATTATTTTTCTGATTACTAAATTTAATAACAATAGAATTTCAAAGTCACCATAAAAGATTGAATAAAAATATTTTATTAAAAAATAAAAAATATATCAATTTTTTAAAAAGTGACCGAAAGATAAAAAAGAGATAGGTCTTTTTTTTTTTTTGATCTTTAAAAATTGAAAAAGAATTTACTTGTAGATTTTTTTTTTGGTTTTTTAAATATAAACTTACGTCAATAATCATAGAATTTTTTCAAGAGCTAACTGAAATATTGCTAAAAATATTATTTTATGAACTAAAAAAAAAAAAAATTAAAGGAAAGATTTTGGCCTAATTAAATCAAGAAAAAATTATTATTTAAAAAAATTTAATACTTTTTATATATCATGGTGGATTTTTATAATGTTGCAAGTTGATTAATATAAAATATTAAAATTTTAAGAGAGTATACCCTTTGATATATAATTATGATTGTTAACCCCATTTCAAATTCATTGGCCCATTAAAAATCAAATTAGAAAAAAAATATTTTTATAAATTGAATTTCTCTGTTATAATAAAATAATTATTGTTTTAATATTCAGTTCTTTACACTAGAAATATCTTTTTTTTTTGTTCAAAAATAAAATAAAAATAAAAAGTAAATAAAAATTGGGCTATTTATTATGAAATTTGGTTTACATTAGTGGAAAAAAATATATTTGTGATTTTAATTAACTTTGGTAGGTAAAAAATTGGGAATATATTGACTGAAAAATTCCTTTCATTTTTTTTTTTTTACTAAATCGGAGGGTTTTATAATTAATTGTCATCTTTCAACAACTGGAAACTGCCCCCACTCCCTGCACATGCTTTTTGTTTTTTTTGGTCATTTGTAATTAGTCCGAAAAATTCCAAAATATTTTCCCATTTTAATGGTAAATATATAAACTTATCAAGTAACTATTTCATATTTCAAATATAGTATCGATTAAATCTTTGTAATCACACAATTATAACCCTTTAGTAACTGTATATATCTACAATAATAAATCTGTAATAGTAATAAAGATATTGATTGAAACTTTAATCTAATTTATAGTAATTCTTTCTTCGAGAAAAAAACTAAATTTATACAGTAGGTTCCACTTTTAAGGTACAAACTTTCAAAAAAAATTTAAGGCACAATAAAAATCTCAAATTAAGGCACAAAATTTAGATTTTAATAAAATAAATTGTAAAAAAAAAAATTACAAATTTTGTACCTTAATATGAGACTTTTTGTGCCTAAAATTGTGTTGAAAGTTTTTGCCTTAAAATTGGCAATTGTTGTATTAACAATAATGATGAAGATAAGTGATTTGTTTAAGCATTTATAAAATAAATGTATTATTTTACTAGGATATTTCTCCGAATATTTATTGTAACATAATTTCGAAAATTGTGACTCACATGAAATAATAAATTGAAAAAAAAAAAAAAAAAAAAAACCTTTAGTATTCAAGGACAGTTAATAACTAAATATGATTAATAATTAACTTTTAAATCATTCTAAACATTTAAAAATTGGATATTTTAAAAATTAAAAAAAATAGAACCAAAAACCAAAAAAAAAGTGAGTCAAATTTTTGAAAAAGGGCATTACGGATTTTTATTACTGAACTTTCCCTGAAAAAAAGTTGTACAACAAGATTTTTTATGAATAATTAAATTCAATTTAAAAGACATTATAGAGTTTCAATTTTCATAGTGGTTATTTGTCTTTAGGAACATTTTTTTTCTCTACATCATCTTTTTTAAAAAAAAAAGAAAAAAAAAGAAAAAGGCAAAAAAAAAAAAAGAAAAACAAAAGACAAACAAAAAAAAACAATAAATCGAAAAAGAAAAAGCAAAAATAAAATTTGTAAAATTAGAAAAAATGATTCTGATCTAAAAATTTGAAAATATTTTTTGTAAAGAATATTGAAATCTGGCCTCAAAACGACTTCTATTAACATTATAGATTTAAACAAAATTTTTGAAATCTAGTTTAGATTTTTTAGGTCATTATATTAACCAAAAATCAATATCATTTACACTTTCAATGATAATATACTTTAATTATAGGCGAATATATGATTGTACTAGTCATTTAAAAATTCAAAAAGGTAATTTGAAGTTTCCAAAAAGTCACATTGATAATTAACTGAAAAATGCCAATCATTCACTAAATCAATTGAAAATGAAATTTTTTGATTAAAAAACTCTCTTTCTTATTGTACTTATCTACAAAATATCAATTTTACTTAATTGCAATTTTACTACTTAAAAACTTATTGTTTTCCAAAAAAAAGTGTTAAGTTAATGAGGTATTGGTATTTGTATAAAAATAAATTCTTCAACATTCTAGTCTCACCTATGTAACAAAATTAATACGAGGCCAAATTCAAACTTTAAAAATTTGATTTATAAAATACAAGAAGAATGAAAATATATCATCAAAGAATCCATTTTTAAAATTAGAAATTCAAAATATTAACAATATTTGTTTAATATGTATTTTTTTTTTTTTTTTTTTACAGCGTTCTAAAGGGTGTCATTTGGAGTAGAAAAGTCAAGATAAAATCCAAAATTTTTTTTTTTTTTTCAAATTTCAATAAAAACAAACCTTTCTAATGATTTATTAAATGGGATTTGTTGTTATTTAAAAAATCAAATATACTGGTAAGTTTCCTGTTTTTTGCGGGTATATGAGAAAAGTATCACTGTTATATTAAAAATCACAATTTTAATGAAAAAAACATGAAAAATTAAAAAATCATTTTTGTGCATGTGTTATTGAGTCGAAGGGATACAAATATCTAAATTTACAACCCAAAAATCAAAACACTTTATTATAACTTAATTTCCAACCTATTAGTTTCACACTCATTAATTTGAATTTTGGAAAAAAAAATAATAAAGTCGTTTTTGAACCACTATTAAAGCCAATACCAAACACAAGATCTATCATCAAAGTACCAAAAGAACAAGCTTTCACACCCGACTCAAGATAATCTTTTTTTCAAATTTCAGGGATTATAAACCTTAATTTGAAAAAAACAGTAAATAAGATTAAGAAAAAACAAAAAGAAAAATTATTTTTTGAACAATTAAAGAAGAAAGACTCAAAAACTCGAAGAAGAATTTATTAAGTTTACTAGTGATGGAAGTTGTAAATTAATAAGTTTTAATTAATTTTTAAAAAAATCTATTGTTTACTGATAAAGTCAAATATATTTTATTAAATTTTTAGTTCAATTTCCATTTTTGAGATCAATTAACTCAACAAATAAAACAACTCAAGAGAACGAATCTTTTTCAAAGTTAAGACAATTTTTACAAAGTTTCTTCACATTAAAACATATATAATGGATTAATTAAAGCTTGTGTAAACAAATTTGTAAAAGAGAAAATTAATTAAAAATTTTGGGATATTTCTTTGAATTTATCAGTTTTTTGGATGTCTGAATTATTTTGAAAAAGAAGAAAAAGCAAAACAAAAAAAAAGAAAAATCTTATAAAAGGTTTCAATTTTTACGGTTTTTATAAAATGTCTTGAAACAAAAACAATTCTCTATTTTATTGAAAAATCAAAATTATTTTTTTGTTTAAATTTGGTCCAGGAAAAGTGTATTTCTGATTATTTGGTTTGGCCTTTTTTTAAAATCTTGTTAATGAAGGTCAAAAAAAACAAAAACTTTAATTTTTGTTGAAGCTTTTAAGAACGATGTTCAAAGCTTGGTTTTGATCACCATATTCTTTTACAACAACACAGGAAGTTTTGATAATTTTTTGGGCAACACCTTCTTCGTCGATTTTACATAAGCCAACCCACTCACCTAAGGATTCACGGGATGGAGCCTTGATCAATTGGATGTTATTTTCAGAGCAAAGCGTGGTGATAACGTTGACGTATTTTGGATCGTCAACATCGGATGCAAGAACACATAATCTTGCTCTTCCAGAGTCAAGTGCTCTGATCGATTCATTAAGACCCTTAGCGAGGGAGTCATTACGGAGTGCAGATTTGAGGACTCTTTGGACAGCTGTCATAAGATCCATGCTTTCTTCTTCGACTTCAGATCCAGATTCTTCGTTGATTTCTTCTTCCTCAGATCCACTTAATTTTTCTTCTTTAATTTGTTCTTCAGACATTGTCAGTTAAATAACCAATATTTGTCTGTTTTATAAGATTGTAATTTAAGTGTTATGTTTGTGATTAATTTAAAAAAAAAACTTGGTTAGAATAAGGTAGGGAAAAAAAAAGCAAAAATTCATGACAAAAAAAAAAGAAAAAACAAACAATTTGAGAGATTTAATAAAAAAAATGAAATCATAAGATCCAAGATTGAAGAAAGTGCCAAACCGACTCAGTATACTTCTAATAATTTTCTTTTAATAGCCACCTCGTTTTGTTGTAATCTAATAAAAAATTATATTGGATGATAAAATAAAAATAATTAAGGGTTTAACAAGTCTTTTTCAACAAAAGAATTCAGTTTTCCCAACAATTATTTTCAATGAATAAGAAATCTGTTTGTAAGGACAAGTCAGAAAGGTGAAAAATAATTTTTTAAAATCGAAAGAAAATGTTCAAAAGCCTATCATCTGATATTTGAAAATAAAACCGGGTTTTTTTTCGTCTTGTTCCCAATTGAGCATCTAATTTACTACCCAATGGTCTACCAAATTCAAAGTAAATTTTGAAGATAAATTCCTTGATATGAAGGTAAAAAACTAAATTAGGAATGCAATTAGTTGAAAATTTTTTATATTATTCTCAATTTTTGTAACAAATTTCATTTTTTTAAACAATTATAATAATCAAAAATAAACTTTCTATTTAGAGATTAATTTTCTAATTTGATCCTATATTTTTAGAATTTCTTTTTTTAATAACAGGACTTTAAGAAACGAGTACCATATTTAATTGTGATTTATTGTAGGTTTCTTTTATCTTTTTTTCGCTTATAGGTTTTCTATAAAAAAGAATCTGGTTTTTATTTGGGAACTACTAAATTCAGAAAATTTTTTCAAAAAAACTTTCTAAATTTTGTATTTATAAAATAAATTTATATAATAAATATTATTATACAAATAATATCGAAAGGTGTTGAGAACTTTATTTAGTTATTATAGGAATTGAAAAAAAAATGAAAGTTTTCAATTATATTTTTTTCATGTTCAATTGTAAAATTTTTGAATTT
This sequence comes from Anaeramoeba flamelloides, assembly GCA_027625915.1. Taxonomy (NCBI): domain Eukaryota; family Anaeramoebidae; genus Anaeramoeba; species Anaeramoeba flamelloides. Next base: position 13,227,172 of record JANTQA010000008.1, on the reverse strand, counting down.
TTTATACGATTTCGTGGAGAGATTATTTCAAGTATTTTTTTAATAATCCTAATAGAATCATATTTTTCAATTTGAAAATATACTCAAAATTTTCTTTTTAAAGATATTGTTAAATTAAATAGAAAAACTTTTTTTTTTCGGTTATTGGAATATTTTTTATCATTTTATTTTTTTTCTTGTTTGCGGTTTTGTATATGTATTACCTGTTTTTTTCTGTAAAATTTTTTAACATTTATTCTTTTTTCTTACTTAATGCTCAATCTATAGTTCATTCATTGGGACCTCATTTTAATAAAAAAATATAAATCCAAAAATATGTGTTTTTTTCAAAAGTTTGTAATTTTGAAAAAGGGGGAATTCAAATCTAAATGAGTTTAATAGCTATCTATTCTTAATTACATAAAATTACCATGAATTTGATAAAATAATTTATAAAACGTGATTTATATCTGAAATCTAATCTGTAGTTTTGGCTAACTTTAATTTTCATAATTTATTTTTTTCTAATAGTCTAGTACTGAACTATTTTCCACTGGTTTTTTTGACAATAGTAGAATTTTTAAACAAATTTTATGAGTTTCTAATACAAATTAAAATCAAATCATAAGGTGATATCAGATCGATTTCTAAAAATCAACAAGGAAAAGCGGACATTTGGTCAAAAGTTCACAAAGAATGATTATCAATTTTCACTTTAAAGAATAATGAATTACAATTTTGAATAAAACGATGTTGGTTTTGAAGTGTCACTCTTTGGCACTTTTTTGAGAAACTTGTTCAGCTTTTTGATTGTTGATTTTTAGAGATTAATAAGACGTAAATTTCATAAGGTTTTTCAATTTTTAAACAATTTTTTTCAAGAGAATGACTCTAGGACAAAGAGATCTTTTTTTGCAAGACTGCTTCGGCTTTGAAAAGAAAGTGTTAATTTTCAAATAACCATTTGATCTACACAAAAGGTAAATATGACTGTAATGAATATTCATTACTTATCTTTGAAATTTAACTGGGATAACAATTTCAACTGATTACCTTTTTTTCATTATGAAATCTGACTTTCATTTAAGGGTTTTTGGTTCACAAAAATATACGTCCAAAAAAAGAAACAAATAAAAAAAATCGAAATCACATTCCTCAATATTTCTTTGTTATTTAGAGAAAAATAAAAAAAAGAAAAAATGAAGTGAAGTATTGGTGTGTTTTGAATTTTCCATACCAACAAAAACAAAAGGTAAATTTCAACTTTTGAAGATCAAAATCAATTACCATGGGATTCTTCCTTTGAAAATTTGACCTGAATAAAATCTTAGTCTTCTTTTTGTGCTTGTAAAGCCATTTTAAAAAAAGTTTGTTTGATTTATTGTTCTTTGACAATAAGCAATTAACAGAAAATGTGAGAAGGTTTTTTGGTTCGCTTTAATCATTTTTTTTAATTTTTCTACAATTCAAAATTTGAACAAAGAGCAATGAAATTTCTCAAGACCACAGAAACAGTCAAAGTACCAGAAAATGGTAAGAATTAACTCAACACAACTTTCTTATAAAACCTTTTTCTTTTTTCATTTGCTTTGTCAAACTCTTTTCTTTTTACAGAGCTTGTTAACCTTTCTTTTTTTTTTTTGTTTCTTTTTTTTAATTTTTTTTTTGCTTTTTTTTTTTTATTTTTTTTTTTGAATAAAATAATTCCGAATAACTAATCAACTCATTTCAGTTGAAATCACAGTAAAAGCAAGAATTGTTGTTGTCAAAGGGCCAAGAGGAACCTTAAAAAAAAATTTCAAGCACACAAAATTACACTTAGAGTCCAATAAAGAAAAAAAAGAAGTTACAGTCACATTATGGCTTGCCAAACGTAAACAAGTTTGTGGTGTCAGAACAATTGTCGCACATATCCAAAACATGATTAACGGTGTTACCAAAGGATATAGATATAGAATGAAACTTGCATACAATCATTTTCCCATCAATCTTAATATCCCAGAAAACGGATCCTTCATCGAAATCAGAAATTTCCTTGGTGAAAAAATTGAAAGAAAAGTTAGAATGCTTGAAGGTGTCAAAGTATTCAGATCAGAAAAAACCAAAGACGAAATTTATCTTGAAGGAAATGATGTTACCTTAGTTTCACTTTGTTGTAAGTTTCTTTTTTTTTCATTTTTCTTGATCTTTTTCTTTTTCTTTTTCTTTTTCTTTTTCATTTTTTTTTTTTTTTTTTTTTTTTTCTTTTTCTTTTTTTTTTAAGAGTTATTTTTTTAAAAAAATTGTTGTTAAATCTTTTTGCTTTAATTTTTTTTTTCTTTTTTGTTTTCTTATTAAAATAAAATAGGCGCTCAAATCCATCAAATTTGTAATGTACGTAACAAAGATATTAGAATGTTTTTGGATGGTATTTATGTTTCTGAAAAAGAATTTATTGAAGAAGATTAAATTAAACTTATTTGCATTGTCTAAACTTCTAACGAAGATTTAAAGTAATTCTAATTATTTTTTTTTAGAAGATTAGTAACTTTACAAATTTTAATCTTCTTTTAGATTACATACAAAATAAAAATATAAAAAAAAAACAAAATCGAAATACTAATCTGAATAATAAATATTATTATTATTTCAATAAAAATAATATCCAAACGATCTTGGAGACAATTTATTTTTTTTCATTTTTGATATTTTTTCTTTTCAATTTTACCTTAAATGGAATTTTGTTTTGAGGTTCATTAGCATTACTACGTTAGACGATTATGGGCAAAATTTTCAAATAGGTTTTCTTTCCTTTTGCTTTTTTAGTAGCCTCATTATCATAAGTATTCCTTAAAATACTTTAAATTTTCATAATTTCAAAGAACACTTTTGAAATGAATCGACCTCGATTTTTTTTGTCAATTCTTTAATAATGAACCAATTTTGATATAATTCTATAATTGATTTTGTTATCCCAAATACTACTAGAATTATAAGAAGAAAAATGCAAGATCTATCAGCTCTTCAAATTATTAAATAAAGGGGTTTTATTGTAAAAATAATCCCATTCTACAATCTAAAAAAATATTGAATAATACGTATTATTAGATCTCTGAAATCATTCTTTTTTATATACTAATCCAATTTCACCAAGGTAGAATTCATTTTGAGTATTTTATATGACTAAAATTCAATTTTTAAATTTATTTGTCAAATTAAAAACTTTTTAAAAATCAAAAGTAATTTTTGACAAATCAAAAATCCAAAGAAACGAAATTTTCAAAGAGAGACAATACAAATGATCTCCAAAACTCACACCCAACAACAGCTATAACAACACATCTCTTTAAGTATTGCTTTAGTTTTGAAATAGTTCCAAGATAAGAGGATATATTACCTAATGAAGAAACACTAAAAAATGAAAATTGCAGAACAACATTTTGAGATAAAAAAAAACTTTCCATACTTTAATGATAAGAACTTTAAAAAGAAGAAATTCACACAACCATTTTTCTCTTTATAAATATACCAAATTAATTCCAAATAGAGGAAAAATAAACTGCAAATTTTTAATCGAGGTCGATTCAATCAAAAGTAATTTTTAAAAAAAGGATCTACAGTGGTGTAAATAACCCATGTTTTTTACTTTAATCTATTACTAAAATTTAACTCATTCAAAAAATAGACGCTGACTGTAGAAATAAAAGAAACAAATTAATGGAGGTGACAGCAGTATATAAACAAAAACAGGGGTCTTTAAATAAATTTTAAAAAAGTATTATGAAGATATTGATGGATTAAAATGCAATTTTTTGACAAAATAATGAGAAAACGATCATTTTTTGAATTTTTATTTAAAAAAAGAATTTAATCTCACAAAATTTTAAAAATAAGAAGAAATTTTTGAAATAAAGCATTTAAAATTAATGAACCATTTACATTTAATCAAAGATCTAACCTCTAAAATCAATTTAAATCTGAACCAAGAATATATGTGTCTTTCCAAACTCCAAATACCCAAGTCTGAAAAAAAAAAAAAAGCAGTTAAATTTTCGTAATCGGGTTAAAGTAAAAAACATGGGCTATTTACACCACTGTGTATTTGATTTCCGGAAGTAGGTAAATTTTCCCATTTTTCAAAATTTTAATTGTGAGAATATTACTGAAGAAAATTTTTTTTTGAGTGTAATAATGAAACTTTGTATTAAAAATACCATTCACTACTCTGTTTATGAAAAGAAAACGAAACCAAAGTAAATCGGAGATGAATCTTTAAAGTTTCAATTTTTTGAACATTATTTTTGGATTAACAATTGTGTGTTTTGAATCTCGAGAAATGTGTTTAGGTGGATGGTTGAAATTAACCCAGGAGTAAACCATAAAAATAAACTCTTTTTCAAATAAAAGTGAACCGAAAATTTCAATAATTATTTATAATTGGATCTAATTAATTGCAGTATCATTCTAAAATATAAGTAACACTTTAAAACATAAAAAAACATTCAATACAATATTTAAAACTAATTAAAACGATACAATAAAAATTAAAATTAAATATTTTATAAAGTGGTGTGCCCTTTTACAGTCAGTTCCACTTTTAAGGCACAAACTTTCATCGAAGTTTAAGACACAAAAAAATCTCAAAATAAGGAACAAAAGTTGTAATTTTTTTTTTTTACAATTTATTTTACTAGAATTTGAATTTTGTGCCTTAATTTGAGATTTTTTTTGAGCCTTAAATTTCGTTAATAGTTTGTGCCTTAAAAGTGGAACTGACTGTATTTGAAATGAGAAATTTCGTTTTGTTAATTATAAAGAAAAAAAATTTTAAAATCAATAAAAACCTTTGATCAAGTTGAATTGGGAAAAATTCTTAAAATTTTATTTATAACTCTTTACTAGTCAAGCTTATGTTCTAGAAAGTTTCATTACCAATAGAAGGTAGTAATTCATCTGGTATTTTGTTGGAATTTTTTTTTCCTTTATTTACTTTTGTCTTTGTCCCATACTTCGATTCAATAATAATCTTTCTTAATTCCTATATCTAGTTCATACAAAATCAAACTTAAACTGTTTCCATTTTTATACTGTCAGATTATTTCCAATTTTTTTTTCTTCTTATCTTGTTTTTTCATTTTCCGTCTATTCTATATCCATAAATTAAAAAAAAACAAAAAATATAAAATGAAAATCACCAATAAGTAAGTATCTTATGAACCATCAAATTCAATATATTGATGATTTGGGAAGTCTAACCTTTTGTTTGAAAAAGAGTTTCGAATGGAGAAGGTGTCAATTTTTAAAAAATCTTTTCTTTTTGAAGACCAAGCAAGAAAGATCAAGTTTGGACGAATCTTCGTATTTTAGTCTCTCTGAGCACTGAAATATAAAGTTACAAACCAAACAAACAATTTTATTGATTATCTGTTGAAGGAATCTCAAAACATCAAATTTTTTTTTTTTTTTTTTTTTTTTTTTTTTTTGGATTTTAGGAAAATATATATTGATCCAAAACACATTGAAATTCTGAAACATTCTAAGGTAAATTTGGAATTTGATTTTTTTACTTCTTTCTTCACTCTGTATCCATATTTTTTTGAAGACTATATATAAAAACACCTTAATATAAGTTGAATACAAAGCGGATATGTGCCCAGACCAGAAATTGTACATTTTCGAAACTTTTCCTCATTATTTAAAATTTGATTTCTAAAAAAAGTTTCGACCAAATTCGATAATTTTTGAAAAAACAATATTAAAATTTAATTCTTAAAGAGAGATATAGAATTACTATAAATTAAAACCAGTGGCCCAGGTTTTAGTTATAAAATAAATTGTTGTAATGTATAAAATACCATAAAACCATCAGGATTTTGAAAGAAAACATTTATTGAGCAAAATAATTTCTAGATTTTCTAATAAAACAAGGTAAAATTATAAACAATTTCTCATTCTGAAAAGATTATACCACTTTATTGTTCAGGATATTTATACCCCACGCCACAAGCCTCATATCACTTAGAAAGAAATTGAAATAACATTTTCTCAATAATTTTTTAATATTTTAATTTTTTCCATGCAATTTACCCGTGGAAAATGATTAATGAATTTTTCTTATTGTATTTTTAAAATTGTGATTTTTTCATTAACTATGATACTTTTCCAGTATGATCCCAAGTGTCATGAAACTTGACAGGATATTTGGTATTTTAAATATAAATTAAATTATATTTAAAAAGAAAGGAAATTTTTAATGTTTAAAAGTCAAGAGTCAAAACAAAATACTTTTTTTTTCAAATTCAAACATCTCTATGATTTTATTAAGGAAGTAAGTACATTTTACCATTTTGAAAATTTTTAATTGTGTGAACATTACTGAAAAAATATTTTTTGAGTGCCACCAGATATTGAAACTTTGAAACCAAAACACCACCCACTAGTCTATTCGTGAATGGAACAAAAGTAATTCAGAGTTGAATCTTAATTTTTTCAATTTTTTGAACATTTTTTTTGATTCAATTTTTGGTTTTATTAAATGAAGTTTTGGATCTAGAAATGTGTTTATACCAATGATCAAAATTAACGAAACAGTAAACCAACAAAATATACCTGAAAGTGTGTGCATTTGAAACAAATATTTTCTTTTAGAAGACCAAACACAAAAGATCACCATTCCAAATAAATTTGTTGAAATCAAGAATGAAAAAAAAAAAAAAAAATCGATAAAAGCCTATTTTGGAAGATTGGTTTTCTTTATCTTCTTACTTTGCATGAATACAAACTATTTTTTTCCTTGAATTTCCTCATCCCATTACTATTTATTATTATTTTAAAAAACCTTTTGTGACAAATTTGCTTTCAAAATTCAATTTTAAAATATTTTTCTCAAACCAAGCCAAAACGAGGAATACTATTTCAAAAATTAAAATAAAGGAGTTGAATTCTTGGAATCAAATAACAGTTACAAAAGATTCAAATCAAAATAATTTAGAAATTCAATAACAAATTTCAATCAGATTCAGAATTTTTTTGAGTTCACATTTTAATAGAAAATAAATAATTATAAATTCAAACGAATTTACCCAATAAACCCTCATTCTCAAGAAGAATTAAAAAAATCTCTGATTTTCTGAACTTAAACCAGAATTAGATGACATAAATGAAAATAGGATTTTTAAATTCATTTTGGAAATTCTTTCAAAATAAATAGTAATTTGTTTATCAAAAATTTTCCAATTAAAATTTTTTCATAAAGAATTAAAAATAAAACCAAATAAAGAATAAGTAATTGTGTCAAATTTTATAGATAAGAACAAGTAATAAATGATTTTTATTTATTTTTTTTTGATCACTTTTTTCATTTTTTTGATTTGCGATTTTTTGTTGGTATGAAAATATCTATTACTAGAATATATTCCACTCTAGTATTTATGAAAATATCAATTTATTTGGCAAAAGAAATGATTTGAATAATTCAGTTTTACATAAATGGTGGCACTCAAAAAATGAAAAATGTACTTACCCCTTAAAGGGAATTAATTTATATTTAAAATACCAAATATACTGGCAAGTTTCATGACACTTGTGATCATACTGGAAAAGTATCATAGTTAATGAAAAATCACAATTTTATCAAAAAAATGTTAAATTCAAAAATCATTTTATCCATCACACAGATGAAAAAATATAATTGAAAAAAAAAAAAAATAGACAAAACTACTACATTGATTAATCTATCATCATTAATAATCGATTTTATTCATAATAGAATCAAAATCACAGAAAACCAAATTCAAGATTATATTATATTTATTATTTTCAGTATAACGATGATTTTTAACAGTCTCTAATCTAGAAAAAACAGGTGTTTTTCCCGGCAATAATTTTCAAATAAACTTCCCAATGAATTTACCATAAATTCAATTTTAGGATATTTTTTTGAATAGATAATAACTAATGGTTATGAAAACACTCTATTCATCGAATAAAACTTAAATACGTGAAAAAACTAACTGATCATTACTATTAAAATTCCCATACGTTTTCCAGAATTCACAATAATAGAGAAAAATCAAAGATTTTGCTTTATTCTTTTAAATTCCCTAAAACCTAGTGATTGATTTTTTTTTATTATTTGTAATAAAGCGAAAATTTATTTAATTTTCAGTTAATTTCAAAATTTAAAAAAAAAAACAAATGAAAAGTTTCCGTAGAGTGCAGTAGAGTGCCTAGATTTTCTTGAAGTTTTTATGTTTTATTTGTTAAATCTATGGATTTTCCAAATAAACAGAAAAATCAAGAAAATATATCGGCGGTTTTTATTACTTTTTAAAATAAACTAAAAATTTATTTAATTTTCTGTCTATTTCAAAAATTAAAAAAACCTTACTGTGAAAAATCTTTGATTTTACTCAATTCTTTTAGATTTTGGAAAACCTAATTGTAATCTCAAAAATAAATAATTCTTTCAATTTATATTAATAAATAATTCTTTAATAGTCAAAATAATTGTCTATTCATTTGAAATATATTTATTAAATTTAAAATTCATTTAAAATATATGATTATAACCTCTCAAATGTAAAAAATATTCAAATTTTTGACTATTGAATTATAAAATAATTTTAATAGAATCTGGAAAATTGGATTTTCCGACTTTAATTGTAAAATATCTCAAAAAAATAATTTTTGATCAAAGATCTTTTATTGACCAATAGTGTTTATTATAAGTGATGTTATCAAAAAGTAAAAAAGTAACCAATGTTAAATTTTTTTGGAAATTTTTTTTTCTGATTTGATGTGTTTGCAATTTTAAACACAGAAAATTCTTTAAATATATAATTAAGATTTTGAAATAAAAAAATATATATTTTCCATTTTAACAAGATATCTTGACCCAAAGTTCTTAAAATTCATTAAATATGTTGTTAATCATATATAAATATCAACTAAACTATTTTTCAGTCAAAAGGGGCACAACTTTAATGGGTATAATACATGTGTTTAAAGGTTTTGAATAGATATTCGAAGAAAAATTTAATTTTGGAAATTTTCAATATTGAAATCATTTTTTCACATTTTGGTTTTTTTTTTCCATTTTTTTTTACACCTAATTCAAATGCAAAAATTATTTTTATGGCAAGATCAATAGTCACTTGTTAAAAATGTGTTTTTTTTTAAGGTTAGTGAAACTGTGGAAATGATTGTATAGAAATCATATTGATTTCTATTGGAATTCTATTCGATAATGATCATGATATTTGATTAATAAATGTGAAAATTTTCACTTAATTTTCATTTGCTTTTTCAAATAGAGACCACAAATGTCAACAAACTTCGTTTGGTGGCTTTATTTGTAAAAGAAAAGTATGGAAAATGAAGTGAAAATTGTTTCCTATTTATTATTCAAATACCAGTAGAAGTTTAAAAACGAACATTGTTGTTGTTCTCAAGTTTCCCGAAGAATTTGAGTTTTTCAATTTTTAAGAAAATCTATTGGTTAATTAGTTTTCTTTCAGACATATATCAACAATTATTTGAGGTGTATTGTTCTATTTATTTCCCATTTGTTCTTCAAAGGCCAATTAGATAAAATAATTGATATTCGAAAAAAATGTTGTTCCCACTTGACTGTAACCGAGTTTAGTTTCACATTGGGAGAGTACTTAATTTCTTCAAACCTTTGAAAGAGTAACTTTGTTTATCCGAAACCCTTTTAAATTTAATAGTCTGAATTCAAGTTAATGTAAGAAAGGAACTTTTGCGAAATTTCTCTGAAAGTAAATGAATTCAAATTTCAGTGACAATTTCATTAAATTTTGAACATGAAGAGTATGATAATTTGAGATGAGACCAAAAAAAGAATTCTAAATATTTAACATTTGTAATTTTATGTTAGAAGACCTAAAAAAATCTCAACTTTTAGTTTCACTCATTTTTTTTTCAACAAACCTCCTTTGAGAAAATTAAAATCCAAGAATTATTATCTTTTTTTTTTTTTAATAAGTTTACTCCAAAGATAGAGAATATATTAAATGTGTGTTAGCAGGATTCAATTTGAACAATAAGTTTCGAAAAAAAACAGATATTAAAATGGGAAAGTAACTGATTTTGATTAAAATTGAAGTTTTATTTTGAGAAGAAGACTATTTGTTCAAAAATAAATTCAATAAAAATTTAACTTATTAAATTTAATTATAACCCAAATAAAGAAATAAATATTTGGAAAACCTAGTATTTTAATGATTTAAAAAAAACAAAAAGATAAAAAATGAATATCTAAATAATGTGAAAAATAATCAAAGTCGTAAAATAAAAGAATAGTACAAAATTATCAAGAATTAAAATTTTAATTTTAAAATAAAAAATTATCTAAAATTTAAATCAAGTACTACATTCCTCAAATTTCGCATTTCTACAAATGAACTAAAGATATACTCCTTCGTATTAAAAGATAAATAAGAATATAACACATTTAAAGAAAAAGAAAGATGTAAAAAATGTGATTATTGTATTCAATATTACGAAAATATAAATCATTTCATTTGGTATTGTTAAAGGTATAAATGTTATCAGAATCAAGTGGAAAAAAAAAATTTTCAAAAATTTTAGATAAGAAACTATAAAAAAAGTTATTCTTAGAAAAAATAAACAGAAACTCTTCAACATGACTAATCAAAATTATGAAAGTTATTGTACTTGTTGGGAATTTTTTATCAAAGCTCTTATGGTAGAAAACTTAAGGTAATAAAGAAAAAATAATAAAAATAAAGCGAAAACAAAAAATACTTAAAATAGTAAAAAAAATATAAATTTGGGCACCTAGTGCCCCACTCTGAGAGTAGAGTATCTTGTTTTTAGGTTTTTTTTTAATTCAAAAGAATTGAGCAAAATCAAAGATTATACTCCATTCTTTTAAATTAAAAAAAAACTAATAACACACGATCATGAAAAAATTTTGTCAAAAAAAAATTAAATATTTGCTAATTTTACCCTTTTTAATAACTTCAATTAGAATAAACACAATTGGTTAATAAAGGATCTTTGATCAAAAAATATTTTTCAAGATATTTTACAATATAAATTGGAAAATCCAATTTTCCAGTAATATTTTTTTTCGATTTACTAGTAAAAAATTTGAAAATTTTTTTACTTCTAGATAAGAGTTCATTTTATTATAGTTTAATAGTCTTTTAAATATGGTGAATATCTTTCAAATAGGGAATCAATTATTTTGACTATTAAATAATTATTTGTTCTTTTAAATTGGAAAAAATAATTTTTCTGTGATTTTCCGTTAGGCTTTTTTTAATTTTTGTAATAAACAGAAAATTTATTGAAATTTTCGGTTTATTCCAAAAAGTAAAAAAAATTGCTGTTAGGTTTTCCAAAATTTAAAAGAATTGAGTAAAATCAAAGATTTTTCTCTATTCTTTGGAATTCTGGAAAAGCTAGGCACTTGACGGACACTCACAATATTTATCATCAGCTTTTTTTTTTTCCGTGTTTGAGTTTTTTTAGATGATAAGAGTGTTTTCAAAACTATTAGTTATTATCTATTCAAAAAAATATCCTTTAGCTGAGTTTAAAGAAAATTGATTGTCACATCCATTTAAAATTTTTTACCCCAAAATAGACCTTTTTTTCTTGACTAGAGACTTTCAAAAATCGTAGTACTATTAACAACAATAAATACAACAGACTCAAGAATTTTAAGAACTGGGATGTTGACTATGTTTTGAATAAACTCGATTAACAAGGATGAAATGATAATTGAAGTTGTAGTTTTGTCTAACTTCTTTTTTTCAATTTTATTTTTTCATCCTAGTGCAATGGAATACCAAGTATTAATCACGGATTGTGAAATTTTTATCGGTAATCATAATCCATCTATTGGGTTTTTGTTCATCCTTTGTATTTAGGAAGTAGATAGTTTCTATTTGGTCACGAAAATGATAATATTATTTTTTATATGTATTTTAATTATTGTAATTAATTCTCTTCTTCTCTTTTTTTTATTTAATAAATTTTCTTTAATTGCCCCTTTCTCGAAATAAATTAATAAAATAAATTCAATAAAATTTTCATTCAGCTTTCCAAAATTATACTTTAATAGATCTTCATATAACCATTTCATATTTTTAATACTTAAAAGAAGCTTAAAGTATTAATTTACGTCTTTTAGAATTGGCTGTTTTAGAAGATTGGCTTTAATTCTATGATATATTTTTTTAGGAAAGAAGAATGAAAATTTTATTCTTTTTATTTTACAATTAACAGTAATGAATTAAACTAGTAGAATGTGTTCTATTTCTTCAATAAAACTGGGCCCCTTTAACTGAAAAACTGTTTATAATAAAGAAAACAAAAAGAAAAAAAAAGAAAAACTGATAAAAAACAATAAAAAAAAATAAGGTTGCACAATTATATTTAATTTGCAGTCAGTTCCACTTTTAAGACACAAAATTTCAACGAAAATGACCCACATACAAAATTCAGAGTAAGGCACATTTTTTGGAATTTTTTTTTACACAAATTATTTTACTAGAATTTATATTTTGTTTATTAATTTTTGGAATTTTTTTTGTGCCTTAAATTTCGTTGAAAGTTTGAGCCTTAAATTTGAAACTGACTGAATAGTGATTTTCTGAATTCTTTTCTGGTTGTACTGTGATTTTATTTTTTCTTATAAAATAACATTCTCCAAATAGTACAAAAATATTTAATTTTCAAAATTTGTTCAAAAAAGAATTGTAGATCTTGTTATATTTTGATCCAGGAATCAGTAAAGAAATAGCCCAAAAGTTGAAATAAAAATTTTCATTTTTTAATTGGGTAATGTCAGTAGTTTTGCCCAAGGCATCTTTTTTCAGAGAAAAAAAAAACATAACACACAGAAAAATTAATTTTTGCAAGATTTTCGGTCTCGGTAAAAGAAATAAATGGTTTTGAAGAATCCAAAAACACAGTTATTTGTCCGTAGAAAAATATATAGATATCAGAAAACACATTAACTGAAGCTGACAGACACAAGCAAGGAAACAGTGGATCCGAAATTTTTTTTTCAGATGCATAAAAAAAGAAAAATTAAAGATAAAGTTAAACGAGAAGTGGTTTTTGGAAAAGAGATCTGTTGTTTCTGATTCTTTGGTAGATATAAATTGCTGTTAAACCCTTCGAAATCTGATAACAGTTACTTCCTTTCCAATTGTTTTTCGATACATTGTCGGATAACGATCCTTAACCTTTCCTGCATTAAAATTACTATGAGATTCGTCAATTTTGCGAAGGTTTTTTAATTCGAATTGATCCTTTTTTAATTGATGGCTGAAAGGTTTCAATTTTACAGTTGTAAAAAGTTTATGGTTTGGGGGTACAACGGCTGAGAACGAGTATCGTTTTTCATCTGGATGACAACTTGAATTTGGAAATCCTTTAGAGACTTGGAGGCTTGAAAATCGAACCCCTTCTTTGTTTTGAACATCTGTGTAGTTTCATTTTGAATAGTCGCCAGTTCTGTTTTAACTTCCTGAATTCTCTGTTTCAGGCTTGTTCTTTCAAGTGATTTTTTTTAATGTCAAAAGTTGTGTTTTTCATTTGTATATTCCCACATTTAAATTGATAAAGGTGCACTTTTGTTCCTCGTCAATCCCTTATTTGAACTCTTTCTTTTCGGTTTCCTTTTCCTTCTTTAACTGGATTTGAGACTCCTCAAGCAACTGAGTCAGGGTTTTGCTTTCTTTTGTTAGCACTTCAAACTCTTCCTCAAGAGTTTCATACTTTTTGTTTAATGTCTTCAAATATTGCCCAGAAGTGAATTTCTTTTTTTATTTTTTTAATTTTATTTCTTGCAATTTTGATGCAGAAAGCTTGTTCTCAGATTTGTAAAGAGTATCTTTGCCAGCTAATTTTGTTGTTGTGGTTAATTTATTGTTTATTCAAAAAAACTTTGGTTCGATTTTTGAACTGTTTTTTGTTTGTTTTTGTTATGGTGAACCTGGAAGCATTAGTTGTAACATTATGTGCTTGTTTTTTCGAATTGGTAATAATGAAAAGAAATTAATTTTGTGAAAATAGGAAGAAAAATGAAAAATGAAAATGAGACGAAAGTTTTGAGTGAATTGAAATGTTTGATTTACTTCTATGGTTTAATTTTTTCTTTAGTTCAATTTTAGGCATGTTGTGTAAATCGGGATTAGTATAGTGGTAGAACGTCTGGTTTTCACCCAGTTGGCCCGGGTTCAATTCCCGGATTCCGAAATTTTTTTACCCTTTTTTTATTATTAAAGTGTTAAAGATTGTCTTTAATATCTATTTTTTATTTTCAAACATATACTTTTTTTTCAAAACTTAAAACAAAAAAAAAATATTCAAATTAATAAAAAATATTTTTTTTTTCAATAATTTTTTTTCAAAAATTAAAATTAATTTAACTTCTAAAAAGTAATTTTTTACAAAAGAGAAAATATTTATAGTTCAACTTTTTATCAATTCAAATAAAAAAATAAAGAATCAAAAGACAATAAATGATAAAAAGATAATTTTTTTTTGATATTTTTTAATTTTTAGGACTTAGTGAATTTATTTTCAGTCGGGAGTTCAAATATAATATATTAGTCACTAAAAATTATTTAGAAGTTTGTGAATTCAAAAAATGCTAAAATATCGGAATTTTTATTTTTGTTATCAGAATTAGAAGCAAAACATTTTTTGATCAAAAAAAATGTCAAAAATAAAAAAATAAATAAAGTTGAGAGTTAGAATTTGGGATGTGTATGGATATGTAGGTTTAAAGTATTGAAGAAGAGATAAACTTATGAGAATTAAGCCTCTTGTTATATCTAATTATATTATAATATGATTAACTTCTGTCTTGTAATGTTATAAACTCATGTGCTGATCTCAATTTTTGTCCAGTAGACTTTTACCAAACCATCTTGTTAATTAGTTATAGATCCAAAAAATAATAAAAAAATGGTAACAACCCCTTTAATACTCAGTTTACAAAAAAAAAAAAAAAATTAAAAAATTCAGCTATTACAGCTTTGTTTATGTGATTTTTATTTTACTCTCTTTGATTGCAGAAAACTAAATTGAGTTTAGAATACTTCTAATGATTGTAATTAAAAGGTTCTTTTCACTGCTCTTTGAATTAGGAATCACAACTTTAGTCACTTCAAAACTCTCTCTTTTATAGATTAAGAGCTCTTGAGCACTTAAACCTTTCCAATAAATCCTACTCTCTTTGATTTTATTCTTTTCAGTCTCTTATTCTTGTCTTTTTTGACAATCAATTTTTTAAGAGAAATGAAGGTACAGCGTTAAACTATAGAAATATTTCTATTAAAAAAAGTTTACCAAGATTATTTTTTAAAAATTTTATATAAACTAATTGAACCTTATTTAGAATTTATTCACAAATTTCAATTTAACTTTTAGAAAACAATATAATACTCGAATTGCTGTTTTAAATTTCTTAAATACTAATAATAAGATAAAATCTAATAATGAAAATGGAAATGATAAAACACATATTATAATGATTGATATAGTAAACTGTTTTGACTCAATTAATTTTAAAATAATTAAAAAAACAATAAATAAATTTATATTAAATAAAATTATTCAAATTTTTTATTAAAATAGTATCAAGAACAGGACTTGGTATATTCCAAGAGAATCCATTACCTCGCATTTAATTTTTTTTTCATTTTACTTTTTATTTTATTGAAAATAATATTATTAACGGGTCCTTTTACAAAGGTTAGCATATATAATAATTTCAATTTTAAAAGAAAATGAAAATATTATAAAATCAAGGATCAAATTCTATGGATAAAATTATTATTCAATTTTTGCTAAAACCTAATAAACATAAAGATTTATATCAATACATTTTTAAAAAAATATTTAGGTAATAATTTAGGTATCTATTTTGATAAAATTGCACATATAGTTTATAATTTAAAAAAATCTAAAGAAACATATAATAACTGTAAACAATTATTTAATAACAATTCCCTCAATAATAATTTGAAAATCAGATTATTTAAATCTTTTATATTAAGTCAATTAACATATGGATTAGAAATTTTTAATTATGAAATAGAAACAATAAATTATTTAAATTCTTGGATAAATCATGTATCACTGAAAGGTGTAAAATAAATAAAAACACACCAATTATCATTTTAAAAAGAGAATTTAAAATGGAAAATATGATATTTTCATTTAATAAAAAAAAATTAAAATTCAAAAAAACATTAACAAATTTATCTATTCCTTTTTTTTTTTTGGAAAAATTAATAAAATGCAATCAACAAATAAATAAGAAAATCAACCAGTATTCAAAATATTTAATTGAAATAAAAAAAGATATTTATAAATACGCATATAACTAATTATTGAATTCCACTTAATGGGAAATGTCGTTATATTTTTTTTAATTTTGGAAATATAAAGAAAATGTAAAAAAAATCTATTTATTTATTAAATCAAAAAAAAACACTGCTAACTTTTCAGGAGTTTTATGTTTATTTAGAAAATCTATATATTTTGGTTAGGTTTTTTTGAGTTTTCTATTTATTTGGAAAAACAATAAATTTTCGTTAGGTTTTCTTCAGTTTTTCTATTTGTTTGGAAAATCGATATATTTCCATTAGGTTTTTTTTAGTTTTTGAAATAAACCGAAAATCTATTTAATTTTTCTGTTTATTTCAAAAAGTAAAAAAAAAACCTAGAACACTTTTGAAATAAAATAGAAAACCTCAATAAAACTTAGAAAAATTCAGAAATAAAACAAAAGACATCAAAAAAACCTAGAACACTTCACAAATAAATAGAAAACTAAAAAAAACCTAACAAAAATTTATTGTTTTTCCAAACAAATAGAAAACTCAGAGAATCCTAGAACACTTCACCTATAAAATAGAAAAATTAAAAAAAAACTATGCACTTGACTGCACGTAACATTAACTTTTCATTAGATATTCTAAAAATTCAAAAGAATAGAGTAAAATAAAAGATTTTCATCTATTCTTTTAAATTCTGGAAAAATGACGTTTTTCTGATTTTAATTTTAGAAATAAAAAGAAACTTTCTTCAATTTTCTTTTCTTTGCTAAAATTAAAAAACCGACCTTAGGATTTCCAGAATTTAAAAGAATAGATGAAAATCTTTTATTTTACCCTATTCTTTTGAATTCTGGGATAAATAGCTACTCAAAGGTACTTGAAGGAACTCTAAGACACTCTAAAACACCACCAAGTATATTTAACAATAATAAAATGCCAGAAATATTTATTTAAAACCCAAAGATATTTAATTTATCCATCAAGTCCACCAATCCTAAAATTCATGAAATTTACTAATTACTTAAATAGATATTATTATGTGATCAATAAAAACTTAAATCAATTCTTTCCTTTATGTTTAAAACATAAACAGAAAGATTAAATTAAAAATATAAATCATTTTTTACAGTTTGTCCTTCTTATGAAAAAAATAAAGTAATTTTTCAAAATAAATTAAAAGAAATAAATCTCAAGGAATAATTTTCGATCAAAAAAGTTCAGAATTATTTTTATTAATTAATAATAGTGAAATCTATGATTTTAAGCTTAAATTTCTGAAAGTGGATTTAAGTCTAAGGACAACTAGAGTGTAATTTACACCTCTTCAATAATAATAAAAAAAATTAATTTTTTTTTTCTTTTCATTTTTTACAGAACATTTCTCCTTTGAGATCTATTCTTGCCTGCATTATAACTAGTGTAAAAATCTAAATAAATTTAGTATTTCAGATAAACAGGATGTAACTTTGTTGAATAGATGTTGCAAATTAAAAAAAAAAAAAAAATTCTTTTTTATTTCTAAAACTTTTTTTACTGTCTTCAAAAATAAATTAATTAGAAAATATAAATTTACCAGTTTTCATTAAAGATTGTTAATTTTTTTTTTGTAACAAATACTTTTAAACATGATTTTCATAATTTATCAATCTAAATCTCATAAATCGGCAAAATAACATGAAATCAAATAAATCAAATTAAAATATGATTCTATTTGCGAAAAATATAAATTCTCTATTTTTATTTTTTAATGTAAATATAAAAATCAATTATTTTGAAATTTTTTAAGGGTTATATATTAATCTTTAAAAAATTTAAAAATGGCTTAAAATTTTTTTAAATTCAATGATTTCCAATCGAAACAATTCTTCAAGAAATTCTTTTTGATTGACTGGAATATTTAAAAATGTAATTTTTTCCAAATATAATCTGCGTTTAACATCAATTCGAAATTGTCGGATCATTTCTGAATCATTTAAATCAATGTTTTTAAACCAGGATATATGATAGCATTTTCTTGCTTGGTTAGGAGCTAATTTAAGTTTTGATGCAATTTTTTCAAGATCTTTAATAGATAATTTTCCAAAAATTATTTTTTCATCCTCATCCTTTTCATTTTCATTTTCATTTCCCTTTTCTATTTCCATCTCATTTCCATTTTCATTTCCATTTTCAAATTCTAAAGAGTACACCAAATCCATTTTATTTAAATGATTTCCTTTCTTTATATTTAATTGCTTTTTTGTATTCGGTTGTTCCACTTTTGTTAAAAAATATCCTTCTTTCCAACAGATCTCAAGATCAACTTGAGTTCTAATTCTTGAAAAGTCAGGGTTTGAAACTTGGGAGGTGGCTTCTAAAATATTATGGGTGTCAAATAAATTTCTATAAATGGATTTTAAAAATTTCACTTGGTTTTCAATTTGTTGGTAATGTGGCAAGATGAAAAAATTCTGAAATCTAAACCGTTTACCTTTTGGGAATTTAAAAAAGACACTGCCAGTTGCTAACCCAGCAAAAATATAAATAAAGTGATCTCTATTTACATTTTCCTTTTCTATTCCCATTTCCATTTCTTTTTCTTTTTCATTTTTATTGATTTTTTTTTTATTTTTTTTTTCTTTTTCTTTTTCTTTTTTTTTTCAATCTTTGTCATATTTTTTCGAGAAATTTGGTTTGAGTTTGATATTTGAAGCTTTTCAAATAAAAGATAAGTCTTGAAATTTGGATCGTTAATATCGTCTTCTGGTATTAAATTTTTTTTTTGAACGTACCAAAAGAGTAAAAATTGGATTGATTTATAATAATTTTGATAACTCAATTGATCCGCTGAACAAGCAAAGATTTCAAAAACGGATGTTTTTTCAGTAAATAAAGAGTTGGTTGATCTTTTGTAGATTTTGATCCTTTCTCCTGGTGGAGTAAATTTGCCACATAATTCTTGAGTGATTTTTTTTTCAAATTTTTTTTGATCATTCATTAAATGTAAAGGTAGGCAATTTTTCGAGTTTAAAAATTCAATTACCTCATTTCTGTTTTGAGTTGACTTGAAATTGGAATTCAATTTCTGTTTGGTGACTAGGCTATTCTGTTTTTGAAGAGGAAATTTCGTTTTGTTTATATTGTTATATTTGTCATTCATTACTTGTTGAATTTCCAAAAAGCCATATCGACAAGATGGTGTTAAATGAAGATGAAATTTTAAACACATCAACTGTTTCCACAAATCTCCTGATTTTCCAAAAATATTATCTCGTAAAGCAGGAAGAAATTGATCCCATTTCATAAGATCTTGGTGTAAATAAAATTGAAACGCTTGTGAAGTGTCCATTCTTGTACGTTTTTTAAAAATTCCTGTCTTGATGTTTTTTTCAACCAACAAGCTCTTTTTTTTATTTGCTCGGCTCATTTACTTTATTTCTCTTTTTCTTTTTTTGCTTTTTTGAACTAAGAACTCAGAAAATGGTCAAGTGGAAAAAATAAAAAAATGAATCGATTTTTGAACTATTTTCAAAGTGAAAGGGTTTGTAATTCGAAACTTTGTTTTAATTTTAGGGAAGTACAATCGTCTTGTTTAACATTTTGATAAAAGTAATATTATAACATACAAAATGATTTTGGTAACTTATTTATTTTGGTTTGTCCCACTCAAGATATTTTAAAAAAAAATAAGGGTGTAGGTAAATTTTATAATTGTTGAGTACCAAAGTTAATTTTAAAATGAACAATTCAAATTATTTCTTTAACCAAATCAAAAGGAATGTATTTAATAATATGGTTGTATAATATTTCCTAGTCTAATATAAAACACAATTCGAAATTTTTAAAATATTAAAACTCAATTTTTAAAAATAAAATTCTTATTTAATAACTTCTAGAAGAAATACCCTATTAGAACCATTCGCCAATTGAAATGTTAAAAATTATTTATAAAATACAATACTCACAAAACAAAAAATAAATAATTATCAATACTAATAAATTATTGGTATATTAAAAAATTTGGAGAGATCATATCAAAAAATTTGATTAGTAAATTAGTAAAAATTCGATCAAAAATATTTGATTGATCAAATGTTTAGATACCATAAACTAATTTTAAATAAGTTCTTAGATTTTGAAGAAATCTATTTTAACCATTATTCAATCTCTGGAAAAAAAATTTGATCTAAGAACCGATCATGCTACGTAATTCAAAAAATGAAATGATAACAAAAAACTAAAATATGAAAAAAATATTTAAATATTTTTAAAAAAATCACAATTATTTCTAAATTTGAATAAAAGAGTATTATTGTGATTTATTTAAATGTTTTAACTTTCTGAAAAATTTTGAATTTTAGTTTAATTTCCTACCAATTACAAACCGGGAAATCAAAATGATGAAAAAAGATCATGAAAAAATCAAAAAAATATGTTATTTTTTAATCTTATGTTAAACATTTGATACAATTATTTTTCTTTACTTGACTTTATTTTCTATTTCTGAATTAAAAAACTTTTATTTGAAATATTTTGAGAGTAACAAATTACTTTTCATTTCGAAAGAATTTTCAAAATGTATTTTTCATTCCAATTTTCTTTTAATTGGACTAATTTCAATTTGTTAAAAGTAATAAAATATGTTTTTTTTAAATTATTCTTTGTGTCAAGAAATAAAGATTTATGGGTATAATAGGATAGAACCCGATCGCCTTTTAAAGAAAAATACTTTTCAAAAATTATTTTATTACAATGAAGAGGTATTTATATTTCAGTGGGCTGGCAGTTTGGAGGTTTTTCTCTTATGAAATATTTATTTATTTGTAAAAATTTAATACTCTGCTACAGATCTATTTATTAGTAACCAAAATAAAATGTCTTTAGAGACTATCCAAGATTATACTTTTTTCACATTTCAAGGAAAATCAACCTTAATGGGTTTAAATTTTGATTTCTAATTCTTTGTCGTTATTAGCAAGTGTAGATTGAATTAAATTTTACTATTTCCAGTCAAAAATAATTTGTTTCAAATTTATTATCAAAAAAAAACTCAAAAATTTTTTGTTTTTTTTAACTATAATAAATTTTAATATTATTGGAATTGGTTGAATGAAAAGAAAAGAAAAAAAAAAAAAAGAAAGATAAAGAATTAAAGAATAAAAAATAAAAAAAAGGAGTGAAATCAGTTATGGTTTATTTGAAAATTTTTTTAAATTTATTTTTAAAAAAGGGTTTTGTAAATATTTTTTATATCTCTTTCTTTTAATTTTTATTAAGTTTAAATTCATTCCAAGATAAAAGAGGGTTTAGCTCTTTGGATTGTTCCCAACATTTTTTGGCAGATTCTATTTCACCTTTTTGCTCTAAAGCCCAACCTTTCCAGAAAAGCGCCTTGGACTGGCTTACGAAATTGAATTTCATTTTCATACAGTGTTCGAAATGCTCAATTTCAAAGAGTGCCTTGGGATAGAGTTTTTTACTGATGGATTCTAAGGTGTTTACTAAGAAATAATAAATGCTTTGGTATTGGCATTCAAAATTCATGGTCTCAGAAGATCTGATACTCGATTTAGCGGCTTCCTCGTTTTTACCTAGCCATAGGTTGGCAACAGTTGCGCCGTAGTGTGCCCATGAATTTTGGGGCATGGATTCCGTGGCCTTGTTAAACCATTCTAGGGCCTTGTCCCATTGCATCATGAGGGAATACATTTCTCCTCTCCAGGCAAGGTTGTAGGAATCATTTGCCTTCAGTTCGTCTGCCTTTTCCCAATCTTCTTTGGCCTCTTCTTCTTTGCCAGCTCGTAATTTAGCACAGCCACGCATGTTCCAATATTTTGATTCTTCTTCCTTGCATTCTATTGCCTCAGACAATTGTTCGATTGCTTCGAAATTTTTGCCTTCGTTGATTAAACAGTATCCCCAGTTATAAAACCACTCAGAGTCTTCGTTTTCTTCGTCGGCCTTTAGTGCCCTTTCAAAGCACAAGGAGGCCTTGCTATACCACGAACGGTTCATATAGCTTGTGCCAAACCAAGCCCACAGTTTCCCATTTCTGGAAGGCTTCAGTATGTTGACAAAATTGTCAATCGCGTGGTTAATGCTGTCTTCATTTGGGGTGGTAGGATCAATGTATTGGGAGATCTTTTCTGGTAAATTCTCTTCTTCAACAAATTGCATGATCCTTCCAAAGTTTTCCTTGACCTTGTCAACGATCGACTTTTCAATCCCCAAGAGACTAACAACTGCGGGTAAAGTGGATGAGTTAGGTCCCCTCCTGATGAAGTCTTGTAAGGTTTTCAAGTGCTCCATTTTTTCCATGTCTTCTTCCTTGACACCAAACAATTGGATCAGCTGCTCTGGTAGCCCCGATTTGTTTCCTTGCTCAAGTTGCAAGCAAATGTCCCACAGTTTTTCAAAGTCAACCTTGAAGGAACCTAAAATTTGTTCAAAGGCCTGGATAAATTCGCCGCAATTGAGCAAACGTAGAACTTTGGAGGCAATCAAAATAACGTACTTGATTTCAAAAATGCCTTTTGAAATGTTCTTTGTCGCAATATCATCAACAATCTCAACAATTTCCTTTAATAAGTCAAGTGCTTCATCAACTTTTGTAGAGTCGATCCCACACCCTACAATTAACTCTCTTGCTGCACCAAAGATGTCTAATTTGCCCAAGAGCTCAAAGCCTTTTTTAAACTGATCTGGGTTTTGTTTAACCAAGCCAATGTCTAAATTAAGACCGGTGAAAAATTCCGTAAGTGAAAGCACAAGTGGCTTGTTTTGTTGAAACCATGTTCCAATGTTGGAAAGCATTTATTTGTTTGTTTATTTTTTAAAAAAAGTAAAATCCAGTAAAAAGGAGAAAAAAAATGAAAAAGTATTCAGAAGGTTTTTAATTGAATAATTGTGAATGTGATCTTGAAAGAGATGTTTGGTCTCGATAAAAGAAAACAATTTTTGTTGTTAAAATAACATTTGTGATTTAAAAACAAAAAAATAAACAATAACATTTTTTAAGGTTGAGTGTAAAGGTTTGTGAGTACTGCTGTTGAGAGTGTTTTTCTTTTTGAAGGTGAAGTGACACAAACCGAAGAAATAATTTTGTTTTTAGTGAAGGGACTAGTAACTCTTATTTATTTTTTTTTAACCAAAGGTAATGGGGTAATTATTTAAACAAGGATACAATTATTCTCGATTAAAAAACTTATTTATCAACTTTAGAGAGTGAGATATCATTTTTAAAAAGATTTCATTTTTCCAATTGAATATTTCAGTCAAAAGATCGGATCCATTTTTATTTGAATTTGTGATTGAAAACAAAAAAGTAAAATTTGCAAAAAATTTTTAATTTTGAAGAAATCTCCACTTTGAGTAATTTTTGAGAGTCCATAGGAATAAATAACATTGAACTTTTATTTTTTATTTCAAAATACAATACAAATAAATCCAATATTGAATCCTTGAAGATCTAAAAAAATTGATTAATGTATTTTATTTCACAAATTTTTTTTAAATTTCTTGAATTTCTAAAATATTTTGGTAATATTCCTTTTCAAATACCCAGAGTATAAACACGGACCTCGTAGGATTAAAATCAGTTATTGGAGAATCTCTTGTATTTTTTTTTATTAGATTTATTTATTAGAATAAGTTTTATTTATTTGAAAATCTTTAACAAATTGAGAAAGAATTGTAAAGTACTATTGATACTTTTAAACTTTGGAATTTTTAGCAACTCACTGAAAAAATAAAGATTGGGTTATTAATTATTGATTTACAAGAATCAAATTAATAATTATTTCTTTAGATTATAAGTTGAATTTTCCAGGTTTTAAAAAAAGTCTTTTGGGTATAATTTTAATTTGATTTTTTAGTTCTTTTTCTCAGATTTTTTTATTCAATAAAAAGAAAAAATTGTTTTGAACTGTTCTTCGTGTCAAAAAATTATATTTTTTTTAGTATAAAATAATTATTGTAATTTTTTTGAAAATTAAGTAGATTGTTTATACTGGACTATTTTAGATAAGTGAGTGGTTTTGTTGTTAATGTACATTTTGATACACTTTCTTCATAGACCAAAGGATTTCTTTCTCGTTTCAAATAAATTAATCTTATTTTTTGGATCCAAAAAAATCTCAACAAAAAAGACTAAATCTTTTTTATGGAATTTCAATAATCATAAATAGAACTTCTTTCAAAAATGATGATTCATTTTTCAAGAGTTGGTATATCAATTTTAAATTGGATCTTAGTGAAACTAATTGTTCTAATATCTATTGAGAAGAAAAAATAAGGTTATTAATCCCTTAAAAATAATAAGTAAAATTTCATTTAGCAAAAACATTTTTTGTAAAAGTTTTTCAGTATCAACTTTCTTTTATTTGTTCCAACACCCATATAATAGATGGAAAAATTTAAACAATTTTATGAATTTTTAGAAGCAAATCCACTTGACTTCACAACGTGGTCACAATTTTTGGGGCTAGTTGAAAGCTCGAATGATCTTTATCATATCAGAAAAGCATTTGGCATTTTTTTAAACCATTTCCCTTTAACCTTTGGCTATTGGAAGAAATATGCAGATTTAGATTCCGAGAACAGAGAAGACATTTATGAAAAAGCGATCGAGATGGCAGGTAATTGCCTTGAGATCTGGCAATATTATCTGGATTTTGCAATGGAGATCAAATCTTCAAAATTCGTTCGATCGTTATTCAGGAGAGCAATTAGGAGACTTGGGGTTTCCTATTTGTCTGGAGATCTTTGGAAAAAATGGATCAAATGGGAAGAGTCTCGTGATAGGATGGATAATGTTACAAAGATCTATTTAACTTTACTTTCCACGCCTGTGAGAGAAATTGATGAGTTTTGGGATCACTTTAAAAAACACGTTCAAAATAGAGACACAAAAGAATTAATTTCTCCTAAACAACTTTATGAAATTGATGAAGAAATTCGTAGTGACCCTCGTTTTTCTGAAGGTTTGTTACTCCCTCTTCTTTCTTCTTTCTTTTTTCTTCTTTCTTTTTCTTTTTCTTTTTCTTTTTCTTTTTGAAATTTCTTTTTCTTTTTTGATTTGCTTTAATTTTGAAACATGAATCATGAAAAATCTCAAAATATAAAAGGGTGAATTTACTACACCTTGTCTCATTATTGAATGTTATTTGAACCACTTATAATATTTTTCAACAAAAAATACTTTATTCTCATGAATTTAAGGAAAACTGATTTGATTAAAAAAAAAATAAAGTTACCAATCCCAATCACAATTCCAGAGACAATAAATCTAAATATTTGAAGCAAACTTTCTCAACTATTAAATCCATTTTCCTTTTTATCAAAACTTGGAATTATTTTGTAATAATTCACATTATGGCATTTGAAATTTAATAAGGATTGAATTTTGATCTCATTTTCGTTTTTTCAATTGTTAAAGAGCTCTTAACTAAAGGAATTTATGTAAAAAACAAGAGAATGTTAAATATCCTTTTTAACAATAAAAAGGTCTCTACAGTTAAATTCAAAAAAATTTACAAAACTTTTTATTTCAATTCAAATTATGAAATTTTTAAAACTCAGCTTTGAATAAAGGCGAAGTAAAGAATGTTATTGGTTAAATGTAAAAAAGTTGATCTTTTGAAATATTTGTTGTAATGAAGTGTTATCAAAGTAGAGTTATCATCATTGAAAATTGAACTAAATATTTTTATACTATGCGTTTGAATTTATCAGTAAAAAGGAAATGAAGATAACCAAATTTCAATTTATTGCTTTAAAACATTCGATCGGGAAAACAATAAAAAGAAGTTTTTAGATAATCTCTAATTGTGTTTTGTTTTATTTTCGACTTTAATCAATCAATCAAAGAAATTAAGTTTTTTTTCAAAAAATTGCTTTCTCAAAATAAAATCAATTTCTTTATTTGATAGAAATCTTATACTCCTATTATAATGATGTAAATGATTCAAAATTTTTCTTGTTTGACAACGTACTGTAATATTTGAAGAAAAAAGTTTTTTTTGTAAAAATGGTACCTGTGAATTAATCAATTTGTAATAATTTCTGTTTTTCTTTCTTATGCACTATGATGAAAAAAATTTTTCAAAATAAAATTAAACATCTGCTAATTTTTCACTTTTTAATAACTTCGCTTATTATAAATACGATTGATTAATAAAAAATCTTGGATCAAAAATTAGTTTTTAAAGATATTTTACAATTTAAGCTGAAAAATCCAATTTTACATAAAGATTTTTTTAAAATTTAAAATTAAACAATTTGAAAAAATTTTCATTAACATTGAAGAAGTTATAATAACATATTTTAAAATTATTTTAAATTTAAGAAATATCTTTCGAATAGACAATGAATTATTTTGACTATTAAAGAATTATTTATTGTTTTAAATTGAAAAAAATATTTTTTTTTTTTGATTTTCCGTTAGGTTTTCCAAAATTTAACAGAATTGAGTAAAATCATGTAGATTTTACTCCATTCTTTTGAATTCTGGAAAACCGTCGTTATATTTTCTTGAGTTTTCTGTTTATTTGTAAAATCGATAGATTTTCGTTAGGTGTTTTTTACTTTAGAAATAAATCGAAAATTTTAATAAATTTTCTGTTTATTTCTAAAGTAAAAAAAACCTAGAACATTTTACTAATAAAACAGAAAACCTCAAGAAAATCTAGGCACTTGACGGACACTCTCGTTAGGTTTTTTTTACTTTTTGAGATAAACTGAAAAATTTAAAAATTTTCGGTTTATTCCAAAAAGTAAAAAAAAACGCTGTTAGCTTTTCTTGAGTTTTCTGTTTATTTGGAAAATCGATAGGTTTTCGTTAGCTTTTTTTTAGTTTTCTGTTTATTTGTAAAATCAATAGAGTTTACATATAAAATAGAAACTTCAAAAAAAGCTAGGCACTTGGCGGCACTCTACGGAAACGGTATAATTATCACAAGTAATTTTTTTTCTCTATTTCAGTTTTATTTGATGAGTACAGAATTTTCAAAACTATTAGTCGTTATCTATCAAATTAAATATCTCCAAGTTAAATTAAACTAAAATTCATTTACTCCAAGTTAATTAAAATTTTCTTTATCCGAAAAAACACCTTTTTTTCTCAACAAGAAACTTTTAAAAATTGTGGTACTATAACAACAATAAATACAATAGCCTCAAGAATTTGAAGTTTTGAAATGATTATTATATTGTAAATATACTATATTAACAATGGATGGAATGTAAATTAAAGTATCCATTTTGTCTAACTTTTTTTTTTTCAATTTTATTTTTTCATACTTGTGTGGTGAAGTAGTCTTTTAATGAACAATTCTAAATGTGAAATTATTTTCTTCTATCTGTATCCAATTCTTCAAAAATTAAATTTTTTCTTTTTATTTTTCTTTTAATTTTTTCATCAATTATGAAAATGCCAAGTTTTTTCAAATGTTCAATGAATAATTTAAATTACTCTGTTTTTTGTTTCTAGTTCTTGATTCATGGTTTTTATTTTGGTAAAAAAATAAAAAAACACTTCTTGAGGAATGAATTAAAAAATTTTCAAATAATCTAACAATTACGATTTCTTAAAATTTAATGATTGTTTACTTTCCGCCAAATCTTTCTACAAATTAAGACTTGGACTAATTTTTAAAACTCTATTACTTTAATTATTCTTTGAAATTTGAATTTCAAGATCTTATTTTTAAAATAATAAAGTTTTAAAAACTCCAATATAGTCATTTTAAAAAAGTATGAAATAAAAATTTTCAAAGGTATCTATAAAATAAATGACATACTTCAAAAAATCTGAAATATGAGAAAGTTCTTAAAATCACAAAAACCGCTTAGAAATGGTTTTCTAAAAGTATAAAGTTCATCTAAAAAAGTGTTATCACTGTTTTTTTGTAAAAAATATATTCACAAAAATAGGTTTGTTGAGCATTTTGAATGATTTTTTGAAAGATACAAAAAAATCTACTTTCCGAAAACCGATTATTTTCATAAAACATAAAAATATATGTTGTAAATAGTGTATATAACGGAGTGTTAACAACTTTTATAGACTTTTTTAAGGATGACTTTTTAAACAATTTTTATTTCTCTTTGTAAAAACGAATATAAACGTTTAGTTTTTTTTTTTTTTTTTTTATTTTCTCGATTTATTTAGATCCAATTTTTTCTAAAATTTACCCACAATCTCTTATCTCAAAAAAAAAAAATTAAAATTCTATCCCAGATATCCATACATAACCAAACGGTAGAGTTCAGATTCGTTTACTTTCTTAAAAAATTCCACAAGTTATTTTCTTTCAAAAAAAATAAATATTATTTAATCGAATATTTATATTTTTCATTAAAAATAAAATTTATATATTAAAATATGTTTCTCTAAATCATTAAAAACATCTCTATCTATCCATCTCTATCTATCTATCTATCTATATAATGAAAAATTCAAATAAAAACAGTAAAAAGAGGTATGAGTGAAATCGACATGTTTAGATTAAAAAAGATTATGGAAAGGCATGATAAACTATACAAAAGCACCTCGACCAGGGTAAATAGAGTAAGTTTCTATGAATCTGAAATTAAAAGAACATTTTTCCATATCAAACCATTAAATTATCATCAATTAAACAATTGGAATCAATATATTAATTTTGCAGAAGATCAATATGAAAATGGATCTGAAAAAATTGAATACGTCAAAATGGTTTATGAAAGAGCATTAATACCATGTGCGCTTTATGTAGAAATTTGGAAACGTTATACGATTTTTTTCGAAAGCCATAATATGATTGATGAAGCAAGAGAAGTTTATGAAAAGGCAACAAAGATATTTGTAAAAAATAGGCCAGAGATGTTCATCAGTTATGCGGAATTTGAAGAACGTAATAAAAAATATTCAAAGGCCCGGGAATTATATCAATATTTAATTAACAAAATGGCTATAGGGCATATTGAAACAATTATCAAATATGCAAATTTTGAAAAAAGAATGTTTAAAATATCACAATCAAGAATTGAAGGAAAAAAAAACCAAGATGAACAAATAATTAAAATATATAAAAATGGAATGGATATTTTTGAAAAAAAATTACCAGATTCCAAAATCAAAGATAAAAGGCAATATGCATATTTATCAATGGAATATTGTAAAGTTCTTTATCAAATTTATCAAAAAAGACAAAGAATCTTAAAAAATTATTTAAATAATTATGATAGCAATAATGATAATAATGATAATTTGAAAGTAAAAAATGAAAATAAAATGTCTATTGAAAATGAAAATGAAAATAAAACTGAAAATGAAAATGAAAAAGAAAATGACAAGGAAAGGGAAGACGGCGAGGATAATGAAAAAAAAGGAGACATTATTGAAAAAAAAAATGAAATTGAAATTGAAATTGAAATTGAAAAGGAAACTGAAAAGAAAAAAGATAATAGTGAAGAAGAAAAGGGGAAAATACTTTCAATTGAAAATCAAGATTATAATAAAGAAGAAGAAGAAAAACTGAAAAGTGATGCACAAAAATATTTAATATTATCAAGGCAGGTTATTGAAAAGGCTTTAGAAACCATCAATAATTATAAACCACTATGGTTATTTTTAATAGATTACGAAATGAAAATTGGTGGTAAAGATATTTATCCTAGAATAAAAAAAGTTTTTGAACGTTGTATTGGAGACGGTTCAACTTTGTCAAAAGAAGAAAAAATATCAATGCTATCCTTATTTATCAAAATTTCAAAGTTTTATTCAGATGAAATTATATTAATTAGAAAAGCAGAAGAAAAATTATTAAAAATTCCAACTGTTTATTCAAATCATAAAGACCTTGAAAACAAAAAAAGATTAATTGAACAAATAATAGATCTCGGTAATAGAAAACAAGTAAATTAATTTTCAATATAATTATATATTAGAAATTAATTTAAGAAATTAATAATAAATCTATATATTGATAGTATTTATTAATCAATAACTTTTTTATGATATTTTATCTTTTAATAATTTTAATATTTTAATTTAATGGTTTGAAAATTATTACAGTCGCTTTAAAAAAGTGTAGTTCATGATTTCCATTGAAAGTTTTAAAAAAGTGTGAAAAAATAAAATTAATGCAACTTTAAATTTTGCAATGATTTTATAAATTGTGTGATCATTTTTTAATAAATCAAAGAAAACTTGAAAAGGTTTTATCAAAGTGTGTTCAATAGTTTTTTAGTAAACAAATTTAAGTTTTAATATTTTACACAAATTTGATTAATAGTCAACAACTTGTAAAAAAATTTATTTTTAACTTTGGTGATTTTGATTTAAATGTACTTTGAATCTATCTTGAAAAGTTGTCCTGTATTGGGAGATATTGAAGGGCGTGTTTATCTTTTATTTCTTTTTATTTTTTGAAATCTTGGTAGCATAATTGGTGGTGATTATTTTTGTGTTTTTATATAAATAAATATTTATTTTCTCAAATGAAAAATTATATACCAACACATAAAAATTGATTACTTTTTAATGAGTCACAAGGTTATGAATGAATTTTCTTACCAAAAAAACTCAATAAACTTTTTTTCTGTCAAATGTGGCCAAAAAAATTTCAAATATCAAATATTTTAAATAATTGACCTTTGAAGAAAAAATAAGAAATAAGTAGAATAATATGCATCAAAGAATTGTTGATACATGTCTGAAAGAAAACTAATAAATCAATATATTTTCTTAAAAATTGAAAAACTCAAATTCCTAGTGAACTATTGAGAAAAACAAGAATGTTCTCTTTGACCTTCTGCTGGTATTTGAATAATAAATAGGAAACACAATTTTCAATTCATTTTCCAAACTTATATTTTAGGAAATCAAGTCCCCAAATGAATTATGATAAGATTTTTTTGGTCTCTATTTGAAAAAAAAATCAAAATGAAGTGAAAAATTTTCACATTTATTAATCAAATATCAGGTTCAAAGATTGAATAAAAATCCAATAGAAATAAATATGATTTTTCAACAATCATTTTCACAGTTTCAATAACCTTAGAATAACACATTTTTACCAAGCGAATATGGATCTTGCTATAAAAAAAAATTTCAACTGAATTATGTGTCAAAAAAAAATTGAAAAAAAAAAAAACACAAATGTGAAAAAATGATTACAATTTTAAAAATTTCCAAAATATATTTTTCTTCTAATATCAATACAAACCCTTTTAACACATGTATTCCACCCATTACAACATAGCCCCTTTGATTGAAAAATCATCTATTTTTATATATATATATAACTTTAAATGAGATAAAAAAAATAATTTATTTTTCTGATAAATTAAAATGATAGATCCAGAGCAGTTGTAATTAAAAAAGATAAAAATCATATTTTTTTTTTTGATTAGTTACTTCTCTCTCTTTTTTTCTTCTAGCAAAATCTGTCATAAATAATGGAATTAACCTATAATATTTATATATCCATATATAGATTTGTATATTTTTTTTGTATTAATGTTGTTAATGAAAAAATATCTTGTCTTATTTGGTATTGGCAATAACAGAAAATATCATTTACTGCTAAAAAGTATTCAGAAAACAACCGAAAGATAAATATAATTAATCTAACATGATTTTAAGTTTTTTTTTTTCGGAATAATTATGAAATATGTTACTTATATATTCGTGAATAAGGTGTTTTTTCTAAAAGTATTGATAAAAAAGAACCCCAATAAAAAACCCCATCAAAATAATCCTGACTTTGCGGTTTTCATATAAAAAAAAAGATAAAAAATCTCAGATAATGATACAAAAATAAACATCATTGAAAACCAAGATCTAATCAAAATTAATCTTTGATATAAAACAAAACACTAATTCTGGAATATCTAGAATCTTTTTTTGTTCTCTTCAAAAACTTTCTTTATATTTTAATCAGTAAGAAAAATTTGAGAAGAAACCAAAAAAAATAAGAATCTAGATATTTCTCAATTGTTAGTTAAATTTTCAAAGTCCAGAATTCTATCATAAGCTTCTTTTCTTATTTTTACTAAAACATCAAATGTAAAAATTATCCCAGATTTGTTATCTTTTTATAATATCTCAAAGTCAAAGTTAGAATTATTTTGAAGAGATTTTAAATTGAGAATCTATTTTAACTTTGTAATGGGAAACAATATTATAAAATTAAAAAGTAAAATATTTTATATTGATTATCAACAAAATTAGAACCCAGATAGATTAGCATCTATTTACTTCATGGTTCTTTTCTGTAGTAATCTTATCTATAATGTTACTTTTTTTGAATTACCAATACACAAATAGTATAAAATATTAAATTTGAAAATTTGTAGCAATAAAAATTGTAATATATGAAAAAAAAAAAAAAAAAATTCAAAGAGTCAATTAAAAAAATAAATTTTGTTTATCTGATTCAAAAACTTTTTTTTTTAATAAACAAAGTTAAAATTCGAATTTCAAAAAGAAAAAAATCACACAAACTTGAAATAATTTTCAAATTTTTATTTTTAAATTGTAAAAAACTGAGATTGTTCCAATTAAGGAATTGAAGCCCCACATTAATATAATTTTTTTTAATAATTTGTGTATCAAAGTCAAAAACGAAAAAAATTGCAAAGATATTTTTTTTTACTCTATTATCAAATTGATTTCTACGGATATCCTGTCATAATTGATTTAAAGTATATTTTAACAGGATACAAATTTTATAATCAGAGTTCACAAAATGATTCCCTATTTGGTATTTTTAGAAACACAAGAATTTAAGAGTTGGAAACATAAAATCAAAATGATTCCTATGGGAAAAGTTTTTATCAACATTTTCTACTTGTTAACGTACATTTTAAGAGTAATTTTTCAAAAACATCAAAAATTTATTTTATTCTGATTTATTCCAAGGAATCAAAAAAAAGGATTTTTATTTGGTACCAAAACTCTATTAAAAAAATAAAGATTCTTTTTATCCCATTTCAAAGTGAAATAATTTTCTTATCACAAATAAACTTAAAAACATCACAATTGGCGAAAAGATGATGAAAACTAAAATCCCAAGAAGATCAACCTAAAATATTTACTTTTTTTGAGAAATATTAAATTCTGTTTGAAAATAAAAAAAAAAAATTATTAATTAATAAATTTCGAGAAATTGTGACACCATTGAAAAACCAAATTTAAACAAGAAATAAGATTTGATTCTAATCATTTAAAATATAAAAGAATCATTTGATTCAATGGAATCAAAAAAAGAATTATTTGATGTTTTTTTCGAAAAAGAATCAAAATGTGAACTCTGTTTATAATACAAAATCATTTTCAATGTTTTTTAAATGTTCAGGATAGTTTAGAACAGTTGTCATAAAATATTGAGAGATATTATTTTGATGGTAATTATCTTAAATTGTTCCCCTAAGATCTGGAAAGATAAAGTTACTTGAAAATATTTATTTAATATCGTTTTCCATAAAGCTCTCCATTTCAAAAATAAAAAAATAACAAAACAGATCAGTCTCAAATAATTGATGATTGGATAAAAAAAAAAAAAAAAAAATATATTTAGATCATTCTCTATTTTATTTTTATATCGTTTTCTGGTTGAATAATCGATAAAAATCGATTTAAAAAACGAAAAAAAATTTTACTTAAAAGACAGTTAAATATTTGTTGTGATGTATTTTTTTATAAATACGCTTAGGAATGTATTTCTTTGAAAATAAGTTTTTGTTAAATAAGAGTCTAAATCAAATATTTGTTAAAATGATAAATTATTTCTTTGTGTTTTTTTTCTCGGTTTTTTTGTCTTCTGCTTTATCTGCTTCTGGTTTTCCATTTTTGGCTTCTTCTTCTTTCTTCTTTTGGGCTTCTTCTTCTAATCTTTGTTGTTCAAGTTTTTCTTTGATGATTCTTTCTCTGATTTTTTGTTCTTGCATAAGTTTCTTGGACAATTGAGAAGATTCAAGATTCTTTTCGATAGCTTTACGAGCTTTGGAGCTAAGAACACCACCACCCCATTTGGTTCTTGTTTCGACATTGTCATTGAATTTAGGCATACAGATGTCAATGATCTTGGCAAAGGCGTTTTTGTCTTGTTGTTTAACATCAGTCAAGACTAAAGCTGTGGCAGTTTTTTTATGAACAACCTTTCCGAGTCTTGCTTTTCCTTTGACAATACAATATGGGACGCCCATTTTTCTACACAAAGCTGGTAGCCAAACTACAAGCTTTGGTGGATGATTATTGAATATTTAAAGTGTTTTTTTTTTTTTGGAAAGATAAAATAATAAAAAGAAAAGTTAAAAAAAAAAAAAAAAGATTGAGGATCATTCATTTGTTCATGTTAATAAATCATGGAATTAGGTTTTTTTTTTTGAAGAATTGAAAAATTTGAAAAATTAAAACAAGAAAACAAAGCAAAATTTCAAAATAATAAAAAAAAAAGTAAAAAGCAAAACAAAAAAAAAAAAAAAAAAAAAAAAAAAAAAAATTATTAAAAAGCATACTTCAATTGGATCAACATCATGAGCAATGATTACGAGTTTAGCTTTTTTTCGTTCAACAAGTGATGTGACATGATTGATTCCGTATTTGACTGTAAGTGGTTTTTTTGATTTAACATTATCACCAATTACTTTTGATTCGGCAACTTTTTGGAGTCTAGTTTTCTTTTGTTTTTTAGTTTCTGGAGAATATTTAGAAAGTAAAGTAAAGAGTTGGTATGCAGTGTTTCTTTCAAGGGTGTTTGTGAATTGGTTAATTGCAGGTGGGACACGAAGTCTTTTCATGAGAACCTTTCTTTGTCTTTGGATCTTGATATATTTTGGCCATCTCATGACTTGGTAGAGATCTCTGACTGGGACAGCTTTCTTTTGTTTGGAATAGACCTTGGCAAATTTGTCAACTTTCTTTTGTTTTTTCTTTCCTTTTCTTTTGACCTTTCCTTTTTGTTTTTTTGGTTGGTTTTTTTTTTGTCTTGCTTGTTTACTTGACTATTTTTTTTTTATTTATATTTAAAAGATGAATAAAGTAAAAAAGGGATTTTAAATACAATTTTAGATGCTTAATTAAGTATTTTAAAACCTGAAGAAAATCAAAACAAACCATAAGAAAAATTTATTCACAGAAAATATTGAAAAAAAAATAAAAATGGAAACCTTTGAAAAGATTTTGAGAATTTAATCGATTTCTCAGAGGAACTTGAATTATAAGAACAATTTTATCAAAAATTTGATTCTCTTGAGTTTAGTTTGTTTATTCTTGAAATTATGAGATCTAACTTTCTACTTTGAAATTTTCTTCTTAAAATCATCAATAATAATACAATTGGGAGCAAATAGAATGTAATTTGATGGTAATAATGAAAAATAATCATTAGATTAGGTTAAAAGATATTAAGGTAGAAGGTTATGGAAAACCGGGAAAAAAGTAATCTTGTGACAAAGCGGTTTAATTTTATTGAATCCCATAGGTTTGATCTGAAACTTATTTGTATTTTCGATTTTGCTCGCAATAGAATTTTTTAAAAATCCATTTTAAGCTTTTGTATTTGGTCTGAAAATAGTCATCGGTTCATTAAGTTTTAATCAAAAAAAAAAAAAAAGAAAAATAAATGTATTTTTCTCACAAATAATAGCATTTTCAGAAATTTGCCTATTTTTTTTTTTTTATCATTATAAAATCAAGTGCTAAAAGTTCACTTTTTTATCCGGAGTTTTTTTAATTTTATAAATTTAAAGAAAATTTTAATTAATTAAAATTTTAATTCTTTAATTATATATATATATATATATATATATAACATATAGTCTTTAAGGAATTACTAAATTCAAGATTGAATTCAAGGTATTATTGAATAGTATGAGAGTAGATAAAGAATTTCAAGAATCAAATACATTCAAATAATTGAGCAAGATTTTGTTTTAATTCTTATTCATGTTCAAATTTTCGAATTGTTAAGAAAAGATTCAAATTAGTGAGACTATAACTTCAAAGGATAAGTATTTCTATTTAAAATCCAGATTTTTCATTAAAATTTAACTTTGGTGCTTTTTGAGAAAATGATAAACCAGTAGGAATAATACAGTTAGGGAGAATAATAACATTTAAACTCAAACTGTAAGTTTTGATTATTAATACCATGCAATTAATTATGTTTTAACAACTTCATACACGTTTCTGATAAATTATCAAAGAACCAAAATAACAAGTAATTACACCAAAAGTAATAAAAGAGATTTTTTATTTTCTGATACTGTAAACCTTAAATATGAACTATTTCAATACAGCTCACAATGGACCTCTAAAATGCAATGCTATTTCCTGGGTTTTTTGTATTTTTCAATCTGAACATTTCTACAATTTTTATTTCAATTGATACATATTCCTTTTATTAGTAAACGCCAACCCCCCCAAAAAAATTTTTTTCCATAAAACTTAAAAAAGCATGCTTCAAAGAAAAACAATAAAAAACTTAAAATGAATCTGTTGAAACAATTTAATAATTACAATTTATTTTCTCCACAAGCCCAAAAACAAATCCTAATAACTATTTTTACCCGACTATAGCATCCCTATTTTTTTAAACAGCCCGTTTGCTAAAATAATAATATAAACAATAATTATTCACTCAAAAAAAAAAAACGAGTTCAATAATTTCATTTGAAATGTTTGAAATGGTTTGAAAAAAAAAAAAAATGAAAATAAAAATAAAGTAAAATTTTTTTCAATGTATAATTGATAATAAGAGTACAATTTTAATATGTCAAAATTTGATTCTATTTTCTTTCTAATCGACATTCCAAATCTTGTTTTCATATATAAATTCAGAAAATTGATTCTATGGAATTTACCCCCCAAAGAAATCTTAATAAAAAAAAAAACTTGACGGTTTTTAAGAATTGAAAATGAAGATTGGAAATCTAACACTTTTAACAACAACTTTAGAATTAAGATAATGGATGTGCTAATAACAACTTGAAAAAAAATATACGCAATTGCTCCCTTATAAAAACATTTATTCGAATTCTTTATAAATGATTCCAGTTTATTAAATATTTAATTCAAAAATTGATAAAATAATAATTTTTTTAAAAAATAATATTATTTATTGATGATATAATAATAAATTAAAAAGATAAATTTTTTTTTGAGAATATAACATATTTAATTAATCATCCTTTTTTTGAGTATTTACCATTTCGACCAGTTTTGAAAATTTCTTTATATCGTACATCACTTCTTCCACCTTCTTCAAATCATATTTCAATGAATCGTACCTCCTCCTTAAAGTATTGTTTTTGAAATTCAATAATTTAAACCCGCCATTTAGTTCATTAAGAAATGTATTTATTTGTTTACAAATTTCAAAATTTTGAGATCTCATCGAATTTACACAAAATCGTGACTATTGATTTATAAAAAAAAAAAATTAAAAGGAAGAAAAAAAAACAAGTTAAATCAATAAAACGAAACAAAAAAAAAATATTAATAAATTTTTGTTCAAAAAATACTGTTTAATAAAAAAAAAGAAATATTTTATTTATTACTAATTATTATTTTTTTTAAAATTATATTTGTAGAAATAATAAAACGGCTTGAAATTCAACTAAAAATCAACACATTTGAAAATTTTTGATAAAAAATAATTTTTTAATTTGAAATTTTTGTTTTTTTAATTTTTTTTGTTTTTTTTATAAAATGCAGATATTTATTTGGATAATTTTTTACAAAAAATAATGATATCTTGGCCCCATTTCACTCAAAGTGGCTCAGCCCAAAATGAAAAATTCACTTTTTTTTTCAGAATAAACCAAAATCCGATTGTTTAGAAATACGAGAAATAATAAACTTTGTATCAGGGTTGAGATTCATAAAAGAAATACCTGAACAAAATAAAAATTTCAAAATAAAATGTTAAAAAAATTTTTGGGATCCTTTCAATGGAACATTTAATGCAAAATTTCTCAATTTATTTGAAAATTAAAATTGTTGATAATAAGATTTTTTAATTGTAAATGTATTCATTTTAAAACAAAATACAAATACTCACTTTTTCGGTACGTTAATTTGGATTTTCAAATGATTTCTTTTTTCAAATTGACTTTTTTAAAAATAAAACTAAAAAAAAAAAAAAAAAAATCAAAAATCAAAAAACAAATAAATTTTACTAAAATAGAAAAAATGATCAGATTTAAAAATTGAAAATGTAAACTATTTTTCAAATAAAAGGGCACAGCTCTCAAATCATCAATACCATCGAATTTGATTGTTAATAAGATAATTACTTATTGGTGATTTTCATTTTAATTATTTAAATTTTTTCATTTTTTGTTTTTTTTATTTTTGGATATTGAACAGTTGGAAAATGAAAAAGCAAGATAAGAAGAAACCAATGTGGAAATAATCTACCAGTGTATAAATGGAAACAGTTTAAGTTTGATTTCGAATGAGCTAGATATAGGAATTAAGAAATACCATTATTGGATTGATGCGTGTAACAAAGAAAAGAGAAATAAAGAAAAAACATTACAACAAAATACCAGATGAATTGCGGCTTTATCTTGAAAATGAGACTTTAAAGAACAAACGTTTGATATGTAAAGAATTATCAATAAAATGTTGAGAACTTTTTCTCAATTCGCCTTGTTCAAAGGTTTTTATTGATTTTATAATTTTTTTCATTACCATTTACAAAACGAGATTTCTTATTTCAAATAAAAGGGCACACCAATTTTTAAAATATTGAATTTTAATTTTTATTGTTTTGTTTTGATGAGTTTTAAAGATTCAGGTGAGTTTTTTTTTATGTTTTAAACGTTTCTTAGATTTTGGAATGATACTGCAATTAATTTGATTAACTTATGAATAATTCTTGAAATTTTTTGTGCACTTTTATTTAAAAAAGAGTTTATTTTGAGAAGAATAATGAATTAAACTCAGAGAATATGTTCTATTTCTTCAATAAAACTGGGCCCCTTTGACCGAAAAATAGTTTATCATATTATCAAATTATTCGTACTATATTCTAAAATCTTAATTCTTTTCTTGGTGACAAATCTCATATTTTAATTTTTTTTTTCAGATCATTTTGTTTTAAATTTTTATGCTTGACTTTTATAATTCTTTGGTGATTTTTTTTTTAATTCATTTTTCAAATATAAAGAAGAGGAGCCAAAATAACATTATT
This sequence comes from Anaeramoeba flamelloides, assembly GCA_027625915.1. Classification (NCBI taxonomy): domain Eukaryota; family Anaeramoebidae; genus Anaeramoeba; species Anaeramoeba flamelloides. The sequence continues at coordinate 13,187,697 of JANTQA010000008.1, read as the reverse complement.
CCAGTATTTAATAATTAGAACTCCAAAAAGTAAATATTTTTTCCTTTTTTTAATTTCAGGGATTTTCAATAAATATAAACATAAAAACCCAAAGATGGGTTAGTTTTGTTTTCTTTCCTGATAAAGCTAGTTACATTTTAAATATATTTCCAATGTGTGTGATTTAAGTTTGTAAAAAAATAATCTGAGTTAATTTATTAATTTTTTTAAAAAAATTAAATTTTTGAGCAACTAATCTACATCACATGTGTAAAAATCATTTCTAAAATTTTCAGGTTTTTTGATAAAATTGTGATTTTGAGATACATTTAAGAAAGGTATTTTTTTTTTGAAAGTTAAGCTAAAAAAAAATCACAAAAAATAACCAATTTTTTAGGGATATTTATATTGGCTTTTTAGAGAAAAAAGATCTTTCTTAAATAATACTCTAGTTGTTTAGAGTATTATTTAATTTTTTAAAAGTTGTTATTGGTTATTTTTTTAAATTCATTTTTTTCCTTAAAGATCCTCACCACTTCAACGAAAAATAACGCATGTATTTTGACTCATTGTTTCGAAAAAAAGCAAAATATTTTCTTTCTAACCTAACCCTAAATATCACCCTATCAAGAAAAATAGATTACTTATTTTCTCAAATTCATTCAAATAATAACAGATATTTTTCAACTTTAAAGTCTGAATATTGATTATTCATTTAAATTTGTCGTGAAATCCAGATTTTTTCTGATATTCTTGATTTTTTTACTAAAACAAGGATCTGGTTGTAATTGATGATATTATTTTTTAGTACCATTTTTCTAATAGAATTTTTAGAGACTATGTAATAATAGAGCACTAATGTGATTTTCATCCAATAACAACATACTTTAATTTCAGAATTCTCCTTGGTAGAAACTAATCTCCTAACATTTGTAAAAAAAAAAAAAAAAAAATCGGGAAAAAAAATATTTAAAGAGTATAGAAGTGAAAAAAATACCAGACATGAAAATAATCCCGAAAAAGATTGTTTAATTGATAATATTAGGGAAATTTTGTATATTGTAAATATTTTCAATCAAATCCTTTTTATAAATAACCAATTTTTTTATGAACCTAAGTAATAAACCTACCTAAAGTCAATTAAAATAAGTGTCTCTAGAAAACTCAAATAATTGTTTGATAGCATAAATAGATCTAACTTTTTTTGAAAAACAATCGGGTTTTATAGAGCTTTGCTCGAGTTTGGAAAATGATAATTTTTATTCTGGTTTTTTGATTGATTGTTTGGTGTGTTAAACAAGTGTAATTTCATTAATCATCATTTTAATAAGTAAGCGAGTTATAATTTTAAAAAGTTTGATTCTTAAAAAAAAAGGATTTGATTTTAAATAAAATAAATTACACAAAAATTTTCCTAATATTAACAATTAAAAATATTGTCCAGTATTTTTTTCACTTCAATAAACAAAATAAAAAATCAAGATTCTCAATAAAAAATTCAAATTTTCGAAAAAAATAACTATCTTTTCTTATTTTATATTTCCAAATGCTTTAATTTCTTTAATTTTAAACAAATTGTTTTCTTTTTTCACAAACTCAATTTAATTGAATTTAATCTAATTTGTAACTATTTTGTAACTCACTTTATTTTACAAAGTAAGGATTTTATTAAATTTTTTGGGATACAAACCTATTCATTAATTTAGAATTTTGTTGGATCCAAAATCCAAAAAAAAAATATCTTGCGGTTAATAGTGTTTAAACTCAAAAATATATATGTTAAAAAATCATTTGTAATGAGTTGTGATGAAGAAATCGAAAAATTTTTATTAGAAAAAAATAGTACTTTTTCATTTTTATGACGTATTATGTTTTTTTGATATAATATTTTAATTTTGAATTAAAAATTCAATTTAGTCTCGTTTCGTTGTAAAAAAAAAAAATAAAATTAACCAAAGTTTTTTGAAAGATGAAAATATGAAAATCAAAACATATTTTTTTTTAAAAAAGTGTAATTTTTTTCTATACTTTTTTAAAAACAATTTTTGTTTTTACTTTTTAAACCATAAAAATAATGTGTGTGTATCTTTCCCTTGAATAATGCGAAATCTATGATTTTATGCTAAATTTTCTTTTATAAATTTTAAGATAAGAGTAACAATCAAGAGTGTAATTTAGACTTCTTTAATAATAAAAAGGTAAAATTTTTCCCGTAAGGTAAGCTTGATCCTTTTTTCGATTAGGCTGAAAAGAAATTATGTTAAATTTTATTTTTTAAATTTTAATTTAATTTTAGATCTACAAAAAAATACAATAAAACAATTATAAAGATCTCTATTATAAAAATATTACTTTATTTTGTTTTAATTTTTTTTGTTTATTAAAAATATTTTCTTAATTTTCTTCTATTTATTTTCACAAAAAATGATAAAATTAAAATAAATAATTACTGAAATTGAATTAACTTATCCTTTGGAGACACGATGAAAACAAAAATTGGGTTAATTCTGTATTTTTTTAATTTAGTTACCACTTAGAGTTATTTTAAAAAGTTATGAGACTATCACTATTTTTTTTTTTTTATGTTTAAAAACAATTAATTTTCTTCTGTGTTATTTATAAAAATTTTAAAATTTTTCAAGTTTATTGTAAGAAAAAAAAATTAATTTAATTTTTTATTCTATAATATTTTTTAAAAGGAAAAATATTAATCATTTATTCCTATTAATTATTGGCTAATTTGACCTTTTTCAAGACTTGCCTCTTTTGAAACCCATTGTATAGTATATGCCATTGATTGTAAGTTCAATCAAAGAAGTGCATTATTGACGGGTTCGATGTCATAGAAACACACCACACCAATCAGAAAAAAAAAAAAAAAAACATGATGATTAATAAACCATTAAATATTACATTTTTTTTTTCTAATTTTATTTCAATTAACCCTTTTATTATTTTACTTTGAATGGAAATAAATTTTTTTTTTAATTACAACAAAATCGCAAATAAATTATTACAAAATGCTTAAATATGATTTAATAAACGTAACTAAAATTATTTAAATCTGAATGAAATATTAAAAGGGTTAATTGAAATAAAATTAGAAAAAAAAAATGTAATATTTAATGGTTTATTAATCATCATGTTTTTTTTGTTTTTTTTCCGATTGGTATAAAACAAATTTCTGGAGGAAACTGAGACACTTTTTTTCATTTCTGGATAGAAAAATTACAGCAGCAATAAATGACAAAGAAAAGAAGCACTTTTTTTCTCGCGCATTTATGGAGCTCCATTGATCCATTAAAAAAGTGATTGATTTGAAAACTCCAGTCGATCTTAAGGTTTGTAATCATTGTGATAAAGATATTTAACAAAGTTAAATTTAAAATAGTTCATAAAATTTTTATTTGTAGAATTATTTGTCTTTAATACTTGTTGATTATTTTTGAAAGTAAAAATTAGATTTTGAAAAATGGATTGTATTGGATAAAATACAAAGAAAATTTGTAAATTTGTTAAAAACAATATAACTATTCAAGGATAAAAATGATTTGAAAGTTGGTTTACAAGATATGAAAAATGGAAATTTAACCAAAAAGTGAAAACTTTTTTTTGAATTTATCAGTAGTGTGCACTATAGTCAAAAAAATGGTGACCAGAGCAAGAAAACCCGTGTTTCAAAATTTAATCTGTAAGATTTTTTTCTTCTTGTTTCAATGCAACATCTAATTCATTATCAATAGTATACAGCAGGTCTAAATCAGTTTTGAAAGTAAACTCCTTGAGGTTTTCAGTAACTTTTAATTTCGGAATTGAATAAGTAAAAATCTTTCATAATTTTCTCAATTTTTAAGAAATATAATCCCTTTATTGATGAACAGAAACTATCTCCAAAATTAGATCTATTTTTTGAGATAAAAATTTTCCAATTTGATCCTTCATTTTTCAGAATTTCTTTTTTAATAACACAACTTTAAGAAACCAATACCATATTTGTTTAGGGTTTATTTAAGGTTTCTTTGATTGATTAATGTATAGGCCTTCTATAAAAAAGCAACACGCTTTTAATTTTGAAACACGGATTAAACAATTCATTTCTAATTATTTTGAAAATTCAAATCTAATGTAATAATTTCTGTTTGTAGTTTTTTCTGCACTGGATAATTTCAAAAGTATCTTATTTTGAAAAGGTGTATAAACTTCTACTGAATAAGAGACGGTATTAATCAAACCTCTTGATTGTAGAAATGGTTAGTTAATATTACCTTGAATGGATATTCAATTTGGAAAACAACCAATTCTTTTTAAAAAAAAAAAAGAAAAAAGAGAAAAAAAAAAAATAAAACTAATTTACTAATTCATTTGAAAGAAAGGTTAGACCCAACAAATAATCTTGCACGTCTATTCTCCCTTTCCCATTTTTTTTTGTTGTGGGATCCAAAATTGTTTCGAGTATTTCTTCTTTTGTAATTAGTCTGCCTTCTTTTAAAAAAGTAATTAATGCCAAATATCGGACAGTGTCACGGTATGAGAAAGCAAAAGAATAATTGTACCTATAAAATTCATTCTCAGGGATCAGATTAAAAATTTTGGAGTAGAGTTTCACAAGTTCTGGTATGTGTTGCTTTGCATTTTCACAGATCGTTGGTACTAATTATTCGGAATAAAAAAAATTTAATAAAAAGAATAATTTTTTTTGTTTCCTTTTTAGAAAAACATAATAAAAGTTTTTTTTTAAAACAATTTACAATCAGGTTTTGTTAAATGTATTTTGTGCAGTTCAGAATCAAGTCGTTTATTAACTCGTTCTAATTCTTCTGTTAAATCAAGAATTTGTGTTCTGATATTATTGTTGTCATCAAGCTCTTGGAAAAAGGGTTTGTAAATATTTTCTTGTGACATTCGTTTCAAATTGAATAAAAAAAGAAAAAAATGTTTTAGTTTTGAAACATATTTTTTTGGAGGCTGATTTCTATTTTGTTTTATTGAAAGTTCCTTGTTTTGTTTAATTGTAAAAAAGATTTGGGTTGTTACCAGAAAACATAAAGAAACAAAGATAGAAAATAATAGTTTAATAATAATCAAATTCCCAAAGAGTCTTCAAAAACTTATATTTCAATTTTAATTTTGTGTTCTTTTTTTAAAAATGTTTTAACTTTTAATTTTTGGTTTTTGAAATGAAAATAAACTCAATGAATTGGTCGATTTTCAAAAATATCTTTAAGGGTTACTGTCTAACACTGAGAAGTCTGATATTCAAGTGTGTTACAATTGAAGGTAAATTAGATAAATATACCATTTACCAAATATATCTCAAAAAGATCTTTTTGAAAAATTGTCTAAAAAGTAGATAAGATCAATTAAAACGCTTTCTTTAATTAGTTTTAAAAAAACAAACATTTTTCGAAACGTCTAGATTTCAAGGATAAATTTAAATATTGAATCATAAGTGTTCATACTCCAAGTTGAAAAATATTTTTCTTAAATTTGTCTCAAGAGATAAAAAATGATTGAATTATAATTTGATTTTTTTAAAAAAAATAAATAAATAAATCCAAAAATACTTTATCAGATTTTAAATTATTATTGTAAATATTTCGAGAATACAAATAACTGTATAAATATAAAACTAAAGAAATCTGTTTTGAAATTATAAGAATGGTTGAGTATATTTTGAAATTAAAAAATTGAAATAATAGCTTCATTTGATATAATAAGATTATTGATCTATCCAAATGTAGATAAAAAACTATTTAGTTCAATTTCCTTTATTGAAATTTATATAACTCAATTTTTCAAATATTCTTTTTAGCCAACTATTTTAAAGTACAGCTTAGAAATTGCAAATAAAGGAAATTGAACCCATAAATTTTTCAACATATTTTTTATATTTATTATGGATAAAAATTATATAAAAGTGGAAATATCATTAAATAAATTCTTAAATATTTTTTGAATTAATTAATATTCAAACAATAACTAAAATAGAAGAAAAATCAATATAAATTACATAGAATTAAAACTTTATTAAAATTTACCTAGTATTAGCAATAAATAAAATGATTTTTTTTTAAAAAAAATTTTCAGATTTCTTTTAAGATGGAATTATTATTTTTGTGTAAAGTTATTTGAAAAAAGTGAAGAATTTCAAAATTTTTACTTCAAACTACTTATAAGATTGAATTAAACGATATGAGTACTACTTTTTAGAACTTATATATCCTCATTTTTTTTTATAGAACCATGTTTTGACATTTCAAATTTTTCACACAAAATACATTTTGAGAGAATTCTAAATTTCCTAAAAGCGAAAAAAAGAAAGTCCTTTTATAAAAGTTTGAATAAAAAAAATTTGGACAAATCCTGGAAAAGGAACATTATAGTTTATAAATAATTATTCTATCAACTTTCCAAAACGTTTCTTTTTCACTTTTATTAAAATGCCCCAAAAAACTAGAGACAATCTAATCTTTTGAAACCTAATTGTCAAAACATAAAAGTAATTTTATTTACCTTATATTTCAATATCAACTTTTAATTTCAATCTACTATTCAACACTTCAACTTTTATAATGTTGATTCTTATCAATATTGAAAAAAAATAGCTATTAAGATGATCCAATTTATAATAAAAAACCATAAAATAAGATAAATAGACAATAATAATGTTTTTTCTCTAAACCCTAAATAAAAATTCACAAGAATTGTGGTAACCTTTAATAATTTACAACACTTTTGTTTTTATTTTTTTTGAAATTATTCCAAATTTTTAAAGGAAAGAAAAAGATTCTAATCCATTAACTCCCAAATAAAAGTTTTTACAATTAAAACTTTGAAAAAATTGCAATTTAAACAATTTTTGAAATTTCATGTTTTCATAAAAATGGTTTCAGATTTGTAAAAGTTGAGTAAATATTTTTAATTTGGATGTTTTTAAAAAATTTAAATTAAGTTCAAAATGAAATCTTTTTGAAATCAAATCAGTAATTTTTTTTATTCAAATCAAAAAAAATATTTAAGCGTATTTTTTTTTGAATTTTTTTTATTTTGTTTGAATTGGTATTTAATTACTAAAGATAATTATTTTATATCAAGGTCAAAAAAAATTAGTCAATTTCCATAAAAATTCAAAATTAATTGAGATTTTAATAGGAAAAAAAATATAAAAAAGCATTTTTATTTTTTCGAAGTTTTTGAAAGTCGTGGTTGTTGACTTGAAAAAAAACAAAGTTGTTAGAAATATTTCATAAATCTCAATGTTTATTATTCTCAATAAAGCCTTCCTTTTTATTCTTAAAAGCTCTTTAATATTTATCTTTTTTGAGAAAATACTAGTAATGATTTAATTTTTGTAGACTAGTGTAGTGCTCTAATTATTGTTTGAATTGTTGCTATTTGTATTAGAGGTGCTTTCGTTTTAATTTTCATTGTCAGACGAAAAGCTAAAAAGATTAGATCCTAACAAATTGATGTCTTCTTCTTCTTCTTTGTTCTTTTCGTTTGTATAAGAACTTTGCCTTGTGATCTTTCTTGTTGTGTTTTTTTTTTGACCATCGTTTGATAATAAGATCATTTCACAATCTGTAAATATTGAATAGTCATCCAAAGAATACGCCTGTGACAATTTCTTATTGTTCCACATTAGGTCATATTTGGAGAGATCTAACTTGGACTGCTCTTCGATTAGCTGATGAAGACCACCAATTAAAAATGTTGAGTCCACTTCCACTTCCACTGTTTTGCTGTTTGGTAGCGCGACATTAATTTTTAATTTTATTGGTTCAGTTATTTTGCTCACCAGGTTCTTTGTTGTTTCGGACGGTCTGAAATTGTTACTTTGAAAGACCATTTTTTCTTGCACACTAAGCTCTTGAAGGATCAGGTTTGTTTTCTCCAAGATCGCACTATGAAGCTTTAATTGTTTTTGCAATTCCAAAAAGATTTTTCCTTTTTTCTCACTCTTATCGAGATCTCTTTTTAAATCCTTAACTCTTTCTTCAGTTGTACTCTGAACGTCTTTGTAATTTTCGATTCTTGATTTTAGATCCGTTTTTTCATTCATTATTATAGGTTTGGAATTAAAAAGAAATGATTTTCAAAGTTGAAAAAAATGGTTGATTGAGTTCGGAAATTATTTTTTTTTCGATATGTTCTTTTTATTATGTTTGGATTCAGGGTTTTGTACTGAAACTCGTTAACATTTTTTTATTTTTTTTTTACCAAAATTACGAATGATACAGAAAGATAGAAAATCCTTTTTCTTTTTTTTATTTTACAATTGAACCCATATTAACAGAATCAAGAACTTTTGGTGTGTGTTACGATTTTAAAAGTTAATAGTTTTACGATCTAATAATTGTGGGTTGTAGTATTGGTATTTGATGAATAAAAGGGGAAAAAATTATACTTTCATTTTCCAATTATTCATTAACAAAAAAATCCAAAAAAAAACAAAATTTCCTCCTTTAAAAACACCTTTGACACTCTAACAAAAACATAATTACGAGAAAAATAAGAATTTACCAGATTATACTTGAAAAAAAGAACATAAACAAAAAAAGGAAACCATTCAAACAAGTTTTAAGGACGATATTTGTATTTCAGCAAATGCCCCCAACACAATTTGTTCCAATCTCATTTATATGATGATTGAATGATCTTCAAAATATTCTCCAATTTGAATCAAAAAATCATTTTATGTCATTTTTTTTAGATGGAAAATTCACTTTTCAAATTTTTAGATTTATGTAACTCAATAACCCTGTTAAGGAACCTGAAAATGAAAAAGAAAAATAATAACGGTTTTCTAAATTTAACAACCCTTCTTGATAAATATCTTAAAACTAAATGATCGTATTGTCAATGATTTTTGTCCTTTGAGTTACATTGAATTGTTAAATTGTCTCCACAACCAAATAATCCGTTCGAACCCACCACGAAATAACATATGGCATAGAAATTGGTTTGTTTATTATCAAATTGATTTTTTTGGGAGAATAAATTCAATTTAGATCATAAGAGAAAAAAATTCACTTGTTTTACTTCATTAGTGTTATTTTTTATGTAAAAAACAAAGACAAAAATTAAATTGTCTTAAGAATAGAAATCACAAAAATCGTCGAAACTTGAAAGTATTTTTCGATCTTTTTTTTTAAATTTTAAAAGCTGGATTTTAACATTTTTGGAAATTGCAGAAACACATTATTGTAAGTTTTTTAATGAATTTGTTTGTCAATTAGCAAAACCAAAAAATGGATAACTTATTTTTAATCTTGTATAATAAATTTTATAGTTGATGCTATGCTTTAATAACCTTGATATGGTGTGTTGTACAAAAAAAAAGTACAGAATAAAAAATCAGATTCAGGGGTCTTAAAAATTTTCACAGTAGTGCTAGAAAGTCTGTATTAATTATCACAAAGTGGCTGTGATTTCCGCTTATTTTTTTTTTTTTTTTGGTTCTTTTTGTTTTTCCTTAAATTCAATCTCTCGGCCTGACTAAACAAGAGTGTCTCCTCGAATTGTTTTTGAAAAAATTTGATCCATGTCTAAACGCACTTTACATTTTTTATCTACTTTTTTATCAAAATTTTTTGTTTGGATAGTTCCTATCAAGACTCAATTTGTTGTATCAAGATAAATTGGGTTGGGGTTGTGTTGGAAAGGTTTTGAAGAATTTTTCATCAAAGGATCTTTTGGAATTTAAATTTACAAAAATTTGTCTCTTTTTTTTAAAAAAAACAATATTGTAACATTTGAGAAAAAATGATCTTCAAATTTTAAGGAAATGTGGATTTTAGTGGATTTAGTACAATACCAAAGAAATTACCATGAAAATTACAGTTAATTCCACTTTTAAGGCACGAATTTCAATAAAAATTAGAGGCTATAAAAATCTCAAATTAAGGCATAAAATTCAAATTCTAGGAAAACAAATTGTAAAAAAAAAAATTCCAAATTTTATGCCTTAATTTGAGATTTTTTTGTGCCTTAAATTTTTTTGAAAGTTTGTGCCTTACAGTTGAAAATGACTGTAGTAATTGGTTATATTTGATTTTTTTTGTTTTCTATGTTTCCCAGAAGGGTAAAATTGAGAGATTTATAATATTTATTCAACATCTCAGTGATATTTAGTGTGTTTTTCAGTAATTTAGATATGTATTTGTAAACTGGGGAAATATTTTTCCAATTTTAACGAATTTTTATGATTGTAAAAAAATTGATCTATCAGGTGTTTTAAATTTCAAGTTCTTTGATTTTAATTGTTAAAACCTTTCTAAAAAGGAAAATATATTATTCGTTTTTTTTTCTTATTGTCTAATTTTAGACAAATTATTCTTAATAATTTTTTATTTTTTCTTCTAATTGAATATGAAAAAGAACATTTTTTAAGAGAGAAAAATTCAAATTTTTTAAGAATGAAAATAAAAATTTAAAGAACAATTCTCACTTTTAATTTTAGATAATTACTTTTTAGATAAATAAAATAAAAGAAAATTAAAATTCAAATCAGCTTTTAAGAGTTTTCTGGTTTATTAGTTTTAGATTAATATTTAGATACATTAATAAAAAAAAACACTCGTTATCTGGTATCTAAAAAGAGGTTTAAAATATAATTAATGTCTTTTATCTTGTATTTCCAATAAAATCCTTAATTCTCTAAATGGGTATATACTTTAAGTTCAGATCTATTTTGAACCTAAATATCTTGATATTTTATCGAAATTTACAAATTATCAATTAAATGTGTTAAAAATTTTTGATAAATTTTCTAATTTTTCTCAAAATCTATGATTTTTTATGGTAATTTTTATCAAAAACAATAAGTGCATTTTTTTCGCAAAAATTATCACATTTCATTCTCTTTTTTTGCAGAATTTCCTTTATAATTAGAGAGCTAAAGAAATTAATATCATACCCCTTTATTATTTTTTAATACTTTCTTTGATATTTTAAAGTATAGATCTTCTCTAAAAAAAAAAAAAAACATAATTTTTAATTGGAAAAAAAAGTTCAAAAAAGTATACACATGTTATTTTAACACCATAATTATATTCCTCTTTTTATTTTAAAAAATTAATAACAATACAGTTAATATACTTCGAAATATATTTTAATTTAACAAAAAAGTCACAAAAAAAAAAATTAAAATTTATAAAGGCACAATTACTGAAAGATATTTATAAATAAATTGGATTATTGTTTGAGTTGAAAAAAATAAATTGTCTTGGAATTATTTCTATGGATTGTACTTTTTTTGTACCATCTTAGTTTTTTTTTTTTTTTTTTGTACCTGATTTTAATTATTTTGTGCTGATCTTGTAATGTACGCTAAAAATTTGAAAAACTATAATTTCTTCTGTAAATATAATATTAATCTGTTAACTAAAATTTAGAATATCTATTCAAATAACTTAATCATAATTCTGATTCTTAATGGTAAGAAAAGTATAAGATATATAAATAATTTCAAGACTATTTCAAAGTTTCAACCTTGTTAGCTGTATAAGATTTCAAACTCAAGTATTTTATTTGAACATTTTTCCAATAACAGACAAAATTTTTCAAGCTCAAAAAGGATAAAAAAAGAGAGAAATACAAAAAGATATGTAGAGTTAACTCCTTTTTATTTTTTAATATATTTACTTGTGAAAAATGCAAAAATCAAATATTTAATGTATATTTTTGAATGTTAAAAGTTCATGGAATAATATAACTCATATTTTCAATGAGTCAAAGTAGACGAAAAATAAGACTAATCTTAATCCTTGTTATTTTTATAAAATGGAAAATATGGAAAAAAGTGGGTTAATAACTTATTTCTCAACAATAGTGCCATTTTTAAGACACTTATCCAATTAATCATTTTTTTCTTTAAATTGAGAAAACGGGACCATTATGTATATTATTTCTCTTTTTGATTTAAAAATTATAGATATAATCCATTAATTTTACTAATTCAATTTTATCCAATATTTAATTTTTTTATGTTTGAAAACATTTTGAATTTTTTTAAATGTTTTAAAATTTAAAACATTTACTTTTTATATTTTGAAAACCCAAATTATTTTACAGAAAAACCCAAAAGCCAAAAAGGTGTTAAAATTACAAAATTTTGAAAGTTCTTGTTTTAAAAACTTTACATTATTAAAATATTATATTAAGATCTTTTTATTTCTTTCAATTTAAAACAAAGTTTAAAAAACAAAAGAGTTCTGAATTACAAAAATACATGACTCAATTTTTGTGTTATTTCTATTTTACAATTCTTAAATAATTTCATTTTTCTGCCTTTTTGAATAAATTGTTTCTTTTATTTAAAACAATTAAAACCAAAATATTTGTACTTATAGAATTCTGTCGCACCTCAATTAATTTTTTTAATACAGTTACTTCTTAATTACAACCTGCAAAATCAAATGGGAGTGATAATAAGCAAAATCGTTTTTCGACCACCAAAAACTCCTCCACTACTGAAAGGAGACAATCTCTTCTTCACAACAACCTCAAATAAGCATAGTGTACCAATTTTAAAATATACACCCGAAGACGAAATGGATGAAGAATTTAAAATGGTTAAACACCTTGGGTATACTTCTTCTGATAATGAGGATTCTGGGTTTGGATCTTTTAGTAACGATGTTTGGTCTTTAACTTCCCAAGAAGAAGAACAAAAAAAGAAGACAAAAAAAAAGAAGAACATTCTAATTGATCCTCAAGAAGAAGAAGAAGAAGAAAAAGAAAAAGAAAAATCTGATTCGTGCCTTACTTCGGATATTTCAAATTCTGAACAGTCAACGTCAAAAAAAAGTAATAATTTCCCATTAAAAACAAACAAAAAAACTTTTCAAAAGTTCATTTTCTTCATAATAAAAAAAATCTCAAGTCGAAGGTTTTTTATTGATGGGAATTACGGTCTTTTAAATTACTGATTGATTAAAATTACATTACCATTTTTTTTTCACTTGATTTGTTAATTAATTGTAGCTATTAATCTCAAATTTCAAAATAAACACTAGTTTTTAATAGGTTTACCTTTAAATAGAAAGACTCATTAAACAATGACTGGTGTTGAAAAAAATTGTCAAATTCCCCGAATTTAGCAGTGTGATACAAGAAACTAATCCAAAAAAAACCTTTACGGCAATTTTAAAAAAGTGAGAAACGAAAAGATTTTTGGAATTAGTAAAACTTATTTATTTTTTCCCTCAAAGATAATAGAGTAATTATTTTCACAAGGGTACGATTAAGCCCGATAATCAAACTCAGTTATCAACTTTAGAGAAATGGATTTTCATTTTTAAAAAAGAGTTCATTTTTTCCAATTTAGATTTTCAGTTAAAAGATACTTGTTCCTTTTTTTGTTGGGATTTTTGGATCGAAAAAGAAAAAGAAAAATTTGCAAAACCTTTTTATTTTGAAGAAATCTCCACACTTAGTAATTACTGTGAGTTTGTATGAATGAATAACCTTGAAATTTTAATCTTATTTTTAAAAAACAAATAAAACAAGTAAAACAAGTATTGAATCCTTGAAAATCCAGAAAAAATTGATCATTTATTTTATTCACAAATATTTATTAAATTTCTTGAAATTTAAAAAGATTAGGTAATATTCCTTTTCAAATATTCAGAGTATAAATAACTAACTGTATTATTAAAATCAGTTATTTGATAATATCTAATAATTTTTTTTTATTAGAATTATTAATTTGAATTAGTTTGATTAATTTGAAAATATTGAATAAATTGAGAAAGAATAATAAAATCTATTTTTACATTTAATCATTGGGTTATTACTAACTCGCCGAAATAATTAAGAATGGGTTATTAATTATTGATTATTAATAACCAAATTAAAAAAGTATTTCTTTCAGCTTATAAGTTGAATTTCACAGGTTTTAAAAAAGTATTTTGTGAGACTTTTTAATTTAATGGTTTGGTTTTTTTTCTCAGATTTTTTTGTTTAAAAAATTGAAAAAATTAATTCGAACTGTTTCTTTGAATAAAGAAATTAATATTTTTTTTAAGTTTAAAATAATTATCTGAGATTTTTCTGAAATTATTATGACTTATTTTTAATCATGATTTAAAATGGCAGATATTTGCAAAGCAAATGTATATGATTTTTAATTTTCCATAAATTTTCTCAAAAAATAAATGGTCTTGGTGGGAATAGAGATTATGCCAGGTGTTTTGGAGCACAAATACCGCCATGAAAAAAATTACCAATGTTGAGCACCTACAAACTTCTACAAAAATTTACATTAGTCAATTATTTTGAAATAATAATTAATAACAAAATCTTAATAATTTCAGAAAAATCTCAGATAATTATTTTAAACTTAAAAAAAAATATTAATTTCTTTATTCTAAATAACAGTTCAAATTAATTTTTTCAATTTTTTAAACAAAAAAATCTGAGAAAAACAAATCAACAATTAAATTAAAAAGTCTCACGAAATACTTTTTTAAAACCTGGTAAATTCAACTTATAACCAAAAGAAATACTTTTTATTTTGGTTATTAATAATCAATAATTAACAACCCAATCTTAATTATTTCGGTGTTTAATAATAACCCAAATATCAAAAGTCTCAATGGGTTTTACTATTCTTTCTCAATTTAGTAAATATTTTCAAACAAATAAAACTAATACAAAATAAATAAAGCTAATAAAAAAAAAATAATAGATCTTATCAAATAACTTATTTTAATAATAAAAGTTAGTTATGTATACTCTGAATCTTTGAAAAAAAAATATTACCTAATCTTTTAAATTCCTAGAAATTTAAAAAAATATTTGTGAAAAAAATAAATGATCAATTTTTTCTGGATTTACAGATTTCAATATTTGATTTCTTTTTCTTGTATTTTTTAAATAAGAAGAAATTTGAAATGTTATTTTTCTATACAAAATATCAGAAATTAACTAAAAGTGAGATTTCATAAAAATAAAAATGTTTTGCAAATTTTTCTTTTTCTTTATTTGATCCAAAAATTCCAAATCAAAAAGGATCAGATCTTTTGACTGAAAATTTGGGACAATGAACTCTTTTTTAAAAAAGATAATGGATTTCTCTAAAGTTGATAACTGAGTTTGATTATCAGGCTTAATCGTATCCTTGTACAAACAACTGAACTATTACCTTTGGGGGGAAAAAATAAATAAGAGTTACTTGTATCTTAACAGATTCATACGATCTTTTGTACACATATTAAATTAATTTTTTTTTGCAAAAAATGAGAATTTTTTTCAGTTTTGATTTTCGGTTAATATTGTAAATATCCACGAACCACAAAGTAGTAATTAAGTGTAGGTTTTTTGATGACAACAAAAAAAAAATGAAACACCAATAAACTCCATTTTTTGCAAAAAAAAATAATTTTAATCTGTAAATAAAAGATTGTCTGAACCTTAACCAATTTAAGGTATTTTATAATGTATTTTCAGAAATCATTGTGAACTTGCATCCTTAATATATGTAGACAATGTATTAATTGAAAATTTTGTTTTAATGAAAATGAACATCAAAATTCAATTAAAATACAGTTTAACTCGAATTTTGAATTACTTTTTGATTTCAATAACCCTTCAGACTCTTTCGATGGAAATTGAAAAAAAAATAAAAATATTTCCAACTTTTTATTAATTTTTAATTACAAAAATCAAAATAATTTAAATATCATACAACATTAGGGCGGTGAATATAGCTTGCTTTTTTCTTAGGAATTTTTACAAATAAGGAAAACAGTAAATTTTATGATTTTATTAAATAAACTAAAATTCAAAATTTTCCACACAGCTAAAATGTTCCTAAGAATCACAATAATACAATTTCATTCAAATTGCAAATAATTTTGATTTTTGTAAAATATGAAAATCATTTTTTCATCTTATAGTTTTTTTTTCATTTCATTTTTTGAATTACGTAACTCGTTTGGTTCGATCAAAATTTTTTTCAACAATTGATAACATGTTAAAGTTGAGTTGTTCCAAACAGAAGAACTCAAATAAAATTAATTGGTAGTATCTGACCATTTGATCGATCAATGTTCCTAATAGAATTTCAACAAATTTACCAATGTATTTTTTTTGTTTTGCTCTCTCCAAAATATTAACACACCCTTGATTTATTAGTATTGATAATTATTTATTTTTTGTTTTGTGAGTATTGTAATTTATAAACAAGTGTTAACATTTCAATTAGTGAATGGTTCTAATTTGGTATTTCTTCGTAAATTGATTAAATAAGTTTTTTTTTTTCACAAATCAAATTTTGATGTGTTAAAAATTTTGAATTGGGGTTTATATATATATATATATAAATAAATTTATTGCAACTTGTAATCAAAAAAAATACAACTCCTTTTTTATGTACCAAGTGGAATACACAATTCACCACAATAGTAAAAAAATAAAACCTAAATGGGAATTTAACTACACTTTCTATGAGCTGAGAAATAAACTTTCTATTCTTTGTTACTTCCTCCAACCATTAAAAATGATAAAATCTAACTACTACCAAATATTCAAGTTATAAATAGTTTTTCTTTTAAGTGTATATTTTTAAAATTTAAAACTCATTAGCAACAAATAATCTCAAAAAGTAAATCTTCATTAATTAAAAACGAGTACCAAAACCCCTGTTTCTGTTGAAGATTTAACTTTTTTCAAAGAAATATTTCTTTAAAAAAAAAAAGCAATTAAACATATTTTTACATCTCCATCTAATACTAAATAACTTTTTTATTCTTTATAATTTGAAATTGTAAATGTTGTTTTCAAAATAGTTTCTAAATTAAATAAGGTTTTTATCCTTTAGAATTCAAAATTGTTTAGATAGTTTTAAAAAAAAATTATTTCAAAAATAAATACATCAGTTAAAAATACTCTTGCCCAGAGCACAAAACCCTTGTTTAAAATAAAATTCCTTTTTTTTTTTTTTGTTCTAATAAAACATCTAATTCATGGACCAATAGTATACCTAAGTCCAAATCAAATTATAAAGGTAAACCCTTTGATGTTTTTGAGAAAATTTTAAATTATGAATTGAATTTAATAAAATATTTTTTGAATTTTTAAGAAATTTCTTGTTTTTTTTTATTTTAAAACTTTTCTTAGAAACTATCTCTTTATTGTTTGAGAAATATTTTTACATTTGATATTTCCTTTTTCGGTTTTCCTTTTTTAATAGTAGAACTTTAAGAAAGCAATACAATATTTAAATATTGTTTTTTGTCAGTTTCTTTGATCATTTAATCTATAAATCTTACGAAAAAAAAAAAAAGAAACAAGTCTTTTAATTTACAACAAGAGTTTACAAGATTACCCGTGTTTTTTTTTTTTGACAACAGTATTCATATTATTCGCAAAATCAATTTTTTTAACGGTGCATTCTTATATTTCTTAAAATTGTAGTATTTCAATACCTTTCTTTTTTCAATCCAAACCCATTTTTATGGATCTCTTTATCTCACTTTGCTTGATAAGTTTACGTTATAAGATGATATCGCAAAAAAATCACATTTTTTAAGTGATAAAACAAAATTAATGAATATTTTCAACGAACAGCTGTTAGATAAGATGAAATTTTCAGAGTAAAAAAAAAAACAAAAACCCTTTAAGAAGGTTTAAATCTTTTCTTTTGGTTTTAGGTTTCTTTTCCTTTTTCTTCTTGTTAAAAGTTTTTTTCTTTGAACATTTTATTCCAAGATCTAATTATAAAAAATTTTTTTAGTTATGTTAAAAGAGAAAATTTAATTGTAGGAAATTGGAAACAAATAATTCACTTGATAATCACAAAATTGCCTTTTAAAAATTTTTCCCAATTTGTTTTTATGATTAGCATAATTGAAATTTAATTTTTAAAATTAAAGGATTACCTACAATACGAACAATTCTATTAATGCATGTTAAATGTATTTATAGAAAAGTTAACTCTTGTATTTGAAAGTTAAATGTATCTTGCAAGAAATTTTCAAAAATAAAAAGGGAAAATTCTCATTTTATGTTCTGATTTAAATCAAAATTATATTTTTCAATTCAAAAAATATTCGCTCATTCCAAAAAAAAATTTATACAACCTCTTGAAAAAAAAAATTAAAATTATGATTGTGAAAAGCACAATTCAAAAATAGATTTTATTAGTTGAAAAAAAAATTTTGGAAAACTAAACTCTGTTTCAGTCAAAGGGGCCCAACGTTTTTTTCAAATATCAATTATTTTATATAATTGACCTTTGAAGAACAAATAAGAAATAAAGAGAATAATACACCTCAAAGAAATGTTGATACATGTCTGAAAGAAAACTAATTAATCAATAGCTTTTCTTAAAAAATTGAAAAAACTCAAATTCTTAGGGCCCTATTGAGAAAAAACAACGATGTTCGTTTTGAACTTCTACTGGTATTTGAATAATAAATATGAAACATTTTTCACTTCATTTTCTACACTTTTCTTTTTAGAAATTAAGCCCCCAAACAAAGTTTGTTGGTATTTGTGGTCTCTATTTGAAAAAGGAAATGAAAATGAAGTGAAAATTTTTCACATTTATTAAACAAATATCAAGATCAAAGATCGAATTGAATTGCAATAGAAATCAATAGATTTCTCAACAATCTTTACATGGTTTCAATGACCTTAGAATAACACATTTTTACCAAGTGACTATTGATCTTGCAATAAAAAATTTTTTTGCAAATGAATTAGGTTTTTAAAAAAAACACAAAAAAAAAAAACAAAAATGATTAGAATGTGAAAAAATGATTTTAATTTTGAAAATTTCCAAAATAAAATTTTTCTTCCAATATCTATGCAAATCCTTTAAACACGTGTATTATACCATTACAACTGGGCCCCTTTGACTGAAAAATAGTTTATCATACAAATTTTTTGTCCAAAATAAAAATACACAAAATTAATAAAAAACTTTGCCCCTTTATTTATTAATAGCAAAAAAATAAAAATAAAAAAAAATAAGGGTAACACTTCTTCAGGAAAAATTATAAATGAATTTAAAAAGATCAATCTTGAAATGAAGGCAAAGAGATTTTAAATAGTCTTTGAGAAATTTTATAAAGTTCTATTGGAAATTGCCTCTTTTTTTATGGATTTTTAGCAAGTTTTCTTTGAGCAAGAGTCAAATCAACCAAAGATTGAAAGAACCATTTAAATAACCTTTAACTTTTTTTTTCATATTATAAACCATTTTCCAGTCAAAGGAGTCCAGTTATAATGGATGAATTACATGTGATTAAAGGGTTTGAATGGATATTAGAAGATAAAAATTTATTTTGGAAATTCCAAAATTGAAATCATTTTTGAACATTTTTACTTTTTTTTTTTTTTCAATTTTTTTTTACACCTTATTCATTTGCAAATTTTTTTTTTATTACAAGATCGAGAGTCATTTGGTTAAAAATGTGTCATTCTCAGGTTAATGATATAGTAAAAATGATTGTAGAGAAATAATTTTGATTTCTATTGGAATTTTATTTGGATCTTCAATAGGAAATCAAAATGAACATTAGTTTTTTCCCAATGATTCCCTAAGAATTTGAGTTTGTAAATTTTGAAAAAAAGCTCTGGATTAATAAGTTTTATTTCAGACGGATATCAACTATTATCTTGATGTGTATTATTCTACTTATTTCTTATTTGTTTTTTTCAAAGTTCATTTATAAAAAATATTTTATATTTGAAAAAAACGGTTTTGGGAGACTTTTGACTGAAACAAAGTTTAAATAATCCTATATTTTGTTACAATCAAGAACAATATTTAATAATCAAACCACGGAATAAAATTTCACAAATTAATGTGTTGAATAAGGAAATTGTTTTGCAAAACTTTTTAATGAATGTGTTCATTGATAGTATATATCGATTTCTCTTTCATTTTTTGTTTTATTTAAAAATCCAATAGAAATAAATCTAAAAAAAAAAAAAAAAAAAAAAAACTTTTTCTTATCCTTTGATTCTATATTTTATTAATAATAAAAAAGAAAAGAAAAAGAATAAAAAAGTATTGAAAGGGGGGAAACAAAAAAAAAAAACAACAAATTCTGAAGAAACAAAGCAAAACGAAAAAGGTCCGATTGTGAATAGAAAAACATTAACGATCCTTTTTGCACATGGAAATGGTGAATGTATATATGAATTAAAAAGGTTTGCTATTCGAATAGCAAATAGAACAAATTGTGATGTTTATCTGTTTGAGTATCCAGGGTATCCACAAGCCCAGGGTAAACGGAGAGAAAAGAATTGCTACAGAAGCGCCGAGGCGGTGTATCACTGGGTGATCAATGAAAAAAAGGTCCCCGCAGAAGATATCATCTGGTTTGGGCACAGCTTAGGAACCGCTGTTGCGCTTGAAATAGCGTCCAAATACCCGTGTAGAGGTGTTCTGCTAATGTCTCCAATCCTTTCAATCTTCAGGGTTGTAATAAAATTGATTTGTAATGTCCCCTTAGATATCTTTGTAAATCTAAAGAAGGCACCAAAAATGGACAAACCTGTCATGATACTTCATGGTACAGACGACGTGATTGTCCCTGTAAAGCATGGTAAAAAACTATATGAGCTATTCCCCAACAGGTTTGATGGTGTATGGATCAAGCATGCAGGGCATAATAATATTGAATCAAGATTTCGAGAAAAATTTTATTTTGAATTTAATCGCTTTATTGATTATTTAATAACAAAGGATGAAAAGGAAATTAAAAGGGAAGAGGAAAAAGATTTCGAAGAAATAAATGAAAAATTAATTCGCGAAAATAAGTTATTAGAACTCAAAAAGGAAAGTGAAAACACCAATGAAAGCAGAAAGGAAAAGAAAAAGAAAAAGAAAAAGAAAAATAACAAGATCAAGAAAAAGAAAAAGAAAAATAACAAGAAAAAATCAAAAAACCAAAGAAATAATAAAAAGGGAGAGAGAAGGGAAAGCAATGGAAAGAACGGGGAAAGGAAAAAGGTAAAAAAGAATAAGGGAAAACAAAAAATTCATTATTCTAATTCAAACCAATATTCTGATTTCACATCAAATTCGGAATCAGAAAGTACAATCCCTACCTTTAGTGATAATTCAAGTTCAAATATTATATCTAATTCGAAAACAAATTCAAATTTTGATGAAAATTATAATTCAAGTTTAATACAAAGCTCAAATTTAAGTGATGTGCCCATCTCTAATTCATTGTCAATCATCAAATCAAAATCAAGTAATGAAGACCTTTCAAATAACGATATTAATTCTAACTCTTTTGTAGAAGTAAATTCGGATTCAAAATCCAGTCAACAATTTCATTCGAATTCAAATTCAAATTCATCAAATAATAATAAATAAATAACCAAAGAAAAACAATAGGGGGGGGGGGGAAGGGAAAGGGAAAGGGGAAGGGAAAGGAATTAAAAAACTTTTTCGGCGTGTATAGAAAATAATAAAAGAAATAAAAAATTAAAATTAAAATTTAATTAATTAATAATTGAAAAATATCAATACATACATTTCAATTGGACTTTTTACTCTGAATATCGTATTTTAATTCGATGCCCTTTTCTGATTCTGTAACCCCTTAACAATTTTCTATTTCATATCTTCTCTAATAATTTTCTTTTTTTATTTCCAAAGATCCCCCTTTTTTTTTCTTTGATAATTATTCCAAAAGATTTACTATTTAACTTCTTTCTAATCATCCTAAATAGTTGATTTTATATTGAAATTATCATCAAATGTGTATAGAAACGGATTCAGAATCTTTAAATTCATGTTTCTTTTTTGAGTTGAAATTAATTATTAAAACTAAAAATAATTTTTAAAAGTTTGATGTTAATATCACAAACAAATAAATTTATCAGTTTTTTTTTTATTTTATTTTTTATATTAATTCTTTTTTTAAAAATAATAAAGATATTTATTTATTATTTATTTTTATTATTATTTTATTAATGAAGAGAGGTAATTCAACAAAATTACCTCCTATTCAGTGTTCGGTTTTTTTTTGATTTGAGAAATAAACTGAAAATTTAACACAATTTCGGTTTATTTCTAAAAATAAAAAAGTAAACCTAGGCACTTCACGTTAGGTTTTCCAGAATTTATAGGAATTGGGTAAAATCTTTGATTTTTCTCTATCCTTTTGAATTCTGAAATAAAAAAAAAGCTAGGCACTCTAGGGCACTCTACGACACTCTACGGCACTTCCCGAAACCCAAATTTTTTTAGATTATTTTATTCCCTTATCAAGTTGTTTTTAATTAACACTTTTTAACACTTTTTTGTTTAGATCATTTTTAAAATGGCTATATAAAGAGATTCTCGTATTTATATTAAAATATCTATATATTTTATTGAAACACAACATAAAAGATCACTTTAATTCTCTTTACTTTGGATCTATTATAATTTTCCAATTAATCAAAGGGGATTTGAATTTCAATTTCACAATTTTTTTTTTATCAATTTATATGTAAAAAAAAAAAAAACTCATAAATCCATTTAAAATTGGAAATTATGAAGATTCTTTTAACTATTTCTTGACTATTCTTGTGTATAATTTTTCAGAAAATTTGAAAAGGGATTGGAAAACATGTTTATTTATTTTACTTATTTTAATTCCCAAGTAGATTTTTAATTTATAAATACAAGATCAGCTAAAATTTTCAAAACAAATAATAAAACATGCCACTCAAAGAAATTAAAATAAATTAATTCCAATTTATGGATTGTAATTTCTTCACATTCAAAATCCAGAAATGAACTAAATTTTTTTATAATTTTATAAATTCATTGACTAGTAATTTCGTTTTAATTTACAAACTACTATGCCATTTTTTCTTGGTTATTATTCGATAGGTCTTTAGTGCGATTACTGATTTTTTTTTGTTTTTTTTTTTTTTTTGAAAAAAATATGAAATCTTTATTTTATATTAACACAATTATATTAAAAGAAAATTGAAAAAGAAGAAATAGAAAGAAAAAAAAAGATAAAATATATTTCAAAAATGTTAAAAAACAAAATGAATTTATAGTTAAAAAGTATTCTACATACATACATACATACATACATATATATATATATATCAACTGTTAAGGTCTTAAAGATTAAAAAATCAATTCATTTTTTTTTCCAGAATAACCAATTCAAGATTGCTTTTTTACCAAAATAAAACTTTAAAAATTATAATAACAAAGATTCAAATTCTCTA
This sequence comes from Anaeramoeba flamelloides, assembly GCA_027625915.1. Taxonomy (NCBI): domain Eukaryota; family Anaeramoebidae; genus Anaeramoeba; species Anaeramoeba flamelloides. The sequence continues at coordinate 13,164,513 of JANTQA010000008.1, read as the reverse complement.
AAAATAAAAGAATAATATTTATATAGTAGTGAAAAAAATACTTTACATGAAAAAAATCCCTGAAAAGATTTTTAATTGTGAATATGAGAAAAATTGATGTAATATTCCAAATAAAAAAACAAATCCTTTTTGTAAAACTTTTAAGAATTTTATGAACCTAATAATAAACCTACCCAAGTTCATCAAAGTGGGGATCTATAGAATACTCAAATAATTATTTGATAGCATAAATAGATCAACTTTTTTTGAAAAACAATCGGGTTTTATAGAGGTTTTTTCGAGTTTGGAAAATGATAATTTTTATTCCTATTTTTTGATTGATTGAATGATGTTTTAAGCAAGTGTAATTTAATTAATCATCTTTCTAATAAATGGGTGAGTTATAATTTTAAAAGTTTGATTCTTAAAAAAAAAGGATTTGTTTTTTTATTTGAAATATTACATATCAATTTTCCTCATATTCACAATTAAAAATCTTTTCAGGGATTTTTTTCATGTTAAGTATTTTTTTCACTACGATACTTTTGTTTTCAATTTATTATTCTTCAAGATTTGGTACGATCTATTTTACTATTTGAGATTTTCTAAATGAAAAATTTCTACATGTACTGGTTCAAAAAGATATTTTTTAATCAAGGAATTTTCTACAAAAAAGTAGATTTTACAAGTGGAATACCAATTACAAAAGATTTTTAATTGTAGATCAGAGTTTTAAGTAATTATTTTGTGAAAAAATATTTTATTTTCAAAATATAGGGTTGTCACCAAAAACATATATTTGAAAAAAAAAAAAAGTCATTATATTTCTGGATTGTTCAACTATGGTATCGTTTGTAATTTTTTTTTAATCTCAATTTCAGCTGATAGTCCATATTCTGATTTCAAATGAGAGAGAGAAAAAAAACGTGAAAAGTACTTAATTTAATAGTGTTAATTTAAATAATCTGAAATAAGCGGATTAACAAAGGTTTTTAAATCAAAAGTCACTCTTATTTTCCTTATAATTAATAGCAATTTCATTTCACATTCCACACTATTTAACTAATTCTTTGTTTTTAAAACACAAAGGAATATTCACAAAATCAATTGAAAATGAAATTTTTTGAGATTTTGTTTGTCTCTTCCTTTTTGAACTTTTGGGATTAAATCTGAATTTTGTAAATTGGGATTTAAGCGGAGTAAGCAGAAAAAAAACAAATCAAATAAAAGAGAGACAATAATAAAAAAAGAATAAAGAAAAAGAATTCTTAATCTAAAAAGCGAATTCTTTGTTTATTTTAGGTTTATTTTTAATTTTTAATTTCTATTTGGCTTCCTTTTGTTAAACTTTCGGTTGTTCAACGAAATCTTTTATGCTCTGCTCAGAAAAAAGTTAATCAAAAAAATTAAATTTTGAATAGGGATTTTTTTTGTGTTTGTTCTTTTTTGTGGTGGTTGTTAAGATCTGTGAGGAAACAAAAGAAAAAAACTAAATTACAAAAAAATAAAAATAAAATAAAAAAAAAAAGAAACACCACACGCTAATAAACCAAAGCCTAACACCACCCTCTCCTTCTTGTTTTTTTCTTGTTGTTATCAAGATCAATTATTGGTTCCTCCTTTTTCTTTTTAGGTGGAGGAACATATTCAAATTGGCTTGCCATTGATGTGAATACTTCAACAACATTGTGGCCTGTCTTTGCACTTGTTTCAAAATAAAAAAGCCCATTTTCTTCGCAATATTTGGAGGCCTCCACAGAATCCACATTGTGTTCAAGATCTGATTTGTTTGCAACTAGGAATATAATTACACCATTTTCTCCATTCGAAATCAGCTCTTTAATCCAGAATTTTGCTTTTTTAAATGTTTGCTGTTTTGGTTTTGGATTTGTGGGTATCAAAAATAAAAAAAGGGGTTTTGGAAAACAAACAAAAAAGATAAAAGTTGAAAAATAATTTGTTTTTTTTTTTGAAAGTTGAAAAGCCCCAAAAGGAATGTATTTAAGTTACCTTATCATTTATATCATAAACAACAAGAGCACCACTTGCTGATCGATAGTACCTGTAATTTTTAAAAGGATAGGTAAGGGTTTATTCGTTAAACAATAAAAAAATAAAATTATAAAATTAATTTGGAAGAATAAGAGAATTGAAAAAAGAAAATACATTGGTGCAAGGCTTTCGTATCTTTCTTGTCCAGCTGTATCCTTTTTTTTTTAATTTTTATTAAGAAGGAAATGGATTAATAAAGGATTCGGTAAGAAAAGAAAAATTAAATTATTTCCAATTGCAAATAAGCAAAAAATTTGAGAAAAAGCAATCCAAAACGGATCGAATGAAGAAGAAAAGTAGATCGCAAACCCATATTTGAAGTTTCACTTCGTGTGAATTTTGTGGGACTGTTTTTGTTAAAAAACTTGCGCCGATTGTAGGCTCTTGGTTTTCAAAAAATTGATCCTTTACAAATTTGAATACTAAAGAAGATTTTCCAACACTCGAATCTCCTAAGAGAACAATTTTTTTTTGCATTGAGGGAATTTCTTCCATTTGAGTTTTTGAATTGAAAAGAAAAAACTAAAAATAATAGTGTAAAATTAAGAGAAAAATGACAAAAAAATTTTTGCAACATTTGGACATAGGACACGTATTTTTTACAAAAACAAGAAATAGTTGTTCACCAAAATGGACGAAATTTGAATGAAACAAGAATTCTTTTACTTTTTATTCATGTCCCTCTCCATAATCAGATTTGGAAGAGAAAATTTTTATTTAAGGACTAGTTTGCAATTGAAATTTAAAAGTACTAAGTGTTTTTTTCACGGTTTTATGGTTGGTAATTCTCAAAAATATTTATTCAGGAAGATCAAAGAAGGAAAAAATGAGAAAGATTTTTCTTAAAATTTGGAAGTTGTAATTTCTAAAAAAGAAAAAGAATATAGGAAAAAACAACTTTTTTAGAAAATTTCTTTTGTGGTGAAAGTGACAAACCTTGAGATATTACTGAGAAGTTTTTATTATTTATTTTTGATATTTGAAACTCGGTAATAGGGTTTGTCATTTCCATCCAATACTTCGATATTGCGAAAAATGGTAAAATTTTGGAAATATTCTTTGGTATTTTCTGATTAGGTTTATATTGGTAAAAAGATAAACAATTTTTTTTATATTGAATTCATCAAAAACCCTTATTTCATTCAAAAGAAAGCTCTATTTTTTCTTCTAGGAAAAAAAAAAATTTATATTACAAAATTCTTGATTAATTTTCCAAATTTAATTCTCATTTAGATCATTAGATAGAAAACTCCACAGAACCTTTTATCAAGTTACCTTAGCTCCGACGTGTACTGAAACGAACCATTATATTATAAGAGAAATGATACAAACAAAAAAAATTGTAACACAAAAATATATCAAATGTTTTTGGTATTTTGTATTGGAGATTATGTTCCAAATATCTTATAAGGTAAATATTTTCCTCAAAAGTGTTTGTTACTTCAATTTAAGAATAAAAGAATTATTAACACATAAAATAAAAAACTAAGATAAAGAGAAAACTAAAAAAAAAAGAAAAAAAAAAGAGAAAACCCACAACTCATTGTTAGGAATTTTTGTGATTTGTAGAGAAATTGGGACAATTCAAGTAATACAATGTCTAAAAATTATTGACTTGGTTAACTTTAAAAGTTAGAGTCATTTGTTGAGAATGTTTGAATTTTTAATCATTTTTTAAGCTTGAAAATTTAAATAAATTTTTTTTCATTGATATGTTTCTTAACACAGTTGTTCTAGTTTACATATCTAAAAATTTCTTTTGAATTTTTCATTTAAAATTTCACAAATTTTTTTTTGATCCAAATTCCGGGAATATCTGGGTGATTCTGACTTTGCTTTGTGTTTTAAAGGGGATTTGATCAAATTTTCTTTAGATGGATTGATAAATTACCAGGGCTGTTCTTAAATTGAGTTACTTATATTTGAAATTTGAATGGGGTACAATTTCTATCAATGATATTTTTTTCAATTCTGAAATCTGGTTTGTTTATGATCCAAGAGTTAACTTAATATTGAATATAACAACAGAAGGGGCCTAAACCAATAGATATATAAAACAAATTTAAATATATTTCTTGAAAATCCTAGTTCAAAAAGAAAAATATAGAAAATAAAGTAAAAAATTTACCAATTGATTATCTATATATATCTAGTAAAAATTGAAACCCCCGACTTCGGATTAGAATTTAAAGTTGGATAAATGACTCACAGTTGTCATAATTATTTGATATTACAATTTATTGATTTCAGATCTGAACTCTTTTTTAAAATTTAATTTGTTTCTGAGGTAAAAAAGTGAAAAAATTAAAAAAAATAAATGGTGCAATAAAAGTGAAATACAATTTTTAATTGGAAATCCTACTATAATTCAAAAAAAGATCAATACTTAGAAAAAAAAAGAAATAAATAAAGACAAAATGAAGTATTCGCCACAATACCAGTTTTTTAATACTATCTTTTGGTATTGGCTTTTCTTTGATTGATCTATTATTAAAATTTTTTTCAATTATTTGACTATTTTTGAGTATCTCGGATGTAACTTCTCAGATTTTGTTAATCAAGAAGTTGTTTTTCTTGGTTCTGTTGGGTTGATTGAAAATAATATAATGGGTTATTCTTTGGGGTGAATTTCTTTATTTTTTCAATTGATTTCCCTTTTTGTTTTCAATAAGGTTTCTATGATTTCTGTGATTCCGTTAATGTTACATTCAAAATGAGATTTCATTAATTTACCCAAAACATGTTACTTTCCACCAAATTTTAGAGGGTATCTTGATCATTATTTAATCTCTAAAATAGGTCCTAGGATATTTTTTCTTGGGAAGGGATCTTTTAAGAAATTGTGTTGAAAATTGTTTACCAACTTTTTGGGAATTACATATTTTTATTGGTGTTTAATAAATTCTAAAACAAATTTTTTTACGATATCAATATTCTATTTTTGATAAAAAAATCTTATTTTATGAATTCAAGAAGAAATATTAAATTAGAACAATTCATTTAATTAAATGTTAACAATTGTTTATTATTGAGATAAAACAAAAAAAACAAAATAATAATAATAATAAATCAAGAGAATGTTAAAAATTTTCGAGAGAGGATTTATTGTTAAGTGTTAACTGTTAAAAACACAATTAATCTCTTGTAGAGAAAAAAATTAAAAAACTAATTTTAAAGAGTATCTAGCAATTAGTGTCTTGGGATAGACATTAAAAGAATTTTTAAAATGCAATTTATTTTTTAAAAAATTATGGAGTGAGCACAACACAAAAGAGATCTTGGTATATTTATTGCAATTCTATTAGGTATATTGATCGATCAAATGGTCAGATACTACCAATTAATTTTATTTGAGTTCTTCTATTTTGAAGAACACAACTTTAACCTAATATCAATTATTGAAAAAAAAAAATCGAAGCACCGAAACATATTACATAATTTAAAAAATAAAATTAAAACGAAAAAAATAAAAATTGAAAAAATGATTTTCAGTTTTTACAAAAATTCAAAATAATTTCGCAATTGGATGAAATTGTATTATGGGGATTCTTTTAACTTATTGTACTATTCAAAAAAAAATTGATTTTTATTTTTACTGTTAACAAATAAACGAAAGAATGATTTAAACTAGTAATTTGGAAATTTTTTAGTGACTAAATTTCTAACAAATTTTGATTTTTATTTTATTTCATTAACATTATAAAGTATTTAATACAAAATGAAAATGATATTCCTTTACATCATTTAATTTATCTGATACCCTTTTAAAAGAGAAAACAATTTCTAATTTGTTGAAAAAAATCTAAATTCTGTTATATAACGATTTATTGACGAAACGTCCAAAAAATTACCAATTGGTTATTGTTTTTAAAAAAATGGCACAATTAAGAAAAAAAATAATAAAATTTAAATTTAAACTTCTTTTTTTCTGATTTATTAGATAGAATGTTTAAAATCAGTAAAAGTTCGTCATATTAATCGAAAGTAGTGGAAATTTTCTTAAAAAAAAACTAATAAATGGATAATCAAAGGTTCTTGGTCAAACTCCTGTTGACCAATAAAAAAAAAAAAAAAACAAGTTTCCTGAGCATAAAATCTGTGTTCGAAATTAAAATCTAGTTTTTTTTTGTCTTCTTATTCCCTTATAGTATCTAATTAACTACTCGATAATATTTATCAAAAAAAAAATCTATTTTGAAAGTAAACTTCTTGATCTTTTGACAAAGTTGTAAATATAAATTGAATTTGCAAAAAGTTTTCATAATTTTTCCAATTTTTTGAAACGGATTACTTTTATTTCAACTTTTAAGACACAAACTTACAACAAAATTTAAGGTTACAAAACAATCTCAAATTAAGGCACCATTTTTGGAATTGTTTTTAACTCAAATTATTTAATTGGAATTTGAATTTTGTATATTAATTTAGAAATTTTTTTGTTCATTAAATTCCATTGAACAGTGTGTGTCTTAAAAGTGGAACTATCTGTATTTTTTTTACCAGATTTGAGTCATTATGGCGAAAAATAATTTTATTGAATGGAAAAAAAAAAAAATTAGTAATTTTCATGAGTAACTAAATTTACCAATCAAAAATGAACCAACCTGTAATTCACAAAATATCTCAAAAAATCAACAATCAAAAACAAGGAAATTTTGAGAAAAAACGGTGCCAAAGAGTGACACTCAATTTCCAATTTGAATGGTTATGAATAACAATTTTGAAAATAAACTAGTTAGTTTTGAAGTGGTGCTATTTGGGTTTTTTGAGATCCAGAATTGGTTTTTTTTACTTTTTATTTTTCAAATTTGAAATTTTTCTCAAAAAAATTTACAAAATACTTACTTTGTGAAATACAGAGGGTTTTTAAAATAACTGGAAATTAGATTAAACCAAATTATATTGATTGTGTACTGTTAGAAAACAATTTACTTTCAATGTGAAGAAATTTAAAAACTATGTAATACCAATTAAGAAAACAATTGGATTTTTTTGATTAAATTTAATTGCATTTTGAAATTGTGAAATCTTTTTAAACTTTTTTTTGTTAATTGAATTTTTTACCTTTGAGATCCTCTTAATTTTCTTTTACTTTTCTGTAATTTTGAGGATGGAATTATTTTTTACATTATATTGAATTTTTTGTCATTTGAAAATCTTTTAAAACTTTTGTTTGTTTTTTACATTTTTGTTAATTTTAATTTTGAACTTTTTTTTGAGAGAAATTCGAAATTTTGAAATTGAGAATCCGTTTTATTTTTGTTTTTGTGAAATTGAGAATGTATTTAAACTTTTTTTTTTGTATTGCCTTTTTTCTGTCAATGAGATCCTAAGAATTTTTTTTTTTTGTTATTTGAATTTTGTCGATTAAAAGAAATACAATTTCACAATATAATTTTTAGTGTTAAGCTGCTCCTTGAGTATGGAACAAACCCGTGGTAAGTGACTCGAGCCTTAACCCTATTTTTTGATCCAAATTTTCAATTGATCTTTAATTGTAAGAATTTCTTTTTTAAAAGGTAGAAATTTAACAAGCCAATGTCATATTTACTTATTATTTTTTGCCAGCTTATTTGATAATTTAATGTACATGCTTTTGAGAAAAAATGAAACTTGGGCTTTTAATTTACAAAAAGGGTGTTTACCAAGTACGAATGGGTTGTTTTAACAAGAGTAATTTATTTTTGATCAAAAATTTTCATGGAGAAAATTTCCACTTGTTTTTCTTCTTTTATTTGGTTTTTTAGAGATAAAAGAAGAAAATTATGAAAACTGATGAAAAGTTTTGAATGAAGATCAATTCAAGCAAACTTTGAGAGAAACTTGTAATTAGATTGCCTCCAAATAAAAATAAAAAAAGGCTTTATTTTTGTTTTTCATCTTTGTAAAGCCGACTTCCTGAATAACGTCTTTGTCTTCTTGTAAAGAAGTCATCAAACATTTCCGAGGAGTCTTTTCGTTTTAATGAAGGAATGAGTAAGTCAATTTCGGGCTTTTTTTTTTCTTTTGGGCTGCCGTTAACTGTTGCTCTTCTTTTTCTTTCTCTTGTTGGTGTTGTGTTAACCTCAAGTAATTGTTCGGTTTTTTCTTTTTCTTTTTCTTTTTTTGTTTCTTTTTCTTTTTGTGTTTCTTTTTCTTTTTGTGTTTCTTTTTCTTTTTCTTTTTCTTTTTCTTTCTCTTCTTGCAATTTGATTTTGCTCTTTGCAATCTCAAGTGATTTGTCTGTAAATTTAATCACGTTGCTAATTCGATCAAGTGTTTGTTCGACTTCTTTGTTCATTTTTTTTGTTAATTGTGATTTTTCTAAGATATTTTGAAGCGCTGAGCTATCTTCAAGAACTTTTTCGTGGAATTCTTGAAAAAGAAAATCATTCAAAAGCTCTTCTTCGTTTCCACGAGACAAGTTTGTGATTTGGTAAAGTGTTTTACAGTCTCTAACTATTCCTGTGATCCGTTTGTTGAGATCTTTGTTTTGGGTTTTGGTTGTCTTTTTTTCTTTGTTTTCCATTAAATTTTTCCCAGAGTCAGCTCTTTGTAAAAAGTTCTTTTGTTTTTTCGATTTTTTACGGAGAAAAGACATCTTAATTGTAAAAAAACGAAATAATAAATTGATTTTTTCAGAATAAAAATGGCTTTTTTAATTCTCTCATTAAGACTCAGCAGAGTTGAACTCTGGACTTCGATTCAAACTTTTCAGGTGAAATAATTTAAAAACAGACACTTGGTATTATGTAGTTGGAAAATTTTATTTAATTTTTTTTTCGCAAAGGTAATAGAGCACTTTTTTTAAAAAGGTCACAATTAAACCTGATAGAAAACTTTTTGACTAACTTTGTAGAAATGTGTTCTCCTTTTGTTGTAAAAGAATCCCTTTTTGCCAGTTTAATTTTTAGTCAAAATATTTGATTCAGAACTTTTTATTGAGATTTTTAAGATCAAACAGGAAATTAAAAAATTATCAAAATATTTTTAATTTTCTAAATTACCACTTTTAGTAATTTATTGAGAATTTATGGGTATAAATTAAATTCCAAATTTAATCTTATTTGAAAAACAGAGAAAAATAAATGAAAATATTTGATATTTAAAGATCAAAAAAAAAGCGATAATTTAGTTTATTTTCTATAAATATTTATTAAATTTCTTGAAATTTAAAAGACTACGTAATATTCTATTTCAAGCACATATAGTAAAAATAAGAACCTAAGAGTATTAAAATCAGTTATATGTAAATAGATTTTTTTTTTTTTTGTATTATTTAGAATTATTAATTGTAATTTGTTAAATTTTTTTTGAAAATCTTTAAAAAATTAAGAAATATTATCAAGCTTATTGAATTGTAAATCTTTATGGTGTTAGTGAATCATTTAACAAAAATAAAGATTATAGACATAATTATTAATTAGAAAATATCAAACTAAATAGTCCTTCTTTAGGTCTGAAATTGAATTTGACATATTTAAAAAATTTTGATAGAACATTTTGAATTTAATAGTTTATTCGATTTTCTTGTACTTTTTTTGGCAACAAACAATAAAAATTGTCTGGTAAAAAAAGATTCTGCTTAAGAAAATATTTTTTTTTCAAGTTTAAAATAATGATTGTAATTTTTTTTGAAATCAAGTAGATTGGTTATATATTAGTCAATTTAAAACTCAGCTGTTTGATTTTTAAAGTGTGTTTTTGTATACTTCCTTTTACAGGAAATATGATTGGCATTTTTTTTCATCGAATTTGAAAATAGGATATTTTTAAAATGATTTGGAAATCTGTTGAATTTTGAACTTATTCGAAAATTGAGAAAAATGGATTAAATCTTTCTAAAATCAATAATTCAATCTGAAATTAGCTTTAAAAGTGAGTTTAGTTCTTTTGTGGTAATTATATTTTTACTCCAGTTTTTAAGATAAAGATGCTGTATTTTTTTTTGTCAATTTAACTATTAAAATTATTGAATTTCAAGTATAATATTGAAAAAAATATAGAAAATGAAAATAATTCCTTACAAGATTTTTAATTGGTTAAAATTACCAATATTACGAAAATTGTTTTGTAATTGCTGGATAATTTCAAATCATTTATTTAGTACACTCAGTTTCAAATTTAAGACACAAACTTCAACAAAATTTAAGGCACTAAAAAATACCTAATTAAGGAACCAAATTTGTAATTTGTTTTTACATAAATTATTATCCTAGAATCTAAATTTTGTACATTAGTTTGGGATTTTTATTGTTCCTTGATTTTTGTTAAAGTTTTTGCCTTAGAGTGGAACTGAATGTAATCAAATTTTTGAAATTTATAAGTTAAAAGTTTATTAGAATGATGATCAATTAAATAACACTTGTTCAAAATAATCATTAAATCAATTAAAAATAAGAATAAAAAATATGATTGTATAAATTCATCGTAAAGATCCATAAAAATCTAGTTTATGTAAAATATAAGATAGAATGCCTATTTTATCAAAAAAAATAAACATTTATCCTCTAGAAAGTTCACTTTAATGAACCTCGGGTATGTTTCTTTACTGAACCAATAAAAAAAATTGTTTGTTTTTTTTTAAGATTTTATTAAAAATTTTCCTAATACTAAAAATTAAAAAATACTTTCAGGGATTTTTTACATATCGGGTATTTTTCACAATACTATAAATTAAAATAAACGATTTTTTAAAATTATTTTAATTGGTACTATTTGGAATTTGATTTCTTATGATAAAAATTCAATGAACCGGGTAATAAATTATAATAATAACTTTTTTTGGAGATAATTTTAAAATTAACTCTTGACCCCCCCCCATAAATCAAATCCTTTCTTTTTTACAAAGGCTATCGAGATCCGTATTTCGAAATATTAAATAAATTATTTTTAGGAAAAAACTTATTTTTTGATTTTTTTTTGATTTTAATTTGTTATTCTATAAGAAACCCCCTCTTTTTAATCCTTTAGAAATACACTTAATGATATATTTAACTTATTGATTATTGATATCTGTTAGTTATTAATTCAAATATATATTAAAATACTAGTTTTAATAAATTATTGATAAACTAACACTACTCCCCATTGCAAATATGTAGTAAGCGAGTCATTGAAATAGAAAAAAAAAAAAAGAATTAAAACCCAAAAGAGACTCTACATTTGAAAAAAAAAAAAAATTAAAACAATTATATGACATCTATATAACAAAAATCTTGTATATATTCTGATTTTTTTTAAAAAAAATGAATAAATTTTTTTTTAACAAATTAAACCCCAATTCAAAATTTTTAACAGACCAAAATTCGATTTGTGAAAAAAAAAACCTTATTTAATCAATTCCAGAAGATTTATCAAATTAGAAGCATTTACTAATTGAAATTTTAACACTTTTTTATAAATATAATACTCACAAAACAATAAATAAATAATTATCAATACAAATAAATCATGGGTGTGTTAAAAATTTTGGAGAGAGCAAAACAAAAAAAAATGAATTACTAAATTTGTTTAAATTCTATTAGGAATATTGATCGATCAAATGGTTAGATACTACCAACTAATTTTTTTTTTGAGTTCTTCTATATGGAACAACTCAAATTTAACCCTAATATCAATGGTTGTAAAAAATTTTGATCCAACGTAACAAATAACGTAATTCAAACAATGAAATGAAAACAAAAAACTCAAAAGATGAAAAAATGATTTTCATATTTTACAAAAATCAAAATTATCTTCAATTTCAATGAAATTCTATTATTGTGATTGTCTGAAATGTTTTAGCTGTGTGGAAAATTTTGAATTTTAGTTTATATTTACTATTATTTTTCAATATTCCAAATTTTTGAATTTTTTTTTATTAACAAAATAATAATGAAAATAAAACCTATAGGTAAATATTTAATTAATCTTTGTTTAAAAAGATGTTTTTAAATGACAAATTTCCAATTTATAACAGTTTTCGACATGGTTTTTATTACTCAAACAATTTTAACAAAATATATTATGTTTTTTTTTATTTTATTGTTTATTTTTTTAAAAATCTGAAAATCAGAACAAATTATATAATAAGTTTTTTTATTGTAGAACACCAATATAACATAAGGAAAAATTTTCAAAAACTTTTTGTATAAAAAAAAACAAATTTTATAATTTTTTATAATTTTTTTATAACATGTTTTAGGTGTTATTTTTAATATTTTAATGAGTTTCCTTTAAAATTTTGAACACTTTCATCAATTAGAATGCCCCTAGATCACAAATATCACAGTATTAATTATTTATTATTTAGGACAATAATATAAATAGCTTATGTTTTTTACTTTAACCCCTTACAAAAATTTAAATTATATATCTTTTTTATAGGTTTTGGTATTTGTAAACAGGAAAATATTCAATACTTACTTACGTTAGATTTAAAATACTTTTTGAGATTAAATCTTGATTTAATATAAATAGTCAAAAAATATTAAATATTTGAGTTTCGAAAAATTTCTAATAATTCTAAAATTTGGCAAAACCTAATGTTTTTGTGTTAAAAATTAAAAATATATCTTTTTCTCGTTTTTTATGTCAAATATTACCTTTTGATCTTTCAATATCTTCAGAATTCGTTATTAAAATATATTTAAAGTATTTATTTTCTTCTTTAAGAGTTGTTTTCATCCTATTGATTTGTTTCTTTTATTTCAACAGAAATCAATATTTTTCAATTAGAGTAATTTTTGTAAAGTATGAAAGATAAAAACACATCTCTTTACTCCACTTTAATGTTGTATACTGTTATTTGCATTCTAAATGGGAAAAAATTTTTAATTCCATTTCCATATTTTTCTTTTATAAATAGAAGTAGGTTGTAATTTGTGTTCTCTATTTGAAAAAAGGGAAATTGAAAATAAAAATTATTCCTATTACAAATTCAAATACCAGTAAATAAATATTTTTAATCTTTGGAGAAAAGATAGTAATCATATATGCGAAAATGAATGAACAGTATTTTTCGTGTATATGAAAATTTTATTTTAACTTTAAAATCCTGAAATATTAATTTCCATTTTCATTACTTTTATTAGAATAATAAATACGTAAAAATTTATCGCATATTTCTAATCAATATTTTCTCTTCCAAATCCATATTCTCGAATTAAGATATTGCTTTTAGTGAACTCTATTTATATGTTTGGTACCTTTTTTTTGTTTTAATTGATATACATTGGGTGAACCCGATATGAAAAGAATATTTTTAGATAAGAAAAAAGAAATTCACCTCCCATCTTATACAAGTTAAAAATCAAATATAAGGTTATAAAATCTCATGACTTTGAAAAAGATTTGAGTATTTACAATCTTCTAAGCACTTTCCAACCATTACCAATACTTTTCAACACTTTTAAAGTTGACAAACAGAACAAAATTCATGACATTTTTTCTTGAATCCCAAACAAATTTTAAAAAGATCAAAAATCTTTGTAATATAGTTTCTTTGTAAAATGGATCGCAAGGGCTTTCCAAGTTCAATTATAAATAAACAGCTTGAAGACATTCAAAAAATTGACAAAAAACACCTTTTAAATTATCGTGGTCTTGATGGATCAACATTACTGTCTGTTGCAGTTGAACACAAGAAGGGACATGAAATTGTAAATTATTTGTGCGAGATTGGGATTAACCCGAATATAAAAAATCAAAACAAAAAAACGTGCCTACACTATTTGTGTTCAATAAAAAAGCCAAATTATTTGATTGTTGAGTGCTTATTAAAGCACGGCGCGGATCCAAATTCTTTCAATGAAGATCAACAAAATTGTCTTCATTTGTTGGTCTTGAATAAAAATTTTGACACGAAACACAACCATCAAAAAAAGAAGAAAAAGAAGAAAAAGATCAAAAAGATTTTTTCTTTATTGTTCCATTATAACGCCAACCCTAATCAGTTTGATAATTATTTGTTGACTCCTTTTCATTACCTTTGTAAAAGCTCTTCAAAATTTGAGAATGAAAACACAATGAAGGACGTTATTACAATCTTTTTAAAAAATGGAGCTAATCCAAACCTGAGAGGAAATACAAAATATTCCCCACTCCATTTTCTTTGCGGTGTCAAATATTCAAACACAGAGCACACAAAATTACTCTTAAATTATGGTGCAGACCCGAACCTAGCAAACGAACTTAGCTGGATTGCGCTCCATTTTTGTGCAATACGCGACAATATTAATTTGGAAACAATTTCTTTACTTCTGAAAAAGGGTGCCAATCCTAACCTTAAAGAAAAAAATCATGGAAACACCCCTCTTCATTTGGTTTGTAAGAGATTATTAGATTGTTTAAAAAAAAATTTGAAGTGAATCAATCCTATTTTTTATTCATTTTGTTTTTCTATGAATTAATATGAAATTTTTTTCAGGTTCCAATAAGAAAGTGAAAGCAGTCACACATTTGATTTTTTTTTTGGAAATTTGAATTGTTAAGGGATTAACGTCACCCTAGATTCCTCTATAATCAAAGTATGTTGTAATTGGGTGTAAATGATATTAGTGTTGCATGGATCACATAGTTTCTGTGACTCTAAAAAATCTATTCTAAATATTATCTAACAGTAAATTATTGGTTTTTTTAATAAGGATCACAATTAAAAATTTTTATTTTGGAAATTTTTTTTAATTCCTTTTCCAAATCCTAAAATAAGAAACTCAAAATAATAGTATTCCAGTATTTAAAAAAATTCATATTTAGAACTTCCAAAAGTAACTATTTTTATAATTTTTTTAATTTCAAAGATTAACTCAATAATTATCAGAATAAAAACTCCAAAGAATGTTTAGTTTTGGTTTTTGTTTTTAAAAAAAGCTTATTGTAACATAAATATATTTCCAATATATCAGAATAATTTGTCAAAAAAAATCTATTTGTTAATTATGTAATTTTCCAAAAAACGAATTTTTTGGTAACAAACCAACATTTTGTGATAAATTTTAAGAAAGATATTTTGTAACTTTGGAGCCTGGATATTGATAATTCAACCTTGAAATTAGTATGATGAAAGGCGGATTTTTTTCTGGAATTCTTTGGGTTTTTTTACTAATTCAAGGATTATTTTTAATTGATGAGATCAATAAATAATACAACTTCACAAATCGAATTTTTGGAGACATTTGAACCTGGAACACTAATGTGATAAAAGCGCAAGAACAACCGACTTTGATCTTAGGCTTCTCCTTATAAGACTTTAATCCCTTAAAACTTATTTTTTTTCATTTGAATTATAATAAATGTAAAAATATTTCATAGATAAAGTAGTTATGTTATTTTATTTTGTTTCCAATATTAGAAAAAATTTTATAATTTTTCATTTTTACCTTTTTTTAAAGATTTTTATTTTTATTTGAATTTTAATAAATTAAAATTTTTTATTATAAGAATAGTAATTCAAAACTCAATACGTTGATTTATTTATAATAAATATCAAATAGCTTTGGTAATTTTATAATAGATAAATAAATTAAAAAATATATTACTGAAATTTTCATTTTTTTTTTAGATAAAAATTTCAATAAATATTAAATAAAAAGAAAAATGAAATTGGTTTCTTTTGACTAGAAATTAAAAGTTTAATTGTTAAAAATTTCAAAAACTTTTATTTTAAAAATTGAAATTAATTGAAAAACAAAAAAAAAATGTGAAAAAATTACATTTAAGAACTTATAATCAAATCAATAAAAAAATTTTTTAATCGATAAAATGATGAACCTAAATTTTGTAAAAAAGGATATAAAATAACTACAAACTATTATTCAAAGATAATAAAATAATCTTCCAAACTAAAAAAAAAAATTTTTTTTGAATTTTTTAGGTAGTAAAAATTTGAAAATAATCTTGTCGAAAATTGAATTTTTTAATCTTAATTAATCCCGATCTTGGAAATTAATTTTTGATATAGGGTTTTTTATTCAATAATATTGTATATTTTATGTCTATATTTTTGAAATGAAAAATTAAATAGTAAAAATTAAAAAAAATCAAATAATAATTTAACCCAAACTGTTGGACAAATAATTTAAATCTGAAAAAATTATATGTTGAAAAAAATTCGAGATTTTTGAAAAAAAAATTATAATTTTTTAATAAATTTTATATTTTTTTTTTACTTTTTAATAATTAAGAATCAAAATTATTCAGTTATTGATATTGTTTAGTAATTCAATCGATAAAATAAATTTATTATATGATACCAAAATATCTTTTGTAATGAATAAATTATTCATTAAAATATTTTAGCTCAGGTTGGATTCAAAAGGGTCCAAAAAATCTCCAGAAAAGTAAAATGTGTTTTAAATATTAAAAATAGAAATTTTTGATATGTAGGCAAACTTTTCAAAAAAATTTTTGAGAAAATATAGAAAAATATTAAAATCAAAAGATTCAAGAAAAAGTTTACAAAGTTGAAAAAAAAATTTTAAAGTTATTTTTTTCTTGTATGTAACTAGATAATTATTAATTATAAATTTTTATTTTTTAAGATATTTTTTATAAATTATATTTCTTGAAGTCCTTACATTATAATTCAAATCAAATATTTTATACAAATACAATTAGAATATTTACAGTTCTAAGGTATATATATATTAGATATTTACACGTATTTTTTTTTTTTTTTATGTTTTTGGTTGTTGAGGTTAAAGTTCTCGTAATTTTGATTATAGGATTATTGATTACCATAGGTCGAACTTACAGGTTATTAAATATGGACCTGCGTTTGTAAATATTATACAAACATTCTTCTATGGTTCGGTGTTTGAAAGTTAATATTATTTATTTATCATATGTTCTAATCATAACGCTTCATAATCTCTCCGTTTTGGTAGAAATTTTTGTAACTCGTATTAAAAATCTAAATGATAATATATTATCTTTTCGTTCTCATTCTTCAAAGAATATTATGAAATTTAAATGAAAGTTCAGTTCTTGGTTTCATTTCTCTTAAAAAAAATGAAATTATAGGGTAAAAGGTTTTCAACCTTTACTACAGCTTTTTTGAAAAAAAATATTTTATGAATTACCGAAATAAAAAATCATATATACTTGAAAAAAAAAAAAAATGGACAAAATACAAAATATCATAAAATTTAAAAAAAAAATAGAACCTATTTGAATAATAAAATCAAAAATTTTTAAAAATAATTACTCCTTTTTTTATATTTTATAAAAAAAAAATTATTTTTTTTATTTCTGTTAATCTATAATATTACCTCTTAAATTTTGAAAATTTAAAATCCACCATGTACCTGGTTTTAACTAAATTATTTTGAATCCCAGACAATTTATCCCTAGAGCTTGAATATAAACTATCTTTCAAAATAATTTTCCCATTAAAAATCAAATTTTAAAGAAAAATATTTTTAATAATTGGAGTTATCTATTATAATATAAAAATTTCGCTTTTAATATTCAATAATATACTCAAGAGATATTTATTTTTTGTCTAAAAATAAAGGAAAAAAAAATAAAAAAAACAGTTAAAAAAAATTGGTTCATTTATTTTGAAAGAAGCATTACATAAAAAATAGAAAATATAAAAAATTAAAAAAACCCATTTATCGATTCTCCTTCCGTTTGAATAACTAAATCTAATCTCTTTTTCATATTTGAAATCAATTTTTTCATTAATTAATCTGTTACTTCTTTCCAATTTTTCATTTTCATTTTCCATTTTAACAAAACCCTGTTGAAAAAATAAAAAAGAGAAAAAATGATTTATTGGCAAAGTTTTCATTGTGAGAGGAAAAACTTCAAAACGATATAAAAGCAATTCAAAATTCAAATGTAAGATGGGCCATTTATTATGAAATTTAGTTTACTCGAAAATAATTCCTATCAAAATCAAAAAAAAATGAAAATATTTATTAAATTTGTCTTGTTTTTATTCAATAATATTTTTATTTTTCTGATTTTTTAATTTTTTTCTATAAATTTCTCATAAATTCAAAAAAAGTCAATATATTGACTCCCATCTAATTGGAAATGTTTTCAATCACATTTTTTGATTAAAGACTTGTATACATCACCCACAAAGTATTAGAATGGGGATAGTAATTAAAAAAAAAAACCAATTAGTAATTCTCTAAAAGATATTAGACAAAATTGTCGAATCGGAATGTAGATCTTATTTATTGCAACTAAAAACAATTAAATAAAAGTTAATTAATATATTAAAACAAAATTCTACCCTTACCTTCAAAATTACAATTCTAATTTTGGGATACTAACACTTTTTTTATTTAACTTTATAATTTATATTTTCATAAATACTAATTGTAAGGATTAGCGAGGACGTTTTATATTTTATTTTATATCTTGAACAAGTTATTTCCAAATAAGTGGGGACATTTGTATTTTTACATTTCAGAAAAAAACCTCTTTTTTAGTTGAGCTGTTCGTTAATTAACAATATCAAATTAAGTTTAATATTAATACTGATTGAATCAATTACGAAGGTGTTTATTTCAAATTATTTTGGGTGAAATATTTTGTAAAATGAATAAAGAAATAAACAGTACCTTTTTTCTAGAAAAACAATGTACAACCAATTTCAATAAAAAAATGGAAACATGGAAAGGGTATAAATGGTTTTATAAACAATCAAATACAATTCTATGTTTTCAATTCTATTTGACAATTTGTTGAGATAAAACAATTATCAAAATGATTTTTTTGATCAAAAAGAAAATAATAAAAATCCTATTTTCACCACTAGAAAATATCCAGATAAAATCAAGATCATAAAATTGAATATCAATTTTTTAGTTAATACTATACTCATTAAGAATTTGAATTATTATCAAAAATCAATTGGTAGTAGTTAATGATTTTGTAAATTTAAATACCTTTTTGATGATTGAGTTTAATAAATATATTTTACAATTAATTTTCCCCACTTTCTTAGAAATAGCTTAAATGTGTTTGATTGGAATCAAAAAAGTAAATTTCTAGGATACTAAACATTGAATAATCAGACCGATCAAATTGTTTTAAAAAAATTGAAAAAAAAAAAAAGCTGTCTCTAGTGTATTTTTTATATCAATTCAAAAATATAGGATTTTGTTACATGTCTTATAGAGATAAAAAGTTTAATAGAAAACTCAATATTCATGAAGGACAAAAAAGATCTTGATTAGAATTCAAAAGTCAAACTTTATAATTCTTCAAGAAAATTTCATTAATCCTCTTTCATTCTTTTATTTTATTGTTGAATCTATTATTCAAAGTATGTCTTTTTTTATGTTTGAAATTCCCTAGAATTATAACTCATTTCGAGTTGATATAAAAATCAAAACATAATTTACTTATTTTTTTTTTTATTTCTACCTCCAATCATTAAAATTTCTTGAAAATTAATCTATTTTATTCAATACAATTGAAATTCTTGAACTCTTATTGCGATTGAAAATCATATTAATCATTTTTTTCCAATTATTTTCAGACAAAATCTCAAATCTATTATTTCTTTACAATGAAACGTATGAAGACAGGGAAAGAATCTCTTTATGAGATCATTGAAATAGGATATGAGAAATCAAAAAAGGGTTTTCTTCATCTTTCACTAAGCTCACTAGTTGGAGGAATTTATATCGGGTTTACTTGTTTAATTTTCTTAATGACAGTTGGAGGATCACCAACAATAAGAGAATCTGATCCAGGACTTGGAAAGTTTTTAGGTGGAGTTGTGACTCCAGGTAATTTTAATTTTTCACAAGTTCTCTTTCTCTAAACCAAAGATCTTTCAAAATTTTTAAAAAAAATCATGTTTAATTTATCAATTTTTTCGAAAAAAAAAAAAAAAAATTAATAAAAAAACAACAAAATTTCTTTTTCTTCTTTCTGAAACCGAAACTTTCATAAAATCAAATGAAAACCCTAAAAGTTGGCTTTATTATTGCATTTATTTGTGGATCAGATCATTTTACTGATGGTTTGTTATACACCATACCACCATTATTCTCGAAAAGAACCAACATTCTCTCGGTTTTTTCAAACTGGGGAATAACCTTTCTGTTCAATTTATTTGGTGCCTTCTTATGTGCTTGGCTGTTTAGCTATCAATCAAACCTTTTAGATAATGATCCCGTGAATAGCTTTGCTAAGGCATACCTTTCATGTGAAGCCAATTCCAGCATCTGGGGACTATTTCTGAAAGGGGTTGGGGGTGCCTACTTGGCTTGTCTTGGCTTCTATCTCGCGGTTGCAGCACAAGACATCCTTTCAAAAATCTTTGGATTGTGGTTTCCCCTAATGGCCATGGGATCGCTTGGCATGAAACACGCAACAATGTCAATGTATTATTTGCCACTAGCCCTGTTAATAAACGCACCAAATTCATCTTTTTTTAAATACTTTTGGCATAATCTGTTGCCCATTTCAATTGGAAACATAATTGGTGGTACCTTTTTTGTTGCAACGATCTATTATTATTTATACTACCAAAAGGATACTGTGGACTTAGATTCCAATGGCAGTGCCGCAAATCAACTTGATCAAATTGAACTTTCCGATAATGATCTTGACGAAGTAGCGGATCCTAACCTAACCAGACGATATCGTGTAAGAAAAGTAGACTCAATACTTCGATCTAAAAGTGATGGCTCAGATGGTGACCAACAAATCGATTCAGAATCAGACGTGTCAGATAGTGATTAATCGTGATGTTATGTATTCTTTCTTTTTTTTTTTTTTATTATTTTTTCTTTTTTTTATTATTTTTGAAACGTTTATAGTGAAAAAAACTTTTTTTCAAAAACCGAAACCAAGTTCCTTTTGTTTTTTTCGGTTTAGCTGAGTTTATTTATCATAAAATCAAGACTAAATAATAATTTAACCATTCACAAGATTTTATTTTTTGATTCTTTTTTTTTCTCCTTTTTTTTTTCCCTCTCCTTTCTCTTTGAAAAGATCACTCAACAAAACCAATTTAGTTCTAAACTGCCTTCCGAAATTCTTTCTAAAATTCTTTTGATTGGTTGTCCATTTTATTACCAAAGAAGATTACTTTTAAGGCGGACATTAATAGTTCTCGTTTATTGTTACAATTTTTAGACAAAGTCCTATTAAAGTTAAGTGGTATTCACACAGAAATAGTAATTAATAAGAAACCGCTTCACATAATTAAAATCTCTCTTTTAAGGGAGTTTTACATTTTTCGAATTATTGAAAAATTCTAATTATGAAAAAACTTACAGAAAAATATTTTTTGAGGAACACTGGATATTGAAACTTTGAAACCTAAATACCCTTCTCTTCTCTATTTGTAAAAAGAAAAAGAAACAAAGTTAATTTGAGTAAAATTTTAAATTTTTTAAGTCAATGGACTTATTTTTGTTAAATTTTTTGATTTTATTGAATAATATTAGGTTTTGGATCTAGAAATAGTTCTTAATATGAATTTTGAGAATTAATCAAAGAGTAAACCAATAAAACAAATATGAATTTGTATATATTTTAAAAAAATATAATCTTTTAGAAGACCAAATAAGAAAGATCATTTTTCCTTCTAAATTTGTTGAATTAAAAATGAAAAAAAAAAATCGACCAAAGACTATTTTAGAAGATTTATTCTCTTAATTTTCTTAAGTTGGATTAGAACAAACAAGTTTTTAACTTTTGGATTTCTCACCCAATTACTATTTATTATTATTTTACAGAATATTTTTTTACAAATTATTTTTCAAAATTATTTTTTAAAATATGATCGAATAAACAACAGAAAAATAAAGAATAATATTTCAAAAATTAAAAGGAAAGAATTCCATATCTGAAATCAAAAAAACAAGTTAAAAAAACAAATGGGAAGAAGAAAAATATTGTTAAAAAAAATTCAAATAAAATTGCTCATTATTTTAGTTTTGATTATTTTGATTAATAATTAATAATTTTAAAATCAGATAAATTAATCCAATAAATCTTTATTTCCTAAGAAATTTTAAAAAATTTCTGATTTTCTGAAACAAAAATTAGAATTAGATAAATTAAATGAAAATAGGATTTTTAAATCTATTTGGTAATTCTTTTGACACAAGAATTAATTTGTTTATCAATCAGTTTCCAAACACAAGTTTTTCCATGAAGAATTTAAAATAAAACCAAACCAAATAGAAGCAATTTTATAAAATGTTACAGAAAAGATCAAGATATAAAATATTTTTTTATCACGATCAATTTTTTCATTTTTCTTTATTTACCTTTTTCCAATTAGTTGATAAATATATATATATATATATATTCCTAGGATATATCTCATTGATTTTTATATCCAACATTCAGATAAAATCCAATTAAATCGGTTTTCACCCCTGTAAAACAGTTAAAAGAATCACAAAAATTTAATTTGATTCAAATTTGAAACAATAAAATTTCAGTCAAACTATTTCATTTTTTCATCTTTTTGATTTGGTTTAATTTCAGATTTTAAATTATGTAACATGTTTATTTCGATCAAGAATTGTTTCAAATGGATGATATTGCTTTAATGCTGGGTTCTTCGAAATAGAAGAACTCAAATAAAATTAGTCAATGTTGCCTAACAATCTGATCAATTGATAATAGTTAATAAAATTTCAACAAATTTACAATATATTTTTTTTTTCAAATTTCCTATTTTTTAGCATATCAATATTTTATTTTAAATTTTAATTATTTATTTTATATTTTGTGAATATTTGAATTCATAAACGAGTGTTAAAAATTCCAATTATTTAAATATTGTAATTTAGTAAATCCTCAAGAATTTATTAAATAAAGATTTTTTTTGAAAAATTAAATTTTCGTTGTCAAAAAAAAATTCATATTAAAACTATATAAAAAAAATGGTATTCGAGTCAAATAATAAATTTAAATATAAGAAAATTACTCTTAAATATTGATGATCAACAAATTATAAAATCTTATTACTAATTATATTTTTAATTATAACAAACCTCAGTAAGAACGGCTATTACAATGGATAAATTTTGTTTGCAAAATGAAATAATGTTAATGAAATCAACTTTTTCTATATTGAATCTTTTGTAGACTTTATAAAATGGAAATTTAGTCAAAAAAAAATAAATAAGGTCTATTTATAAAAAAATAAAAAAATTTCTTAGTTTTAATATCACCTATATAATGAAATAAATAGGCGGGAATCAATTATTTTTTGATAATGAATAATCAAGATAAAAAATAGTTGAATTTGCTTTTTAAAAATAATACAAGTACGATAGGCTGTTAAGTTTTCTTTTATTTTTATTTGGTTGGAATATATATATATACAGAATAAAACACAAAAACTTAGGAAAAATGTCTTTAACTTTTTTTTTTCCATTAAATAGTGGGTACTAAAAGTCCACCTGTTTGCCCGAATCCCTAATTTGAATTAGAGATATTGTTGAACCAAGTGAGAGCTGGTCATTTCTCCCAAAAATCGGATCCGCTCCATAAATTGAGAGGGATTTTGTTCCAATTCCGTTCAGTTTTATAATAGTCAAAAAGATTCAATTGGGTCAAACGATTTCCTCAAAGAATTAGTGGTTCAAAGAAGCATAAGCCCGATTTTTAATTAAAATTACACCGTGGTGGCTATTTGAGAAAATGGCAAACAATAAGAAATAATGGTTAAGGGAATAGAACCCCGGTCTTCAGATTGTACACTAGGCTGTGTTGCCACTTGCCCATACCGGTTCTCATAAAATGTCTTTAACTTTTCCAAATTTTAAAAGAATAGGGTAAAATCTATGATTTTATTTATTCTTTGAATTAAAGAATGTGTATAACTGAGGTCCTCATGATACCTAACCAAGAATAATTTAGCATAATAATAATTTTAAATTCCTTAATCAAATATTTTTAAGTTGTTTTTTTGAAACCTAAGCTTAAAAAAAAGATAAAAACCAACTTTTTTTCAAATCATCTTAATATTGTTTCTTTCTAGATTAGATGTACTTTGTGAGATAATACTCCTCTGATTATGAATATAATTAGGGTTTTCTCTCTCTCTCTCTCTCTTTTTTTTTTTTTTTTTTGAAAATATTTATTGAAATGTTTGTTAAAGTCTCTAAATATTAAAAATAGAAGATTAAGACTGATAGAAGAAATGTGGATTTTCTTCAGATCTTAATTCATCAGTTATGTTTGTTATTAAATAAATAGAATTCAAAAGGTTTTGTAATTGGTTATTGTCATTTATTTCGAGGATTTAAAGACTGGCGAAGAAAATAACTTTTCAAAAATGTTGTAATTTAGAAAAAGTTAATTTTTTAGTTGAGAGTAATTACTTTTGATACATTTATTAGAATTTAAAAATTTTTCTAGTTTTAATAATCTAAAAAAATGAATAATTGTCTTTTCAGAATTTTTTCTTTTTCTTTTTTTTATTTATTTTTGTTTTTATTATTTTTTAACCATTAAATATCCTCACATTTCATAAAATAATAATAAATATCGTAATTTGGCTTGTTTTTTTGACAAAAGGTACAATGTTTTTCATTCTGGGTGCGATAAATATCACCATATCAAGAAAAATATATTGTTGATTTTCTCAACTTGGCACTAATAAAAAAAAGTTTTCTATTAAGTTCAACACCTTTATAATTCAGGGCATTTACTAATAAATTAACCTAATATTATTATTTAATAAAAAAACCTAAATAAATTTTACCTGTTAAGTTTAAAATATATGAACCTTTATAAATAATTGAAAATATTGATCATTTTTTATCATTTTTTTCTTCCTATGATAAAAAAATAGATTATTTTTTCAAAATTAATTAAACAAAACAAACTTTAATGAATTAATTTTAAACCAAAATAGTTTGAAATTATTTTCATTAATTAAGAATTGTGAAATCTCTGATTTTACGCTTAAATTTCTGAAACTAAATTTACAATAAAAGTGCACCTTGGGTGTAATTTACTCCTCTTCAATAAAAAAAGGAAAATAAAAAACTATTATAATTAAGAATTAATAGTTTTTTTTTTTTTTCAATTTTTCATTTTCTGTGTCTTTGTTTGAATTTTTTTATTTTTTTTAAATTTCTACTTATATATTTTCTTAAATTCTGTTTTTGTTTGATTTATTAAATATTCTTAGTTTTATATTTATATCTAGATTCTCAAAAAAGTAAGTATGTATCTTCCAAATGAAACATTAAGTATCTATAATATTAATTGTAAAATAAAAAGATCAAAAATATCATTCTGCTTACCAAAAGAATCACATTCTAAGAAATAAAATAAATCAAAGAACTACTTCTGAAAGATAAATCCAGAACTAAAACTGATTAAATGGAATTAAAAAATTGAAATTTCAGAGGATTTTTATACTTTTTTTGGAAAGCTGAATTAAAATTTTGTTACATTTATTTTGTAACAAATAGTATTAATTAGAAGATATTTTTTTTTAAATCAAAGATGATCATCTAAAATTATTGAAAAATCAAATATCCAGAAAGTTTAAAATAAAAATTGAAAAGACGACATGTTTTGCATTCACCATCTATAATCTCTTTAAATAGTAAGTTTTTCCTACTCCCATCCCACGTACAAATATATATTTGAAGATCATTGTATAAGTTGGAATTTTAATAGGTATGTTAAATAATATATCAACAATAAAGTGTTGTGAAGAGTAAAAAAAGGATTCTCAAAATATGATTTTTTCAATGCAAAAATACAGTTGGAATATAGAAGTGCATTGAAAAACTGGATAGGGTTGTTAATAAATGTCTTTGAAATTTAAGGTTTAATAAATATATAGTTTAAATATTCTTTGTTCAATCATAATTTTAAAACATTTGTATTAACATTTTTTTTCATTTTTTTAATACAGTATACCAAACTAGCCGTTTTCACATCCTTTAACTCATTTCTCAAATAAAAAGCTTTGAATTTTTTTTTTTCTGATACAACATCTAGTTAACTACTCGCGTGTAAATCTAAACTCAAATTTATTTTTAAAATTAAAATCCTTGATATTTTTTGAAAATTCAAAATTATAAATTAAATTTTTTAATAATTATTTTTTCCAAATTATTTGTTTTCTTTTTTTTTTTTAAACAAATTTTTTTCTCAAAAATTTACTCTATTAATTACGATAATATTCACATATTGATCTTTCATTTTTGAATTTCTTATTATATGATAGAACTTTAAGAAACTATTTTGATGTTTAATTATTGTTTATTGTCTGTTTCATTGAACTTTTAATACCTATGCTTCCTGAAAAAAGAAGAACATATTTTATCTTGAAACATTGATTTATAATGTCTTCACATATTCTTTACTAAGTGTAGTTATTTGAGAATTTGGTTAATGTGTAAATTGAATTAGACAATTTAATTTTATACTATAATACTCAATTAAAAAAAAAAAGAATTAATAACGAGAAAATGATAATCAAAGATAAATATTAGTTAATTTATTTAAATAATTTTAGAATTGTAAATTAAATTAATTTCTAAAATGAAAGTTTGTTATATTTAATCAAAACAATATAAGCTAATTATTAAATTTTAATTGATTTATTTTGGTTTAATATTTATTTTATATTTATATCAACTTTTCTAATATTTTTAATTATTGTTGTCTCATTGAATAAAATAAATTTTTGTTTAATCAATAAAAATTTAAGAAGATGTCAATTAAAAATTTTTGTTAGTAATTTTCTTATTTATTCAAAAAAAAATAGAACATTTTCTGATTATAAATTCTTCTAATTTAAATATAAACTATTTTTCAATTGAATTTAACCTTATTTTTTTTAAATAAACCCCATTCCAAAAATTTGGATACACCCAAAATCAAAAATAGGAAATAAAACTAAATTTATTATATTTTTCCAAACCATAATATAAAACCACATTCAAGTAAACAATGTATTAATGTTTTTATAACTAATATTTTTCATACAAATAAAAGAAAAAAATTTAAAACTCAAAAATAAAAACAGGTGTGTCAAAAATCATGAAACGGGTTAGAACAAAAAGTGTATTGGTGAATTTGTTGAAATTTAACCAACAATTGTTGATGGATCAAATGATAAGATACCATCTACCAACTGTATGTTGTTTTCCAATTTAACTAAACTCAGCACTAACCTTCTATCAATCATCGAAAAAAAATTCCAGATCTAACCAAACAGATTACATAACTGGAAAAAAAGGAATATGAAAACAAAATAAAAAAGACAAAAAATTAAATAGTTTGTAAAATCAAAATTATTCCCTAATTGAATGTAAAGTGTGGTATTGCTATTCTTTCAAAAGTTGAAACTGTTTCCAATTTTTTGGAATTTAGTTTAATTTAAATCAAAAAATCTATTGATTTCTATTTTTTTTTTTTCTACCTGCCTTCAATTCTCAAATCAATTTATACAAATTAAAAATCTCATTTTCTTAAAATCAAATCAATCAAGACAATAACATTACACCTCTTCAAATTGTAAACGAAGTCTGATAATCTGAAAAATTATGAATTCAAAATAAGATAACGTCGTAAAAGTTTTGTCAAATTTATAATTCAAATACTTATCAACAGATTTTTCACATCCTTTTTTATTTTTTTTGTAATTCTTTTTTGTTGGTGTGCATTTTTTGGATTTGACAAAATTTACCTGTCTCTTCTGATATACATATTTTAACTGTAATCATCATGTTCTGACCCCTTTCACATGTAAGTGTTGATTAAAATATTGGTCTTTCTTTAATTAGAAGAAACATAATTTAAAATTTGAAATTTTGAAAAAGTTTTTCCATTTTTGGATTTTCAAGATTTAAAGAATTAAAATAAATTAAAAGAATTAAAATACTGATCATTATTTATTGGGCGAAAATGATTTTGTCATTAAAAAAAAGGATAAAAAAAAAAAAAAAAAAAAAGCAAAAAAATGAACCACAATCAATCGATCGAACAAAAAAGGGTTGTAAGAGAAAAAAAAAAAAAATAAATCTGTTTTTTTTTTTTTTTTTGTGATTGAAGAAATTAAAAATGGGAAAAATAATGAAAAATAGAAAATAAAAAACAAAAATAATTAAAATTAAAAAAAAAAATATTGAAAAATTAAAAAGAATGACAAACTTAAATTTAAAGTTTTTTTCCTTTTAATTTTTCAACACATCTAACACCATTTTCTGCATATTCTTCACGAGTAACCCAGATTGGTCGATCTTTAATTAAACCTGCAAGGACTGCTCCTCCTAAAAAGACCATATGTTTACGTCTTGGTGGATCTTCGATATGAAGTTTGAATTTCTTTAATCCTTCTTTCTTTCCTTTTAAGACATGTGTGCAATATAATTGTCGAATATCTTTTTCCATTCTTGTTGTTAAACCTGGAAACATAGAAGTACCTCCGGACAATACAATATGTTGATATAACTATTTTTGTAATTTCAAAAGGATAATATTAGGAAATAAATTTGATTAGATTTTATATTTTAATAACACTCTCATAAAAAAAAAAAGATAAAATCAATAAAAAAAAAAAAAAGATATTATTGAAACATAATCTAAAAAATGAATTTTATTAATCCATCTTTTTGGCTTGTTTAAAAAAAAAAAAACCTTAAAACAGTTAAAGACTTGAATTTAATTTTTTTTTTTGTTTTAACTATGAAATAATCTTGTTATTTAAATTTACACTTTTTTAAAATTG
The DNA here is from genome assembly GCA_027625915.1 of Anaeramoeba flamelloides. NCBI lineage: Eukaryota > Anaeramoebidae > Anaeramoeba > Anaeramoeba flamelloides. Next base: position 13,135,823 of record JANTQA010000008.1, on the reverse strand, counting down.
TATTTAATTCATTTTTATAAGCCATATTTTTTTTTATTGAATAGATCTCCTGATTTTTTTATTTATTACACAAAGTTTAAATCTATTTCAAGGTTTTCTTCTATTTTTTAAAACGAATTGAAAATAAGAAAGAATTGTTCAGTATTTATTGTGTTTATTTTATATTTTATATTATTGTAATCATATTTTTACTGAGTTTCTGTTTGACCTAATTTTTCAGTTATTAAATTTGCATTTGTTGATTTATTTTTATAGTAATTTTAAATTATATGAATAATTTGTCAGATCTTTTTTTTGAGTGCATTTATGAAATCTTATTATCTTATTTAAAAGTAATTCAATTGAAAATCTTCATAAATTCTGAGATTTGCGATGAACAATTATTGTGAGATCATGTGAAGAATAAAAATGTAAAAAAAACAAAAAATCTTCAATTGTATTTTTATAAATCGTTCAAAATAAATATTAAATAAAAAAAAAAAAAAAGAAAAAATGTAAAAATAAAATCTTAAAGCTTACTTGAGGACGGATATCAATTGGAGCTTTATTAATAACTTGGAACAATGCTTCTGAAATACCAACGCTTTCAACATCGACCAAATTAGGTTGGAACAAAACTTCTGGTGCTTCAAATCTTTCTGCACCGATTCTAATTGTTCTTCCATCAGGAAGCTTGTAAGGCCTTACAAGGGCTGTTGTCTCAAGTGCAAGTCTTTTTTCAAGATCGAGGTCGTGACAAACATAACAAAGTTTTTCTTTAATTTTCCTTGCTGTATCAAAATCTGCAGTTCTGTTGAAAACATATCCGCGGAGTAATAAAAGTTTGATTAAATATCTGGTAATATCTCGACCAGCGATATCAATTCTTTTGACTAAATGTGGCAAGACAAATGATTCGTAGACTGGCACAATATGGGTTACACCATCACCAGAATCAACAACTACACCAGTCATTAAACCCTGTGCATAAAGAACAAGAATGGCTTGAATGGCAACATATACAGCCTTGAAGTTGTAAGTCTCAAACATCATTTCAACCATCTTTTCTCTGTTTTTGTCTGGATTCATTGGGGCTTCGGTAAGTAAAATTTTACAGTCTGAGGTTTCAATTCCCAACTTTTTGTCAAAGGTATAATCATAAAGATATTTCATGTCTTCCCAATTTCTTACAATACCTTTTGTTTTTGATTTTTTTTATCAAAAAAAAATAAAAAAATTAAAAGTGAAATAAATTAAACAAAAAAAAATATAAAAAAGAGTTTTTAGTTTCAAAAGAAAAAACAAGAAAAAAGAAAAAAAATAAAATAAAAAAAAAAAAAAAAAGAAAAGGAGAAAAAAAGATGATTAAAGGCGTTTCTGAAACTTTTTTTTGATCGAAGAATATATTTTTTAAATTTATGGTGCGAGTACCTTAATCATCAATTCCAAAAATAAACAAATAATTTTTTATTTTTTTTGTTTGTTCTGGGTATGAAAAAAAGAAGAAAGAAAGAAAAAAAAATCAAACCATTTTCGAGAGGGTGACTAATTTGAAGCATATTTCTTACTTGCTCTGCTTCTTCCCCGATCATAATGTCTTTAATTTTGACATTGGTGACATTTTCTTCGTATCTAAGAACTGGTCTTCCAACAATTGATGGGAAAACTGCTGCTGGGAAATTTGAATTTGCATAACCTACTTTGACAAACCCAGTTCCATTATCTTTTGTTTATTTGGTTTGTATTAATTTGGTTGTTTGTGTTGTTGTTTTTTTTGTAAGATTATTTGGTTTGTTTGTTTATTTATTTTCGTGGAATAAATTTTTGTTGATTTTTTTGTTAAAAAATCAGTAAAAGTTTTTTTATTTTTTAAAAAATAAAGTAAAAAGAAAAAGACAAAAAAAAATTTAAAAAAAAAAGATGGGTTGAAGCATTAACTTACCACAAACAATTATAGACTTATCTACGTTACTCATTTACTTCTTTAATTTATTGTAAATAATCCTTTACAAATAACAAAAAGAAAAAAAATGAAAGTAAAAAGAATTTCTTTTTTCCACGACTTTTATTTCAATTGAGAATGTAAAGGTTCTGAGTGGAATATTTATATTTTATAGAAGTGTGTTTTTCACATAGATGGGTTTGAGAAAAGATTAAGTTTTTGAAATGTATTGATGGGTTTTAAAAATCCAAATCCTCTAATTTTCTCTTTAGAAAAAAAAAAATCTATTTTCTCAAAAAAATTGGCAAGAGTATAAAACCAAATTAACAGTTTAAAACAAAATGTATTTGAACTTTGAATTTTTTCATGATTTGAATTTTAAGGGGCTAGGGTATATTTTCCCATTTTTCAACATTTTAAATTTTGAAATCATTGCTGGAGTAATTTTACTTTGTGAGTTTTGAAATATTTAAATTTGAAAATCAAAATACCCATAAATTCATCGGTTTATGATATGAACCAAAGTAAACCCGAGTTGAGTCTTTCAATTTTCCATTTTTTAGGACATTTTTTTTTGATTAAATTTTAGGTTTATAACATTTTTTTTAAATCTAGAAATATGTTAAAAGAAATGCTCTGAATTAATCTGAGGCTAAATTATAAAATATGCCTGAAAAGGTGGGTGTCTTTTTTTAAAAAAACATTTTCTTTTTGACGATCAAACAAGAAAGATCACTTTTTGAAATTACTTATTTTAAATTAATAATGTAAAATTTTGTTAATTATAGTATATTTGTGAAGATTTCCAAAATTTGTATTTTCTTAAATTATTTGAGAAAGAATAATTTATTCATTTGTGATTTCTCACCCAATGACGATTTTTTAAATTACTAACAAAAAATTTTTTCAAATTTGTTTTCAAAATTCATTTTTTTTAAAATATTTTTATCAATAAAAGCAAAAACAAAGAATATTGCCCACAGGTTAAAGTAAAAAATTTAAATTATCATAATCTAAAAAAAACAGTTACAAAATATTTGACTCAAAGAAAATGAAAATATTGATAAAAAAAATATTCAAGTAGAATTGAGAATTATTTTTATGTTTTTCTATTAAATCGAAAACAATAAATTCTTAGTAAATCAAACAAATGCTTGAATAAATTTATTTCTGAATAGGATTTTTTTTAAATATCTTATTTCTTAACCAAATGTGAATTATAACAATAAAATTAAAATAGGGAATTAAAATTAAATTTGAGAATTCTTTCGAAATAGAAACTGATATCTTGTCAGAAATTTTTCAAATTAATTTTTTTCCAATCAAGCATAAAAAATAAAACCAAACGAAAAATAAGTAACTGAATCAAATATTAAAGAAAAAACCAGTGAATAAAGTTTTTTTTATTTTGTTTTAATTGATCTTTCAAGTATTTCCATTCTCATTATTTAATTAATTTTTTAAAAACATAATACTAGAAGAACATATTCTCTATTGTATTAAAATATTGATGTGTTTGGTTAAAGAAATGATTTGGGTAATCCAATTTAGTATAAATAGATACACTGGAAATAGGTAAAATGTATCTACTCCCTTAATTAATGATATTGTTAATAAAAGTAAAATCACATTTGAATTTTATAATCAAACTGGTAATTACCCATTTCAACAATAAACCTGAATATAAGATAGATATATTTTCTTACAATGGAGTTGTGACATTCACCATTTTAAATAACCATAAAGGATAAAGAATAATTTGACTTCTTATTGATGATCGATCAAATAAAAACCTCTAAGCTCTAATTGTGTTTTCATTCCAATTCAAAGATGCTCAAAGAAGAAAAAGAACAAGAAGACGACAATTGTATAAAAAATTATAATAAATGGTGATCATCTGTCAAGGATGTTGTGAAATCTTTTGAAGAGCTATCCAACCCCTTTTAGCATTCTGGAAACATTGGAAATGTTTTAACTCAAGAACACATTCTTTAAAGAACAGTTAAAGGGTTGGTTGTTTTAGAAGCAAATTATTCAAGGCAATTTCCAACACCTTGATTAACTGAAAAAAATTTTATTTCTTTTTAGTTCTTATTGTTGTTGATCTATAGGATCGATAGGTTTGACAACCAAACCATATGAAAACACAATAAAACTCTTTGATCTGATCCTTGATTGGATCAAGTATCTTTTTTGTTGTTTTTTCAAAGAATAACTTTTTTTCACCTAATCTATTTTTTGATCAAAAAAAATTTTTTTGTTTTAATATTTCTTAATTAACCCAAAAACTCATTCAACTATTATATCGCGATTACTTTTTAATCGCAGTATTTTGGCATTCATCACGATTTTATAATAATTATCACGATTTTATGGAATATCGCGATTTGTTATCTTATCGCGATAATATTTGAATATAGCGATTTTCTAGATATATCGCGATTTGCGTAACTTTATCATGATTTTTGTAACTTTATAGTGAATTAAGCATGTTATCATCAAAATTTCTAATAAAAGAAACACTTCTTTAATTCTGAAACATTGTTTAAACCAGTTTTAAAAGCAATTTTAAATAATAGCAATTTAAAAAAATGAAAAAGTATATATAAATTTTATATTTATAACTATGGTTTTTTAAAGCGCCAAATTCAGGTAAATATATGAATAATTCATTTATTAGAAACTATTTTACTAAACAAAGATTAAAGAATAATAACGTGTAAATGATAGGTTATTCGATAATTCTTTATCTATAAATATTTTCCAATCAAATCAAATCCAATTCACAAATAATTACTTTATCGAAATTAAATATATTTTATTTTTTTGTTAAATTTTAAATTATTATTTCAAATAAATATAAATAATTACTTAGAAAAAGATGAGAATATATAACTTATTTTGAAATGAATTTAATTATTGGTAAATATAATTGTTGTTAACTTTTTTCAATGTAAGTTCAGTATTAAAAAATCTGTAAGGTTCATTTCAAAAATTATGATTCACTTTTTTTTTAGTTTTTGATTTTATTTTTTGTTATTTTTTAAGAAACCAGGTTTTTATTTATTTAGAATGATTTAAAAGTGAAACAAAAACCAGATTTAATTATTTGTTCTTCTTGGCTATTATTTATAAGGGTAGATATATAACAATTTATGATTTAAGATGTATTAAAAATTTTGAAATAGAGTTTATATCTTGTATCAAAAATAAAATATAACTCAGAATTTATGCTATTTTTATTAAATGATAATAAAATTTGTGATTCTTTTCTAAAATGTCTACACAAAGTATAAAATTCAGGGAAGTGTCCTAGAGTCTAGTTAATTTTTATTTTTTCTTTATTTTTCTATTTATTATTAAAAAATATCAATTTTTGGAATAAAAAAAACCAAAAAAACCTAAATATACAAAAGCAAAGTAATTTTCTCTACTTGAAAATAAACCAATAAATAGCTTCAAATATTTTCTTTTAAAAAAATTCTTTTCCAATATTTTTACGTAATTGAAATCCAGAGAATCTATATTAAACAAAGTGTATCTTAAAAAGTTTTCTCAACTAGTTCATTTTTTATCAACTTGAAATAAATATCTGAGGAATGGAATGTTTTATTATTATAGTTCTCCAATATAATTTAAAAATTTCATACAATGAAAGTGATATAATTTTTTTTCTTTAAAAAAAGACTAATTGTATTTTAATACATTTAACTTTGTATTTCTAAAGCTACAAATTTCTGGAAAAAAAATTGGTTAAATGATCAAATGTTAAAAATATTGAAAACCTTTTGAATTAAAAACCAGTGAATTCTATTTTTTGGATCATTTAAAATATTAAATAAAAATTCGAAATTCTATTTATATTTTACAGATAAATATATCATTAAACAACTAATCATTAACCGTTTTTCTTGATATATTGATTAAATATACTAAATCTATTAATTATAACCCGTTAGTAAACGTAGGTATCAAAAAAAATTATAAAATCTTCAAAAATAATCGAAAAAATGGAATATAGAAAATCTATTTTATTATTGATTTTACCTATAGATAATTAATAATTTTTTTTTAGAAAACACATGTGTTGATAATTACCTCCCTTTAAAATTTCTGGTATAAAACCTTTATTTTCTTTCATTCTTTTCTTAAATAATTTTTTTAAAATTTTGTCATTCAATTGGGAAACTTGAGGAATTTTTTTTAAAAAAAAATAGTATATGCTTAAATTAACTGCAAATTTAAAAAAAATCAAAATACCTTTCTTCAAATTAACTACTCTTCAAATATTTTAAATTGATAAAAATCTTTTTTTGATTTTAAATTTTAATTTCAAAATTAGATTTTTAATTTTCATCATTTTTTCGAGTAATTTTGAAAATTTTATAATTTTTTAAGATATGTGTATTTACTAACGGGTTAAAATTAATAGATTTAGTATATTTAATCAATATATCAAGAAAAACGGTTAATGATTAGTTGTTTAATGATATATTTATCTGTAAAATATAAATAGAATTTCGAATTTTTATTTAATATTTTAATTGATCCAAAAAATAGAATTCACTGGTTTTTAATTCAAAAGGTTTTCAATATTTTTAAAATTTGACGATTTAACCAATTTTTTTTCCAGAAATTGGTACGTTTCGGATATACAAACTTAAATCTATGAAAATAAAATTAGTATTTCTTAAAGAAAAAAATTTATATCACTTTCATTTTTTTTATTTTTTATTTTTTATTTTATTTAGCTTTCCCAAGAAAGAATATTTACCTTTTAATTTTTTTTAATTTTTTTGATTTTTTTTTTATTTTTATATTTTGATCAATGTCAACCAAAACTTCAAAAGTAATGTCTCTTAAAGTTCATTTTGAAAACGAAATTCGAAGATGGTCAATGCCACTTAATAGTTCCTATAATGAACTTTGTGAGATACTGAACAAATTATTCGAAATTGATGTTCGTGATCGAACACAATATTCCTTAAAATACAAAGATGATGAAGATGAATTTGTTGTATTTACAACTGATCTGGAACTTTGTGAGGCTATGAGATTTGCCACCACAACTGATAGACCACTTTTAAGACTTTTTATCGTTAAAGGTATTATTTTTATTTTACCAAAAAAAAACAATCCAAACAAAAAATAAAACAAAAAATACTCAATAATTTTTTCTTTGTTTCTTGATGTTTTTATTGAAACCATAGTTACCAAAACAAAAACAAAGAAAACAATAAGAACAATACCTAAAAGAAACCAACAAATGAATTCATGTTTCCAAAGAAGAAGAGGAAAGTGTTGTCATCCTTTTAATTTCATGAAAATGAATCCAATGTTTATGCTCCCACCCAAATTAAAAAACAGCTTTAAGGATCTGAAAGCAATCGACAAAAGGATCGAAAAGTTAATTCAAAACAAGAAAGTTGTTGGTTGTTTCAAAGAGTCACTCCCACGTTTAGGGGAAATTTTAGAAAGCTTGATCGACAATGGTGCAATTGAGATTGAGACCGTTCTTGTTCAAATCCAATCTCTCCTTGAAGAAAGTAAGCTCCCAAAAGAAATCCAAACTGAGATCACCAATCTTTCGACGCTTTTAATTAACAAAATTGTCCAAATGAAAGAGATCATTACTGATCTTCCTATTGCCCAAATGTTCAAGAGCTTTTTTGGTACAGGAAAAGGCAAATCTCAATTACCATTCCCGTTCCCATTCCCATTCCCATTCCCAATGGAGGGTATGTTTGGAACAATGATGAAAGGAATGTTCCCCAACCCACAGAAGAATTGTTTTTTCAGAACCAAATTAGGTAAAAATGGTGGTTTTACATTTCATAAACACTTTGAAAAGGAAAAAGAGAATAAAAAGGAAAAGGAAAATCAAATTGAAAAAGAAACAGAAATCGAAAAAGAAAACGAAATTGAAAAAGAAAAGGAAAAGGAAAAGGAAATTGAAATACAAATAGATCAGGAAAATGAAAATGAAAATGAAAATGAAATGGAAAATGAAAAAAAAAATGACATCCAAATAGAACAAGAAGAAAAAGATGAAAACAAAGAAAGCAATGAAATTAATTTCACTCCACTTGAAGAAATTGAAGAATTCTTTGAAGTAAAAGAAAATGAAGTGAAAGAAACAAAAGAAAATGTTTTACAAAAAGAAATTGAATATGCAAATGAAATGGAACAACTTATCGGAATTGGGCTTGTTGATCTTGAACTTAATACTAAATTATTAAAAAAGTTCAAAGGCAATGTAAGAAGAGTTGCAAATGCAATTTTAAATGGACGATATTAAGCATTTTTTCCCATACCGAAGAGATTATTTGTCCATTTTTTCTTTTATTTTTCTCATTTTTTTATAGTAATATTGAATTTATTGGGAAACATTTTTATTATATTCAATTTTTTTATATTTTTTTTGATTGATCTTGAAGATTGGAATTATTCCTTAATTTCTGAAAAAAAAAAAATAAAAACAAAATTTTTTTTTCATACTTTTTTTTATCTTGATTATACTTTTTATTCTTTAATTTTACTTTGATCTGTTTTTATAAAGTAAACCAAAATAAATAAAACTGTTTTCGGTGTTAAAGACAAGAATTGAACTCTTCAAACACAACACAACAACAAAAAGGCAAACCCAAAGAAAAATAAAAAAGGATTAAAAAAATCCGATTAGTTTTCTTAATTATTTTGGTTTTTCAAATAGAAAGAAAACATATTTTTTTAAATTCAAATTAAATTCAAATCAATCAATCAATTTTTCTAAATGAATCTCTAAAAATGAATTTTAATTTCCTATTTTCATTTAATTCATCTAATTTCGATTTGGTCGAAGAAATTTAAGGAGATTTTTTTGTATTCTTCTTCAAAAATAACAATATAATTTGTTTCTAAAAACAATTCAAATAAAAGTTTTCCACTTCATTCAGAATTACAAATAAAATGAAGTGTCAGAAGAGGAAATTATATCAAATATTACAGCTAAGATCAAAAAAAAAATGTGTTTTTTTTTGTATTTTTTTAATTTTTTGATTTAGATTTTTTCATTTGTTAGGTAAATATATTACACAAAGACATATTATACCTTATGTATTTATTAAAATATTAATGTTTTGGTTCAAAAAAATATTTTAATAGTTTGATTTTTAATAAACCAAGGCACTTTACAAGTAGTTAATAAGTACTAACCCTCTTAATTGAAATAGAAAAGCACTTAATCTATAAAAAGGGATTTTTCAAATGGTTAAATCCCTAACTTCCAATTCAAATAGTAAATAAACATTGTCATTAGAAAAATTGTAAACTTCATTTATTTTGATTGGAGATAGTTGAAATAAAATGGAGAATCGATATAAAAAAATGGAGAATAAAAAAACAATCACCAATTAGGAAAATAAGTAGAATAGGAAAAAAAGTTAAACACCATTTTTAATTTAAAAACTTGCTGAAACATGAAAAGTAAAAGAAAGTCAAATTAATAAAAGAAAAAAAATGTAAAGACAAAACAGTAGATCCAACACAATTGTAACTGTAGTTTTTATAATACTATCTTGGTGTGTGGCTTTTCTTTGACTGATCAATCATTAAAAATTTTTGTTGAAAAAATTGACTATTTTTGAGATCTCCAAGACTAACTCTTCTGATTTTGATAATCAAGCAAGATGATTTAAATTGTATTTGTTGGTTTAATTGATAATAATGTAATGGGTTGTTTTTGGTGTTCAATTATTTCTTCTTTAAATTAATTTTAGTTAATATATACATTAATTTTTCCGAATTAAAAATCGTGTTAGACTTTTTTCAAAAATTCCTTAAGGGATTAGTAACCCTAATTTATTTTTTTTCCTAAAAAGGTAATAGGGGAATTATTTACACAAGAGTATAATTAAACCTGATAATGCAACTTCATTTATCAACTTTAGAGAGATGAGTTATCACTGTTGTGGAAAAAAAGTGAAACTGGAAAAAAAGTGAAACACGATTTTTAATTGGGAACATTACTGAAAATGAAAAGTAAAATCAATAAAAAGAAGTAACCAATTAACTTCAAATAATAACCCATTATATTATTTTCAATCAACCCAGCAAATACAATTTAAATCTACTTGATTTATCGAAATTATTGGTGTGATTTTGGAGATCTCAAAAATAGTCAATTTTTTGAACAAATTTTTAATAATTGATCAATCAAAGAAAAACCCATACTAAAAGATAGTATTAAAAAAACTGTTATTGTGGCGAATACTTCATTTTGTCTTTATTTATTTATTTATTCTTTTTTTCATTGATCTTACTTTGAATTTTCAGTAAGGTTCCCAATTAAAAACCGTGTTTCACTTTTTTTCCAGTTTCACTTTTTTTCCACAACAGTCATTTTGAAACGAGTTCATTTTTTCCAATTAAATTTTCAGTAAATAAGAACTCTGATCCTTTTTTTTTGGATTTTTTGGTTCAAATTAGAATAAGTAAAATTTGCAAAAATTATTATTTTGAAATCTCCACTTTTAGTAATTTCTTAGAGTCTGTATGAACAAATAAACTTGAAATTTTGATCTTATTTTAAAAATACAATAAAAATAAATTAAATATCGAATCCTTGAAGATCCAAAAAAATTGATCATCTATTTTATTAACAAATATTTTTTTAAATTTCTTGAGATTTTGGCAATATTCTTTTTCAAACACTCAGAGTTAAAACAAGGAATTATTATTTATTTAAATCAGTTTTTTTGATAATGTCTATTATTTTTTTTTCTTTAGAATGATTTATTTGAATTAGTTTTATTTGTTTAAAAATCTTTAAAAAATTGAGAAATAATTGTAAATTCTATTGATATGTTTAATCTTTGTGTTGCTAATAATGCACTGAAAAAATTAAGATTGAGTTAATAATTATTGATTATAAATAATCAAATTAAAAAGTATTTTTTTAGATTATACTTTGAACTTGCAGGGTTTTAAAAAAGTATTTTGTGAGAGTTTTTAATTTGAATGTTTGTTTTTTTTTCTCCGATTTTATTATTCAACTTAAAAGAAAAAATTGTTTTGAACTATTCTTTGAATCCAGAAATTATATTTTTTTTCAAGTTTAAAATAATTATTGTAATTTGTTTGAAATTAAGTAGATTTTTTATACTTGGTTATTCCAGACGAAGTGGGTTTATTTTTAAAGTGTTTTTTGGTACACTTCCTTTACAGAAATTAAGATTTCAATCTTCTTTCAAAGAAAAAATAATTTGTTTTGAAATAATTTGGAAAGATGTTTTATTTTGAACTTGTTCAAAAATGGATAAAAATGGATCATTCTTTAAAAAACAATAATTTATTTCTGAAAATTGCATTAAAAGTGAGTTTGATTTTTGTAGTAATCAGATTTTTACTTTGTTTTTCAATTTCAAGATGCGGTATAATTTTTTTTTTGAATTTTACTATTGGATTTATTAGAAAATTTTTTTTAGTTTACTAGTCACTTAAAAAATGTGAGTTTTTTTCGCTGTACAAATACTCAAGTATTTTTAAAAATGAACTTTTATTATTTTTTGAGTGATTAGATAATAACAACAAAGGTGTGATTAAAAATATTTTCATATTAAATTAAAAGGAGACTAATTCAAAGTGTACTTTTCAAATAAAATCTTTATATTGATATTTGTTTGGGTAGAATTAGAAAAACAAATCAAATCAAAAAAAAAATTATTTTGAAAAAAAACAAAAAAAAACAAAAAAGCAAAAAAAGAAAAAAAAAAAAAAAAGAAATTTTTGTGTAAGATTAAAAATGACAAACATAAAGACCCTTGTCATTTTACAATTTTATTATTTTCGATCTATAAATTTTTTGTCTGTTTATTTTTTATTAGTTAATTATGTTTATTTTTGTGGTGAAAAAATAAATTGGTTCCAATTAAAAGCAAAAATTAGGATTGAAGATTTCATTTAAAATCTTAATTTTGTGAAAAGCCATTTATTTTTACCATTTAAGTATCTATTAAAAAAATAAAAAAAAAAAAGAAACAAAAAATAATTAATAAAAAAGAAACAAAAGTTTGAGTTGAAAAAAATTTAAAGGGTTTTTGGTGTAAGTTTTTAACAAAAAAGATAAAAGATAAAAGATAAAAGATAAAAGATAAAAGGTAAAAGGTAAAATGTAAAAGGTAAAAGAAAACAAAAAGAAAAATAAAAAGATAAAGAAAAAAGATCTTGTTTACTTTTTTGTTAAGGCCTTTTTTAATTCTTTTTTCATTTCGCTTCTTGTTGAGACATCACCAAAGAGTTTAAGGTTAGCTTTTTTTTTAGATACATTGAGGCTAATGTTATATCTTGTTGGCATTAAATGAGCTTGGTTAACAACTTTAACAAAAGGTTTGACAGATGATCTTCTTGCTTTTTGTCTTTTTTTCATTTGTCGATTGATCTTTTTTGGATAATGATCAATTCCGACAACAAGACAATGTGGGAAGTTGTATCCTTTTGGGTTGGCTTCGTCCCAGTTTTGGATAACAACAGCTTTTCTTCCTGCAAATCTTCCTCTAAGAAGGATAACAGCTTTTTTTTCTTTATAGATGTTCATTACAAATAATCTAATTACTTTTTTAGAATTTTCAAAAAAATGATTCTTGATAATATTGGGTTTAGTACTAAAAGAAATATTCAGTCTTATTCTTTAAATACAAACATCACATATCCTCATCTCTTATATTTCAAAGAAGTTTCCCTCACAATTTCAAATCTCTCAAATTATTAATTTATTATTTTTTTACATTCTCAATTATTTCTTTTATTTTTTAAAATGGGTCGAAGAACAAAAAAAGTCGGTATTACTGGAAAATATGGTCCTCGTTATGGTGCCTCCTTGTAAGATTTTGTTATTTTAATTTTTTTGTATTGTATAAAAAAAAAGAAAAAGAATCAACTTGCTCTTAAATAACAACAAACAAATCTTTTTTTTTCAATTTGTTTTATTTTATGGTTCTAAATCCTTTTAAATAATCCCAAAAAAGACGTAAACAAATCAGAAAAATTGAAGTTGCTCAACATTCAAGATTTACGTGTCCATTTTGTGGAAAGGTAATTTTTCTTTTTTTTTTTTTCTTTGTTGCTTTTCTTTCTTTTTTTTTTTTTTATTTTTTTTTTATTGATTTTATCCTTTGCAATTCCAATTTTGACTTTTCTTAAAATGTGCATATTATGCAACTTTAAATGAACTTCCTTTAAATCTTTAAAACACGAAAAGGATGCAGTAAAAAGAACTTCATGGGGAATTTGGCATTGTACCAAATGTAAACATACAATGGCTGGTGGAGCATATACTTTAAGGTAAAATATTTCTGAGTGCTTTTTTCTACCTTGGAATGATCTTGAATTTGGATTTTTCCACAACCTTTGACAAAACACAAATAAAAACATTTTAAAATCTTTATTTATTCCTCTTTTGATTTTTTTCTTTTTTATCTTATTGTTTCTTTAAATAGCACACCTTCCGCTGTAACAGCACGATCAACCATTAGACGTCTTCGAGAAGTTCGTGAAAATTAAATTATTTTTCAAACTTGAGCCATTATCTTCAAATATTTTGTGAGAATTTAGAATTTATTGTTATTTGATATTTTTTTGAACAAAAATATAAAAGATAAAACATTTAGAAATCCAAAAGATTCAAATTACCTTGATCTTGTATTTTGAAAGCATTTCAATTTGTTCTTGGAATTTGATTATCTGTTCAAACTTTTCTAAATGTTCTTTATTGAAACTTTAAATAAATTATTACAAACAAAAATATCATATTTTTTTTATATTCACTGGGTTTTTTTTTTTTTTAAAAAAGTTAGGTTTAAACAAGTCTGAACTTGTGAATTTTATTTTCATAAAAGATAATTTCATTGATAATACTTTTGTAAGCAATGATATTTAAATTGTTTATTTTTATACCATACAATTACTAAACAAAATTCTAAAATTTTGGATAAAGTGAGTATAATTTCAAGAAAAATAATATGACACTATTCATAGAATTTGAAAACAATTTTGATTTCACGACAAAAATTGTACAAGTACTTAAGACTTTTTCGAACTTTCAGCTTGAAAGTATAGAGAATTTTAGGCTTTGATATTCTTTCAAATTTTTTCAAATTTCAAATACTTGATACAAATTTTTATAAGTTCAAAAATTGGTAAAAAATAATAATTTCAAAAAGAATTCATTTGGAATTGTTTGAAATTTTTTGAAAAGTTTACCAAATTAGAAATTTTGATTAATTATCAAAAAGGTGAAATTGTTTTTAAGAAAAGTTAAAACGCAAGAGTTGCTTTAATAGGAAGTTTTTCAAATTCTTAATTATAAAAACTTTTAAATATAAAGTGAAATGGATTTTGATTTTTTTAATCAAGGATTTAAGTACATTTTCCCATTTTGAAATATTTTAATTGTGTTAACATTACTGAAAATTATTTTTTGAGTACCACCAGATATTGAAACTTTGAAACCAAAATACTATCCACTAGTCTATTCGTGAAAAGAACTAAAGTAATTCAGAGTTGAATCTTTCATTTTTCAATTTTTTGAACATTTTTTTTGATTCAATTTTTGGTTTTATTAAATTTTGTTATGGATCTAGAGATGTGTTTTTATAGGAACGATTGAAATTAATCAAACAGTAAACCAAAAAAATATACCCAAAAGGGTGTGCATTTGAAACCAATATTTTCTTTTAGAAGAAAAAACACAAAAGATCACCATTCCAAATAAATTTGTTGAAATCAAGAATGAAAAAAAAAAAAAATCGATAAAAGCCTATTTTCAAAAATTGGTTTTCTTTATCTTCTTATTTTGGATGAATAAAAACTATTTTTTTCCTTGAATTTCCCACCCCATTACTATTTATTATTATTTTAAAAAACCTTTTGTGACAAATTTGCTTTCAAAATTCTTTTTTAAAATATTTTTATCAAACAAAGCCAAATCAAGGAATACTAGTTCAGTAATTAAAAGAGATGGGTTGAATTCTTGGAATCAAAAAACAGTTACAAAAGATTCAAATCAAAATAATTGAAAAATTCAATAACAAATTTTTATCAGATTCAGAATTTTTTTGAGTTCACATTTTAATGGAAAATAAATAATTATAAAATCAAACAAATTTGTCCAATAAACCCTCATTCTCAAAAAGAATTAAAAAAATAACTGATTTTCTGAACTAAAACCAGAATTAAATGACATAAATGAAAATCGGATTTTTGAATTCATTTTGGTAATTCTTTAGAAATAAACAGTAATTTGCTGATCAAAAATTTTCCAAACATGATTTTTTTTATAAAAAATTAAAAATAAAAACAAATAAAAAATAAGTAATTGTGTAAAATTTGATAGATAAGATCAAGTAATAAATGGTTTTTATTTATTTTTTTTTGATCAATTTTTTCATTTTTTTGATTTGCGTTTTTTTGTTGGTATGAAAATATCTTCTACTGGGATATATCCCACTCTAGTATTTATTAAAATATCAATGTATTTAGCTAAAGAAATTATTTGAATAATTCAGTTTCACAGAAATTGTGGCACTCAAAAAATGAAAAATGTACTTACCCCCTTAAAAATAAAAATTTGAAATAATTTTAAAAAATATGTACCTGACAAGCGAAAATATGAAAGCTACAAAAAAATAGAGTTTTTCAATTTTAGAGATAAATAAAAAGTAATATGCATTTATCCAAATTTTAAATATAGTAAATATAATATCTGATTATCATAATGAGATTAATAATAATTCTAATTAAAAAAATCGTTTGGTAAATTCCAATATTCCAATTTTTTTAAAAAAATCAAATTTCAAACAAAGTATTGGTATTTACCAAATGATTTTATATTGGAAATCCATTCAAACTCAAAAATAAAAAGAAAGTTTCTTTTATATGTACCTGATTTTGGATAAATACATCAAATTCTTTTATTTATCTCAAAAATTCCAAAAACTCTATTTTTTACAACATTCAATAGTACACTTGTTATGAAAATATTAACAAGTGAAAATCACACTTTGTCTTTTTTTCCCAATAGATAATAACCAGACGAAGGATCAAAAATTCAGGAATAGAAATAAATCCCAAATTCCATAACCCTCATGTCTTCTTATACAAATAAGAGTTAAAATGGCACAGATTTATCAAATGGAAAATTTTCAGTAATTACAATTATTGTATTTTTTTCTTCCTCAATTGTTTTCAATGTTTTAAAGTATCTAATTTTTTTCATTCCTCTTGTTTTTTTCAGTTAAACAATATACCAAAAAACGAAAAATATTGATTTCTTGATTGAAAAAAAAAGGAAGAATTTTTTTTAAAAAATAATTCAAAGTAATAGGAACATTTGAGATTTTATCCCTTTTTTATGGTTTTAGTATTTACACAATTCTCAAAAAGAAAAAACAAAAATTCAAAAAATTAATTGGCAAAAAATATTTTTTCCAAGTGAATCAGACTTAAAATGGAAGACACCAAACAATGATCTCAAAAAGAAAACTCAATTTTTTAAACATAAAAAAAAAATAGAACAGGTTAAACTCTTTATCTTCATCTTTTATTTTTTTCAAACTTGCTTCCTTTTAAAATTTAAATTATTTTTATTAAATGAAGCAAGCTATTACTGGAATAATTCTTTTTTCATTATTCTTTCAAGGTATGATTTTTTTTTCTTAAAAACAATTGCAAAAAAGTGTCAATCTCATAAGAAAAAGAAAAATCTATCAAAAACAAAATCTATTTCCCTAAAAGGATTATTTGGCTTTGACAACAAATGTAAAACACATATCTACGATCACGTTAACACATTCTATGTTGGAAAAACACCTCAAGAATCAAAAACAAAACCAACCAAGTTGTATTTGAGTCTGATTAATGAAAACATCAATGTTCCAACAAACAAGACACTATTCGAACTCGATCGAAAAGAGGTTTATTTTGGTCAAGAGAATCTAACGAAGCAATTTGAAAAAATAATTTTCTCAAGGCCGACAATGATCATTTGGGGTGATCAGAATTTTAAAAAAAAAACAAAACAACAAAAATTTTATGGATCACTTTTTGATCAATCAAATTTACAAACTACCAACGATATAATAAATTTCAAGATACCCAGTATTACTGTAAGTTATTCTGATTTTCAATTTATCAAAAAAAGAAGAAAAAATATTGAGTTAATGAATAATAATTTATTCAAAGAAAAAGAAAAAGAAAAAGAAAAAGAAAAAGAAAAGGTAAAAGAAAAAGAAAAAGATAAAGAGAAGGAAGAACCTTCATATCTGTATTTAATAATTAGTCAAAATCCAAGAAATAGGAATTGGGTTGGTATGGTTAACACTCTTGCGGGAAGAAAAATAGGAAACCAATTTGACGTCCAAGTACCATTTTATTCCAAAAAGAATCTCAGGTACCTAATTCGAAAATTTACCAATTACGAAAGAATATTTAGAATGAACTCTTTTTGTTCTTTTTATTCGGATTGCAAACAATCACCAAGTCGTGATCAGTATACGTCCAACTTTGATAATACAGCCAAAAAACAGAACAAAAATAAAAATTTCCAAAATCCCATAATTGAATCCCCAAAGGATCAGTTGTATATTCAAAAAATGGAATTGATAGAGAACAAAGATCATCTTTTAATTTTCAGTAACAATAATTATAAAACCAAAAATTTTCAAATTGACAAGAAATTAGTATCTAAATCTCCTATTGATTACAAAAAAATTCTGTTTATCTTTGGTATAACAAATGCTTTCTTAATTCTATTAATATATTTTATTTTCCAAAACAAGAAAAATAGAAATTATAATTTGGAACTAATTGAAAAATATTTAACTTTGAACAAAAACAGAATCTTACAAAGAGAAAAAAATATAAAGAGTTTTGAAATTGTTGATGTGAAACAAACAACTCAAAAGGATCAAAATTCCCTTAAAGATCAAAATTCCTTTGAAGATCAAAATAATATTCAAGAATTAATTGAACTAAAAATCACCTGTATCAAACCTAATAGCATAACTGTTCAATGGAAATTGTTACAACCAATACATATTACTAATAGTTTCCAAATTATTATGACTAACATTTCCATTGATTTCGATTATGCAAAAATATATACAAAAAATAAAACAATTCAAATAAATTCTTTGAAGGCAAATAATTTATATTCAATAAAGATTGTAAATCACATTAATGATCAATTCGATATTAAATCAAAGGAATTACAATTTCAAACATTGTCAATTCCCAAAGAAACAATCAGCCAAGTTCAAATTGTTGAAATCACTAGTTCTATGGCTCGGATTAAATGGGAACCACCAACTGATGATAATTTAGTTGATCATTATGAAACCTTAATATTTAATGATCAAAACAAGGCAAAAAACACTAATGATGATAAACTAACTGGAAATTACAAGGTAAATGGCGATGACAACGAGAAAGATAATCAGAATCATTTATCAGAAAATCAAAAACAAAATCAAATTAGTGAAGAGAAGAAACCAATTAAAATTGTCAATTCAATAATAAAAAGATGCAAAATAACCGATTTAAAACCAGAATCACCTTATTTTTTCCAAATTAAATCCATTAATAAAAATGGAACACAATTTTTTTCCAGAATTAACCATTTCCAAACCAAAAAAATTGATCTCAGTATTTTCAATCGACCAGATAAGATTACAAAAATAAATGATGTCGAAATTAAGGAAGATCAAAGTTCAATTTGGACCAAGACATTAAAATTTGGAGAAAAAATTTTAATTTATGAGTTAAAGATTCAAAAAAGTCATAATAAAAGTAACAATGAAGAAAAAATTTACCCATCAATATTGACAAAATTTAAAATACCAGCAATTTCGTTAGATCAACAATATGATTTTAATATTGATGCAATTGTTAAAAAAACAGTTTTTATGAATAAAAGGATGAGTAATTATGGGAATGTTTTTAATAATCGAAAAAAAAAAAAATCTGAATTATTCCAAATACAAGAAATGGAAATTTTGACTTCTTCAGCTTGTATAGAATGGGGAACCCCCAATGATAAAGGATATAAAATTGATTTTTATGAAATATATTTATATTTATTTGATAATTCTTCAAAAAAAACAAATTATCTTAAAAATAAAAAATTAAATCACCAAATATTAAAACATTTCAATTTCAAAATCCAAAAACCAAAAATAATCAAAACTTATCTTCCAACCTGTAAAATAACAAAATTAAAACCTTATAAAATATATTATTTTAAAATCCGTGCACATAATCGTTATGGGTATTCAGATTTTTCAGAATTGAGAAGTTTTGAGACTTTTAAAAAAATCTATTATCAAAAGCAAAGAATTAAACAAATATTTCTAATCACAACCACACAATTAAAAATAGAATGCACAAAATTTAAAAGCTTTTCTTCACCGTTTGATTATCTTGAAATGTCTATCTGCCCAAATTATGAAGTCGAAAACGAAGTACCCTGCAAAATTATCCGTTCTTCCAATTTTTATTTCCAGATACCTTATTTACAATTAGAAGAAAATTATATTTTTTCAATAAAAAAGCGTTCCATAAATAAGAATATATTTATGACAGAATCATATTTAAATCCAAACATTTCTGCCAGAATTATTAATTCAATTAAGATTATAAAAGTAACAAGCAATTCGGTTAATATTCGTTGGGACAAATCATATGAAAATGATTTAATGATTGATTTTTATGTGATTCAATTACAATTCATGAATAGCCAAACTGGAAACAATGGGCATAGCAAAGAATTAAAAACATTAAATCAGGAAGCTAATAAATCAGATATTTTTATTTCATTTTCAACTCGTACAAAAATTTCAAATCTAAAACAAGATCAAACATATTCTATCAGAATTAGAACACACATTAAAACCGGATTTACCAATTATTCTGAAAGTAAATATTTTAAAACGAAAAGACCAATACCAACACCAATACAACAAATAAAAGCTATACCCCTGTTATCAAACCAAAATTTAATTAAATGGACAAAGCCAAACGATAATGGATATAAAATTGATTTCTATGAAGTTATTATTTTCTCAAATGTGGATAATAAAGTTGATAAACCAGATAATTTTACATATTTTAGTAAACATCCCAATACATTATTATCAGTAAATAACTTGCAACCAAACCACAGTTATCTCATTAAAATTAGATCACACAACAAGTTTGGGTTTTCTCCATTTTCTAAAACTTTCAATTTTAAAACAAAATCAATTTTAACAAATATTCATTTAAAAAAATAATTATATGTGAATATCTTGAATTAATTTTTTTGAATTATTTTAATGATTAAATATAGATAAAAACAGCTTCAAAGTAAGATAAAATTGATATTTTAATAATTTTCAAAATATTATTCAATTGCTGATTAATTAAACGATTGGTGGCGAAATATTAATTTTAATATTTATCCGTTGTTAAGGATTTCTATTTTTATATAACTTTATTTGGCAATTGTTAATCTTGAACAATTATAATTTTAATTGATAATTATCTATGAAAAATTCTATTTAAAAATTATTCAATCGGTTATAACGTAACACCTACCAATATTAATTATTAGAATTTTAATTATATTGGGATATTGGTATAATCTAAGATAAAATTATTATTTTTTAATTATTAAAAGAAATCAGTATAGAAGTGAGAAAAATTCCTCGGAATATAAAAAAAAATGAAAAAATATTTTAATACCTAAAAATATTTTTATATATATTCTTTCCATGATGAAATTATTGATTAATAGTTTAATGTTTAATATAGTGAGCTGATTTGAAATATTAATTTATTTATTTAGATAATGGAATAAAAGGACAACTCAATGAAAAACAGGAAGTAGAAGTTATATAAAAAAATAATAATAATCGCCATTAAAAGGTTTTCAAATTAAAGATTGTCCAAATGCCAAAAGCAGGACAAAAATAAAGATAAAAGTTCTAAAAAGGGGAATAATATTTGAATCAAAACAACATTGATTTTATAATTTCACTAATTTTATTTGGAATGATATTTATTACTCTTATTAACCCATAACAAATGGGGAATAATAATTTATTTTTTTTTCAGAAACCTTTCCTATTCTACTTATTATTATTTCTATTATTAGTTTTTAATTATCAAAAAGTTTCCTCACATTTTCATCAGGATATCTGGAAATGATCTCTTGAACTTATGTATTATTTAATGATATTTATAATTATCTAAAAAAAAAAAAAAGAAAAAAAAATTTAATGTAATTATTTAGACTTTGAAATTATATTATTTTACTTTCCGATAAAGGATACCCTTTTCTTATTATTAAAATTTTTAATAGAAATATTTTTTTTTCATTAATATTTCTTTTAATTGTTTTAATTACAATATTTGTTTTTTTTTTTTTATCAACTTCTTTTTTTTTGATTTAATTTAAAACGTTTTTGTTATTACTTTAGGTCAAGTTGTTAACTTTGAAAAATATTATGTAAAATAAACCATTTCGAGTCAAAGGGGCCTTGTTGTAGATGGTGAATTACATATAATAAAAAACTTTGAAAGGATATTACAAGAAAAAATTTATTTTTAAAATTTTTAAAAATTTTCTCATTTTTTCACAGTTTTTTTTTTTTTTTTTTTGAAATTTTTTTTTTATCGAACAAAATTAATTTAAGAAATTTTTTTTATTCCAAGAAATATAGTTACTCTTAAAAACAGGTTATTTTAATGTTACTAAAACAGTGAAAATGTCTGTATTGAAATCACATTGATTTCTATTGGGATATTGTTTGGATTTTCAATTGAAGAAAAAAATATAAATATTGTTTTATTTCTCAATAGAGCCCTAGGGATTTTAATTTTTCAGTTGTAAGAAAATCTATTGATTTTTTAGTTTTATTTTATACAGATACCAATTATTCTTTGTTGTCTATTATTTTACTTATTTCTTATTTATTGTTCAAAGATCAATTATAAAAAGCAATATTATTTTTGAAAAAAATTAGGGAATACTTTGAACGAAAAAAAGTTTCACAAAAACTTTTTTATAAACTTGAATAAAGTGAATTATTTTTATTAACAATCTTTTTTAAAAAATACTTCTTACGTAATTTAGCAATTTGATTTGTGATATTTATCTTATTCAGATTTTAATATCTAATTCTACATATTTTTGATAATTATATATATATATTTATACTTTAACAAATTTATAATTTTTCTTTCCTTTTTTGCATTGTTTTTGAAAATAATGATCACATGAGAAAATTATCTTATATTTTGAAAAAAATTTAAAAATTTTCAATTTCGCCATTAATTAAAAACATTTTAAACAATCTAAACTTCATTAATCTATTAAAAAAAAAAAAACTAAAGTGGTTTGTAATAAATTCTTTCATGAAATGAATTATGAATTTTTTGGAAACAAATTTTTTTAAAAAAATATTAATTTATTAAAGCCGCTAAAAATGAAAATAATTTTAAATAATAAAAATTCTACTAATAAAATATTTTCAGTAATATTAATGTAAAATTCAATTGAACCTAGTAAGAATATTTTGGATTATATAAAAAATTCGGTACTTTACAAATTTGAAAGATTGTAAAAATTGTTATATTGGATCCAATTGAAACTATTCAAAAAAAATCAAAAAAATAAAAAAATAGTTCCATACAAGGATTTAAAAAAATTGAGAATTTGGAATATATTATTGATGATGATATTAAAATTGGTTTAATCCCAATTGAAAACCAAAATTATAAAAATATCCTACTTAATTAAAAATATATCTAAGTACCCGTTAGTTAAACCATATTAAGATAATATTGAAT
This sequence comes from Anaeramoeba flamelloides, assembly GCA_027625915.1. NCBI lineage: Eukaryota > Anaeramoebidae > Anaeramoeba > Anaeramoeba flamelloides. Next base: position 13,113,040 of record JANTQA010000008.1, on the reverse strand, counting down.
ACACGAAAAACGATGAATTTTATTTATTTCTAAAAAATGAAAAAAAAAAAAAAAATGAAAATTTTCAATTATAGTCCAATTTCAATTAATCAAAGTAAACCAAAATTATTTTTAAAAATGTTATTTAAACTAATTGAACCTTGTTGAGAATTGATTCATAAAATTTCAATTTGGGGTTCGAAAAAAATATGATACTTGAATTGTAGAGGTAATTTTTTAAATATTTATAATTCAATAAAAACAAACAACTAAAATGAAAATAATAAAATTTAGTTTATAATACATTGTAAGTAAAAAATAATTTGAATCAATTAATTGTAAAATAATTAGAAAAATTATAAAAAAAATTCATTTAAAATGAAATTAACAAAAATTTTTTATTAAAATAGTATCAAGGAGAAGTACTTGTATTTCAAGAAGAATGACTTTTCTCATATCATATTTACTCTTATTTCATATTTTTTTTATTAAAAATCATTCCATTAACGAAACATTATCAATTTTTTGCAAATGATTTAATTTTAATTATAAAAGGATTTATAATCGAAATAAATTAAAAATTAAATTCAATATCTGAAATTATTATTTCAATTTGGATTTAAAATAATTAAAGATAATACAATACTTTGACAAGAATTAAAAAACAATAAATAGTATAGGTATCTATATAATAAAAAATTCCACATTTGGTTTATAAATTAAACAAATCGTATGAAATATACAAAAATTGTAAAAATTACTCTATAAAAATTCGTTGAATAATAATTTGAAAATGAGATTCCATAAATCTTTTGTATCAAGTCAATGAACATATGGATTAGAATTTTTTAATTATTATATAAAAACTTTATTAATATGAATTGGGGTGTTTCTTTTTTATTTTCTATATTACATAAATACATGAATTAATCCAAGAATTCTAACATTTTAAAACAGAATTCAAAATAGAAAATTTGATAATTTGGGAAAATAAAAAGAATATTAATTTTACCATTAACGAAGAAATAATTCTTTTAATTTTTTTTTGGAATTTAACAAAATTTTTGAAAAGAAAAAACAATAATATCAACTTGAATTCGAAAAAATAGTTGAACCAAAAAAAGAAATTCATACACACATATATATATAATGAGTTGCTGAATTCAACAATTTGGAAGTGTCTTTTGGTTTTCTTTAGTTTTCTTTTTATTTGGAAAATCAAATGTATTTTCGTTTGGTTTTTTTGAGTTCTCTATTTATTTGGAAAATCGATAGATTATAAAAATAAAATAAAAAACCTGAAAAAAACCTAGAACACTTCACAGAATAAAACAGAAAACCTCAGAAAATCACCTTTATATTTATCAGAATTCACTAGAATTAGCAAAATCTTTTATTTTTCTTTCATTCTTTTGAATTCTGGAAAAACTATATACCCTATGGCACTTGATGGAACTTACGAAATCTCACAAAAAGATTTCACAATAATAAAAAATCAAAATTCTTTATTTAAAACTCAAAAATATTTAAATTATACTGTCAAGCTCAACAATTTTCAAATTCATTACATTGACTAGTTTCTTAAATATATATTATTATGCGATCAATAAAAACCCAAATAAATTTTCCCCATTATATTTACAATATAAACATAAAAGAAATAATAAAAAATATTGATAATTTTTTCTGGGTATGTCCTTCCTATGAAAACAATAGATTAATTTTTCATAATAAATCAAAAGTAAATAAATCTTAATGCATCAATTTTAAATAAATTCAATTATTTTCTGTCATTAAGAATCGCGAAATCTATGATTTTTCGCTTAAATTTTCTTAAAGAGAATTCAAGTCTAAGGGAAACTAGAATATAATTTATACTTCTTTAATAATAATAATAATAAAAAATAAAGTTTTTTATATTTATTTTTTTGAAATTACTTTTTCATTTTTTTCTATTTTTTCATTGTTAATTGTCTTGACTTTTTCTTTTTCAATTTCATTTTCTTTTTTTGTTTCGTTTTCTTTGTTATTTACAATTTTATTTTCATTTTCGACAGTTTTTTTTTTTGTTTTTTCTTCTGTTACCTTTTCATTTTCTTTCCCCTTTTCCTTTTCCCTTTCTATTTCTTTTTCTGTGACTTTTCCCTTTTCTGTGACTTTTTCCTTTTTTTTACATAAGAGATCAATATAAATTGCTATTGCATTTTTTGTACATCTTAATTGATTTTGTAATTTCTTATTTTCTGGTTCAAATACCAATCTTCTCTGGTGTTCTTGTCTAATGTTCTTTAAACATGCACCCAACGCTTCAATATATACCTGCTCGTCTGGATCAAAGGCTAAAGCTGCCACAAAATCACAAGCCGCTATATAATATTCTTTAAGTGCCGACCAAGCACTTCCTCTTTGGGCATACGCCTATTATAACAGTGTAAAAAAATGACAAATAAACAGATAATAAAATCATGAATTAAATTATCATTGATTAATAATTTTTCAAAAAAAATTTAAATAAATTAATATTCGCTTTTAATTTAAAAAGTGATTTATCGTATAATTTTGTATTTGATTCCATAAAAAATTACTCGGCCAAGTAAAACAAACAATAGAGATTTCCATCCAAATGCAACAAATTCGTGGATATCAGTACTCGAGTGATGGAAGACTCATTTTTTCGCTAATGAATACTTTTTCGCGAATAAGTGTTTTTCACGGAAAATCAGCGAGAGCTCTTTTTTTCGTAAATAAAACACAACTAACAATAAGAGGTAATATTGAAGAAATACTAAATAAATATGAAGATCCTTTCGTTTCAGATCACCAATTAAAAAAAAATTTCTTGAAAAATAAAAAGATTTTAAACTATCAATTGTATCTTTATTTAAACAGACTTCATGAAAAATAAAATGGAGGAATAGAAAAATAATTTTTTGACAGAATAATTAAAATTCCAAATTTAGAGATAAACAAATAATTAACAACTAATCGAGAAAAATAGGCTCAAGTATGGAATAGAAGAGTTTTTTTTTTCAAAAAGGGTGTTTTACCTTCAAAAGTTAAATTCTCACCCAAGAAGAAAGAAAAATTTCTATTCTATCAAAGTGGTCGATTAAAAAAAAAAAAACATTCCAATTTTAGAGTTGAAATTTCTCTAAAATGAAAAACTAAGATAAAAAGAAGAAAACAATTTTTTAAAACAATCATTTTTATATTTGTAGTTGTACGATACTGAAATTGAAAAATCTTTAAAAATTGGAATATCTTCCTTGAGTATTGTAGATACTTTTGAAAATGGTTAATTCAATTACAACCAAATCTAGAATCTCAATGAAGGGTTGATAGTAAACAAAGTTTTTTTCCCTTCATATCAACATATAATATGAAGATATATTGGGAAATAATAATTAATCTTCAGTTTTTACTTGGGTTGATGAAAAGGATCGATATATTTATCAACCAAATCAAAACAAAATTCAAATAATTGTTTTGATTTGATCATTGATGTATTTAATTTTGCTTTATTTTTGTTTATTTTTAAAAAAACAATTTGCTTTGAATATCAGTTTGTTGATCAACAAAACTTTATCAACTTATAAATTGCAATTCAATTTTTAAGTTCAATATTTGAACAATTATCACGATTTCTGATGTTTCACGTTTTTTTATTTGTGATCGCGAATTGAAATCGGAATTGTAACTTACTCCATTATTAGAAAAAATAATAATTTTTTTTAGAAAATTAAGCCATGCTATTTTACATTTCACTAAAAGGATTTTTTTTTGCAACAAAGCAAGTTATAAGTAAAATAAATAACATTTAAACAGAGGAATTACATTATCGCTCATTAGACACTTTTAACATGGAAAAATATATTGTTTAGATCCAAAAGATGGCTCACATATTTACCTTTTTTTAATTTCAAAATTGTTTTCAAAAAGCAAGGTAATTTTCAAAAAATGAAAGAGAAAAAGAAAAGAGAATATGAAATGAATCGTTGATTTTAAAAACTACGAAAAAGGAAGAAAAAAAGAGTATGGAAACAAAAATAATAATTTGAAAAGATAAAGGAAAGGAATTAAGTACCGTCATGAATTTATAACAATTATTTGGAATAAATCATAAAAGATAACTGGAAAATTTAAAAGAGCACATTATTCCAAAAAAAACCAATAATTTTTTTAATTTCTGTTTGTAACACAAAGTCAAACCAAAAAGATGTTCACCATTATGAAATAAAATTGAGTCATTAAAAAAAAATGGTTCAATTGTTAAATTTGTTTTCATTTTTGTAATTGTTCAGATCAGTAAAATGATTTTTGAACAATGAACCGTTTTTATTCCATAATAGCTATCAGTTTAAAATTTATTTCACATTTTTTTTGAATCTGTATTATTATTATATTATTAAGAGATTTTTCAAGAAAACAATGATATTAATTGAAATAATAACTAGATGACATTAAAAGTATTTTTTCTAATTTCTCTTGTTTCTTAGAAGATGAAATAGCAAGAAAAAATTTTTCTTAAATTAAAAAATCCAAGTGCTATAACATTTTGGGAAAGAGTTAAGATCTGAAAGCTGTTCCAATTAAATTTAAAAACCTGTTTGATAAATCCTTCGCTGAAAATAATCACATGATTTTTTCAAACTTGTGAATTAATTTACAAATCTTTCAAAGCACATCCAAACACTTTTAAAGGGAAAAGGCGTTGTCAAAGTTAAAAGCTTTGTCAAAGTCATGCGATTTTTTGTAAAGGATATTTGAAAAATAATTTTTTGATGTTTTTTAAAATAAAAAAGATGATGTTTTTTTTTTTTAGATTGATCCAATTAAAACTTTTCCAAAAAATAAAGTTTTAACAAAGTGAGTACTCAGTCTTTCATAAAAAACCATTTTTCTGACTTTTCTATTTGAAATAAAAGGAAATAAATAAACCTATGAAGAAGGAAAAGAGATTAGGGCCGAGGTGAGAAGAAAAGCACTTTTCAAATTTTTGAGTCATCAATTGTTTTAAAACTTTTAGTGTTTTGAAAAGTTTTAATTCTGAAAAAGTAATATCTTTGTTCAAAATATAATAAAAAACTTTAAAGAAAAAAGTTTTAATAAAGCCCTCACTTTTTGAAAATAGCTAAGTGTCTGTGAAAAATAATTTATCACATTTTTTTTTTAAAATGACAAGATGATCTAGGTCTAGATTCTTGTTTAAAAAATTTATTTGATCAAATTAAACTTTAAAGATAACTAGAGAAAATAATCTTCAAGCAAAAACTGATTATTAATACACAAGATCCAAAAAGAAAGTTTAAAACTCTGAAATCAAAATTTAAAAAGTACTTGATTTCACATTTAAAGGTAATCACTAATGCTTTGAAAAGGTAAAAAATAATGTTTAAGGGATCAGTCTTCTACGACAACATGGCAAAAATTTAAAATATATTATTGGTGGTATTCTCTACTTACAAATTTTGTATATGCCAAGTGTCAAAAAATTTTGATCGACTAAGAAAGCCATAATTGAAAATTAGTTTAGTGAGATCAATTTTTTTAATCCATTTTTTTTGAAATTAAAAACTATTAAATTCACAATATTTCTTTTTATCATAACAAGTTTTTACCCCGTTTATTGACATTTTGATCATTATTATACTAAACTCTTTTTCAGTCAAAGGGGCCCAGTTTTATTGAAGAAATAGAACACATTCTATGAGTTTAATTCATTATTCTTCTCAAACTAAATTTTCAATTTTTAGATCAGAATCATTTTTTCTCATTTTGTAAAATTTTTTTTTTCTTTTTTATTTTTTTTTAAAAATTAAATTTGAAATAAAAAAATGTTTGAAAAACCTTATTAACATTAAGAAAAGTTAGGCTTTGTATGTTCTTTTAAAATTCATACATTTACAAGTAAAAAATCTTATTGTCAACAATTTTAATTTCCTAAAGAAATTGAGAATTTTGCATGAGACATTGCAATGAAAGTGTACCAAAAAATTTTTTTTACATTTATTTTTTTTTTGAAATTTATGGTTTGTTCAGGGTTTTCTTTTATGATTATCGACTCTTATATGAAGTTTATTATTTCTTGTATTTTTAAACAATCTAAGTTTGGTTGATTCTTAAAAATAAAGTGACTTTTTCATTTTTGGATGGGCCCCTTTGAGTGAAATGGAGTTTATAACAAGTCTTTGTTACCAGTAATATTAATATAAAGATTTTTATTCAATTTTGAGAGAAAACTTTTGGTTAACCAAAAAAATTGATATATTCAACGAATTAAAAAATAATTGTATTTTTTTCAGAACAATAGTTATAATATGACATCAAAGTTTTGTGGTGATGTAAAAATTTTACTAAGAAATTTTGTTTATGTATTAAGATGAAATTCGATTTTTCAAAATAAAATTTTCTAGAAGATATTTGGAAATTAGTTAATTTTATCCTCAAAATTCAAAATAAATTTTAATCCTGACGAAAATGATTTGAATTGTTATAAGGATTCTTGTGAATAAGACCAAACAATTTGTTAAAAAAATTTTTCAAAATTGAAAATTATTTTTGCAATTTTTATTCATTTTTTGAAAACCAGAAAAGAACTTTTTCAAAACATTAAAGAAAAAAATTTTTTTGTATAATAGATCTCAATTTAATTGAGATACTGTAGTTATACTTGTACCAAATATTCATTTATTGAATCAATTAAACAACGAATAGTTTTAATGGCTAAGATTTGAATTGAAATATTAATCAAAGAAAAAGAAACTAAATAAAAAATTTGCTTTCGAAATCAATACTTTCCAACAAAAAACTAAAAATATAATTCACACTTTTCAAGAAATAAATTAATTCTTAAACAAGGTAATAGGTTACTTTTAATCGTTTTATATTGGAAACATGCAAATTTTGAATTTCAAAAAAGAGACTCAAATCAATAAATTGTTTAAATGAGGTTAACTCATCCATTTCATAAGTCGAAGCACAAATTACAAAATTAAAATTTTTCACAAGATTTTGACAATATTTCATTTTATTATCAAAAATGACTACTCCCTTAACAAAATAACAAAAATATAAATAAAAAACAAAAAAAAGAATTACTATTGCTGTTGGCTGTATACTAATTGAGTTAAAACAATCCATGATCGCGTCGTGGTAATTTTTCATTTCCAATAAAGCAATTGACCTTTTAAAATAAAGGATATGGTATTTAGGATTTTTCCTGATTTTTTTGGTATACTTAATTACATCATTTTTCAGTTTGATATGGAAAGGTACTGAGGATTCCCGATTATTGATGGTGTTGTTGTTATTGTTGTTATTGCTATTTGATTTGGAGTTTGTGTTTTGGCTTTTCTGAGAAAGCTGCTTTTTATTTAAACTTTTTTTCGAGCGATATTTCCTTCTTGAGCGGTGATGAAATCGTAGGCCTATTTCACAAGGCGCGGGTATTAAAAAGGGCATGTCTCGATCACCATAAGCCTGGTGAAGAGCATCCAACACTTTTGAAAATTGATTTTCGGGTATTTTGAAACGATACAAATTTTGGTTCTCGTTTGAAGACAAATTATTATTCTTTTCATCAACAACATTCTTTGTTGCTTCATTATTCATTTGTCGGTTTGTTCTCGAAGACAAAGATCCAATGCCCGAATTTGTTGCGTTGTTTCTTTGCTTTTGATTTGAAGACGATTCTTCGGAAGAAAGCGATCCAATTACACCGCTGCTGCTGTTCCGAGATCGTTGCTGATTGCTGTGGAGGTTGTTCTCTTGGTTTGACTCGTCGAAAGTACCCGAATTTTTTCTGAAAAAGACGAGCTCCATTTCGTTTACAAAACCCTCAGCAAAGGACTTTTCGGATTTAGTCTTTGCGTGTGCCAAAATTTCATTCAGATCTTGCCGTGCCGCTTCAAGTTGGTTCAATTGGCAATATGAAAAGGATCGATAGCAATACGCGGCAATCGAACTTTTGTCTGTTTCTAGAACTTCGGTACAATCGCCTATACACTCCTTATACTTTCTTAAACGAATGTATGCTAAAGCCCTTCTCAACACAAGCGTGATGTATGATCCGCGGTTGTTTTCTTTTTTGGGCTTGAACTCATTAATGATTTGTGTATAATATACAACTTGCTGCTCATCAGACTCATTCTCTATTTTTTTGACTCTACTCCCACTCGTTGGTGGAGTTGGTACTTGATCTTCAGACATTATTTTTGTTGTTATTTTGTGAGAAGGTTTGAAAACAATCTTTTGTTGTTATTGTTTGGAATTAAAAATAAAAAATGAAATATTTTTGATTTTACTCAATTTGATAATTTGAAGAAGTTTCTCAAAAATTAGTCCAATTAATTCATTACTGAGTGAATAAAAACAGTATAAATAAATATATTTTATTGTATCGATTGGATCTTTCTCTGAAGATTAGAATGAAAAGGACTTTCTCCCGGTTTTGATTTAAAGGTTAATCTTTTTACTATATTTAGGAAGAGTTTGTTTTGTAAAATGATAGTTAATTCGATTGAACAATAAATTGTGATGCCTTTTCCTACCAAAAGCCCTGAAAATTTCGACAATACACAGAAAATTCATTTTTAAAAGGAAATAAATATTTGGAATAAGTCTGAAAAGTTTAAACCCCCGTTTTAACATACAAATAAATGTATTACCATGTAACCATTAACCGTTGTCATTGCACCATTGTTAGATATATTTTAATTTTAACATTTTTAACTCTTTGATAAATGTTAAAATTTTAAAATTCACAAATCTGAAAAATTAATCAGAGTTTAAAATGAGAGATATAAAATCAATTTTTTGATATTTAATTTTAAAATCAGAATGATTTGTACTAATTTACAATATTTAATAGAATTTCAATTGGAGAAATGGATTTAATTCTTTTGGATTTATTTTTAAAAAGGAATATTATTTGGTAAATTTATTTTTCATCCCTTTTTCCATCTTTAAAGGTAAAATTTCGAAAAAAATATCAAAAGTAAGAACTAAACAAAAAAACAGCTATTAAATTTCTAAATGTTAAAACAAAACAATTATGATTAAAGATATTTTTGAAACAAATTTATCATTTTTCTCAGGTACAATTATAAAGAATGAATATTTAAATTTCAGTCAGTTTCCTATATTTGGTTCATACTAACCATTTTTTTATATTCCATACTTTTATTTTTTTGTTTTGAATTATTAAAAAAAAATTGTTATAATATTTTGGTTCATTCTTAAAACAATTATTGAATTTTCTCTCAAAAATCCCCTTTTTTCTAACATAATAAATTATAGAAATGTATATTCCCCCTTTATTTTGAATAGATTTAAACATAGAAAAAAATCAATTTTTCATTATTGTAACTTATTTCTGGCATTTTTTTTCTGAGAATATTTTTTTTTACCTTTTGAAATACTATAATATAATTATAGATATTTTGACCAAAACAGTAATTATCAAGATTTCAACAATAAATGTAAAAAATCAAAAAATCAGAATAATCCACTTTATCACTTAAAATCATAAAATTGATATTCCACATTATTGAGATATTCACATTATTATGATTAAATGAAAAATTATTTTTTTTAAAAACAGATAAAGAAAATTTCTTGACTTTTAAAAAATCTTGAAAATTTTACAATACTTTTCCACTTTAAAAAGGTTAGAAAATGTTTACAAGCGTTGTGAATTACCCTAAAGTATTTGCAAGATTTGAAAGACAGTAATCTTTTTTAAACTGAATGAGTTTTTTTAGAGAAAAATAATATTTTTTATATATTTTTCATTTTTTTTAAAATATAAAATCTCAAACCCTTTTTATGATCAAACTAATAATTATCCGATTTCAACAATACACATGAATATAAAATAGATGTGTTTTTTTTTTACATGAAGTTATATTCTCTTCACAATTTTAAATAACCCAAAAAAATAAAGAGTAATTTTCCTTCTTATTGGTGATCGATCAAATAAAAACCTTCAAAACTCTAGTTGTTTTTTCTATCAAATACAAAGATTTTCAACAGGATAACATTAAAAAAAAGAATTGTTAAACAATCTAAATAATTGGCGATGATTTGGCTAGCTTGTTGAGAAATCTTTTATAAGTTATCTAACACATATCAGCTTTCATAGAATTACGAAAATGTTTTCAGACGAGAACATATATTGTTAAAGAAGATGTGTAGGATGATTATTTTTAAAAGCTTTTTTATTCAACACCATTTATAATATTACAATTTACAGAGAAACTATATATCTCTATCTAGTTCTTATTGTGGTTGACTAAAGGAACTATCGATATTTCAAACTAATTAAAATAAAATACAATAAAACTCTTTTGTCTCATTCTTGATTTGAATAAAGTATTTTTTTGTTTTTTTTACAAAAAAATACCCTTTTTTTCAAAGATCTATTTTTTTGATCAAAAAAAATATTGTTTTTATAAAATATTTCTCTGAATTTGCCAGAAAATACATCAACTAAACATTGTTTCTCGAAATGGAAAAACATTTTAATCAAATATCAATTCTAATTTATAATTAACTTTTAAGAAAAAATAAGAAACAAATAGAATAAGTAACCTTAGAGAAAGATTAGTATCAGTATGAAAATAATTCTAAGTTATTAATTGATTTTCGTAAAAATTGAAAAACTCAAATTCTTATTTTACCCTATTGAGTAAAACATAAATGTTTCTTTTAATCTTCAATTGAAGAACAAATAAAAGTCATATTAAAATAAATAAAGTTATTTCCACTTTTATTACCATTTTAATCATTATTAGACAACAATAGAATAACATGTTTTTACCAAGTGACTATCGATCTTGCAATAAAAAAAAAATTTGTAAATTGATGAGGTATCTTAAAAAAATCTACAAAAATCAAAATGTAAAAAAATTATTACAATTTTAAAATTTCCAAAATAAATAGTTTTCTTAGAATATAAATTCAAATCCCATGAGCATCGGTAATTTACTCACTAAAACAATACATTTTTGACTGAAAAATGAAATTTTACATGACGATTTACTTTTTATCAGGATATTTTGAGATTTATTACGTTTTATAGATTATTATTGTGATTTTATTGAATATCAGTATTTGTGAAATTATCGTAAAATTATTCTGTAAAATGACCTTATACTATATCACGATTTAATAAAAATAATCATATTTTTTGAAACTTTATTATGATTAAACTAAGATATAGTCAAATCCTCTAATGTACACATATCTTGTAAATAAAAATCTAAAAATATTTTTTTTTTCATTTCAATGATTACAATCCATGTTGTTTTCAATTATTGAAAACGTAAAAAAGGTTATATTAAATTTGATGGAGAAAATGTTATTTTGGTTTTTTTTGGATTGATCTTCAACTTTGTTTCAATTTTAAAAGACAGTAAATAGTGACTAAAAATTGAATTTTTTATTTTTTTTTCTGAAATTCCAATTGAAGAGTTTAAGACCAATAGATTGGAAAGTATTGAATAATAACTTTGATTATTTTTTGTAACAAATTGAAATATTAAATTCACTTTAACCAGTATTGCTAAATAAAAAAATCTTAAAAAAGTTCCATATAAAAGGAAACGTAAATAAAAATATCAATTGGCACCACAAAAAGTTCATTTTTTTTTTTTTTTTTGATTAACTTGTCTTCTAATCTCTTGGTCTTAATCCCTATCATTTGGAATTTCAGCAAAAAAATAATATTTTCATTTTAAAGCCACTATTAAATCACTTTTAAAAATAATATCAAGATAAATAGTAATCATACCAAAACCAAATAATATTTGCTCGACTAAATATAAGATAACACCAAGTTTTTGGGATTGTAAACCTTAAGTACTTTTTTTTCGGCGAAAATAGTGAAATAATATATAAAAACACCCTTGATTGAGTTTTCTAATCTCAGTAATATTTCCACATTGATAATTTCTTTTAGAAAAAAATGAGAAAAAATGTGAAATTTTCACAATTTTTACCTTGTAAGATCATTTCAAATTTGATTTTGATATTTGAGAATTTCCATTACAACTTTCTGAACTCACAGTAATTCCCCTGTAATGTTTGATATATTTTTTACATTTGCTTTTACAAGTTTGAAATATTCTCAAATTTGGACTGCACTTGAAAACCCCCAAAAGCCATACTTTATTAAGTATTGTTTTTTTTTGTTATTTTCAATTTCTTTTAATTGATTAAGATTGAAAAAAAAATATTTGTGAAAAGGTAAAGATGATTAAAAGTGTTTTTTTTTTTTTTTTTGTCCAATTTCTTCAGAATGGAAATTCAATTTGAGAAGTGAAAGTGAAATAGCACAATACCTCAACACTCTCAAGAGTGGGAACATAGTCCTTAATTACTCTCGATTTCATAATTGTTTTCGAAAATAAAATTTGACATTTTTCCTATCTTTTTGAACAAGGTTAAAATCTCAAAATACATTTTTATTTAGTATCTATTTCAAATTAAATACCTCAGCAATGAGAAGAAAAAAGGCCCATAAATGATTCTTTTCATGATAAAGGTCTTGTACTTGTTAAAATAAATAAACAACAAATATAATAAATTCAATTTTTAAAGATCTCTCAAATTAACAATTGAATTTTCAACAAACTCATATAAAATTTTGAAAATGAAATTGTTTTTTCAAAGATTTCATTTTTTAATCCTTTTTATTTTTGTAGATTTAAATATTCAACTATCAATTCAATAAATTTTAAATGAGCTCAAATTTTAATGTAGATTCTATCATTTCAAAACTCCACCAGCTTCGTCATAAAAAAGGAAAAATCAAAACAAAATTAAAGGAAAATGAAATAAAAAAACTCATTCTTTTGGCAAGAGAAATTTTTATTAATCAACCAATTCTTCTTGAATTAGCAACACCTATAATGGTTCTAGGTATCACAACACTTGTTTTTCTTTGATTTACGACTTCCTTTTTTAATTTTTTTTCTTTTGTTTTGGGGATTGAGAAATACAAAAAATTTTAGTCAATTTTGACAAAATTAGGTGCCAATTTAGTGAAAAAAAAAGATTAACCATTCCCAAAAACTATTCTGGAAATCTGACACTAACCTTGCTTTTTGTGTCTTTTGTTTCTAAAAAAAAATAAAATTAGGCGACATTCATGGCCAATATTCCGATTTATTAAGTTTCTTTGATCATGGTGGATATCCACCAAATGGGAATTACCTTTTTCTTGGCGATTATGTTGGTAAGCTTGATCCTTTTATAAACTTTATTCTTTTTTAGTCTTCAAAAATTCCAAACCAGATCCACCAAGCCGAAACACTCATCAAAATTTCTTTTTAATTTAAAATGTAAAATGCTGTTTCAAAAATAAATGTCCGTAAAAATCGGATTTGATTCCTCGTAAAAAACCTTACAAAATAAATACACAACAAAAAACAATTATTTCATTTTAGATCGAGGCGAAAGTGATCTTGAGACGATTTGTCTTTTATTGGCTTATAAAGTGAAATATCCCCAGAACTTCTTTTTAATTAGAGGGTAATTATCGTTTTCTTTTTCATTTTCCTTATTCTTTTTCTTTTTTTCTTTTTCTTTTTCTTTTGCTTAATTCTTTTTAAATTTTCAACCAGTTTGATTTGAGCCTTGTTATCAAAACTAATACTATTGTTTTTTTCATTTTTTCTTTAATTTTCAAAAATTTTAATACAAAATAACCAAACCAAATAATTCCAAGAAATCACGAATGTCAGCAAATTACAAAAATATATGGTTTTTATGATAATTGTAAAAAATTCTTTTTTTCTCTTGTTCTTTTGTGCTCTTGTTACTTCTTAAATTTGACTCGATTTTTCTTTTTGATTTTTAATTCTTTGGTTGTTGGTTAACCAAAAACAAAAAACAAAACCATGAAAAACAAAATTAAAAACAAAATTAAAATCAAAAATTTTCTCCAATCTAATTTCAATTAACAATTTCTTTTTTGTTTGAATTGAAAAATAAGTTTCTTTCAGTGCGTCTGTTTTTCAAAAAATGTGAAATAAGACTAAAAATTGTTCGTAAAAGAGCTGCTGTTTTGTTCTTTACGAAACGAAACTCTTTTTTGTCTACAACTTTCTTCAACTCTTATTTCATAATTTTTTGAAAATATTCTCAATGGATTGGATTTGTTTTTCTCTTTGTTAACTTTCCACTAAACACTTTATATAAAAATAAATTAGGCCGAAAATACTATTCTACAAAACTTTGGAAACTCTTTCTTACGTGTTTTCAATGCCTCCCACTTTCAGCAATTATAGACGACAAAATTTTTTGTGTTCACGGTGGCCTATCGCCTAATCTGACTTCATTGAACCAAATAAAAAATATAAAAAGGCCCAAAGAGGTAAAGGATCATGGCTTGGTCTGCGATTTGTTGTGGAGTGATCCATCTCCTAAAAACAAGGAATGGGGCTTGAATGAACGTGGTGTAAGTTACACATATGGTGAGAAAATAATAAATCAATTTAATCAAAAATATGGTTTTGATTTGATGGTTCGTGCACATCAGGTAATTATTAATAATTTTTTCCTTATTTATTGGCAATATTTTTCTCTTTTTTTTTGTTTTATACCTTTTTGAATAATACACACAACTTTCAAACATTCAAAAAATCTTGAGAATAATTTTAATCAAATCAGAAAAAAATCAATTCCAAACATTCCAAAAAATATTAGTGATAATAAATTTAAATTTCAGATATTGCTATCATTTCAATAACACAGGTCTATAACATAAAAATAATTATACATTTTTTGCATTAAATCCAATTTTTTGCTAAATTTCTTTTTTTCTTTTTTAATTTGGTAAATTAAGTATATTCTAAAAGAGTTCAACATTTAATTCCACATTTTTATAAAAAATCTCAAAAAGAATTAACTTTCAATTCCATTGTTAGAGTTGTCCCAAGGCTACAAAGGAATTTTATCGGAACCAAAATTTATTTTTTGATCCGAAATTGAAAAAGTTTTAAAATCAGAATAATAAATTTGTTATATATATTTTTTTTAAACTCAAACAGTTTATTTGAGAAATTTTAAGTAAATGAATTTGGATCAAAACAGATAAGAAAGTGATTGTCTCTCAAAAAAGTTTACTATAGCATTGTAGTTGCTATGGAAATATTTTGGGAAATAATTAGGCAAAGTTTGAAAATTTACTGATCTTCTGATCTTCTAATTCAAATTGGGTGAAACAATTTGTATTTTACAAAAAAAACCTGACTTAAGAATATTATTTAAAGTTATTTTAGAAGAGTTTAACCAATTTTTTTTGGATTTTTTTAAATCTCATAAATCCCTAAAAGATGGCTTGTCTCAAATGTTAATCTATTTGAAAAAAATAATTTGGTTCAAGGAAACAAATGATTAATTCAAATAGAGTTCAAAAAAAATGATTTTCATTTATTGCGTAAAGGGTGGAAATTGAGTTAATTCCATTTTTTCGATGAAAACAATGTCGAAAATCAAACACTTTTTTTTGGTTTTGCTTCGAAAAAAAAGCAATATCATTTTTAAAAAAAAAAAATAAAATGTTTGAACTCTTTTTTTCTTCGAAAAAAGAAGAGAAGAGAGCATTTATAAGAGGTTTTGGAAAGGTGAAAAAAAAAATTACAAATTTTTGAAAAAAAAAAAAAACATTTTTTTACTATGTACATCAAGAAATTTTTAGAGGAATGATCAAAATTAGTAATTGTTAATAACGCCAATAGATCCAGGATTTTATGTTTGATCGCCTTTTTGGACTTTTTTTAACAAAAGTGGAATAAAAGAGGAGATAGAGACTTGTTGAAAAGTTGGGAGATCTGGATTGTATCAGCGGAATTTAAACCAAAGTTTGTTTCTAATGGAACCAATTTAACATTTAATTTTTTCAACTAACTACACTAGGATGAATGAGATCTTTTGAAGATCAAGTTCTTGAAAGTACCATTGAAAAATAACAAATTAGTTGTTTTGTTTTTATTTTTTTGTTTATTGTTGTCTTGTTTGTTTTTTTTTTTTGTGTAGAGTTATATCATTTGCCCAAAAAATATATAGCAACTCATATTGTTTCATTTGTTCAACTGTCACCTTTCTATAATTCTTCGTTTTAGATCCCCTTCCATACTCAAAATAATGAGATTGTTCTAGAGCTAAGATGATATTAATCTCCGTCCTTCGAACCCCTCAACATCATCATATATCACTTCGAACAATATCATATTTTTCGTTCTTCTAGGGCAAAATCGTAACATAACAAAGTGATTGTTTCCAAACCGAACCAATAAAGAACGATATGGAAAAATCTAAAAACTCCGAAAATACTCGAAATGTAAAATATTCGAATTTTTTTAACAATTCAAAAGTCGTTGAAAATAGACTTTTAATGGTGTTTGTTTTTATTTTTATTCTTTAACAGTGCTAATTATCGATATTCCAGGAAAATTTTTAATTTTCTTTTAAAGAAGATCAAAAAAATCAAATTATTTTTAAAGATAAATAAAAATAATCCAATATTTAAACTTTTTTTTTTTTTTTAAAGTTTAAGTTTAGTTTTGTCAATTTAGGCAACCTGTTCAAAAAATGACGAAAAATTTTATGATTTAAAAAATTATTTTTTCTTTTTGAGATTTTCTTCAAACATTTTAAAGAACTAAGTTTTAGAGTTCTTAATACTTTTTTTGAAATTTAATGCTTCTTGATTTCAAGTTAATTTATGAAGGGGTTTTGTTGAATTTTCTCTGAAAAATTGAATTTAAATTTCTAATACAGTTTTCTATTTAATTAATAATATGAAGAGTCAGATAATTGGGAAGAAATCAAAAAAAAATTCTAGATATTTTCAGATTCATTTACTGTTTTATATTTGAATACCTCAAAATTCAACTTTGAGTTTATCTCATATTAATTTCCAATGAAACTAATTTGGAACATTAACTATAGATTTATTATCTTTTGTTTTAATAATAAACTCCAAAGATAGAGAATCTATTGAAAAAAATTATTCATTGAGATTCAATTTAAACTTTACGATTGAAAAACACTAGTTTCTAAAATGGAAAAGTAACAGATTTTAAATTGTTCCTTATCCAAATTAAAAATCAAGGTAACTCAAATACATTTACCATAAGATGATTTTTTGAATTCCTTTTGTTGTGGTGGAACTTTTCTTTTTAACATCAATCCCCAAATAGAAAAAAATATTTAATTTTCAAAATTTGTCCAAAAAAAAGTGTAATGTTATTATTGATGGAAGAAGTGTAAATTACACTCAAAATGTCCTTTGACTTAAATTTCTTCAAAGGTAATACAAGTCTAAAATCATAGATTTCACGATTGTTCAAGGGAAAGACAACACTCAAATATTTTTATGTTTAAAAAGCAAAAGCAAAAAATTGACAAGAAGAAAAAAAAAAAAAAAAGAAATTTTTTATTGATGGAAGAAGTGTAAATTACACTCAAAATGTCCTTTGACTTAAATTTCTTCAAAGGTAATACAAGCCTAAAATCATAGATTTCACGATTGTTCAAGGGAAAGACAACACACACTTTTTTTTATATTTAAAAAGCAAAAGCAAAAAATTGAAAAGAAAAAAGGAAATAAAAAAGTAAAATTTCTTCTAAAGAAGTTTTAAAGGCGCTTTTTAAATATAAAATTATTACTGAAAGATGAGTTAAAAAAATTTAATAAAACTTGAAAATAAAAATTTTTATAGATTTTTTTGAATTTATCAGCATTATTTTTTTTTTAAAAAAATTCTACAGTAAAATTAATGAAAGAGTATTCTACATTGTTTGATCAAAGATTTCGTGTATAATATTTCTAAAAATATAATATCAATAAGTTGAATATTTTTTTCTTATTTAAATTTCCTTTTCTTTTATTTTTCTTAATTGTAACAAACAACAATCATTATATATATAATAGGTTGTTGATGAAGGTTTTGAATTTTTTGCAGGAAGATCAATGGTAACAGTTTTTAGTGCACCAAATTATTGTGGAGAATTTGATAATGCTGGTGGAATGATTATCATTAATGAAGAATTGTGTTGTTCATTTTTTGTAAGATATCTCTTTTCATTTCAATTTTTATATATCCTCCCCTCTCATTTTTTTTTTACATTTTTAATTACAAATTATTTACTAATATATTTTCTTCTCATTTTTTTATTTTTTTTTATTTCTTTGGTTCTACTAATCTGTCTATCTCTATATCCACGGAACTTTCAATTTTTATTATTATTATTTTGACTCGCTGCAAATTTATTTCACTATTAATTCATTCCACTATTTACTTTTTATATTATTTACCAAAATAGATCTTAAAAAACCCAGAAATATATCAAAATGATAAAACATCAAATTTATCATCATCAACATTTTCAAAAAATCGTACACATAAAAAAAAATAAATTTAATTTTTTTAAATAACCTTTGTATCTTTTATTTTTTTTTATATTTTTTCTATTTCCAAATTAATACTTAAAAAAAAAATAATTTCTGGAAAATATCATTTTTTTTCAAATGGAAAATCCCACTTCATTGGAATTTTCTTAATTTTTATCAGGATGAAATACTTACAAGAGACACGAACCACCAGTATTTTTTCAACTTCTAATTTTGTTCTCAACAAAATAAAATTGATAGTTTTTTATTGATACACAGAATATAAATTATCCCAGAAGAGAATTTTTCAGAATTAATTTTTAATATAATAAAGAATAATCATTCTAAAGTACCTTTCAATTAGAACCATTAAATTTAATAGGCAGTTTTAGAAACCTACATTTTTTTTTTTTAGTTGTTTAGGAACAGCATCTATCATAGAGAAGTCGAAAATTAAAGTATGTTGCTATTGAAGATACATGATATTAGTACCCCATTATCAAATTTCTCCCAAAAAAATTGATTAGTAAAATTGAACAAAATGTTGATCTTCATCAATTAAAAATTTTCCTTTTATTAGTGAGAAACTCAGCAATTTCAAATAAAAATCTTCGTTTCTCAACAAATTTAAAAGTTTAATCACCAATCTGACGACTTCAGAGCCGAAAATTGTCTTGGTGAAATTTTTTCTCTAAATGTTGATTATTTTCAAAAAATTCTCTTTGAAAAAATTAAATAATTTGCTTCGAGATTATTTTGACAAATTCTTTTACAAATTAGTGTAAATTAATTGAAAATACAACTAACTTTATAAAAAGCAAACAAAAATAATTATTATTTTGTTTTTTATACTGATGATTATTGAGTAAATCTTGAATTTATAAATATTGAAAAAATATTTACTTTTGGAGTTTCTCAATATTAATTTTTAAATACTAGAATTCTAAACTTTGTTTCAGAAAAAGTAGCTAATTTTTTTTTTTAAATATCAATTATTTTTTATAATTGACCTTTAAAGAACAAATAAAAAATAAGTAGAATAATACATATCAAAGAATAGTTGATATTAGTCTGAAACAAAACTAATTAATCCAGAGCTTTTTTTCAAAATTTACAAACTCAAATTCTTAGGGAATCATTGGGAAAAAAAAAATGTTCATTTTGATCTCGAATTGAAGATCCAAATAAAATTTCAATAGAAATAAATATCATTTCTCTACAATCCTTTTTACTTCCTAAATAACATTAGAATCTCACGTTTTTACCAAGTTGTTATCAATCATATTAAAAAAAAAAATTTGCAAATGAATTATGTGTAGACAAAAAAAATCAAAAAAAAATCAAAAAATAAGTGAAAAAATGATTTCAATTTTGAAATTTCCAAAATAATTGTTTTCTAATAATATCAATTCAAACATTTTAAGCATATTTCATTCACGCATTAAAACTGTGCAACTTTGACTGTAGATTAATTTATTATTTTTGTTTCTATTTTCAGATTTGGAAAAGAAATAAAAAAAAAATTAGAACTTATGATTTTTAATAGTGTTTCAAAGAGTAAAAATCTAAAATTTTGGATATAATAATATTTATTAGAGTTTTTCAGATCCATTCAGAAGATATTTTTACCATGTTGAAATAATATCATTTGCACCCAATTTAAAAATAGTTAATTTTTTGAAATATTCATGGTGACTATAATCATTTAATAATGAAATTTTTCCTTTTGTTTTTCAAAAATTTATTTTTCAAAATTGACTAAATTAGATATTTTTTGAAAAGTTAATTGATAGAAAAGAAATATCAAGTACAACAATATATTTAAAATAATTCAAGATTTTGGAATGAACCTGAATAATGGTAAAAATAATAAAAAAAAAAAAACTTTCATTCTTGGAGTTATTGTTTATCTTAGCTTTTGGTTTATAAACGACCATATTGAAAATTTTAATTTTGATACAGTTAAGAATCAATTTCAAATAATAAATGTCTTATAACAAAAAAAAAATTTCGAATTGTTTTAAAAAATAAATTTATTAAAAGCTGTATTACATAATCATCTTTTTTATGGATGAGAAATTATCAAGTTGATAAAAACAGATTCCTTGGAAATTGACACTTGTATTAATAAATAATTATTCATTTTTACTATTAATCTAACATCATTCTTTCAGGCTTATTTATTATACCGAAACTTTTAATTGATTCAGTCAGAATAACAATATATATATATATATATATATATATAAATTTTAAAATAACAAAAAATTAAAAAATTAGACTTTGATTAACTTATTCTTACCTTTCTAATAAGAAAAAAAATAAAAATATATTCGTGATGGAAGAAGTGCAAATTATACTCTAAATGTCCTTTGAATTAAATTTCCTCAAAGGTAATTCAAGTCCAAAATCATAGATTTCAAGATGGTTCAAGTAAAAAAAAAACCCAAATTTTTTTTACTGTTTAAAAAGAAAAACCAAAAATTTGAAAAGGGAAAAGAAAAAATGAAAAAAGAAAAAAAAAAAAGAAAAGAAATATAAAAGGGTTTATAAGTAGCAATTGGTAAAAAATCAAAAAAAAAAACAAACAAACAATGCTATCTTGAATTAAGGACTCCCAAAATCATAGCTACGATACTTTTAATTGATTGAATAATTTGATAATTGATCATTAATGATCATTTGGGGATCATTGTTTAAATTATTGTAATTTCTTTATTTTTTTTGATCTGATTTTTTTAAACATTTGGTAAATTTTCGCCTTTGCTTTTTTTTTTATTTTCAAGTTACTCATACTTTTGTGTTTAGTTGTCACAGTATCGGTAAGTAACTACTTGACATTTTTCATTTGTAACTCTTCTACCCAATTTAAAGATTATTCATCCGTGTGAAAAATGGAAAAACTATAAAAAATGAAAATATAGCTGTGAAATTTAAAAAATATATAAAAACACAAGAAATTGAACACAAAAATTTTAAAATTAAAAAAAATAGAAAATTGTCATTTTATGAAAATTTTTTTCAGTTTTTCAAAATTTAAAAGAATAGAGTTAAATCATAGGTTCAACCTAATTCTTTCAAAACCTGGAAAACTGAAGTTACTTTTTTGTTTAAAATTAGAAATAAAATTTGAAATCTGTTAATTCTTATAAAGGACTATCTGTATTTTGAATTATTTCGAAAAAAGATAGTGGATGCAACTTTATTTTAAAATATCTTTATTAAACTCAATTTCCCAAAACTTTTTAAATATATAAAAGTATTAAAAATAAATTATTTAGTCTTACAGATAATCCAATTTCTATATAATATTACATATAAAAAAAGAAATTAGCTGTTCTGATCCCTAATTATATTTGATATTTTTTGGTTTGAAAATTGTTTTATTTATTTCTTTTAGGTCCAGAAATTAGCTTTTCTAGAGAGATTTATCTGAAAAAATAGTCTAATTGAAGTGAAAACTATATGCCTGTATTTTATTGTTTAAAAAATGAGCTTTTATCCTTTTCATATTCCCGAACTTTTATTGAAATCGATCATACTTTGTTTTCTCCAAAATAAGAGGAATTATTTGTTTCATTTTTTTGATATATTTCATAGAATGAAGGTTTTTAGAAATAAATAAAATGGTTGTTGATTCAATCAATACGAATACTTCACTTAATTTCTTAGTGTCAATTAACAAATACCCCAACGAACAAAGAATTTTTTATGAAAGGTAAAAACAAATTTACAACTTTTTTGGAAACCTTATTTTCAAAGTGAAGTGTTAAAAATTTAAAAATGTAAATGGATATTAAAATAATTTTTCCTTTTTTTTGAATTTATTGGTAATTTAATGAAAATAAATAATTAGTTGATTAAAATTAAAGTCCCTTAGAGAAATCAAATTTTTGCTCTTTTTTATGTTGTCAAAGATCCAGAACATAATTTAATTAATATACTAATTATTTTTCTTGGGTGATTTCATTCAGTAAATTGAAAATACTTTGCCAGAGTACAAGAGTGTACCAAAATCTAACATTTTCTTAAGGTTACATTCACCTTAAAAATTATCATTAGTTTTTCATTTTTTATTCACTTTTAATGTTCACAATGAAGAAAACAAATTAATGAACAAATCCACAATTAAGAAAACAACACATTTAATTGTTCAGTCACAAACAGATCGATTTGTATATCTCTCTTTTAATTTTTCCAAAAGCCAACAAAACACCACAACCAAAAACGGACTTTTTTCTTTTTTTCTTCCAATCTATTATCAAGTTTATTATAAGCTCTTTATGCACCAGAGAAGACACTCAGATAATTTCAATTGATCCAATAACTGGCTCTTTATGTTACGATGGCATTTTTGGTTATGATCTCTTTCAAAATGAGGAAAATGCAATCAAAGCGTTAAATCACCGAAGAATTAAAATGAAAACCAGTACAAGGTGCCCAGCATTGATTGGATATTGTGTTATGGGATCTTTAAGTTATCTTTTGTTAGGAACCTCTGTTAAAGAAACAGCAATTCTTCATGGTGGGAATATAGTCAACACAATAACAGAATCAAAATGGATTAAAATCCCGCTTCAGTATTTTTCCTTACCTGACAAGGTCGAAAAACGAAGGATGGAGGACTTGTTAAAACTACCAATTGATGATTTACATTTCTATTGCGATACGATGGATATCACAAATCCTTACCCTTCAAAAAAGCCAATAGAATGGTAAGATAAATTTTTACTTTATTAAATTTCTAGTTATGTTATGATCAGGCCGTAGGGTGTAAGAATTTGTGATTTGTTTGGAGTGGTCTTACTGAAAATTTGATGTTTTTTCGGCACTACAGTATTTTGAGATGAAATGGAAAAAATTTCACTTCATCTTTTTTGGTCTTTGTTTTTTTATTCCTGTGATTATCAATAAGTTAAAATTCTGTCTTTGAAAATAAAAGGGAATTAATCCTTACTATCATTTTAGAAGAAGTTTATTGAATGAAAATGAGCTAACTAAAGTTAACTTCATTTCTTTGAATAAAGATTGTTAATAAATGGATCAAAGTGAAAAAAAACAAATAAAAGTTAAAATTTTTTTCCATTTAAGGGATTAACAGCTACTCCCGAGAAGGGTAATATTAAATTACTATTTGTTGAAAAATAAATGGAACAAAATTTGCATTCAGCTTTCCAAAAAAAGATATTCAAAGTCTTACAAAATTTCAAATTTTGAAAACTTAAAATCAGCATAAACTATTAATTTTCTTTTTAGAAATGTAGACTTTATAAATTTATTTTAATTCTTTTGAGATGCTGATTTTTCTTTTGGAAATCTGAATGAAAATTTTGATCTTTTTATTTTGTAATTA
The DNA here is from genome assembly GCA_027625915.1 of Anaeramoeba flamelloides. Lineage (NCBI taxonomy): Eukaryota > Anaeramoebidae > Anaeramoeba > Anaeramoeba flamelloides. The sequence continues at coordinate 13,089,308 of JANTQA010000008.1, read as the reverse complement.
ACAGTATGTTGTTATTGAATACAAATCAGATTAGTTCCTCTGATATTCAAATGTCTCTAAAAATTTGATTTATAAAAGAGAGCAAAATGTTGATCTCATTAATTAACTATGATTAATTTTTTAATTTAAAATTCAAGAAAATTGGAGAAAAATCTGCATTTCTGCACAAATTCAAAGGCTGAATTATCAATGCCCAATCTCCAAAGTTGCAAAATATATTTCTTAAATTTGTGGCAAAATGTAGATTAGTTGTCTCAAAATATAGATTATTTGTTTAAATAATTAAATAATTGACAAATATATTCTTATTACCAAAATATTTCAGAAATCTTGGAAATATATTGATGTTACAACAAACTTTATAGAAAGGAAACTAAAATAATTAATCATTGGGGTTTTATGTTAATAATTATTCAGTAAATCTTTGAAATTTAAAAATTGTAAAAATAGTTACTTTTGGAGGTTCTAAATATTGGGTTTCAAGATACTTGAATACTATTTATTTTAAGGTTTTCTATTTTTAGATTTGGAAAATTAAGTAAAAAAAAAAATTAAAAAAATAACAATTTTTAATAGAGATCCTCAAGTCAAAAAATCTAATAATATATCGTTCAATAATATTTATAAGAGATTTTTTAGATCATTTGAATCTTAGAGAACTAATTTGATTTACTCTCAATTACAATCTACTTTAATTATCGAGAAATTTATTTTGACGCTAATCCCTGAAGAACCCATATTCAAGAAAAATCTGATACTTGAATTATAATTTACTTATTTTGGTTTAATGAACAAAATTACAAGAGTTATTATTTGAAATGGGCAATTTAATACCAATAATTAAAATAAAACTTAAAAACAAACAAAAAACAAAAAATATATTTACAATTTTAAAATAAATAAAAAAAGATGCAAAAAATTTCAACAATTGTTTACAATAATTTTGAAAAATTTTCACTCATTCAGAATTTCCAAAAATCAACTTTAAAATACCAAACTCAAACAAATTGATCAATTTGATCTAGAAATTTTCAACTCAATTTTATTATTATTATTATTTGTTAAAAACATTCAAATTGGACAAGTCAGATGATTAAAAAAGTCTTTTAATTTTAACTTTTTTTGAAAATTAGTATAAGCCGCTATATTTGATCTCCATAAAATTTACTAATTTGATTTATCCCACAACTCTTCTAATCTTAATAATTAGAAACTCTCTCATCATCCGAAAATGTTATTTTGAATAACAAAAAATAACAATTCACAATTTGAAAATAGCCAAAATTGAAAAAGTAAGCAAGTGGTAAGAAGTTGATCTAAAGTATAAGCTAATTAAATCATCTTTGTAGACAAGTTATTTTTTGTCATTTTTTTAGCCCAGCCCGGAAAAAAAGGATAATTTTTTTATTGAAACACAAAGATAAAGTGATTTTTTTTTTTTTTTTCATTGATAATTTAAATACCAGTAATTGTATAATTTCCCGGTATTTTATTTGTAAAATTTATTAAAATCATCAAAAAGTAGACATAAATGTCATGCAATCCTGGAAATCAAAAAAATAAAAAATTTTCTTTTCAATTTCTCTCAAAATAGATATTGGATTCAATAACTTAACAACTCCTTTTATACCCTAATTCATTTTAAAAAACTGTGGCAAAAATAGATTTTTATAACGTTCTGGAAATAGTTTTATTTAAGTTTATTAGTTTTAATCAGTCACAAATTTCTTACAAATTAATATCCATTCATCTCGATTAATTTATAAAACTGAAGCAAAAATTGATCTCGCTAGATTAAAAGTATACCAAAGAAAATATAAATTGATAGAAAAATTAGATTTCTTAAATTTAAAAAAATTAAAAACAATACTAAATTTTCGAAAATTGGAAAATGAAAATATTAATTGGCACACTCAGGGATTAAAATTATTAGATTTAGAATTAAAAGTTTTTCGATTAACCGAATTGGAAAATTCACCTAGTTGGAAAGTTCAACAATATCTAAAATTATAAAACAACAAAATTGCAATTTCAAACAACAAAAATATTTAAACTGGAAAGCTTCAAAAACAATTCTAAAATTTCGAAATTTTACTAATTGTTTAAATAGGTACTCTTATGTAACAAGTAAAAATAAAAATAAAAATTGTGATTTATGTAAAGAAAAGTTAAATATTGATATCATTGAAGATTTCGATCATTTTTTATGGGACTGTCCGGCCTATAAAATAAATCGAAAAAATCTGGATATCTGAATTTTTTTGAAAAAATAAAAAAATTAATAATATCGGAGATATTATTAATAAAAAAAAATTCATCATATATATTATCATTAGTAAGTGATAATAAAATTTGTGATTCTTTAACAAAATTTCTAAAAAAAAGTTTAGAAATTAGGGCACACAGGAGAAAAGCAATTTTCTCTCTTCAAAAATAAAAAAAAAAAAAAAAAAAAAAAAGTTTATTAGTTTTTCAAGAATAAAATTTTGTAACAAAACCTATTAAAACGGTTTCTTTTTTGTTCTTTTTACTTATTTTAAAATCATACGAATACTTTTTTTGCAAAGAGACAACCACTAATATCCAGTGTATATTTTGAATAAAATTTATTTCAATTTGATTAATATTATTTTCATCTTCATGATAATATTCTTTTTTTTCAAAATATTAAATGATTTTTCTTATTCCTTCTAATTCAAAAATATGAAACCAATCCTATCAAATTATTTCCATTTTTTTGAATTTCAACCCGATATGTTTTTTTTTTTTATTATTTACCCATCTAAATTTAATTATTTTTCATAATAAAATTAATTACACTTCCTTTTTATTAGTTACTGTCCTGGTTATTGTTGGAATGAATGGCTGTCAGAACCCTTTCAAAATTTAGGAATGAGAAAATGGTGTGTAGTTTTGTTGCAAGGATGCGCTTTATCAAAAGAAATTCTAACAGTAAAAACTGGGAAAGCAATCAACAAAACAAACAGGAATCAAAAAATTAAAATTTGTTTATTAACAAAAAAATCAAGCATAAACCCTGGTACAAAAGGAAACGTTGGTGGTTTAAATAAGAATTGTGGTACAATAATTGAAATTTTCTTTTTTCTTTTCTTTAGTATATAAGATATTTCCAAGAAAGCAGGGAAATTTTTATTTTAAAATATCTTGATTTGACTCAATTCTAATATAATTATTTAAATATAAAAAAATGCTATTCTTCATAAATGGTGTGTTCCTAATAGCAATTAAATTTATTTGTTAAGATCTTGTCTCAAGGAAAGATATTGGCAGTTTCTTATCTCAATTTTATATGATATTTTTCAGGGGAAAAAATTGGTGTTTATTTTTTTCTTTTTTGATCATAAAAATTTTTTTTTTAAAAGAGGTCTATTCTAAACAAAATCTCTAAAAGAATTTAAAGCTTATAAGTGTATTTTATTGTTTAAAAACCTGCTTGCATCTATACCATATTGCCATTTTTTTTGAAATTGGTTTCAACTTTGTTTTGTTCAAAAAAAGTGTGAATATTTTTTCATATTTTTTTCATTTTTTTGATGAACACATTTTGAAAAAACAAACAATAGGTACTGATTTAATTAGTAGTAATATTTATCTTAATTTCATCTTACCAATTTATAAATAGGACCATTTCCAAAGAGGAAAATATTATTTTAAATATATAAAAAAAATATCCTTCTTTTTTAGAAACGTAACTTTGTTTCTGTAAAATGTACCACAAAAAAATCCAAATATCAATTAATTTTATATATTTGGACTTTAAAAAATATTAAAGAAATGAGTAGAATTATACACTTTAAAGAATAGTTTCCCTACATATGAAACAAATATAATCAATCTTTATATTTTCTTAAAAATTGAAAAATTAAAATTCTTAGTTTCTCGATTGAAAAAAAAACAACAAGACCCATTTTGATCTTTAAAAGATCCAAAGAAAATTCCAATAGAAATCAATATATTTTTTCTACAAAAATTATTCTCTGTTTCGATAACATTAGAATAACAATTTATTACCAAGTTGTTATAGATCTTGTAATAAAAAAAATATTTGTAAATGAATTAAGGTTTCAAAAAAAAAAAAAAAAATCAAAAAAAAAAGTAATTATATCAAAAAAAAATAATTTCAATTTTGAAATTTTAAAAATTAAATTTTCTTGCTCTAATATCCATTCAAACCCTTTAAAGACACATTTAATACTCCAATTTCAACTTGTCCCCTTTAACTGGAAAATATTATATCTTATATGTTTTCATTATTTCAACATTTTGCACAAAGACGTTGGTAAAATTTACCATAACTCAAACATAACACAACCCAACATGCCCTACCAAATCCAAACATTATCTTGTATACACAAAAACTTACCCTAACAATTGCTAACATTCTCAAATATACTCATAAGGTACCAAAAACTCCTTGGAGAGTTTAAAGTATAAAATTCAAAAAAAAAATATCTTTTCGAAAAGTTAAATTGTTATTTTCCCATTCTCATTTATCTCTTAACACTCGGGTTTCTTAGAAGTTCTTCAAAAAGTGTTTTTAAGCCGTTAAAAAAAATTATGGTATTTTCGATTTTCGGGTATTTTCGGGAATATTTGATATATTCTCTTTTTGTTCAATACCGTAAAAAGTAATATTTTTTGTATCAAAAGGTTTAATTACAAATTTATTTTTTTTTCAGTAATCATTTTTTCCCAAAGATCAAAAAAATTTTCTCTGAATTTAAACCAAAATATTCTTAATGTTTACAATAAAAAAAAAATTGACTTAAATTTTATTTTTCTCAATAAAAAAAGTCTTTTTTGGTTTAAACTGGTATTGTGTAGAGTCTGAAAAAGTAATATTTTATCTCTATTAAAAATCTTATTGAAAATTAAAGGAATCTAAAATCAAACCTAAAATCTTCTAGGTTACGATAATTTCAAAGTTTTATCATTTTGAATATACGTTGTACACTAATTTAAATTAGTAAAACACCAAAGTGACTGAATTAAATAGTGATAAATAAAAAATCAAAAAGTTATCAGAATATGAGATTCATATTTTCTTGATTTCTGTGGTTTTAATGATTTCTGTGATTTCTTTGATTTTTTATTTCAAAAAATAATGAAAATATTCCGAATTGTTTTTCACTTTAAGAAAAAATGATCTAGTAAGATATTTATTGTTTATCAGTATGGTTTGTTAAGTTTAGTTTTGATAAGGTAAGCCAACTTGGTTAAAAGAATAACAAAAATTCTTTGATTTTTAAAAATTATTATTTTTTTTTCTGAGATTTTCTTCAAACATTTTAAAGAACTAAGTTTTAGAGATCTTAATACTTTTTTTGAAATTTAATTCTTCTGGATTAAAGTTAATTTATCAAGAGATTGTTGAATTTGCTCTGAAATATTGAATTTTCTCTGAAAAGGTGAATTAAAATTTCGGATCAATTTCCCTTTTTATTTTGAACAAGAAAAGAATTAGATAATTTGATAAGAGACAAAAAAAAAAATTATAGAGATATTCAGATTTATTTTACTGTTTTATGTTTGAAAACCTCAAATTATAACTTTTAGTTTATCTCATCTTATTTTCACTAAAAACTCTTTTTGGAGCATTATTCAAGATTTAGTTTCTTTTTTTTTTTATATTATAACTCCAAAGATAGAAGAATCCATTGAAAACAATTTGTTCATGAGATTTAATCAAAGACTTTAATTTAGAAAAAAAAAAAAAAAAAATTTTTTAAAATTGAAAAGATCGCATTTTATAATTTATTCCAAGCAAATTTAAAATCAAGATATCTTAATTCTATTTCCCTACAGACCATTTTCCGAATTATTTTTGGCTGTGATTGAACTTTTCTTTTAATATCACTTTCATCATCAAGTACAATATATTTGATGTTTAAATTTTGTAGTCAAAAATTTGTAATGGATTCCAAAATAATGACAAAAAAACAACACAATTTTCCAAAAATGAAAAAGAAAAAGAAGAAAGAATATGGAAACAAAAACAAAAATCAAATATCATTTATCAGAATTTATTAAAAATCATTTAGAAGAAACCAAGAAAATAAAATCAAAATCTTTAACAGAACTGAAGTATTTAAAAAAAAAAAAAAAAACAATTTTTCGATTTTTGTATGATATTTTCCACATCGAATCATAAAAATCACATTCCAATTAAAATTAATTTGACATCTTTTTTTGAATTTGTATTAAATTCATTTATTAATATTTTTTAAGCAAATATATTAATTTAAATAATAACAAATGCAAGTGAATTTATTTTTGTAATTTCTCTTATTTCATAAAAGATGAAATATTAAGAAAGAAATTTTCTTAATTATTAATATGATGTGTCAAAAAAATTGGAAAAGTTTTTGTTTCTAAAAAAAAAAAAAATTCAAATAAAAAAATTATTTGTTTCAAACTTTTTCTAATTATTTAAAAGTATCAATTTTAAAAGTAATATTATTATTTCTTTTTAAATAATTTCTTTTTTTATTCTTTAATTTAATTCTTACCAAAAAAGAGCCTGGAAATGAAACAGAAACAGAAATTATTTTAAGTTTAGAAAATCAAGACAATCACTCAATAAATTGGTCAAGTTTCATTTATAAAATTGGAAACATTCCTCTTGGTTGGAATTATGCACAAAATAATAACAACAACAATAGTAATAACCAAGAAATTCAATTTCCTAAATTACCATTACAGAGAACAATTAATTATTATACAAAATTAAAAAATCAAACAAAATTTAAAATCATAACTTGTGTTAGTTTATCATCAAACAAAAATGAGATAGATAAAATTTTAAATGAAAAATATAAAAAATCGCATGCTATACTCCAGAATTATATAGATGTTGAACTTCAATTTCTTGATTATGATTGGAAAGAAAATATCAAAAACAATACAATTTCGAAAATCATTCCAAAATTTTGGAAAATCATTCAGCCATTTTTTTTAAAATGTAATTTAAATAAGGGTACTATTAAAAAAATAATTCAAAACAAAAGTAATAAGAAAAATACTAAGAAAGAAATTGAAAAAAAAATGAAGGTTAATATTAAAAATTTAAAAACAAGATGTGTTTATTCACCAGATTGCAATTATTTTTTTTTTAAAAAAATAACAAATCAAAATCAATTATTTAGATTTTCAGGGTCTGTAGTTCATGAAAGTTTATCAAAAACTAACAGTGCAATTCATTTCTTCTGTCAGCAAATTATTGGTGAAATGTGTAGAAAAATTGGAGTTGGGTTAAATGATCAATATTCTGAAAAAAATTGGATTTTATTTAAATTAGATTTTACAGATTTTAGTCAAAGCTTTGATTTAAGAATTTTGCAATGTTTATCAGAATTTTTTTTAATAAATGGAGAAATTTTAAGAATTTTATATACAAATCAAATTAACGTCAATAACAATAACAATAACAATAACAATAACAATAACAATACTAAAAATGTTTTAGAAAATTATAATCAAACTTTTTCAACTGAATTAAATCAAAAAAATCATTTAGATTTAAGAAAAAAATATTCAAATATTTGCAGTGATTCATTACGAAACACTATGATTCAATATTCATTAGGAAAGAATTTAAATAAATATTTTCCTATTACTAAATTTAAAATTCAAAGTAATGAAATTGTTTCAAATTTTCCATCAAAATGTTTAAGAAAAATACCTTGTAAAAAAATCACTTCACCTTCTTATCTACATCAAAATAAAACAGGAGGAAAGGGGAAAAGGAACGTAAAAGTAATAAAGAAATTGCCAAATCCACAACTGCTATTAAATGAACAAGATATTAAGTGGGTTGTTCCTTCAAACAAATCACAAATAATCGTTGATATTTATTTAAAAAAACCTATAATTGTTTCAGAAATTTGTTTAACAGTTAGACATGAGTTAGGTTGGGGTAAATATCCAATTTTTTTTGATTTATTGGTTGGAAAAAATATTGATGAGTTAAAAAATGTTTATAATAAGATAAGGATTCCATTTTGTGTTGACGGTACAAAGTTATGGTATCCTCTAAAAAAAAATAATCAAAATTTAATAAATACTTTTGTTTCCAGTAAAGTTAATCAAATGTCTAAACTTTCAAAAATTAGAAAAGGTTCTTTAAAAGATGAATCGAATAATGAAAATGATCGAATTTCCAAAAGAAAAATAAATTCTAACAATAATAATGATAATGATAATAATCAAAATAATAATATTAAATATGAATTTAATCAAAATTATACAACTATTTCAAGAATTGTTCGAATAATATTTTATGATAAAGGTGAGGGGAAAACAGAGCAATATGACGAACATCTAATTTTGGGTAAAATAGATGCCTTTGGCTATAAAATGAAAAGTGATTCTCCTGAAAAAAATAATTTTCACATAATTAAGAATCAAACACAAAATACAATCCAAAATATTTTTAATTTAACCTTACCAAAAGAATTTTCAAAAACAAATTCGATAAATAATTTTTGGAATTGGGACCATAAAATAAAATCACTTCATCAATCTAAAATAATAACATTTAATAATAGCATAGAAAATAAATCAAAAAACCAAAAAAAAAATATCTTTTATAAAAAAAATGAAGATTTAAAATTAGATAACGAGAAATTGAATGAAAAGAAAAATATTGGCATTGAAAAAGAAAGGGGGGGTAAAATTGAAAAAGAAAAGGAAAGAGAAAAGGAAAAAGAAAAAGAAAAAGAGATACAAATTAAGTTGAATAATAATGAAGAAGAAAATGAAGTTAATGAAAAACAAGAAAAAAATCATCAAAAAAATGAGAATAAAGATATTAGAAATGATGGCCATAAATTTGAACAGAAAAAAAATTCTAAAAATATTAATAGTAATGAAAATGAAAATGAAAAAAGCAATGAAAATGATGAATTGGTTAATAATACAGATAAAAATGAATATAACAAAACTATTATAAATGAAGGCAATATCAATGAATTACACCAAAAAAATATTAATACTAATGAAAAAAACAAAATTTTAAATGATTTTAAAGAAAATGATAATTTAAATTCAAATAATAGTGATAATGAGAAATCAAATACAAATCAAAAATTTTTAGAATTTTTAAAAAAATATGAAAATTCAATAGATGCGATTCTAAAATATCCTATTAAATATAATAACAAAAAATTTAATTGCCAACAATATTATGATTTTTTAGAAAGGATAATGAATTTGAATAGTAATAAAATGAAATACATTACGTTTCTACAAAGTTTACAAATAGAATTATTAAGAATTAAATTACAGATCGATCCATTTTTTAGGGATCAAATTTTGATAAAAAACGAAATAAATCCAACTTCTATAAACCCAGAACATTTTATTTATTTTCGAGATCAAAAAGTAGTTTCCGAAATAATGAAACAAGAAAAATATAAAACAAAATATTGCTCAAATAAGGACTGTAAAACAAGATTAGCGTTCACTCAAAAAAATCGATGCAATTATTGTTTCAAAAAATATTGTTCAGAGTGTTTGAATTCCACGCCAATGGAAATCATTGAATTTAAATGGGAAGATGCATTCATTGTTTGTAAAGAATGTGCAAAAACAATACTTTCTCAAAATAGGATCTTTAATTTATTAATCCAATTATCAAAAAAAAATAATAGGAATGGGAATATTAAAAAGCAATTACAAGTTGAACAAAAAAATGAAAAATTAATGAAATTGGTTTCATTGAGCAATCGCTCTTCTGATCGCCATTATCAAAAATTAACAAAAACATCCACTTTTGAAATTTCCCAATATCCCCATTCCTCAGTTATTAATGCAGTGGAAACAAATATTAATTCACCACATATCCAAACTATTTTTTTCCCTCAGTATCTGAAACCGAAATATTCTTGGTTTGGTACAAACAATTGTAAAAGAATTGAAATCATACTTTCTTTAAATTTTGTATACAAAATAAAAAATTTGACATTTATTGTTGATTCCTTAGGCTATAATAAATTGGATTATCCATTAATAACGTTTTTGACTGGTGATTATTTACCACACCTTGTTCCTATTAAAACTTGGGATCTGATGATAGAATATAAAAAAAAATTAACAGAAAAATGTAAAAAGAACAAAAAAAGAACAGAAAACTCTAATTTAAATGATCATGATAATGAGAAATTTAATAAAAATATGAATTATGAAATATTACAGGAAAAAGAAAAGAAAACTAAGATTAATGATAAAAATGATGGGGAAGTTGAGAGGGGCGAAGTAAATAATTTATTAAAAAAAAAAGTTAATTCAATCATTCCACCATATACAGCAATAAATTTAAATTTTTCGAAAAAAATTAATGCAAAAATAATTTCATTATTAATCTCACTAAATCAAGATGTCAATAAACAGAAAAAAAACGTTAAAAACACTTCAATATTACATTTAGGTAAAATCATGATAAATGGTATTCAATTGACTGGATCTAATTTAAAAAATATCATTCAATTTTCAAATCACAATAATCAGTCAAATTCAAAATCATTGAAAAACAAATATAATGATTTTAATGAGGATGAGAATCAAAATTCTTCATATTACAATTATAGCGATAATGATTACATTGATGGTGATGATAATGATTCTAGTTCAAATAAAAAAAACAATAGAAATAAAAATCAAAAAATAAACAAAAAAAAAACCAAAAAAAATCCAGAAATGGTGAAAAAATCATTACCGATTAATAAAATGGATTATAACAAAAAGGATCAAGTTTTAAAATTAGAAATCCAAAACACAATTGTTTCTGGTTTGTCATATACAATAATGCATAATCAAAAAGAGGGTTGGATTTCACAACCAAAAATGTTTACAGTTGTAGTCATTGAGACATCTTCAATTGGTAAACCTATAACACATAAACTATATGGAATTTATTTAATCCCAAAGGTTGCGCATGGTACAAATTTATTTTTTGACTTTATCCAGCCAATTAGAACAAATAAAATCATTATCGAATTAATGAGTAATTATGGGGGAAGTACAATTGTTCCTGGTAATGTTGCATTATACTAATTTTTCGTCTTGACTTTTTATTTTTTGTTAAATTTCTTTTGTTAAGTTTTATAATTAATAACTTTTAAAAAAAAAACAAATTATTTTTAGATCTACTTTTATTGGTCATTTTTTTTTTTTTAATACTTGATACATATTTTGATTTATAATCCTCAAAAAAAAAATTGCAATTATTATTGTTGTTATTATTGAAGAAGTGTAAATTACATTATAGATGCACTGTTAAATAAATTCCCTCAAAGGTAATTTAAGCATAAAAGTATATATTAATCGTTATTCATGTGAAGGGCACAATCCAAATTATTTTTATGTTTTAAAAACAAAAATTAAAAATAAAAAAGGATCGAGAAAAAAAAAAATAGGTTTAAAATTTAAAGAGTGGGTATAAGAAGCAATTAGTAAAACAAAAAGAAAAAATAAAAAGGCTATATTTAATATAGAACATCTAAAATCACACCAGCAATAATTTTGGTTAATTTAATTTAGTTTGATTATTGGTTATGGAATTTCATTTGGGGATGGTTTTACAATTATTATCATTTCTTTTAAAGAAAAAAAAAAGACTAGATATTTTTTACCTTTGATTTTTTTTTACTTTTACTTTTTAGTTTTTAATTTCACGTTGATTATACTCATGTGTTTCATTTTCTTCGTATTAGCAAGTAACCACTTGATCGTTTTCCTTTGTAAATATTCTTACATGTATCAAGACAATTCAGCCATCTAGGAAAAAATCTAGAAAATAAAAAATTATGTATTTATAAAATTGATACAAGGTTTAAAAATTTTAAAAGATAAAATATTAAATTCCTTTTGTTAGTTACTAAATTATTTTTTTTAGTGAGTAAATAGATCTGGGTGGGTTGGGTTTATTTAAAACATGAATACACTATTTGTAAGTTTTTGTTATCTTTCTTCAAGTTCTTTGTTTATTTGGAAAGTTTATAGATTTTAATAATCAAATAGAAAACTTCGATTTAAAAATCTTAACTTGTCGAGAATTTATCCACCAATTTCAATTAATCAAACACTCCTCAGTTTTTTTCTCAAATTATTTAAAGGTAAGAAATTCAGGATTCTTGGAATTTAGTCTCATAAAATCAATTTGGATTAAATAAAAACTCCATTCCTAAATACCAGTTTTAAATCTATCAAATAAATATACAATAATAAAAAAATTTCTTGATTCTCTACATCATATTTCAATTTGATATTCAATTCAAGAAATTATTAACAATGGAATTATTGTAAAATATCTACTTATATATTATTCAAAGTGGGATTGATGTTTATCAGGGGGGTCCTTTATATCCTTTATTATTTGGATTTATTAATCATTTTCACATAGAAAAAAAAAATTAAACATTTGCAATACATGTTCAGATGTTTGGAGATGATCTACTATTACTTATGAAAGAAGTTTTAATAGAATTCAATTTTCAATTACTAAAAATATAGTAAAAATAACAAGATATTTAGGAATGAATCCCAACAAGGATAAAATTATAAAAACTTTAATTCTAAAGTAAATTTTATATCTTGATATCTGGCTCGATAAAAAAAATAATTTAAAGTTTACCTTTGATAACATTAACAATTAATTTCAAAAAAAATATCGATATCCACAAACAAAAAAAAATTCTTATTACTGGATTAAAAAATCATTTTTTTAATATATATTATTTAACAAACTATTATATGGATTAGAAATATTTTATTTAAAAAAAATAGATTTTGAAAATATTGAAACTTGGATTAATAATAAGTTATATAAGATTTTTGTTCATTAAAATACATACCCATAGACTTATTTATAAAATAGAAGTTAAATTTGTTAATTGTAAGAATGAATATATATAAAAAGAGGTTTAAGTTCATTCAATAATTAAAAATCCCTGGTTTTGATGAATTAATTAGTTATCTCCATTTTTAGAGAAAAAGAATTTGAAAATATTAAATGGTAAACAAAAACATTAAAATAACTAGAAATTGAATTGGATAAATATCGAAACAAAACAACTAGAAAATATTCCAAGTTGGAAAGTTCAAAAATATTTAAAAATTATCTAAATCAATAACATATTAAATTGGTAGTTGTGTCGTCAAGTGCCGTCAAGTTCCTATATTTTCTTGAATTTTTTTGTTTTATATGCTATATCTAACAATTTTAGAAATATGGGGAAAACTCAAGAAAACATAATTACATTATTTTAGAATTTAAAAGAATATGGAAAAATAATGTTTTTTACTCAATTTTTTTAATTTCTGGAAATGTCGTTAGGTTTTTTTTAATTTTAGAAATTAAAAAAAGTTAACCACAAACAAGAGGGGTTAATAATACCTCCCTTTAAAAATAAAAAAATACGGAGAACAAAAGAATTGGATAAAATTACAGTGCTCAGACTATTCTCTCTTCTTTTCGAAAAGGATAGTAATTTTTACTTATGTATTCTCTTTTTTGAAAAAAAAAAAAACATTGGGTTTTATTAATCAAATATAAAACCTTGTACAAAATTGGTTATTCTAAGATTGTCAAAGATTCTTTTTAATGTGCAATTATTGTGATATACATAGTATCTTAATAAATATGTTATCCATAAACAATATGAATTACTTATTAAAAACAATTTTCTTTAAAATAAAAATTTGATTAACAAATATTGGATAACATGACTTTATTATAGTTTTAGTCTAATCTATTTGAAGGTGGTCAAAATTTATATTTAAGAGTAAAACATTAATTTATTGAGTTAAAAAAAAATATGTTTAGAAAAAAACTCTCTTGTTCAAAAACGAACATTGAATGACGAAATAATTTGATCAGGAAGTTTTGAAGAATTCTATTGGTATAGCTTACTGATATTCTATTATAAAGCCTTTCAATTTTCTACTCATACCTTTCTTCCATTTTTTTTTTTTTTATTTCGTTCTTTATATATAAAGTATTTCCAAAAAATGCGAGTATTTTTATTATTATTTCATCATTCTTCTCCTTATAAGTAAACCAAATTCCCAAAATTAGGTCGACAAAAACCAAAAATTAACAAAAAAAAAAAATCTAAATTTATGGAATTTTTCCAAACATGATATAAAACCATATCATAAGTAACCTATTAGTCAAATATTTTTATTTAATAATTTTTATCAAAATCAAAGAAAAAAATATAAAACTCAAAAATAAAAATTGGTGTATCTCATCATAATGAAAACTGAGAAACAAAAATTGTATAACTAAATTTGATAAAATTACACCAACACTTATTATTCGAATAAATGATTAGATATTATGAGCAAAAAGTATGTGGTTTTTCAATTTAAAAACTCAACATTAACCTTCAATCAACAATATAAAAAAATTCTAGATCTAAAGAAACTGACTTTATTAATAGAAAAAGATATGAAAACAAAACAAAAGATATAATAAAACAATAGTTGTTAAATTTAAAATTATTACCTAATTAAATTGAAAGTGTGGTAATATTATTATATAAACTTTCATAATCGTGTCAAAATATTTGAAAGTTGTTACTTTATAAATGAATCCATTATCATTCATCTTCTTAGCTACTTTAGTTTCAATATTAGTAATATTAAAAAGATTAAAAAACTAATTCTTTTTCTTTAAAGATGAGTTGTCCTATTTCTTCTATTATTTTATTTGTTCAAGAAACTTTACAATACTTTAATAATATTAACAAACTTTTTTTTTTTGTTTTATGCATACCTCTTGAGCGATGAAATGCTAAATTATTCTGGAATATTTTTGCCAATATTATTTATTTATTGATAAAGCTTTTATGAGGTAATCAATTTCTCATTTTAATACCCGATTGGGTAGTTGTTAAATTGGTCATACAAATCTTTTTAAATTAATTTTTATTATATTATTTTCTTTTTATTTTTTTCTCTTATGTTTTATACTGATTAATTTTTCTTAATTTACTCCTTTCATTTGATAAATAAATCCATATTTCAAAACTATTTCATTATAAACGTATTCTTTCCAAAAAATCTGGAATTGATTTAAAATTAATTTTTTAGAGATCTTGAAAAAGATTAAAAATCTCATGAAAAATATTGAAAAGATAAATATAAAATAAATATTATTAATTGGGTGAATTCTATTTATTTCTAATAATAATAAAAAAAAAAAAAAAAAAAAAAAAACATAATAATAATGTATAAATATTGTTATGTATACATAATAAAATTTTAATTAATTATTTTTTTAAAAAAAAAAAAACAAAGGAATTTGCATTTTTACTTGAATTCTTTACTTAAAATTCAACTATTCAACAGAATAAAAATAAAAATAAAAATCAATCTAATTGCTTTTATTATCATCCTAATCTTCATCACTTAGGTTTACGTTATAAAACCCATCTGGAATCGAATTTTTGCGGTTCTTGTTAAATTTAGGCAAATTTGATGAAATTTTCTCAATTTCTATTTGAATTTGTTTTATTTTGTTCTGCTTATTTTTTATTTTTGAATTACAATCAATCAAAAGAGAGATATTTTCTGTAATTAATTTATATTCTTTTTCTTCTCTTATTAATTTTTTTAAATTTTTATTTTCTTTATTAACGAGGGAAATTAACAATTTTGTATGTTCTTCATTATCATATATTATTGAATCACTAAGATCTTTGAATAATTTGGAAAATTTTTTTCTTGAATTTTCTACTTTGCACAGTTTTTTATGGTGCTTGTTAAAAAACCCAATATAAATCTCATTTGGGTTGTTGTAATTATATTTGAATGGCATTTTGACTATATTGGCAAGAATTATGGGTATTTTTTTAAAAAATTCATTTATTTCCAAATCCTTTTGAATTTTTTCATTTAATTCGCTGATTAATTTTTTAATATTTTCTGAATGATTTAGTATATCATTTGGGATTTCTAATTCTGGATCTTTTTCCATATTGCTTTCTCTTTCTGTTTCTGTTTCTGTTTTTGTTTCTGTTTCTGTTTCTTTTTGAATGGATATTAAATATTTGTTCATAATTCTTAATTTATGTAATCCAATAATGATCTCTGGATCTATTTGTAATTGTTTCTGTCTTTCTGAAATTGAATTAAAAGTCTTGAATTTTCCATTTTCTTTTTTATTCTCATTCTCGTTTCCAGTTTGATTGCCATTTTCATTATCGTCGTCAGAAAAATATACCCTTTTAATCACTTGTATTAATTTATATACATCATGGATATTATTCTTTGTAATGTATTGTTGTGGGTTCATTTTTTCATGGATTTCAAAGATTGAAGACAAATTAAGTTGATATTGCCCATCAATATCATTATCATCATCACGATCGTGATGGTGGTAATTTGTCTGTTTCAAATTCTTTTCTGATTTTATTGACCTTGTGGAAAAACTTGTTTGAGATTCTCGGTTAGACTTGATCGATTTTGATGAGTTTTTGGACCGAAACGATGAAGAGACAATTTCCTTTGATGGAGTTATTGTCTTTTTTTGGTTCATATTCTCATTAAAATTAGAATTCGAGTTGAAACTAGAGTATGAATAATTTGGTTCCATTCCGTGCTTAGATCCGTTTTCTTTCTGGCTTTCATGTTCACTTTTATTTTCTTTTTCTTTTTCATTTTCTTTTTCTTTTTCATTTTCATTTTCGTTTCCGTTTTCACTTCGCCGTTCTTCTAATGTCTCCAAATTTATTGTTTTTTCTTTTTCCCCAGAAATTTGACTACTAATTTCGCTTTTGTTTTTGTTTTTGCTCTCGTTTTCATTTACTTTTTTACTTTCCATGTCTAATTTGTTTTCTTTGTTCCTTGAAGCCACGATTTTTAAAAACTGTCTTGGTATTTTATAAAGGTCCGCGTATTGCTTCTTAAAATTGCTGGGGCTTGATTGGAAGTTTCTTAACACCCTAACCGCCGATTTATTACCCACCTCTCTTGCATAGTCAATCGAGGAAATCTGCTTTGTTACTGGTTTTGAGATTACTTCTTCAAGATTGTGGTTCCCACTATTTACACTGTCCATGTTCTGTATCGATAGTCCGATAAATTGAGCAACAATTTTGTTCATTGGCTTTTTCGAGCTTGTCCGAATAACTGGTAAATAGGGATCAGCACCAATAAGCAACAAATAGATTAAAATTTTCTCACCACAGTACCTTATTGCTTGGTGGAAAACAGTTGTTTCTTCTTCAATTGCCACATAAACTTTGTTGCTTGTCAATTTCTCATCAAAAAAATTGTTGGTTTCATATTTGTTTGGTGAAACCTTTTTGGGAACTATTGATCTTAGTGATTTCAGATCTTTTTTTAAGATTGCCTTTTCAAGTGTTATTCCCATTTGTAAAATAAGTAAATTTGAATCACTAAAATTGTTTTGAAAAAAATGAAAAATTTATTGTACTTTTAGTTTTGTTCAAAGAATTTTGACTTTACAGGTTACTTTAGGTTTCCACTTTTTTGAAAATTAGAACTTTTTGTAAAAATATTTATGTTTTATTGATTGGGTTCTGTTTCGATCTTAGAATATTTTTTTTTTTTCAAAAATTTTGTGATATTTTAGTGAATAATCTGGGTTACAACAGGGATCAATTTCCACAGAGCCAATAATTTTTCTTTTTTTTAAACGATCAAAGGAATCAGTAAATAAGTGGATAATACCAAAAATTTTTTCTCTCTTGTGTATTAAGATACACACATTCCTATAATTGATAATTATACAAGGTTAAAATAATTATTCGTCATATTTCCCATTTTTATAAAACTTATACAGCCAGTTCTACTTTTATGACACAAACTTTGAAACAAAATTTAAGGTACAGAAAAATCTCAAATTAAGGCACACATTTATTCAAATTCTTTTTTTTTCATAATTATTTTTACTAGAATTTTAATTTTGTGCTTTAATTTGGGATTTTTTTTTTGTGTCTTAATTTGGGTTGAAAGTTCGTAACTTAAAAGTGGAACTTACTGTATATATACTTTTAAAACAGTTCTTGATAAAGATTATTGTGTACTTTCAACTAATTTTGCAAAGTTTTGAAACACCTAAACCAATAAATTGCCTTATTCAAAACTATAACTTAAGGTAAAAAAAAATAGAGAAAAAATGAAAAAAAGTTTCAAAAATTTATTTGAATTTATCATTATTCACAATCCACCTGGAAAAATTATATATTAACAACAACACCTGTAATTAAATTTTGGTGTATTATGTATTTTAAAAAGTTTTATATTGTTGGTAAATCTCACAATTTGTATTCAGAGAGATCTAAGTAGGAAAATTTGAAATATTTTAAATAAAATTTGAATTTGTTAGATAAAAAATGAAAAGAGGGTTGGGAAAAACTAACTTTTGAGACTTTTTTTCATTGAGAACGAATTTTAAAAACAGGAGACCTTGTTAAGAACTACGTTTACAATTGAAAGTTGGGGGCAGGTGTGATACAAGAGGATTCTAAGTGTTGGTAAATCTCACAATTATTTATTCAGTGAGATCAAAGTCGTAAAAAATGTCATTTTTGACATAAATTTTTGTCTCCTCGTATCTCGAAATGACAAAGAATGTTGCGAAAAAACAGCTTTTGGTGAAAATTTCTTTTTAGGCGAAAGTGGCAAACCTGGAGAAGACGCTGGGGGTTTCTTTTATTTATTTTTGGTTATGGGGAGTTCAAGATGAGAAGGTTTGCCACTTTCACCTAAAAGGTAAAAATGGAGAAAAATGACAATTTTTTGGAATTTCAGTCTGTTGTTTTCCATCAAAGACTTTTTTTGATTAATGGCAACGAAAAACAATTTGGGAATGCATTGAATCCACCAAAATCCTCAATTCCCAAAATTTAAAGATCATTTTTCTTCGACTGACACTAATTTATTTTTTCAAAACAAAAAACTGACTAATTTTCCCAAACTTATTTTTCAAAAAGATCCTCAAATGCAAAATTCCTCCAAACCTTTCCCACACAGCTCCAACCCAATTTTAGTTGACTCAACAAATTGGGTTTTAATGAAAACGATCAAAACCAAAAAGACATTGGCAAAAAAGTATGCCAAAAATAATCTATTTTGTGCTTGACATGGACAGTTCTGTTCCAAAAACAACTCAGCAAAGCACATTCCTCATAGTCCATGGCGGGGAATTCAAAAGCACCAAAGCAAAAAAAGAACCAAACAATAAGGATGGGGAACAATAGACGAAGCCAAAGCCATGGCCACATTTGTCGAAATTGCATTCAACTCTGGAGAAAATGGAATGCAAATGGAAACCCGATCATAAGAACTTCACAACACTACAAGGAAAATTTTTTCAAAAAAAAATCTCTAAATTTTGTATTTTTGAAATACACTCATATAAGAAACATTATTATACATAACAATTTTCAATGAGGTTTACAACTTTAATAGATATTAATAGGAATTGAAAAAAAAATGAAATTTTTCAGTAATATTTTATTCATTTTTAATTGTAAAATTTTTGAATTTTTTAATTGACTTAGTAGAGAGATAATTTTCAAGTATTTTTTTAATAGTTCTAAAAAGAAACATATTTTTCAATTTTAAAATAGTACAAAATATTTCAATCAAAAGATATTGCTCAATTAAATTGAAAATCTGATTTTTTATCGGTTTTTGGAATATTTTTTATCATTTTATTTTTTTCCATGTTTGAGTTTTTATATACATTCCGTATTGTTTTCTGCAAATTGCTTGAACATTTATTCTTTTTTCAATCTTAATCTTCAATCAAAAATTAATTTATTTCAACTTTTTCCAATATAAAAATACCCTGAAAATAGGTGTTTTTTTCAAAAGTCGGTATTTTTGAAAAGGGGGGTATTCAGATTTTCAAGAGTTTAATTGATATCCTTTTTTTATTACATAAAATTATGATAACTTTGAAAAAATAATTTATAAAAGAAGTATAACTTAAATTCAATGTATAGTTTTAGCTAACTTTAATTTTATGTATTTAAATTTTCCTTGTTGTGAGGTATAAATTGAAAAAAATCAAAATTTTAAATATAGGATATCTCGACGAATTATTCATTTTTATAACCTCCAATTTATCTTAAAAATTGATTTTTCAAGTTTAGAGCGCTGTATATCCTCTAGTTTAGAAATTATTCTCCATTTTCGATTTTTCGTCAAAAAAAATTTTTTTTTGTAATTTTGAATTTTTCCTTTCTAAAAAAGTTCCAATTTTACACAAAAATAACATTTTTTTAACGTTTTTAAGATCATATTACTAGGGTATTTTTTGATCAAAAATATGATTTTGGTGAAAAAAATGAAAAAATTAAGGTTTAAAAAAAAATTTTTTTTTGAAAATTTTTTTACCACTCTTTTGATTTTCCCATATTTTTTTTACTCAAATATTATATAAGTAATATATTGAAAATAAAAAAGTTATAAATTTTTAAATTTGAAAATTTTTTTTATTACATTAAAAAAATTTTTTATTTTATTTTTTTTCGCTTTGATCCAAGTTAAAGTAAAAAAATACATAAGTTTAACTATATATTAGTTGTAAAAATGCTATATTAAAATCTTTTTAATATAGACAAAAAATTTTTTACAAAAATTTTTTATTTTAATTTTTTTTGTCACATTTTTAAATTTAAACTTTATGAGAGTAAGTGGTTTCGAAATTATTTTGTATTTAAAATGGGCGTTTTTGACTTTTTTCAAAATTGAAAGTTTTAAAAAATGTAACTAAAAAAATTTTTTTAAATTTTTTTTTAAATGTAATAAAAATAGGTCACTTTAAAAAAAAAAATTTTTTTTTAAACATCTCAAAAAAATGATTTTTATTTTTATTCTCACTGAAAAACAATGTTTTAAAAAAAAATTTTTTTAATAGGAAAACTCTAGTAAAATTTCATTTTTTTCTAATTTATCAGAAAAAAATTCACATTACAAATATTTTGAAGAAAAAAAATTATTAGAACTCAACTTATTTTATCTTAAAAATCATTTTTTAAAAATTTTTGATAGTATAATCACTAGAAAAATATAAAAAAAATGCTAAAAAATTAAAAACAAATTTTTACAAGTGTTTCCTATTAAAATGAATTTTTTCAAAAAAAAAAATTTTTTTAGGTTTTTTTCAATTTAATTTTAAATTTGTTAATTTTTTTACAATGAAAAAAAAAAAAATTTTTTTTTTCATCTTGATAAACTTAGAGTTTTTTTTTCAAAAAAAAATATATATTAGAAAAATTACTCAATTAAAAATTCAATTCGATTATCTTCAAAATTTGATAATTTTAAAATATCCAATAATTACTCATTAGCTCAGCGGTAGAGCACCGAGATCTCAAAATTTGAAAAGTGTTTAGCCGGTTTTCGATTCCTGATGAGATCAATTAAATTAATAGTTTTTTTTATTTTTTTTTTAAATTTTTATATATACTTTGATCAATTAAAGTATATATGTTTGCTACCTGAATTTACCTTTAAAACTTTTCAAATTTTTTTTCAAAAATACAAATCCTCTTTAGGTACCAAAATTCGGATAAATGCTGGTAACTAAGTAGTTTTTTCCGTGTGTGGAGTAGAAGATTTTAAATTATTTATATATACTAAAACCTACAATTAAAAAAAAAACTTTTAAATACATTTTAATCTAACGGAACACTATATAAAAAATATAAAAACAACCTCAATTTTTCATTTTTTTGGGGCTCTTGCATTTTTCGAGTTATTGCCCAAAATAGCTGTGAAAAATCACTATTAGAAAATTTGTATATAAAAATCGATTTTGGGTAATATCTCGAAAACTAGACGCCCCAGAGACTTCTAAACACAAAAAATGGAAATTTAAGAAAATTTTGAATTTGTTGAGCAATAAAAAAATTTTTTGATACCAGTTTTATATTTACTCTTGTGTTTGAAAGAATGTATCAAAGTTTTTGAAAATGGAGAAGACCCCGAGTCAGATGAAAAAACAGATTCTGAAGGGGAATACTTGGAGAAAGAAAAAACGGGAAACAAAAACCAAATTATCAAACCTAATTCTCGAAATAATATTTCATAAATGAGTTCAGTTCTCAAAGAAAAAGACCTAATTATAAATGATTTGGACTCACTAAAAAAAACTATACTTATCAAAATACTAGTTGAATCAAATTTTGAAAACTCTAAAATCAAAAATTAATAAAAGATAAGATAAATTTTAATAAAAAAAGGAAGCTTTGAAAAATCTTTTAAAATTTATCTAGGAATTTGAAAACACTTGTAAAATTACGAATAAAATGCATCGGACCAAAACATTAGTAATTAACCCAGAATAATTCAATAATGATATCGAAATTTTTAAAGAAATCAATGATAATAATCAACAGGAGGATGGGTTAATTGAAGAAAGTTTCCAAGAAAAGGGTCTTATTAATGAAAATGAGATGGAAAAAATTCAAATGGTTTAAACGATGATTCTGTTTTCAGATAACCTTCGATAAACGATTACCTTCTTCTTTTCTAAATGATACTCTCTAATTTGAAACAGAGAGGAATAAAAAAAAAGAAGTTACTTTTTTTTTTTCTTTTTTTAAATGCAATATAATGAATGGGATTCAGGTATATCTTTTCCCTTCTTTTTAAAATTATTTCTTATATTTCTTTAATATTTTTTAATCAATTCTTAAAGAAACTAGAAACGAATGTTTTATAATAAACATTTCTGCATTTCTTTAAAAAGATAGTTAGGTTTTGAACAAAATTGTTAATCTAGATTATTCTCAATTTTATTCTTGAAAACCAAAAGCTTTGGATTATATTTGTTTTATGTTTTTGTTTTATTGTGTTTTTTATTTCATTTTTATTTGTTGAAGCCCAATGAGTTAAAGGGGTCTTAAATTGGTAATTTAGCGTAAAGAAAATATTTTCTTTTTTATGGGAGTATTGAGATTTTTAAAAGGGAAAGATGTTTATTGAGAATGTTTGAAATGATTATAATTTTTTGTGCAAGAAAATCGTGATTTGTTTTCTTTTTCCATTTACCATCATTAATAAGGGTCTTGGAGAGTACGTATCTCAAATTTTCTTTTTCATTTTTCATAAAAAAAATGACGAAAAATGATTTTTTGATCCAAATTGGAGAATATTTCAAAGATCACAACCTCGCTTTTTAAATGATATTTGTTCAATAGGTGTTGAGAAAATTTGATCAATTGCAAAAGTAGTCCTTAAGAATTTTTGACTATTTTTTTTTTTGATATGTAAGATAAGTTTAGAGGGTTTTTTAATTCCATCAAAGAGATCACATTTTCTAAATATTGAATAACTTTTCATCTTTTTGTTTGTTGTTTTCTGAAGAGGTTATAATTTGATAACTGTGTTTATTGTTTTGATTTGGAAACAATCTCATTTTTATGTTATGAGTTTGGCCTGGAAGAACGAAAAAAATGAGAGTGTTCGAAGTGATATAAGATGATAATGAGGAGTTTGAAGAGCGGCGATTAATATCATCTAAGAACTAGAAAAATATCATTATTTTGAGTCTGGAAGGAGAACCAAAACGAAGAATTATAAAAAGCGTTTGTTGAACAAATGAAACAATAATGGTAAAAACTTAATTATAATACTGTTACAGCCGTTTCAACTCAGGTGTGAATCTGCAACTTCTCATTCAGCTTTTGAAATAATTTAAAATAATTTGAAATGGTTTCCAAAAGCTGAATGAGAAGTTACAGATTCACACCTGAATCGAAATGGCTGTATGTGTTTAGGGTATTGGATTGGTTTTTTTTTTTTTTTTTATATTATACCCAATTTTTTCTAAAACACTTTTATAATAACTTCCTATTTACATAATGAAATGGTTTGTTTAATGTTGTAATAGACAGAAATTAGCTACCAGTATAAGGTTTTGTTATGATACTAGTCAGAAATTAATCTCAATATAATAAAATCACATATACGAAGAAGTTAAATTTTAACCTTTATTTCTCTTCACCAATACTTTGTTTTCCCAATTTGAACTAAATCCCTTAAATCATTTTCTTCTTCTCTACTCTCATTCCAAAACTCAAAATTTATTAAAAAAAACATTTAAAAAAAAATTCAAAAAATACAAGAATCCACTCAGATTTACTTTTATTCACAAATTGAACAGTGAATGATATTAATTTATTTTTTTAAAGTTTTTTCATCCCATTACACTCAAAAAATCTTTTTTTCAATGAAGTTTCTGCTATTAAACTTTTCAAAATGTTCAAATGTAGCAACTTTTTTAAATAACAATTCTGTTTTTTTCATTTTTTTAAAAAATATAGCCTTTAATTTTGAGATCAAGTGGTCAAAATTTTAGATAATTATATTTAGAATATTTTTATTTTTTCATCTTCTATAGAACTCTCAAGTCAATTTTTACTATTAATCTAAAAAAAAATAATTAAATAAAAATGAACAAAGAAATTAAATCTAAGAAACTTTCATATCCAATTATATTTTTTATTTCTTCTTTAGGATAATTTTTGTTTTTGATTTTTTTTTTTTTTTTGTCTTGAAATTTGATAATCTATGAATAAAAATTCATAATTGGAAAATAATTATCTGTATAAAAATGAAAAATTAATTTTTTAATAAAAAATCCATTTTTTGAACATCGGTTATGATCCCAGCACACACAATTATATTATGCTCTTGAATAAGTATTCTGCCAAGTGCGGGGTGTTGGTGAAAGCACTCTGCACATATTGGCCTTAATGGTTTAAAAATGACAATTGCTGAATCATTCTTTTTTAAAAATGATGGATTTTGCTCCAAAACTTCATTCGTTGATTTCTCAATCTTTGCAACAATTTTTTCTAATCTACAGAGATGGTGATTTGTGCTTATATGGATAATTGGATTGTACCCGACCTTAACCCTTTTTGGATTGGTATTTAAGACTGTAATCTTTGCAGTAAATTGAATAATTTTACGTGGGATATCATCATAAAGATCTCCAAGCACAAATACTTTTCTCAAGCCCCTCCATGGAACGTTCCTCAGGTTCAGTCCTACTAAGGCACCACACTCGCCAACTTGGACTTTCTGATGGAACTTTTCAATTGAATTCACCACGAATTGCTGTTCCAAAATAGGGCTATAGAGTTTTTGTCCCACTCTAACTTGCCCAGTCTCAACTTTACCAACAACTACGGTACCAATCCCTGAAATCCTTTCTGGCTTCCTAATGGTGAAACGGAGTGGAATGATCGTCTTTCTTGAGTGCGCCTTTAGATTGTTTAAAGCCTCAAGAAAAGTAGGACCTTTCCATCACCCTAATTGTTCTGTTTTTTCAATCAAATTCTCTCCTTTCCAGCCAGAAACGGGGATAAATGGGACCCTTTTTGGGTTGTATCCGTACTCCTTCAGAATTCGCCTTATCTCTTTCTTTGTTTTTAAAAATATACTTTCTGAATATTTAAAACTTTTTTCATCAATTTTATTGACAAGCACAACCATTTTTTCAATGCGGAAAGATTTACTAATTTTAATGTACTCTTCGTTATATTCTTGATCAGTGTATCTTCTAGGGAACCGTTGTGTAGTTGGATCAACAACTAAGATCACCACGTCTGCCTGCGAAATCGCTCGTATTGCATTTTTCACGAAACAATGGTGCCCTGATGTATCCATAAGCGCAAAATGAAACCTATCAGTCTCAAAATCCCTTGTGGTCCAATTAATGGTTATCCCTCTTCCCCTTTCGGCCTTAGATTGATCAAAAAGCCACGCATATTTAAAAGAAGATTTCCCCATCTCATATGACATTTTCTCATATCGTAGAATGGTCTTATTATCGACTTTTTTCAACTGTCTTAGAAGGTTCCCTGCAATTGTAGACTTCCCACTATCAACATTCCCCATCGTTGCCAAACTAATGAATTTTTTTTCTGTCATTTTGTGCCAAAAAGAGAGCCAAGAATCAAACTTTGATTGAAAAAAATGAAAGGATTTTTTTATCATTTCTCAACTAAAATATCATTAAAATTGTGGTCACTTTTTTTGACTTGAAAACACTTTTTGTTCTACTATTTGTTCCAAAATAAATGGAACATATTTTTCATTCAACTAACCAAAAAAAGATTGTTAAATCAGCTAACTTTCAATTGTTTAATTCATTATTCAGTCTAAATTAATAATTTCCCTTGACAAATTGGGGACTTTGATGACTTTTAATCCGGAGGTTTGTTTTTTAGAAAGCTGAAAGAAAATTTTGATCTTTTTATTTTGAAATTTATAGTATTTTCGAATTATTCCAAAATTTTGAAAGAAATTACAAGATCAAAATTCAATAACTTTCAATTTGAAATTTTTTACAATTCAAACTTTTAAAAACATGTTATTCCAAAAATTTTCAACTTTTCGGTTTTTCATAAAAAGAGTTTCAGGTTAATTGAAAGTTTACAAATATTTTTCTTTGAGATAACTTTCAAAAATTTCAATTAAATTTCCAAATGTTGTCTTTTGTTAATTATTTTTTTTTACCCTTTTTTAGCATCTAAAAGTTTGTATCAAGTATTTCGAAATTTGTAAAAATATGAAAGAATACCCGAGATTGAAATCTTGTAGGCTGTAGGTCTGAAAGTTTTAAAAAAGGTCTTGAAAGTATTTGTATGAATTGTGTTATTCTTGTCATATTTTTTAAGTTTTCATAAAATATCATGTAAATTTTCTAAAGTCTAAAGTGTATTTTTGTATTATATACTAACAAAGAGTTTGTGAGCTGTTATTTTGTTACTATAAGCACTTCTCATAGCATTAAATAAAAAAAAGTTTCTATAACATATTTTGTTACTTTGTTCTCACATTATAGATTTTTTGTTTTTAAATCCTTTGGAAAGAAGATTAATCAAAAAAATTAATATGAACAAAGGAATTGTTATACAATTTTTGGGTTTGGAAAATAGAAACGAATTTTCAAATAATTAGAGTTGATCAAATGTTTAATGATTAAGGGATTAGTAAACTAAAAAAAAATCTTCATGAAAACCTAATAACAAATTTAAAAAAATTTTACCGTATCTTGAAATTGAAAAACAAAGTCAAAATCTGATAACTACACGATAGGACTTGCTTTTAATTCTATTTTTTGAAATGAATTATTGTTTTTCAGAGTTTTATCCCATTTTTCTCATTTTTGATATATTTCAAATTATAATATATTTCAGAATTATTTAAAAAAAAATATTTTCTTAAAAAGAAGATAGAAATCTTTTTGAATGTAAAGGGAGTATACTAAAATACAATTTTAAAAATGAAACCACTAAGTTAATGAATTAACTCAGAAAAAAGCATATAATTATTTGTAAAAAAATTACTCTAATAATTTTAAACTTGAAAAAAATATCAATAATTTCTTGATTCAAAGAACAGTCATATCAATTTTTTCTTATTATTAAATAGAAAAATCTGAGAAAAAAAAAAAACAAACAATTACATTAAAACTAGCCCCAAAATACTTTTGAAAAACCCAGAAAATTCAACTTATAATCTAAAGAAATGCTTTTAAATTTTATTATTTTTATTCAATAATTAATAATACAATTTTAATTTTTTCCAGTAAGTCATTAACAACCCTAAGATTAATGTCATCAATAGAATTTACAATTATTTATCAATTTTTTAAAGATTTTCCAAAATATAAAACTAATTTAAATTAATAAATCTAATAAAAAAAAATAATTAGATATTATCCAATAACCGATTTTGATACTCATTGTTCCTTGTTTATACTCTGGATATTTGAAAAAAAGATATTGACTAAACTTAATTTCAAAAATAGGGGCAAATTTTTGATTGAAAAAAAATTGTAGTTTCTCATTTAGTGAATACCAAAACTCAACCCAGAAAAATCAGAACTTAAAACTAAAAAATAACTGTCTAAAACACCCTTTTCTGTTTTAATTATTATTTCTAATAAAAGAATAGAGAAAAGAAACCCATAAAGAAAAAAATAAATCTGACCCTATTTTTGAAATGATTTTTCATCTTAAAATTATCCATTTAAGATTCACCATTGCTTCCAAGAACCTTTTGAAACAACTTTCCATCAGAGTTATCAGATTTTTACTATTTACCCATTTGGTATCAACCCAAACTTTCCTTGATACCTTTTTCAAGATAAAAAGAATCTCAACAAAAGAAAGAAAAGAAAAGAAAACGAAAACAAAACCAATTTTTTTGAATGTACAACAAAGAACTCAAAGATAAAATGAATACGATCACATTCATCACATTGTCTCCAAATGAAAGAGAAAAGAAGATCTTATTTGATCTTGCTATTTCTTCACTTTTCAAGGAACCATTGTAACCCATTAAAGCAAATTTGGTTGATACTTGTTTTCGAAGCAAACACTTCTTGGGTGTTTTACTTTCTTTGAATTTTACAATCCCTTTCTCCAATGCTAATTAATCTCATCTCTTGAATATTAACGGTTTTCAAAAATGTTCTTGTTCATTCAACATAAAAAAAAAAATATGGAATCATTTTGAAAGAAAAATTGAAAAAAATGAATTCAACTTTGGGAAATTTTCATTAAAAGAAAATTGTTTCTTGATATTAAATATTCAATAATAACTTTTAAAAGATATTGGATTCAGAATATTTGGTTAACACAACACACATACAATAAATTAGAAAATACTAATGATGACCCTATTTTTTAAATTTAGCTTAGTCTTTTAAATTTCAAGAAATATAATAAATTATAAATGAATAATAAAAATGATCACTTTTTACAAGATCTTGTAAGATTACATATTTGATTTATTTTTCTTGGATTTTTTTAAAAATAAGATTAAAAGCTCAAGGTTACTTGTTCCTTAGACTCTCAGAAATTACTGAAAGTAAGATTTCTTCATAATATAAAAATTTTTTTTTTTGTAATTTGATCTAAAAGACTTCACAAAAAAAGTATCAGATCTCTCGACTGGAAATTTAATTGGGAAAATATGAACTCTCTTAAAAAGGGATTACTCATTTCTCGAAAGTTGATAAATGAAGTTGCACATCGGGTTTAATTGTATCCTTATGTAAATAATTACCCTATTATTTTTGATAGGAACAATAAATAAAAGTTCCTAGTCACTTAAGGGTTAAATCCTTAAGTCTGAAAAATAATTTCCAGAAATGGGAGAAAAAAATTATATAATTTTTATTAGCATGTAATAACTCAAAAACTAACCAATCTGTGAAACGTGATCGATCTCCCAAAATCAACAACTAAAAGAGAGGACATTATTAGTAAAATATGTCTATGTGTGGGTGCGACACTCAATTTCCTATTAGAATGGTTATTATATATAATTTTGATAACAGTTGTCTTATTTTTGAGAAGCGTCCCTCTTTGAAAATTTTTGAGATCTTGGATATTTTTTTCATTTTCAAATGAACTATTTTTTCTCAAAAATGTTACAAAATCCATTCTATTTGTAAAATATCGAGAGTTGCAAAAGAACCACTTATTAGATTAAATAGAATTAAATTTATTGTGTACTTCAAGAAAACAATTTCTTTCCAATTTAAGAAATTTAAGTATTTTGAAATATAAAATAAAGAAGCAAATAATTTTTTTTAAATTTCGATTTTTTGGAATTGAAGATCCTTTTAAACTTTTTTGTAAATTAAATTTGATGTCTATAGATCAGAAGAAATTTTTATTTTTGTTATTTGAATTTTGTCAATTAAAAGAAGGGTAATTTCACAATATACCTTTCAATTTTAAGTCAATCCCTTGAGTATATAGTAAACTCAAGCTTAATGACTAAAAATTAATTTTTTTTCATAATACTATACAAAATATCCTAAAAACACCGAAGCATACTCTACATGTTCTAAACTATCATAAAATACATTAGTCTACCTGAAAAAGGTCTTTTTACAAAGAAATTTGCTAAAATATTTCAATTGATTTGACTATTTTGAAAAAAAATGAGAATTTGGCTAATTGTAAAATTTTACCAATTTTCTTTCATTGGTATTTTGAAGTAGGGAATTAGTTTGCCCTTATAGGAGTAAAATTTTTCATTTATTTCTGAAATTAAAAAAAGACTCAAATTTTACTTTTTATTTCCCAAATTAAAAAAAAATCCTTTACATTTTGTTAATTATTCTGTTTATTCCAAAAAACTATAAATTTTTGTTCGGTTTTTTTGAGTTTTCTATTTATTTGGAAAATCAATAGATTTTCGTAAGGGTTTTTTTACTTTTTGTAATAAACGGAAAATTTATATAAATTTTCTGTTTATTTCGAAAAGTAAATAAAAAAAAACCTAGAAAACTTCATAAATAAAATAGAAAAACTCAAAAAAACCTATAACTATTCACAGAATCAAATTGATAACCTCAAGAAAGGGGTCAATGACGGTTTTCCAGAATTCAAAAGAATAGAGTTAAATTTATGATTTTTTTTTTTTTTTTAAATTCTGGAAAAGCTAGGGACTTGATGTCGCTTTGTGGCACGAGGTCACACTTGACTACATTATCATAATTTCTAAATTTTTTTTTTCGAAATTTTTCTAAAGAACAAGAATTTTCTTTATCATTACCGAATGACAGGATAAATAAAGATTTTTTATTTTGAATAATATCAAAGATATAATTCTTGTCATTTCTGTTAATTATTATTATTTCTTTAATCCAAAATTTTCAATTTTTTTCATAGCCAATGAAGATACCATAAAAAATGATTGATATGATCAATAATTTCTGAGTTGAAATATTTTTTGTCAAAAGTGTAAGATTTTGTTTTTATTTTATTTTTATGTATTATATATAATTATCTCATTTGTGTATTAGTGAATTTTCTTGGTTTTAGTATGAAAGTGGAACCCTTCCATTTAAAATATTTTTAATCCTTAATTTTTGTCAATTTAAAAAAAAAAGGGAAAACTTTATAAATTTTGTTCTTTATTCCTGAAATGAAAAAGGCAGATTTATTCTACGACACTCAATGACACGAATGTTAATTTATATTGTTATTATATGTAATAATTCTTAAATATACCAGACTTAAAATTGATCAAATTATAAAATTTATAATTTACTCGAAATTGATTAAGATTCTCATATAGAAATTTTGGTTTACGAAACATTTTGATATCATTTTCATTTTTTGATTTTTTGAAAATGGTTAATTTTTTGATAAATATTCAAACACAGTTTTTCAATTTTTTTTTTGACTCTATATCTTCTTTTATATATGGAAATTCTTACTTGGTCAATTTTTTTATCAGTTTTATAAATTATTATTAGAGAATCTGAAATAATTTTAAAAAAGTTTGTTACTTTTTTATTTATCCAACACTCTATCAAGTTAAGGAAGTAGGTACATTTTGCCATTTTGAAATTTTTTACTTGTGTGAGTATTACTGGAACAATATTTTTGAGAGGTATGGGGTAATACTAGATCCAAAACAAATTTACTCTATTTGTGAAAAGGGTAACAATAATCAGAGTTGAAAAAAGTAAAGTTTCAACTCTGATTATTTTTGGCTCTTTTCACAAATGTGATTTCAAATTGTATTTGAAAGTTAAGTGCCTGAAATAAATTCAAGAATATACCTTAAAAATTGCAATGGAAAGGTGAATCTTAGAAAAAATTATTGTCTTTATGAATTCCAAAAAAGAAGGTTCACCATTGTAGATATATTTTTTGAAATAAAGAATGTAAAAAAAATTCAAACTAAGGATTTTTTTCAAGATATATTTTATTTCTTTATCTACATAATATTGATGAAAGTAAACAAGTTATTATCTTGGAAATTATTTCACCCCATTACTATTGATTGTTATATAAGAAAAAAAAATTTTACAAATTTGTTTTCGAAATTCAATTTTCCAATATTTGGATCAAACCACGCAACAATAAGGAATTGTGGTAAAAAGAATAAAGTAAATTTATTGAATTATTGTCACCCAAAAAACAGTTACAAAAGGTTCACTCCCACGAAAAAGAAAAATTGTGATAAAAGTTCAAGTATGAATTCAGAATTATTTTGGGTTTTTTCAATTTAACTGAAAATAAATTGTTATAAAATCAATCCAAAAAATAGAAAAAAATAAATCTTATTTTTGAAGAGAAATTTACAAAATATGTTATATTCAGAAAGAAAACAAAAATGAAGCAAATTAAATGAAAATAGGATTTAAAAGTCATTTTGAGAATCTTTATAACTATTAAGTAATTTTTTAATCAAAAATTTTAAAAATAATAGTTTTCCTATAAAGAATTAAAAATAAAATCAAGTAGTAAAAAGAAGTAAATGTGCCAAAAGATATAAATAAGATCTATAAATAAAGGTATTTTTTATAATTTTTTCTTGATCAAATTTTCATTTTTTGATTTACATTTTTTAGTAAGTATGAAATTATATTTTACTAGTATACCTGGTACTCTCACACTTATTAAAAAATTAATGTGTTTAGTAAAAGAGATGATTTGAATTATTCAGTTTTGTATAAACTATGGCAATCGAAATTCGTAAAATGAACTTATTCCCTTAAAAAATCAATCTTACGAAAAGATCTGGAATGAACTATTCAGCCAACTAAATTATTTTCAACAAGTAATTTTGGGCTAATTTCTTTGTATAAACAAATTGCCTATTAAATTAAGGGTTAAATTTGCTTTTGTTCCTTGAAAATAAACAATTCGGTAACTATTTACAAATTATTTTTTGAACTTTTTTCCAAATTAATTAGTGTCTATTTTCTTCCACCTTTGAAATGTCACGTAAAAGAGAAACAACTAGGCAGCTAAATCCAGACTCAGTAGAGGCTGACCTTGAAGATGATAATGAGGTACATGATATTAATTTTTTTTTTTTTTTCAAAAAAAATTATTTATCCTTCTTCTTAAAACAAACCAATTTCTCTTCATTAAATTAGGAATTAAAATCTTGGGAAAAGGCCGACGAAGAAGAAATTGCAAGAAGAAAAAAAATTCGTTTAGAAAGAAGGAAAAAGCTTCGTCAAAAAAGAAGAAGGAATAAAAAATCCAAAATAAACCCCAAACCCAAACTAAATCTAAATGTTATCCAAAATTCAAAGAACAAAAACTTGATGAACGGAAGGAAAAGAGAAGAACAAAACACAGAAATTGAAAAAAAAGTAAATCAAAATAAAAAAGAAAATGAAACAGAAAAGGAAAAAGAAAGCAACAATAAAGATCTAAATGAAAAGAAAAAAGATCAAAATGAAAATAAAAAAGATAATGAAAAAGAAAAAGAAACCAAAGTCTTGAAAAAACCTACAACTCCATTTAAATCAAAGTTTGGGATCTTTGGATCAAGGGGAGGAAGTCTCAAGGAAAGTCCCTTTAAGTCCACACATGTACCAACCACTTCAACAACAAAAGATTCTAAAAACAGCCAAATACCAAAAAAAAACTCTTTAATTTTTGGTAAGGTAAATCAGTCTTCCTCAACAACCAAAACTTCTGACAAAAATACAAAAAACAATCCTTTTAAAAAACAAACAAAGAAGAATAACGGTTCAATTTTTTCCCAAGTTAAAACAGGGAAATCTTTATTTGGAACCAAGAACCGAAAATCTTTGTTTGGATCAAGCAGATTTGAGATGATTCATCAAAGGAACAAAAAGCATTTAAATCAAAAGCAATTAACAAAGTTAAAAAAAGAAAAGGCAAAAGAACAAGAAAAAGAAAAAGACGGTATTGTAGTATTAAGAAAAAGAGTGAAACTTTTTGAATATGTAATTACTGATCAAACAAAAAAAGAAAACCAAGTAAAAAATTATAATTTGTCAAGCAAAAAAACAAACAAAAGCAAAACGAAAACAGAAACTGATAAAGAAAGCCAAAAGATGATTAATGATAAACAAATTAAAACTGTGGAAGGGAAACAAACAGAGACGGGTAAGGTTAATGACAAAGAAGGCGATAAGGAAAAACAAAAAGAAGAAGAAGAAGAAGTAAAAGACAACGAAAACGAAAAAGACAACAATAAAAATGGAAAAGAAACCAATTCAGAACAAACAGAAAAAAACGAAAAAGAAAAAGATAATGACAATGACAAAGAAAAGGGGGGCGAAAAACAAAATAAAATTAATCAAAAAAAAACAGCCAGATGGGAAGAAAGAGGAGTGGGTGTTTTAACACTTTTAAAAAGGCACGCGGGGGGGTTTTCTTTAATTATACGTTCTGAAACAACAAAAATAATCTTGTTAAATAGTCCGTTGCTACCAAAATCAAATATAAGCCAACAACAAAAAAATCTCTTTCTGCGATCAAAGAATTTTAAAACGCAATATGAAATAAATAACCCAGATAAAATCACTTTTTGTAATTATAGTATACGGTGTTTAAGTGAAAGCGACGCTACAGATATTAAAAAGGAAATAGATAACTTTTTTAAGAATTAAAAACAAAAAAACGAAATAGAATTTATTAGATTTGCAAGATTTTATCATTTTATTACTCCAAAATTGATTTTTTTTTGTTTTGTTTTTTTCTTAAAATAGATTTAAGAAGAAACAATTATAAATATATTTCCCATATACATAGCATAGATACCTCATATATAAACATAAATACAGTACAATAAATTAAGATTTTGAAATTTTTTGATACATTTTTGATTTTAAAAGAAAGGTAAAAATCCTGTGATCTCTTTAAACGTGTTTCCTGAATTAAATAAACCATTTTTCAGCCAAAAGGGCCCAGTTGTAGGGAGTGAATTGCACATATTCAAAGGGTTTGAATGAATAGTAGAAGAAAAAATTTATTTTGAAAATTTCAAAATTGAAATCATTTTTTGATAATTTTTTGATAATTTTTTAATGTTTTTTTTTTTGATTTATTTTTGATACCTAATTCGTTTGTAAATTTTTTTTTTTATTGCAAGATCGATATTCACTTGGTAAAAACGTCTTATTTTAATGTTATTGATTAAGTAAAAATTATCTTTGAGTAATCATTTTGATTTCTATTGGAATTTTAATTTGATCTTCATTTGAAGATCAAAATGAACCTTACTGTTTTTTTCAATAGTGTTCTAAGATTTGGGTTTTGAAATTTTTTAAAAGCTATTGAATTATGAGTTTTATTTCAGAGGATATCAACTATTCTTGGGTACTTATTATTCTACTTATTTCTTATAAAATCTTCTAAAGGTAAACAATAAAAAATAGTTGATATTTGAAAAAAATATTGAAACTTTGACTGAAATTTAGCCCATTTTAATTTTTTACAAAATGTTTTGATAAAATTTTGTTGGATCCCTGAGACAAAATAAAATTTATTGTTAATATGGATGATACAAGTTAATTTTTGAAATATAATAATTTAATTAAAAAAATAATAAAAAAACAAAATTTAATGTGGTCTGTTCAATGAAAAAAATTTTCTTAATTTTTGTTTTTACACAAATAAAAAAGATGTTTTATATTCAAAAATTTGATCAAAGTAAATAAAATTAAATTTTTATGATAGTTTGCATACGTTTAGTCTGTATTTCATCCATTCTTATTAAAACTGGTTGTTGACTGGGTGTTCTTATTGATAAAAAATACACGATCATTAAAAAATTGTTTAATTTTTCCAAAAATATTGAATAACTGAAAGGTTGATTATATATTTCGAAGTTAAAAAAAAAATAATATTATTTTCATTATACCACCTTTTATTCTTTTGGGGAATATGGTTATTTTTACAAATATCTTCGCAATATAAAGTAATTGTCTTTTTTAACCATAAACTTTAAAAGTAAAGTTACAAAAATAATTCTTTTTGTATTGGATGGAAAGCATTGTTTTTGTAAGTGATAATAAAATTTGTGATTCTTTAATAAAATTTCTAAAAAAAAGTTTAGAAATTAGGGCACACAGGAGAAAAGCAATTTTCTCTCTTCAAAAATAAAAAAAAAAAAAAAAAAAAAGGAAAGCATTGTTTTTAATAGAACAATCCGTTTTTAATAAATATGGAACCTACTTTAGGTTTTTTTATTTTGGTATAAAATTTGTCAGTATTAGAAATCAAATGATAATTTTTTTGAAATGATTGGAAAAGATAAATGAAGATGACTGGAGGAAAAGAAAGACACTTTTTAGGAGTTCGAAAAGGTAAAAAAAAATGATAAAATACAAAAGTAAAAACAAAAATTCGGAAAAGAAACAAAAATTAAACAAAAATGAAAATTAAAAAAAGTCACTTTTAGAAAGTGTTTATAACAATTGATTAAAAAAATAAATAAAATGCATATATATATATATATATATATAAAAACTATTTTTAAGTCAAAGGGGCCCAGTTTTATTGAAGAAATGGAAGACACTCTATGAGTTTAATTCATTACTCTTATCAAATTAACATTTTCAATTTTTTAGATCAAAATCATTTTTTCTCATTTTGTAAAATTTTTTTTTTTTTTTTTTGAAAAAGTCCTCGAATTCTTTTGAAATCATACCTTTAGTTTCTGGGATGTGAAAAAAAGCAAAAGAAAAAACTTAAAAACAATGGAGGAACGGAAAAAAAAGCAATTAAAAATCAGGAAGGAAATAATTTCCTTCAAAGTATTGAAAAACTAGGGAAATATGTGATTTAAATTTAAGTGGGTATTTTTGAATTTAAAACAATGAAAAAAGTTTGAATTTCTATTTTTAAAAAGCCAAAATAATAAATGCTATGTTTTCTGTTTAAAAATCTTGAAAATTGTCAACGCTTTAAACACTGAGGAAAATTTTTAATTTTTTTTTAAAGTTACTATTTGGAGAAGAAAAGTGGTCAAATTTTCACTTTTTTACCTTTTCCAAATTAGATCAGATCACCTAACTTTTTTGTATGGTGATTACATACACACACGCTAACTATTTTTTATTGATCATAAAAAAATATTTCAAATTATTAACTTAAAAAAAAAATTTTTTTTTACAAATACTAATTTGGAAAATCTGATCATTAATTTTTTTTTATTTATATGAACTCAGCTTCAAGTTATGAGTTAGGCAATTATATTATTTATTTTTTTTTTGATACTTGAAAACCATTTTTTAAACCTAATTTTTTTTTTAATTTATACATTATCACATGTCTTATTTCTTAACAGGTAGTTCCTGTGGAAGTCTTTATTATGTAATATCAAAAAATAATTTCATTTTTTTTATTTATTTTTTTTACAGAATTGTTTTTAAACAATTCTTATGGTTCTTTTCCATTCAAAATTACTATTTCTACCTTTTTTCAAAATATTTAATTGTTTAAATGTTGGGGAAATTCAAACTTGCTTAACCTTAGTAATAAGCTCTTTCACCTATTTTTTTAATTTTAAGAATTATTATATTATCTCTTTATTAAATTCATATATTCTATTCTAATGTTTATTTACTTTACAATAACTAATGGAAATTGATTAATCAACAAAGTTTAATTAATAGCACTCCTTTCACAAATACAAAAGGTTTAAATTAAAGTGTCTGGCATATTGGATGTACAATCATTAGTATTTAATTATTTATTTTTGTATAAACTTCTATTTTTTTGTGATCGATCATAAATTTGATTATTGAAAAATCTTTCTTCACATCAAAATAAATTTTGATTCAAATTTTTTTGATAACAACCTAAATTCGTTATCTCTAATAAATTATTCTTCCCATTATTTTACTTTTTTTTATATTTTATTTAGTGATTTTTTTTTTTTTTGGTTTCAATAATTGAAGATTTTTGGGATGTGTAAATAAAGATTCAAATTAAAATATTTTTTTTTGGCAAAAAAATCGAATGTGTACGTATTTTTAATAGATGAAATTAGTGTGTTTTTTTTTTTTTTCGATTTACCCTTAACAAAAATAAACCATACGAATATATATATATATATATACATATATATTTGAGAAACGAATTTTACGCGTCGCTCACACGTGCGCCTACACGTTTCATGACATCAAAAAAATCGTCATACATGTGATATATATATATATATATATATATATATATATATATATATATATATATATTGGTTAAATTGAGAAGAACCAAAGTCATATAATAAGATTTTTTTTGTTAATTTAGTTTAAGGCTGAGAGTTAGTTTTGGAAAGTTCATTTGAGTGTTGTAAATTAGTCTTGATTTTTTTTTTCTTTTTGATCTATTTTTTTAAAATCCCTGGGTATTTATGACTTTATAATTTTATTTGTTATTTCAACATTACACATACTTTAGTGTTTCTCGGGATCAGTGAAAATAGATAACTAATTTATTTTCTCCTATTTAAACTCTTCTTTGCTATTTATAAAAGTAATCATGTAAAAATTAGGAAAAAATTTAAAAAAAATGATATTTTTATTAATTTAAAGATTACAAAAGTGAATAGCATGTAATTCAAATTTTAAACTTTATAAAAAATCGAAAAAAAACACAAAATAAAGAAATTTTTTCCTTATATTATTTACAGATCAACTATTTACAATCATCTGGCCATTTTTAGTTCAGAAAAACATATAATTAGAACTAAAATATTTATAATATTTTTAAAAAAAATTAAAATTCTGTTTCCCAAGAACTCACTATAATAAAGTAAAAAATTAAGAATAAAATCTAGATATAGACTTAAAACTTTAGATATAAAAATGTTTTCAGTGTTTAAAAATAATCTAATTTTTGTTATTATTTTTAATTTTAATA
Source organism: Anaeramoeba flamelloides (assembly GCA_027625915.1). Classification (NCBI taxonomy): domain Eukaryota; family Anaeramoebidae; genus Anaeramoeba; species Anaeramoeba flamelloides. The sequence continues at coordinate 13,050,621 of JANTQA010000008.1, read as the reverse complement.
TCAATAAATATTAAAAGTTATATCAAAAAAAAATATTCTGTTTTTAATAATTAATAAACCCCCAGCCAATTGGTTTAGACAGAATGACAGTTGATAATTGAAGTATTAGTTTTATCAAAATTTAAAATATTCAATTTTATTTTTTTCAGAAGATTACTAGTAGTAATTCTTACAAAATTATTACATGGTAATTATTTTGGTTTGTAAAACAATTATACATTGAATACAATACAAAGAAATGTGGGTTTGTACTATTAAAAAAATTAAATAATTGGTTTTAAATTATAGAAATATAAGTGTATTGGAATTGTAGTAAGGAAAACGATTGGTTGTATATTTTTTATTAATCATTTGTGAAAAAAAGTTCAATCGAATTTTTAATCGTAAACCTAAAACATAAAAACAAAAGTTGAATCAATTAAAATAAGAAATAAATTAACTTTAAATAATAATACATTATAATATTTTCAAGCAAATCAGCAAATGCAATTTAGATCTCTTTTTTTAATAAAAATCAGATAAATAACTGTTTCGGAGATCTCAAAAATAGAAAATTTTCAACAATCATTTTTTTAGGAATTAATTAACCATATAAAAACCAATATTAAAAGATGGTGTTTTAAAAATTATTATTTTGTTTAATCCCTTCGTTTTGTCTTTATTTTTTATTTTATTCATTTAATGATTGGTTTAAACTTATTGTGTACATTAAGGGTTATATTTAAAAGTCGTCTTTGACTTTATTTCCACAACTGTAACACTGAATTCCCAGAACTGAAATTCCTTTAAGTTTTGATTATTATCACTTTCTACTTATTTGAATGAAAGAAATCAATTTCACACTTTCTTTTTTTGAGAGTAAACGATTACTTGATTACTGTTAACTGTTGAGAGAAAAATGTTGGAAACAGAAAAATGGTTGGAAACCATTTTTAATTGGGAACATTAGTAAAATTGAAAATCAAATCCTATTGATAACTAGGTGAATTTTCATATAAATGCAGGTTTAAATTGTTACAAGTTCATTAATATGTGGTGTACGTAGAATACTCATTTGAATGGTTGATAACTAAAGTAGATCAGGCTATTTTAACAAAAATCCAAGTTTTAGTAAAGTTTACTATTAATTCTGAAAATGGTAATTTTTAAACTTGCTTTAGATTATTAGAGATAAGGTTTTGAAAAATTAGAATTACATTAATCCTTATTCTAATAAGTGGATTATTGCTATTATCTTTAGTTATTTCACAAACAAAAGAAATTAAAAATCATTTTCAGTGAGGTTCAAAATTAAAATTGCTGTCTAACTATTTTTCTCTCAACATTTTTCTCTCAACCGTTATTATAAAATAAAAAGATCAAAATTTTCAATCAACTTACCAAAATAGCAAACATATCCCAATAATTCAAACAAACCATCAAATTCCACAAACCTCAAAGGTGAATTAATAATTTAAGATTATTTTTAGAATATAAAATTGAAATTATACATTGATTATTAATCTTTTTTTTGAAATCTGTATGAAAATTTTGGTTATATTATTTTGAAACAAATAATATCATTCAAACCCACAGTAAGCAAATGTGAAATGACAAGTCATAAATAATTAATCACTTCGTATTAAAAATAGATTTTCATCTGAAATTCTCAGTTTTTCAACCTCTTCTATGAATCTTTACAAATTTTGAACTCTTTAACCACATTATTTTTTGTAAAAAGAAATAAAATAGAAAATAATGCACAAAGTGTTTCTTTGTAATTAGTAGGTCTGTAATTTAGAGTTTTCCTCTTTGATTATTCTTAAAAAGAGTTCCTTGGGTTTTGTTTCGATTATTTTTTAAAGACCCTGAAATTTCAAATAGCCCCCAATTTAGAAACCCCAAATTAAGCATACCAAATTGAAAATCTATCCAAAAGTAGTTTTTTAGTGATAACAAACTGTCTTAATTTTTTAAGTAAAAATTTCATCTTAAATCTATAAGGATAATATACCCAAAAACATATCAAAATATATTAAGTGTTTCTTGGGTTCTTGATATATTCACTTTTTCTGTCAAATATGTTCAAAAATTGTATTTGTTATTTTCATTTTTTTTTTAAAAAAATTATTATTTTTCTCAATCAACAAATAATAGAACAAAATGCTTCGATTTGATTCATCTGGAAAACCTTTTATTATTATTCGTGACCAAGATCAAAAAGAAAGACTTACAGGATCTGAAGCACGTAAAGCAAACATTCTTGCTGCAATGACTGTAGCAAATTTAATGAAAACTTCAATTGGGCCTCTTGGTATGGACAAAATCCTTGTCGATCAAGACGGAGAAGTTACATCAACAAACGACGGCGCAACCATTCTTAAAAATGTAATTTTTATTCTTTTTACTTCTTCTCAAGAAAACACAAAGAACAATTAAAAAAAAACGAAGTAACTTTTTTTCTTTTTTGTTATTTCTTTTACTCAACAAAACAAAAAACCAAATCTTAAACTAAAACTTGAAAAGATGCAAGTTGAAAATCCAATTGCCAAACTTTTAGTTGAATTAAGTCAAGGCCAAGATGACGAAATTGGTGACGGAACCACAAGTGTTGTTGTTTTAGCTGGTGCCTTATTAGAAGAGTCTTTAAGTCTTCTTGAAAAGGGAATTCATCCTTCAAAAATTTCAGAAGGCTATGAAAAGGCCTGTAATATCGCTGTAAAGCATCTTCTAACAATCTGTGACAAAATTGAATTTGATAAAGAAAATTTTGGATCCTTAGTGAAGACTGCTAAAACTTCTCTTTGTTCAAAAATGTTTGTATTTTGTTTCTTCAAATTTTTTTTATTTATCTTTTGTTTGCTTTTTTTTTTTCAAAATTTTTTCTTCTTAATCAAAAAAAAAAATTCAAAAAACAAACGATCCTTAATCAAATTCCGAAACTTTCCCGTTTTTTTTTCTTTCTCCAAAAAAGAAGTTAAATTTGATGTTTTTATTCATCTTTTTAGATCTTTACTTTTTTTTTTTATTTTTTATTTTTTATTTTTTTTCTTGAGAAAGAAAAATAAAATAACAAAAAAATTTTTTTCTGTTTTTCAGGAATTATAAGCTTGAAAAATTAACTCAAAACCCCCCAACTATAATTGTTCTTTAAATTATTATTTTGTTTGAGTTTATCACTCAATGATATAACAACCCTCTAAAAATTAATTTAATTTACAATTATTTTTGAACTTAAAAGCAACCTGAAAAGTCAGTTTTCAAAACGTGTACCAAATGTTTTAAAAAGTGTTATCTAAACTGTAAAAAAGTGTGAACCAAACAGTTTGATAAACACTTTTTTCGACTTTTATTCCTCAGTTTTTTAAAACAGATAATGTCTAACAAAATAATTATATTTACAGCAATTTGCCACAAGGCCAAAAATTCAAAAATTTTCTCAAAAGTTGGTCTAAAAAGGGTTAAAAACTCAAATAGAAAAGTCTTACAGTTACTTATTAAAACTTTTGATTTTACACTTTTTGCAAAAATGATTTTGCAAACAAAAATTACAATCAATTAATTTCAATTTAATTTTTTAATTACAATTTAATTCTTTATTTTCCAATTATATTCTTTATTTTACAATTCCAATTAAAATCATAGTGTTAATCAATATACTGACAAAATCGCCAAAATTTCAGTTGAAGCTGTTCTTGCTGTCGCTGATCTTGAAAGAAAGGATGTAAGATTTGATCTTATCAAACTTGAAGGCAAAACCGGTGGAACACTAGGAGATACAGAATTAATTGACGGTATCATTATCCCAAAAAATTTTTCACATCCACAAATGCCAAAGCAAATCAAAAACGCCAAAATTGCTATTTTGTCTTGCCCATTTGAACCACCAAAACCAAAAACCGGACACAAATTAGATATTGATTCTGTCAAAAAATATAAAGAATTACTTGAAATTGAACAAAATTATTTTAAAGAAATGACAGATTTAGTTAAAAAATCTGGTGCTACAGTTGTTTTATGTCAATGGGGTTTTGATGATGAAGCGAACCATTTACTTTTACAAAAAAAATTGCCTGCTGTGAGATGGGTTTCTGGAACTGATATTGAAGTAAATAATTTTTTTTTTTTTTTTTTTAAATTTAATATTTTTCTCTATTTTGATAATTGGAACAAAAATTAATATTAGAAGGGTTAAAAAAACAAAAAAATCTTTTATTTTATTATTTTTTCAAAAATATTTAATCGGAGGAGTTGCTAATTCCTCTTATTTGACAGAAAAAATAATCTCATTTTTTATCATTTTTTAAAGAAGATACTTTGAAAATTTTGGTTATTTTTGAAATAATTTTTCATCATTTTGTTAATTAGTAAAACAAATAAAACAATTTTTGATAAATTCTAGTACCAAAAATAAAAATAATAAAATCAAGTATTTATTAGTATTGAATAATTTGTAACTTAAAAATTGTAAATAATGAAAATAAAAACTCAAAATCAATGATTCAGTAACAATCAAAATCACATATTTTCAAAAAAAAAATTTGTTAAATTATTAAAAACTTTATATAATTAAAAATTTTAATAAAAAAATTATTTTTAGTACACTAAATTATTCAAAATTGTAAAGTTAAACTTTCCAACCCAAAATTAAAAAAAATACAATAAAATGATTATTAATAACAAAAATTAGTTTCTGTTTCTTATTTGATGGGTGAAAATGATGAATTGAGCAGAATAAAATTTTTTCATAAAAAATCAATAACTTTTTAAACGATGTACCGAATCAGTAATTGTATCTCCTTTCCTCCAATCATCATCATAATCAAATTTATGATAAATATTTTTGCATATTAAAAACAAAATTCTTGTTAAAATGGAAAATATTAAGACAATACTAAAAAAAAATTGAAAACAAAATTAATCCACAAAATAATTTGAATTTCTGGTAATAAGATTTTGAAAAAAAGGAAATTTTCTTTTAATAATATCAAATGATTATTTTAAAATAACTAAATTAAAAAAATAAAACGAAAATTTAAAATTTTTGCAAAGTCTCAAAATTTTTGAGGATCTTTCAAAATTGAACAAGATTTTTTTTGAAAAAAAAATAATCCACAACTATAATGATTAAAATATAATATTTTTAAAAATTCAAAAAAATGTGTTTTTTTTTTTTTTTTTTTTCTAATAATTAAATAGTTAATTGCAATTGCAACTGGCGCCAGAATTGTTCCAAGATTTTCTGAATTAACAGAAAAAAAATTAGGAAAAGCAGGAATGGTCATAGAAAAATCTATTGGTACAACCGATGAAAAAATGATTGTAATTGAAAAATGCTCCAATACAAAGACAGTTACAATTCTTGTTAAGGGAGGAAACAAAATGGTTGTCGAAGAAGGAAAAAGATCAATTCATGATGCTCTTTGTGTTACTAGAAATTTAATTAAAGATAATAGAATTGTCTATGGTGGTGGTGCAGCTGAAATTAGTTGTTCTGTTGCTGTCAATAAAGCTTCTAAAGAAGTAAATTTTGCTTTTTATTTTTCTTTTACTTTTCTTTTTATTAATATTTCATTCGTTTTATTTATTCTTACAATCATTTTATTAATATTCCATTTTTCTTTCGATTAATATTTCATTTTTGTATGCCATTTTTATGTTCTAATTATTCATTTATTTATTTAATTTATTATTATTATTATTATTTTTTTTTTTTTTTTATTTAATTTGAATTCAATAGATTACAGGAATTGAACAATATTCAATCAGAGCATTTTCACAAGCACTTTTATCTGTACCAATCGCCTTGGCTTCAAATTCAGGATTAAACTCATTAGAGGCTGTTTCAGAAATTCAACTTAAACAAATGGAAAAAGACCTGCCTTTCTTAGGAATTGATTGTCTTTCAAAAGGAACTAACAATATGAAAGAACAATATGTTTTTGATACATTAAGAGGAAAAATTCAAGAATTTTTATTAGCTACACAAATGGCTAAAATGATCTTAAAAATTGATGATATTATTCGACCAACTGGACAATATTAAGTATTTTGATAATTTTCTATATTTCTAAAAAATTTTTTTTGTTCACAATACTTTTTCTAGTAATTTAACCAAATCCAAAACCAATACATTTTTCTGTCAAAATCCATCAGAAACAGAACAAAATTATATATAAATAAATATAATAAAAGAACATTTTGAATAATTTAATTAAATTTTTTTTTTTTTTGACAATTTCGAAATTAGAACTATTGGGAAATATTAAATAATTTCCACACAGATTAATTAATCGTTAGCCAAGAGATTTATACATTTTATTATTTTGATTTACTTGATTCTCTCTTTTAATTAATTTTCTCAATACGTACACAATTTACTTAAAAATTAAAAGACTTGAAAACAAATCCAAGATTGAGAAGTTAAACTCTAATTTAACAATTTTTTTATTTTTTTTCTATTTTTTTGCAACTGAATCTTCAATATAATGAGAAGAAGGGTTATAAAGTAAAAAGATCAAGTGGTTACTAGCTAATACTGAGATACTGAACCATAAAGATATGAGTATATCGAAAAGAAAAAAGAAAATAAAAAAGAAAAAACTAGGGTAAATAATATTAAGGTATAAAAAAAAGGGAAAAAAGAAATGAAGGCCTCTAAATACTAACTTTCAATTGAAAGATTCACGATCAACTATCAAACTAAACCAAATTAGCCAAAAATATTGTAGTTGCGATTTCGGGTGTTCTTATTTAATGATAGAATTTCTATTTGTATTTTTTTTTCTTTTTTACCAATTGCTTCTTATAACCCCTTTTTAAATGTCTGTTTTTTTTCTTTTTTCACTTTTTAGTTTTTAATTTTTTATTTCTACATTTTAAATATAAAGATAATTTGGATATGACATTTCTACAAATAATTGTAAAATCCATTATTTTAGGATTAAATTTTTTTTTGAGGAAATTTAAGTAAGAGAGTTGCTTGAGTGTTATTTATTCTTATCAATAATAATAATAATTTCTTGGGGGATCAATACTCTACATCAACAAAGCAAAATTTTAAAATATGATATTGGGGGTATTCTTTTCTTACAAATTTTGTATATGCAAAGTGTCAAAAAATTCTGATCCACTAAAAAAACACAAAAAAGAATAATTTTTTCAATGAGATCAATTTTTTTAATCCATTTTTTTCGAAAAAGAAAACATTTAAATTCATTTTATTTCTCACTGATAAATAGTTTTTGACTTGCTTATTACCATTTCCATCATTATTAATCAATACCAAGTCTTTGTTGATGAAATATTAAAATAAAGATTGTTTTTTCAATTTTGAGATAAAAATTTTTGTTAATCTTCTATCAAATATTCATTTATTAAATGACCTATACTTCAATAAGTTTTATGGGCCGATTTTTGTATTGAAATAAAAATTAAAAAAAATAATAACAAAATAATTTTTGCCATCCAAATCGAAATCAATACTTTACAACATAAAATGCAAAGTATGTTTCCCATTTTCAAGAATTAACTTAATTGTTAAAAAAAATAATAGGTTACTTTTTTTTGGTATATATTGGAAACATGCCCATTTCAGGTTTCATAAAAGAGACTCAAATTATTGAATTTTTTAGATGGGGTTATCTCATCCCTTTCATAAGTCAAAACACAAATTACAAAAAAAAAATTTTTTTCAAGATCTTGACAAAATTTCATTTTATTTTTAAAAAATAATACCCCCTTTATTTGAAAATGGAAATTGAGTTCCTACTTTTGAAATATTTTTTGTAGTTGGTTACTTCAGAATTTATAAGAATTAATAAAAATAAAAACAAATTGTTGATTCCATTGAATTTTGGAAAATAGACTTTATTTTTTTTTTTTTTTAATTTAAGAAAAAAAAAATTGAAAATAAAAATGAATAAAAAAGAAAAAAGAACAGAAAAGAATAAGAAAAAGATTGAAAAAATTGCAAATTGAAAAAAAAAAAAAATGTTTTTTATCTCAAAATTTCAAATTTTATGCAGATAAGAATAAGGGATAAAACTCTACAAAACCACCACCAATAACACTCCAAAGTGGGTTAATATAATAATAAATAGTTTTATATATATATATATATATAGAAATGTTTAATATTAAAACAAAAATTCATCAAACTATAGTTTATATTTTAATAGAAAATTTTTAGCCGCTTTATCTTTTGTTTTTCTTACTCTGAGAATTCTTATTATCATTTCAGCCTCTAAAAGATCTGTTTCATCTTCTCTTCTTTCAAAATCCCAATTGTAGTATTCATTAAAAGTATCAATTAATCGTTTCGTTGGAGTTTGGAACAATTTGATTACTTTTGTGAATTTTTGATTGTAATTTTTGAAGATTTTTTTTTGAATTTTTATATTTAATTCCGATGTGAAGAATTCCTCGAGTATTTCAATAATCTTGACAAATAACTGAAGATTATTATTTTCAATTAAATTTTTACTAAACTGGTTTTCGGGTAATTCCTTTGCCACACAATTATAAGGAATCAAACATTTGATTATCATTTGGATTATTGTTTTGTAAATTGTTTTGAATAATCTTTTAAATACTGGTTCATATAAATTTTCGTTTAAAATTTTTAAATGAATTCTAAAATAAGTTAATAATGGACCCATTAACTTGGTAACATAACTTTTATCAAAATTTAATATTTTTTCAAATTCTATTTCATCTTTAACTAAATTCTTGTCATTATTATTGTTTTTTTTTCTTGAAAATTTCAGTTTCATATTCTGAATCCCCCAAAGACTTTTCCCCTTTTTTGAATTATTTAAATCTTTACTATTCAATTCAACGATTGTCAATAGGGAATCTGCTATTTCATTTTTTATATTATTTTCTAACAATAAACAGGTTGAATTGAATACTTTTGATTGGTTATTTAATAATTCATTTATTGAAGTTTTTATATTTTTTGAATATTGAAAAATAATTTTTTCCTGTTTTTTTTTTGGTTTCTTTTTTTGTTTCTTTCTCTTTTTCTTAGATTTTTTTTCTATAGAACCATCTTCTTCTCCACTTTTCCCCTCTCCACTTCCCTTTCCACTTTCCTCGTCTTCACTTTCATCATCTTCACTTTCATCTTTTTCACTTTCATCATCTTCACTATCGTCATCTTCACTTTCATCTACATTAGAACTATCTGAAATGTTATTGTCCTTATCATTTTTTTTATTTGAAAATTTTTTTATTCCTAAACAAAAATCAGAAATTTGTCCAACGAGATCATTAAAAAATATTTTAATATTATAAATATTATTCATTAATACACAATATTTTTTTAAAACATTTGAATTATCTTTATTATTATTATCTATATCATTGGTTAATTGATTTGTATTATTATTAATATTTGAATGCTTTTTTTCTGATCTTTTATTCATTACTGTTTTAAAACTTAAGAATTTTTTTAATTGTTTTTCAAAATTGACTTTCTCTCCAATATCAACCAAATATTTATTATTCAAATTACAGACAATTGTTAGAAATTGTTCCATGATATTTATAAATTTCAAATCAATAAAATCTAACATTGTTAAAAATTTAAGATTTTCATTTACAAAATGATATAAATCAATGATAGTTGATGAATTTAAAATATTTTCATCATTAATAACAAATTCTTCATTTTGGAAAATGGTATCTATCAAATTGGTCATGGTTTCTTTATTATTATTTAACCATATCTGGATACCATTTAAAAAATATTTATTATCAATTAATTTATTATCATTATTATCACTTGTAAAATTTCTACCAAGAATTTGAATCAAAGAAATATTAAATTTTCTAATTTGTGAATATAAATGAAAAAAGTCTATACCTGGATTTTCAATTTTTGATAAAAAGGTTTTTAAATCATTATTTATTAATGAATTAATTTTTTCAAAAATAAATTTTTCTAATTCAAATGATTCAATAAAAATTTGCTTTGAAAGATAATCTTCAATTAAAATCTCAATTTCATTTAATAGATGACTTAGATAAATTGAAAATTGGTACCCATTATTAAAATTAAAAATTATTTTTGTTTTATTTTGGTCTTTTACCCACATCTGTTCTTTTTTCTTTTCATTTTCTTGATCTTTTTCACATTTACTTTTGCTTTCCATTCCACTTTCACTTTTAATTTCACTTCCACTTTCACTTTTAATTTTGTTATCATTATTACCATCATTATTACTATTATTACCACCGTTCTTTAAATTTGTATTATTCTTGTCCTCATTATTAAAAAAAATTGAAAAGTACTTTTTGGAAGGTAACTCTTTTTTAATTAATGGATATTGACTTTTGATTTTCTTTTTCACTTGGTTATAAATTTTTTCGATTCCCGGAGCAAAATATCGATGCATTTCTTTTTGGATTGTTGAATTTTTGATTTCCCCTTGCATTTTAAATTTGGAATCGTTAATGGTATTGTCTTGCTGTTGATCGGATAAATTCATTTTTGTATTGTTTTTAATTTTCACGACAATTTGAAAAGTATTGATTAAATTTAAAATACAATGGTTTCTATCACAAGTTGGGAAAACAGATTGAATATTTTTAATACAATATTCAACTAATTTGTCGAGCATCCTTAAACAGTCTTCAAATAATTGTGTTTCAATTGTAGTGAAATTTAACCAGACTTTATTTTGATAAAAATCTGATATAATTTCATAAATTGATGAATAAAAACTGGAATTTGATCGGAAATTCGTTAATAAAATATATAACAATTGCAAATCATAATAATATTGTGGAATAAAATATCTTGTACAAAACTCAATAAAAAAAAATCTCAAATGCCTTGGAATTATTTTATGAATTGAATAATCATTGTTATTCTCCGTATTCTGTTTTTTTCTCTCATTATTTTCATGTGTCTCATTCGACTGTGTTAGCGCCAGAGAGATATTTGAAGGAATTAATTTTTTCATCAAAAAATTTAATATTTGGTGATAATTATGATCCTTACTTAATTCCCTTGGATTGTTGTCATTATTTTCATCATTACTAGAAAGGCTATTACCTTTTCCTTTCTTCTCTTCATCTTTGCTCTCATTATCTGAACAATCATCATCTTCCTTTTCATCTTCCTTTTCATTTTCTTTTCCCTTGCTGCTATTGCTACCTTCATCGATTTTTTCTTTATCATCATCATTTTGATCATCACCATCATCAGTTTCTTGTTCGTTTTTTAAACCTTGTTCATTGATATATTTTATTTGAACTTCCAAATGTCCTGCAATATTCGATTTTTTTGATCTTTTTTCAAGAGCCATCCAATCCCTTTTTGTATCATTTTTCTCTTTACCAGCATAATCAGAGATTTGAAAATTTAATCTTCCTAAAAATTTAATTGCAGATTTATTTAATAATGATTTTTTTTTTGGTAATTGCTTTTTATGTTCTGGATTTTTTAGATCCAAAACATTCAATTGAACAGTTTCCTTTTCAGGATCATGGATATCAAATTCAAAAATTTCAGGTGGGTTCCATACAGGATCTGTAGTTGAGATAACCGTTGACGTTCTACCTTGAAATCTTCCTTTAATTAATTGTACTGTTGGATTACAAATTTGGTTTTTTCTTTTGGCCAAGAGCCCTTTTCCTGAAAATATTTTAATTTGAACTTTGCCAACTATTTCTTTATTTTTTTTATTTTTTGTTTTCTCTTTCTTCTTTTTGTTTTTCTTATTCTTTTTCTTGTTCTTTTTCTTGTTCTCTTTCTTATTATTTTTCTTTTTTTTCGAATCTTGATCATTGCTATTTTCCCTTTCATCATCAATGCTGTTGTCGTCTCCATCATCATCACTTTTATTATTTTTATTTTTTTTTTTTAAAATTTTAATTTTTTTGGATAATTTGTTTTTTCTTTCTTTCTTTGAAAGTCTATTTTCTTGAAATTCAATAATAACTTGATTAATGGAATCAATTTGTTGAAGTTGGTTTTTCTTCCAATTTTTATATATCACCGAATTTAAATTTTCTTTATTATATAAATAATGTTTGTTATTTTGTAATTTCATTTTTTCAAGTCGTAAATATTTCAAATTTGGCTCCAATTGAACTAATCTGCCCAGCTTTTGAAATATTTGTAAATTCGTTTTTTCTGTGATACCAAAATTCTCTTTCAGATCATTACAAATTTGAATTAAATCTGTGACCCAAATTAGGAGTTGTTGTTTTGATTTTTTTATAATTCTGATTTGGAATTGTTTAATTAAAAAATTTACTTCCAAATCATAATTCTCTTTTTTTAACACAGAGAGACTAACTTCTTCATAAAGAGAAATAATTTCACTGGATATATTTGTTTTCTGTGACTTGTTAATTAATTTTCGTAGCACCTTTATTTTTTTTTTTTGGAATGCTTTTAAAGTTTTAATAAATATATTCTCTTTTATTATGACATTAGTGTCTGTTGGTTTTTTTTCTTCTTTTTTTTTTTCCTTCACCTTTTCTGATTTTTGTGATTCTGAACTAGTGTCATTTTCTTTTTTTATTTCTCCTCTAGTTTTTATGTTCTTTTCATTTCTCTTTTCCTCTGATCCCTTTCCTTTTTCTTTTTCTTTTTCCTTTTCCTCTGATCCCAAATTAGAATTAGGATCTATTTCTTGTGTATTATCCAAATAATTTATAATTTCGTTTTCAATTCGTTTAAAATGAAGTGCTGTAAACAGAAATTCAGAGTCTGGTGAAGCAAGGAATCCTGTAAATAAATCCAAATACTCTTGAAAAAAAGGTGGGTTTGTGATCTTTAAATAATTAAAAGGAAAATGGAGTGGAATTATAGACAATTCATACATATTCTCATTACTTTCTTTTAATTCTTCTTGATGTTTACTCTTTACCACGGAAATTAATTTTGAGTTAACTTTCTCAATTTTCATTTCTTGGTTTGGTTTTGAAAAATTTGGTATTCTTGGCGGATCACATGTGATGCTTTCAAAATATAGAGAATAATATTTTTTTAGTTCCGTGTGTTGTGTGATTTTCTTCTCGTCAATAGCAGAAAATGAAATTAAAGATTGGTTAAGTTGCCCATCTTTTAATGAAGGAGTCTGTTTGTGAGTAAATGAATCATTATTCTTTCCCGGCTTCGAAGGTTTTGTTTGTGTTTCTCGTTCTTGTTCTTGTTCCTTTGTTTCTTCTGGTTGATTTTTTCTTTTCACTTTATTAGACATAAGTTAAAACAAATGAAAAAAATTTGGAAAAAAATAATTTTTTTGTTTTTGATTTCAAATTATTTGTAAAATGGATCAAAAAAAAAAAAGGGAAACTAAATTGTTTAGAGATTTCGGGTTCTCTTATTTTCTTAGATGAGATTTTACCTCTTACAAGTATTTTTATTTTGAAATTTTTCAGGTACACTAATACAATTTATTTATCATTAGACAAAAAGACTTAATTTCTTATGTCATACCTCCACATTTCGTAGGAATTAATTATTATCTTTATAGTCTTAATATATTTATAGACACTCTAATACAAGATATACAAGATGGTTTGTAATTGCCTTCACAAACTTTTTAGAAAAATTTGCACAAAACGAAATTTTATTATTTTGAGAAGGGAACTCTTCTTTTTGAAGATTTTGAAATCTACTGTCTGTTTTTGGAACATATAAGAAATTTTTTATTTTTTTTATTAACTTTTAATCAAAATTTTACAAACTTTTTTCACTTCAAATAAATATACACTTAATTTTTTTTTCGCTAACTTTCATTCGAAAAATTTGATTCAATAATAACTATTCATTTATTAATATCATTTTTTAATCTTAAATTCAACTTATTTGAAAAAATTTGTTACTTTAAATGATACTTTTTGATTTTATTGCTTTTTAATAGAAAGGACTAGAGTAATAAAATCCAAAAAGAAAAAAAGAATTTTGTTTATTCAAGTGCGTTTTAAAAAATGTCAAAATTATTAGTTTGATTGAAGAATGAAATAAATTGTTCTTTTATTATTGATAATTGTGTAAATACTCAGGTTTACATTATAAAAGGCTTAACCTTTATTGTACAGTTTTATGTTTGGGAATCAGAGTTTCAAAAAATAGAATGTAATTTGATGTCATATTCAGAAAATGTTAAAAAAAAATTTTATAATATTAATTTGATTAGGTGGCTTCAATTTGAGATGAGTTGAAGGAACTTAAAATTTTGATACTCTTAATTGAAAAATAAATCGGACAAAATTTTCATTTATCTTTCCAAAATTAAATTATGATTTCAAAAATCCTTTGAATACAGAATTTTGATAGTCCCGATCCTCTAACCACGTTAAACACGTTATATGATTGAAAAATAATTCGATTTTCAAAGATTATTTCAAAGATTTTTTTTGGAACGATGAATGAAAATTTTGTCCGATTTATTTTACAATTAACAGTAGGGAAAATGAAATACATTCAAAAAAATATATTTACTAAAAGACTATAATCGGTGTTTCAATTAAAATATATTCGTACTTTTTTTTCTTCTTGTTCAAATGAAACAACCAATTCATTACTAAATACTATACCTAAGATCAGATCAATTTTGAAAGTAAAATCCTTGATATTTTCAATAAAATCTAAATTAGGAATGCGATTTAGTTGAAAATTTTCCATAATTTTCTCAATTTTTTCTCAAATTTTTTGTTTTTTTGATCGAAAAAAAAATTCCTAAAAATTTATTCTATTTTTTGAGATAAATTTTCCAATTTGATCCTTTATTTTGAGAATTTCTTTTTAAAACAATTGAACTTTAAGAAACCTAATCCAAATTTTCTCTATATTTTTTATAAGTTTCTTTAATTGGTGAAAGTTTATCTGATAGAACAAAGAAATCCTCTTTTTATTTTAACACTTGGACTTAACTTTTAGGCATCATTATTTTGACAACATAATTAAATAATTGGTTTTAAAGGTAAGTGTACCCCATTAAAGTTAGAAAATTTATGGATCAGTCTCGATTTCTAGGAAGTCTAGAATTAAGGTACCTTGGTTTTGAAGGTAAATTAGATTAATTCTATAGGGTTTAAATATCTCTAAAAAATTTGATTTGTAAAATAACACCCGATTTGATCTTATCAATAAAAAAATAAGCAGATGTTATTAAACAATCCAAGAATTTTAAAGTAATAAATCCACATTAAAAAGCAAATCGATATATTGAATGATCAAAATAAAGAACTTCAAAGCTGAAAAATATCTCTCACGATTTTTTCTTGAAATGTTGTATGGTTGTTAATAAATTGTTTTTTCATAAAAAATCAAGCAAATGATCAAGAAAGGATTTTTTTTGGACAATTATTATAATGTCTTAGAAATAGATTGAAAATAAAACTAGATTCGTGTGCAAGAACTAACATAATCTTTCTTTAGGGTTTTGATATAAATTATTAGTGGCAAAATCTTGAAATTAAAAAATTTAAAAATAGTTAATTATAGATATTTTAAAATTTCTTTTTTCAAATTTTTTTGATGAATATTGGAAAAAAGTCGAAACAAAATTGAAAAAAATCATGAATGAAAAAAAAAAGAAAAAAATAATTATTCCTTGTGATCCTTACTGTTGGGAGAACTATTTTGGACACAGTAAAATGGTTGGATACCATTTTTAATTGGGAACATTAGTAAAAATGAAAATCAAATCCTATAAATAACTAGGTGAATTTTATATAAATCCAGGTTTAAATGTGTTACAAGTTCATTAATATGTGGTGTGTGTAGAATACTCATTTGAATGGTTGATAACTAAAGTAGATCTTGCTATTTTAACAAAAATCCAAGTTTTGGCAAATTTTACTATTAATTCTGAAAATGGTAATTTGTAAACATGCTTTAGATTATTAGAGATAAGGTTTTGAAAAATTAGAATTACATTAATCCTTATTCTAATAAGTAGATTATTGCTATTTTCATTAGTTATTTCACAAACAAAAGAAATTAAAAATCATTTTCAGTGAGGTTCAAAATTAAAATTGCTTTCTAACTATTTTTCACTTTCCAACATTTTTCTCTCAACAGTTAATCAAAAACCGAATAATTTATTAATTTAATAATATATATATATATATATATATATTGAATGTTTGTTTACCAAGGAGTATTGCTATGATTTACTTTCAATTACAACATACTTTAAGAATTACAAATACATGAAAACTCTAATAACTTAAGGGTTTTGTAACATACTGAGAATTAACTCATTCCCATTAAGCATAGTTTGGAACTAAAAGGGACATGGTTAAATTACACTTCATTAAATCAATATTTCAATTAATAAAAAAACATTTTTCACAGTTTTAATTTACAAAAAAAGTATTTTTAATCAAAAAAAAACGACAAGAATAGTACAAAAATTTTTGTCACTTTTTTACTTCACAAAACTTTTTTTTTTTTTTTGAAATTGTTCCAAATTTATTTATTTATTTATTGTGAGAAAGGAGTAATCAAAGAAAATTTACTAAAATAAAAAAGATAAGAAAAAAAAATAATTAAAATATTAAAGTAAAAAAAATATTATATCATTTACATGACGTAATTAACAATTATCCAACTCCTGAAACAGTAGGATTAAAAGCCCGATAGAAAGATTATTAGCAATAACTAATATTCTACAAACTGTGATTAATAAATTGGTATACCAAGACTCCGAAAAGTGGGGTACTATGTACCAGAATTTGTATATTTTTTTACTATTTTAGGAATTTTTTATTTTCAATTATTTATTTTCAATTATTTATTTTCATTTTTTCTTTATTTACCTTAAGTTTTCTAACCATAAGAGCTAAATGGTTGAAAATATGAGTATGGAGGGTATATTTTTCAAAAAAATATTACCAACCATGATTATCTACTATTAGATTCAGATTAACAGCAGACAAATACTTTTTGGTAATGAGTGGGGTACAAAGACCCTTCTGTAATCTAGACTAGAAGTAGAGAGATTATTGATTCTTTTCAAGTAAAAACAAAAAAATGTATTCAGGTTTAAGTAAAAAATAACAAATTGTTCCAAATTTTGAAAGTAATTACAAGATCAAAATTTAATAACTTTCAATTTAAAAGTTTTGACAATACAAACTTTTTAAAGCACGTAATTTAAACAACTTTACACCTTTTTGTTTTAATAAAGAGAGTTTCAGATTATTGAAAGTTAAGAAATATTTTTCTTTTTGATAAATTTCAAAAATTTTTATTAAATTTCAAAATGATATCTTTGATTAATTATTATTTTTTACCCTTGTTTTTAGGTATCTAAGAGTTTGTCTCAATATTTAAAAAAAATATAAAAGAACATCATAGACTGAAATCTTGCATACAGTCAGTCTGAAAGTTTAAAAAGGTATTGAAAGTATTTGTATAAATTGTGTTATTCTTGTCATGAATACAAAGGATCTCAAAAAAAATTCAATTAAAGTAGTGAAAAAAAATACTAGATATAAAAATAACTACGTGTAAAAGATTTACAATTGTGAATATTAGGATAAATTTTTATGTAATTTCTTTGATTGAAAATCAAATCTTTTTTTTTAAGAATCAAACTTTTAAAATTACAACTCTCACACTTATTAGAATGATGAATAATGAAATTACACTTATTTATAGCAATAGCAAATCAATCACAAAAAAAAAAAAAAAATTATCATTTTCCAAACTCTAGGAAACCTCTTTAAAACTCGATTGTTTTTCAAAAAAAAATTTGATCAACTAATGCTATCAAACAATTACTTGAGTATTCTAGAGGCACCATACCTAAAGGGACTTTATATCGGTTTATTACTAGTTTGATAGAATATTTGGTTATTTATAAAAAGGATTTTATTGAAAATGAAAGTTATTACATAAAAATTTATCCTCATATTCACAATTAAAAATCTTTTACATGTAGTTATTTTTATATCCAGTATTTTTATTTTCACTCCTAAATATCCTACTTTTTTTTTTTTTTTTTTTTTATTATTAGTATTATTATTTTGAAGTAATTTAATTTGTTTGAAAATATTGAAAAATTGATAAATAATTTTAAAGTCTATTGAGAAGTTTATTCTTTGTGTTGTTAATGACTCACTGAAAAAATTAAGATTGGGCTATTAATTATTGAATAAAAAGAATTAAATTAAATGGCATTTATATCGATTATAAGTTGAATTTTCCTTGAATTTTAAAAAATGTTTCTGGGAAAATTTTTTAATTTGATTGTTTGATTATTTTTCTCAGATTTTTTTTATTCAATAAAAAGAAAAAATTGATTTGAACTGTTCTTTGAATCAAAAAATGATTTTTTTTTCAAGTTCAAAATAATTATTGAATTTTTTTAACATTAAGTAGATTTTTAATACAGGGATATTTTAGAACTTGATGTTTTTTTTATAAAAATTGTATTTCGGTACAATTCCTCTGGAAAATAATATTTCTTTCTTCTTTTAATGAAAATATAAACTCTATTTCAATTTAATTAACCCATTAACAATCAAATTTTAAAGAAAAACATTTTTAATAATTAAATTTATCTATTATAATATAAAAAATTCTCTTTTAATATCCAGTTCAATACTCAAGAGAGTTTTATTTTTCCTCTTAAAATAAAATAAAAAAAGTAAAAAAAAACAATTATAAAAAATTTTGCCATTTATTTTGAAATTAGCATTACATAAAAAATAGAAATTTAAAAAAAATTAATAAAACCCATTTATCGATTCCCCTTCCATTTGGATAACTAAATCAAATCTATTTTTCATATTTGAAACCAATTTTTTCATTAATTCATCAGTTAATTCTTTCCAAAGTTTTCATTTTCATTTTCCATTTTAACAAAATACTGTGGAAAAAATAAAAAAGAGAAAAAATGATTTATTTGCAAACATTTCGTTGTGATAGAAAAAACTTCAAAACAATAAAAATACAATTCAAAATTCAAATGTAATATGTGCGATTTATTCTGAAATTTTGTTTATTTTTTTTGAATAATTCAGAAATATGTTGAATTTTGAACTTTTCAAAAATGAGAAACATGGATCAAACTGTCTAAAATAAGAATTCGTTTCTGAAAATAGAATTAAAAGTAAGTTCGTTCTTTTAATAATCAGACTTGTACAGGATTTTTCAATTTCCAGATTCAGCAAATTTTGTTTGATTTTGCTATTAAATTTACTGGGAGATTTTATTTAATATACTCGTCCCTTAATAGATAATAATTGTGTCTCTAAAAACCCGATTGTTTTTACATTATACACTTTTGTTCTATGTTTTCAAATACTGTTCCAATATGAAAATAATATAAACCAACATCCAATGAAAATGTTCAATTCATTTTTTTTAAAACTAAAAAAAATTAATGCATAACATAATTTCTAACTCGTTTTTGACTTCGCAGACCCAAAAAAATCTCAGCTCTTCGATATACCAATTAAGTAAAACCTATTTAAAAACATTAACTTCACATACGATCTTACCAAGAAACGTTACAAATAACAAAACAGTTTTACAATCCTTAGAAGAAATCCTACTTCAACTCGAAAACTATAGGAATTCTCTTTCAACTATTCAAGTCAATGACGAAGAACAACTTTTGCTTCTTTCAAACAAAATAGAAAAGCTCATTCAAGACATGAATAATACTTTAATAAATTGGGTTAATGAAGCAAAAAATAATAAAAAAATAAAAAAAGAAAAAGAAAAAATAACAAAAAAAACCAAACCATCTGATAAGAAAAATCAAATCTTTCTCATTTTCAGGAAACTCAATCTCCTGTTTGAAAAATTCCAATGTTCTCAAAGAAAAAGATCTTTTCTGGATTGCAACCAACAAATGAAAATTAACCCCATCTTAAAAAGAAAAAAACAAAACCAGCAACAAGAACAAACATTCAATAAACACAACCGAATTCAAGAAATGAAATTTACAAAGCAAGAAACACTCGGCTTTCAGGGCGATCGCCTTAATAGTAGTGGTAGCACTAATCTTAACAAGAGTGATCATAGTGTTTCAATTGAAAGTGATCGGTTAAAAGACACAGCGATCTGCTTAACGGATTGCGTTTGGGATGAATCACAATCAAAAGTAATCTCGTTAATCAACTCTGGAGTCAACTTGCCGATCAATTGGCAGGCACTCCAAAGGATTATGTATTATCTTGAAACACGTAAAATGATCCATTCCAACCAGGTTCTTCAAATTACTGTAGATACGATGCGTAAAAATAATTATGAAGGCTATAGCGACCGTTTGAAAAATATAAATGACTTTCATTGCCAAATAGAAATCCAGTTACTAAAACTCCTACCTTTGATCCTTTATAGGAAATCTGGAATTGGTGTATTTTTCCGGTTGGACAGTTTAGATCTACCAAATTTGTTTCCGAGTTTAGTTTTCCTTGAAGATGTTTTAAATTTAAATGAATTTGAAACTATCCTCTCGGATCCTATTATAAAACTTTTTGTCAAGCCCGATTTGAAAAACAAGAAAAAGAAAAAGTTAAATATAACAATTGAAAATAGATTTGGTGATATTAGAAATACTCTTCGAATGGATCATAATTTAATTGAATCAGAATCCAAATACTTGAAGAATTTAAAAATACAAAGATTAAAGAATTGGGATTCCGCATCATCATTAATAAAGGGGTTTATCAAAAGAATCAAGAATAAATCAATACAAACAGTTGAAAAAAATATTAGAACAATTTTAAATTTAGACTCATCGTCTATAAAAAAGAATACTGGTGGCATTGGTGAAGAAGGTGACGAAAAGGATAATAATGATGAAAGTAAGGAGGACTATGATGATAATGATGATAATAATAATAATTATGATGATGATAATGATAATAATGATGATGATGATGATAATGATGATGAACAAAATAAAAAAATATTGGATTTTTTAAATCCGAAAAAAGAAAATACACAACTGTTAAATGGTAAGAATGATAATATAAATGAGAACAATGATAATTATAATCAAAAGAACGAAATTAGATATTTAAAAAAAAAGAAAAAATTAGGAAAAAAGTTATATCAATTTGGAAATATTGATAGATTTTGGACATTTACACGAATAAAATATTTGACTGAAATTTCAAAACTATATCCTCAGTTCTGTTCAATTTATGAAATTGGTATCTTTAATAAAACTTTGCAATACACTAAGCAATTAATTATTAAAGATTATTATAATTTGATCAATATATTTAATAAAAACGAATTTGCTTATTCAAAAAAAAATATTTATTTGGCTGGTTATTTGAAATATTCCTTAAAAAAACCATCCTCTTCCTCCTTTGTCTCCAATTCTAATTCCAAATCCAATACTAATACTAATACTCATACTAATAATAGTAATAATAATAATAATAACCCAATTTCCGATTATTCCATTTCGAATACATCATCATTATCAACATTAACGCAATTATTAATTAATTCACAAAATTTACATATTAATAATCCTGATTCATTTATTCCAAAAAAAGGAAAAATTAAATTAATTTTCAACAATAAAAAAATTTTAAATATACAAGATCATATCAATAATTTATACCAAATTTTCAAAACAAAAAAAGCAATAAAACCATTCGTTACCGTTGTTTGTCCAGTGGGTGATATTGAAATTGATCCCATGTCATTAATATCCTTTATATATTTTGGGAGGCTTTGGAGAGATATTGGGTTTCAAATTTTTAATATCGTGACCTTTGCTCCAGGTCAAACGAATTCAACTTCAATTTCTAATTTCTTTTTACAAATAGAAAAATTTTTTACGAAAAAATCAACACTTTTAAATAACAATAAGCAAAAGAAAAAAAGGGATAAAAATAAAAAAAGAAAAAATGCATTTTCGAAATTAAATGAAGAAAATGTTGATGATAATAAAAATTTTAAGGAGTTCATTATTCAAGATTTTAAGGGTATTTTGAATAGGAATATTATCAAAACTAATTTTAATAATTTTTCTCTTGAATATTTTTTTGATAATTTCAATAATTTAAAGAAAAGCAATATTTTAAATAATGATTTTTCATTTGGGATAGATAAGGAAATGGAAATAATGCTCGAAACGGAAACGGGAAGGGGTGGTGGAACGGGGAAAGGAAAGGAAAAGGAAAAGGAAAATGAAGATGTAAATGAAACAATTGGTGGCCAGGGCCGAGAAGAACATATTGGTAAATATAATGATTATAATGTAATTATCAAATTTATACTATCAAAAAAATTACAAATTGTAAATGATCCTAAACTAAGCAAAATTAAAGAAGAAATTAAATTTCTTTTAAAGCATTGTGCTAAAACGCCATATATGATCACATTTGATCGATGCAAAGATCCTAAATGCAAACATTGTGTAGACGTTGGCAAAAAATCAAATGTAAATTCAAATTTTGATTTTAACAATTTTTGTTCTTTACTGAATAAACAAATTTTCCAGCCATTGCCATCGAACAACAGTCCGTTATATTTTAGTTCCTTTGAAGAATTATTAGGAAGAATTGAAAAAAATGAGATTTCTGAAGATATAAAAAATTCTTACCAATATTTACCTTCGAAAAGTAAATGGTTAAAGTGTAAAGAAAAAACATGTAATTGGGTTTTTACTTCCAAAAAGGAAAGTATTCATCATTATAACCTTTTCCATCAAAAGATTTCAAAAAATCTTCCAAATCCAAATAATATCATATCTTCCAATTCCTTCTCTTCTTTTTCGATCACGCCTTTAAATAATAGCAATACCGATTTTAATAATACCACGCGCAGTAATAGTAATAATAATATCAACAACGATTTCGCCAAGCGTGGTATCAATAACTTAAAAAAGAAGACCCAAAAACAAAAAAAGAATACTCAAAAAAAACAAAGTAAGATCATAAATAAATCTTCTACAAAATTTATTTGTAAATACATTACAAATAAAAAAACTGGACAAATGTGTGGTCTGCAATTTACTTCATCATGGCAACTTCGAAAGCATAAAATGGAGGAAGGGCATGCTCTCCCAAGAGGTAGGCCAAAAAAATAAACAACCATTCTTTTTTGTTTTTTTTATTTTATTTTATTGCTTTTTTTTCTAATTATAAATGGTATTTGGTTTTTCTATCTTTGATCATTTCTTATTTCTTCATTCTATCATACAAAATGATAATTATAAATTCTAAAAATAAGCTCCAAAACTTTTTAATTTTTTATTATATACCAAAATAACCAAAAAGAAATTTATAGTATATAAATAAATATTTTTAAAGATTATTAAAATTTTTTTCATTTAAATTTTCAATAATTCTTAAAATTCTGCGATTCGTCAACTTTATAAGATTTTCCTTTTAACAATTTATTGATATTTACGAAAATTTGATCATTGTTTGTCAAGTTTAATTTGATTTGATATGTTGCCTCTTTTTTAAAAATTCATTCAGTTGATTTTTTGCATCCATTTTTTGTATCATTTGGAACAAATTTGAGTTCAAATTCAAAATCCAAAACAATTGTTTTTATGAGTATTAATTTTAAAGAGCAATCAACTTTTCATTTTCGATGGAACTACTCAGCTTATGAAAATAATCGCAAAGCCTTGATATCTGAATTAGAAAAACAATTAAAAGAACGAATATATTAAATTATAATAATATTTCGAAAATTATAATATAAAACAAGATTTAACTTGCTTATTAGCCTTAGTATATCATAAACTTATTTTTGAGTCTTTAATAAAATTCCTAAAAAAAAATTTAGGAATTTGGTGAAGTGTCGTAGAGTGCTGTAGAGTGCCGTCAAGTGCCTAGGTTTTCTTGATGTTTTCTGTTTTATATGTTAAGTGTTCTAGGTTTTTTTTTTGAGTTTTCTATTTATTTGTGAATTTTTCTAGGTTTTTTTGAGGTTTTCTATGTTATTGGAAAATCAATAGATTTTTGTTAGGTTTTTGAGTTTTCTATTTACTTAGAAAATAAATAGATTTTCGTTAGGATTTTTTTTACTTTTTGAAATAATCCGAAAATTTATTAAAATTTTCTGTTTATTTCAAAAATTCAAAAAAACCTAGAACACTTTCCAAATAAAATCGAAAACCTTAAAAAAAATTTGAACACTTTACAACTAAACAGAAAACTCAAGAAAAGCGAACAACGGTTTTTTTTGTATTTTGTTTTTGTTATCAAAAATATATTGATTTTCTAATCAAAATATAAAATAAAAAAAACTTAACAGTAAAAAGGGTGGAGTTTTGTGATATCGTCTTTCTTTAAGAATAATAAAATAAAATAAATCAAGAATGTTTTTTCTGAGAAAAATTTTTCCATAATCCATTTTCCTCAAATTCTTAAATAATTCAAACAATTTGTGAGTTTTTTATTTATTTTCAAATCTTTGATACCATGACAGATTATGCAATCTATAATATAAAAAAAAAATATATTTCAAATTCATAAATATTTAACTAATAATCAAGTATTTATAACAAAAAAAAAAAAAAAAAAAACAAATATAAAATAAAAAAGAACAAAAAATGGCTTTTTAGGGATTTTCAAGAGCATTTCAAATTTGAGAACATTTCAGATTTGTACAAGCAAATGTAAAAAATATGTAGCTTGTACAAGAAAATAGTGTGAGTTGGGAAAGTTGAATTGGAAATTCTAAAATATTAAAATCACAATTTGCATGATCAGTTGAGTAAAAATTGACAATTGTTTTATTTGTGAAAATTTCACATTTTTTTCGACAAGAAATTCTACTTGGACAAATATTACTTCAATTGCATAACTCTTTCAAGAGTGATTTTATACTTTATTTCATCATTTTCACCAAAAAATTTATTCCTTAAATTTCGAGTTAAAGGTTGGTTTTTTTTGAAAATTAATTGATCCAAAACAGATGAATAAAAAACAAAATAACCTAAGAAAAACAAAAAAAATACTAATAATATTTGTATTCTTCCAAAGTATTTTCTAATTTAAATTACAGTCAATAATTTCCAAGTACCTAATGATTAATTTACTTTTCAATCAGAAAAGTAAAAAAATAATCACTTAAATTTTCATTATTCAATTAGAGTTTACAAATTACAACCCATTCATTTAAAAGCTCTCGTTGTCTAAAAGTAAAATAAGGGAAAAAAAGTGAAAATTAATTCCTATTTTTTCTTTCGAAAGAAGAAATTTGCGTGAACAATTTGAAACAGATTTCCTTAAATTGAAATTTTGCTGTTTGAAAGATCAATTTGAAATTAAAAAGAAATTTCACCATTATTTTGTGAGCTTTTAGGAAAAATATTTTATTTATGAGTAAATAAATAAGAAGAAAAATGAGATAGGGCTTTTCTAGTTCAAAAATAGAAATGTCATACTCAACTGTTGAAACAAAAAAAAACTGTCACTTTATCATTTTTTTTCATTTTTTCTTTTTATTATGCAAGTAACAAACGAAAACAACAAAAAAGTTTTAAAAGAATTACCCTCACCAAAGAACGTTTTTGAATACTTTCTTGCCTTGTGTGAAATTCCACGTTGCTCTGGAAATATGAAAGGCATTCGTGATGCTTTAGTTAAATTTGGAGAAGAAAAAGAAATCGAAACCAAAGTTGATGAAATTGGAAATGTTCTTTTTAGAAAACCAGGTACAAAAGGCTTGGAAGACAAACCTTCAGTTTGTCTTCAGGTTCATATGGATATGTAAATTTTTTTTTTTTTTTTCTTCTTTTCCAAATTTTTTTAATTTTCAATTGTGTTGGCTTTTTTCTTACTATTTTTTTAAAATCGATTTGCCGACTCTTTTTTTTTTCACTTTTTAACTTTTTTTTTGATTTTGAATTTTTTTTTTTTGATTGTGAATCTAAAAATTAAACCAACGGTTCGTTCCAAAACTTAATTTTCTCCAAATATAATCTTTTTGCGGAATTGTGTTTTTTTTTTTTTTTCTCAAAATTTTTTCAAAATAATAGGGTTGGGACAAAAGACGAAGGACTTAAATTTAACTTTGAAACTGATCCAATTCAAACCAAAATTGAAAATGGATGGTTAACTGCGGAAGGAACAACACTTGGTGCAGATAATGGAATTGGAATTGCATTTGGACTTGCAGTTTTAACTGAAGAATTTGAACATGGTCCAATTGAACTTCTTTGTACTGTTGACGAAGAAACTACAATGGTAATATTAATTTTTTTTTTTTTACATTAACTGTTTATTTTTCTTCACTCACGTTGATTGATCTTTTGTTTCCTTAAATTCTGAAACGAAATTTTGGGTATATTAAAGTAGATTTTCAAAATATTTCTGTTACATTTTATTTTTTCACAAGATTTTAAAGAAAGGTAACATATTCTAAAGTCATTCATCAAAATAATACCCACAATGATCAACATTCAAATTAATCCTTAAAATGATAATTAGAAAATAATTTATAAGTGGAATTAGTATAATCAAAAAATATTGTTTATTTTTTTTCCAATTTTGTGAATACCCTACAACTAATTTATTTTTTTTTTTTTTTTCCTATTTTTGATACAAATTTATCCATTATTTGTAAGTTATAAATTTGAATTTAAAAATTTGAAAACTAAAAAATTAATGAACAAATCAAACAAATAACTAAATTCCAGGTTAGTTTTTTTTTTGAATTAGACTTAATAAAGTTGAAAAAAGTAACCTAAATATTTTAAAAACTATTCCAAGAAACAAATATTAAACAATATTTTCTCACAAAAGAAATAAAAAAGTTTGTACACTTCCTTATAAAAAAATAAAAAAAAAAAACAAACCAATTTCACAAAGTCCATTTCTTTTTAACAATACCCGTGCTTCTAATTCATTTTGAATAGATGTATAGGATACATTGAAAATTTTGACAAGATCATAATAATTTCTAAAGACATTAAAATTAACCTTTTTAGAAAATTCGAATTCTCATTTAAAAGATATTTTAATAAAATCTCAGTTTTTAAAACTAATATAAACTTTATTATTATTACCATTTTCTTCCTATCAAAATATTAACAAATTTTATTTCAATTTTCCCAGGCTTCCTTTGAGAACAATTTGAAAAAAATCTTGAAGAAAAAATAAATTCATTTGAAACAGTTATTTTTCCAAAAGTAATATCTCTTCATTTTTGGAGCTTGAAATAAAATTAAAGAGTATTTTTTTTATTTATTTTTCTAATCCATTAAAGAGTTCAATATTATATTAGTACTGTGTATATGAATCACTTAACTAATAATTAGATATATTGTCGAATTGGGTGAGGGCTAACATTATCTCAAATATCCTAGCCAAAGCAAGAATAAATAGTGAAAGATTTTTTTTTTTAATCATCACTATTCAGAGTTTAAAAGTCTAACAATTATATCAGTTAGACGATGTCACAATATTATTTTTTTTATTTAAAAGAAAAAATATTAGCAATTTGGAAAAAAAGTAAAAACAGGAAAAAAAATATCTACATAATTTTTAATTGAAAACCTTACTAGAACCACAGAAAATTTACTCAAAATAAAAAGTACGATCAATTAAAAGAAGAAACAAATTAACTTCAAAGAATAATCCATTATATTATTATTAACTGAATCAACAAAAACAATTTAGATCTTCTTTTCATATTGAGAAACCAGATGATTTGGTTTTGGAAATCCTTAAATATAGAAAATTTTTAATAATAGATCATTAATAAGAGATCAATCAACGAAAAAATCATACTATAAAAGATAGTATTACAGAAACTTTTATTGTGCTGAATAATTCATTTTGTCTTTATTTATTTATTTTTTCTTTTATCAATTGATCTTATTTATCATTTTCAGGTTCTATTAATGTACCCAATTAAAAATCATTTTAATATTTTTTTTCCCAATGGTAATTTAAAAACACTGTTTAGAAATAATTCAATTTGATGATTTTTTTTTTTTTTTCATTTTTTTTTACACCTAATTAGAGATCCTATTTTTATTAATTTCTTTTTTATTTAAAATTAATGTAACAAATTTATTTTCAAAATTATTATTTTATAATGTTTATTGAAAAAAAAATATTATTTGTTGAAAAATAAATTGAACAAAATTTTCATTCAGCTTTCCAAAAAAAGATTTTTAAAACCAGATAACATTTCAAAATTTTAATTCCCAAAAGAAACTTAAATTATTAATTTCCGTCTTTTTGAGAATTTGGGTTTTGATTATTTATTTTAATTCTTTGGTGTGATTTTTTTGGTAAGCTGAATGAAAATTTTGATCTATTTATTTTGCAATTAACATTACAACAAAAACAATTTTCTTTCAATTCTCGAACAAACAAAAATAATTTTCAAATTAAATAAAATTTTATTACTATTTTACCAAATTTGATAGGAACAATATTTTATTCAAAAAAAAAATGTTTAATCAAAGTTATTTTTTTTAAAATTTCCAAAATTTTCGTTTTTACGTTTCAATTTATATAAAACTTGTTGAAATGCTTCAACAAAATATTCAATAATCAAAGTAATACCAAAAAAAAAAAAAAATACCTAATTAAACTTTTTTCAAAAAAAAAATGAAAACAAAGGTTCTTAAACTAAAACTAAAAACACCTAGATTGTGGAAGAAAAGGAAACAAGTTACGAAAGTGAAATTAATTTATCATGATAACGAATAATTCATTTCATAAAATTTACAGCTGTTTTAAAAAAGCAAGGACTGGAATTTTTAAAAAAGTGAATACAAAAAGATTTAAACAAGTTAATAATAAAAATTATAAAAAGTGTAACCCAAACAACTTAAAAGTGTGAAAAATGTTATTTAACACCCTTAAAATTGTGAACCAAACAATTTGGTAACACTTTTTTTAAACTTTGAGTACTTACTTATTTAAAATATCTGTATAAAAAGCAGTTTTTTCCAAATAATTTTAATAAAAATACAAAAAAGAAAAAACATAAAACTAAGTTCATTTCTAATACTAACTTTTTCTAATTATTAAATTAATTTATTATTTCCAATTTGTTAATCAATAAAAACAAAACCAAATTAAAACAAATCAAAAGGAAGGAGCATTTAAGGTTGAAACAGAAGATTTTATTAAATCCAAATTTATGATCAATGTTGATTCTGAAGAAGACGCCGCCATTTGCTTTGGCTCTGCAGGAGGATTTGAAAGAGTCTTTAAATTGCCACTTGAACAAATTGAAAAGGTATCAGAAGGATACACCCAAGTTAACTTGTATCTCCATGAATTATTAGGAGGCCATACTGGTGTGCAAATCCATGAAAACCGAGCAAACGCCAACAAATGGATGATCAGAATGCTCTTAGCAGCAACCTCAACAGAATTCTTGATCAGCTCCTATACCGGGGGACATGCCAAAAACGCCATCCCATCCTCATGTAAGGTCTCGGTACTTGTTGAAGAAGAGAAAGCTGACAAGTTCATGGATCTTATCCAAGAAATGCACCGTAAATTAATGGAAGAATTTTTCGTCATCGAAACAAAGGGCGTCGTTCTTGAAATCGAAGCAGCCAAGCCCACAGCTGAAGGTGCACTTTCCTTAGAATCCACAGTCCAAATGCTAGATTTCATACATGCCATCCCACATGGCGTTATGAGAATGAGCCCAGAAGTTGAGGGGCTTGTGGAATCTTCACAATCCGTCTCAATTGTGAAAATCATTGAAGACGCTCTCGAAATCCTTGTCTTTGCAAGATCAAGCTCTTACTCCCAACTTAAAATTTTGGATCAACAACTCGGATCAATCGCCTCCTTATCCGGTGCTGAATACATTAAAAAAGACGGATCAGATTTCCCTCCTTGGGAACCAATGCTCAGAGACAACCTGCTTTTGGAGTCAATGAAAACAGCCTTCAAAAAGATTTACAAAAACGAACCACATTGCTATGCTATCCACGCTGGATTGGAATGCTCAATCATCCAAGACAAATACGAAGGAATGATCCCATTATCAATCGGACCCACAATCACAGACCCTCATTCGCCTCAAGAGAAATTAGAAATTTCAACTGTCGAGAGTTGCTATAAACTCTTAAAAGAAACCCTCATGACCATTGCTAAATAAATATTTTTTCTTTTCTTTTTCCATCCTTTCTTTTCTTTTTTTTTCTTTTCTTTTCTTTTCTTTCTTTTCTTTTCTTTTCTTTTCATATTTTTATTTGATTTTAAAAAAATAATAATCGAACTTGAAATTTAATAATCTAAAAAAAAATAAAAAAAAAAAAAAATAGTTTATAAAAAAAAAAGATTGATTAATATCTTTGCATTTGGAATTGAAACTTTGCTTAAAGAGATTATTTTTGTTTTAATTTCTGAAAGATCTTTTTGATCAAAAAAATCTTAATAATTTCTTTCTTTTTTGAAATTGTTTTAATAAATAATACACTTCTCTTCTCGTTTTTTAAGTCAATAAAACTGAAATGGATTCATTTTTAATTCTTCACAACTTTTAATTTTGTTTTTTTTGTATATCTATGTTGCCCCAAAATTGAAACATATTTTGACACATTCGCTTGTAACTAAAAAATTATTTTGTATTTTTTGTTGTAGTGAGGAACAAATATCAATTTTGTTTTTGTTCAAGTAAATTAGAAAAATTAAACAAGGCATACATTAATTGAGTTCTTTTTTGTAGATGTCATTTAAAGTTGATAACTTTTTTGAATTCTCAAACTGATTATCAAGAGAATTTTTTTTTTAAAAATCAAAAATATTCAAACAAAAATACCTTAATGATCAGATCAACAGAATGATTGAATACTATTTTGATTTGATTAGAAAAATTTTTTTCTCATTTTTATTGGCTGTAATAACAACTTTAGTTAAATTATCATTTCGTAGTGTATCGTTGAATCATGTATTGCTATGAAAATGTAATATTTTCAAGACTATCAATGTTATTGAAATTATAAATGAAGTTGCTATCATTTAAAAAAAATTCTAAATTATCTAGAATGCTAAAGGTGTTTTTTCATTTTTAAAACCGTTTCGATGGTTTAATATACAATTACAAATTAATCATGAATGTTGAAAGGCTTGCAATCTTCTTTTTGATTCTTCCTTTCCGGATTATACATTTTATAGAAATTTTAGAAAAAATAGTCATAAAGTTTGACTTTCAAAATAAATCCGACTTCTTTTGTTTTTGCAAAGTGCTTTTTAATTTATTTTGTTTTTATTCCACAGAAAATCAACTCTTTCTTATTACAATTATTTTTGTCTTGAACGTTTATTTCTATTTTAAAATGATCGCTTTATTATAAAGTCTAAAATTTCAATTTTCAAATTTTAAGCGATCAATGATTAAAATAAAAAATTGTTTAAGAAAAATTCATTTAAATATCCATATTTTAAAATGGTTAATGAATTAAATTATTATGATAAAGTATAATTAAAGTAAATATCCTTTTTAAAATAATGTTTTGATATTTTTTTTTGTAATCTTTTTTTAAAATAAAACATTCTAATTGGAGACAACTTTCCCCATTAAAAATATTCTTCTAAATATTTTAAAATGAAATTGGGTTTTTTTTTTATATAAATTAATCAATTAAAAATTTAAAAAACAACTTTATTGGCGTTATGGTTTAGTATATTTTACAATCTTGCTTACATTATTGTCAATAAAAAACTTATCCTATAAAATATTTCATATAAGATCATGGTTATTTGTTCAAAATTGAAAATAATAAAAAATAATTAATTTAGTGATCTAAATTAATTTTTTTCAATCTCAATTTAAAAAAAAACCCAAGTAAAAATTGATAATGAATAGAAACGATGGATTCGTAATATTTAAAGTTTATACATAGTTAAATAAAGTGGAAAAAAATTTTTTTTATATGAAAATTTGTAAATTGCTATTTTTTCAGAATATCATTACAAATGGGGTTTATATTAACATCACTGGTTCCTAAAAGCGTTTTTTTAATTTTATTCAATATATATATATATATAATTATTATAAACCCTAACCATTATGATAAGTTTTTTAAATTTTACTTTATATCTTCAATAACTTTTTTTTATATTTAAGGTGATTTTTAGAAAAACTTAACACTGATCGAGTTGAAAATCTATTTTCTAACTGTTTCTATTTGGAAAAAATCTTTCCAATTCTAGTATAAATGTCAACAATATAACTAATTCTAACATGTTTAAAAGTATCTAGTCTAATATAATTTCGAAAATACTTGTAAAAGTTTCATCAGTATTTTTATTGAGATTAAAAATTTTAGTGAAATTTATAATCTTGATTTGAATTTAAATCGTAATTTACGGAACAAAAACACTATTCTGGTGTATATTTTTTTTTTTTTTTGTTATTTTTATTCTATTTTTTTAGTCAAAAGAAAATCTCAAATTTTGTAAAAATATATCATTTTTTTTGGAAAATTAAACAATATTATAAAATTGTTAAAAATGAAAACATTAACTTTAAAATAAAAAACTATCTTAAATTTAAATCCAGTACTACTTTTCTAAAATTTTGCACTTTTACGAACAGGCTAAATAGATACTCATTTATCTTGAAAAAGAAATCAGAATATGATACTTTTAAAAAAAAAAAAGAAATATGCAAAAAATGTGATTATTGTACTCAATATGATGAAAATATAAATCACTTTATTTGGTATTGTGAAAGATATAAATTTATCAGAATCAAATAGAAAAAAAAAATAGCAAAACTTTTAGAAAAAAACGTATCTAAAAATGGTATTCTTAGAAAAAATACTCAAAATCTCCTTAATCTGGTTAATCAAAATTACGAAATTTATTGTTCTTGTCTAGAATTTTTCATCAAAGCTCTTATGGTTAGAAAACTTAAGGTAATAAAGAAAAAATGAAAATAAAAAAATTGTGAATAAAAAATTCCTAAAATAGTAAAAAAATATACAAATTCGGGTACATAGTGCCCCACTTTTCGGAGTCGTGGAATACCAATTTATTAATCACAGTTTGTGGAATCTTATTTATTAATAATCTTTCTATCGGGTTTTTACTCCTCCTGTTTTAGGACGTGGATATTTTTTAATTTGGTCATGTAAATGATCTAATATTTTTTTACTTTAATATTTTAATTATTTTTCTTTTTCTCTTTTTTATTTAGTAAATTTTCTTTGATTACCCCTTTCTCATAATAAATAAATAAATATATCATTTTTTCATTCTTTAATCCCAAAGTATAATTTTTTTAAAGATTTACCAACCTGTAAAACCATTCTAAAATAAAATAAAAATTAAAATTTAAATTGTAAATGTTCTTGTTAAAATTCTATTCTTAAAAGTATACAGTTATTTTCCAATTAATAAATGAAAATTTTTATATCAATTTCTCAAATATTTTGCAGATTATTTGATGTCCAAAAAACCCTTAAAGATCTTCACAAACCCAATTAGATATGATATTTTTTGAAATTTAAACAAGCTTTCCTTATTGAGATTTGAGATAAAATTTCGATGAGTTAAATTGACTTTTAACAGTAATAGGAGAACCAAGTTAACATTTTTTCCAATTTATTCTGAAAAAATCTTAAGATGTGAATGATCACTCAGTAAATAGCAACTAACAAAAGCGAAAATGAATCAACACACTGGCACTATTCACTGAGAAATTTATAGATGTGAAAAAGAGTAATTTTGAGAAAGACTAATAAGCTAATACAGCTTATCATCTTCTCTTGTAAAAGATATTAAACAAATAGTTACTTCGTCTTTGTAAAAATTCTCCAAAGATTAAAAGTCTGAAGTATAAAACTATAAATCTGTATAAAATGTTTATACCATCGTTTCAGCTTCAAGTAGTAGACTTTGAAAATATTATTTTAAATCTATGGTTTTTGATTTTATTCACAAAGCAGAACTAAAATTTTGTGCTTTTTATTGACCAATTCACTGCAGTAGTTGAACAAAATTTATGGTGTCTAATATTCAAGAACCATTGCCAAAGTAAAATAATAAAAATAATCAATACCAATTTTCATTTTTTTATATTTTCCTTATTTATTAAAATGGGTAGAAGACCAGCAAAGTGCTATAGATTTTGTAAAAACAAACCATTTCCAAAATCAAGATTCAACAGAAGTGTTCCAGGTAAAGATAATCTAACTTTTTCTTTTTTTTTTTTTCTTCTTTTTTCCTTAAAATTTCTTTTTGATTTTTACTTCTTTTTTTTTTTTTTTTTTTTTTTTTTTATGTTTTTTCTTTGTTTGCATTAAATCTTATTGTTCAAAAAAAAAGATCCAAAGATCAGAATTTTTGATACAGGTAAAAAGAAAGCAAAGGTATCTGAATTCCCATATTGCCTTCACTTGATCAATTTAGAAAAACTCCAAATCAGTTCTGAAGCTTTAGAAGCAGCTCGTATTGCAGCCAATAAACATATGACCAAAAAAGCAGGAAGAGAAGGTTTCCATTTAAGAATTAGAGTTCACCCATATCACGTTATTAGAATTAACAAAATGCTGTCCTGTGCTGGAGCAGATCGGTAAGTCTAGTTTATTTAATTTTTTCACCTTTCATGGTTTGCCTCTTTTAAAAAAGCAAACTTTCTGAAAAATTTTTTTTTTGTTTTTTTTTTTTTATTTTTATTTTTTTTTCTTTTTGATTTTTTTGCTTTTTTTTTTTTTTGTTTTTATTTTATTTTCCAAATGTTTTACTTTTTTGTTTTCTTTCCTTTTGCAATTTGTCATTCATGATTTATTAACAACTAAAACATACAAATATCCAAAAAAAAAACAAAAAAAATTTATTTAATTTCCAAATAGTCTCCAAACTGGAATGAGACATTCATTCGGAAAACCAACTGGATTAGTTGCTCGTGTTAAACAAAACCAAGTTGTATTAAGTCTCCGTGTCCAAAAAAAAAACCTTAGATTAGCTAACAGAGCATTAACACTTGCCGGAAGAAAATTCCCAGGAAGATTTAGGATCGTTGAATCAAAAAAATGGGGTTTCACTCAATTCACACATAAAGAATATGAACAATACATG
The DNA here is from genome assembly GCA_027625915.1 of Anaeramoeba flamelloides. Lineage (NCBI taxonomy): Eukaryota > Anaeramoebidae > Anaeramoeba > Anaeramoeba flamelloides. Next base: position 13,015,662 of record JANTQA010000008.1, on the reverse strand, counting down.
AAAGAAGGAAGAATTGTTGACTGTGGTTCTCATATTAAACTCAGAAAAAAACGTGGTCCATTAAAATTTTAAATGAATCCTCTTACTAATCAAAAAAACAAATTGAATTAATTGTTTTTTTTTTGTTTTATAAATTAATAAACAAAGCAAACGTTCATAGAACAAAATACTTTTAAGAATTTAAAATAAAAAAATTATGAACTAAAAGTTTTCACAATTTGTTTAACTTATTTTTTTCATTTGGAGATCTTTTGAATTTTAATTAACCAGTCAAAATTAGTACAACAAATTTTTTCCTGACTATTTTGCTATGCTGTTAATCAACACATTTTAGATTCATAAAATGTAATTGTAAAGAAATACTTCTACCCTTGATTTTTTGAAAACAGTATAAAAAAAACTTTTTCAATCTACGAGAAATATTATTTCTTTTGGGGTCAAGTAATTACTGCTGAAAAATAATTTTTTAAAATTGAAAAAAAAAAAATTTTAATTTTTATGAGTGCCTATCTAAAAATCAACAACTAACCAAGATGTGATGTACAATCGATCTCCAAAAATCAACAATCAAAAAAGGGGATATTTTTTGAAAAACTGACAAAGATTGTAACTCTAAAATTCCCAATTTGAATGGTTAGAATATTTAATTTTGAAAAAAAACGAGTTAGTTTTGAAGTGTTGGCTCTTTGGCGCTTTTTGAGATCTCAAAGATTTTTTTTTCATTTCTCAAATAAGTATTTTTAATACAAGAATCTTTGAAAATCCTTTTTTGACAAATGAATTTGGTCATTAAATAACAACAAATTAGATTAAATTGGATGAAAGTGATTGTATAATAAAAAAAAACAATTTGTTTCAAATTGAAGAATTTTAAAAAATTAATAATAATAAAAGAGTGAATTTTTTCAAATAATTTGATTTTTTTAAATACCAATTTTTGTAAAAAAATGTTTTCTGAGACTATTTGTTGTAAAATTAATGGATCAAAATTTTCATTCAGCTTTCCAAAAAAAAGGTTTTTATCCTATGCCAATTTCAAAATTTCTAATTCCTTTAAGTCAAGCTTAAATTTTTAATTTCCCTTTTAGAATTGGGGTACTTTGTGATTTGTATTAATTTTTGGAATATGATTATTTTAGAAATCTGAAGGAAAATATTGATCTTTTTATTTTACAATTAATAGTCTATAGTAGCCTTTTCAATCAGCCATTTACTCATTTTTTTGTTTCACATGAAACATAGGAAAAGATTAAATCCGTAAAACAATTTATTTAATAATAAATAAGATTTTACTTTTACGAAAAGAAGAGCACAAGCTGTATAAAGATTTTCAAGACTTTTTGGAACTTTCAGATCGACATTCTCCAAGATTTCAATCTCGGGTATTCTTTCATATTTTTTCAAATTTCATAAACTTCAACAAACTTTTATCATCCAAAAAAGGGTAAAAAAAAATAATTAACAAAAGATAACATTTTGAAATTTAATTGAAATTTTTGAAAGTTATCTAGAAGGAAAATTTTTTTTTTATCTTTCAAAAACCTGAAACTCTTTTTGTGAAAACCATAAGTAGGAAAGTTGGTTAAAATACGAGTTTTAAAAGTTTGAATTGAATAAACTTTTAATTTGAGGGTTATTGAAACTTGATCTTGTAATTTTTTTCAAAATTTAGAACAAATTCAAAAAAACAAAAGTGATTTCAAGTCAAAAAAGTTACAACACATATTTGTTATTTTGATTACAAAATATTTTCATTTTTTAGATTTTTGATTTAAATTTCTTGAATTTTTTGATTATTATAATCCAATGATCAAAGAATTTGAATCGAAACAAACCAAACTAAGAGCAATCAAAGTAATTTTCTTGCCCATTACTCGGAAATACCAACATGTAATTGATTTTCTTAAACCTGAATTAGAATTTCGATGGATTAGCTTGATGTTTTTGCTAACATTTTATTTATTTCGAGTTTTCTATCTAAGAAAGTAAAATTTAATCCTAAGAGAACCCCTTTTTTTGAATTCTTAATTCATACCGATCTTTTCTTGTTTAAATTACAAATAAAAAACAAAAAACAAAAAACAAAAAACAAAAAACTAAAAAAAAAGATTTTATTTAGTTACCTATATTCTTGGGATCTTTCTTCTTCAAACACTTGTTTTGTTTATAACCCCTACACGTTTAGTTCGAAAAGAAGGTAAGTTTAACATTAAAATTTCTTTTTTTTATTTCAAGATCATTTTTCTTTTTTTGTGTTTTAAATTTTGGTTGTCTTCCAAAAACAAAAAAAAAAAAAAAAACAAAAAAAATAAATAATAATAACAATGAATTACAAAAGCGAACAAATCACCACTACTCCCAAAGGTTAATAACATTGATACAAAGCCATTTATCGGGAAATTGTCAGAATTTCAATTATTTATTCGCTTTTTTCAGGCTGTTCTGATCTCGCTTATCTGCACATTCATTCCATTTTTAGATTTTGATGTTTCGTGGGTTGTGTTGTTCAGCTTTTTTTTATTATTAGTGGTCATAACTTTAAGGCAAGAAATCAAGAAAATGGTCAAATACAATTATTTTCCCTTTAATTTTAAAAAAAAGAATTACCAACGAAAATATGATCCAAAAAATTTACAAAATTCCCCAAATTATAACATTAACGGATTTCAAGAAAAACAACAAATAACACAAAATTTGAATAACCAACTGAAATACCGTTCTTCTCCAAAAAGAAAGACGACAGAACCCTCAAGCCCAAATAATAATACTTGGTATCAAATTCAGGAAAGGTTAAAGCAAAAAGATGAAGGATCCCAAAACAATTCTTTCCAATTTGTAAATAATAACGAAAAAAAACTTATTTAAATATGTGAAAAAAGTAACCAATTTTTAATAAAAAAACAAATTTGGGTTTAAATTCAATCATTTATTCTCAAAAATATATTTTCCAATATAAAAACCGAAATTTTATCGAAAAATATACAAATATATATATATATATATATATTTATAATGAATTGTTATTTTATTTAAATTATAGATATTGCCATCATTTTTATATAGACACCTTTTACAATAAATAAAATAAAAAAAAATATTTGAATATATTTTGTTAATTTATTTTTAAAAATCCCCTAAAATTTAATTCAAAAAATTCAATTATCCTTATAAAAACAAATACAGTAAAAAAAATCATGATCTATTTTATTTATTTATTATTGAAGAGAGGCGGCTCAACAAAATTACACCCTTTTTGCCATTAGGCTTTTTTTAATTTTTGTTTTGATATAAAAATTATATGATTTTCGTTAGGTTTTTTTGAGTTTTCTATTTTATTTGGAAAATCTATTGATTTTTGTTAGTTTTTTCAAAGTTTTCTATTTATTAAGAAAATCAATATATTTTGGTTCGGTTTTTTTTAGTTTTCTATTTATTTATGAAGTGTTCTAGGTTTTTTTGAAGTTTTCTGTTTTCTCTGTTAAGTGTTCTAGATTTTTGGGGGTTTTCTATTTTATTTGTCAAGTGTTCTAAGTTTTTTTTGAGGTTTTCTATTTTATTTGTAAAACCATTAGATTTTTGTAAGGTTTTTTTGAGTTTTCTATTTTATATGTCAAGTGTTAGATTTTCGTTAGGTTTTTTTTTACTTTAGAAATAAACCGAAAATTTTAATAAATTTTCTGTTTATTTCTAAAGTAAAAAAAACCCAGAACACCTCACAGATAAAATAGAAAACCCCCAAAAAATCTAAAACACTTAACCGAGAAAACAGAAAACCCCAAGAAAAGGGATTATCTTTTTTTTTAATTTGAGTAATAAAACTTGATTTTATTTAATTTTCGGTTTATTTCATAAATAAAAAAAAACCTCGTCAAGTGAAGACACTCTACAGTACTTCATGAAACTCTAAAACTAAGTTTAGAGTTTTTTTTTTCTAGCTATAATTTAGGCAAGATTATAACTCATAGGGTATCTATTCTTTAAAAAAAAATGAAAAATTTTTTATTTCTAAACAACAATAAGAAAAAGAGATAGAAAAGATAATATTGAAAGAGAGAAGAAAAAAAAAGAATAAAAAAAAAAAAAAACTTAATTATAAAAGTTTGTTTTCTTTCCGATTTTTGAATGTGTTGGTAATTGTTTTATTTTATGTAAAAAAATTTCTGGATCACAGCATCCATAATTTGTTTTAACTAAAATAGTTCTAAATATTTAACCTATTATAGAACAAAGGAAATTTACTAACATATTAAGTTTTCTATTAGTACGTTAACAATATGGTTAATCGAAAAAGTTCTGAATTTTTAAGAATAAGAATTGGGGTTTCGAACTTTCATTTTTACAGTTGATAGATTTTATTTTTTTTGCAAGTTTCCTAAATCGTCTTTTCATATAATCTTAGTAAAAGATACCGATTTGACAGTGTTCACTTAGTCCAAATATTAACATGATTCCTTCTACTGATATGTTTATTTAACTTAGTTCGCCCAAGTTGGTTCCAGTTTGTTTCAAGTAGTTTCAGTTAAATGCCAACAGTCAAATTCTTTCTAGATCCGATCTGAATTAGTTAATTTGTTTAAGATCTAATCATGAAACAATTCCCCAATTCGTAATAATGGTTTTTTAACTTTCCAAACATTTAATAAAAAAAGAAAAAGGATATAAACATAAACAACTTAAAAAAGGGAAATTGGAAAAAATAAAATATATCAGAAAAAAAAAATATTTTAAAGTGAAAATTTTTGAAAAAGAGATTGAGGGAACAGTACTCTAAGTCAACATTGAAAAAGTTTAAAATATACTATTGGTGATATTCTCTCATAATAAATTTTGTCTATGTCAAGTGCCAAAAAATTCTGATCGACTAAGAAACACAAAAAAGAATATTTTTTTCGATCAGATCAACTTTTTTTTTCCATTTTTTTTGAAAAAGAAAAAAATAATTAAATTCATATTATTTCTTATATTATAAAAAAGTTTGGCCTTGTTTATTGTCATTTCCGCCATTGATATACAATGATAAGTCTTTGTTACCAGGATTATTAATATATATATATATATATATATATTTGCTGAGATAATTCCTCTAATTAACCAAAAAATCTTTTATTCAACCGATTGAAAAAAAATAGTATTTTGTTAAGAAGGATAGTTATAATTATTAAATTTTTTTAGTCATTTAAAAAATTTACCAAGAAATTTTGTTTTTATTCCTAAATAAAAATTGATTTTTCAAAAAAAAAATATCTTCAAATATTTTAATAATTTTGTAATTTTATCTCAAAATTCAAAATCATTTTTTTTTATGACAAAAATGATAATAATTGTTATAAGGATACTTTTGAACAAGACCAAACAATTTGTTAAAAACAATTTTCTAAATTTAAAATTCTATTGCAATTTTTTTACCATAGTTTTACTTTTTTTGAAAATGAGAAAACAACTTTTTTAAAACCTTAAGAAAAAAAATTATTTTGCTTACCAGATCCCAGTTTAATTGTGAAATTTTTGTTAAAATTCGATAAAATATTCACAAATCAAATTACCTATACTTCAAATAGTTTTATCAGCTTGATATTCTTATTGAAATACAAAGTATTAAAAATTATAACCAAATATAAAATTTGCTTTAAAAATCAATACTTTCCAACATAAAACCATAAATATGGTTTCCAATTTTCAAGAATTGAATTAATTATTAATTAAAATAATAGGTTTCTTTTTTTTGTATATATTGGAAATATGTAAATTTTGGATTTCAAAAAATAGACATAAATTTAATAAATGGTCTAGATAGGGTTATCTTTCCATTTCATAAGTCGAATGATAAATTATAAAAAAAAAATATTATTTCAAGATCTTTACAAGATTTCATTTTATTTTTCGAAAATACAACTATTTTTATTAAAAATAGAAATTGAGTCCCTACTTATGAAATATTTTTTGTGGTTGGATTCTCCAAAATATAAAATAATTAATAAAAATAAAAAAAATTGTTGATTTCTTTGAATTTTGGCAAGCATTCCTTAGAAATTTTTTTTAAGTTAAGAAAAAAAAAATTGAAAATAAAAACAAGAAAAAAAGAAAAAAAAAAAAAAAAGAAGAAAAATCAAAAAAAGAAAAAATGATTCTGATCTAGAAATTAAAAATTTTTTTGAGAATAATATCGGAAAATCCCACATAACCACTTTCATAAACATTATAAAGAGAATTAAATTTTTGAAAAATGGCTTATGTCTCAGAAAAAGGTAAAATATTAATAAGATTTAATAAAAAATTGTTAATTCCAAATTAACTTATTTCACTTGATAATGGCCATATATGAGATCTATTTTGATAAATTCTTTTTTTAATAAAATCAACTAAAAATCCATGTTTTCCAATAAATTATTCCCAAAAAGGCTTTATAAATAATCTACTCTATTTTGTTTTTTTTTTTTAGAATCTTGAGAAAATTTTTTCTTTTGAAAATTGAAATTTAAATCTTAAATTAAATAATTTCAAAATGATAATTATTGGTAGGTAAAAATAACATAATTTCAAATAAACTTTAAAATAAATTAATTTTATTTAAATTAATTAATAAACGAATTTTACATAAAAATAAAGAAAAAAAAAAAAAAAGAAGAAATGTAAAATATTTTGTTAAAAAAAAAAATATTATATCAAAATTCTTAGGATGGAAGATAATTTTCTGATAAAATTCTTCAACTATATTCTTAAGAAAAGAAAAAGAAAAGTAAAAAGAAAAAGTTATCTAATTCCATTTTTTCATTTGTATAATTATACTTATCTTTCTTATTTTACAAATAAAAAGAAAAAAAAAAAAAAAAAGAAATCTCTTAATTGTTTATCTCAACTTCAGATAATTGTTGGCTTGTTTCAAATGATAGTTCCTCTTCAGAAAAATCATCTGTATACATTGTATCATCTGTTGTTAATGTAAAATCTGTTGTGAGTTCTGATGTACTAGTCATGGTCAATGAAGAAACATTAGAAGAATCATAATTACCAACGATTAATCTATTCATTTTCAAGAGCCCTGTCCAGTTAACACTGGAAAACTCGTCAAAAATATTTTCAGGTTGTGAATAAAATAAGGTTTCATCAAAGGTAGCATTGCGCATATCATTTAAAATTTCTTGGTTAAGAAAATCTTCTTGGTGATATCTAGATTTTTTAAAATATTTGAGATCTGTTGGATCTTTCAAATTTGGTACAAACATAGGATTTTGTGTTTTAATATCTTTCCAATCGATCTCGTTAAAAAAGGCATGGTTTTTGATTTCATGTGCACCCATCGTACCTAGTCTTTTCGAAGGCTCGATCACAAGCAATTTTGAAATTAAGTCTTCAAGGACTGGATCAATTTCTTGGACATTATTTCGATTAAGAGCCAAGATATTTGTCAATATTTCCTCTTTGGATTCCCCGACGAATGGTACGTAACCCACTGTCATTTGATAGGCTGTAACACCCAAAGCCCACCAATCCACTTCGAAAGAATGCCCCTGCCCTAGAATAATCTCTGGTGCCAAGTAATAGGGTGTACCAAGACAGCTATAAAATTTTTTTCTATTATAATAATAATAATTTTCATTTTCATTATTTGAGATCGATTGCTTGGAATTTTTTTTTTGGTACATACATGATCCTATTTTATTCCTGATTTCATTTTTAAGCTCTTTTTTTTCTTTATCAATTTTATTAATATTATCCATTAAAGTGCCAAATGATATTTCACTGCTCATTTCCTCTTCTATCCGATCCAGATAGTTATTCACATTCACATTCACATTCACATTCACATTCTCATTCTCATTCTCATTCTCATTCTCATTCTCATTCTCATTCACATTCTCATTCTCATCCATATTCACATTCACATTCTCATCCACATTCACATTCTTGTGATTATCATATTTATTAAAATCGCTGCTGATTCTTTTTACGGCTATTTTTTTTTTCTTATCTTGACTTTTTTCAGAATGATAATTCTTTAAATAAACTTTTTTCATATTGTTATCGATTACATTTTGAGAATTTTTTTGATTCAAATTAACGATATCCTGATCAACAACAGTGATTTTGTCGGTTAAATCTTCATTTTGAGATGACATATTGCTTTGATCTACAAGAACTGTTGTATCTGTTGATTCATTATCTTTATCATTTTTATTAGTTGCGTTTTCAGTGTAATCCTTTTCAATTGATAATTGAAATTGTTGTTTCGAGTCCTCAAATTCGCCACTGCTGCTAGTATTTGATACATAAATGGATTCATCGTTATTATAAAGATTGGTGCTTTTTTTATTTTGAAATTCTCTTTTTTCAAAAATACCAATTTTGGACAAGCCAAAATCTGTTAATTTTAAATGGCCTTCAACATCTAATAGAATATTGTCTGGTTTGATATCTCGATGAATAATACCCTTTTTATGCAAAAATTCTATTGCTAAAATAATTTCAGCTAAATATGCCCGAACAGCACTCACGCTGAAATTCTGACTATAAGTCAAAATCGAAAATAAATCACCACCAGGACAATATTCCATTACTAAATATAATTTTTTTTTAGATTGAAAAGAATAAAATAATTGAACAACAAAATCATTCCCAGTTTTGATCATGATCATTTTTTCATCTTTGACTTTTTGTACAAGATTCTTTAATGTCATATCTTGTTTTTCTAAGACTTTAATTGCAAATAAATCATTGGTTTGCTTTTTTCTTGCTAAAAATACATGCCCATAACTCCCAGAAGAAATGTGCTTGATCAATTCAAAATCTGAAATACTTGGTATATTTTTGGAAGAAAAATCAGAACTATTTTTCTTCTTAATATTATTTTCGTTAGAAGACTCTTCACTTGTTAAAGTTTTTTTTATTCGAAATGTTGCAACCGTGTATTCCCTTAATTCTCTTACCCTTAATTGTATATTGTCCAAATATTTTTCCACATGATTGATAACTTCAACATGATACGAATTAATAAATTTATAAATTACTTTTTTTAATTCGCGTAAATAAGTTTCACATTGTACTATCCCATTATGATCATGAATATTAACATTTAAAACACTATTGAGATTGGAAAGGAAAAAAGAAAATATTGAATAGAGAAAAAAAAAAAAAAAAAGAAAGAGAAAGAGAAAAATCATTTAAAGAAGTGATAAATAATTAACAACACATAAAAATATAAGATAAATAGTTATTAATAGTTTGGAATTTATTTCAACTTCAATTTAAAAATTAAATTAATTTATCAAGAAATAAACTTTTGATTGATTATAATTTAAATTTTTCAAAGTTGATAGTTTATATTTTTTATATTTTTTACCTTTTCCAAATTTCTCTTTCTAAGTTGTTTGGGTTCCTTCTTTCCTGTTTTTTTTTCGGTGTTTGGGGGGGGGGGCAAAAGAAATAAAAAATCATTATAAGAATTGGTAGATTTGGTCATTAATAACCTAACCAAACTTGTTCATGATCAGATCTTAGACTAATTGAACTGGAATTATGCAACTAAAGAGAACTGAACCCAACGAATGCGATTTATGCAACCGAAGAGAACTGAACGCAACTGAACCTTCAGTACAATCTGCCGAGTCGGTACTTGAACTGGGATTTTGCTGCCGAGTAGGTATCTTGTACTGGGATTTTGCGAAAACAAGATTTGGGAAACTTGCAAAATAAAAAATAAAAAAAAGAAACTCAAAAAAAAAAAAAAGAAACTCAATTTTGTAAAACCAAATCTTATTCTTAAAACCTCAGCACTTTATAGAATCAAACCATCTATAAAGTTCTAAATTAAAACATAATAAACTAAACTATTTCATTTGATCTTTAGTTGTTCAAATATTTAGATCTCTTTATTAAAACAAATTATGGTGGCGATCCAAAAAAATTCGATATAAACGGAAACAATCACCAACCCATTCAACACTTTTGGTTGCAAAAAAAAACTTTTCAATAAATTTTTTACTTTTTTTTTTACTATTATTTTACTATCTCTTTCATTTCTCTCTTTTCTTTCTCTTTTTCTTTTCTTTGTTTAGAAAGGATATATTATTCAATATCAAATTTGGTAAAATTTCAAAATTGGTCAAATTGAATTTTTTCATATTTTTGAAGATTTTCTTGATTATTATCATTGATATGAAAGTTTTTAATGGTTTTTAAGGATTGTGGGTGGAAAAATCAAAAAGATTATTTTATGATTAGTACTACTTAATTTCCTAAATTGTAGAATATCCAAAATGTTGAAATCACCAATACTAAATATTTTTAAAAATTTGTTCGAAACCCAATTTTAACACAAAAAGTTAAGTGGAAAATTTTTTCCCTCTTAAAACAAGTTACAAAAGTCTAATTGATCTCTTAATTATTTTTTTTTTTAAAAATTCAGGAAAAAAATCTACTCTGGTATACTCTAACATACCTCCAACATATCTTAACCTACACTTAAAATGGGGTTTAAATACCTACCACTAATATATTTCAATGGAATTGATTATTTTGAAAAAATTGAGAATTTGACTAAATTTGAAAAATAATAATTTTTGTTTTAGAAATAAAAATTTTTCTTTTCATTTTTTAAAGAAAAGATATTCTATGAGTAATAATCTTGCATACATTATAGCTAGGATAAAAAACTCTAAATAAAAGTTTAGAGTTTCAGAAAGTTCCGTAGAGTGCCGTCAAGTTTCTAGTTTTTTTTTATTTCAAAAAGTCAAAAAAACCTAACGAAAAGTGCCGTCGAGTGTCTAGGTTTTTTTTAATTTGTGAAATTAAAAAAAAACTAACTGCAAACATGAGACAATTTTGTTGAATCACCTCTCTTCAATAAATAAATATAAAAAAAAAGTTGATAGTTTTTAATTAGTTCTCAAATTTACCACAATTTTCAAAATTTCAAAAATGTTTTTATATATAGAGACAAAACATGTATCAAATTTTTCAAAATTTTCAAAAATGTTGTAATAAAAATTCTTAACATAGGTACTCTACTCAAACACTATATTATAAAACAGTGTTTATTTTAAAGATACAATCCATTATTAGTATATAATTTGCTTCCAAATCGTTTAATCAAGAAATTTTCAAAATTTTCAAAATTTCAAAAATCTGTTTCTATATAAATCTTAATATACCGCGATAATGTTTTTTTTTCAGAAAGAATTTGTTTTAATGAATATAAAAATCAAAATTTTATTAGAATATTGTTAAAACTATCTATTGATTCACTATTTTGGTTCTACAAATCCCCAGAATCTTTTGCTAAAAAATGAAAAAAAAAATAAAAATATTTTCAACGTTTTATTATTTTTTATTTGCTAAAATCAAATTAATTTATAGATCAGTCCAAAGTTGGCAAATTCGCTTGTTTTTCTCCAAAATCCGAATAAATATTCAAAACCATTATATTTTTTTGGAAAATTGAAATTTCATTTGAATTTTTTTTCTTTAAAAAAATACAACTCGTTTTTTTCTGTACCGAGTGGAATACACACCACCAAAATAAAACAATTTTAAAACCAAAATTGAAATTAAACAAAGCCTTATATGAGTTGAGACAATAAATTTCTCTTTGTTGTTATTTTCTTCAACCAAAAAAAAATAAAATCTAATTACTGCCAGACATTCAATTTACAAATGGTTTCATTTACGATGTGTATTTGTAATTTTTTAAACCCCACTTGGTAATAAATAATCCCAAAAAGTAAATCTCATTAATGAAAATGAGTACCAAATCCCTGATGATTTATTAAAAATTTAATTTTTTTATAGAAAATTTTACTTTCAATAAAAGTAAATAAAGACTGTTTTCCAGTCTTACTCTAAACAAAATACCATTTTCTCCTTTAGAATTTGAGATTGGAATGGTTGTTTTTCAAAAAAATTATTTCAAAAAAAAAAAAAAAAATACCTTCTTATGTCCCGAAAAATTGTAGTATTTCAATAAATTTCGTTTTTCAAAACAAATCCATTATAAATCAATCTCTTATGATCAAAAAACCAAGTATCTAAACTTTTTTAACCAAAGTTAAATTCAAATTTCAACAAGTAACTCTTCATTAAATTTAAAATTAATAGATTATTTACTTATTTTTCCACAATAAGCAAAAAATCTTTCAGTTAAAAATCTTTATTTTTTTTTTTTCTTTATTAGTTTATTGATCAACAATTCTCATTCAATTTTTTAATATTCCCATAAGAGATAATATTATTTTTGGTGTCAATTACTGGAAATTAGAAAAAATAAAAAATACCAAAATTGGAGCGAAAGACATATACAAACAAAACTTGTTTTCAAATTTTCATAATTCTTAAAAAAGAAAATGAGAAACTTGTAAATATTATAAAATACCTTAATGAGCTAATCAGATTTTTTTTGATCTAATTATCTTGTAAATGTTTTTGATCAGACAGAAGGGTACCAAAAATAAATTAATTTTCCAGGAAAGAGAAAGTTTATTTTTTTAAAAATTTAAAAAAAAAAAATTCATAAATGATAAATTTCGTTTTATTTAGATAAAAGAAATATTATTATGATTTAATAATTAAGGTTTACAATACCTGGAACAGGAAAAAAGAATTATCTCATATGATGTGTGTAAACGTGTTATTTTAGTTCTTAGCTGATCGTTCTTCGACTTTGTATGGATTTTAATAGTGGTTAAAAAATGAAATATTTGTCAATTTAATTTTTCCAATTTTTTAAACCAAAATTTAGATTCAAACGCAATTGAGACACTTTTTCATTGATCATCTCAAATTCCAAGTTTTACAAACAAATTTGCATTACTTATGGGCTACTTCTCAAAATTATTGTTGTTTAATTTCTTGATCATTTGGGAATTGACAAAAAAAACATTCCATTTATTTTCAAGATCAAATAATAATTTTTTTTTTTTTTAATTGTTTAATTTTTTAGGTTTAATTTATCCTTTAATAGATTATGTTTAACAGACGCAGTATGGTTTGTAATGCTATAATTTTAAAACTGAAGGAAAAGGTATTTTTTTAAAAAAATACACCATTCTCGGTAAGGTGCGATATATCTTTATTATTTGAGACTTGGGATTTATAAATAAGGATTAAATACTGAAAGATAATTTATTGGTAGAATCAAAATTACACGGTTTATAGCAACTATTGTGGTTTTTTCATATTCTTTTCATAACATTAAAAGACAATCAAAATTTTATTTAAAATAATAAAAAGGGAAAAAAAAAAAGAAAACGAAATGATGATTAAACTTACGATTTTACTGTTGTTTTAACAAAATCTAACAATGACAAATCCTTTTCAGATAATTCAAGATCATTAAATTTATTGGTTGATTTTTCATCTTCAATCAATAAATCTTTTAGATTTTTATCAATCCCCATTAATTTAAGTTTGGCTTTGGCTTGAATCACACAAAATTCCCCATGCTCAATTAATTTGTCAATTCTTATTTTTCTATTGCAAATTCTGCAAATTTCAAATTGCTCAATTTGCACAATTAGGTCATCATTTTGAATTTTGCTTTTTTTTTGTTCTTCTAATTTATTTTGTTTGATTTGATTAAGGATTTTTTGTTGCTCTTCAATCTTTTCTTTTGCCCTTTCAACAATTTGTTGAGAAGGCGTAATATTTTTTTTTGAAAATTTTTTTCTTTGAATTGTTTGTATGTCTTTTTGATAACCCCTATTCCTATTCCCATTCCCATTCTTATTTTCATTTTCATTTTGATTTTCATTTTCATTTTCATTTTCATTTTCGTTTTCGTTTTCGTTTTCGTTTTCCTTTTTTAATGAATTATCATTATTCATTTTCTTATTATTATCCACCAATTCATCATTTTCTTTTTGCAAAGTTTTCTTTTGGCTTTTATTTGATTTTAATCTATAAATTAGCCTTTTCACGATTGGTGCTTTAGATTTATTTGAATTTTCGTTATTTTTAGATTTGCTTTTTTCAATTTCATTCAATTCATTACCTAAAATTTTTGGAGGCGGTGTGGTTACCGATTTACTGGAAGTCATTCTATTTAGCTTTGGACTGCTTCTGGATGATGTTAATTGGTTTCTTGAAAATAAGGTAGGAAAGGCGCGAAATAAAAATTCATACTCTTTAGGTGACATATCCAATTGTTCAAGGGATCTTGAAATAACAGATAACAAAAAAATTAAGGAAGAAGCAAAGTTTTTATTTGGCCAATCAGCCCCCCATTTGTTAAACAGAATTCTGGTTTTTTTAATTAGCTCTCCGCATTTTTTTATAGTTAATTGGTTGTCAGTTAGGTTTCTAAATATTTGTATCAAGCCAATTAACTTTTGACAAACAGCGATGTACCTTTTGATACCTCCTATCGACGATTGTTTAAAGGCGACGTTTGCCAATTGGTTTGTTTGCAACATTGTCAAAACATTGATATTATTATTTTCTGTTGAGAGCATTTCCTGTTTTTTAAGCAAATTTTGTAATTTTTTGGAATATTTCTCAATTTGCTTTTGCAATTTTTCCATTTCTTCCAGAGATTCCATTCTTTGCTTTTCAAACTTTATTCGCAAATTTTTTCGGAATTTGGCCAAAACTCGAATTGTTTGACCCGATAATGATGGTGTTCTCTGATTGGAATATTTATTTAAAGGGCTGTTTATTCTCAATGTTTGTGAATATTGTTTTCTTCTTCTTGGGCTCATATAATCATTGATTGAACTTGGCGATCTTAAAATTGATGGCGAGTTTGGTGAAAATGGTGAACTTGTTTTCTTAAAGGTTGATCTTTTTTTTCTTTTACTTTTTCTTCTACTTTTTCTTTTACTTTTGCTTTTTCTTTTACTTTTACTATTACTATTACTTTTATTTTTACTTTTATTTTTACTTTTGTTTTTACCTTTACTTTTTCTTCTTTTTTTTTTTCTTTTTTTTTTCAACCTTTTATTTTTCTTATTTTCTCCATTTTTACCTTTCTTAATTTCTTTATCCTTGCCTTTACCCTTTTCTTGGTTTATAGTTTGGTTTTGGTTTTTTACAGTTCCTTCTTTACTTGGCATACCCTCGATTTTCTTTTTATTTATGTTAATCTTTAAGTTTTCCTTTTCTTTTTCCTCTATTATTTGTTGTTGTGGTTTTTGTTTTTGTTGTTGTTTTTGTTGTTGTTGTTGTTGTAATTTATTTTTTTCTTTTACTCTTTCTTGTTCCAATTTCTGTTTTTGTTTTTTTTCTTTTTTTAATTGTTTTTTCCTTAATCTTTTTTGTTTCCTTAATTTCTTCTTCAGCGCTCTTTTGAGTTTTTTTTTTTCTTTTTCTTTTTTTCGTTTTTTCTTTCTTCTTCTTTTTTTGTGACGCTTAGCTCGATCAAATAAGGAATTTTTTTTTTTCAAATCATTATTTTTTTCCAGTTTTTTTAATGGCGATTTTTGGCTTTTTACTTGATCCCTTTCTGGGTCTAATTCTTTATTTTTTACTTCCTTTTCACCACATTGGTTCTGTATTAAAATTCCCTTTCCATTTTCTTGTTGGAATGGTTTTCCTCGTGCCTCATTATTTGTGATTTCTTCCTTTGTGAAATTGGAAATATACTGGTTGTCCAACGACCGATTCCTTATTCCAAAAAGTTCCTGTGAGAGTTCTTTTAAAATGGATTTGCTGCTTAGCCCAAGTCTTCCACTTACCCTTTTTTTTATTTCTTTTTTGTTGTGATTTTGATTTTTATTTTGATTTTTTTCTGTATTATTATTTTCTTTTTCTTTTTCTTTTTTTTTTACCTTTTCTTGTTCTTTTTCTTTTTCATTTTCTTTTTCATTTTCTTTTTCTTTTCCTGACTGATCTGTATTAGATTTTTTTTGATCACAATTTTTGTTTGTTTCTTCGTTTTCAGTATCTGAGTTTGAATGGGACAATGGTGTTGTGCTTGATGTTGAAGACGAAGACTCGGACAAGTTTTGATTTTCTAATCCCATCAGAAGCAGAAGTGAAGTTGTGGGACCAAATTCGTTTTTTACATTCAAGCGATTAGTGTTCCTACCAGAATTGTTTACATGGGAATCAAAAGAATAGCCTCTTGTGGGGCTTTCTCTTGCACTAAACCTCTGAGGAACTAAAAGCTCCTCTAAGATACTTTCTAACTCAATTTTTTGTTCATTGGAAACAATTGCAGAAGGAAGAGATTTTTGGGTAGAAAGCCTTCCAATATTTCCATACTTTGAACTTCTTGGTTTCATTAATTTTTTGATTCGTGGAAATGTTTAATTCTGTAAAGAAAACAAAGGATGCGAAAACAAAAACTTTTAAAAAATAATTTTTATTAATTGCAAAATTTTGTTGTAAAAATTCAGAGTGTTCAATTTGAAGAGATCTTTTTTCCTTCACTTTTTCCTTTTTTTGTTCTCAGTAATATTAGGCTCTCAAAAAATAAAGTTATTTTTTATTTCAAACACTTCTAATTTATTTCTTTAGTTTGAGAAATACAACCAAGTTAACTTTAACACAATATACCAATTTTAACACTAACTATTTTTCGACTTTTAAAACTGATTGGACACATTTTATGGATAAGTATTTTTGACGATTTATTAAACAAAGTACATTCACTTTCATAATTCAACCTAGGGGGTTTATTTTTCAATAAGCCAACACACTTGTATCTTTAAAAGTCGACTTATTCTCAAAACAAATTTTCCTAAACATCAATATCTTAAAATTTAGAGAAAAACAAAATGATTGTTATTTCCTAATTGATAAAAAGATTCTAGTCATTTCAGAAACAAGCCACTCTGTATATATGAAGATTTAGAAAGTATATGAACAATTAGTTAAAAAAATTTCTTTTTAAAAAAACTATGTTAATAATTCACTTTGTCAAGTTAAATGTTATAAAATTGCAGTTCCTTATAAGTTTACAATTCGATCGTCTGAGTTACATTTAGGGATATTCGGTCACCTAATATAAATATCATGAAATAAACCAAACGAATAGATAGAGAAATCACAAATTACTATCTATTCAGTTGTAACTTTTATATTTGTTCTAAAAAAAGATAATGAAAATGAAGAGAAATTTTTGAGTCTCTTTTTTACCCAAATATCATTATTGGATTAAAAATTGATCAAATCCAATACAATTTTTTGATACGTAGGATTAAAGAATTATAAAACAGATGTTGAATATTTTCAAAAGTAATAATTTTTGAAAAGTTGAATTCTTTATATATTAATGTTCTAAGGCATATAGCTTTGGTCTGAGGAAAATTTTTAAAATATACACCAGAGAGCCAAATAACCCACCCCCACTCCATATAATTGTTTTTTTAAGATATTACGATCTGTCAATTATTTAGTCCTTCCCTTAGAATGGAAACCAAATGGTTTTTTTTTTCCATTATTTCTTTCACATTTTAGCCTTGCAGAAGTTGTTAGTGCTAATTAACCGCTTGTTACAATAATAAATTGAGCATTTATTTTCACATTAATTCAATTAAACTTGATAAAAAGGCCCCTTTATGACTATTTTAAACACTGAAATATCATTTCTAAATGAATATTTTTTTTGGTATTTCAAATTTTAAGTAAAAATATTTAGATTTTTACAAATCATAAATTTTTGATTAGTATCATATAACTGTCAAATCTAAAACCCGGAAATTTCTGAAACCCGGTAATTCCATTTTTCTGATCAATTGTAAATATTAGTAAAATTTCAACAATATACACCTATTTTACAGACAAATAACCCAATTACCCAGTGGATTATAACCTTTCCAATTGGAGCATTGGTTAAATATTCTGAATCCACCATTTTTAACTCTTTGGTGAATTCAGAAATCAAAAAAATCCAAAATTTGTAAAATTAATTGAGAACATGACTGAAAACGAAAATCCACCTTTGATTTTAAATTTTGAAATAAAAAACATTTTCATACTTTTAAAATATTTGAAAGAATTTGAATTTGAGAGAGGTGTTTGATTATTGTAAATTTTCAGGAAATTATGAAAACCATTTTGTAAAACAAAAAATCCTGTAACGTTCCCAATAGAAATTTAAAATTATTTTAAAAAATTATTAAAAGAAAGATATAAAGTAAATAAAACTCTTATTTCATAAATGCAATTACAAAATAATTCTTATAAAGATCATTCCTAATAAATTTAGAATTTATCTAAAGGGAAAATCAAAGGTGGATTTTCATTTTCAGTCATGTTCTCAATTAATTTTACAAATTTTGGATTTTTTTGATTTCTGAATTCACCAAAGAGTTAAAAATGGTGGATTCAGAATATTTAACCAATGCTCCAATTGGAAAGGTTATAAGCCACTGGGTAATTGGGTTATTTATCTGTAAAATAGGTGTATATTGTTGAAATTTTACTAATATTAGCAATTGATCAGAAAAATGGAATTACCGGGTTTCAGAAATTACCGAGTTTTAGTTTTGACAGTAATTTAAAAAATAGGGAAAAAAAATTGTAATAAATTTTTATTTTAAAGTAATATTACTTTTAAATAATTTCTTCAAAATTTTATAGGGGTAATAACAATGTAAACCCAATCTAGATTGAATAATAGAAGAAAAATACAACAAATATTTTAGAAAATTAAATTAAGTTTAAAATACTTTTAATGGCTATGGAAATTTTACTCTTTGAATTAGAATGTACACATTTAGTCAATTCATTAGTCCCTCTTTAACCTATAAAATATTTTAAAACCAAACCATTAAAAGTAAATGATAAATAATCAATTAATACTCCTATATCAGCAAAAACTTACATTTTCTTTTATTTTCAATAATTTCCTTAAATTTTTATATTTGTAAAAATTAAGATAAATCCCTATTCCAAAAATTTGGACACACAAAAAATCAAAAATAGTAAAATAAACCTACAATTTATTGTATTTTTCCAAACTTAATATCAAAAAATATTTAAGTTTCAGAGTATTAATGTTTTAATAAGTAATCATTTTAATCCAAATAAAAGAAAAAAAATATAAAACACAAAAATAAAAATTGTTCTATCCAAAATAATGAAACGAGCGGAACAAAAAATGTATTGGTAAATTTGTTGAAATTTCACCAACAATTGTTGATCGATCAAATGATAAGATACCAACAACCAACTGTATGTGATTTTTCAATTTGACAAACTCTACACTAACCTTCTATCAATCATCGAAAAAAAATTCCCCATCTAAAGAAAAATATTACTTAACTCGAAAAAAGGAATTGAAAACAAATCACATAAAAGACAAAAAATGAAAATAGTTTGTAAAAACAAAATTCTTTCTAAATTGGATTTAAAGTGTAGTATTGTTATTCTTTCAACTGTTTAAACCCTGTCCAAATTTTTGAAAATGAGTTTAATATTTTATATATTCACAAATATTTTTGAAAAAAAATTCTTTACCTTGTATAAAAAATAGGTTTTATTCGATTTAATCTAATTTATAATTATTTAGTTATCCTCTTACTTTTGACATACTAAGTTTTTTATTACACTCTAGAGACAAAAAATATTCCATTTGAAAGAAATGAAAAAAATCAAAAATAAAATCTTTGGGATTTCAAAAAGTGTATAAGATAGATATCTTTCAAAACAAACACAATTATTTTCAGAATTATAATTACTGTAATTTTCAATCGGGAATTGAGTGTTACTCTTTTTTTGTTTTTAATACACTTTATTTTTTAGTTTTTAATTTTAAGAGATCTATAACACATTGAATGCTGATTTATTATTTGAGTTGAATAAGAAATAAACCAAAGTTATAAAAATAAGATTTTCTATTTCAAAAGATTTTTTACTTGAGAATCAACTTCCTCTTTAAGTGAAAATTAACTTAAAATATTTTCTAATTAATTTAATAGTATATTCAAAAAAAAAAAAATATCACTTCTTTAAATTAAAAATAAAAGAGTATAAATCTGATTCCTACATTACCAAACCAACTTTTAAACACTTTTTTCCCATTTTAAATTAAAATACTAGTAATAAAAAATTCAAAAAAATTACCCCATTTTGAAATTGAAAAATTAAGTAAAAATATGATTACTACACAATCAAACTTTCTTTCAAGCTATTTTTAGAAAAGAATTATTATTTTTAAGAAATTGATCTATTTTTTCCATTTTGAAAAATTTAGATATATAAAAATATTTCTCAATTATTTGAAAAAAAAATTATTTTCATTCAAGAAGAAAGAAATCTTATAACCTGTTTAAAAAATGCAAATAAAAAAACATATTAAAATTAATATAATAAATACTAAAACAACCGAGTTTTAAAAATCTACTTAATTTCAAAAACAAATAATAATAATAATTTTAAACTTAAAAAAAAATGTTAATTTATTGATTCAAAGAACTGTTCAAATCAATTTTTTCTTTTTGTTGAACAAAAAATCTGAGAAAAACAAATAATCTATTAAATGATAAACTCTCCCAAAAAATTTTTTTGTACCTGGGAAATTCAACTTTCTACAAAAAGAAATACTTTTTAATTTGATTATTTTGATTCGAAAATTAATAACCCAATTTTATTTTTTTCAGTAAGTATTTAGCAACCCAAAGATTTAAAGTCATCAATTGAATTTACAATTATTTATCAATTTTTTTAAAGATTTTCTAACATATAAAAATAATGTAAATTAATAATACTGAAGAAAAAAAAAATAATTGATATGATCAAATAACTGATTTTAAAACAAAAAGTTCCTTATTTAAACTCTTAATATAGAAAAAGAATATTACATAATCTTATAAATTTTAAGAAATTTCATAAATATTTGTGAATAAAATTCAGGATTCATTTTTTTAGATCTTCAAGGATTTTATATTTGATTTATTTTTCAGGGAGTTTTTTTAAAATAAGATCAAAAGTTTCAAGGTTATTTGTTCATATAAACAATCAGGAATTTATAAAAGTGATTTTTCCTTGAATAAGATATTTTTGAAATTTTCGTTTTTTGTTTTGATCTCATAATAAATCCAAACAAAAGGATAAGATCTTTTGAATGAAAATTTAATTTGGCTAAAATGAACTCTTTTAAATAATAATGAATTTCTCTAAAGTTGATAAGTGAAGTACCAAATCAAAACTAATTGTACCCTTGGAAAATAATTACTAAATTATCTTTGGGAAAACAATACATCAGAGATACAAGTTTATTAACAAAAAGAAAAAGGATGAATTTGAAAAAGTAAAATTTTTAAGAATTAGAATAATTCTGATAAACGAAATGATGAAAGAAAATAAACGGTAACATTTGTTCTTGTGAAGATTCATAACTCTCTGTTGTTTTAATTTTAAAATAGAAAGGAAGAAAGGGGTAATTATTTCGTTTAACTTTTGTAAAATTACGATTTACTTTGGTTCCTACCTTTTCAAAATATCGATTAAAATTGAAAATAATAACTGGATCTGAATACCTGAAAAAGAAATGTTTTTTTCCGACAATTAAGAACATTTTTCAATTTCTTCAAAGTTTTTTTTGTTATACTTTTTTGTTCTAAACTTTGAATTTTCCGACCCTCAATGAATAATTATCAACCCAAATGGTGTTACAAATGATAACTTTTGGGAAAAAAGTTGATTGAAAGGCTAAATAAAAAAAACTTTATTGAGAAAAAAAAAAACCATTTTTTTGTTTTTTCTTTGACAAAATTTTTCTTACTTGATTAACTAAGAAATTTCGATCAAAGAAAAAATGAATTACAATTACCAGACGCCATATTCCACCTCATATTCAAGGACAAATTATGGTACGATGTATAATAACTCTTCGAATGTAGGGATGAGCAATGTAGGCTCAAACATGAACCGAGATTATTATCGAAACAGTGACACCTCTGATGAGGATTATAGCCATCTTTATGAAAAGAAAGATCAAACTGAATCAAAAGATTATTTGGTTCGCAAAAAGTACAAGCTCTTTTTTGATTTACAAAGGCAGGACCTTTATCATTCATACCAACAGGCAATACTCTCGGAGGCGAATAGCCTTCAAAGCTTAAGGAACACGCTTCGATCGACACTTTCTCAAATGAAAAGAACAAGACGATCAACGTTAGCACGGCAATTTGAGATTTTAACCGAATACTCAAAAAGTGCTGTCAATGGGACTCTCGGTTCTCAGGATCATCACTATTTGTTTCGGATGTGTCTCGATCCATTTTTTTCGATAATTCGGAAAATTAGATTCATGGACGATCACTCAAGGATACTTTCCAAATTTTATGAAAATACCATTTTGTTAATTATAGATAATGAAAACTCGGAAAATAGAAATGTTTCAGTATTGTCATGTATTTTTAATCCAAAATATTATAAATGGGATAATGTTGAAAATAAAATTGAAAACAATATAAAATATAAACAAAAAAGATCAATTTATCAACATTCGTCAGATTTTGTTTTAATTGACTATTTGGATTTAAGTGGTGATGAAAATGAACAGAAGAAGGAAAATGGAAATAGTGACGAGAGTGATCTGGACATTATTGATGTTAACGAAATCGAAAATATGGATCAAGATGACCAATTAGAGGATCGTTTGGAAAACGAAAATAGAAATTTAAAAAAACAAGAAAATTTAGATTTATATTCAGTATTACCTGTATGTTACTTGTTTGATTTAATTCAAAAAAACAAAACAAAAAAATCAATAACAAAAAACAAAAAAGAAGAAACAAAAAACAAAAATCATTAACCTCCCAAAAATCATTAACATCCCAACAATAATCATTCCCTTTCTTTTACTTTTTTTTTATTTTTTCTCCTTTCTTTTTCTTTGATCTAAAAAAAAATAAATACAAAACCCTTACAGTATGACGACGATCTTACTTCGTTATATTTAGTTCAAAACATCCAATTTTTTGGTGATCAAGGCGGCTTTAAATTTATTCTTGAGGAATTAAAAAAAAAAGAAGAAAACAGGCTCGAATTTATTGAACTAACAAACTACTTAGACTTGGTTTCAACAATTAGCAAATATTTTTCAAATGATTTTGCAAATAAATTTTTGCCACCATTTTTGAAATTAGCAGAATCACAAATCCAGTGGTATTGGAAACATTTCGAAGATGAAATTGGTGTTAGCGAATTTTTTGATTTAATGAAAGGAATGATCCATATTTTGTCTGACTTATACAATTGTTTATTTTTAATGAACAAATCCTTACAAACAACTAAAAAAAAAAAAAAAGAAAAATTCTTGAATGACAATGACCACCCACAGGTTGTAATCCAAAAATTCTCTCTATCTTTAGTTTTAAAAGCGTTAGAGATTAAGATTAACAAACCCACCAGTCAATATTCGGGTTCGGATACAGATTCAGATATGGATCGAGATTCAGATAAAGATTCAAATTCAAATTCGAATTCGAACTCAAACTCTAACTCGAATTCTTCCAATATGGATTCTGGCTCTGATGAGGACCAAGGTAAAAAGGAATATCGAAGAAAGTATGATTATTTAGGATTAAAATTATTAGTTGAAATTATAACTCAAATTAATTCAAAGCACCCAATGCGGCTTAAACGAAAATTGGAAATTGAATTAGACAAGAAAATACGGAAATTAAGAAAAAATAGAGATCCCAGAATTTTAATTAGTAGGCCATCTATTGATAATAGTGCCATCATACAAAGGAAAAGAGAATATGAAAGGCTATTAAACACCTTTATTAAATGGGCAAAAAAAACAGATGTTGTTACATTTCTAGTAAATTCTATTTCAATTATTACAACTGCAAAATCAAGAAAAACATTAAATGATATTTTAATATTTTTTGGTGGCCATAATTGTATTAGTCTTGATCAAATTAATCATATTTGGGAGAACTCAACACAGGATTTAAAAAAAAAAATAAAGGAAGAAAAAGAAAAAAAAAAAAAAAAAAAAAGTGAAAAAAAGTGAAAAAGAAAAAAGAAGTGATAATGAAAATAATTCTGAAAATGAAAATTCTGAAAAAGACATAGATAATGAAAATGAAAACTTAATAAACAAAAACGAAAACGAAAACAAAAACAAAAAAGAAAACGAAAATGAAAATGAAAATGAAAATGAAACCAAAAAAGAAAACGAAAATGAAAATGAAAATGAAATTGAAATAGAGCTTGAAAATGAAAATGAAATAAAAACAACCAAAAAAAACCAAAAAACAAAAACAACTATTGAATTTGATAGAGCCACAATTCATGGATTATTTCAAATTATTAGCAAATTAGCAACTGTTGTTAATTCCAATTTATTAGAACACATCGAAAAAAAAATCCAATCAATTCCAGCTAAGCAATATGACTTTACAATTTTAGAATTGATTAATAATTTTACACTGGCAACTTTAGCAAGGAATTCCCAAAACAAAAATTTTGAAAAGGAAGAAAATGATTTCAATTCACCCTACGTTAATGCAACAACAAAGATAAGTGAAAGTGAGATTGAAAAAATAAAATTGAATAAAGAGAATCAAGTTTTTGGTTTAAAAGTGATGTGGGATATTATTCAAGAGGAATCGAAATTTAGCCCTGCCTTATCGTTGCGAGCACAAGCGAATCTGAATGAAATGTTAACAAAGGGCGAATTTTTGCCATTTAGGGAATATTATTTAAAAAAATGTATTAACAATTTAAAAAATCATCGATCGGTAAGCCTATCATTGGAACTTTTCAAAAATATTATTATTCGATCATATGGTGCCAAGTTGAACAAATATGTAAGTGATAAAGCAATATTAAAAAAAAAAAAGGCAATATTTAGAATCAATACAAAGTTAAATGAAATAATGAAAAAGCATAAATTATTGGATTTAATGATCAAAGATATTAAACATTATAGGGCACAATCTTTAAAGTCAGCGACAAAGATCTATAATTTAACAACAAATCAAAAGAAAAAAGAACAGGGAAATGAAAAGGAAGAGGAAAATAAAAATGAACAGGAAAAAACAAAAGGGTTAACTTTACATGATTTTGAAAAAAAAATAGATTTCACCTCAACTCCCTTAGGTGGTAAATATCCTCATACTGAAGAAATCCAAAAAAGAATCCAATTTTTGGATTTTATTTTATTATATTCCAAATATTGCATTTCACAAAGGGATTTATTTTCATTATGGGATAGCTTTATTTTAAATCCAATTTGCAAATTCGAATTTAATATCTTTTTAGAATGGCTATTAATAATTAGGATCGATTCCAAAAATACTGATATCAAGGATCTTAATGAATCCAAACAGCAGCAAAATGGCCAGCAATCAAAAAGTTTGATTACAAATCAGGAAGATTCCAAAAATGTGAATTTTATAATCAAATCGTCCGACATTGAAAAATTTTTTAATCTAAAAATGAGCAAATTTGCAATTGATCGAGTTAATTTAAATTTTTTACAAGTTTTTGAAAAATATTTCATTGTCACTAATATAATGAAAGGGAAAATTGAGCCAGAAGTTGTTGAAATTGAAGTTCAAAGAAAGGAAACAACGGGATTCCCACCAAGTTCAACTACACAATGTGTCACTTCTACAAAGAAGGTCAAAACGGGCAAAATCTTGCTTTCATCTCAAAAGGTATACAAATTGGCATACATCTGGAAAATAATTATGCAATCATTAAATAATCAATTAGTTTCCTTTTCTATTGATTTTTTAACTGATCTGTCTTTAAACATTTCACCAAATTTTTGCAAAAATCAAAACCAACGAAATAAATTTTTTAAATATTTCATTGATACCGTAATGAATAATATTCAAAAGTATTCAAAGGAAATGGAAAAATTGGAAGACAAAGAGGGCAATGAAGATCAAGATCAAGATCAAAAAGAAGGTGAAGGTGAAGGTGAAGGCAAAGAAGAAGGTGAAAAAAAAGATCAAGATAAAAAGCCGGAATTGTCTCCAAGTGAAAAAATTATTAGGAATCTGAGGATTTTGATTCAGTTTATTAATAAATACGATATCATCTTTAAAGACTATACCCTGTTATCCCAAGAATTAATTTCCCATAGGGAAAGATTAAATTCACAACAAATTAGAATTCAAATCAAATATTCAAATCAAAGGTTACAAATTAAGAAAACATTTGACTTAAATCTACATAAGCGAACAAAGGTAATTGTCTTGAAACAAATAATTGCCAAGAAATTAGAAATGGACGATATTGAAGATTTTAAAGTCAAATTGAAGGGTGGTAATTTAGCCGAATATTATCATGAAAAATCTTTAGAACAAGTAGGCATTGTCAATAGAACCATTTTAAAGGTCAGTAAAGTTAACAAAGAACAACAATCAAAATCCAAATTCAGTTGGAGAATCCCGTTAGTAACCAAAAAAAGAAAACATGGATCAGATTCTTCTTCTTCGTCATCATCATCAGACAATGATAATAGATACAACAATAATTCTTCGAGTGACTCTGATTATTATTATGAAGAAGGGAGATGGGGAGTTAGACATGTCAAAAAATTTGGGAAAAAAATTAAAAAAAGAGTTTACAGGTCCGAAGAATCAAAATTGATACGGTACCATAAAAAGCAAAAATTAAAACTGAAAAAGAAATTCAAAAAAAGAAGGAAAAAGCAAAAGGATCTTGAAAAGAAGCAGCAATTGCAACAAAGAAAAAGCGAAAAAAAGGAACTTGAAAAAAAAATTAAGGAAGAAATTAAAAGGGGGAAAAATGATCGCTTTCCTGCCTTCTATTTATCGAAATCTTCGCATTTTTCTGTGTTATATTCCCTATTAAACAAATATTCTGGAAATATATCTCAAAAAATTTGGAATTTAATCATATTGCTACCAACCAATAATAATTTACT
The DNA here is from genome assembly GCA_027625915.1 of Anaeramoeba flamelloides. Taxonomy (NCBI): domain Eukaryota; family Anaeramoebidae; genus Anaeramoeba; species Anaeramoeba flamelloides. Next base: position 12,988,868 of record JANTQA010000008.1, on the reverse strand, counting down.
GTGCCAAATAGGAGCAATTTCGGATGCAAAGCAAATTCCCTATGCCGATAACCAGATTGATGTCAAAAGCTATAAGGATTTTTTCAAAAATAAAGGCAGCAACAATAATAATAATTTCAACATTAACAATGGTCTTATTGAAAAATTATTTGCAACACATCAATTAACTGATATAAATGAATTGCTATTAGGATCGGAAACAAATGCATATCATCTGTTATACTGTTTACAGATAATTGATATGATGAAAATTGTATATCCAAACGAATCCGAAATATTGTCGTTGGAGGAATTTCAAATTCCAAAAGACCAACATTGGTGCCAATGCTTTTTAAAAAAGAATGGTATCCAATTTTTAAATAATTCCTTAAAAAAATTGCCCTCTGAATTGAAGGCCCTTGATGACAGCATTAAAAAAATCAAAAATAAAAAAAATAAAATCATGGAAATGGAATATTTGTTAAATAATAACAATAATCAAATATTGATCAAGACAGGTACCATTTTAATGAAACACTTTCAATATATTATCAGCGAGCAAAAAAAAATTATTGAAAAGACAAACGAGAATAATGGTATGAGCACTGAGGTGCAAGAAGAAGAAAAAGAAAAAAAAAAAGAAGAAGACAGAGAACTAGAGGAATTAAGAAGATTAAATGAAATCAAAGATGATGACAATGAGGGGATGAAAAGGATCAAAACAGTAACTGTTTTATCAGATCCTTTTATTGAGTATATTCTCGATAATAACCAAGTCTTTGATAACTTTTTTGAAAATGTCTTGAATTTTATTATCCAGGCGATCAAATTATCGAACCAATTCAAAAATTCACAGGCAATCTCGAAAAATGTCATCGAATTTACAAAGTCTTCTTTTTTGATTTTAATTTTGTTATTTAAAAATAAACCAGAATTGTGGACCCACTTTAATAAATATCCCTTTGAAGAATTAATTAGGAATTTGCTATTAAAGGAAAGGAGACATAACATCCACCAATTATTAATTAAATTTATTTTGACTTTGATTGAATTTAATCGCAATGAGAAGAAAAAAAAAAAATTCACACTCAAGATTGTAAATATTTTGTTAGATATATTCGCCAAAATCGAAAAATTTAAATATTCCATTAATAGCTATTTCAATTTCACTAATCAGATTATCAACCAATTAAGCGATGAAACCTTGAAAAAAATTTTATTGAATAAAGAAGATTTCATCCATGACTTAGTCACGAAAATTAAAAGTACGGTAAGTAAGGATAAGCCTCAGAAAATGGATAAAATTTTTCGGGGAAATTTATTATTATTATCTTCCCTGATGAAAAAATTTTCCATATTGGAACGCGAGGAATTGGAATCCAAGTATAATTTGCTATTTGAATTGTTCCATATATGCCTGTTTTGCTACGTCTCCAAAAGGGATTATCCTAAAAGAGAAAAGCTCTTACCAAAATTGAAAAACATTGAGACAAGAAAGGCTGCGTACCAATTGATAATTGATCTAGTTCACAACAGCAAGATCAATTTGTCGATCTTAAATCAAATGATCGCAAGCCAAATGGATTATGTCAAAACACCTGATGTTTGGGGCTATTTGCCAGCCATCAACCAAATTGATAAAAATGTTGGCGACTATGTCGGCTTACGAAATCAGGGAGCAACTTGCTATATGAATTCTGTTATTCAGCAATTGTTCATGATCCCCGATTTTCGAAATGAAATAATATTGTCGCCAAATTATCGAGCCTTGACGCCAAACGAGAAAATTACTGACGACCAATACGTTTTCGAACAATTGCAAGTAATGTTTGAACAATTGAAAAAAAAGGAATTGCAGTATTACGATTCGAGGCCATTTTGCAAAGTGTTTAAGGACATTGATGGCAACCCGATAAATACACATGAACAGCAAGACGCTAATGAGTTTTTAAATGTGCTATTTGATAAAATCGAAAAGGGGATAAAGTTCGATCGGCCACGACAGAATTTATTGAATGAAGTTTTCGGCGGTACCTTAATTCATCAGGTTATTTGCCAAGAGGGCAACCATGTTAGCGAAAGGGAAGAACCCTTTTTCACCCTCAGTATTCAAGTCAAAAATAAAAAAAGTTTGGAAGAGTCCTTGGAATTGTTTATTCAAGGCGATCTCTTAAATGGGGAGAATCAATACATTTGTGACCAGTGCGGTAAAAAGGTCGACGCCTTAAAAAGATGCTGTGTTAAGGATTTGCCCAATCACTTGATTATTCATTTGAAAAGATTTGAATTTGATTTCCAAGCGATGAGAAATTTAAAACTAAATACCTTTTTAGAATTCCCGATGGAAATTAATATGAAGCCTTCAACTTTGGAAGGAATCAATGAAAATGACATGAAAAATAAAAATGGACACAGCGAAACAAATAATGATGATGGTAATGATAATGATAATGATAATGATAATGATAATGATAATGATAATGATAATGAAGAAGATAGTGATAGTGGTAAAAAGAAGAAAGATAACGATAGTGATAAAAAGAAGAAAGATGATGATAATAAAATGAAAAAAGATACAAAAAAGGAATCTGAACAAGATGATAATCAAAAAAATAAGGATGGTGAAAATAAGAAAGATCAAAATCAAAATAATAATAAAAAAGATGATGACGACAACAGCAACGACAACGACAACGAAGACGATGATGCTGGTAGTGATGGTGACGATGATGACGAAGAGGAAGAGGTCGATGAGGATGATGGTGATAAAAAAAAAAATATTGGAAAGCTTAATAATCAATTTTTAAATGAAGAAATCCGAGGACCAGAATATTATGAATATGAATTGACTGGTATTGTAATCCATAGTGGAACCTCGCAATTTGGTCATTACTATTCTTATATTCGAGAGCCCCCAAAATTATCACAAGTCAATTTAAGCAAAGACAAAGACAATTCGAGTGATTATAGCGATAGCGATAATGATGACGAGGATAGTAGTTATGAAAATGATGGCGAAAGGGAATTTATTGAACAAGATGAGAATAAGGATACTTGGAATGAATTTAATGATACGAGAGTTTCGCATTTTAACATTGATCAAATCCCAGAAGAGGCATTTGGCACGGATAACACCTCTCAATCTGGACAGAGATTAATGGGCAGACATGCAAATGCTTATATGTTATTTTATACAAGGAAGAAAAAAATTGAAATAAAAAAAGATAAAACCACACAAATAAATCAAGAAACAAAAAATGAAGATTTAAAAATCGATGAATCAATAACGATCAATGAAAATGATGGCGATGAATCGAAAGATAATGGTGGTGGTGTTGGTGATGAGGGGGATCAAAAAAAACAAAACACTGAGGATAATCGAAAATCAAATACTTTGATCAAAACTCAAAGTTTAATTGATCAAAGTAATCTCTTTAGGAAAGAATTTGAAAAACTGTCTTTAAGATTAGAACAATATGTTTATGACGAAACCTTTTATCGCTTTATCTGGGAAATAATTCATGAGCAACCTATCATTTCCTCTTCTTCAATGCAAAAAGACCAAAAATTGATAACAAATGAAAATTTACAAGAAAAGGATTCTTCATTGCAAATATCTTTGTCCAAAAACCAAATCAAATTTGGTGCTCTATTCATTTTGAAAGTTTTAAGTCATTCCCAATCAAATCAGCAGATAACTAATTGGTTTGATTATTTATCATATTTATTAAAGAATTCTTATCACGGTGGTAAATGGTTGTTAGAATTCTTATTATCGGACCATTCAACAATAACATCCTTTTTGCTTGAATCACCAATAAAATCAATCACAAGGGGATTTGTTAAATGCGTCACTTCTGCAATGAAAAGCCTAGCGCCATTTGAGCAGCCCGAATATCTTCAGCTAAAGAAATATTTAAAATCCACAGGCACCTCGGACCTTGGAGTTGGTGGGGTTTCAAAGGAAGACTTGTATGGGATCCAATTGGATCTTGAACCAGAATACATCCCACGCTCCGTTCTAATCCAATTCATCAATTACATTATTAAAAGTATTAATGAAGAGCTTGTAATTTCGAACAGAAAGTTAAATCATCATTTTGAACTAATACGCTATTTTGCAGCAATTGGAAACAAAGAAATTACTTACTTAATTTCTGATATGAGTTTATTAGAACAGTTAGCACAATTCTTCGTTTTGAATTATTATCAAATAAAACAACTTCATTCAAATAAAACATCAAATAGACAAATGTCTAGATATAGCCCCTTCTATTCCAACTTTAATACAGGCAAGACGATGAATGTTAATTATCAATATTCACATTCTAGAAAAGATAAATCGAAAAAAAATTTTAAAAAGCAATTTTATCCTTTGGTTGAATTATTTGAAATCATTCTTTCAAATTGCAAAATTATTGATTTTGAAAATTTAGATACAAATTTTGATATTAATTCTCAAACAAAAGAAAAAACTGAACAACAAAATGAAAATGAAAATGAAAATGAAAATGACAAAGAAGATGAGAAAAAATCGGAAATTGTTGACAAGGAAAAAAAAATAGAATTAGAAATCATTCAAAATAAATTAGTTGAAATTCCAAAATCCACAGTTGAATTATGGAAAGATTTCCTAATCAAGATTATTCAAAAACAAATAAATCCAAAATCTTATACAAAATCTTTTCTAACATTTGTAACAAATAATCCAAAATTAACTAATTTTATTTCTACAATATTGTACACGACAATGCAAGAAGTTTGTGAAAAAATTCAAAAAGTGCAACACATTATAGAAATAGTAGATTTAATTATGAATATAGAAGATAAATTTCAAGATTCAAGAATTGAAAATTTATCTAGAGATTTCTTTAGAATTTTGCATATATTAAAATTATCTAATAAAGGTAAAAGGACTATTATTCGTTGTTTCTGGAAGCTATCAGAAAATGAAAATTTCTACAATTGGATTTCCAGTAATAAAGCATATGTCATAAAAGAATGCCAATTGTGGGGACAAAAAGTGAAATAATAATAAATGTTATTGAAATTATTTAATTTTTCAATTTTTTTCTTTCTTTCTTTTAATCGATAACTTTCTTTTATTATTTTACATTTTTTCAATTTTTTTATATTTATTATTTTTATATTTCATAAATTACACAATATATTTAACTTTTTATTTTATTTCATATTTCTCTCAAGTTTTTTTCGAAAAGTGATTAATTAGAAATATTCAAAAAAGTGTTGAAAAATTAATTTTTTGTTTTTTATATTTTTTGATTGAAAAGGTGTAAATTACACTCAAGATGTACTTTTACTTAAATTGTCTCAAAGGTAATTTAAGCCTAAAATCATAGATTTCACGATTTTTCAAGGGAAAGACATGATCAAATTTTTTTATGTTTAAATAAGGCAAAACACAAAAAATTGAAAAGGAAAAAGGAAAAAAGAAAAAAAAAAAATAAATAATTTTGGGGTATCACAAAAAAAAGAGAGAAATAACACTTTAAAACCAACTTTATATCATTTTTATTAATAATTCAAGTCAATTTAAATGTGGAATAGAGTATAGATACTTGATACTTTTCTCTAAAAATGATATGACTGCTTATTTTTGATTTTTAATGAAATTTAAAATTTTATGAATTGTAAGTTAATTAATCATCGTTATTATAGCTGTCGACAAAATTATGAAAAAAATATTCCTGCTATTCCAAAAAAATTTTTTCGGTTATAATATGTTACACTTAAAAAAATAAATTTTTAAATTGATTTGCTGTACTTATTTGATAAATCAAAGAAATAAAAAACCTTTTTTACTCTTCATTATTAATAGGACAAAAAGAAGTAAATTTTAATTTTTTTTTTGAGTCCTCTTAAAGATGAAAATTAAACAAAATAAAAAAGGTTTTAGTAATAAAAAATTTATCAAAATTCAAAATTTTTTGCATAATTAAAAAAATTAAATGAAAAGAAAAAAAGTAATTTCTTTCGATTTTATAAAAAAATTTTAATTTTTTTTATTGTTGAAGAAGTGTAAATTACACTCTAGTTACCCTTAGACTTAAATTCCCTTTCAGCAATTTAAGCGTAAAATCATAGATTTCACGATTATTAATTAATGAAAATCATTTCAAACTATTACAGTTTAAAATCAATTCATTAAGATTTATTTCTTTTAATTTTTTAAGAAAAATTAATCTATTTTTTTTCATAAGAAGGACATACCCATAAAAAATGATTAATATCTTCTATTATTTCCTTATTTTCATAAGTTAAACATAAAGGACAATATTTCCTTGAGTTTTTATTTATTACATAATAGTATCTGTTTAAGCAGTTAGTAAATGTTCTGAATTTTAGGATTGCTGAGCTTGAAGGATAACTTAAATATCTTTGGGTTTTAAATAAAGAGTTTTGGTATTTTATTATTTTGGAATATTTTTGCCCTTTCCAGCTCTTGGAATTCAATAATTCATTATATGTATATTTACAAATTTCTTTTTTTAGTTCGATTAAATCTTTTGAATTCCAATTGATTTTATTGTTTATTCTTTGATTAAATTTTATTAATTTTTCCAAATAAGGGAGAGATAAATTTTTAAAATATTTTCATATTTATCCCATATTATAATTAAAAAATTTTAATTTTAAAGATATTTGAATCATATTTTTTTAATTTTATTTTTTATTTTTTTATTTTTTTATTTTTTCAATAATGTAATAAACTATACCCCATTCCAAAAATTTGTATACATACAGAACCATAAATCAGTAAAAAAAAAAAAAACATAATTTATTGTATTTTTCCAAACTTAATAGAAAACCACATTTAAATTACTGAATATTATTGTTACTATAAGTAATATTTTTTATCCAAATAAAAGAAAAAAATATAAAACGAAAAAATAATAATTGGTGTTACGGCAATAATGAAACGAGCGAAAGAAAAAATGATTTTGTTAATTTGTTGAAATTTCACCAACCATTTTTGTTCGATCAAATTATAAGATACTATCAACCAATTATATGTGATTTTTCAATTTAACAAACACCACAGAAAGCTTCTATCAACCTTCCAAAAAATTCCAGATCTAACCAAACAGATTAAGTAACTGAAAAATTGCTGAATAAAAACAAAACAAAACAAAAAAATGAATGCAATAGTTAGTAGAATCAAAATTATTTCCTAATTGAAGGTAAAGTGTGATATTATTATTCTTTATTCTGTTTAAATTGTGTCGAAATTTTTGGAATATAATTTAAATTCAAAAAAAAAAAAAATAAAAAATAACAGTACTACATAGTTTCATGAAATTTGAGCATAATTTTAATTTTTATAAAATATAAAAAACATTTTGTTTTTTTTTCGTTTTTTGTTTTCTTTTTAATTTTGGATTACCTAACTAATTTCTTTTAATCCATTGAAAATTTTACATATTATAGTTATTAATATTAGGTTAAAGTCGAGTTGTTCAAAATAGAAAAACTCGAAAAAATTAGTATTTAGTATCAAACCATATGATTGATCAATGTTTGTTAAGAGTAATTCAACAAATTATCATTGAGAAATTATTTTTTTTTTTATAATAACAAATTTTTTACTTCTCCTTAATTTTATTGTAAAACAGATTATTTATTTTTTGTTTTTGTGAATATTTTAAAATATCAATAACTGATAACAGTGGAAGAAGTCAGTAGTTCTATTTTAGTATTTTCTACAGAATTAATTTATTATTATTTCTATTTTCACAAATTGGAGAAAGGCTTTATTATTAAGGCATTGTAGTTTAAAAAACAATTTATCTGTTGATAAGAGAATTTTGTATTTACTACTTTTGTATCTTCAAATTCAAATAGCACTTTAAAGAGACATTATAAGAATTTGAAACTCAATTTAGTTATCAATGAAATTTGTATTGTATTCAAATAATAAAATAAATCTAGTAATATTTAAAATATCAAACATAAGTTGGAAAGTATATGAGTTAATATTTTTTTTAGATTTTTATTTTATTTAGAAAACAGATATTTTGAATTGGACATGTTCAAAAATTAATTCTTAATTTTTCGTTTGTTTAAAAATCAATTTTCCAGTCAAGAGGGGGGGGGGGCATTTTTACGGGTAAATTACATGTTTTTAAATGGTTTGCATGCATATTAGAAGAAAAAATTTATTTTGGAAATTTTCAAAATTGAAATCACTTTTTCACATTTTTAGCTTTTTTTTTTTTTTCAATTTTTTTTAACACCTTATTCATTTGCAAATTTTTTTTTTATTACAAGATCGAAAGTCATTTGGTTAAAAATGTGTTATTCTAATATTTATTGAAACTGTGTAAATGATTGTTGAGAAATCATATTGATTTCTATTGGAATTTTATTCAATCTTTGATCGTTATATTTGAATAATAAATATAAAAATTTTTCACTTCATTTTAATTTCTTTTTTCAAATAGAGACCAAAAAATCCAAGCCTACTTCATTTGAGGACTCGATTTCTCAAAGAAAAGTATGTGGAAATGAAATAAAAATTGTTTTCTCTTTATTATTGAAATACTTGTAGAAGATCAAAAAGAACATTCTTGTTTTTCTCGATGAACTAAGAATTTCAGTTTTTCAATTTTTAAGAAAATCTATTGATTAAATAGTTTTACTTTCAGACCGATGTCAACAATTATTTGATGTGTATTATTCTGTTTATTTCTTATTTGTTCTTCAAAGGTCAGTTATTTATAATAATTGATATTTAAAAAAAAACCTAGTTACCCTTTAACTGAAACAAAGTTTATAATATTTTCGTACATAAAAATAATGAAGAGGCTTTCCCTTTTTTATTGGTATTTTTTCGTGAATACCCAATAAAAAAACAAGTTCAATTCTTGAACAAATTATAAAATATCAACTAAAAACAATCTTCTAAATGAATAACAAACAATCTAAAAAAAAATAGGAAAATTTTTTTATTAAAAGTGATCACAAAAATAAATGTTTTTTTTAATTTGTTTATTTATTTAAAAGAATAAAAAAAAATTGAATACTCATTAAATTTAGCACTGTCCGAGCATTAGAAACATAATTTTTGATTCATAGGGGATTTTCTTTCTTTAAAATTGACTTTCTGTATTGCACCAATTAAACAGGAAAAAAAAAAACAAATCATAAAAATTCAAAAATTCAATCTATTTTGTTTAAGATCTTGATGAATTTCCAAATTGAATGAAGCCCTGGCTAACTGGCTAATTGATTGAATCAGAATTTAAAATATTTTGACAAAATTCTAAATATTCCTGATGTAAATTTTGAAGGTTTTTCTTTTGGTTCACGATTGCATGAAGAATTTCTTCTTGATTGCTACTTTCCAGTTGCTGTCTTGTTTCATTTAATTGTTTGTTCAGCAAATCTATTTGCTTCTCGTTCATTTGGATTTCTTTGTTATGAGAACCGATTGAGATCTCAATTTGTTGTATTCTTGTCTCGTCATCTATTTGGTTTTTTTTATTTTTTTTTTTGGATTTTTTGTTTTGATTTTCGTTGGTGATTTCTTTTTCTTGTTGTAAAATGTCAATTTGAATGTTAGTGTTTGTTGTTTCCATTTGGTATTTTTCAATTTCTTTTTCTGTCATTTGGATTTTTTTTGACGAGATTTGATCTTTTTCTTTTTGGTTTTTTAATTCTTCTTTCAGATGATCGAATTTTGTTTTTTGGAGGATGATCTCATTGCATATTTTTTGGTGTTTAGAATAAATAGAATTTAATTTCTTATTTTTTTTATTCAGATCCAAAGATTTCTTTTTGAGATTTTGTTCTTTTTTTGAGCTTGTTGTTTTTGGTGTTGTCTTTGTGGTTTTATTATTCAAGAGCTTCTTCGAAACAGCTTGGGAGAATTGCTTATTCTCATTTTTCATTTGACTTTTGATCTTATTGGCAGATCGAACATCATGTTTCATGTTTCTTACTTCTTCTCCAAGTGTTTTGAGTTTCGTTGTCAATTTCTCTATTTTCTTATCGAAATCTTTTTTAAGATTCACTTTTTCTGAAAGGCACACTTCTAAATTATTAACCACAGTTTTTAATTGCGCTTTCTGAAATTGCAGTAGTCTTTCTCTGCTTTCAACTTGATCAATCATTGTTCCAATTGTTTCGTCGATACTCATATTTTGTTTTGTTTAGGTTTTTCTTGGTAAATAATAAAATGTTTCTTAATAAATTAAGGACTAGAAAGTCGAAAAAATGATTTTTTCGGGTACGTTCACGAATCTTTACTTGTCAGATTGTAATTTTTAATAACCAGATTCCTTCAAATTTTTTTTTCTCCATTTCTACCACTCAAAATCTCTTCAATTGAAAAATAAATATCCCCAATTAATATTTCAAATAAAAAAGTTCAACAAATTAAGGTGTATAATCCATGTAATTTAAAATAAAGGTTATCATGTTTTGGATGTGGGGACAGGTTAATTTGATTCTTATCATATGGATTTTGTTTTTGATATGGTTTTTGATATGGGTCAGAAATAAAAGTTTTTGATCAATTGATAATTTTTAACCGAAATCTGAATTGAGGATTAAGTTTATAGATTGGCACTTAAGTTTTAAAAAAATCTGATTTGTGGGTTGTAAATTGAGAATTTTAAATAAGTAAGGTTTTATTGGGAGCTTTTAAAAAATTTTACTTTTTTCATTTAGTTAATTGACAAAAAAGTAAATCAAGTTTTCAATCGTAAACCCCAAAAATAAAATTTATTCTTGAACATCTATCAATCTATTAATCTTAGACTCTTCAATTGGGATTTCTCAAAAAAAAAAAATAAATTGTCAATAATTGCCTTTTTGAGCTCGAATCAAAACTATACCAAGTCTAAGATGAGTCAGCAAAAGAACTATATTAACAAGACACATCCAAAGCATGATAACCTTTTTTTAAATTTCAATGGATTTTAAAGATTAAGATTTGAAATAAATTTCTCCAAATTTCATTTCTATTTGATAGTGAAGTTCTTGGTGGTTCTTAAAGAAAATATTAGTAAAATATGTAGAAACGAATATAATAGTTTATAATTATTAATTGTAAAATATTTGCAATTTATAACCCTTTTCTGAAGAATTTAAAAAATAATTTTGTTCTGGATCAAGTATGATATTTGTTTGTTATAGTATAATATGATAAAAAAAATTCTGAAAATGAGTCATCTAATGTAAAATTTTTTCTAATAAAAGCTAAATTTGACCAATATTTTATATAATCATATAACAAAACAGAAATAAAAATTCAAAAAAAGTGTAAAATCTTTTATACAAATTTAAACTTGAAATTAAAATTTTATCAGAAGATTAAATATTTAAAGTTTAAAATTGATTTTTTTTATTGGTACATTATAGGTTACTTAACTAGATGTAGTATTAAAAAAACAAGAAAAAAATCGAATTTTATTAGAAATGCATCTATTCTAGTTACTGAAAAGAAAATAAAAACAAATGAAGAGGATACTGTCGGATCTAATCCTCGAAAAAAAGTGGCAAATGACAAAACAAATATCAAATCAATTTTTCTAACGAAAATTATTAAAAAAATTAGCATTTTCAAATATTCTTTTCCTTGTTTTTTCTTCGTTGTAAAACAAAAAACTAATCCGAAAATATAAATTGGTTATTAGAATCAAAATAAAATTGAATATAGGAAATGAAACGAAAGTTTTAGCATTTTCAATGTTCAAAATTTGATTTTTAATTGTAAACTTTTAGAAAAAATTTTTTTGGGATTATTTGATAATATCTATTTTTTATCCATACAAAATTTGCTTTAAGAGTTTAAAAAATAGGAAATGTTTCAGTTTACTTAATTCAAATTTAAGTTATATTTACTGAAAAGGGAAAAATAAGAAGAATATTCGATGAAAAAATTTTTCTTGGAGAAATATTGGTGTGTATCAATAATTACTGCAAATGTAAAAGTTTGGAATTTTTTCAAAAAGTCCCAAAGATATGAAATTGGATTTTTGAAGTGTTATTATTTATTAAAAAAATAAATAAAATCTTTTTAAGATCTTAATATATATATATATATATATATATATATATATATATATATATTGTAATCTTGTCTTTTAGCTACTGAAATCCATGAAATACTCCGATTAAAACAATTTAGTAATTTGTATCATTGTTTTGAAATTAAAAATCAACATGTTTCCAATATAAATCAAAAAAAGTAAATAATTATTTTTATTATAAATTAAGTTAATTCTTGGAAAATTGAAAACAGATTTTTGGTTTTATGTTGGAAATTTTTGATTTTGAAACTATTTTTTTTTAATTTTGGTTATTATTTTAAATGATTTTAAAATTTATTCGAATATTGGTAAATAAATAGAATTTGGGAATATCTGAGTAATAAAATACCTAATAAATAGAAATTTAATAAAAATTTATCAATAATATTTTGATCTATTATATGATTTTTTTTAATTGTCTAAAGTTCTAAAAAAAGTCTTTTTCTTGTTGTTTGGAAGCAAAAAAAAATACAAAAAACAATTTCAATTTTGGAAGATTTCTTAAAATAATTGGTCTTATTCACAAAAATTATTTTAACAATTTAAAATATTTTTACTAATTCAAAAAATTGGTTTTGAATTATGGAGATAAAATCACTAATTCCCAAATATCTTCAAGAATTTGTTTTTTTGAAAAATCGAATTTTATCTTGTAACAAAAACTAAATTTCTTGGTAATTTTTTTAATTTACTTTAAAATTTTAATTATTTCTTATTATTTCTTATAATGTATATAAAAATATATATTTCAATAGTTTGGATAAATGACTTTTTTAATTAATCAAAAGAATAATATCTAAAAAGAAAAACAAAATATTTACATTAATGATCCTAGTCAACAATAACTTGAAATTATATAATAATGATGGAAATGATTATAAAATGGTAAAAAATATCTGTTATTTAATAAATAACTGAATTAAATGTTAAAATTTTTCATTTATGGGGAAAAAAATTGATCTCACTGAGAAAAATTTTTTCCTATGGGTTTTTTATTTGATCGATAATAATTTTTTGACATTTGATATCATAAAAAAATTGTTAGAATTGAATAATACCAATAAAATAATTGTCAAAGTTGTGTTTTGTTGTAGATTAATGATCTCTTAAGGTTTTTTTGTGTTTTTATTATTTAGTATCACCATTTATCTCTATTTTATTAAGATTTTAGGTTTTTTTTTTGAGAACAGAAAATAAATTGTTTTTCAATCAAAATAAAAATAATTAAATAATATTTTAATTTCCTTTCTACAGAAAAAATGAACAAAAAAAGAGAAATTAAAGTATAAAAAAGAAAATTTTTTGTTGACAAATAAAATAACAGATGAAATAAGATGTTCTAATCTAAAAATCTATACCTTAATAATGTTAATTCAAAAAATTTTAAATTTTGATTTTTTTTTGTGTAAATTTTATACAAATTCGTTTAAAAACAATTTATTTTAATAAAAAAAAATTTATAATTGTTAATGAACTTTGTTTTATCAATTCTTTTAGTTCAATTTGTTAAAACTTAAAGGTTTTTAAAAAAATAATTTCCTTCAGCAAATAAAAAACCACAATTAAGAGTATAAGATTCTCTAAATATTTTTAAGATTTTGGAACCTTAAAATGGTTTTTGTTTTACTTTAATCTTAAAATTAAATTGAAAAAATAATTACGTACACAATTTAAAAAATAATCAAGGTGATTTATGATTTTTGATTTATTTCAAATAAATCAAATATTTTTCATTTGTAAGTATTTTCAATTTTTTTTTCAGGGTTTACTTCTTCTCATTTTCAATTTTCAATTAAAAAAAGTTTTTTTTTTTGATAGATTTGATATTTTTTTTTTAGAATTTCAACCGGATTTACAAAATATTTTTTATCCAATAACTTTTCAAAAATCAAATTTTTTACATTTTTCTGTTATTTTTAAACCATAAAAATACTGATACAAAATAAGACAAAAAAAGTGAATAAGGTAAATAGAACTCAAAGCCTATAAAAAAATTTGAATTAATCAATAATTTCAAGGGATTGAATTAAGAAAATTTTTTAATTAAAAAACTCCTTTTTTATGGTTTAAAAGCCTTTAAGAAAGATAAAAATTATTTATCAGCAAGACCAAACAACACTAATCTAGAAATAGAAGATATTTCTTAAATCAAACTGTAAAGTACTTCAAGAATAAATTTTTGTTAGAAAGTTTGTGTCCACCTTTAATTTATCTGGGTGTTGGTACTTTGGTAATAATTATTTGTGCTTTCTAAATTAATTGTCGTTAATGAGATTATTTTTCAATAAAAAATATGTTTATCTTGTTTGGTGTGTTTTAAGGATTAAGGGACTAACATTTAACATTGAAAAGTCTAAAATTATTGTAAATTGTTATTGAGTGTAATCGAAACAGTGTGTAATTGTTTAAATTATTCTAAAAACCCCATTAGTAAAGTGACATATTTGTTTATCCTCATCAATTAAAAAATGATCTTTGTATTAACTTAAAAAAACCCAAGAATTTCAGTAAAAAAAAGGTAACTTTTCAGATAACTTTAAAGGTTAAACTATCAATTCTCAGGCTTTAAAGTTGTAAATTATCTTTCTTAAAATTGTCTTGGAATGTAGATTAGTTTCTTAAAAAATCAATTTTGTAAACAATTAAAAAAATAATAAATAATTTTTTGAAGACCAATAATTTATAGAATCAAATAAATTTATTGATTTTACAATTAACTTTATTAATAATGGAACAAAACTAATCAATCTTTGTGCTTTTATGTTGATGGTGATTGTGTTAATCTTTGAAATTCAAAAATCAAATAAAAATAGATACTTGTGGTATATATAAATCCGAATTATCAAATACTTGAATACTATTAATTTGGGTTTTTATTTTTTAGATTTGGAAAAGGAATATTAAATTTCAAAATATATAATTTTTAATAGTGATCATTAGTAAAAAATGTAATAATTTATTGCTCAATAAGATTTATAATAGATTTTTATATACTATTAAAAACCAGGTATTGCTAATATCATTTACTCTCAATAACAAACATACTTTGATTATAGAAAAATCTATGGATACCTCTATTTCCTTAAATATTAATTCCTTTGCTGGTCATTGTATAATAGGTTTGAATAAGTAGTCCTTCATTTTCTTCTTATAAATTAAACTTTTATATCTTGAGATTGCAATTTGTGATCTTGATTTGATTTGTTTAACTTTTCCTTTTTGAGTACAAAAGATTGAATATTTAGGGTAGGTTAAGAATCCTAACTGAAAAGATTTTTGGAAAAAGAATCAAACACAAAAAATCAAATGAAATTTATCTCCAATTTAAACTTTACCTACTAACAATAAAATCCTTCAAAAAATTCCACCATTAATAATATCTTTCACCTTTTAAAAATGTTCGAAACTGTTTGAAAGGTTTGGAAATTTTACCATAATAATTTGAATAGTGATGTAATTTTTTGTGATTCTTTTAAATCATTTTTTTCTGTTTTTCTTTCAATGTTGAATATTGAAATTTTTTTTTCATCCAAATCTCTAATATCATCAGCTACAACAAGTCCGAAGACGTTAAGGATTGTGGGTATTGGTTACAATGGGACGCTTTTAATTGCAAAAAGAGTTAAAAAATGTGAAACAAATCAAAATCAAAAACAAAAACAAAAACAAAAACAAAAAACAAAAAAAGAAAAATCACAAAGAAAAATTATATTTGAAGAATTATATTTGATCTCTTATTTTAATTACAAAACCATTTCAAGTCAAAAGCCATTGTGGGCATCAAAGGAAAATGAAATAATCTTAGCAGCATCATTAAGTTGTGATCAATCATATTTAATTGTTAGTTTATCTCAAAAGATTTTGTTCAAAAAGCATAAAGGCGAATTCCCCAAAATAAAAAGGTATGATAGCTTCGTAATTAATTTAAAGACTGGAGAAAGTTCTTCGATCCTTTTAGCCAACCAATGTTTTACCGAGCACCTGGCATTCTTACCCATCAGCAAGGAATTCTTAGAAAAAAAAAAAAAAAAGAAAGAAATAATCAAGAATTTTCGTTTGCTATCGATTATCAAAAAAAAGAAAATCCAAATCTTGGCATTAAAAATCTCAACAAATAGTCTCTTTAATAAAAAAAGATGGAAAACAACCATTAAGCAGAAGAAGGAATTATTCCAAAGCCATATATATTCCCAATTTATTACGGAACAGAAATTATTGTGGGTAATCACTTCAGATCTTAATTTATATTATTGTTATCTCCATGTGTTCAAGTTCGTTGGAAACAAATTCAAACTGTTATTTAAAATTTCGATACCTGAAAGTTTTGTAAGAAACTGCCTGTATAAAAAGAAATTAAAAATTTCCAAGAATAAGAATACTAATCTTGCTTATAAGCACAGCAACCCTTTGAGTCATTATAATTCTTCAGATAAAATTCATAAGAACAAATCGAAAAAAGATCACATTAAAAATAAAAACATAATTACAAAAGCAAAAAGTTTTAATCGTGGTTTAGATCAGTATCAGAACAAGAAGAATTTTGAAAACGAGTGTATTGATAAAGGTAATGACAAGAAGGTGAAAAGCAGTAATTTCAAAGCAGAAGAAAAAATAGAAAAAGGAAACAAAGAAGAAGTTAGTTTCGAGGAAGAAGATGGTAAGGAAGGAAGAGAAAAAATAACAAGCCTACCAATTGATAATAATTCTA
This sequence comes from Anaeramoeba flamelloides, assembly GCA_027625915.1. NCBI lineage: Eukaryota > Anaeramoebidae > Anaeramoeba > Anaeramoeba flamelloides. The sequence goes on along the minus strand of JANTQA010000008.1, from coordinate 12,972,125 downwards.
ATAACAATAGTAATACCCATGACCATAACAACAGCAGCAGCAGTAGCAATATTAATAATAATAATTCGATGAATGATAATAACATTATCAATACTTATACTAATAAGAGCAAGAGCAATATAAATAGGAATAATAAAGATACCAATGATGATAATAATAGTAAGAATTCTAAAGAAAATAATAGTCATGATAAAATTAACAAAAAAAAAAGAAAGAAATCACAAAAAGGAGAACAAAAAATTATTTTACATAAACTGAATATCTTAAACCCATTAAATAATAAAATAAAAAATAAAATTGTTTCGTTGACTTATCATATTAAAGGTTATATTTCTTTAATAAAACTTTCTGACACAATGCATTGTCTGTGTCATCAAGAAAATTTAAAAGAAAAAACAGAAAAAAGCATTATTGTTACAATTTTTATTATTGAAAAGAAAGAAACTTTAAAATTTAAAATTCCTATAAGTAATATTTCTTTAGAAAATTTTAAAAAAATTCGAATTTTTTTTACCAAAATACCAAAAAATTTGTTATTAATTTGGATTCCAAAATATTATTTTCATTTAATTGATTGCACTCCAGAACATTTAACGTGCACGTCATTAAGATTTGAAACAGGTTCACCCTTTGTATCGACCTTACCAAACATGAACGATGACGAAGACGACGATGATGATGACGATGAAAGGGAGAGCGAAAAGGGTGTTAATAATCATTCTAAAAAGAAAAATAATTTCCTTGATCAACCAAATTTAATTTCAATACCAACTGATCATTTTTCTTTATTTTTAGATAAGCGCAGTGGGTATGTTTATCGTTATCTTCTTGATTCGCAATCTTTATTGTCAGTGTTAAATTCGCCTATTGGACCAAAATATTCAAAGTTGATTATTCATTATTTACTTTCGCATCTTGATTCAGAAAAATTAGATTTTGAGACAAGAACTAATTTCCAAAATACTGCTTATCATTTTTTAATTTTTTGTGCGAATCATAATCTAAATCGAAATTTTTTTAAAGAATTTTTAATTTCTGCACCATTTCAATTATTAATTCAACAAAAAAAATTCAAAAATATTTCCATTTCAAAAATAATTCCAAGTACAACAATTAAAAAATTTAAAAATATAAAAAAGAAGAAGAAAGAGGCTAACAAAAATCCAAATCAAAACCAAAAAACTGTAATAAATACAGACTCGGATAATAATCCAAATCCTGATCCAAATGTGAATATAAAGAGTAACGTAAAGACAAAATGCAATCGGTGTAACAATGATAATTCTAATAATAAGCCGGAAAGGTTAATTAAAACTAAAGTAAGCGTGGATGGTGTTATTGGAAAGGATGAAAAAAAGATTACAATTGGTGATGGTGTGAATGGAAATCTTTGTATTGATGTTAATTGTGAAAAAAATTATAATGATGACGACAACAGTAATGAAGATAACAATGAAAATTTTAACTATGTCAAAAATTTAGTAGAGATCTCAAAAAATAAAGTTAATTTGGAAAAAAGGCAATTAATGAAAAATAACCAATTTGGTCTTTTTTCTTTTAAGAATATTTGGAAAAATTATCATCAGAAGCAAACAATACAAATGCATTTAGATAAGTATTTAAGTGGTAAGGGCAATACCGAATTGCAAAAGCAAAGAAAGCAAATTAATAATAACACCAAAAGTAATCAAGATGTTTTTTTAGAAATTTTAAATGATAAAATAAATAGCCATTGGCAAGGCAAAAGAAAAGAGTTGGCATTAAAGTTGGCAAGTAAGTATAATTATTGTAGAAAAAGGGAATTGCATAAATTATGGTCATTAATAAAATCCAATATTATTGAATCATTGGAAAATGAAAATGAAAAAATAGATAATAATAATAATAATAATAATACCCTTTTAAAAAATTTGAATAATAATATGCAAGAGAGAAAAGATAATTTAAAAAAATGGTTTCAAATTTTATTGAATCTTTCTTCAGTTTTTGAGGCGTTATTTTTTGATCCGCCAAAGGATTTTAACTATTATTTTTTAAGAGTAAGCTATAAATCATTAAGAAAAACTGAATTTTGTTGTTATTTAAATCAAAATATTTTTGAAATAGATCAAGAATTTGTTCAGGAATTGGTTGATAAAAAGAAGGAAAACCATACATTTATTTCAAAATGTATAATTCATTTGAAAAATCAAAAAACAAGTTTAAACTATTTAATGGAAAATTCTAAAGAGAAAAGAGTTTTGCTCCAATATTTTTCAAGTAAACATTATCACGTTTATCAAAATTGGCAAACCTCTTTTCAATGTAATTATGATAATTTTTTTGCTCCTTATGAAATTAATTTTAAACTTTTTAATGACAGTTTCTCGAAGTCGACTGTAAACAAAGAAAAGGAATTTATTTTACAAAATTTTGATGCCTTTTTGCCAAAGGGGATTTTATAATAACAAAATCATAAATTTTACTAAGATCCTTTATTCTTAAATTTTATATTGAAAAAATCAAATCATTATTCAGGTAATATAATTATTGCAAATATCTAAATAAATGTTTTTAATTTTTTTTTTTTTGTGATTATACCATTATTTGTTTATTATTATGACATTTATTTTTATTTTTTTTTTCGAATAATTATCATAATTTTTTACTTATTTTTAATAGAAAGAATTATTTTAATTTTCAAAATAAAAAGATAATATTTTCAAGAAGATGGAAAAAGTAGTGGATTTGACTAGATCTTTTTCAAGTCAAGATAAAGTTTAAAAAATCTCAATTAATATTTTAAAATCACAGAATTGTATAAAATCGGCATATTCAATATTATCGTGATAATCAAAAAAAAATAGTAATAAATGTTAAAATCTTATGTTAAAAAATTATCGCGATATAATAGTTGGTGGCTTTTAGGGCAAACTCAATGATATTTTAAAAAGAAAAAATTTTTTTGATAAAAAAAACAGATTTCTTAAAAAAAAGTTAACTTTTAAAAAACAATAAAAAAGAAACTTGATTCAATTAATACATGATCAAATTAATATTTTTATTGTATTTTTTGTTGATTTCGTTGATAAACCTATCGATTCTTTTAGATCAAGAACAATAAGAACTAAAGATCAATTAATATTTTCTCAGTCAATCGTAATCTTATAAATTGTGTCGAATAAAAGATCTTTCTAAAACAACCAACCCTTTACTCGTTCTTTAAAGAATTTGTTCTTGGATTAAAATATTTTCTTAATGCTCTGAAAGTTGAGAGGGGTATGGATAACTTTTCCAGGGTTTTCTCAACAACTTAACTATACCATCACCAATTATTAGATTTTTTCGACATTTGTTTTCTTCTTCTTCTGCTCATTCTTCTTTTAATATCTTTGTATTGGGCAGAAAGAACAACTCGAGCTTAGAGGTTTTTGTTTGATCGATCACCAATAAGAAGGAAAATTACTCTTTATTCTTTTTATGTATTTAGCTAGTGAGGGTAATAACAAGATTTGAAAAAAAAAACATAATAGATTTTAAATTCAATTTATTTTCAAGATATGTAATTATTTGTTTGAATGTAATATTTATATAAGATTTTTATATTTAGTTAAAAAAAAAAAATGAAAAGAATAATATTTTTTTATCAACTATAAAAAAAAATAGGACTTTAATAAATAGTTATATCTTTTAAACATTTCATATACTTGAAGATAATTCATAACGCGTACAAACTCTTTCTAAAATTTTTGATGGAAAAGTGGTGTAAAATTCTCAAAGTTTTGTAAAATTCCAGAGTATTTTTTTTAGGTGATTTCATCAAAAAAAATATTTTCTCTTTTTTTCGAGATAATTATCTTTTTTTAATGATTTTGTGGTTTTATCCAGTTTTAGGTTTTTTTGAGATAAATTTCAGACTAATTGTGATTTTTTTTAATATTATTATGAATCAATTGTTAATATCATGATAATTAGGGACATCGCCCAACCCTGTATTAATAAAAATTTCATCTTTAAATATTTACTTTTGTTATCTTTGGATAAGTTTTAAAATTAAAAAGAAAAAAAAATGAATAGAATTAGAATTTTAGGACAAAAATACCCAAAAGCAAAAATTGTCAAAAAAATTAAGCGGGGGGGGGTAGGATAAAAAGAGAAAAAATTGATTTAAATTTTGAGTTGTTTTGTTCAAGAATTTTGTAAAGATTTTTTCTCAATAAATTTTTTTTTTTGGATGTAATAAAAAATCCAAATAATCCCAACAATTGTAATTATTAGACATTTCTTTAATTATCAAACTTTTAAATGATTTTTGTTAACTTAAGGCAGTATCCACCGTAAAGGAAAAGTTTTCACTTTTTTAAAATTTTGAAGAGGATCAGAAAATAACATTTTTTACTTTGGTTGTACCTCATTGATTTTTATTATTTAAAGTACTTCATTCATTAGATTTTTAAATTTTTTTTTTTCAAAACTCAAAGAAATTGTCACAATAGAATGTTGTGTTTAATTGCTTAAAATAGTGTTTCAAATGTTGAATGACTTATTGTTCACCCTTCTCTCAACATTCTATTGTGGTATTTAATTTTTTCATTTGTTATTTTTTCATCATTTTTGAATTTTTTTAATTATGGCAACAAAAACAATTAGAAATATTTTTTTATCAGTGATATTTGGGATTAATGGATTTTGTTTAAAATGAACAACAGCATTATATTCGGGATAATCACAAAAGGAAACATGAATGGGATTTAAATAACTAGAAGGATTCCAAAAAATAATAATTATCTCAAAACATTACTTGTGGTTAGGATTTCAAATCGTTGGATTTGGTGAAATTGGAGATTGAACCTGATTATATTTTATCAAAGTTTAAACCAAAAAATTGCTATAAGTTTTATTCTAAAAATCTAAAATTATCTTGTCCCAAAAAAAAAAAATAAACCCCATCCCAAAAATTTGGACACATCTAAAATCAAAAATAAGAAAACAGAAACTCAATTTATTATATTTTTCCAAACATAATATAAAAGCACATTTAAGAAACATCGTAAAAATGTTTTTATAAGTAATCATTTCCATACAAATAAAAGAAAACAATATAAAACAAAAAAATCAAAACAAGTGTGTTTTCAAAATAAGGAAACTAGCTGAACAAAAAATATATTGGTAGATTTGTTAAAATTACACCAACAATTGTTGATCGATCAAATGATAAGATACTATGAACCAATTGTATGTGGATTTTTCGATTTAAGAAACTCAATAGTAACATTCTATCAAACAATCGAACAAAAAATTCCCAGATCTAATGAAACAGATTACGTAACTCAAAAAAAACGAAATGAAAACAAAAACTGAAAATACAAAAAATGAAATAGTTTGTTAAATCCAAATTATTTCCAATTGAATCTAAAGTATGTTATTGTTATTCTTCCGATTGTTTAAACTGAACCTAAATTTTTGGAATTAAGTTTATTTGAATAAAAAAAAAAAAAAAAAATTATTTTATCAATTAATTCTCTTTTTTTTTTTGTTTAACATTTCTAAAAAAAAAATATCAAATAATTTTTTTAAAAAAATTTTTAGAGAATCGACGATCACACTCAACTAAAATAAAATGTTCTTATCTCATCTATCTCAAATTTTTATCATGTCTTATGGTGTAGCTACTCCCTTAAAACCTTGTTTTTCATCACTCAGAGAACATAAAATTAAGGTATTCTATAAAATAGCACACCCCAGTAAAGACAAGAATATAAATCATATATAAGTTATTAAATGTGAAACAATTTATACTCTATTTTCATATCTTTCTTTTCACAAGAGAATTTTCTTGGAAAAGGTTATTATTTGTAATCAGTTTTGAAATCTCAAACTAAAACCTCCTTAAAATTCATAATTTTGTAAAACCAAGAATAGAAAAACTGATCTGGTTCACTAAAAAATTTGTGAGTTATTGGTGGTTAAAAATCAAAATATAGTAGGGAAAAAAATACCGGACATGAAAAAAATCCCTGACAAGATTTTTAATTGTGGGTATTAGTAAAATTTTTGTCTAATTTCAATGAAATCCTTATTATAAATAACCAATTTTTTTATGAGATTAGTAATAAACCTACCTAAAGTTCATCAAAGTAAGGTGTCTCTAGAATACTCGAGTAATTGCTTGATAGCCATAATGTTGATCAACTTTTTTTGAAAAACAATCGAGTTTTATTGAGGTTTACTAGAGTTTGGAAAATGATAATTTTTCTTCTTGTTTTTTGATTAATTGAATGGTGTTTTTAACATGTGTGATTTCATCAATCATCATTCTAATAAGTGGGGGGGTTATAATTGAAAAAGTTCGATTCTTAAAAAAAGGAATTTGATTGTAAATAAATGAAATTACACAATAATTTTACTAATATTCACAATTAAAAATCTTGTCCGGGATTTTTTTCATGTCAGGTATTTTTTTCACTGCTCTATTTCAAGTTTTGGATAAAGAAAATGGAAAAAAAAATACATTTTTTGTTTTCTCCTTGCTTTGATAAACACCCACTTTCTTTTAAAACACACAAACACTCAAAGAGAACGAATAAAAAAATAAAGTAAAATCAAAACAAAATCAAAATATGCAATCACGTAAGCGAAGACAAAAAAAATTAAAAACAACAAAAGATTTTCGAATCAAAAAAACAAAGCTAGGAAAAAAAAAGAGAAGAACAAATGACACACAAACCAAATTCCAGACTGCACAAATCTTTGTTAATAATCCTTTAACTTTACATAAAAAGGATCAAAAACAAGTTACAACCTTTCGAAAGCAGACCTTAAGCACTTTGCTTTCGCAATGTAAGCACCACAATGCAAATGTAAGAAGAGACAGCTTAATTGGGCTCAGAGAACTCCATATTAACCATCGCTCCACGATACTAAGATCGTTGTCGTCTATAATCCCAACTGCGCTCAGCTTAATTCAAGATGATCACAACAAAGTTAGGCAAGCGCTGCTTTTGTTTTTCCAAACACTCTGCAGCAATTATCAAGGGAAGGAACAAATAACACCCTTTATTGGGATCATTTGTGCGTACATTTCTACGGCCTTGACAAGTTTAGATCGTGAAGTCCGTGAGGTTGGGTTACAATTTTTAGAGATCCTCTTTCAGAATTACTCAGACATTTCAAAGGCATGGATACCCAGGTTTGTACAAAACTTGGTAAGGCTCATACGTTTACCTTCAAACAATACAACTAAAATGAGTATTAAGCCAAGATTTGAAATTGTAAATAATTTGGTGAGATTTGTTAACGTATTATCAAACAATAACGATGACATTAATATGCATGACAATAAAAATAACAATAACAATAATCAATCAAATAATAATAATAAAAATAATAACAACAATTCGAATTTATTAAATAAGATTAATAAAGAACAAACAAAGAATAATTCAAATGACAATGACAATGACAATAAGAAACAGAATAACAAAAACAATACCAAACAAAAAAAAGCCAAAGAAACGAAATGGTCAAAATCCGATGGCGCACAAATATGCTTAATTAAAAAATGGGAAAATAGAAAATACCTCCAATTTTATAACACCCAAACAAACACTCTAAAGGAATCTGAATTTAAAATTCAAGAATTAATTGAAATCTTATTTGATACTTGGGTCGAGGGTTCGTCTCTCAGTAATAGCATGGTTACAAGACAGGAAACAACAAAATGTATGGCTGGTATTGTTGAAATATTCTCAAAAATTGATTATTTTGATAACCAAATCTTCTGGAAAAATATGTTTCTCAAAAAATTTATCCAACATATTTTAAAAAAATTCCCTTTAAAAACAACTTCAAGATCAAATAACATAAATGGTAATATCTTGAAAATTAATTTAACCATTATTCAAATTGTTTCCAAAATCCTCCTAAAATATAAATTATTAAATCCAGAAACCATTAAAGAGATCTTCCAATCCCATTTCTTAAAATTAAATCAATATTTGATTGATACTATGGAGCATACATCAACTGTTGAGTTGCACTTTTTAAATCAAATCATTTTAATATTAAATAATTTTTTTATTTCTTATCACCAAATGAAAGATATGAAATTAATTTTGCCGATAGATGATCTGCTATCATCTTATTTAACTTTAATAGAAACAATAAATTTGCAATCAAAATGCCTGGGTGTTGCAATTGAATTCATTTGTAAGCAACTGATGGAGAACACGCAGTTTTACCAAATAGAAAAAATTGGTGATTGGATTCAAAAATTGCCAAAACTGTTATGGCGACTGGGAGCGCAAAATGAAAAAATGTCTCAAATTATAATCGGTTCCTTGCACACTCTGGGCAACAATAATAAAATTGGAAATGATTTAATCGGGAAAATCCAACCTTCCTTCGTTACCTTCTTTTTTGTGCAGATTGAAAAAAATAACAAAACGCATAAAGTCTTTGGGCCCTTTAAAGATCTCGCTCAGGTTACCCAAAGAAAGGCCATATCTTTAATCACTTTATTTCCAAATATTTCTGAAAAGCTATTGTCTTCAATTTTACAATGCTTGCCACCCCTCTTTGAAAAAAATAAGATCGAAATAATTTCATTTATCGTTGAAATCATTAATTATGCCCTTATTGAACAGAAAATTGAATTGCATTTATATTTGAGTTTTCTTTTTTCTGCGCTGTTAAGGACAAACGGTAATTATGATATTTTTATGCTGATTCAAAATTGTTTGGTTGATTTTAAATATAAAAATAATTTAATACAAATAGCTGCTCCCTTCTTAGAACAAAATTTTAGCCATTCAAAAAATGGTACCAAAAGGTTGATTGAATTGTGCTTAAATTTAAACCAAAATAAGGAAATACATTTGCAAAATTATTTTTCAGAAATTCTCTTAGAATATATCTATTGAAATTAAATAAACCATTGTCTTTATTAAACAAATTGTTGATGCAGATATAAATAGAAACAATGTATGCGCGTTTGTTATAAAAGTATAGAAATCAATTTTATTTAATTTTAAATATGATAGAATAAAAATATAGCATATAAATAAATATAGAAAATTTATATTACAGTTTTTTTTTTTTTTTTTTTTGGTAAAATATTTTTTGTTGTTAAAAGTTTTTTGTTGTCAAAAGTTTTTTCTTGCAAAAAATTTTTAGATTGCAAGATCAAGAGTCACTACTGTAAATTGAGGGTTTTTTTTTTTTAAAGTTGTATAAACATTAAGAATAATAGTATTAGAATCGGTTTGATTTCTATTGATAATTGTTTGATCATCATAAAAAGATCAAAATCTCTTTTGGTGGTTTTTTAAAATCTACCAACATAAATGCTTTAATAAATGAAACAATATTTTTATTTAATTGTAACTTTGTTGAAATAATAAATTGATAATAAATGATTATAAATTACAGAGTATTTGGAAATAACTAAATAATAAATTTGTAATATAATTCTTGATGTTTTAAGAAAATTTTTAATTATGAACGCAATTAGTTACAAATTTTTTTGGAATTTTCTCAATTTTTAAGAAATTTTTTGTTTCTGATGGATCAAAATTATCAAAAATTGTTTTTTTTAAAGATAAATTTTTCATTTTGAGAATTTTTTTTTAATAATGGACTTTTATGAATCAATATTGTATTTAAAGATACTTAGTTTTCCTTTTCTATGATTATTTAATGTAAAAACTTTCTAACAATTAAGTACCTGACTTTTTATTTTGAAACACAGGACTAAAAATTTGAAAAAGACTATTTTGGACAATCTCCATAGAATTATCAATTGTCAAAATATTACAAGATCATAACTAATGTTTTAAACACAAATTATGTTTTGGTTATTATTACCCTTCTTTATTATTTTTCAAGATTATTTATTATTTATTCATTTTTTCAAAACAAGATTTAAAAAATTTAACGCATTTATTTCCAAAAAACGCTAAATTTTTGCAAAATATTCATTTATTCCGAGTTAAGTGGTTATTTTCTTTTTTACAGCCTCTTTACTTTATTTCAAAAATCCAACAATCACTCAAAAAATAATCAACTTTATTTTAAAAAAATCTCAATTGAAAATGAAACAAAACCGAAATATACAAAATTAGCAAAAACAAAAATGGATTGTTTCAAAAAATTCTTGAAATTCAAATTCATTTTTTATAATTTATTTTGTTTGTAAAAATAATTGGAGAATGAATTATAAATCGTCTTTTCCAATCAACGAGAACAAAAGTCCTTTTAAAAGATTTTCATTTCAGAACCAATACTCAAGCTTTAATTCACCCTTTAAAAGTTCATTCTTTTTCAATTCTGATCAAATAAATGAAAAAAGAAAAATCAAGCGATTTACACCACAAGAAGATCAGTTAATCTTAAATGTAACGTATACTTGTTCAAAAAAAAAAAAAAAAAAAAAAAAAAAAAAAAAATTTCTTTTTCATTTAACCCAAAAACAATACAAACCAAATGAAAACAAAATCCCATTATTTACTTTTCACAAAAGTTTATTCTCCTTGTGAAATTTCCATTTTTGTTTTTTCTTTTTTGATTCGTTTACTTAAAATTCTTTGATGAAAAACAATTATCTTGCTCTAAAAAAATCCAAAGAATTTTCACCTTCAACAAAGATCAGTGATTTAAATACACCTGATAACAATAACAATAAACAAAGAACAAAATTTAAAACTGAGTTACCAACTATCATGATCTGAAATAAAAATAACAAAAATACCACTCTAATTTTCTTCGAACCCATTAACCAAATCTCGATCAGTTTTTTTTTGAACTTTGATCTGGGTAGATGAAAATTAAATCAACACTCTTTTTTTCTCATGATTTTTTCAATATCTACAGTCCACGGAATCTATTTAGGTTTTCAAGTGAACTACTTTCTGAAATAATTAAACAAATTAATATTTAAATTTTACAATGGGGGTGTAATAAATGAGGATGAAAGAATTGTTTTCAAATTATTTGGAATTTATCAGTATATTCAAAAATCCACTTTACTTCAATACTAACACCTTGGGAATAATCAAATAGATTTTCACAAAAAGAAGAACTCAAAATGTTTTCAAAAAGAAAAACAATTGAAAATTTCTGAATTATTTTTTTAATATTTTTCTCTGGATTTGATCTTTTCAGACCAATTTTTTGAATTGATCATTCCCTTTTTTTCAAAAGAAAAAAAAAGATTTATTTGAATACAACTTACTCTCAAATAATATTAGTGTTGATAATAAAAAAAACCCTCAAAGCTTAATTCATTTTTTTTTCTTTTCTTATTTTAATTTTAATAAATAGGGATATTATAAATTTGGCAAAAATTGGTCCAAAATTATCAAATGGAGTCATTTAGATCGAACGTCATCACAAATAAGTTCAAGATTTTCAAGGAAACTCAAGAAATTATTGTCTCAAAATAAAAATAATAATTTTAGTGGCTATAGCAACCAATCCCAAGCTTCTTCTTCTTCAACTTCTTTTTTATTCCCAAAATCGATCAAGACTGATCAAGAAAATGGGGCGTTTCATGGTGACTCTCATGAAAACATTTTAACAAATAGTTGTAATGGATCTCTTAAAGTGAGCCAATCTTCGGAGTTTGAACCCAACAATCATAATTTTAACAAATTAAACAAGCAACAACAACAACAACTGCGACAGCAACTACAACTGCAAGAAAAACAAAAAATTGGAATAAGCAAGAAAATCATACAAGAATCATCAACTAATTCCCAAAGTTTAACTAAAAATAGTATCGGATCACAAAGTTCTAATTCAAGAAAAAGGGTTCGAAGAAAAAAGAGAAAGAAAAAAAAAAAAGAAGAAAAAAAAAAAAAAAAAAGAAACAAACAAAATACAATTTTCAAAATATGAATCTTGAAAACAATTCAAACCAAACAGAAGAAATTAGTTTAGATTTTCAAAAAGATCAAAATTTAAATACACAACACCCACAACAACAAATACAATCCAAAAATAAAGAACAATTACAAATTCTTGATCCAATTATCACAAATTCAGACAAGAAAATCAGCCAACCTAAAAAAAAAGTAAGAAAAACAAAAAAATTAACAACAAATTCCAAAATCATTTATCCAGTGCAAAGCCTAAATAATCAAAATTTAAACACAGTTAGCTTAAAAAGCAATGATCAAAAAGAAAATGAAAAAGAAATTGAAAAAGAAACAGAAAAGGAAAAAGAAAACGAAAACCAAAGTGGAAATCAAAAAAATAAGGAAATCACAAGTAACAACAACAATAAAAATACAAACAATACCACTGTAAACACTAACACAGAAACAATAGATGAGAAAACAAATCAAAAAAAAACAAGTGATCATACAAAAAAGAAAAATAAAAAGAAAGATAAAAAGAAAGAGAAAGAAAGTAAAAAAGAATTAAAAAAAAAATTAGAAAAATATAAAATGAAATATTTCATGTACAAGGATAAATGTGAAAGACTTGAAAACGAAGTACAAGAAAGTAAAGATGTAGCACAGAAATTAGAAGAATTGGAAAGTGAATACAAAGATCATTTATTAAAAGAAAGAGAAATTACATCAAGGGCAAGAGAGGAAATTTATCGGCTACTGATCCTCGATTCACAACATGAAAAAAAGAAACTCAGAGAACAAGTTAGAAAAGACAATTTAAGATTGGGAACATTTAAAATGAAAAGAATAGGACTGACCTATGAAACGGAATACATCCATGGTGAAGATTTTCAAAAAACACATGATAAGATTTCCAGATGCGTGCAAGAAGAGGAAAAAATTAAGGAATTAAGAAAAATTTTGCATAAGAATAAGCCCGTGCCAATTTCCGACTCATCAAGGGAAAGCCTGGAACAACAAAACCCAGAATATTTAAAGCAACTAGCAAGATACCACCAACAAGAGGAAGTGTATAAATTAAGATTGGCCACGATCAGGAAGGAAAAAGTGGAATTGGAAAAAGAACGATCGAATTTAAAAATCCAAAAGCATTTACAGATGAAACAAATCAGAAGACTGGAAAACGAAGAAAATTCGAGGTTTCGAGGAAACCCCTTATTAAAAAATGATCGCTATTTAGTTTTGTCATTGTTGGGCAAAGGTGGCTTTTCTGAAGTCTTCAAAACATATGACCTACAAGAATTTAGATTAGTAGCCTGTAAATTCCACCAGCTAAATTTAAATTGGAATTCTGAGCAAAGTAGGAATTATCTCAAACACTCTCTCAGGGAATACGAAATCCAAAAATCGTTAAACCATAAAAGAATTGTACGGCTATTTGATGTCTTTGAAGTTGATGAACAATCCTTCTGCACAATCATGGAATATTGCCCCAGGGGGGATTTGGATACCCTGTTAAAAACGAAGAGGACCCTCGTGGAGCGACAGGCCCGCTCAATAATCACCCAGATCTTTGAAGGGTTGGAATATTTGAACTCGCAAAGAAGAAAAATAATACACTACGATCTAAAGCCAGGAAACATTTTATTTGATGACGACGGTATCAAAATTACAGACTTTGGGTTATCCAAAATCACCCTTGAAGAAGATCCTAAAATCGAGCTAACCTCGCAGGGATCGGGTACACATTGGTACTTGCCACCAGAATGCTTTGAACGGAAAAACATACCAATGATCTCATCGAAGGTTGACGTATGGTCAGTAGGTATCATGTTTTTTCAAATGCTATATGGCTACAGACCATTCGGCGAAAAAATGAGCCCAGTGGACCTGTGGAATCAAAACGTCATAATAAATCAGGGCAAAAATATTAATTTCCCAAAAAAGCCAAACATTTCAAACGATACAAAGGAATTTATTAAATTATGCTTGACTTATGACCAAGAGAAAAGACCAGACGTCTTAACAATTTCTCAACACCCCTATTTAAACCCACATTTAAAAAAAAATTAGAAATAATTTTTATTTTAAAAAAATTATTATTTGCTTATGAAAATTAACAAATTAATTAATAGATAAATTTTTTCTTAATAATTCATTAAATTAAAACCATTTATATCTTATATATTCCTGTTTTTTTTTTTTTTTTCTTTAATTTCTATTGTTTTTTAAAATTGTAAAGCTCTTTACAAAAATTGTTACAAAAAAGTTTCAAAAGAATCCAAAAAACAATTAACACACTTAAATAAGGTATTTGAAAAAAGTTGGGAATTTTTTTTTAATCATTTCTTAAAAAATAATTTTTGTTAGTAGAGGTATTCGTTAATTGACAATATTAAATCAAGTTTATTGTTTATTACAGATTGAATAAATGGCTAGAGTATTTATTTCATAATATGTTCAAAGAAATATTTCCAAAAAATGAAAAAAAAAAAAAATAGCACTTTTTTTGGTGAAAACAATGTACAACCAATTCCAATAAAAAACTGGAAATATGGAAAGGGCACAATTGATTTTTTTTTAAACAATCAAATGTGGCTATATACTTTCAATTCTATTTGGAAAATTTGTGAGATTAAATAAGTTATGAAAATGTTTTTTTCGATCAAAAAGAAAAAAATAATTGGCAATTTTTACACCTAAAAAATGCCAGATAAAATCAAGATTAGAAAATTTAATATCTTTTATTTATTTAATACAAGACTAATAAAAAAAATGAATTATTATCTAATATAGATAAATGGTATTTAATGATTTTGTATTTTTAAATACTTTTTGAAGATCGAGTTTAAAAGATATATTTTAAAAGAAATTTGCCCCACGTTTTGGAAATGGCAAAGACCTATTTTTTACTCCAAAAAATATTTTAATTTGATTGGTATTTGCAAAATTGTATTTTAAAATATATTCGTTAGAAACTACTTCATATTTGTGGCATAAGCAACACCGATTACCAAGAAAAAACCCAGTAATTTACATTTAGTTTATTTAATATATTCTTTATTAAAATCATTTTTTTTTTTTTTTCACGCTTTTTTACAATTAAGCCTCTTTTAAAAATTGTGACTCACAGGAAATAATAAATAGAAAGAAAGAAAAAATATTTTGTATTTATTCAAGAACCACCACCTCTTAAATGCTATTCATAATTCTCTTTTTTATGACTATAAATATCTCAAAAGTCAATATTTTTAAAAAATGATAAAAAAAAAATCAAAAAACCAAAAGTTGTATCAATTTTTTTGAAATACTCGGTACAGATTTTTCATTGCTGAAATTTCACCCACAAAAGGGTTAACCAGAATACTTTTGAAAAATAATTATATTCAGAGCAAAAAACTTAATTTCGATTCAATTTTATTAATGTTTTTAATGCATGTTTTTTGAAATGATTTTTTTTAAAAAAAATCAACAACCGAAACATAAAAAAAAATTAAGGAAAAAAGGAGCCAAAAAGAACAGGAATAATTTGAAAAAGAAAGAGATAAAGAAAAAGCAAAAAAAAAATAAACTTATTTGAAAAAATCAGTCAAATCCAAAAATTTAAAATAAAACCCTAGAAAATCATTTTCAATAACATTATATAAATAATTATACTTTATTTTATATTATTTTTTTTTCTATTTAAAGCAATAGCCTTTTTACAAAAATTTAAGGGAAATGGTATTTATTTGAAGATAGTTTATAAAAAAGGTTTTTTTTTACACTTAAAAAATCACAAGTATAAATATTCTGAATTGAAAGTACCCATTCTATATAATTATAAATAAAACTACAATTTGAAAAATATTTTTTACACTTATATAATCAAACAATGAATGTATCTCTCATCCAGATGAAGAATAAAATCATTTAAACAAAAATATTTTAACATTTTTTACTTATTTTTTAGAAATTAACTATAACTATTGATATGTCTTTCATTACAATTTTCGTGTTTTTCTATTTTTTCTAATATCAAGCAATTATTACGAAAAATATTATTGACTCTTATTTAAATATTAATAATTGAATGGAGATTGTTGATCAATCAACTAATAAAGAAAAAAAAATACCGAGTTAAAAAAACAGAAAAAAACAATTACGATTTACAGAAAAATAATAACAAAAAATAATTAATTGGAATCTAATGGAGATTATTTGTTGAAATTCCAATTAAATAAGGTTAAAAAAGTTTATTCTATCTGCTTTTTTATCATAAGATGTTTACTCGGAATAGACTTGCAATGAAAAACAAAATGTATTGAAATACTACAATTTTTAGAAACATAAGAAGATATTTGGTTTTTATTTGTTATAGTTCTTTTTAAAAAACAATTAATAATTTTAAAAATTTAAGATAATACGTATTTTAGTTTCGAATAAGACTGGAAAAAGGTATTTAAAAGTTTTTTTTTAAAGAGAAATTTTTTTATAAAAGAAAAATCTTTAAAGTACATATTTGTATTTTTTCAAACCAGCTTAATAAAAAATAATCTCAAAAAGTCAACCACATTCATAAAAATGAGAACCAAATCTACAATGTTTTATTAAATATATATATATATATATATATGGATATATAACTTGAAGGAATAGCAGTAGTTAGATTTTATCCTTTTTTTTTTTGGTTGAATAAAATAACAAAAAAGAGAAATTTATTGTATCAATTAATAGAAATCTTAGTTTTATTTCAATTTTGGATTCAAAATCGCTTTATTTTGGTGGGGTGTATTCCATTCATTTCAGAAAAAAACGAGTTTTTTTTTTAAAGAAAAAAAATTCAAATTATATTTCAATTTTTACAAAAAGTAAAATAATTTTTTTTTTTATTTTTTCGAATTCTCAAGAAAAACAAGATACTTCACCCTTTTGGACTGATCTTTAAATTATTTTGATTTTAATAACATAAAAATAATAAAAGATTGAAAATATTTTTCTTTTTTTTGTATTTTCATCACAATATTCTGGGGTTCCATTAAACCAAAACAATTGAACTACCATTGCGTTCAAAAATCTTATAATCAAATTCCGATGTTTATATCAATTAAAACAAATAATTTTTGAAAAAAAAACAATATCCATGTATATTAAGACATATTATTTTGTTTTCATTCTAAAAAATATATCAGAATTATGAAAAAACATGAGAGAATTGTGAAATTAAATATTCTTTTTGAACACACTAAATTTCTATTACTAACAAGACAATTACCAACCCCAGTTTTGCAACCTGAAACTCTGATCAATTTCAATATTGATACTAAAATTGATTATATCAAAATTTCAATAAACTACTACTTACTTTATGAATAAAACTTAACATAAAAAGAGGAATTAAAAAAAGTCTTTTTTTTATCAAAGACAATTTGAAAAAAAAGCTGTTTGAAAAACCAAATTAATTTGCACAGGGAAAATTAAGGCTTTAATATTTTCTTTTAAAATTCATAAAATTAGAATGAAAAAATAATATTTCAAACAATTTTCAATTTCCTAAAGTGTTTGAGAAATTGTACACAAGATGTTCCAATTAACTAGATTCAAACATTTTTTTTTTATAAATTTATGGTTTGTACAGGTATTTCTTTTCTGAGTGTCAACTCCAAAATATATTGTTTATATAATTTCCAATTAATCTTCAGTCGACCTATTCTTAAAAAAAAAAGTGAATTTTTCATTTTTAACTTGTCCCTTTCGGTGAAATAAGGTTTTGTTTGTTCTAAAAATCAATTTTTAACCAAAAAAAGTCTTCAAATAGAGACCTTATGTTTCAATTTGTTTAAAAATTTAGAAACCTATTTTAAAAAAATTTCAATTACTTTCTGTTGTCTCGTTCAAAAGTAAATTTTCTTTGTTAAATTTAAAATTGATCTTTTTTCCAACTTTAACAATCTGTAACACCAAAACAAATCAATATCTAAATCTATTCAATTTTTTACCAATGAGAATTTCTTAAAAAATGAACCAAATAAATTTCGGCTTTAAATTGGGCTACAAAAATAGTGAATAGACAAATTTAGAACTATTTGTGAAAAAATAGTTTTTGACAAATTAGAATCGCACCTCATTTTTTTTGTTTCTTTTTTTTTCATTGTTGAAAAACATTTTCAAATGACAACTTTAAAAACTTCGTTAGGGATCTCGAAAGCTGATCCTGCTCTTCTTTTTGAAGTATTTTTCTTTTTATTCGCTTTTGACAAAAAAAATAAAAAAAAAGGCTATTTTGTAATAGTCCAAATAAAAATCTCTTCTTTTTTGTAACACAAACTCTAATCCCAAAAATACATGAATACAAATTTATATTTTTTTGTCTGTTGTAACATCCAACAACAAAATTATAAACAAAAAAAAAAAAAAAAAAAAACAAACAAAAAGTTAGTTGAAGAATTGGGAAAAGGGAGTTATGGTTCGGTATACAAAGCACGGCAAAAAGGAACAGGTGAAATAGTTGCTGTAAAAATGATATCTTTAGAGGAAGATGAGGGCCTTGACGATATCAAGATCGAAATTGAAATTCTTAAGAAGTGTAAACACAAGAATATTGTCAAGTATATTGGGACATATTTTAAAGAAGAAACACTTTGGGTAAGCTTTTCAAACACAAGAAATTTTTTTTTTGTTTTTTGTTCCTTTTCTTTTTTTTTTTTGTTGTTTATTTTTTTCCGTTTTCAATTGCATTAATCGTTTTTTGTTATTGAACTACAAAAACAAAACAAAACAAAAAAACAGATTGTTATGGAATACTGTGGGGGGGGAAGTGTTAGTGATCTTTGTCAGATTTTAGAAAAAGGGCTAAGTGAGAAACAGATTGCCGCAATAATGTATGGATCAATTGAAGGGCTTCGTTATTTCCATTCAAACAGAAAGATCCATCGTGACATTAAAGGAGGAAACATCCTTTTAAATGATAAAGGAGACGTTAAATTAGCAGATTTTGGTGTTTCTGCCCAACTAACAAAAACAATGTCCAAAAGAAATACTTTTATTGGAACTGTAACTATTTTGAACTCTTTTTTTTTTTTTCTTTTTCATTTTCTTTTTCTTTAATTTTTCCAGACACCTCTTCAACAATCACAAAATTCCAATTCATAAATAATTGTTTTGTTTTATTTTATTATATTGACCACAATTCCGAATAAAAGCCATATTGGATGGCGCCTGAGGTTATTCAAGATTATCAAAATTATGATTCAAGGGCAGATATTTGGAGTTTGGGTATTACTGCTATTGAACTTGCAGAAATTGTTCCTCCGCGATGTGATATTCATCCAATGAGAGTATTGTTTATTATTCCCAAAAAAGAGCCACCTAAATTAAAAAACTCTAGAAAATATTCAAAAGAATTTAATGACTTTATTGCAAAATGCTTGGTAAAGGACTATGAAAAAAGACCAAAAGCTAAACAACTTTTAAAAGTAATCATTTTTTATTTTCATTCTTATTTTTGACTTTTATATTTTTTTTATTTTATATTTAATTTTACAAAGTTGTATTTATTCAATTTTAAAAGCACTATTATCAGACTTCATCGTTTAATCTTAAAGATCAATTTTATGAAGATCCAAAAAACTGTTTGTAAAGAACAATTAATATTATTTTACCTAGGATCAATATTAAAAAAGAAATTGTTTGCAAAAACAAAAAGAATTGAAAATCGACTCCATTCAAAAATTTTGTACATCCGCAATCAAAACCAGAAAAAAAAATATCATTTTTTGAATTTTTCCCAATATAATATTAAATCAGGTATAAGTGACCTAGTATTAATATTTTTATCTGTAACCATTTTTATGCAAATAAAAGGAAAAAAAAATTAAAATCTATACGATCAAACTGGTGAAATGAGCAGAACAAAAAAATGTATTACAGCCAGTACTACCTTCAGGACACAAACTTTGAACGAAATTTAATGAACACAAAAAATTACAAATTAAGGCACATTTTTTCTGAATTTTTTTTTTTTCACTGTTGAGAGAAAAATGTTGGACACAGAAAAATGGTTGGAAACCATTTTTAATTGGGAACATTAGTAAAATTGAAAATCAAATCCTATTGATAACTAGGTGAATTTGATATAAATCCAGGTTTAAAGGTGTTACAAGTTCATTAATATGTGGTGTGTGTAGAATACTCATTTGAATGGTTGATAACTAAAGTAGACCATGCTATTTTAACAAAAATCATAGTTTTAGTAAAGTTTACTATTAAATCTGAAAATGGTAATTTTTAAACTTGCTTTAGATTATAAGAGATAAGGTTTTGAAAAAGTAGAATTACATTTATCGTTATTCTAATAAGTAGATTATTGTTATTTTCATTAGTTATTTCACAAATGAAAGAAATTAAAAATCATTTTCAGTAATGTTCCCAATTAAAAATGGTATCCAACTATTTTTCTCTGTCCAACATTTTTCTCTCAACAATCAGTTTATTTTGCTAGAATCCGAATTTTTTGTGCTTTATTTTGTAATTTTTTTTTGTTCCTTAAATTTCGTTCAAAGTTTGTGTCTTAAAGTGGCACTGGCTGTCTTAGATTTTTTTGAAATTCCAAGAACAATTATTTATTGATCGATCAAATTTAATGACAAAACAACTAATTTTATGTGATTTTTCGATTTAAATAAACTCAACTTTAACCTTAATCAATCATTAGAAAAAAATTTTTCCCTATATCAAACGAAATAGATCACGTAACTGGAAAAAAGAAACAAAAACAAAAAACAGAAAATACAAAAATTGATAAAAATAGTTGTTAAAATCCTAATTATTTCCAAATTTCAATTAAAAAGTAGTATTATTATTTATTAAACTATTTTAACTTTGTCTAAAATTGGAATTAAGTTTTGAAAAATTTGGAATTAATTACACAAAAATAAAAGTTTCAAATCAAATTTAGGATTGATTTAAAAAACCCCAAACTCTCTCAAAAAAATTCTTCAAAAAATTATCATTCAAAAAAAAATGCACTAAATTTTTGTGTAATTTTTGCATGTTGTTTGATAGAAACCTTAATAAACTCGAAAATATTACATTGAATATTGGATTTTTCTTGAAATAAATTTTTAGATCAAGAATTAGATTACAAGATTCAAATATAATTGAATATTTCTGAAATTTTTAAAGGCTCAAATTTAGGAAAATTAGAGGAAAAATTTACCCTATTTGATGAAGAAAGATCATTACTAGTATTTCCTTCTTCAATGTGAAAGCATTTTTACTTGAATTTTTTCTTTTTTCATTTACTTGGAATCTTTATTCCGAGAGATCAATTTAACTTTAGTTAGCTTATTTTCATTCCATAAGATTTTTATATAATGTTAGTATTGATTAATTCTCTTTTTTTTTTTAAGGCATAATGATAGCTTATTGATAATAACAAGAATAAAAAAATAAATAAAAAACAAGAAGATGAGATGAAAAGTTTTTTCATTTAATCTGAAAATACCAGTATTATAACTAATTTTTTTAAAAAATTATTATCTCTTAAAATTATTTGTTGATAACTTTACAATACAATGACAAGATGATAACTCCAATTGTGAAGAAGGAGAGTATCAATAATTATTTTTGAATCACAAAAAAAAACACAATTATTTAATTTTACATTAAATCCAATTATTTTGAAAATTGAATAACTTAGAACCAAATTATTACACGTATTTCTGATAAATAGTGGTTTATATAATTTCATTTGTAAATAAAAATTTAAAATACCTAACAATATATATAAACTTGTTTTTATTTATAGAAAATTATAATAAATCCTGTTTCAATAAACAAAATTTATGAAATTAAATTTATAAATCTCCTCACCATTATTTTATATACCATTTCATTAAGGCTGCAACAAACTTTTTAATTTTTCAATTGATATTTTCCCACTTTGATTGGATTACCTTTTCAAATTATATAAATAAAAAACTTGGTCAATATAAATTAATTCTGTTTTATTATGACAAAGAATATCCAAATTTTCATACTTTAATTAAGGTAATAACGAAAAACAAATAATAATGAAAATTGAAAATAAAAAATATTTGAAATCGTCAAAAATATATATAAATTTGGATACATGGTGACCCACTCTTTGATGTTATTCACAGAGTGCCGCCAAGTGCCATCGAGTGCCTAGATTTCCCAACATTCAAAAGAATAGAGTAAAATTAAAGATTTAACTCAATTCTTTTGAATTCTGGAAAACCTAACGGTGGTTTTTTTTTAATTCAAAAGAATCGAGTAAAATTGAAGATTTTAATCTATTCTTTTAAATTCTGGAAAAACTAATTGTATTTTTTTTTTTTTTTTTTTTAATTGAAAAGAATTGAGTAAAATCATAGATTTCACTCTATTCTTTTATATTAAAAATGAAAACTAACTCCAGCGAAAAATCAATTATTAATCACAGGCTGTGCAATTTTTATTTATTATTGAAAATCTTTCATCTGGGTTTTTCCACCCCATGTGAATTCAGGAAGAATATACCAACACCGTATAAGTTTTTAATTTGGTTATGCAAATGATATTATTATTATTTATTATAATATATTTTAATTATTTTTCTTCTCTTTTTTTTATTTTGATAAAATTTTCTTTAATTACTCATTTCTCTCAATAAATCAAATCAAATTTTGTTGTTTTCAAACTCACAAAAATTTTACAACAAAAAAAAAAAGATAATTAAAGAACATACTTTGCGAAAAATGAAAGAAATAAATCCAATTTTTTCAGATGATCAAAATATATCAAAATAAATTCATTAAAAAAGCCTCTTTCCATTTAGAATCTTTTTTTTTTTTTTTCAATTTATTTGATTTCATATTTATAAAATAATTCTTGAAATTTATTATTTTTAATTTTTATTCAAATGATCTTATTCGGTCTTTTCATATTTATTAAACTTTATTTTTTTTTTTAATTTTGTTTTTTTTTTTGATTTTTTGATTTATATTATCTCCACTTATTAACTTTTAATCTATATTTTAATAGCATCCTTTTATTAAAAAAGGTCGAAAATTTTTAAAAAGCAATATTTTATTTGATTTGGTCGAAGATGTCAACCAATTAGTTAAAGAAAGAGGGTATCGATTTCCAGCAGATTCGGAGTCAGAATCTGGAGTAAATAATTACTCTTTTTATTTTTATTTATTATCTTTTAAAAAGATTATTGTACATTTTATAAAATAATAACAACAAAATAATCAAAATAACACACAAAAAAAATCCTTATAAACAATTCTATTAATTATTTTGAAAACGTCTTTTTTTTTTTTTGTTCAATTACAATTAGAGCGAATCAAGTGAAACTTCTTCTGAATTATCTTCATCTGAAACAAGCTCTGAAGGCGAAGGGCAATCAAGCAAAGTTTCAACATCCAAACCAACAAAAAAAAAACCAGATGAAAATTCACCAAAAAAAAAATCTGAATCCAAATCTAAAATACAAGAAAAAAATACTGACAAGATCAAAGAAGATCTCGAAGACTCAGGTTTAAATGCAAAAATTGAGTTTTTGAAAAAAAAAAATTCTGTCATCCAAATCCCCTTTTTAAATTTATCATCTTTCAATAGCGATGCCTTAATACAGGGAGGCGATGAAAACAAAAATACGACAGATCAAGAATATTATAAAATACTCGACTCAATCGGTGGTGAACAAGTGGATTATGAAGAATCCTTAATCAGCCCCTCGGTTAACAATTTACTACAAATTCTTGGGTATTATACAAAAATGGGCGAAGATATGCCCAAAGTTGCAACTGAAAATGAAAAATCTGAAAAATTAATCGAAGATCTCACAAACACAACAAAAACTATTCTTAAATTTTAAACCAAGAAGAAAAAGTTTTTTTTGTGTTTTTTTTTTATTCTTTTTTATTTTTATTAAATTCTGAATCTTATTTTTAATTAATTATTTTTCTTACTGAAAAATAGCATTATAATGATAGTAAAAATTTAAGTTATTCATAATAATAATATATAAAATATAATAATATATAATTTGAATATCCTATTATTCCTTTTAAAAATTTTTTTCTTTGCTTTATTTATCAATAACATGTTTTTTATCATGTTTAATATTAATGATAATCAAGTTGTTAATTCAAAATTTTAAATTTAATTTACAAGATTTCAAGAAAAAAAAAAAGATATATTTTATCACAATTTTTTATTCCAAATTTTGAAAAGTAAATATTTTTTACTATTTTGAGATTGATATTTTTCAAGGATAATTCCTCATCACAGCCAAAAAAAATTCAGAAAATTTTCTTGTCGTAAAGATACTAAAGCATTCTTGTTTTTAATTTTGTTTAGGATAAATTAAAAATTTATTACTTTTCCCTTTTAGAAATTGTTTTTTTTTTTCAATAGTAAAGTTTAAATTTAATCTAATTAAGGGACTAATTTCTATTAAATTTTTTTACCTAAATTTAATAGAGATTGAGAAAATTTTTTGTCAATTACTTAGATTTGAAAAAACTCATATATTTTCAATATTAAAGATATTTAAAGATAAGGAATCCTTATTTAGAAATTGGTCAAAAAAAAAAAATAATAATAGAGACTACACCCTTAAGAAGTTTCAACAATAACTTCTTACTTTGGGTTTTTGATATATGAAAAATGATATTAAAAATCTCTGGTTAATGTTTCCAAATGAGGTTTAGTGAAAAAAAGATGAGATAAAACCAAAATTGATTTTTTTTTCTATTAAAAATAAAATAAATAACATGAAATATTTTTTTTTTTTTTTTTAATTTCTTCGAAAATTATCTGACTCTTTATGCTCAAAATAAAAGGAAATTTTTATTCCAACTATTAATTCAATTTTCACAGAAAATTCAACAGAATCACTTTATCAATTAACTTTAATTCTAAGACAAAGTTTAAAAAGTATGAAGATTTATCAAATTTTGGCTTTTTTAAAAAAAAGTTATAATAATTATTCAGAGTCAAAGAAGAAGAATAATAGTAATAATAAACAAAGTAAATTTTAAGACTTCTTGCAAAAAAAAAAACTTTATTTGATAAACAAAAATTGCAACAATAAAAAAAATAAGATCTTGGGAGATATTGGTTTTAAAAATGAAAAATAATTTAGATTATTTTCATTTAATTGTTACAAGACGAATCTTAATCTAAAAATTTGGAGAACTTTATGTTTTTTTTCCCATAACATGATTTGACTTACCCGCTTTTATTTTGTATTAATATTTATAAATTTGTGATCAAATATATAATCAAAATGAAAAAATGTGCAACTATTATAACCTAGAAGAAATCAGGTTTCTGTGATTTGAATTAATTTTACATTAAGAGTTTTAATTATGTTAAAATAACACATTTCTAACACTTGATAAATTATTTGTTGTAACTGGACATAAATTGTTTATTGTTAAAAAGAAAATTTATATTTTTAATTTTGGGAATATTAAGAATAATCGGTTTTGAATAATAAAAAAAGAATGATAAATTGAAACAATATTCAAAATACAATTAAAATTTTCATTACATACCCAAATCTCAAAGTACAGAACTTTAAAAATATCACAAAAAGTTTAAAGTCAATTTTTGATTTAAAAAAAATTAGAATATTTGTTATTTTTATTATTAATTTTACTTTTATAATATTATTTTTATTTAAAAATTTTGAAATTGTAAAATAGGTTTATACCACCATAAGAATATTTTTCTTTTATTTTATAGGAGTTAAAACTTTTCAGGGGTGATAAGTATATTTTACAAATTTTCAGTTCAACATTCTATGTTAAACTAAATTCTTCAAATACTTACATTAACTAAATATTTTAATATTTTAATAAAATTGAGAGTGGAATATATCTTAGTATGGAATATTTACAATCTAGTTAAAAAATAAAAAATCAAAAAAATTCAAAAATGATCTTGAAAAAAATAAATAAAAATCATATATTTCTTGATCTTTTCTTTAGAATTTGATGTAATTACTTCTCCTTTACTTGTCAATATTTTTAATTTTAAATAGTAAAAACATTTTTTTGGAACATAATTAAAAGAAAGAATTACTTCCCATTTCTAAAATATTCCCAAAATATATTTAAATACTCCTATTTTAATTTATTTTATTTCATTCTAGTTTTTTTCAGAAAATCGGATATTTTCATAAATTTTTCTTAAGAAATAAAAGATTTCTTGGAAGTATTGTTTAATTTGATAATTATTTATTTTCTTTAAAGAGAAAACCCAAAATAATTCTGAATTCACACTTGAAATGTATTCTCAATTTTTCTTTTTCGCGGGGTTGTATTCTTATTAACTATTTTTTGATTTCATTTAATTAACCACTTTATTTTTTATTTTTTTTACATATTCCTTATTTTTGTTTTGTTTTCTTAAAAATATTTGAAATTAGAATTCTGATTATAAATTTGTAAAAAATATTTTTGTAAAAAATAATAAAAAGAAATGATGTGGGAAAACCAAAACAATGAATTATGTATCCTTGTTTCTATTAAGACGATAAATAAA
This sequence comes from Anaeramoeba flamelloides, assembly GCA_027625915.1. Classification (NCBI taxonomy): domain Eukaryota; family Anaeramoebidae; genus Anaeramoeba; species Anaeramoeba flamelloides. Next base: position 12,945,747 of record JANTQA010000008.1, on the reverse strand, counting down.
TAAAATAAATCTTTAAAAAAATATTATGTTTGAATTTTTAATGTTTTTAATCTTGAAATCAACAAGTTGATTTATAGTAGGTGATCTATTTTGTTATGGTCTTTAAAAAAAAAGAAATGATTTGTTTCAAATGCTCAAACCTTTGTAAGTATATTTTATCTGTTTCCTCTTCGATTAATTTCAATTACTCCTCGGTTATAGATTTGAAAATTACCAAAGATAATCTAAGAAAAACCAAAAATTTAATTGAAAAAAATGTTCAAAATTGAAAAATTAAAGATTTAATTCTGGTTTACTTTTACTATTTTCACAAATAGAGTAGTGAATGGTATTTTGATTTGAAGGTTACAATATCTGGCCGCACTCTCAGAAAAATAATTTCCAGTAAGGTTCTGGCACTTACAATTTTTTAAAAATTGGAAAATGTAATTATTTCCTGACAGTTTATGGATTTTTACTGATGTGTTATCTTTTTATAAAAGTGCATTTTTATCCTACTACAACTACTGAACAACATTCATAATTTGATCCCTCACTTTTTTCAAATTGAAACCCTTCAAAAAGTATTAAGGACTATCTAAAATAAAGCCATGAAGGTATTGCAAATTAAAATATCCATGAATTAGACTCTTTATTTCTTGAGATTTAGAAGAACTATAAAATTTCTAAAATTTGGAAAAGATAATTTTGCCCAGATATGATGCTTTATTGAAAGTATTATCAAGTAAACCTGACAACCCAACCCTTTTTTTTCTAATTGAAGTATTGTCTAGTTTAAAATAAAAACCTCTGGAAAAATGTACTTAGAGCAATCATGCTTGGGTTGTGGTTTTTTACTACCATCTTCCAATTAAGAATCAGATCATGGTAAATTCCATTTTCCTAAAATTTGGAAATTTTATAGTTCTTCTCAATCCCAAGAAATAAAGAGTCTTATTCTTTGATGTTTTAATTGGTCAGGCCTTCTTCATTACTCTATTTTAGATCGTCCTTAATTCTGAAACAATTTTCATTCGGTTAAAATAGAAAACTTCAAACAAATATTTAATTCATACAATATCAAAAAAAATACTTACTTTTTTAAAATTACTTGGAAAGTATCATTTTTTTTTTCAAAATCAAAACTGCAATTGGTGAATAAATTTTGAACATATTCCCATTTATTTCATTAGTATTTTTCAGAAAATACAAAAATCATTTTTTATATTTTATGATGATATCACTTAAAAACTGTTTTTATTGTAGCTCTTATCTTTGTTTAAATTTCTTGTTTATAATTTGTATCTCAATTCTGGTTTCACCTACTTTTTATACGAGAATTCAACAAACACTTCAACAACAAAAAAACAAGAGTTTTAAATTCACAAACCCTTATACAAACACTACCCAAGACATTCGCACTATAAATCACCATGAACAACGAAATTTGATCTTTTTTAAAGAAAACAATAAATGGACAAGCAGAGGAATCTCAAAGAACAATATTCCAGATTACAAACAATTTTGTAATTATTCTATTTTGGAGAAATACCAAATATCTTTAATTTTTGTTCTTTTCTGAATTGATTTTTGTTTTTTTTTTATTATTTGCAAATTTTATATCAAACCGTCCCAAAATTAGTTGTTGAAGAATCCTACACTGGTGCAAGAATGAAAGGTGATCAAATAATTCTTGAATTTATTCTTGAGATGATTGAGGATTTTAAAAGCTTAAAGCCACCACACCAACGATATTTATATAAAATTTTTCAAGAGATAAGGGATCTTTTTGAATCATTGGATACAGTGGTAGATATTGAAATAAGCGAGAACACAAATTTCACAGTTGTTGGCGATTTACATGGACAGTTTTTTGATTTGCTTCATATTTTTGAACTGAATGGCCTTCCCAGCGAAGCTAATTGTTATTTATTTAATGGCGATCTGATCGATCGTAAGATTATTTTTTTCTTTTTTATTTTGTTTTACATTAGTTTTTATTTTTAATCCCATTTCGAATGATAAAGAATTCTACAGATCTAGTTATCAACACAATCAAACCAAGGTATTCCAGGAAACTAATTTGATAATAATAATCCATGTGTTTCCTAAAATTTTTTACAAGTGTACACTATTTTTGAATTTTGTTGTTAATTGTACCAGAAACCAAAAAGCAAATTTCCTTCAAAAAACATCTTAATTCGACAAGTTTTTTTACTTTTTCATCCTTGAATTTAAGGTCGTGAAAGAAAACGAAAAACTTTCTTGTGTTTTTATTGTAGTTTTTGAAAAGTTGACTCTTTTATTTGAAAGTCAAAGGTGTCTTTACATATCTGCAAACAAAAAAGCAAAAGTATTGTTTTTGTACATTTCAATCAAAATTAATTTTTTCTACAGCTGTAGATAACAAGATGGGAATTCAATGGTGAATTTTCTTTTATAGGGTTTTAATTTCATACAAAATGTTTTTAGCTTTATGTATTTTTTGAACTTCATTCCTTTCATAAATTTTATTTCTAGAAAAAACTTTTGTAGTTTTGATATTTATCTTATAAACATTATTTTTGTGAATTCTAAAAACTGAAACAATTAAAAATAAAAATAGGACATATGTCTTAATCTACGGAGATAATGGGTTTTTTTTTTTTGAAAAATTTGTTTTAATGAATGTAAACATCTAAATTCGATTTAAATACGGTTTAACTTAACTCTTGATTTACTACTTAGGTTCAACAAACCTCCAAAATCTTGAGCTGAATATTGAAAGAAATAAAAATATTTCTAAACATTTTATTATTTTTTCGTTATTAAAATCAAAATAATTTTTGGATTTCATTAAAAGGGTTGAATTTTGCTTGTTTTTCTTGGGAATTGGAAAAAAAAAAGAAAACAATTTTATTTTAAAAAAAAAAAGAAATTGAGGGTACTAGTCACTTACCGTGGATTTACTCCATACTTTAGGAGTGACTTGAGACGAAAAAGGATATTGTAAAATTGCCCTTCTTTTGATTGACAAAATTCAAATAACAAAAAAAAAAATTTCCCTTAAGGGTCGAGTCATTACGGTGAAATTTTTTATTCTTAAATGGAAAATAACTTTTTAGTAATTTTATTGAGGACCTAACACCAATCAAAAACCAACCAACCTATGATGTACGATCGATCTCCAAAAATCAACAACCAAAAATGAGGACATTTTTAGAAAAAATCGCCAAAGAGCGACACTCAATTTCCAATTAGAATGGTTGTGAATTACAATTCTGAAAACAACTATGTCAGTTTTGAAGTGTCGCTCTTTGGCGCTTTTTGAGATCTTGGTGACTTTTTTTTTCTTTTTTTTCTTTTTTCAAATGAGTTATTTTTATTGAAAGACTATTACCTAATCCTTACTTGGTCAAATTTAAAGGGTTTTAAAATAACCACAAATCAGACTAAATCGAATAAAATTGATTGCGAAATACAAGAAAGCAATTTGTTTTAAATTAAAGAAATTTAACCTCTTTTGAAAAAGAAAATGAGAAAAGATGAATTTTTTTTTTTTAAATTTTGATTTTTTGAAATTGAGAACTCTTTTGAACTCTTTTTCATCGTTGAATTTTTTGTCAAAGAGATCCAATGGAATTTTTTTTTTTGTTATTTGAATTTTGTCAACCAAAAGAAGGGCTATTTCACAATACCCTTTTTGGTCTCAGGTCACCCCTTGAGTATGGTGCCTTTTCACGGTAAATGACTAGACCCTTAAGGGTCTCATTGTAAAAAAATTGAATTAAAAAAAAAGTTTTCAAAAAGTATTCTCAATTTCAAAGAAAACAATTTGTTTTAAATTGAAGAAATTTAACCCTTTGAAAATTTAAAATAAGAAACGATTAATTTTTTTTTTTAAATTTGATTTTTTAAGTGTACAATCAATTTAATTCGATTTAATCTAATTTGTGATTATTTTGTAACCCTCTATATTTGAAAAAGTAAAGATTTTGTCAGCATTCTTTCTTTCAAAATAACTCATTTGAGGAATGAAAAAAAAAATCTTCGAGATCTCAAAAAGCGCCAAAAGATTGATGATTTGAAACTAACACAGTTGTTTTCAAAATTATATATCCTAACTATTCAAATTGGAAATTGGGGGTCTTTCTTTGGTGCCTTTTTCTAAAAAGGTCCCTGTTTTTCATTGCTAATTTTTAGAGATCGATTGCACATTACATGCTGATTGATTTTTAATTGGTATTCTGATTTCATAAAAATTACAAATTTTTTTTAATCTATTTCAGAAAATTATTTTTCACTGTAATGACTCAACCTTTAATTGAACCTTTTTTCTGAAAAAAATACAACTAGTTTTTTTCTGTACAAAGTGGAATATACATCACCAAAATAAAACACTTTAAAAAGCTAAATGGGAATGAAGCAATTCTTTCTATGGGGCGAAGATTTAACTTTGTCTTTTTGCATACTTTCTTCAATCAAAAAAAGATAAAATCTAACTACTACCAAACATTCAAGTTATAAACGGTTTTCTTTCCAGAGTAAATTTGTAATTTTCCAAACTCACTTGGAAATAAATAATCTAAAAAAGTAAATAACATTAATGAAAACGATTACCAAATCCCCGATGTCTATTGAAGATTTGATTTTTTAAAGAAAATTTTTACTTCAAAAAAAGTAATTAAAGACTGTTTTTCAGTCCTAATCTCTGAACTGAATAACATTTTTATCCTTTCTTAATTTAAAATTTTTAATGATAGTTTTTCAAAAAAATTATTCCTAAAAAAAAAAAACTAAATACCTTCTGATTTTTCGAAAAATTGTAGTATTTCAAGACATTTCGTTTTTTAAAATAAATCTATTTTGTGTAAATCTCTTATGATCAAAAAATAGATTATTTAAACTTTTTTTTACCAAATTTAATTCAAATTTTGATCTTTACTCTTGATTCAATTACAAATAATATGTTTTTATTTATGTTTTCACAATAAGTAAAAATTGTTTCAGTTTATTATCCTTGGTATTATTTTTTTCTTTATTAGTTGATTGATCAACAATTCCCATTCTATTGTTTAATATTCAAATACGAGTTAATATTATTTTTGGATTTGTTAGCTGAAAATTTAACTTTGTTTCAGTCAAAGATCCAACATTTTTTTCAACTATCAATTATTTTTTATAATTGAACTTTGAAGAACAAAAAAAAAATAAGTAGAATAATATCATCAAAGAATAGTTGGCACCCTTCTTAAATAAATCTTATCAATCAATAGATTTTCTTAAAAATAGAAAAAACTAAAATTCTTAGGGACAAATCATTCAGAAAATTAAAAGTGTTCATTTTGATCTCCTATTGAAGATCAAATAAAATCCCAATAGAAATTAATATCGTTTCTCTACAATCATTTCCACTGTTTCAGTAATATTAGAATAACACGTTTTTACCAAATAACTATCGATCTTGCAATAAAAAAAAAATTTTGCGAATGAATTAGGTTTTCAAATTAAAATCAAAAAAAAAAAAAAAAAAGCAAAATGAGAAAAAATGATTTCAATTTTTAAAATTTCCAAAATATAAATTTTTCTTCTAATATCGATCCAAACCCTTTAGAAACATGTACTTTACTCCCAGTAAAACTGGGGCATTTTGACTGGGAAATGGTTTTGAAAAAAATAAATAAAAAAACGAAATTGTAGCGAAAGACATATCTTAGCCATTCATTATTATCACACATAATAATAACATAAACAAAAATTCTCGAAATGAAAAAAAAAAAAAAAAAAAGTTCATACTTGATTGAAATATATTAGCAAAATAAATATAAAAATATTGATTTCTCAAAATTTAAATAAATTATACAGATTTATTTTTTTTTTATTTTGTTATAATAATGAATTGAAATTTTCAATAATTTAAAGATGATTTGATAGAGTTCATAATTTAAAATAGATCAATTTATTGAATTAGCATTTTGCAAGATTTTGATTAAAATTTCTCTGAGTTAAACTGGGGCACAGTCATTTTGTGAATATTTTTTGAAAAATATTTTCGCAAATAGTCATTTTCGAAATTTCATTTATTATTTTGGTTCTTCATTAAAGTTAAATTATTAATTATCATTGATTTTATTTTTTTATAACTTTTTCTTAAATTATAGGTGGGGATTATTCTCTTGAAATACTTGTCACGGTATTTTCTTTTAAGCTTCTTTATCCCAATTCTATACATCTAAATAGGGGTAATCATGAAACTGAAACATTGAATTCGGTGTATGGTTTTTACCAAGAAGTTTTAGACAAATTGTATGGGGACAGCATGTCATACTTTAATTCTATTTTCGATTATTTGCCATTAGTAACAATTCTAAACAAAAAGATTTTTATTTGCCATGGAGGCCTTTTTCTTACAGACGACGTTACCATTAATGAAATAAGAAACATTACAAGATCTGAAAAAAGTAATAGAATGTATTTACAGAATCCTTTTAGTATATTTACTTGTTTGTTGTGGAGTGATCCGGGGATTTATAACGGGAGACAACCTAGCGTTAGACACACTTCTTTAGTTTTTGGGCCCGATGTTACTGAAAATTTTTTAAAATTGAATAACCTAGATCTAATTATACGTTCACACCAAGTTGAATTTGAAGGGTATAAAATAATGCACAAAGAAAAATTAATTACTGTTTTTTCTTCGCCAAATTATATGGGATTGCTGAAGAATAAAGGTGCAATAATTCGTTTTGATTCACAATTAAATAAAAAAATTATTCAATTTGACAGTGTTGATAGAGAACAGCACAAAAATATTAAAAGGGCAAATGCGTTCAATTAAAAAAATTAAAATTGTTGATATTTATTTTAATTCTTTTGAATTTTTCATTATAATAAATGATCATATATGTATTTACAACTTTGTTTCGGTCAAAGGGCTCAATATTTTTTTCAAATATCAATTATTTTTTATAATTGACCTTTGAAGGACAAACAAGAATTAAGAAGAATAATGAACATCAAAGAATAGTTGGCAACAGTATGAAATAAAACTAAAAAATTAATAAATTTTCTTAAAAATAGAAAAACTCAAATTCTTAGGTCCCTTATTCAGAAAAACAATAATGTTCATTTTGATCTTCAATTGGAAGATCAAAGAAAATTCCAATCGAAATCAATATAATTTTGCAAAAATATTTCCCTTTTAGAAATCAAGTCGCCAAACAAAGTATGTTAGGATTTATGGTCACTATTTGAAAAAGGAAATGAAAATGAAGTGAAAATTTTTCACATTTATTAAACAAATATCAAGATCAAAGATTGAATAAAATTCCAATCGAAATCAATATGATTTTTCTTCAATCTTTACACTGTTTCAATAGCATTAGAATAACACGTTAAAATCTAGTTACAATAGATCTTGCAATACAAAAAAAATTTGCAAATCAAATTAGGTTGTAAAAAAAAAATCGAAAAAAAAAAAAAAAAGAAAAATAAAATGTGAAAAAATGATTTCAATTTTGAAATTTACAAAATAAATTTTTTCTAATTATATCGATTCAAGCCCTTTAGACACATGTATTTCACCACCCCTTAACTTGGCCCCGTTGACTGCAAAATGGTTTATATGTATCTACAAAAAGATAATATATAATATATAAATAATATTATGTATTTTGTAATATCTTCTTTTATTAAATTAATTTAAAATAAAGAGTATCATTCATTTTTTTTTATTTTAAGCGGGTTTATTGGAAAATGTATATTGGATAATCATTAAAACAAAAGTGAAAACCGGCTTTATTAAAACTTTATCATATTACCTTATTGAAAAAATAGAGTTTCTAAGTGAACAAACTCCAATATTTGCAGACAATCATATTTTAATTAGAAAGAAAAGATTGATGCTATACGAATCAGAATTTTGTGTTATATAAAATAATTGAAGAACTCAAAATGAACTCTAATTAGAAAAAAAAAATTATTCAAAAAGATCTTATTAAAGTTAAATATTTAGGTATTTTGCATAAAAAAAAAAAAATAACTGAAAATGAAAAAGGTATACCAAAACACTTTGGACAAATATAAATATATTTTTGAAGATTCACAATTCGCAATTGGGTTATAGATTATCTTTATTCAAAGCAGTTATCTTCTTTCAATTCTATTACGGATAAAAATGTATTTTAATTATTCCAAAAAAAAAAATGAAATAATAAATATAAACAGTTACATTAATCGTATATTAAGAGCAATATTCAAAGTTCAAATAGTACTCTAATAAATATAATTCAAAAGAAAAGTAGAATTTATTTTATTACTTTTACCATAAACAAAAGAAATTTTCAACTTATTGAAAGCCTTAAAGTAGCTGGCGTTAACCTAACTCGTTTACCTAATATCCCTTGATATTACTTGTGAATCAAAATGAAAAATATTCAACAAATTCAAATACAAATACTAAAATGTAAAAAAAAAAATTCTGTAATTTTCTAAAAGATACTTTACATTTAAATAAAAGTTGAAAAACCTTATGAATATTTTCAAATAATTCTAAACTTGTAAAAATAGCCTAGGCTTAAATAACAAAGGTAACTTCTACAAAAATCTTCAGGAACAACCCTGGAAATTTCGATCTTCTTGTTGTTTAAATGGATGCCCTTATTTTCTCAATGAAAATAACAATAAATTATGCGCTTGTGTTCTATAATCAAAAAAAACGAAAAATATTTTTGAAAATTATGATTCTCTCTTATAGTGGGGCTATAAATTGGTCGATCTAGAAAGAGTTGAAAAAAAATCTACTTGATCTAATACAAGTAAAGAAACAAAACAAAAAGGAATAGCACAATAAACAGAAAGTACAGTGTATGGAATGTTCTTTTGATAATAATGAATTTTATGAATCTTCAAGAGATTTTTTCAATGTATCTCATTGATTAAACTCTATTCAGAAATTGTAAAATCAGTTTTTGTTTCTTTGTTCTTTCTCTCGGGTTTTATTCCCTCTCTTATTTTGTTTTTTTCTTTTTTTCTTTTTCTACTTTATATTCGTGTTTGTGTGTGTGTGCAAAAGTAATTTAAAAGTATGATTTGAGATATTATTTCATTTACTGTTTAAATAGATTACAGAATTTTAGTAGTAGTTCAAATAAATTAAAGAATTAAAATACTAACATTTTATCCAATTTGAAAATAATTTTGATTGTAACTAATATTATCAAATCAATTTTTGTCTTTTCTGTTTTGTTTTCATTTCATGTTTCCAATTTAGTAATCTGTTTGGTTAGTTCTGGAATCGTTTTTCGAAGGTTGATAGAAGGTTAGTGTTGGGTTTGTTAAATTGAAAAAGAACAAACAATTGGTAGTGGTATCAGATAATTTGATAGATCAACAATTTTTGGTGAAATTTCAACAAATTCACCAATACATTTTTTTTTTCTGCCCATTTCATCATTTTCGATACATGGAGTTTAATTTTTTCTTTCTTTTTTTCTTTAATTTGATATAAAAAAGGTTAAATATAATAAAACATGGTTTTCAAGTTAAAACCAATAAATTCTAAGTTTTTAAAGTGTAAAAACCTTCTATCTCCACTGATCTTTGATTATAAGTGTGTCTTAGGTTTGGGGAAAAGTTTATATTTATGATATTAATAAAATATTTATCTTTAATTTTTTTTTTTTTTACTTAATAAATTTAAAAACGAAATTATTTCTTCTTTTCAAATCACAATTAGAAAACAATAACAGAAAGCATCAATTTCAATTTTTTGATAAATAATTTTTCGTAGAATTATTTAATCAATAAAAAAACATTATTTGCGGATTTGGTTATTTAGTAAAAAGTTATTTTCTAATTTTAATATTCAAACTTAAATTTATATATCACATTCTTAATAATTTAAATAAAAAAAAAAAAAAAAAATTTCATAGTTGAAGATATTACTTTAGTGTGATTATTTATAAACTCTGTTTCGGTCAAAGGTTCCCAACGTTTTTTTTTTTTATCAATTATTTTATATAATTGGCCTTTGAAGAACAAATAAGAAATAAACAGAATAATATACTTCAAAGAATTGTTGATCCATGTCTGAAAGAAAATGAATTAACAAATAGATTTTCTTAAAAATTGAAAAACTCAAATTCTTAGGGCCCATTGAGAAAAACAACGATGTTCGTTTTGAAATTACTGGTATTTGAATAATAAATATGAAACATTTTTCACTTCATTTTACATACTTTTCTTTTAGAAATCAAGTCACCAAACGAAGTTTGTTGGTATTTGTGGTCACTATTTGAAAAAGGAAATGAAAATGAAGTGAAAATTTTTCACATTTATTAAGCAAATATCAAGATCAAAGATCGAATTGAATTGCAATAGAAATCAATAGATTTCTCTACAATCTTTACATGGTTCCAATGACATTAGAATAACACGTTTTTACCAAGTGACTATTTATCTTGCAATAAAAAATTTTTTTGCGATTGAATTAGGTTTTTAAAAAAAAATCGAAAAAAAAAAACAAAAATGTGTAGAAATGTGAAAAAATGATTTCAATTTTGGAAATTTCCAAAATAAAATTGTTTCTTCTAATATCTATGCAAACCCTTTAAACACATGTATTATACCCATTACAACTGGGCCCCTTTGACTGATAAATAGTTTATTATGATGCCTTAGGTCATCATAATGTAACTTCTAACAGGTATATTTTCTTGAATCCTAATATATTTTAATTATATAAAAATCTTTTTTAATCTTCTTGTTTTTTCTTTTTCTGAAGAGCTAATCCTTTTCCAAAAAAAAAAAAAAAGAAAAAGAAAAGAAAGAAAGAAAGAAAGCTCTGAAAAGTTAAATTTTATTTATTTTATTTTTTTTTTGAGTTCTTATAATTTGCCTAGTGGGCATTGATTTTTTTATAAAAAGAAAAGGTAAATAATGACTAATATTTTTATTATCTCTTTTTTATATTCTGAAACATTCTGTTCAGCTTATAAGGTAAATTTTCCAAGGGGGTTAAAGTATGGATTTTTCTCAAATTAAGATACAATTTTTATGGCTTTTTTTTGATACACAAATTATTTAATTAATTACTGAATTTTTGTGTTTTAATGTCTATTTGTTTTGGGTATCTTAATTTTTATTTCAAACACTGTTTCTTAAAACTGAAATAGGCTGTAAATAAATCAAATAAAAATTATAGTGAAAGAAATAGTCAACACGATTATTCAGTATTCATAAGAGTAATTCTATTTCAGTTTATTTCTTTTTTTTAATTTAATTTGAGAATGTCTAAAGGTGGTTTTTAAATTCAAAAATTGTTCTGAAAAATTATATATGATTTTCAAAAAATTCATTGTCTAGTCTTTATTTATTTAAAAAAATAATCATAGTATGTTCAATGGTCGAATGTTTTGTTATTTCTTTATGTTATAAATAAATTAAATGTTCTCAGAACAAATTTTTTTTTTTTTTTATTAAACTTTTATATTTTTTTGTAAAGTATTGTAATAAATATTAATTTAGTGTTTTATTAAAGAACAAGAATATTAAATTGAATACCTACATTATTGAGCAATTATTTTGAAAAAAATCTTTATAATAATTCAAAAAAACTTCAAAGCTAAAAAAGAAAATAAATTTTTTAATAACTTTCCCTTTTTATCTTATTGAGAACACTTTTTTCATAAAAATTCTCATCAGATAAGATAGAAGACCCAAGAAAATGTGAAATTCATACATTTCAATATAAAAACAGAAGATCTTCAAAACCCAAAAAAAAAACATATTTATTTCAAACAATACTCAAAAAGTAAAATTTGAAAAAAAGCAATTATAATCACAAAATTTTCAAAACAACATTTAAAACATTTGTAAAATAATAAAATACTAACACACAACGTATTGAACAGAATGTAACCAATTTTTTAGATTGGATATTTTATTGTTTGAGTTTATTGTTTTTTAAAATAAAAGCGTAAAATCACGGTAAAATAAACAACTTAATTTTTTTACACAAATTTAAAAAATTATAGTATAATTTCTAAATAAAGAAAAATAATGTTTGTAAATGAGATTCGTTTCCCTTCTCCTATAGGGTAAAAAAAAAATAATACAAATAAAAAATAAATATAATTCAGTCTAAAAACTTGAAAAGTGGAAATAATAAACTACTGAAATTTTATTTTTTATTTTTGATCTGATCAAAAAAAATTATTTTGTTACATTCAAATACTTTTTTTACAAAAGGTTTTTAATTTGTTTTGTATTGTTAAAAAGGTGAAAAAAAATTATTCTTGAATATTAGAGTCTATTTAAAATTTGGATCTTTTACATGTTGCTGTATCTTTCAATTAAAAATTATTGAGTTTTCTATTCGTTGATGAATTACTTGAGCAAAATTTTCCATTCTCTATTTAAAAAAATTTGACCTTTTTGAGAACAATCTCTGGTTTTCATGTTGGTAAATTTGTTTAAAATTGTTTTTAAAAACTAATTCCACAATCTCAATAAATTAATAAGTATTACAATTAACCAAAGTGTTTTTGAAGAAATGTTCTTATTTTTTCATGTAGTAAATAAAAGAATTGTCCAAAAAGCAACCTTAAATATAATAAATCGAAAAAATAAGAAAAAGAGAATTGTGAATTATCCTTTTTAAGTTGTGTATCAAATTTAAGGTCAAAAAATTCAAAATTTTGGAGTTGTCATCTTTTTTGAATTGAATAAAACAAGAAAGAAAGATTGGGAAAAATAAATAAAACATTTTTTTTGTCAAATTATCCGTTATTAACATTTATTTAATTAATTAAGAAATTTTTTGGAGAAAAGAACATGGTAAATTCCTTATTTTAACACAACCCACTCGATTTTAAATATTAAAAAAGAAATATTTCTCTTTTTTCACAAAATTCTTTTTTTTAAATAATTTTCAACCTCAAAATAGACAACCTTACTAGGTAATGTGAATAATAGTATCCCACTTCTTCAAAACAAACGAAGTGTTCTTGGATCCTTGACCAATAGGCCTTTAAACCAAATTAATACCTTAAAACAAAAAAATGTACATCAAGAAATCAATAACTGCAAGGTTCCCAAGAAACAGAAGCAACCAAGTCTGGGAACCGTTCAATTAAAGCAAAGTAATGAAAGAATAAGAAAGTATGACGAATCTAGCCAACAATCAAACACCACAAAAAAGAGATTTCGTAAAAATCAAAAAAGTAAATCAAACACCAAAAAAGAAACAACAAAAACCAAACAAAGAAAAAAATCCAAAAAAATAAAAAAAGCCAAAATAAAACCACACTCAATTGATCCAAAAGAAGTAAATAAAATAACAGATATCCACAGGCCATTTTCAAAACTCCCAGAGCATGTTACTGAGATCGCTGATGAAATTACACAAAATATGAGGATTAAAGAAAAAAAAGATCACATCGGAGAGGATTTCTTACACAAGCAAAGCCAGGTCAATGACAAAATGCGCGAGATCCTAGTTGATTGGTTGTGCAATGTGCACATTAATTTTGAATTTAAGACAGAGACACTCTACCTCGCCGCCAAGTTACTGGACAAGTTTCTACTTTTAAAGCCAGTCTCCATCAACCGATTACAGCTCGTTGGCATCACTGCGTTGCTGATTGCCTCGAAATACCAAGAGGTCAACACCCCAGACATCGAGGAATTTGTCTTGGTTGCAAATGGCGCCTTCACCTTAAAAGAGCTCTTGAAAATGGAAATCATAATGCTAACAATCTTACGGTTTCGTGTCACATACGTTTCCCCTTATTTCTTTTTGCAAATTTATTTGAAAGCAGCAGGCATTGAACTGATCTCTGAGGAATTTCTGAAATTGAAATTTCTTTCGAATTATTTTTTAGAGCTTACCCTTTTGAAAAGTCATTTCCGCAAATTCTGTCCCTCCAAATTAGCAGCCTCCTCAATATACTTGGCCATCAAGACATTAGATCTGAATTCTAATTCGAATTCAAATTTTAATTCAATTGGAAACAAGAATGTGTTAAACAAAAGTGGTCAAAATTCCAAATGTTGGTCAAAGACCTTAATTCACTACACCAAATTCCACACTGAGCAAATTATTGATTGTGTAATCTTAATTTCTAAACTTTCGAACCAACTGTGCAATTTTGAGCAAAGCGAAGAAAATCAGACACCAAATATTATAAAAAAATATAGTGACCCAGATTTTTATTCCGTCGCAATGATGAAGATTCCCTTAATTAAAAAAAATTAATATTTTTTTTTAATTTCTTTTATCTTATTTTTACATTTGTAATTGATCTTTTTATCTTTTTTGTGAATTATTTATTGTTTTTTTATCTTTTTTTTTTTTTTTTCTTTTATTTTTTCTTTTATAAAAGAAAGTATATGTATCAGTGTATGTATGGGTAGAGCACTTTAAATAATTGACATATCTCATAATATTTCTTTGTAATACTTTTTTATCATAAAATCCGATATTTTTTTTTTTTTAAGAACGAGGAAAAAAATTTCTTTTATTGTAATTTTTTATTTTGAAAATTAAAAATATCAAAAAAAGGAAATTTTGCTATTATTTTTATTCTTATTTATATTCAATAACCCAAGAAAATTAAAGTTGGTATATAAACCTTTCAGAAATAAATCATTATTTTTTTAGATTTTTTTTATTTTTTTATTTCTTGCAAGGTGTATTATTTTGTCAAAATAGATACAGTCTTTCTTACTAGATATGGAAATTTAAAAGATATTTCAATTGATTTTCTATTTTAAAATTATAGCATGTTTGAAAACTGTAAAATCGATTCTGAGAGTTTATACTAAACCTTTTTTTGTATAGGTGGGTTTTAAAAAAAAAAAATGTTATCAATTTTGTAATCTTTAGTATTGACAAAATTATGACAAAAAGGTACAAAAAGTGGTTCTTCAAAAATACAAAATCAGAAAAATCAAATGGTAAAAAAGAAAAAAAAGGGAAAATGAGGGGGAAAATAATATCAAGTTTCTGTGCTTTATTTTCTATTGAGTTCATTTGCTGTCTTTAATATTTTAGATAAAAAATAATAATAATTCTTGCGATTTGATAGAAATTGAAATTTTTTCTTTATTATTCTATATTCTAATTATAATATCTATTTTAGAATTTTTTAGAATTTACCATAAATTCTAGATAAGCAATTTCTTGATATATGGTGCATTTTTTTTACATTTCTAAGAAAATTTTTTTTATTAATTTCGATTTTTAAATTGGTAATATCAAATTAAGAATAATACTAATAATAATTTAATCAAAACTAATAAATATATTAATCAAAATATTTCCAAAAAAATGTAAAAATGATATACTATTTTTTGGGGAGAAGTATCTAAGAGAAAATTGAAGAAAAAAATATAAATTGGGTAAAATTTTTTTATTTTTTTTTAAAAAATGAAACTAATTTTTAATTTTTATATTTAAATTGTAATATTATTGATTTTTAAAATCTTTTAGAAAACAATTTTTGATTAAAAACAAGTAAAATATTTATAGAAAAAAGAAAATAATACATAAATAATATTGGATCGAAAACTTCTATGTTAAAATTAATACGTGGTTGTAATAACAAACAAATTGATTTTTTTCTTTACAATCAATTAAGGTTAACCAACCTTTGGTGGGTATTTAAATTATTATATTTAAATTGAGTTTTTTAAAAACGATTTCAGTATAGTCCTCTTCCCAAAAATATGGATAGCCTCAAAATCAAAAAATAGGAGGTGACCCTAATTCATTGTATTTTACAAAAATAAATCACAACTCAGGTATATGTTAGATAGTAAAAATTTTATTAGATTTAACCATTTTTACCTAATTGAAAAGAAATACAAATAAAAAATATAAAATTCGATTTATCGGAAATGATTAAACCAGCTGAACAAAAAAATGTACCAATTTTGTTGAAATATCACTAACAATTATTAATTGTTTAATTGTTAAAAAGGTATCAAATAATCAAAAAGGGGGGTTTTCTATTTAATGAAGCCCGCACTTATCTTGTAACAACCATTGGGGAAATAATCTATAATCTAACCAAAGGTATTATGATATTTGATAAAAAGAAATTAAAATAATATGGATAATAATGAAAAAATGGTAAAAATATTTCAAAAAATCAATTTTTTTTCGAAATTAGATGTAAACTAGAATTTGGTTACACTTTCAACTGTTTTAATTGTTTTCAAATTTAGAAATTTTGTTTATTTTTGTATATATATATATTTTTGGAAATGGTGTGTATTATATTAATATAAACTATTTTTCAGCCAAATTTCCAGTTATAATGGGTATAATACATGTGATCAATAAATTAAATTTATATATAGGGTTTTAATCAATAATAAAAGAAAAAAATTATTTTGGAAATTCAAAATTGAAATCAATTTTTAAATTTTTTTGTACATATTTTTAGTTTTTATATTTAATTAATTGATCAGTGCCTTTTTTATTACAAGATAAACAGTAATTAGATAAAATGTGTCGTTTATAAGGTTATTTATAAAGTAGAAATGAGTTTAGTGAAATTATTTTGATTTCTATTAGAATTTTTTTAATCTTCAATAGAAGATCAAAATGAACAAAGTTATTTTTCTCAAATGGAAACTAAGAATTTAAAGTTTTATCATTTTAAGAAAATATATTGATTTATTATTATTATTTCAAGTATGTATCAACTATTCTTTGACATTTATTATTCTATTTATTTCTTTTTTCATCTTCAAAGGTCATTTATTAAAAATATTTGATATTAAAAAAAAAATGTGGGGGTACTTTTATTTGAAAAAAGTTTTTTGATATATAGATCCCTTAAAGCCCAGATTTCTCTAACTTTCATCCATTATAAAAGAAAAGATTTAAAATGGCATTGATGTGATAATATATTTATTTTCTTATTTGTCTTTAATCCAGATTTGAATCATAATTCAAAGATAAAATAGTTTAAAGGCAAAGTATTTATGTTAAGTTATTGATTTTTTTTTTGAAATTGGAAAAAAAAATTATAATTATTCATTATTTTTTTTTTTTAGAGATTTTTATTTTTTTATTTTAATTTTTAAAAATAAGAAATTTTATTATAATAATAGTAATTCAAAACTCAATATATTCGTATATTAATAATAACCATCAAATAATGTTGTTACATTTATGATAAAAAAAATAAAAAAATGAATAAATATATTACTGAAAAAATTACAGAAAAAATTTCTTTTTTTTTTATTTTGATAAAAGTCAAATAATTATTCAATTAATAGAAAAATGAAATTCATTTCTTGATGTTAAAATTAAAATTATAATATGAATAATTTTCTAAAACATCAATTTACACAATAGAAAATACTTGAAAAAACAAAAAAACAAAAAAAAAAATTGTAAAATAATAGGATTTATTATAAAGGATTTTAATCAATAAAAGCTTTTTAAATGGATAAATTCATCATTCCTAATTAAAAAAAAAATAATAATGATAATAACTTTAAAATATTATTCAAGGTTAATAAAATAATTCATGAATCCAAATTTTTTTTTTTTGAATTTTGTTATTAGTAAAAATTTGAATTAAATCTTTGTAAAATTTGAATTATTCAATCTAAATTAATCCATATCTTGGGAAATAAGTTCTGGTTTATGGCATCTTATTCAATAATATTGTTTATTTTATGTCTAGATTTTAAAAATTCAGAAGTAAACTAAAATTCAAAATTTTCCACACAGCTAAAATGTTCCAAACAATCACAATAATACAATTTCATTGAAATTGGAGATAATTTTGATTTTTGTAAAATATGAAAATCATTTTTTCATCTTTTTAGTTTTTGTTTTCATTTCATTGTTTGAATTACGTAATTTGTTTCGTTGGATCAAAATTTTTTTGAACCATTGATATTATGGTTAAAGTCAAGTTGTTCAAAATAGAAGAACTCAAATAAAATTAGTTGGTAGTATCTAACCGGTTTGATCGATCAATAATCCTAAATAGAATTTAAACAAATTTACTAATGTATTTTTTTGTTTTGCTCTCTCGAAAATTTTTGACACACCCATGATTTATTTGTATTGATAATTATTTATTTATTGTTTTGTGAGTATTGTAATTTATAAAGAAGTGTTAACATTTCAATTAGTGAATAGTTCTAATTTGGTAAATCTTCTTGAATAGATTAAATAAGTTTTTTTCTTCACAAATTGAATTTTTCTGTGTTAAAAATTTTGAATTGGGGTTTATTTTAAATAAATCAAAGAAATTTTTTCAATAATGTTGGCAATGAGAATTAGATATTTTCTTATAAATTAATAATTATTTATTAAAGTCTAGGTTTATGTGATAAGCAAAGAATTATTTGGAATATTTTTTAAATATTAAAAACTTGATTGAATGTTTTATCTTTCTTCTTTGGTGACTTTTTAAGTTTGTTTTGAATTTAGCTTTGGCATATCGAAAGAAAAAAAAAATTGTTTTTAATTGAAAAAATTGTTTTTATTTTCATTTAAAAATTAGAACTGAAAATTTTTAAAAGAGATTAGGACTAGCACTGAAGTGATAGAGAAAAAATGAAAAAAAATAAAAAAAAAAAATAATAAAAAAGATCCATAAATAAGAAAAAATTATTGACTAATTAAAAAGGGATAAAATAAAAGGAAAAGGGAAATGAAAAGAGGAAATAAAGAAAAAGTAAAAAAAAAAAAAAAAAAAAGAGAGAGAGAAAAGAATCAAAAAGGAACTAAGAATTAATCTTTCCATTCATCTTCATCATTTTCTTTTTCCTTTTCTGTTTCTGTTTCTTTTTCTTTTTCATTTTCGTCTCCTTCGTTTGATTTGGTTTCCTTTTTTGTTTTGGTTTTCTTTTCAGAAGACAATTCGCTAAGTCTGCCACCGATTGCCTTTCTTCTTCTTGAGAGATTTTTTTGGAGTTCTGCAAACATATCAAAGCCGCCACTTGATTCTTTTTTCGTTGAAACCTTAGGAAGGCTCTTCAGCTTTCGATCTTTAACTGATCTCAATTTGGTTCCCTTTCTGATACTGTCCAGAAGGTTGCCCCTTCCAGAGTCGATTTCGAGACCCAGTTTATTGGCGATGTTACTATCGTTGGCGGTTTCTGTTGCCTCTGTCGAGGGGGTGGAAACAAAATTTAATCCTCCCTCGGGGACCTTTGGTGGTGGCGGGACTGAAGAGTTTGTCAGGTTTGGAGGTGGGAGGTTTGGTGGTGGGAGGCTTGGTGTTGATAAGTTTGGTGGTGGGAGCTCTGGTGGTGGGACGTTGAGTGTTTCATTGGGGTCAACATTTGATACTTCAATGTCTTGATCAATTTCTTTTAGTTCCGATTCTTGATCTTCGTCTTCAAGAGAGGGCATGTTTTGAATGGGGAAACTTGGCGCGATGGGAACAAAATTGTCCTGTGAAAAGCTGATATCCGAGGCTACAAACGGTAGATCAAGCGTTAGCTCTTCTGACCATTGTGGTACTTCTGTAAATTCTGGTCTGAAAAAGACATCGATTTTTTCACCATGGGTGATAATGTCTTCTTGTAATGTAAGTGGTGCATCAAGTAAATTAAATGTACTGTCTTCAATCTTTATAGTGTTTGTTTATTTAGTTCATATTTGGAAAATATTAGGATTATATTAATTATTATTATTATTATTATTATTCTTATTATTATTATTTGTTATTGCAGTCATTTTAAAAAGCGTTCCAACCACGTGTTTTGAAAGTTTTACTTAAACTCTTTAAAAGTGTGAAACAAACAGTTTGAGTAAGGCTTTTGTTAATCGCTTTCGTAAAATGAATTTATTTTGAAATACCAAATAGCGATTTGAAAAAAGTGGAACAAACAACTTTTCTCAAACGATTATAATACAGTTGGTAAACTTGTCTCAAATTGTTTCCAGGAAAATTATTCAAAACTTTTTTTGGTTCACACTTTTTTCAAGCAACTTGCAAAATGGAACAATTCAAAAGAAAAAGAAAAAGTAAAAAAAAGAGAAAGAGAAAGAGAAAGAAGTTAAATATTTTTACTTCGTCTTCCCTTTCTTTATTCGATCCCATTAAATTATCTAACATTTGGTAATCACGGTAAGGGTTTTCTTGTGTATTAAACAAAAGCAACGAAGAAACAGAATGTATTTTTTCTGGTAACCTTCCCAGCCCATCAATTTGCTCTTCTTCTTCTCTTCGAATTTCTTCCATCACCTCAAAATTCTTCTTCTTTCTTAATAAACTTTTGAGTGGGAGAGAGCCTGGTTCATCTTGAAGAATGACAGTTTTGTCTTCAGAGGATTTTGTTTTTTCTTGTTTCGAATACATTGGCGAATAAGATTCGCGATTTTTGGGTATAGGGTATTTGGCACTTGACATGATCGTTGTAGATCGACTACTACCTAAAATTTTATTCACTTTTTCCTTTAATTGTGTTAAATGGTTTGAAAAGGAAATAAAGACATTTTTTTTTTTTTTTTTGTTTTTTTGGTTGATTTTTTTTGTTTCAAAAAAGATGAAAAAAAAAAAAAAATTTTGCAAAAGATTTTTTTATTTAAACAAAATGTTTTTTCAAATTTGTGGTTTTGTTTTATTGGAAAACGCTTACAGACGAGACTTTGATTCGGTGGTTGATTTCTTCAAGACTTTCAGACTGTTCCTTGATTCTTTCATTAACTCTCTCGAAGACTTTATCAACAACATTTTGGAGATAAACCAACGATTCGCATGTTTGTAAAAAAGATTGTGTTTGAGGAAGGTTATGGGGGATAACAGGAACCTCAAACACTTGATCATCAAATGTAATATTCATTTAAAAAGAATGTAGTAGCAAATAATTAGAAATAAAAAAATGAAATTATGACAATTTTTTGAGGTAATAAAAACAAGTCTTGGTTTGGAATTAAAACTCAAACCTATAACAAATTTGGAAAAGGGAAAAAATTGGAAAGTATTTTTTGTTTCGCTGATGCAAATTTGTAGAAGGAATCCTCTCCATAATGGTTGAGGAAATTTTGTTGAGTAAGCCTTTTTGGTGAAATTAATAAGTGAGTAACATTTATTTAGTGGTGCTAATTTGAGAAACAATAACTCCTTAAATCAAAAAAGAAAAAGAGAATTCTTTTTTACCTTATAATATTCAGAAACTAATCATGAAGAGACAAACTTTCTGAACTAAAATTGTAGAAGTTGTTTAATTGCAACACTTATTCAATTTTAGTTGAAGAGAATGCTCTTATTCCATCCTTTTTATAACAATTAAGGCTTGGAAAATGTTGTTGGGATTAATCTTAAAAATAAAGAAGTGAGGTGTTCTGAAAATTGTAAATTTTTAGAATATGGAAAACTCTTGTTTGTTTTCACACTCAAAGAGTTTTTTTTCTACTTAACTTTATTATTGTTCATTTCAAAATAAACAGATCAAAAATTTCATTCAGCTTACCAAAAAATCATAGGCCCAGAAATAAAATAAATCACAAAAGTTCCCAATCCAAACTGATGTAAATGAATTAATCTTCTTTTAAGATTAGTAAAAATTTGAAAGTAACATGATTTATGTACTGCTTTTTTTGGAAAACTGAATGAAAATTTTGTTCAATTTATTTTTCAACTTACAGTATTACCAAACATAACTAAACTGAAGAAATATTACGAGTTGCCCAAAAAAATCGGAAATGTTCAAAAATATTTGAAATGGATCAAAGGCAACAAAACAAGTTGTATTGTAAACAAAAGAAAAAAATCGAAAAAGGTTGTAAAAGAAAAAAAAAAAAAATGAAAAGATATAAAAAACCCAAATTGAAAGTTTTTGTTTCCTTATTTATTTTTTTTTGATCGTAAATTTTGCTTTTTTTTGTATGGTCTATTGTTCTATTCTTGTTGTTTGTCAAAAAGGATCGATGTCATGAAAAAAAAAAAAAAAATTAAAAAAAAAGTTCATTAATTTAATAAAAATAACCAAGAATCTTTCCACCAGTATGTTTTTTTCTTGCTTCTTCGTGATCCATAATTCCATAAGAAGTGGTTAAAACAATGAAACCAAATTGTCTAGATGGCAGTAAGTTATTGACCCATTTTTCAATTTCTTTTACTTTTACATCAAATCTTGGGCTGATACATCCGCATTTGTTGATTCTTCCAATGAGGTTTACAACAATTTTTCCTGCTCTTCGGTCGTCAATTACTTCAAATTCTCCAATATATCCTTTTTTTTTTTTAATTTTTGTTTTTTTTTTTTTAATTTTTGTTTTTTTTTTTTTTTTTTTTGTTTTTGTTTTTTTTGTTGTGAAAGAGAATAAAAAACATCAAAAAGCAAATTTATTTTTTAGTTCCAGGGATGTTAATAATGATGAGTGCATTAGAATGTTGAAAAGTAAAAACAAACCATGTTTCATCATAACTTGTAAAAATTTGATAATAACTTTAGATGCTGGTCTAATGAGGACTTGTCTTTTTCCTCTTTTTTCGGCGTTTCTCATTGTTAGTAAACAATCGTGTAAAACTGATACTCGAACCATTTTATTTTAAATTAAAAGTGGGGAAAGATAATAAGTTAAGATTTTCAAAAAAAAATGAAAAACAAAATTACTTTTTTTAAGGTATTAACTACTCTGGTTGAAATTCACTAAAAACTCTTAAGGGAATTTGTTTTGATCTCACTTAAAACGTGAAGGAATGATCTTTACAATATTCTCTAATTTGGATCATAAAATAAATGTTTATTCTTTTGTAAATGGAAAAAATCAGTAAAAATTTTGAGATATCTACACTTGAACACCTTGTGAAGAAATTTTAGAAGGAAAGAGAAAAAGAATCACGTTTTTTTGACCTTAAAAACAATCTCAATAAAATATCATAACTTTTAAATATTCTATTAGTTAATGAATTTATAATCATTGAGTTACATGGAAAGTTAGATTACCTCCCCAAATCTTAGAGATAATTACGAAGGGGCTGTTATTTTCGTCTTTATTTTTTTGTTTTTGTTCTTTTCTTTTTTCTTGCATTAAATCCCACCATAATTTAGAGGTGAGAATTTGTCTTATTCAGTTTTGGAAACGATCCCCATCACCAAATTCCAAAAGCACATCTTATATTTTTTCGGAGATTTTTTTGATAATGTTTATTACTAGGACGTTTCTCTCAAAATCCAATCGACTGGACCAATCCAAATTAAGACAGGGCTATGCTGGAAATATTTTGAAGAATTTTTAATCAGACAATCTTATAGAGATTTAATTTTACAAAATTGGACACTTTAAGTATTTTTTTTCAAAAAATTTGGGTTCAGATTAGAAAAAATGATCTTTCTTTTTTGGAAATGGTAATTTTGGAGTATTCCAGATATAACCAAACCAATTTTAGTACGTTTACCCAAATTTTATTTGTTTAAGAAATAATAAACAATAATTCATTAAAAATTTTCAATCCTTTCTATTTTTACCTTATCTGAAAATTTTGAAAAACTAACTAGATTAATCCCCATATTAAAAAAAAAAAAAAAATATTGAAACTTCTCAACATGGCAACATGTACAAATTTAAAATATTTTACCTAAGGGTATTATATAATTCTAAAATTCACTTTGAAGAAGTATCAAAACATTCTTATCTAAAAGGAAACCCAGAAAAGAAAATTTTTTCCAAGAGATCAATTTTTTTATTCGATTTTTTTCTGAGAATGAAAGTTATTAAATTGGTTTTATTTCAAACATTATTAAAAGTTTTTACCTAGTTTATGACCATTCTTATCATTACTATACAACACAATAGTTTTATTGTTATGAATATTACTCTAAAGGGTTTTTTTTTTATGAGATAATTCTTTGTAACCAAAAATTGACAATTTATCCAACTTATCGAAAAATATTTATATTTTTATCAGAAGGGAAGTTATAAATAACAAAATTTAAAGCCATTTAAAATTTTACTTTGGAATTGTGTTTTTGTTATAAGATGAAATTCAATTTTTCAAAATAAATTTTTCTTGGAGTTAATTTGGGAATTTTATTATAGTATCCCCACAAAATTTTATATCAATTTTTCCATTCAAAAATAATTTAAAGTGTTAAAAAAATCATACAAGTTAGGCAAAATAATTTGTTTAAAAAATTTTTCAATTTGAAATTTTTAAAATTTTTTTTCTTTTTTTGAAAACCAGAAATCAACTTTTTCTAAAATTAACAGAATAAAAATTTTTTGCTTACAAGATGTACATTCCATAAAGAAACTTTTCATTCAACTTGTCTCAAAATTTCATTTATTGAATCACTTATACTTCTATTATTATTATTTTATGAAGGGATCTGAATTGAAATAATAAACCTTCAAAATACTAAAAAAGGATTTTTAGTTTTTTTTTTTCAAAATCTCTACTTTTTAACCTAAAAGAAAAAATAAGTTTACATTTTCCAAGAATTGGTATAACTTTCAATAAAAATAATTAACTTTGTTTCCGTCAAAGGGGCACAACATTTTTTTCCTAATATCAATTATTTTATATAATTGACCTTTGAAGAACAAATAAGAAATAAAAAGTTTAATAATCATCAAATAATTGTTGAAATCAGGTCTGAAATAAAACAAATAAATCAATAGATTTTCTTAAAAAATGAAAAATCAAATTCTTAGTGCACCCTTAAAGAAAAACATGAATGTTCCTTTTTATACCCCACTGATATTCGAATAATAAATAGGAAACATTTTTCACTTCATTTTCGAGACTTCTCTTTTAGAAACCAAGTTACCAAACGAAGAGTGTTCGAATTTTTGGTCTGTATTTGAAAAAGAAATGAAAATGAAGTGGAAATTTTTCACATTTATTATTCAAATATCAGGATCCAACATTGAATAAAATCCCAATAGAAATCAATATGATTCATCAACAATCATTTTCACAGTTTCAATAAATATTAGAATAACACATTTTTACCAAAAGATTATTGATCTTACACTCAAAAAAAATTTTACAACTTAATTATGTTTTAATAAAAAATTGAAAAAAAAAAAAAACAAAAATGAGCATAAATGCGAAAAAATGATTTAAATTTTGAAAATTTCCAAAATATATTTTTTCTTCTAATATCCATGTAAACCCTTTTAACACATGTATTTCACCTATTACAACTGGGCCCCTTTGACTGAAAAATATTTTAGTTTACTTTTTAATTAGTTTTATATTGAAAATATGTGAAAATTTTGGATTTCAAAAAATAGACTTAAATTCTTTTAATGAATAAAACGCACCCGTTTCATTAACCTAAACACAAGTTACATAAAAAAAATATTTGGAAGCTCTAAACATGATTTCGTTTTATTTTGAAAAAAAAAATACTACCACCTTAAATATTTTATTTTCCATTTTTTTTTTATTTTTTTACCCATATTTCCGTATAATGAATTTTTATTAGCTTAAATGCAAACAAATCATGTAAACTACTTGATTTTTTGAAATGTTATTTGAGTGGTGTATCAGGATTTTAAAAATGGAAATTGACTCATAATGTTTTAAAATTATTATTGCGATTTTTTTATCCCCTAAAATATATTTTTTTATTGAATTATTTCAAAACTTGGAATTTTTCATTTAAAAGTATATTTTTGAATACTTTCTACCCATTCCATAAGATTTCTTTATTTTTTCAAAGAAAATAATTTTTTTGGAATAATTAGAAATATGTTAGGTTTTAAATATTTCAAAAATACAAAAAAAATCCAACTATTAAAAACAGTAATCCATTTAGGACAATAGTATTTAAGAGCAGTTGAGTATTATAATAATCAAATTCTTACTTTTTCTTTTGAAATTTCAAGAAAAAGTTGTAAATTTCTTGAATTTTCTCTAAAGTATTTTAAAAAATTTCTAATTAAAGGATCTTTTTTTAGAAGATTTCTTCAAGTTTGAGAAAAAAGAATGAACTTACTAAAGAGTAGACTGTAAACACTAAAGGGAAATATGAAATTAATGAGTATCCTTAAAATTGATTACTGTTATTTATGTATCAATGGGAAAAAATTTTAACTTTATTTTTCTGATGGTTCTTTTACAAAAAGAGTTTTCAAATAAGTTTGTTGGAATTTTGGCTCTCTTGAAAAATGAAAGTGAAAATAAAGTAAAATGTTTTGTCATTTCTTGGGCAAATAACAGTAGAATGTTTTTTTAGTCATAGTACCTCAATAGTTTGGATTTTGTCTGTTATTTATTAGTGATTATGAAAATGTTGTCCACAAAATTAATTATTTCAAACCCACAGAAAATATCTCTCGGAGAGACTTTGAAGTGATGAAAATTACTATTTTGAAAACCAAAAAAAAAAAAAAAAAAACGAAAAGAAAAAGAAAAGAATTTTTCTATTCTGTATTATGTTATTGGCTTAAATTTGAATTAAAATTTTAGTGGTTTCTTTTTGTTTAGGTCCACTAAGAAAGAGTCTTTGTTATTGTTGTTATAAGGACAATTTTTGCAACCAGATCCACAGCATTCACCGTTTTGTTTCAATCTTGATCGTGTAAACACAAGAAGACCAGATTCTGGATGCACAAACCCATCTTCTTCCTTTTTTTGTGCTTGAAGGTGTCGAAGATGAACTAGGCCTTCAACACCTAAAGGGTGCTTTTTAACATTTTCTAACTCTTCGTTTGTGAGTTGTTCGTTTGGATTAGGATCATTGATTGTTGGCTTGACAAAAACGTCATCAACTAATTTTGCTACCAAAGGAAGTGAGAGGATTAAAAAATGGTTCATTTGAAAATTTTGGATGTAAAAATTTGAATTCTTGGGTCGAAATGAACAGAAATTGTGTAAACAAATAATTTGGTTAAAAGGATAACTTATAAAAAATGAAAAAGTGAGTTGGAAATGGATTGTTGTCAAACAAAATTTAATCAAATTCAAAAACAATTAAAGTGTTTTTTGAATAAACTACCCAAATAAAAATTAGTTATATATAAATTATTATCAAGATCAAAATTTCTAAGGGTGGTATCACATGGTGAAAAAAAACAATTGTTGTTTTGGATCATAAATTTAATTGAGAATTACAAAAAAATAAGATCTGAATTTTTTAAATATTTATTACATATTTTTCACTGTACATTAAAGATAATAGAAACTGAAATTTCTCAAACAGGATTAATATATATTGTTAAAATGTTTCAGCCAATTTCACATGAAGGGGAAAGCCATAGCAATGAAAAATCGAAAAAATTAATTTTAACTAAGGATTTAAATAAAAATTCAAATTAGGAACATGCTGAAATTTATTTTCTTTCTTGGTATTTGGATTTTAATTGAGAAAAAATTATTACTTGATCTTTGTTATTCTTTTTTTTTTCCCTGAGTCTGGTATTTCAATCATCATTAGGATTGCTGTTTTTTAAAAGTGTTACAAAAAATTTTTGTAATTGATTACTGAAAATGGGGCTATTAAAGTTTATTGAATATGCTTTAGGATTAGTAATATTTCAAGCTTGGTGAAAACCCTTTTTAAGTGTAGAAACATATTTATTGACTGAAAAGAGAGTTGAGTCAAGGGATCATTTAAAATGGAAAATTTTGGTTTTTTTTTCAAAAATTTTCAGTTGGTAAAACCATTTATTGGGAGATTTAATCTTTTTGTTATTTTTTACTGTAATTCATTTGACGAGACTTCAATATATAGAATTTGTTCCCTTTCCTTTCTAATGTTTTGGACTTTGATTCTTAGTTCTTAAATTGTCAATTTTATGATTTATTTTACCAGATGAGATCTTTAGAGTAATAATATTTTTTGTTGATTGGTATATTTTCGATTTTTTAGGAAAAGTTTCTTCTTTACATTCACTCATGAAATGTGTCCTAAAGATAAATTTTCAATCACAATTTTTATTTAGGTACAATTTATTTTTTGAAGAAAATTACAAAAGAAAAATCGAATTGGTAAAAAATAAAACAGTACTTTATAGTTTTATTATTTAGTTTCCTTTTCTTTTTTTTTTTTGGGATCAATAAAACCATTCTTTTTTTCCGTTGTTTTTAGGATTTCACTTATTTGAGTTGGCTTGTATCTTTTCCATATGGTTGTATGAATAATTAGAAAATTTAGGAGGGGGTTACTAGCTATTAGGTAGAGATCTTGGTTTCGTTGCACCAGTATTTAATGAACTTACTTTTGAATGTATGCTTATTTATTTGTATGGTTATTCAAAACTTAAAAATTTCCAATTCTTCTTTTGGTAGGAAATTTTCAATTGGCTTTAGTGGTTGAAACTGGAAATATAAAAGTTTGTGTATTCCACAATAAGGGATTTTCAATTTGAAAAGGGTTTTTTGCTATTAATTTCTTATTTTCCAACCCAAAGAAATTTGAAATCAAAAGGAATTCAACCTTTTTTAGAGTTAGATTAAAAATCCAGTTTCATATTTGTGGAAATTAACTAAAAATTGAACAATTTTTACAAAAATAAAATAAAATATAAAAGTTTTAATAATTTTACTGATCAAAATAAAAATTTTGAGTGAAAATATAAAATTGTCAATATCATTTCCAAAAAACAATACTCTAAAATAGTCCAAACTATTGAAATTCAAAATTTTCTCTCAATTTTCCAAAATCTAAAATCTCATCACATTAGGTCATATCCAAATTATTTTGATTCACCAAATAGCTTATTCAAAGTATCTAAATATAATTGAAAATAATTATGATATAACAAGCAACAATAATCAAAATATTTATTTTTAAATTTGCTTTGTTTTTTTGATTAGGTCATTTTATTTTTTGATCAGTGAATGTTTTTTTTAATTTTTCAAAAAAATCCCAAAATTACAATATCTTGACTTTCCTTTAAATATAATTCTTTTAGATCATTTTTATTTACCAGGGGAATAAATTTCAGCCCCCAAAGAGCATAAAATATGAAAAGCACTAGAATTTTTGTTTAATTAATTTTTTTGAATTCTTTTTTAATTATAAAAATCAATCTATTTTTGAGTTTTAAAATGAAGGAAAAATAGGTAAAAAAATATTATAAAATGAGATATTTTAGGACCATTTTATAATTAAGAACGAATTTACAATTATTTTGATTTGAATTATTTTTTCGGGGATTGTAAGAGAATAAACAAAAAATGAGAAGATAAATATTTTTCAACTTTTGTTAATAGTTTAAATTACAGTCAGTTCCACTTTTAAGACAAAAACTTTGAACGAAATTTAAGGTAAAAAAAAAATCTTAAATTAAAGCACAATGATTTGGAATATTTTTTATACACATATTATTGTACTAGAATTTGAATTTTGTACCTTAATTTGAGACTTTTTTTGTACCTTAAATATTGTTGAAAGTTTGTAACTTAAAAGTGAAACTGACTGTAAAAAAATTAAATTTTTTGGTATTTTTCAAGAGTTTCTTGATTATTATCATATGTGTGAAAGTTTTAGGAGTTGTTTATAGTTGTAAGAGTAAAAATAAAAATTATTATTTTGTGATTAGTAGTAATTTATTACTTAAATTGTAGAAAATCCAAAATGTTGAAATCACCCACACTAAATATTTTTAAAAATATGTTGAAAACCAATTTTAACAACTAAAAGTTAAGTGGAAAATTCTTCCCCAGCTAAAAAAGTCTAATCGGTCTCTGAATTATATTTTTTTCGCAAAATCCTAACCGAAATTCCCTATCATACCATTCATACCATCCAAGCACACTCAAATAAACCCTAAAATACCTTAGAATATCCGGAAAGTGGCTTTTAAATGCCTTCAATAAATATATTTAGAAATAACTAAAGTCAATTTGTTTCAAAAGTATTGACTAATTAGGAAAAAAATGAGAATTTGACCAATTTTGAAAAATAATGATTTTCCTAATTACTTTTAATTTGACTGGCTCTTAATGTTCACATAGAGAAAAATGTTAAATTTAATAGAATACTGTCATTTTTATAATTGGTGGAACAAAAATTTCATTCAGCTTTCCGAAAATGAGGAGAAAAATTGCACTGTTCGTAATTTGGCTAGAACAGGGTTTCTACTGAAATGTAGTTTCTTGTCAAGTTTAATTGTATGAAAAAAAAAAATGATCAGTGAATGTACTATTGTTTTTTTCTAAAAAATTTAAATGTGCAATTTTTTTAAGTGAGCAATTAAGAGAAAATTGCACTATTTTTTTAAGTGATGAGTGTGCACCTAATTTGAGTTTGAAAAAATTCTAACGAATACAGGTTTAGTGTTGGGAACTTAACGTGTTGATTTACTGATTTGGGGGTTCGATTTAAATTTAATTATGAATATAAGGAAATGGTTTAAAAGGTTTTTTTTTGAATTTTAAATTCATTATTTTTTAAATAATATTGTGGCAAAGGTTCAAGTTAAGATAGTTCTGATACACTTTGGCTGATTTTTAGATTGGTATTCCCAAGGGTAAGTAATCCAATCATTTTGTTTTTTTTTATTATTTAATCCTGTTTTACGAAAGTCAATAACTTCCAAGTAAATTTAAGGAGGAAAAAAATCTCAAATTATGGCACATTTTTTGAGATTTATTTTTTACTACACAGATTAATAAACCCAAATTGGAATTTGTGCCACAATTTGGGAATTAATTTGGAACTTAAATTACTTGAGAGTTTGTAGCTAAAGAGTGAAACAGGTTTGATTTTTCTTTTCAAAACTAAAAATTTTTTCTAACCCAATTTATTTTTCTCATTAAATAAATAAATAAATAGGACGAATTTTTTTTTTTCTTCATTTTTTTCAAAATGAACTAAATAAATACGAACAATTTATTTATCTATCTTTTGATAATATTTAATAGGTTGACGCTTTCCTACTCCAATCTCGGTTTTTTTTTAGACTGTGTGAATTGTTTATTAATTTAAACATTTTATTTAACGTGATTTTAGTAAAGTGTGGGATAATTATGGGGGTGAAAACAGAAATAGATAATTTTTGAGTTATTCTATCTGCGACCCATTTATCCCACATGAAAACTTCCTCTGGTGGAAATTTTGTCACTTTATGTGATGGGCTTTTCATTGGAGGAGCCAAGAAGAAGTTTATCACTTTATGTGATAAACTTTATTATAAAAATAATAAAAAGAAAAACGAAAGAGAAAAAATCTAAAGATATATTTTTAGATTTTTTATTTCTTTCCTTTTTCTTTTTTTTTCCGAGATTTTTTAAAAAATGCAATGACTGGCTAGCTAAAAGGACAAGACCCATGCCCAAATTTTGTAGAACGGCGGAAGAGAAATGAATGATACAAAACTATGTGATGATGTAAATTTCTGGGTGCATTGCTTTGCTTGGAATATTTATCAACTTATTCGGAGGGAATTTTTTTCATTTTTTTTTTTTTTTTTTAATAAAAAGTATTAATAAAAAATATCTTTGGTTTTTTTATTTTGGTTATTAAAATGGTTTAGAGTTTGTAGTTTTTTATAAAATTGTGAACAAAAAAATTTTTTTTTGTTCTTTTAATTTTATCAATAATTTTCTTCTTTATTCCATTTTATAAAGTAAAATAAAAACAAATTGATTTTTTCTTTTTTTTTTTTTGGTTAGTATTTTAAAGAATTTTAATTAATTATTTTTGATTTTATTTTTATCTTAATAAAAAATAGAAACATTATTTGATATTTGAATTGAAGGATTTTTCAAGAACTCTCTATTATTTTTATTGGTAAATGATACATTTTATACTAAGATACTTAGAGAATGTGATATCTGAAAAAATTAAAAAACAAGTTTTGATTCATTAGGTATGTCAATTACTCTCTTTTATTATAAATTCTTTCTTTTTTTTTTTATTTTTTTAAATTTAAGAAAACAAAAACCCCTTAAAAATAAAAAACACACCCTTTAAAATATAAAACTCAAAATTATTAGATAGAGACTAAACGAAGAGATATATACACACTGCCAAAAAAAAAACCAATACTCAACCAATCATCTTCTTGGATGTTGTAATTTTTAATCCTAATTTTAATCTTTCATTTTTTAACTAATTTTAAAACTTTTAAAACCTTTTATTTATTAAAACAATAAATGGAAACCAACCGAAAAAGAGAAATAAGAAAATGTTCTCGAAGAAACCGGAATAAACGAAGAAGATACAACGATTCAAAACAATCAATGAACCATTACAAAAAACTTTCAATTCTTGAACTTGCGATTCAAAAAAAGGTTCAATACAACTCAACAAAGAATGGCATTTATCGAATAAAAAAAAACAAGAAAAAGAATAAAAGAACAATTCGGTGACGATAGACAAATCAGACCAGTCCAAAACACAAATCATTCCGACAATTCACAAACATTTGGTGGCATCATTGAAGAGAAGGAAAATATCATTCAAAGAAAAAAAAGAGAAAGTTGAACAAAAACAAAAAAATCAAAAATGAAAAAACTCTTCAAATTATCAAAAAGAAAACAAAAAACAAAAGAAGAAGATTAGAGTTACCAACACTTTTTACCATACAGTCAGTTTCACTTTTAAGGCACAAACTTTCAACGAAATTTAAGGCACAAAAAAATCTCAAATTAAGGCACAAAATTTGCAATTTTTTATTTTACAATTTATTTTTACTAGAATTTGAATTTTGTGCTTTAATTTGAGATTTTTATTGTGCCTTAAATTTCGTTGAAAGTTTGTGCCTTAAAAGTGAAACTGACTGTAAAAAAAAATCAAAAAACAATCAAAAAACAAACAAAAAGTGTATTCGATACAATACCAATCATTGAAGAACATAAAGAAAAAAGAATTAAAAAAGAAAATGTTGAAGAAATCAAAAAAGAAGACTTCACAAAACTTAAACAAGAAAGAGAAAGGAAAAGAAATATAATCAAAAAAAGAAATTTATAACAAAATAACAAAAGAAATCAAAACAATCAAAACACAAACATTGGAAATTGAAAAACAAAAAGAAAAAGAAATCAAAAAAGAAAAAAGAAGATTGAATTTACCAACAACAATTGCGAAAATAACAAAACAAAAAAACATCAAAAAAGAAATTGGAGAAGAACTTAACACAACTTCAACAATGGGAAAAGAAAAAGAAGAAGAAATCAAAACAAAAAAAAGAGAGGAAATAGAAGAAGCTAATTTATCAATTATCAACAAAGAAAAAGAAAAGGAAAAGGAAAAAAAAAAAGAAAAAGAAGAAGAAAACAAAAGAAATACAATCAACCTTGAAATTTATAATAAAATCATAAACGAAAGCAATCAAATTAAAAACCACAATTTTAAAGCAGAAACACAAGAAGAACAAAATAAAATTTCAGCAAATGTTATTCAACAATTTAAAAACAAATCGGATGTTACACCTACAACATCAACTGAGAATTTATTTGAAACTGGAACTGGTAG
The DNA here is from genome assembly GCA_027625915.1 of Anaeramoeba flamelloides. Lineage (NCBI taxonomy): Eukaryota > Anaeramoebidae > Anaeramoeba > Anaeramoeba flamelloides. The sequence goes on along the minus strand of JANTQA010000008.1, from coordinate 12,912,426 downwards.
TTTTTCCATTCAAAATATCACAAATACAGAAGAAGATATTTCAAATTTGAAAAATTATGATTATTTATCTGATTCAATTATCAACTTATATTTTAAACTTAAATATTCTAATTTAGATAATTTTCAAAAAGAGAATATTGGTTATTTAAATTCCTTTTTCATCTCGAAGTTAATGAATAAAAATAATACCAAAAAAAACATTAAAAAGATGGGTATCAAAGAAAAAACTTGAAACTAAACAATTATGGTTTATTCCAGTCCACTCAAAAGAACATTGGTTTTTATTAATAATAAAATTTAATATTAAAGATATGTTTGCACAAATTTACATATGCGATTCAATGAAAGAATACAACACTTCATTTAAACTTGAAATTATACAAAATTTAAAATCATTCATCCCAACACTACAAATCTTTCAAAAATTTTACATAATATCAAATATTATTGAAGTGGATGTTATTCAACAAAATAATGATTATGATTGTGGATTATTTTTAATTAATTATTTTAATATTCTGTTTAATACTTTATCTAAAATAAAAAATATGAAATCAATTATTGAATATTTTGATAAATTAAACGATTATAATTTATTTATAACAAGAGATGATTTATTTGATTTAATATTAAATTATAAAAAAACTGAAAAGAAAAAATATTATCAACAAGAAACATGATGAAATAATAATTAAAGATTATTTATCACCAAAGGGCCTTGTTAATTTGGGTTCAACTTGTTATATCAATTCAATAATTCAGATGTTGATTAATATTAAAGATTTTACCAAGATACTTAATCAAAATCTCAAACCTGGCAATTTATTGAATCTCTTTCAAAAATTACAAAGTAAAGGTTCCAAAATTATCAACCCATTAACTTTTATAACCCATTATAAAATATTCGGTGAAACTATCGAATTAAATGTCCAAAAAGGATTCACATGAATTTTTATTATCACTTTTTAATCATATGGAATTAAATTTAAAAAAAAGAAGTTTGATGAATTATTATCAAAATAAAAAGATATTTATTAAAAAAAATATTAAATTGAATCCCTTGAATTTATTTCATTTCGAAACAAAACAAGTAATAAAATGCCCAAATGAAATACATAAAAATTCGACAAAACTTGAAGCAAACAATATATTATCATTACCTATTAATAATTCAGATAGCATTTATCAAAGTTTTGAAAATTTTTACACACAGAACGATTTAGATGAAGAAAATAAATATTATTGTCATTATTGTAAAAAATATGTTAAATCAAAACAAATTCGAAAAATTCATCAGGTGTCAGATTATTTAATTATTCAATTGAAAAGATTCACTTTTAATAAAAATACCAACATGGTTAATAAAAATATGAAACCAATTCAAATTACTAAAGGTTTTATCATTAATAAATTTTGCACTTCCAAAATTAAAAATAATTTTAAATATACTTATAAAATTATTGGGGGTGTTGTACATAGAGGAACCAATATTAATTCCGGTCATTATTATTCAATAATGAAAACTGAATCAAAAGAGTGGCTCAAATTAGATGATAAGAATGTTACAAAATCAAGTTATGAAGAATTAAAAGTAACTGGTCAAACAAACCAACAAAATGATACAGTTTATTTATTGGTTTATAAACTAAAAAAAAGAAAGAATCAACAAATTTAATAAATCTAGGGATAAAAATATTCAAGTCAACTCAGTAATAAATGAAATTAATGATCAAATAACCCCAATTAAATTGATAACAAAGGAGAGTCGATATCAATTTATTAAAAAGAAAATTATTTGAATCAACCTTAAAAAGAAAAAGAAAAAAGTTATCAATTTAAAAGAGAAAATAATCCCCAAGAAACAATCACGAATGATGAATTTATTGAAGATAGATATTGGAAAACATTCACACCAAAACTTAGAAATAAAAAAATAAGAAGGTTGAATAAAAATAATTCTAAAAATAAAACACATCAAAATGAAATTCAAATGACTAACAAATTGATTAAAGAAGAAGAAAAAGTGGAGTTAAGTGTAAATAATAATTTTCATAATATTATAACTTATGAAGAAATCGAAAAACAACAAAAAAATGAAACTGAAAAAAGAATGGAACTTCAAAAACAAAAATTATTGAAAATTATTAATGAAAGAAAACAAAAAGAAAAACAACAAATAAAAAAAATTCAAAATCAAATCAAATTACAAAAAAAAAAAAGAAATGAGTTAATAATTAGAAAGGATAAAACACAATCCAAACAACTACAAATAAATAAAAATAAAAATAAAAATACAAAACTTTCAATTTTTTCCATTTTGAGTAAAAATGGGAAAAGGTAACTAATTCAACATTTTTTAAAATTAAATATTTTAAATCGAAAAAAAGACTTGAAAAGGGAATGTTTAAAATGGAATATAACAGAAAGAACTTTAAGAAATTGGATTAAAAATCCTAAAAAATATTTAACTAGTAGTCTTAACAAAAAAGAAAAAATTAACTAAAGAACAGGAAGAAAAAATTATTAAATATTCTTATTTATCAACAAAAGAACAGATTCAAAAAATTCAAAGGGATTATAATATTACTGTCAGTCCATCATGGATTACAAGAATGAAAAAAAGAAATAATATTACAAAAAAGGAACAAATCAGTCAATAAATTATAAATCAATCTTCAATTGTTGATTATAATTTTGAACAAAAAATATTTAATATCAAGTTTTTTTTTAAGAAAAACACAACTAAGAATAATTAAGGCAAAAAAAAAAAAAAAAAAAAAAAAAATTAAAAAATTATTATAAAATAATTATTTATATTTTTTTTTTTTTTTTTTTTTTTTTTTTTTTTTTTTTTTTTTTTGTTTAAATTTTTTGTGCCTTAAAAGTGAAACTGACTGTAACAAAAATATTCGGATTGAGAACAACTTCAAGAAAATATAATATTCCAATCTCAACACTTTATAATTGGACAAATAAAAATATGCTCCCTGAAGAACAATTAAAAAGGGTTAAATCGAGAGGTAGAAAAGCAAGATTAAAAAAAGTGGGAGATTGAAAAAGTGGGGGGAATGGATTGATTTACAGAACCAAAAGGGGATTATTTGTGGGGGTCATGAAGTTATTAATTTCATCAATAAGAATTTTAATTATAAATATCATAAATCTTCAATTTCAAGAATATTACAATCAATTGGGTATTCTTCTCGTAAAACCCAAACAAAGGTAAATAATCAATTAATTCCATCCTTTTCAGCTAAAATTGAAACAAAAAGAAAAGAAATTAATAAAAAAATTGCATTAAAATCTAATAATAAAAATTTTAACGTTTGGGTAATGGATGAAAAGGGAATATGGAATCATCACCCGGCGAGATATACTTATACCAGAAAATCAAACCCAAAACCGTGGGTTAAGGGGAAATTGGTAAATAGTAAAGATACATTAACAGCAACCGTATCATATAAGGGTGAAATACCTGATTTATTTTGGATAAAGAGTGTCACAAAGACGAAAAAAAAGAAAAAGGTTAGTGGGATGAATGTTCAAAAGATGTTAGAATACGTAGACCATTTCTTAACATTTGCTAATTCTGGTGATATTTTATTAATGGATAACTTAAGAAGTCATCATAATATAGATGTTAAAAAAAAAATTGGAAGATAGTGGAATTGAAGTGATATATTTCACACCAAATGGTGCAAGTCATTTATCACCCCTTGATAATGCTGCATTTAAAATATTAGAAGATAAGTTAAGAAAAAATGGTGGTCGAAGATTTTCTAATTATTTTGATAAAATTGTAACCGTAAATAACTTATGGAAATCTATTCCAAACGGTAAAATTATTAACCAATTTAAAAAATCTGAACTTCCTTATTATAATGAGAAATTTGATAAAATAATGATGAGTCGCTCTATAAACTACACTAGTGTGAATATGAATGTTGTAAAAAATAGAGTTTTTTTGATTTTCTCAAAAAATTGTGAGTTTCACACTGTTACCAAAGTTTAGGAAATAGAGATTTAGAAATGAGATTATATAAATAAGCAAAAAAGTATTTTAGACCAAAAACCGCCTCGAAATTACAGATGTTTTGTTTCCAAAAAAAATTTGGTTTTCAAAACAAAACATCTGTAATTTCGAGGCGTTTTTTGATTTAGAATCATTATTAACTTAAAATTTTAACCCGATATAGATATATCCATAATCAAAACTTTGGTAACAGTGTGAAACTCACAATTTTTTGAGAAAATCAAAAAAACTCTATTTTTTACAACATTCATATTCACACTTGTGTAGTTAACAAGATGGTTTCATTTTTATAAATTTACTGCTTTTTGTAATTTAGATAATATATTTTTAAGTAACACCCATCTAATCTTAGGAAATTTATTAATAAAATTGTTACAAAGAGGCGTTACTAACCATCGGGCTTTATTTTTCTTATATAGAATTGATATTAGTTTAAAATTGAATAGATGATCTTTAGAAAGTTTTCGATATTATGGGGTTCTTTGATAAAGAAGATACGCGATTTAAGAGGTTGGATATATATATATATATATATATATATATATATATAACCGCTTCACCAGCACTCTTTTTGTCTTAATTTTTTGTCTTAATTTTTTGTCTTAATTTTTTATCTTAATTTTTTTGTCTTAATTTTTTTGTCTTATTTTTTCGTCTTAATTTTTTGTCTTAATTTTTTTGTCTTAATTTTTTGTCTTAATTTTTTATCTTATTTTTTTTGTCTTAATTTTTTTGTCTTATTTTTTCGTCTTGATTTTTTGTCTTAATTTTTTGTCTTAATTTTTTTGTCTTAATTTTTTGTCTTAATTTTTTATCACTTTATATATATATATATATATATATATATACAGTCAGTTTCACTTTTAAGGCACAAACGATCAACGAAATTTAAGGTACAAAAAAAATCTCAAATTAAAGCACAAAATTCAGATTCTAGTAAAATAAATTGTAAAAAAAAAAAATTCCAAGTTTTGTGCCTTAATTTGAGATTTTTTTGTGCCTTAAATTTCGTTGAAAGTTTGTGCCTTAAAAGTGAAACTGACTGTAATTAAAAAATCAATAAAAACATTTTAAATCCAATTATGGGAAACGGTAATCAATGGGGATTTAAAATTATTTCGGGTGGGTGATTACCAAACTCGCGGGTAATGACAGTGTGTGAGTATAAATGGGGTGGGAATGTCAAAAACTATTATTATTTTCAAAGTAATAATAGTAATTAATAAGAAAAAACTATCAGTTTCAAAAAAAAAACCCTGATAGTCCTTTAGAAAAAAAAAACTACCAGTTTAAAAAAAAAACCCTGATAGTCCTTTAGAAGAAAAAACTACCAGTTAAAAAAAAAACCCGGTAGTCCTAAAAAAAAAAAACAATTAAAAAAAAACTATGTTGTTGTAAAGTTCTTGTTCTTTCATTTTATTTATTTATTTTTTTTTTTTGTATTTTGGTTTTTTTTTTTATTTTTATATACAAGTTGAATCCTTTCTTATCATTTAACTTCTAAATGTTGATAGATGATATATTGATAAAGGATTCAACAAGGGGGTTTATTTTAGTAGAAAAGTTTAACATTTAAAATTATCATTTTTTTGCTAAAATATTCCCCCAGTGCGAAGCCCATGCCAAAATTTTGAATTTTTTTTTGGAAAGGTGAATGAAAATTTTATTTATTTTAAAACAAAACAGACAGTAACTTAAAATATTAAGAAAGTACTTTTTGAATGTGCAAAAGGAAAAATAACCTTCTTGATTAAAAATTTTTAGAAATAAATATAAAATTAAAATAAACGAGCTTTATAATTAATAAAGAAAATTCATTGATTCTTCAAATTAGAAAATTTCAAATCATTCCTCTTTTTATTTCGAAGAACTGAAATTTGAGATATTTATACCCCAAAAAATGTTTCTGAAAATAATCCTATATGTTACACAATCTCAAAAACAGTAAATCTGATTTGAGATTTCAAAAAAAAAAATCATTTTTAATAATTTTCTAATTTTCCAACAACTCGTCTTATTTGAATATGCATTGGGAATTAATTTTTGGGATCGTTCTTTGTTGTTTGATCTTTGTATTTGCATCAGTAAGATCACCTACTTTTCTCTAAAAAATTACGATTTTGTTCTTAAATTAGTCTCAAAAAGTTAATTTTTTTTTTTATTCTTAATTAAATTGTTTTTTTAATAGATACAATTTGTTAAACACATCAAGTCCACTTACAAAGGATCACGTCTTACTATTCAAGTGAAATTTCATTCAATTGCTTTGCTTTTCCTAATTTTTAGGATAATATGGCTTATCTTTTTAGAGAATGGAAAATATGATACTTTTGAGTTCTCAGTGAATCGGTTTGCAATCTTAAGCTTTTTTGCTTCGTTCACTTTACTCGTTTTTTTTTGGTTTGTTATCAATTCGCAATTTTCTATATTCTTTTTTTTTTTTTTTTTTTGTTGTTTGTAATTGTTTTGTTGAAAAATGCCTTTCTAAATGAATCACACCTTTTCTTTTCTAATTTGTTCTTCTTTTTTTTTCTTCTAAAATTGAAAATAAGGGCGGAAATGGCACATGGCTTATTAAGGTCAAACACAATGATCAGGCTGTCAACACTACGACTTCCGTTTTATTTTTTAAACGGGTTATTTTTAATTTATATAATCGTCTGCATAATTGTTGTTGCTCGAAGCTCACAAAAAGAACATAATCTTTTTTATGACATAAATGTGTTGTTTATTGCTGGTGTTTCTGCTTTAGTTTCAATTGGGTTTTTTATTTATGGTCTTTTGCTCATAAAAAGATATCGTGTTTGAAAACTCATTTTTTTTCTTCTTTTTTTTCGATTTTTTAAAATAAAACTAAAGATTTTTATCGAACCACATTGAAGCAAACTGAACCCAAAACAATTCAATTTCCAAATCTGAATGCTTATAATCTTTTATAATTTATCAATTATGTTTTAATTGAATTCTCACATCGATAAACGAATTCTGCCACTTTTGGAAAAACAATTTTTTTTTGATCATACTTCGCCAACCTCGAAACGACTCAAGATCATTTTCAAATATAATTTTAAATCGTTTAAAAGGCGATATATTCATATTTTTCAAGATTCCTCAAGTGTGTCCTTTTACATAGCCAATAAAAAATCGTTTTGTAATTAAAAATGGTTTTTCATTTTTAAAATAATTTTTCGAAAAAAAGTAAAATTAAGGGTGACAGTTACAGAAATGGAAAAAAAGATTGCTTGTTTGGATACCAAATCTAAACAAATATAAATTTTAAAAGTAACCACTTAAGCAAAGATAAGAAAAATAATTCAATAGAATAAATAAAGAAAACAAAGTTCATTTTATATTGCAAATTAGGAGAGGTGATTTCACAAAATTGCCTCCTATTTGCTGTTAGGTTTTTTTTAATTTAAGAAATAAACTGAAAATTTATTTAATTTTCTGTTTATTTCAAAAAGTAAAAAAAATCGTCATTAGCTTTCCAGAATTTAAAAGAATTGAGTAAAATCTTTGATTTTTCTCTATTCTTTTGAATTATGGAAAAGCGTCGTTAGATTTTCTTGAGTTTTCTGCTTATTTGTGAAGTATTCTAGGTTTTTTTTTACTTTTTGAAATAAACAGAAAATTTTAATAAATCTTCGGTTTATTTCGAAAAGTAAAATAAACCTTACGAAAATCCATAGATTTAACAAATAAAACAGAAAACCTCAAGAAAACCACCGTTAGGTTTTTTTTAATTGTAGAAATTAAAAAAAAACTAGGCACTCTACGGCACTTGACGGCACTTCAGTTTGGTTTTCCAAAATTTGAGAAATAAAAAGAAAATTTAGTAAAAATTCTTTTTTCAACAATTAAAAAAAAAAACATAATTGCGATTTTCTTGAGGTTTACTGTTTTATTTATAAAATATACTGATTTTCGTTAGGTTTTTTTTACTTTTCGAAATAAACCGAAAACCAGTATATTTGATAAATAAAACAGAAAGCCACAAGAAGTCCTAGGCACTCTACAGTACTCTAACGGCACTTGAGGACACTTACTGAAACCTTAAACTTATTTAAATTTTTATTTTTCTGGTTATAATTTATTCAAGATTATAACATATAGTATAGTTTTTCTTTAAAAAATATTAAGAAAAAAAAAAATTTTAAACTAAGACAAGAAAAAGAGAAAGAAAATAAAGAAATAAAAGAGAGATTAATACAATAAAAAAAAAAAAAACAAAAACTTCATTGGAAAGTTTTGTTCATATCCAAAGTATTCCATGTGTTGTTTCCTTTTATATTAATCAAAATTCCAAAATCACCATCATCATACCAATTCGTTTACTTAATGCTGTGATTGGAAGAAATTGATCCAATACTAGAAATTGGTGTATTAATCACAAGAAATTAATACTGATATACGGCAACCGGATATTAGAAGTTAAATTACAACCAATTCTCTTCTTCAATATTTTGCACATCAAATTAGAAACACACCGTTTTTTATTTTTCTCCTTCTCGACTTTTTAATAAAAAAAAAAATCGAAAAATAAATTCTTTTTTTAATAGGAAAAAAAGGGAACTCAAAAAAAGTAAATGTAAAAATAATATCCGAAGTTTGTGTTGAAAAAAAAAAAAAAATAGCACCTACATAGTACACTTTAGGCATTTTGGAAAAATATTTTTTTCATTCTTCAGGTACTGTAAACCTTAATGTGCAAAGTGTTTTTTTAACACAAAGATATTTCCAAAAAAGTGTGGTATGTAGGTGCTATTTTTTTTTTTTTTTACATTTCAGAGAAATTTCTTTTTGTTAGTAGTTCTATTTGTAAACTGGTAATGTCAAAACCAAGACGAATAAAAATACTGATTGAATCAAAATCTATTAAACATATTTCTAAAAACCCTCATTAAACTATTTCGAAAAAATTGAAAAAAAAATGAGCTTTTTTCGAGTAAACCAATTACAACTAATTTCAATAAAAATAATGATAATATAATAAGAATACAACTATTTTTCAAACAATTAAATACATTTATAGGTTTTTCATTCTCTTAGTAATTTTATCAAGATTCAATCCTTGCTGTGAAAAGAATTTTTATGATCAAAAAGAAGAAACAAATAATCACCAATTTTCAACCTTGAAAAATATCATAAAAAATTGAGATCTGAAATTTTAATATCGTTTATAAAAGTAAGCACATACTAAAAAATAAATATTTGCCTATATTTTTAATTAAAATTGATTAAAACAGATTAAAGGCAATTTTAAAAACGAATTTTCAGAGTTACTATAGAATACTTTTTAATAAATATGACTCAATATAACATTCGGGGAAAGGATATCAAAACCAAATTACCCATAATAGACACCACTCACCCACACACAAACCCACACAAATTCATTTGAAATAAAAGACTTCAAATTATTCACATCAATTATTTTTAACTTTTTTATTTTTTCTCTTTTTTTTTTGTTTCTTCGTTTTTTTTTAGAAAACGAAATTAAGTTTCAAATACTTCTAATTACTATGTCTATTACTCTTTGAATTGGAAGTTACAAATTTAGTCACTTCAAAATCCTTTCATTACCAGAGCAAATGACTCTTTCATTTGACCCTTAACAATAACAATAACAATAAATTCCAAAATTTGAGGAAAACTAAATAAAGTTTAAAACGTTACTAATGAATGTGTCTATTTTAAACAATCTTTGAATCGAAATTTACAAATTTAGTCACTTTAAAATCCCCTTATTTACCATATTAAATGATTCTTTCCTTTAACTCTTCACAATAACAATAAATTCCAACATTTTGGAAACGTCAAAAACAGTTATAAGAATCACAATAAGACACAATTTCATTCAATTTGAAAATAATTTTGATTTTTGTAAAAATATGAAAAGCACTTTTCGTTTATTTTTTTTCATTTCTTTTTTATGAATTACATAATAGTTTACCTTCATCAATTTTTTTCAAATGATTGATATTTGGTTAAAGTTGAGTTGTTCCAAATAGAAGAACAAATATAAAATAAATTGGTGATCTCTTACTTTTGATCGATCAATGACTGTTATGTGAAATTTAAACAGATTTTACAATATATTTTTTGTTATGCTCATTCCAAAATTTTTAACTCACCCATGATTTATTTTTCTTTTTAAAAATATTTATTTTTTCTTTTATGGGTATTTTAAATTATAAACAATTGTTAACATTTTAATTAATTAATATTTCTCATAAAGTATTTCCTGGAGAATTTATTTAAAAAGATTTTTATTTTCAAAGAATTGGATTTTGGTGTGATAAAATTTTTTAGATTGGAGCAAAGTTTGGTTACTTTCTTTTTATTTGAAAAAAGTGAAATAAACTTACAAACCCTATCTTTGATATGATCTCCCCCCCCCCAATTATATTTTTAATTATATTTTTTTAGTGGTTGATAATTTTTTTAAATTGAATAGAATGTTGAATCAAAAAAAATAATTTTAATTGAAGTGAGTATAAAATAAGAATTTTCTTTTGAATTATACATTTCTTTCAATATCTCATTGGCTCTCAGCTCAAATAGTAAACTTTTCAACAACTACCTGAAATATACTAACATATTTTTTTCACATTACGTGGTTTCATTAGGATAAAACCCTCTTTCCCGATATATTCAAAGATCTCAATTAATAAAAAGTATTTTATAATAATATACATTTTCGTTTTCACCAATTTAATGAAAGAATACTTATTCCCAAATATCAAATAGATAACAAAACAAATAATAAAAATGAATTTAAAAAGTTTTCAGGCAGACTTAATCATCAATTAAATTCGATCATACTCACTCAATATATTTGTTCTTAATTGAGGGCTTTCGATCACATCACATATGATATGACTTAAATAATTTCCTTGAAAAATCAATTATTATTAAAAAAACTCAAAAAATAGAAAATTCATTCCTTACTTTTGAATTGCAAAAAAATTTTAAAAACGAAAAAAATTATTATTTCTCACTACTCTTTCTAAACCCCAATTCAAAATTATCAACACACCATAATTCAATTTGTGAAAAAAAAAAACTTATTTAATCAATTCAAGAAGATTTACCAAATTATAACCATTCACTAATTGAAATGTTAACACTTTGTTCATAAATTACAATACTCACAAAGCAATAAATAAATAATTATCAATACAAATAAATCAAGGGTGTGTTAAAAATTTTGGAGAGAGAGCAAACAAAAAAATACATTAGTAAATTTGTAAAAATTCTACTAGCAATATTGATCGATCAAAGGTTAGATACTACCAACTAATTTTATTTGAGTTGTTCCAAAGGGAAGAACTCAACTTTAACCTAATATCAATTGTTGAAAAAAATTTTATCGATCCAACGAAAAAAGTTACGTAATTCAAACAATGAAATGAAAACAAAAACTAAAAGATTAAAAAATGATTTTCATATTTTACAAAAATCAAAATTATTTCCAATTTGAATGAAATTGTATTATTGTGATTGTTTGGACGATTTTTTAAAAGTGTGGAAAATTTTGAATTTTAGTTTACTTTACAAGTAAAATGAAATCAATAAATAAAAATGAAGATAAAAAAACAAATTTAATTTCCACAGAGCCATTTCACCTTTAATGGTGGAGTCATTACGGGGAATTTTTTTTTCTGATATGGAAAAAAACTTTTTAGTAATTTTTATGAGGACCTAACACCAATCAAAAACTAACCAACCTATGATATACGATTGATCTCCAAAAATCAACGATCAAAAAAGAGGACATTTTTTAAAAAAAAAGTGCTAGAAATGTCAAACGCAAATTCCAATTAGAATGTTTGTGGAATAAAATTTCTAAACAACTGCTTCTGTTTTGAAGTGTAACTCTTTGGCACTTTTTGAGATCTCGAAGACTTTTTTTTTTTTCATTTTTTTCATTTCTCAAATGAGTTGTTTTTTTCTCGATTGAATGCTATTAAAACCTTACTTTGCTAAATTTAGAGGGTTATAAAATAATCACAAAATTAGATTAAATCTAATTAAATTTATTGTGTGCTTTTAAAAAACTATTTCTTTTCAATTTAAGAAATTTAAGTATAATGAAATATAAAATAACAAACAATTGAATTTTTTTTTTTAATATTTTGATTTTTTGGAATTGAGAATGCTTTAAAACTTATTTTTTTAAATTTGATTTTTTGAAATTGGGGATGCTTTAAAACTTTTTTTTTCTTGGAATTTTATCTATATTTTCAGCTTTTTACACTTTTTTTTTGAAAAATGAATTTTTTGTCCAATGATAATCCTCTTAAAAATTTTTTTTATGTTATTTGAATTTTGTCAATTAAAGAAGTTCAATGACACAATACCCTTTTTAGGTTTCAAGTTGCCCCCTTGAGGATGGATTAAATCTACTGTGTATGACTATAGCCTTAAATACAAGCAATGGTTGTTTTTTATTTCTTAATTTTTTGATTTTTAATGACCATTTTCTCAAGAAGGCAGCCAATTGTAAATTGGTAATATCCCCTCAAAAATGTACATAAACAACACATCCCATAATATAATGCATTGTATATCATCAGGGCAAAATTCTCTCTTTTTAAAAGCATTTTTTTTTAACATTAAATTTATTTTAATTTAAATATAGACCAATTCAAAAAAAAAAAAAAAAAAGATCTCAATTTGTATTATTGTTGTTATAAGAAATTCCAACCAAAGAGTTTAAGAAATCATATTAAAAAGATGAATCCTCTTGAACTTAATGATGGCTTTATTAACTCTAAAAATTTTTGAAACAAAAGCAAATTAACTAAATAAACGAAAAGGGATATATACTAAATAATAAATATTTTGTTTCAATGTTAAAGGATTTTTCATCATATAAAATCAACCTTTTGTGAAATTTTTATGGTTCTACTCACTAAATTTAATTTTTTTTCTTTTTGTGTTAAATTTTTCTGAAATATTCCAGAAACTTTTATAATTAAAAAAAAATGAAATTCATATTTTTAAAATTCTAGAATTGAAATGCTTGCCTAAATTTATTCTTTGCCTTTTGTCTAAAAAAAATTTTTTTTTACTTTAAATACAACACTTTTGTATAAAAAAGTGTAATAAATAATTGTTTTTACGAGAATTTTCCGATTTAAAATCGAAACATACCCTTGTGAAAATGGTCAATATTATTTATGCATAATCATTTTTTTGTTATCATTATTTCTTCAAATACCTTTGCTTTTTTTTTTTTGAAAGAAGTAAAAATTAATTTTAGTTTTAATTTTTTGATTTTTCTTTGTAAGAATTATTTTTAAAACTTATTTTACAAATTTAAACAATCCAATATCTCAGTAATAAACTAAAAATGATGTTGAATCTTGTAAAAAAAATGTTTAATCAAATAATAAAAGAATTTAAAAATTAGACCAGACAAAAACAATCAACGCAACAAAAAAAAAAAAAAAAAAAAAAAAAAAAACATTTCACATTTTCAAAACCACTTGAATCATATTTAAAATCTTTATTTACGTTTATTATATATATTGCCTTCTTTATTGTTTTATCATTATAAATTTTAAATAGGAATCAATTTTTCAAACACGGACGGCAAATCTACTGAGCATTTGCTTTATTTTTATTCTCTATTTCATATGCTTTATCCTTCGATTTGCAATGTTTCTATATCGTCCAATTACTGGAAAATATTTTAATTATACAGTTTATATTTTTTTTTTCTACTATGTACCCGAATTCCCTCCACTGATTGTACAATTATGGACAATGAGAAAACGCCCAAGCGTAAAGTTTGTTAATAATTTACTTCTTGATGATGTAGAGTCTGATTAACTTATATATACATTAATGCCCCAAATAACCTAATTTTCTTTGAAATAAATTTTTGTAATTTGAATTGTTATGAAAAAATTCTAAGATATAAAATTTATAATCAATTATCTTATAAAGAATATTTTATAATTAAAAATTGTATAGGTTACCGACTAAAATAAAAAAATAGCTTGAAAAAATATCTTCATTATTTAAAAAATTTTTCCGGTTTTTGTGATTTTTTTATTTTTTAATCCAAATTGTGTATAAAAAAAATAAAAATTTATCTAGACATCAAAAACTTCTTTTAATTTTATTATTAAAATACATTTTCTTTACTGGAATTTTTTTTTTTGGATCTTTGTACCTCAAAATTGCCTAAAATATTGTAATAAATACTTTAAACATTACAAAAGTAATTTAACATCACATAGAAATTATTTTTCATGTATTAATTACTATCCAATACCAATTTATATATCTAATCGATTCTAGATAATTTAAAAATAAAATAAAAAAATAAATTAAAATTTAAAAAAAATATATTATTGTTATTCATTGTAAATTTTGAAATTTTTTTCAACAAGATAATTTTTCAAATTTAAATTATTTGGTCAAGAGCTAGAGTCAGATTCATAGTTTTTTTTTTAATTTTTTATATTTTTTAATTTTTTAGTTTTTAAAATCTAGACATAAAATAAACAATATTATTAAATAAGAGTTCAAATATCAGAACTTATTTTTCAATATCTAAATTAATTTCGAAGGGAAAAATTCAAATTTCATTATGATATTATTCAAATTTTTACTAATAACAAAATTCAAAAAAAAAATTCTTTGGTTTCGAAGATTATTTTATTATATTGGAATAATATTTAAAATTTATTTTTTATTTTTATTTAAATTTGGGTTTGATTATTTTATACTTAAAAAGAAACATTTAATAGGTTGTTTAATTCAAATTTATTAAATATAATTTCTTTTCAATTGTTTTTCATTATTTGTGTTTTCAATTATTTTCTATTGCTTGAAGTGATGTATTCGAAAATTATTCATATAAAATTTTTAATTTTGTCTTAAATAAATGAATTTAATTTTTCTCTTGATTTAATATTTGTTAAATTTTGTTCTCAAAAAAAAATGAAAATATCTCAATAATATATTTATTTTTTTATTATCTATTTTTATCATAAAATTAACAAATTCATTGATGGTTATTGTTGATAAATCATTGTATTGAGTTTTTAATTACTATTATTCTAATAAAATTATTTATTTCAAAAATTAAATAAAAAATAAAAATCTTAAAGAAAAATGTAAAAATGAATAATTATTATTTTTTTTTCCAAAAACAAAAATAAATACAATAACATAACTTCGGATACTTTGTCTTTAAACTATTTTGAGTTTTTATTATAATTAAAATCTTGATTAAAGACAAATATGAAAATAAATTTATTAGCCACCAGTAACATTTTAAATCTTTTATTTTAAACTGATTAAATTTAGCTAAATCTGGGGTAATAAGGTATGTATCCCTTAGCACCCCAAATAACCTAAAAACATTTCAAACAAAAATTTTAATTTGAATTGTTATCAAAGGATAATAAGGTATCGAATTAATAAACAATTATCTTTTTGGGAAAATTTTATAATTAAAAATTGTATAGTTACTTAAAATCAAAAAATAACTTGAAAAAAATTTTTCAACAATTGCGAATTTTTTTTTGGTTATTGTGATTTTATTATTTTTCCAAATTTTGTCAAAATAAATTTTTTTTTTTTTTTGAAAAGTTTGTCTAGACATCAAAAACATCTTAGTTTTAACATTTAAAACACATCATACTTTACTGGAAATTTTTTGGGGCCCTTTGCACCCCAAAATTGCCTAAAATGCTTGATTAAATAATTTATTCATTATAAAAGTTATTATAACATCACATAGATAATTTGTTTTATTTACTGATTACGATTCAATATCAATATCTATATTAGATTCTAAATAATTTAAAAATAAAAAAAAATAGAAATTAAATTAGAAAAAAAAATAATTTTTTTTCATTGCAAAATTTTACAATTTTTTCAACAAGATAATTTTTCAAATTTAAATGATTTGGCTAATAGTTCGAGTCAGATTGATGGTTTTTTTTTTAATTTTTTATATTTTTTAATTTTTGACTTTTTAAAATCTAGACATAAAATAAACAATATTGTTGAATTAGAGACCATATATCAGAATTTATTTAACAAGATCTGGATTAATTTATTAAGGAAAAATCCAAATATTGCAAATATATTATTCAAATTTTTACCAATAAAAAAATGCAATAAAAAATTTTGGTTTCGGAGATTATTTTGTTATATTGGAATAATATTTAAAAGTTATTTTTTATTTTATTTTAAATTTATGTATAAATATTTTATCAATTAAAAAGTAATTTATATTCGTTTTATTCCAATTTAATAAATAGAAATTATTTTACAATTTTTTTTTTTTTTTTTGATTTTCAATTATTATATATTGCTTAAATAAAAGTTTTAGATAATTAATCATATTAAAATTTTAATTTTGACCTAAAGAAATAAATTTCATTTTTCTCTTAATTGGATATTTATTAAATTTTTTTCTCCAAAAAAAAAAATGAAAATATCTCAGTAATTTATTTTTTTATTTATTTTTTTTATCATAAAATTAGCAACATTGTTTGGTGGTTATCATTAATAAATTAATGTTTGAGTTTTGAATTACTATTAATGTAATAAAATTTCTGATTTAAAAAAATAAAATAAAAATAAAAATCTTTAAAAAAAATGTAAAAATGAATAATTATTATTTTTTTTTTTCAATTTCAAAAAAAAAATCAAAAACTTAACTACTTTATCTTTGAACTATTTTGACTTTTTATTATAATTCAAATCTGGATTAAAGACAAATAAGAAAATTAATATATTAGTACATCAATATCATTTTAAATCTTTTTAAAAAAACTTGAAGTATTTTAGGCAAATCCGGGGTGCTAAGGGATATATATATATATATATATATATATATATATATATGTGTGTGTGTGTGTGTGTGTGTGTGTGTGTGTGTGTGTGTGTGTGTGTGTGTGTGTGTGTGTGTGTGTGTGTGTGTGTGTGTGTGTGTGTGTGTGTGTGTGTGTGTGTGTGTGTGTGTATGTGTGTAGATAGAGAGAAGGGGGAGTGTAATAAAGATACAATATTGTGCTATCATAATATTAAAACCAATAATAATTGAATAAATTTTATAGAATCTCTTGGATTTACATTAAACTCTTCTTCATCATCAAAAGAGGGTATTATTCAGAAACAATTTTTTTTATTTGTGTTGTTAGGGTTTTTTTTTTGATCTTTTACTTGATTTCTTTATATATTCTTTTCTTCTAGCTATATTTAGTATATTTTGATTAGATAATTGGATTTTTTGACATTTTGGATAATTTTTTCTGTTTTTTTTTGTTTAATAAAACAGGGGTAAAAATCACAGTTATTTTTCTATAGTATATATAAATATATATTTATAATGCCTTAACAGATAGTGATCACTTGACTGATCCTATAAATTTTTGATTATGGTATTTTTGTTTAATAAACCCATATTTTCTGTATATTTTTGAATTATTTCAAAATATTCAAAGATTTTCCAGTCTTTTTTCAGATTTAGGGAATTTTTCATTTGATCCTTTGGAACTTTTCTTTACATTATTTGAGTTGATATTCAAATTTGTATAAATTATTTTGTCTCAAATATTCTAAATATTATAATTAATTACTTTAAAGTGACTTTTAAAATTTATTTTGTTTAATTTTTAATTAAATCTTGATTTTTTTTTGTTTATTCTAATATTAATGAAAGTGAGTACATTTTTATTGTGGAATATATCCACTTCAATGGTTTTATAAACTTGTCATGTTATTCCTAGTGGTTGTTGGTAAATGTGTTTATAAAAATATAACCCCTTCTAAATAATTAAAAAATCTCAATCTATAACTTAATTAAGATGTATTGAAGCTATTTTTTTGGTGAAAAAATTGAAAGAAATCAAGGTGTAAAAAAAGTACATATTATAACTCGAAAAAACTTCAATTTTGTAATTCAATCTCAAAAACATATTAGTTTGGTATTTCTTTTGTTTTTCCTTTTCCAAGATATTTACCTTAAAATAGTTCATGGTACTCATAATTACTTTAAATAACTTGATACAAAATCCAATAATTAATTTAAAAATATTTAAAATATGGTTATATTTGCAAAGTCTTTTTTTGGCTCTTTTTTTTTTTTTTTTTTATTTTATCATTATCTTTTATAGGTATATTCAATTTAAATGACGATTTGTTTTACTTTTAAGAGGACCTTTGTGTATATTTTTTTATTTCCGGCTAAAAACATTCCATATTCTTTCAGTGCTACAAAAAACATAAGAATTTTGGATATTGTCGCTACAATGTTTCCTTCCAAAATTAAAATACTACCATCTGTAAACATTCCAGTATGTTCATTGCAAAAGTAAATTTTTCGAAAATGGTATATGTTATTTGACTAAATAAAAGAGGTGACAATGAAACTAAAATATCAAGCTTAAATTTGTCTCAAAATGAGAATTAATAGCTAAAAAATTCCCTATTAATAAAATAAAAAAATAATAATTAATAAATAGATTATATTTACAAATTATTTCTACAGATTAGAAACCAATTGATAAAAGAGTAAACCCTGAGAAAAAAAAGATAAATGATAAATCTTTTTGGTTATGTATCATTATATTTTAAGGAAATATTGAAATAAAAATAATAGAAAAAATTCTACCTTCTGAGAGTTTTAGATCTCAATTATTAAAGACCACAATTTTATTATTTTGGTTTCTCTTTTTCGATTTGGAAAAATTAATTACAAAAATTCAAAATCCTAATTTTTTAAAATGATCAAGGGGTAAAAAGCTATTAAATTATTGTTTAATGGCATTTAAAGGCAGTTTAAAAGTGCTATCTATATATCTGTCATCCGGGGGGGGGGGGGGGGGCAGCAATGCAATTTCGTAGTACCTATAAATAACAGTTAATTGATTATTTGTCGAAAGAATAAATACTTCAATTTTTTTTTTTTGGGATTTTCAGAGAAAAAACAAGGATTTATCGATCCAAAACTTTTCAAAATTTTCAAACATATCTAAACAAATTTGAAATAATATTGTTTGCCTCTTGTTGAACTTTCCCTCCAGATGATTTTATTTTATATTTATACCCTTGCCTTTAACACGATAATACTTTCAAATAAAGTGGATATCACACTCAGGAGTGACTTTTGAATCTTTTCAGTTTCAATTTTTCAATTTGAAAGAAAAAATAGTCTGACCAAACTAACACATTTATCGAAAAAAAACCGAGTATTTATAATTTATAACAAGACAAATTAACTTTTCATTTTTTCAACCAAATAAACAACAATTGACACTTAAGATATAAAAGTAGTAGGTACTGTGAATGAAATAGGATAAATCCATAAGTGCTATTTGAACTCTAGAGAAGGAATATGATTATTCTTTAAATACAACACACTTTCACTAAAAGGCAAATCGATTGTTCTGTTATTTTACTTAAGGGCAAATTGCCAGAAATCCAAATTACAAGGAGTATTAAAATAAATTTAATTGACTCAAGTCTTTATTTTGTTTTGCCTTAAGGCCCAAAAATTCCGAGATGGGCAAAGGTAAAGAAATTAAATTTTTAAAAAACAAAATAGACAAAACAAAATTAAAGAAAAATTATAAATTAAAGAAAAAAGAGAATAATCGAAGAATCAAATCCAATTGAAGTAATCTAAATAAAGAATAAGCAACCAGACCTTTTTGAACAATGAAGCTTCAAAATTGGATCAGAAAAATTGTCTGTATTTCCTCTCGGGTTTTAAGAATTAACACAAGACTTTTTTTCAAGGAACAAAACACGGGCTCTGTTTGAAAAATGAAAAAACCTGAAGGAATTGATTTTCTTGTTTGGGAGAATGTTTCCAATAATTCACATTAACTCACAGCGGAAATTGAATCTTGGTTTTTTCTTTGTTGTATTGTCATTGTCCTTTTTCGAGCCAAATTTCATTTTCCTAATTTCTCTGACCAAGCCAAAAAACGATTCTTCCACATTTGTTCTTGTTTTTGCAGACGTTTCAATGGATGGGCAGCTGAAACTTTTGGCCAAATCTTGTCCTTCCCCAATTGAAACTTGTCTTTCGTTCTCAAGATCGTTTTTGTTGCCTGCAATCATCATTGGTACTTCGTCAGAGTCCTTCGCCTGGGTGATTTGTTCTCGAAAGCTGGAGACCTCATCAAAGGAGTTTCTTGAGTTGATCGCATACACAACTAAAAAGCCTTCTCCCTCTCGCATGTATGAGTCTCTCATCGCAGAATATTCTTCTTGCCCTGCAGTGTCAAGAATGTCTAGCAAACATGTTTCTTCATCAATTACAACTTGTCTTCTATATGAGTCCTCGATTGTAGGATCTATTTTTTTTTTATTTGTTTTTATGATTAACAAAAAGGATTTTCAGAAAACATCAAATTAATAAGGTTTGGGTTTGTTTCAACTACTCTTTTATTAAACCAAACATCACAAACACAGAATTAAAGAACACAAAAATAATAAGAAAGTAGATTGTTTGGGTAAAAAAAAAGCGAAAAATTATTTAAAATTTAATTACCATAAACATCAACAAAATGATTTTGTACCAACTGAATTGTTAATGCAGATTTACCAACACCACCACCACCAACAACAACAATTTTGTATTCAGTCATAAGAAAATAATTTAAAAATAAATATTTTAAAAATTTTTAATAAAAATAAAAAAAATGATCTTAAAAGAGTAAAAACCTTTTAAAAGAAAAAAAATACCGATGTTTTTTTCACCAGGGTGGTTCGAGTCATCATTTTTTTATTTAGTAACTTCAAAGATTAGATTTTTGAGAATTCTGGAAAGGCTTTTTTAAGAGTTTGAGGAGTGTTATAAGAACTTTTTGAATTATTTTTCTTTTTAGAACAGTATTTTTGCTTTTCCCTTATTTTTACAAAAAAAGTTGTTTTTTTTTCAAAAAGGGTTTGTTTTGAAATAAATCAGATTCTTATAAAACCACTCTTTTATTTCGAAAGGTAAATAATAAAAAATCGCAATTTCTGTCATATTGTTTCTATATCACGGTGTATGTTTTACAATTTTCGAGATCTTTTTTTTAAAAATTTTTAATAAAAAGTCAAAATTACTTTATTTAAATTTCGAAAATACTATTTCCCATTTACGAAATCATTAAATTGATGCCTTTTTTACCAATTTAACACACATTTGACAACTTTTTCTCTTTTGTTGTAAAAAAATTCTTTGTTATCAAAAGTAATTTTTTGAGAAAATTTTCTTCGACATGATTTTAAAAAAATCTATCTTTTTTTACAGACCGCAATATTGAACACTAACATTTTTTCATGATTTTTTGGAAACCCCATTTATTCTTCAAAAAAAACACCTTTTCTTGAAAAAATTAAAAATTGTTTAAATAAAAGAATAAATTTTAATTATTTTGTTAATTTTTTCACTGATCTTTTCAAAGTCAAAATCCCTACAAGCCAAAAAATTTAAAAACAATTTAACTCAACAGCTTTATTCATTGTCAACCTTCTTAAGAAACTTTTCCAAAATTATACAAGTAAAATGTTTGTTTTAATTGTGATTAAAATATGAGTGAAAAAAGTTCACGATTACAATAAAAAAGTTGAAAAATTCAATATTGGGTATACAAATGAGAATAAAAAGTCAAATCATCATTGGTATTTGATTTCTCTAGGGAAAAAATTTTCACTTCCTTTTCCTGATTTTGCTTTTATAAAAACAGTTTTCAAGGAAGTAAGTAGGTTGTAATTTAAAAACCCCTGAAAGAAAAGGAAATTGAAAGGAAATGAAAATAATTCCCATTTAAAATTCAAAAACCACAATAAGTAAAAAAAAAAAAAGAAAGAAATTTTGTACAAGATGAACCCATAGGACACTAGTCCAACAATTACTATTTGGTTCTCCTTTTTTCTCGAAATCAAATGATTTGATTTTTAGAGATCTCAAAAATATTCAATTTTTTCGACAAATTTTTAATAAATCGATCAATTAAAGAAACAACAATTCCAAAAACCTCATATTTTAAAAGAACTGTTATTGTGATTAATCCTCCATTTTGTCTTTAATTTTAAATTTTTTCTTTTAAAAAAATTTTGTTGATTTTCTTGTTCTATTTAGTCACCCTTATAAAAATCAATTTGAACTTTTTTTCCTAATTATTCGTTTCTTATTTGCAAATCAGACATCTCCATTAAAAACCAATTATTCCATTTTGTAGAAGAGAGGTCCTTTGTATTGTCTTTATTGTGGTGATTTGAAACAACTGAGAATAAGTTATAAATAAAACTTTTGAATTGAAATAACATTTTAAGTTAGAATATTATTTTCGACTTCTTAATGGAAATTACTTTATGGACGACGTTTTTAGATGAAAACAGTGAAATAATATAAATAATCACCCTTGAAAGAGTTATGTAATCCAAGTAATATTTTTCCAAGTAGAATTTCTTTTAGAAAAAAATGAGAAATTCCCACAATTTTCACAATTTTTAGAGTTATTAACCTTGCTAGATCATGCAAAATTTTGATTTTAATATTTTAGAATTTCCATTTCAACTTTTTGAACTCACACTATTTTCTTGGGATGTTCTAAATATTTTTTAAATTTGCTTTTACAAGTATGAAATGTTCTCAAATTTGAAATGGTCTTGAAAATCCCCAAAAGCATTTTTTTGCAATTATTTTTTTTGTTATTTTCAATTTTCCTTTTCATTGAATAACAAAGAAAAAATGTCTCGGTGAAAAGGATAGGATGACAAAATTTTTTTTTTTTTTTTTTTTCCAATTTATTCCGTAGGAAAATTTTTTGTCAAAGTGAAATAATACAATTACTCAACCCCCCCAAGGGTGGGAACTTAGTACTTAATTAATATAACATTGGTGATAAATTCCAGATATTCGTTTTTATCCCCCAGCAATTTGCTTATCTGTACAGAGTGATTTGAAAAAACTGAGCTGTTGATTAAAAGGTAAAAAAAAAAAAAAAAAAATAATTAGATCAAAAATTAAGATAAAATTTTTGATTTTATTTCTCAAAACTATTTTTACTCAACTAATTTATATAAAAAACAATATTCTTGAATCTTTAAAAACGCAAGTAGCTGAAAAAGATAAACTTTATATTGTATTATTAATTGGTTTAGAAATTGAGCCAATTATATTTCAACAAATTTTGTTCATTAAATTTAAAGATTAGTCTCTTTTTGAAGTTTTTTTCGAATATATATATATATATATATATATATATATATATATATATATACACAGGTAATACAAGTTTCCGTTTTGAAAACACGAAAGATGTATAAAAACGCGTTTTTTCACTTTTTTTATATATATTTTTCGTTTTATTCGTTGCTTTCGTTTTTTGATTTTTGAAAAAGTACTCGAATTCTTTTGAAATCACACTTTTCATTTCTTGGATTTGAAAAAATACAAACGAAAAAACTCAAAAACAACGAAAAACAAAACAAAACAATTATATACAACTCAGAAGTAATTGCCGTTAAAGCCTTGTAAAATAATTGGGATTCACAATTCCCCATTTAAGTATGGAGTTTTACATATAAAATCATGAAAATAGTTTGATTTTCTCTCTGTAAAACACTAAATCAATAAAAGTGGGTTACTCGTTTAAAACTCTTGAAAATTATCAACTCTTTAAAAAATAAGAAATCCAAATAATTTTTTGTAAAAAATTGCTAGTTGTGGAAGAAAAGTGGTAAAAATTTTCACTTTTAAACTGATTCCAAATTAGATAAGCTCACCTAATTATTTTGTGTTTTGATTACCCCTCCCAATATAATTATTGATTGATCACAAAAAAATATTTAAAATTATTAACTTAAAAATTTTTTTTCACAATTTTGAATTTGTAAAATGTGATCGAGTTTTTTTTCTTCAATGGGTTATATTTCAACTTATTAATCAGAAAATTATATTGTTATTTTTTTTTTTTTTTTTTTTTTTGATACTATAAAACCGTTTTACCTCAAATTTTTTTACCTAATCATTATCAGATTTCTCATTTCTTAACAGTTATTTCCTGACTATTGCTTTATTATCTTTTATACTAAAAAATAATTTCATTTTTTATTATTCATTTTTTTATAAAATTGTTTTCAGACTATACGTTTGTTTTGGTTTTACAAAAGTACTGCTTTCTACCTTTTTATACTTATATTACTTTGTTTATCCAGTGGAAATAATATTTCAAAGTAAGGTTAAAACAAGTAATATCTCTTTCACTATTTAAATTGTGTTTAGAATTATTATATTGTTTCTTTCTTAAATGTATTTCTTTCTATTATAATATTTATTAACTTTAACATAAAAATAGAAATTGGTGAACTAATGAAGATAAAATTACAAAACTCAATTAAAGTGTTGAGAGTGTATAAAATATCGTATCTCATTAATTTGATTTTTTTTTTATTAGTATTTTATTGATTATTCTTTACTTTTATTTTTTTAGATCGATCAAAAATTTTTTTTTTTGGAATGTATTTAATTACATCATAATAAATTTTAATTCAAAATTTTTTGTTAATTTCTTTTTTGGTATGAAGCAAAAAATAAATATATAAAATAAAAGACCCTTTCCATTATTTTTTACATTTTTAAATTATATTTATTGTTTTTTTTTTAGTTTAAATTATGAATTATTCTGATATATACTGAAAGAAATAAATAAAATCTTTAGTCGGTATATTTAGAAACGAAAAAAAATCATATATAAACTTACATATACATACATACATACATATATACATACATACATACATACATACATACATACATATATATATATATATATATATATATATATATATAAACTCAATTCCAAAAATTGGGGAACACCTTCAAAATCAATTTAATTCCAAGAAAAGTGATATTTGACTCTTAAATAGAAACATTAGATATTAACAATCAATGTAAATAATTTTAAAGTTAATTATTTATCATTTTTTTTCATTATTTTTTGATTTTTGATTTTCAATAATTTTTTTGATTTTTTTTGTATTCTTTTTTTTTCAAAACTTTTCGAAAATCTCAAAATCACTTTAAAATGAAATTTAAAAGTTTTCATTCTGATCACAAAAAAAAATTTTTTTTTTTCTCTCAAAAAGAAAAAAGATTCTTTTTTTATCGAGAAAAAATTTTTTTGAAAAAAAATCATGATATGGTGTGCTAGGACACATGGCCTACAAACAGACCTTATTATTATTAATGGAAGTGTGAATACTGAATGTATTATTAATGATATTATCAAAAAAATTAAAGGAAATTCAACTCGCTAATTCAGAATATTGTGAGTTGAAATGGATTTTCCAAAAGGATGGAGCTTGTCCACATACCTCAAAAAAAAACACAAACTTACTTAAATCGGGGATGTAATGTTCTGGACCCTTGACCCCCAATCCCACAAGATTTAAATCCAATTGGGTATTTATGGATACTAAACTGAAAAATTGTAACCAAAAAACGAAGAAGAATTTTTAAAATTTTCACTAATGTATGGAATACTTTGAGTTGGGAAACCTTAGAAAATTAGTAAACTCTATATTTAAAACAATAGATTTAGTTATCAAAAGACAAGCTGAATCTATTAATAGTTTTTAGTAATTTTTCTTTCAATAAAAATGGATTTTTTGGTAACCGTGTTCCAAAAATAGTAACACACTTTTTTTTATTTTTTCTTTTTTATTTTTCGAATTGAATTTTAAATTTACTATAAAATATATAAATAGTATTAATTAAATATTTTCGGGTCTTTTATTTATTTTAATGTTTAAATATCATGCATTTTGGAGTATATTTTTATTAATGTAATTTTTTTTTTGTGTCCCATTTTTTGGAATTGAGTTTATATATATATATATATATATATATATATATATATCAAAGAAACGAATTTTACGCGTCGCTCACGTGTGCGCCAACGCGTTTCATGACATCAAAAAAATCATCATACCTGTGATATATATATATATATATATATATATATATATATACATCAAATAAACTCTTATAAAACTGATATTTGATTTTTTTTTCAAAATTTTCAACATTACCAGACACTTTAGATTTTTTTGATTAAAATTTACACCAAGACTGGATATTTTTGATTTTTTTTTAGTTTTATATGCCCCTACAAACCAAAAAAACACTAAAAATGGAAAACTGATCAAAATACTTTCCATTAATACAATTAAAAAAACTAAATGAAAAAATTAAAATAAATAAAGTTTCAATTTAACTTTTTCTTGAAAACTTTTTTTGCCAAAATCATTGAATTTACACTTTTAATTATGCCTATTTTTAGATTTAGTATCTTGTTTTAACCCATTCACTAAAATAAATTCTAAATTCTGGGAATTTTCTTTTCACAAAAGGCACTAATTTGGCCCTCAAATGTTTTTTTAGTTTTAAATGGTATAATTAAAAAAAAGTTAAACTAAAAGGATAAACTCTCGGGAAAAGCATTCTAATTTAATATTTTAACTTATTCTTCGATTTCAAACTTTTCTCAACTCCAATTTTTCAAAAAAAAAATAAAAAAAGTGCACAGTAATTTCAAAAAATAATTTTGATATTAAATAGTTGAGAGTGTTTTTATTCTAAAAAAAATTATCGTAGTGGTTAATTGAATTAAGTATGAAACTTAGATTCGAAAAATATTAATCAGAAAAAAATAGAGTTTAATTTTATTAAGGACATATTATGATTTTAAAATTCTAATTATGTATATTTTTCTTCAATATTCTTTTTATATTGGTTATAATATTATTTTTTTAAACCTTTATTTTCTTTTAAAAAAACATAACTGATTTTTTGATCTCTTTGAAAAAATAAGTGTATACCTCATGTAATTGGGAAATTTTCACAAAAAAAAACTACAAATACATATATATTTAGAATTTTAAAAAACAAAAATTCAACTGTAAAAAAAAAAAAACAACAAATATTTTGAACTGTAAAAATTAGAAAAATTTTTTGCTAAAAAAACAACAAAAAGTTAATCAGTGAGCTTCATCTGTAAAAATATTTTAAACAAAGGACTATTTATATTTACACTTGATCTTTTTTTTTTAAAAAAAAAAAAAGAAATAAAAAGAAAAATTTTCAAAAAAAAATCAAAAACAAAAATTTGAAAAAGCAAAAGAAAAAGAAAATTTGAAAAAAAGAAAAAGAAAAACAAAAATTTGAAGAAAAAGAAAAAATAATTCTCATCCAAAAATTTAAAAATATTTTTTTTGTAAAGAACACTGGAATAAACCCTCAAAACAACTCCCATTAACATTATAAAGTGAGTCAAAATTTTTGAAAAAAGTTTATATATATTGATATAAACACCATTTCAAAAATTGTAAATCTTCTGAAATAAAAAATTGGAAAAAAAAATATCCTTTAGTATTCAAGAGCAATTAATAACTAAACCAGATTAATAATTAACTTTTAAATCATTCTAAATATAGAAAAATCCGATATTTCAAAAAATTAAAAAAAAAATAAAACCAAAAATTAAAAAAAGTGAGTCACAATTTTTGAAATAATTCTTACTGATTTTTTATTAATGAACTTTAACTGAAAATAAGGTCTACAAGAAGCTTTTTTTCTGATAATTAAATACATTTTAAAAGACATCTCTCTGCTCAATTTTCTTAGATTATTTATTTTTTCAAAGACTTTTTTTCCACTTGATCTTTTGTAAAAATAAGTATCAAAAAAAAAAAAAAAAACCGAAAAAAAATGAGAAAGAAAAAAAAAAGAAATAGAAAAACAAAAGAAAAATAAAAGTAAAACAAAAGAAAGAAGAGATTAATTTACAAAATTCAAAAAAATAATTTTAATCCAAAATTTGAAAATATTTTTTTGATAATATTACATGGAAAAATTCTCAAAACAACTTCTATTAACATTACCAAGTGAGTCAAAAATTTTGAAAAATTGTTTATATATGATTTTTTTTTATTGAATTTTCCAAAATTTAAAAGAATAGAGTAAAATCAAAGATTTTTTATATTATTTTTAACCACGCAAAATTTAGTAAACTTGCTTTAATTTTTATTCAATTTTGGAATTAAACAGAAAATTAAATAAATTTTCAGTTTATTTCATAAAGTAAAAAAAATCTCGGACAAGGCAAAAATTATCATAATGTTTTTTTTTCTATATTTCAGTTTTATTAGATTAGTACATCTCTTTCAGAGCTATTTGTTAAGAAATATCAAATTAAATATCTCCAAGTTGAAGTTAATGAAAATTTATCCTTCTTTTTATTTGTAATGTTTTTCCTCGATAAAATCACCTTCACTTCTCGACTAGAGACTTTTAAAAAAGGCGGTACACTAACAACAATACATATAATAACAGTCCTGTGAATTTTAAGTTCTGCCTTTTTGATCATATTATAAATTAATTTTATTCTTAAGGATGAAATGTCAATAAAAGTAATAGTTTTGTTTAACTTAAATTTTTTAATTTTTTTTTTTCCTATTAGTGTGATATATATTTTTTTTGTTTTGTGAAGTTTTTTAACTTAGACCCTTGGTGTTTTTTTTAATCAAACTCTATGTTTATTAAAATTTATTTTTTGATATTTGAATTTTGATATTGATATAATCTGTATTTTTTTTTTTAATTGAATTTTTTCGAAATCAGACCCTGTTTATTTTTTTATGTTATTGTAAATTTTTTCAGCCAAAAGGAATTTAGTTTCATAGTGTCCTTTTTAATGACAATCAACCCCTTGAGTATGAAATAAATTACACAGAAAGTGAAATAACCAAAAAATGAAGAGTTATCAAAATTTGGGAAACTCCATTTTCAATATTTAACATAATGTCGAGAAACCGAATTTTAAAAATTGTTAATAATTTGTTGGAAAATTAAAAATGTTCTTTTTGAACTAAAAAAACAAAATAAAAATAAAATAACAAGTAACTTTATTCAATTATAAAATCTCTATATATCAAAATTTTATTATTTTTTCGTTTATTTGCTCTGATTAACTATTTCAAAGGAAATTTATTTTATTCAACTTTTATAAAAAATGCTGCTTACTATTTTTGAAAATATTTCAAAAAATTGAAACTATATTTTAGAATTGTTAAACTAATAATTAGTATGAGGTGGTTACTCTTTATTCAAAAATAAATACCACAGATTTTATTCTTCACATAGAAGTGATTTTTTTAATTTTGTGCCCAGTCTGTTAAATAATCTATGTGTATGTTTTTATTTTTGTGTTTTTGAAAATTGTTTCTATTATTTTTGTAAATAATTGTTGGTGTCAAAATTTTATTATTTTTTATTACTGAAAAATACAGTTCAGTTAAATTGAACTTATAATACATAATTTTCATTACTATAGATCATATTATCAAACTTTTTTTCTACATCTTTCATTACCAATCAGTCACTTTAAGATCTAACCCAAACTAATTTAAACAAACTTATCACAAAAATCCATTACCCAAAAATCTTTCAGTTTGATTGGAAAAAAACAAACAAAAAAAATATAAATATTTTTCTGAAAAACTATTTTGTAGTTTCTATAAATATTGAAAAAATGATTTCTAAAATTTTTCAAGCTTTATGAAATGACAAAAAATTTCTGCTTTATTTTCCTTTTTTAATTTATCATTGTAGAAAAAAAGTGAAACAAGGTTTTTCATTGGGAAAATTACTGAAAATTCAAAGCAAGATCAATTAATAAAAGAATAAATAAATAAATGAATAAAGACAAAATGAAGTATTCGCCATCATAACATTTTTTTTAAGACTATCTTTTGGTATGGTTTTTCTTTGATTGATCAATTATTAAAAATTTGTAGAAAAAATTGACCATTTTTGTGATCTCCAAAACCACATTCAACAATTTCCATAAATCAAGTAGATTTATATTGTATTTGTTGGGTTGATAGAAAATAATATTATGGAGTATTATTTGAAGTTAAATGGTTTCTTCTTTTGATTGTTTTTACTTTTCATTTTCAGTCATGTTCCCAATGAAAAATTATGTTTCACATTTTTTCCATTATGTTTAACCAATCTTTAGTTTATTTTTCATTTCATTTTCCTTTTCCTTTAGTCTATCACCTTAAAAATATATCTTGTCATTGGTGAACTTGAGTTAATTTATTTGTCTAATTCTTTTTTGAGTTATCTATTGGATAAGATAAGAATCCTAAATGAAATAATATTTCATAATTAAAAAAAAAAGTTGATTGAAAGAAATAATATATCTTCATTAAATTATGAATACAGATAACAGCTTATTCTAAAATCAATCCATTTCAGAAAGTCATATAATGAAAATAAATTAGATTTCGAAAAATATCATTTCTCTTTGATAATATCGAAAATCTTTTAGCTTTTTGTTCAATGAGAAGAAATAATTTAAGGTATTCTTTGAAAAAATAATTTCATATCAAACCTTTTGAAAAATACAGTATTATTGTTAAGGTCTCTTCTTTTTCGTAAAAACAAACACACTCATTAATCTTTAACAAACCAAAAGTAAAAAATAAACTAAAAGAAACATAAAAAAATTTGAAAATAATTCTCAAAAACAACTTTTTTGAAAAATAACAATAAAAGTCTGAAAAAAACAATTTATTGAAGTCAATACCAAATACTTAACATGCTGTAAAATGTTTTTGATTCAATTTTCAATTTGCCCAGACAATGAAAAATCTACTTTCTAAATATTTTACCATACTTTTTGTTAAATGTGAGGAAAGTTTTTAAAAAGCTAATGTTGTGGAAACAACTCATGTATAATCAAACAAAAAATTTTCCTTTTTTAAAAAGGTATAGTGTAATTTGGAAAACGTTATTGCTTTTCTACAAAAAATTATTTCTTGTTTTGGAAAAGTGACAAATATTTCAAAGACGTTTCCAAAAAATAATTTTTCTTGATTTTTTTACATCAAACTGTGTTGTTTAAATCACTACTTTAATAAAACATTGATCACCAAAAGAACATTATTCAAATCATTTGAAAAATTTTCACTTTTCTCTTTTTTGCAATCATTTTTTTCTTTCTTTTCTCTTTTTTCAAACAAAAAATAAACACACTCACTCAAAATCATCGGTAAAACTTCAGAAGAAAATTTTGTTTCAAGAAAGATTCTCATAAACAAAAACCAAAAACCAAAAACAAAAACAAAAACGAACATAAAAACAAGAACAAACATAAAAATAAAAATAAAAATAAAAAGAAAAAGAAAAAGAAAAAAACACAAATTGACAAAATCAAAAAACAAAAATGGAAACTCAACATAGCTATTATAAAAAACTGTTAAAAGAAGAAGTTCATTTAATAATGAATTTCAAATCATCTGAAAAGCTTCATACCTTTCTCTTGACCCACTCAAGTGTTTATTTGGTTACGCACAAAAAGCCAAAAAAGAGGCCATTTTCGCCAAAATCCAAAAAAAAACGTTCCTTTAGTGATCATGGTCTAACAAAAGTTGAAAACGCACCTTTACTAACGTTGAAGGAACTGTCTGGGAATGGCCACCATTTATTTGACTTAAAGACTATCGAATCGTTAACTCGTTTTACTTTAATTTTAAAGTTCCCGAGCACAAGCACCAATTTGATGATCGAAACCAACCAGTCTGAGCATATCATTGAAAAGCTGTACACGCAAATCAGGAAAATTACCATTGGCAGCCCAAGCGATCAGGAGGTAAGATTCGTTTTGGCGCCGCCAAAAAGGAAGCAGCGGCTGGAGAAAATCATTAATCGGATCAAGAAGAAACGGGAAATACGCCCCGGCCATGGCTACGAAGACTGCTATAAGGCGTGCTGCACAAAGAACGGGCTCAGCTATGATGAGAAATTCCTTCAAAACCTGCGAAGGATCTTAAGGGTGTCACGAAGGATCACATTTAACCAAATCTCCCTGTCCAACCACGCCACGGCCACGAGCCTCCAGGGGAAAAAGGAAGAGAAATATGGTGCCGGGAGCGGCAGTGGGGATTTGGACCATGAGGACGGGGGGCTCTCGATGCCACTAATTGGCATTACGCGCGATCGGTGCTTTTCCTTTGATCAGGAATTGATCAGGCACATCAATTCGAACAAGAATTACAATTTGTCTGCGATCTTCCAGGCGCTCAAGCACAACACGTGGTTTTACGGGCTTGCCCTGCACGATTTCAAAAAAAAGGAAATGCTGCCCTTGATTTGCAAATTGCTCTCGGAAAACAAGACGATCAGCGCGCTAATTCTCTCGGGGATTGGGCTCAGTGGCGATTCCCTGAGCGAATTGGCAGCCAAGATCTTGGACAACCCAAGCTCCAGAATCAACTCGATTGACGTCTCCAACAACCCGAATGTCAATGAAAGGTCTGTTGTGTCGTTCATTGAGAAGATGTCACAGAGAAGGAAAAAGCCAATCAGGCATTTAAGTTTGCGTGGGTTGTCGATGACCAAGTCCCTGCCGACGCTCTTGATCGACGATTTCACAAATTCAATTAATCTATCCAATTTGACTACTCTGGATCTGAGCGGGAACAAATTAGGGAAGTCTGGAACTGCAGCCTTTGTCGAGTTTTACAAGGGGATGCTAAATGCAGGCAATACAAAGGCCAAAGGCAAGAGCACACGCAGTGGCTCAATGGATCATTTTAATAAGGAAAGCGAAAATGATCATTTCAAAAAACGGAAATTAGGCACTTTAATTCTTGCAGATACCAATATCATTGCTACGCCTTTGCTTCAGGAAATTTGCCGAAATGGATTCCATTCCTTAAAGCATTTGGATTTAAGTGGTAACAAATTGTGTCAAGACGATTGTGAGCTATTGGGCAAATTGATCGAAAAGTCTTTTATTTTAAGAATACTACGGCTTTCGAGGTGCAATATCGCAGTGAGGCCGTCATTGGAAACATTGACGAATTCCTTAAAAATTGCAAAAAAGATCTCACATTTCACTTTGGATCTGAGCGGGAACAATTTGGGGCAAGAGGGGGCAAATCTATTAGCATTAAGTTTATATAATTCAAATATTTTGGAATCATTAATAGTGGCAAATTGTGGGTTTAATAACAGGGCAGCCTCATTAATTGTTGCATCATTTTTAAATAACCCTTACCTGAGAATCCTTAATTTGGCCAATAACATTAAAGGCAATGAAGACGCTTCATTGACTTGCCTAGAATTAAGCTATTTATTACAAAAAAAGCAATTAAGATTAAAGCATTTAGATATTTCCAGCGACGGCAAAAATTATTTAATAAAGGGTAATTATTTGAAGACTGTATTTGAAGCATTACACGAAAATAAAAATTTAAAATCATTAGATATTAGTGGCAATAATTTCCAAAATGATGAATTGAATTTATTTTTTGATTTCTTAACAAAAAATGAAAGTTTGAATAGATTGAAATGTAATAATAATAATTTTACAATCAACGAAATTGATAAATTTTATAAATCAATAGAAAAAAATACTTCATTATTTTCTTTACCAGAGTTAATTCCAAATTTGGAAAAGTTATTAAAAAAAAAAAAGCATAATTATCAAAAAAAATTAATAAATTCTATGAAAAAAAAATTAATCCAAAATAGAAACACCTTTGAAAGAACTCAAGCGAATGAAAACGCTAGAAAATTAAAATTATTGGAGTCAATGGGTAAAAAAATTTTAAATAGATCAAGTGGCGGTGGTGGTGATAGCAATAGTAATAGGAATAATGGGCAAATTGAAAAACAGCAAAAAATTAAAAATTTACTTTATTTAAAAAATAGAATGTCAGTGACTCGTTCTCATTTTTCAACAGTAAAGACAACGGCATTTAATTTAAATAACCAGAATTTTATTAATAATGGATATAATGCCCAGAATCAGCAATCGAAATTCCCCTCAGATAAAAGACTATCAGTGGTTAATTTGAGTAGTACCCTAAGAAGAGCCAGCCAAAGGAAAAGACAATCACAAAGAAACTTATCGAGATTTAGTCAAAAATTAGGAACATTACAATATAAGCAAGATAACTCCAATGAGATGAACAAATTCCTAAGTATCATTGAAGAAAAAACTAAAAAAAAATTATTTTTATTTCCTGAATCCAATAACGATAATAAGAAGAATGATAAAGGCAACAAGAATAAAGAAGAAGTGGAAAAGGAGGACGAGGAGGAAGAACTAATCAAATTGGAATTAGAAAAAAGAAAACAAATAATGTCTGCACAGACAATCGAAATGAATGACGATTTATTAAAGTTAATTAAAAAAAGGGACTTTCAGATTATTAAAAAACTGTTCCAAAAGGGGAAATTAAAAATCAATATGATCGATCCCAAAGATAATAGTACTTTAATTCATTACGTTTGCCATTGGGGCAATCCAGAAATCCTATCTTATTTATTACGCAGAGACGGCGCACAGGAGTTTGTTAATTTGAAAGATACCTATGGTAAATCGCCATTGCATTATTTAATGGAAAAGGGCAACAGTTTAGATTGTGTTCAATTATTAAGCGACTTTGAAATCGAATGGGATGTAGTTGATTCCACAGGGATGAACCCATTGCAAACTTTAATTTATAGTTATGTAGGCAAAGGCCTTGATCATTCAAATAATAATAGAAATAATAACAATAGCCAAAATCAAAATACCACAAAGAATGACAATTCAAATGGTAATAAGCAAATTAATGATCAAAATAATAATTATAAAACAATGATCCAATTATTTGAATATTTAATCCAAAGGGGAAGTAATTATAATTCAATGGACTTTAAAGGTAATACTGTATTGCACGTGGCATCGTCGAAGGGACTGTATAGAATCGTAGCCATCCTATGTAATTTGGAAAATTTATTAATCAACATTACAGATTCTAAGGGGAAAACTGCAATACTTAAGGCAAGTAGGAATGGCTATCATGAAATTGTCAAACACTTGATAAAATTTGGTGCAGATCCAAATATTTTGGATAACAATCGGCAATCTGCTTTAGATTTGGCAAGAATTTATGAGCAAACAAAATGTATAAATATTTTGGAAAAATATTATGAAACTCAATCAGAATTAATTCAAGAAAGTAATGAATTAATTGAATTAGAATCAGAAAAGGAAAAAGAGAAATTAAATAAAATTAATAATCGTAATAATAATAATAATAAAAATAATCAATATACCGATAATGATAATAACAAGAATAAACAGAAATTAAATTCCCGTGTGGATATTAAAATTCCATTTAAAATCAAAGGCATCGTAGAAAACTTTTCAGAAGCTAGGACTTTTAAGGTTTGCATTTTAGGGCCACACCGATCTGGAAAAACAAAATTATTAGATCGGCTAATATTTAGAAATTATTTCAGCCAATATGTTCAAGGACTTGAAAACCAATATAAAAAATTCATCATTATAGAAGGCAAAGAAATGCTATTGAATATAACCGATGTCTCTGGTGAAGATATTTATGAAATTTTTTTAGAAAAATGGATTAAAGATTCTGATGGCTTTATATTAAATTATTCGATTGATCAAGACATCAAATGGTTTAATCAAATAGAAAACTTTTATTTAAAAAAAATATCCCAAATTAAAAACAAAAAAATTCACCAAATTCCTTTTATAATACTCTCAAATAAAAATGATTTAATTAATGAAAAGGAACATTCTAAAAATAGTAAAATCTTAAATGACCAAGGGAAAAAATTAGCGAATAAATATAACCGAGTTTTTATTGAAACATCTGCAAAGAATAACATGAATATTAATCAAACCTTTGTAGAAATCATTAAAATCATGTATAACTTGGAAAACCGTGAAAATTTGATTCGCAAAGAAACTAAATTGCAACAAGAAAAGGAAAAAAGGGAAAGCAAATTTAAATTGAAAAAAAGAGAAGAAAGGAAAATCAAAAGAGAAAAACAAAAAAGGTTATCTCAAAAGCGTTCAAAGCAATTAAATTACTTTAGACAACAACAACGCCAACTGCAGCAGAAACAGCAGAGTAAGGGCTGCGGAGTTAAAGAAAAGGTGGAAAGGGGACAGGAAAAGGAAAGGGAAAAGGAAAGGGAAAAGGAAAAGGAAAGGGAAAAGGAAAAGGAAAAGGAAAGGGAAAGGGAAAAGAACATGAAAAAGAAAAATCCAAAAACACAGAAAAAATCGAAAGGTAAATTTAGTAGAGTATTTAAAAAAAAAAAACCAAAGCCAGTTAATTTGGACTTTAACAATAACGATGAGGAATTGCTCTTCACCTTCAATGAAATTTTAGAAGACGAAGTCTTGTTTGCTATTTTTGAACAGTACTTAAAAGATCAATATGCTGAAGAAAATTTATTGTTTTATAAAGAAGTTCATAAATTGAAAAAAATTGACCCTGAAGAAAATGGTTTGATCGTTTTGTGTGCGAAGCAAATCTTTAAAGACTACGTCTCAAACGTTTCAGAATTTGAAATAAATATCGAGGGGCACATTCGAAAGGAGATCTATCAAGACGTTCAGCAAAATAATTTTAGCCTAGACATGTTTGATAAAGCCTTAAAATCCGTAATAGCTATTTTGTCCACAGACTCTTATTACGGATTTATGGAAAGCCCCTATATCGAAAGGATTTATCAATTGCTCTAATTGCTTTCTTTTTTTTTTGGATTTTTTTTTTTTTTATTTTAAAATTCGATTTATGAAAATTTTATTAATTTATAAAAACATTTCCAGATTTAATATAATTTTATTTATATATCATTAATAACCATTTCAAATCAATTAACTTGAAACAATTCATTTAATATGTTTTATTTTTTTTTTTTTTTTTTTGATTATTTAAGGGACTAAGTACATTTTTCAAATTACGAGGGACACAGTTTATACGAAACTGAATTATTCAAATCATATTCTTACACTAAATACATTAATATTTTAATAAATACAAGGGAGTGGAATATATCCTAGAATAAAATATTTAGAAATCAATTAATAAATGGAAATCAAAAAAATGACAAAGATTGATCAAGAAAAAATAAAAAAAATAAATTTATTTTTTTCTTGAAATTTGATACAATTACTTCTTCTTAAGGGATTAGCGTCTACCAAGGAGAAGCCTACGATCAAAGTATGTTGTTGTGGGGTTTAAATCATATTAGTGCTACAAGGTTCGAATCTCTCTAAAAAATCGATTAGTCAAATAGTAATATCTGTTGATCTGAATTAATTAAAAGTGATCTATTGTATTAGAAAAAAACCCAACAATTTTGGAAAAAAATCTGCATTTCGCCACAAATTTAAAGATTGAATTATCAATATTCAGAATCCAAAGTAGCAAAATATCTTTCTTAAATTTGTGGCGAAATTTAGATTAATAGTTGTTAAAAAATTCGTTTTTTTTTTATAATATTAAATATTTAACTAATAGATTGTTTTGACCAATTATTTCTGAAATCAAAAAAATATATTGATGTTACAATTAACTTTATAAAAAGGGAATAAAACTAATCAGCCTTTAAGTTTTTATGTTGACGATGATTGAGTTAATCTTTGAAATTGAAAATTTTCAAAAAATGGTTACTTTGGTAAGTTCTAAATATGTATTTTTAAATACAAGGAGAACTGTTATTTTAGGTTTATCTTTTTAGATCTGGTAAAAGGAATTAAAAAAAAAAAATATCAAAATGAAAATTTTTAATAGTGATCATTAGTATTAAATCTAATAATTTGTTGTGGAATAGGATTTTTAATAGATTTTTGAGAGCTATTTTAACTCGCGGAGTACTAATATTATTTCCACCTAATAACTAACATACTTTGATTATAGAGAAATCTCATGTTGATGCTAATCTCTTAAACAAGAATAAAAAAACATAGGTTTAATTTTGAAATACAGATTTTTTTGGCTTAGGACATGTGTTTTTTTTCTCAATGTGAAAGATTTTTTTTGTTTACTATTCCCTTAAGGAACTAATTGTTGTAAAATATATGAAACAGAAACTTTCATTCAGCTTTCCATAAAAATCATTTTGAAAATCAATTAAAATTTCAATGTTTTCTATAAAATAAAAAACTATCTTAAATTTAAATCCAGCACTACTTTCCAAAATTTCGCACTTTTACAAACGGGTTAAATAGATACACATATGCCTTGAAAAAGAAATAAGAATATGATACATTTAAAAAAAAAGAAAAATGCAAAAAATGTGATTATTGTGCTCAATATTATGAAAATATAAATCACTTTATTATAGTATTGTGAAAGATATAAATTTATCAGAATCAAATGGAAAAAAATTAGTAAAAATTTTAGATAAAAACTTATATAAAAATGATATCCTTAGGTGAATATACTCAAAAACTTCTTAATCTGGCTAATCGAAATTATGAAAAAAATATTTTTCTTGTCGAGAATTTTTCATCAAAGCTCTTATGATTAGAAAACTTAAAGTAATAAAAAAATTGAAAATAAAAAATTCCCAAAATAGTAAAAAAATATACAAATTCGGGTACATAGTGCCCCACTTTTCGGAGTCGTGGAATACAAATTTATTAATCACAATTTGTGGAATCTTATTTATTAATAATCTTTCTATCGGGTTTTTACTCCTCCTGTTTCAGGGGACGTGTCGTTAAGTGTAGTAGAGTGCCTTAGAGTGCCTAGCTTTTCCAAAATTCAAAAGAATAGAGAAAAATATTTGATTTTACTCAATTCTTTTAAATTCTGGAAAAGATAACGGTATTTTTCTTGACGTTTTCTGTTTTATTTATAACATCTATCGATTTTTGTTAGGTTTTTTTTACTTTTCGAAATAAACCAAAAATTTATTAAAATTTTCTGTTTATTTCAAAAAATAAAAAATACCTAGAACACATCACAAATAAATAGAAAAATCAAGAAAACCTAACGGCGGTTTTTTTTAATTTGAAAAATAAAAAGAAAATTTCAAAAATTTTCTTTTAATTTCTCAAATCAAAAAAAAGCTAACGGCGGTTTTCCAGAATTTGAAAGAATTTAGTAAAATCAAGGATTATATTCAATTCTTTCAAATCCTGGAAAACCTAACGAAAGTGGATAATTTTTAATTTGGTCATGTAAATGATATAATATTTTTTACTTTAATGTTTTAATTATTTTTCTTCTTCTCTTTTTTTATTTCGTAAATTTTCTTTGATTACTCCTTTCCCACTATAAATAAATAAAATTTCAATGCTTTAATTCTAAAATAATTTTAAATTATTCTTTTGTCTTTTAGATTTGGACTTTTATGAATTATTTTAATTCTTGCGATTATGATTATTTTGGAAAGTTGAATGAAAATTTTGATTTTTATTATAGTGATCAAAATAAGACGAGCACAAAGACTATAATACGTGTTTCAAAATATAATCCGTGCTTTTTTTCTTCTTGTACCAACGCAACATCCAATCTTCTACCAAATAGTATAACTAAGTTAAAATCAATTTTGAAAGTAAAGGTCTGGTTATTTTAGGTAATTTTTAAATTATTCATACAAATAGTTGACAATTTTCCATAAGATTCTCAATTTTTTTTGAATTTTTTTGTTTTTTTTGGATGAGTAAAATTTTCTTCAAAAATTTAAAGCAGTGAAAAAAATACCTGACATGAAAAAAATCCCGGACAAGATTTTTAATTGTGAATATTAGTAAAATTATTGTGTAATTTCATTTATTTACAATCAAATTCCTTTTTTTAAGAATCAAACTTTTTCAATTATAACCCCCCCACTTATTAGAATAATGATTAATGAAATCACACTTGTTCAAAACACCATTCAATCAATCAAAAAACACGAAAAAAAAATATCATTTTCCATAATTCTAGTAAACCTCAATAAAACTCGATTGTTTTTCAAAAAAAGTTGATCAGCTTAGGCTATCAAACAATTACTTGAGTATTCTAGAGACACCTTACTTTGATGAACTTTAGGTAGGTTTATTACTAGTCTCATAAAAAAATTGGTTATTTATAATAAGGATTTGATTGAAATTAGACAAAAATTTTACTAATACTCACAATTAAAAATCTTGTAGGGGATTTTTTTCAGGTCAGGTATTTTTTTCCCTGCTATACTCTAGAATTAATTGAGATAAATTTTGTAATTTGATCCTTCATTTTTAGAATTTATTTTTAAATTCTAAAACTTTAAGAAACCAATACCATATTTTTTAGGCTTTATTAACAGTTTCTTTAATTAACTAATGTAGAGGTCTTCTATAACAAAAAAACACGCTTTTTATTTTGAAACACGCATTAATTTTTTTTGCATGCTTTATTTTGACTTCAGTATATTTCAATAAACAGTAAAAATATTAAGTTTAATTTGATGAAAACCAATCAGCAAATCGATCAGAAAACTTTTTTTTATCTCCAGCTGATGAATTAATCAAATATCAGTAAAGTTTTTTTAGAAAGTAAGAAAGAAAATTTACTAAGATCCTTTTAAAATTCTTTTTGTTTATATATTTAGGGTTTGAACCGGATGAGGTAGGTATTTAACCCAATCACCAGATTTCAATCACAAATATTGAGTACTACTTTTTCTTAGCATCAAAATTTTGTCAATTTTATTGATGAATTTTTATTTTTCATTTTTTTGTGGAAATATCGTATTTTTACCCTTATTAGTAAAAAAATACTTTGGAAAAAAAAAAAGACTTGGAATGAGATTTAGGGTTAAAAAACATCAAGTTAATTGTTCTTTAAATTAATTCTAGGGATTTGAGTAAGAATAAAAAAAATAGTGAGAATATTTTTTGTTTTTATGTTTAATAATTAATCTTGTTTTGAAATATAATATTTTTGAAGTGAAAAAGGAATAGTTGTTTTGAGAAATAAATTGAAGACTTAAATCGTTTAAGGAAGCTTTCAATGTGAAAAAATAATCTCAAGAGATCATGTCTTTATATTTTTAAAAATAAATTTTTTAGCAAATTCGCATTTTTTTATTGATCTTAAATTAACCTATATCTCCAAAAAAAAATTATAAATCGTTCTAATTTTACGTTTTTTGATTAGTTTATCATCTAATGATTATTGTGGGTAAGTCAAAAAAAAAAAGAAGTACTTCCGATCGGGGAATTGAACCCCGGCCACCTGAGTGACAGTCAGGCATTCTACCTCTATACTAATCGGAAGACATTATAACCTTCCTTTATGTGTTATTGAAATTCCAAAAACATGCTAATAAATCAAATTTGCACAAAAAATCGAATAAAACTAAAATTTTACTGCAAATTCATCACAAAACTTATCTCACATTTCTAAATAACATTTCTATCATCAAACAGATACCCTACTGAACCAAATCAGATAAAATATAAATATATAATATATATCACTCATAAATACCAAATAATAACAATAACAATGTCAAACGACCAGGTTTTCACAATATTAATACAACAATTTTTATGATAAAAATAATCCCATTCACAAAAAACAAAAAAAATCCAATAATCGTTAATCTTAAGTGTCTGAAATAATTCGTTTTTATAAACGAAATTAACCTGGGTAGAATTCATTTTGAGTTTTATATTTGAACGAAAATTCAATGAATTAAATTATTTCATCAAATTAAAAACTTTTTAAAAGTCAAAAGTAATTTTTGTAACGATCAAACAAAAATCCAAAGAAAACTAAATCCTCAAAAAAAGCAATAAATATACATTCCAAAACACTAACCAACAGCAACTATAACAACACACTTCTTTAAACTGTACTTTAGTTTGAGAATATTTTAAAGATAAGAAGAATTATCACATAATGAAGAAATACTAATCAATTAAAAATGAAAGAATAACTTTTTTAGGAATTGAAAAAAAAAGTTCCTACTTTACTGATCAACCCACTTAAGACAAGATCCTTACCCAAACATTCGTCTCTTAACAAAAATAACAAATTGTTTCCAAACATAGACGAAAACTGAATTCAAAAATTGTAATCTAATCCAAATCATTTTTTCTCAAAATTCTTAATCTAAAATTTAACAACCAGCATCCTCTCCAAAAACAAATCACACACTACCATTTTCAACAAAATAATTTTCTTATTTTTTCACATTATAATCTCTCTATACACGCATTGTGTCCTCCAAATTTCACACCACTTAGAACCCAAAATCAATGTCAGGATTTTTACCGATTGAACAAGAGGTAGCTCAAAAGAAACATGAAAAAATACTAACCACAAAACTCGACCTAAAATTGGAAAACAAGGAACTAACTTTAGAGTTTGTCTTATTTACGGATTGCTTGGAAACGAGTCTGTCTGATTTAACACAGTCTGAAATCTATGAGTCAACAATTGTGAATCAAAATTTTGCTGAAAAGAGCATTCTCTTTCTGTTTGGGATGATCGAAGAGAAGCCTGCAAAGTTTTTGCACTACGATGCGAACAAACAAGAGTATTTGTTAAGTCTCGGTCTTATGGAAGTAAGTTTAAAGAAGAAAAAAATGGAAAGGTCGGAACAAACGAGGTTGGTTTTTGAACAGCTCAAGCAACGAGTCCAAACTTTGGAAAGGCATCTTCTTGATCAAAGACGAATCTTTGAAGACAAATTGGTTTCACAAGAAAAAATGATAAAAATGATGCAAACAGAAACCGAACAGCTTATCGGAAAGAAAAAAACAGTTGGGCTACAAAAGTATGCTGTGCAACCAGATCAATGGAATTTTATTTTTTCAAAAATCAATGATGAGTGGTCGGCGATCGATGGCTTTTCAAAAAACGTGACGATCGAGACGGTTTCAGTCGTTAAAATTGCCTTGCAGGGACACTACAACACTGGGAAAGGCAGGATGTTTATCACTGTCGAAATTGATGACAGGTTAATTGATCCTCAACGACGGAAAATACAGGAGTTTGTTTGGGGTGCAGTTCGGATTGAACAAAAAAATGGTTGGGGGGATTTGTCTGCAAACTGGTCGCACATTTTGCAACCTGGAAAGCACCATATTCAAATTGTCGGGAAAGCAAATTTTAATTGCTGGTTACACGGTACCTTGATGACAGTAACTGTAACACCCAACAATTAACAGACTATTGTCCTATTCAAAAATAATAAAAATTTGCTTAAGGGACTAGTCTCTATTATTTTTTTTTTTTTGACTAATTTCTAAATAAGGATTTCAAATCAAGAAATAAGTTTAATATTGAAAATAAACAGGGGTTTTTCAAATCTAAGTAATTGGGCAAAAAATTTTCACAATCTCTTAAATTTAGGTAAAAAAATTTAATAGGGATTAGTGCCCAAAGGGAGTAGCTACACCATAAGACATGATAAAAATTTGAGAGAGATAAGATAAGAACATTTTATTTTAGTGGAGTGTGATCGTAGATTCTCTAAAAATTTTTCCAATTCATTTTCCATTTCATTTTTTTTTCGAAAGATCACAAACTTCAAAATTTTTTTCAAAAGTGTTATATTGATAAAATAAATTTTTTTTTTTTTTTTTTATTAAAATAAACTTAATTCCATTAATTTGGGGACAGTTTAAACAGTTGGAAGAATAACTATAACATGATTTACATCCAATTGGGAAGTAATTTTGATTCAACAAACTATTTCATTTTTTATCTTTTTTGTTTTTGTTTTAATTTTCTTTTTTTTTCAGTTACTTAATCTGTTTCGTTAGATCTCAAATTTTTTTAATCGACGGTTGATAGAAGGTATATTTTGAGTTTTTTAAATTGAAAAATCCACATACAATCGGTCCATGGTATCTTATCATTTGATCGATCACCGATTGTTGATGTAATATCAACAAATTTACCAATATATTTTTGTTCAAACTCTTTCTATTATTTTGGACACACCCATTTTTATTTTTTGTTTTATATTGTTTTCTTATATTTGGATGAAAATGATTACTTAAAAAAACATTAATACTAGGTTACTTAAATGTGGTTTTATATTAGGTGTAGAAAAATACAATAAATTGAGTTTTTTTCTTTTCCTATTTTTGATTTTAGATGTATCCAAATTTACGGAATGGGGTTTAGTTTTTTTTTTTGGGAGAAGATAATTTCAGATTCTTTGAATAAAACTTCTAACTATTTTGTGAATTAAACTTTGATAACATATAATCATATTCACTTCTCCAATTCCACTAAATCCAACGATTAAAAATCTTAATAAGTAATAATTTGAGTTAATTATTCTTTTTTTGGAATTCTTCTAGCTATTTAAGTCCCATTTATGTTTCCTTTTATGATTCTCTCAATTGTAATGTTGTTATTCGTTTTAAACAGAATCCATTAATCCCAAATGTCACTGATAAAAAAATAGTTCTAATTGCTTTATGTTGTCTGGATTAAAAAAATTCAAAAATTAGAAAAAAATAAAAAATAGAAAAAATTAAATACCACAATAGAATGTTGAGAGAAGGATGAACAATAAGTCATTCAACATTCAAAACACTATTTTAAGCAATTCAACTCAACATTCTATTGTGGCAATTTCTTTGAGTTTTGAAAAAAAAAAAATTTAAAAAATCTAATGAAGGAAGTACTTTAAATAATAAAAATCAACGAGTTACAACCAAAGTAAAAAATGTTTATTTTCTGATCCTCTTCAAAATTGCAAAAAAGTGAAAAATTTTCCTTTACCGTGGCTACCCCCTTAATCGCTTAATTCCCAATCACATTTTATTTCACATTGAAAATCCCTGAAAATTTGAAAAAAAGATATATTTTGGAGTAGGTGTGGAGAAATACTATTTGTTGTTGATTAAATTGAACAAAATTTTCATTCAACTTTCCCAAAAAAAGGTTTTAAAATCATATAAATAATTTCAAATTTTTTGATTCAAAATCAGCTTAAATTATTATTTTTCTTTTAA
Organism: Anaeramoeba flamelloides; assembly: GCA_027625915.1. Classification (NCBI taxonomy): domain Eukaryota; family Anaeramoebidae; genus Anaeramoeba; species Anaeramoeba flamelloides. The sequence continues at coordinate 12,867,576 of JANTQA010000008.1, read as the reverse complement.
GAATTGGGAACTTTGATGATTTGTTTCTTATTCCTTGAAATTCGATTATTTTGAAAAGTTGAATGAAAAATATGATTTTTTTCTTCTGCAATAAATAGTATTATTTTGTTTCTTAGTTAATCAATCATTGATCTTTTATGAATTGTAATAGTGATTCCAAAAGGCAATTTTTAGCAATTTTTATTTTTTTTTCCGAAATCTTAATTTGAGAGTAAAGGCTTATAAACTCTATTTCAAACAAAAGGGCACACCTCTCAAATCATCAATAATATAGAATTTGATTGTAAATAAGAAAATTACTTCTTGGTTATTTTCATTTTAATTCTTCGTTTTTTGTTGTTTAATTACGAGATTGAACAGTTGGAAAATGAAAAAGTAAGATAAGAAGAAACCAATTTGGAAATAATATGCCCAGTATACAAATGGAAACAGTTTAAGTTTGATTTTGAATGAGCTAGATATAGGAATTAAGAAAGACCATTATTGGATTGATATATGGAAAAAGAAAAGAGAAATAAAGAAAAAACTAGTTCAACAAAATACCCGATGAATTGTGGCTTTATTTTGAAAATGAGACTTTAAAGAATAAAAGTTTAACTTGTAAATACAGTCAGTTTCACTTTTAAGGCACAAACTTTCAACGGAATTTAAGACACAAAAAAAACTCAAATTAAGGCACAAAATTTGGAATTTTTATTTTCACAAATTATTTTACTAGAATTTGAATTTTGTGCTTTAATTAGAGATTTTTATTGTGCCTTAAATTTCGTTGAAAGTTTGTGCCTTAAAAGTGAAACTGACTGTAGATATCAATAAAATGTAGAGAATTTTTCCCCCAATTCGCCTTGTTCGAAAGTTTTTATTGTTTTTATATTTTTTTTTTCTTTACAATTCTCAAAACGAGATTTCTCATTTTAAATAAAAGGACATTTCAATTATTAAAATATTAAATTTTATTTTTATTGTTTTATTTTAATGAGTTTAAAGATTCATTTGGGTGTTTTTTTATGTTTTAAAGAGTTTTGTATATTTCAGAATGATACAAAATTAATTTGATTCAATTATGAATAATTTGTGAAATATTTTGTGCCCTTTTCTTTGAAAAGGAGTTTAGGTTGGAAGATAAGTTAAGAAAAAAAACGTGGTTTTTGTGTCGTCAATTGAAATTTTTATTTAAAATCGATTTTATTTGGATCTTTCAAAAAAAATTGTTTTCATTATTGAATTGACTAAAATTGAAATAAATATTTCATCAAAAAGCCCAAAAATAAAAATTCACATTCTTTTTATAAATTATCTTCCAAGATATTCATTTAATATTACACTCTAAAATTCGAATTTTGGAAAAAAAAAAATAAAAATTGCTAAAAATTACCTTTTGGAATCACTATTACAATTCAAAAAAGATCAATGATTGATCAACTAAGAAACAAATAATATTTCTCCACACCTAATACAAAATAACATTTATTTAAATTTACAGGGATATAAAAATTAAGGTATGAATAAACTAAAAAATCTTCAAGTAATGTATAAAGAATAAATTCAAAATAATTTTACCACACCTGAAATTGAAAAAAAAATGTGAAAATATGAGTATTACAAGAAAAAACTTACTTTTAATGTGATTTTCAATAATGAATTAATGTTTTTTAAAGTCTGGGTCATTTTTTTGCAGTTTAAAGTCAAAATAGACAATTTTTCGAGATTTTGAAAGACTTTTACAGTCAGTTTCGTTTTTAAGGCACAAACTTTCTACGAAATTTAAGGCACAAAAAAAATCTCAAATTAAGGCACATGATTTCAAATTCTAGTAAAATAATTTGTGAAAATTAAAATTCCAAAAAATTGTGCTTTAATTTGAGATTTTTTTTGTGCCTTAAATTTCGTTGAAAGTTTGTGCCTTAAAAGTGAAACTGACTGTAAAGAAAAATTAAAAAAACTTAAATTGATTTAAAAAAAGCATTTTTTGCAAATTTTCGAAAAAAACTAACCACATTTAAAAGAATTCTCTTTTACCTCTAAATCCCAGTAACATCGTATTTATATTCAAGTATATATATACAAGTGTACTAAACTCTAGAATTTTATATTTTAAAATAAAGTGGAAAATAAGATGAATAATTTTATTTTTGTTTTTTGAAAATTCTATTGAAATTTTTTAAATTTAAATGGTGAAAATTTTGAAATTTATATTTTGAGAATGTAATGTAAAATATTTTTCAGCCGAAGGGGATCAGTATTATTGAAGATATAGAATATATTCTATATATTTAATTCATTATTCTTATCAAAATAAAATTTCAATTTTTAGATCAAAATCATTTTTTCTACTATTTTTTTTTCATTTATTTTTTCCTTTTCTTTTCTTTTTTATTTATTAAAAAAAAAGTCAATTTGAAAAAAAAAGATGTTTGTAACTCCAAATTATCCTGAAGAAAAGTGGTGATTGTTATTTTCTCTTAAAAAAAACTATTTAGAATTAACAAAAACATATTGTCGACAATTGTAATTTCCAAAAATAATATAGAGAAATTTGCTCGCAGCGTTCCTTTGAAAGGACGCCAAAAAAATTTTTAACATTTTTTATATTTTTGAAATTTTTGGTTTGTTCGGATTTTTCTTTTTTGATTATCCAGCTCTACTCAGAAAATTATTATTACAGTCAATTTCACTTTTAAGGCACAAACTTTCAACGAAATTTAAGGCACAATAAAAATCTCAAATTAAAGCACAAAATTCAAATTCTAGTAAAAATAAATTGTAAAAAAAAAAATTCCAAATTTTGTGCCTTAATTTGAGATTTTTTTTTGTGCCTTAAATTTCGTTGAAAGTTTGTGTCTTAAAAGTGAAACTGACTGTAGTCTTATGAATAAATAATTGTATTTTGTTTGGATCTTATAAAAAAGTATAATTTTCACTTTTGACTTTGCATCTTTAAGTGAAATAGAGTTTAAAATAGAAATTTGTTTCTTTCCTAAAAATTTTCGGTTGTAATTTTTCAAATAGTAAAAAAAAAAGATTTTATCTATTATTATTTTTTCTTTCAACTTTATCTATTTTTTTATTTATATTTTGAAAACATGTTTTTTTTTAAATTTTCACAAAACCTTGTGGGTTTTTTTCAATACAACTCCTCAAAAGAACGTAACCCTTTCAATTTTAAATTTAATTCTATGAAACAGAATAGAAAAAGAAAATGGAATTCTATTTGTAAATCTACAGTCAGTTTCACTTTTAAGGCACAAACTTTCAACGAAATTTAAGGCACAAAAAAAAATCTCAAATTAAGGCACAAAATTTGGAATTTTTTTTTTACAATTTATTTTTACTAGAATTTGAATTTTGTACTTTAATTTGAGATTTTTTTTGTGCCTTAAATTTCGTTGATAGTTTGTGCCTTAAAAGTGAAACTGGCTGTATAAGATATGTTTATTAAAATCAAAAATTATCATAAAATAATAATAATAATAAATATCATCAAAGAACTTATTTTCAAATCTGTATTTTATTATTTAAACTCTGAATATTTGAAAAACAATATTTCACAATCTTTTAAATTTCAATGCATTTACCAAATTATTGAAAATAAAATAAATGATAAATTTTTTCTGATCTTCAATTGATTCAATATTTATATTTATATTTATTTTATCTAATTTTTTTAAAATATTAAATTTTAATTCTTATTATTTAAATAAAAATCATCATAAAATCCAAAATTGAGATTTCATTAACATAAAAATGTTTTGTAAATTTATTTCTTTTTCCAAACCAAAAAGTTAAACAAAAAGGGTTAGATGTTTTTATTCGCAAATTAATACAAAAAAAAAAAATGAAATTATTTTAAAAATGATGCTATCAGTTCAACTTTTAAGACTTAAAATTTTCAACAAAATTTAAGTTAAAAAAAAATTTCGAATTAAAACACATTTATTTGAACTTTTTTTAAACTCATAAATTATTTTTTCTGAATTTGAAAATTTTGCCTTAATTTTAGATTTTATTGCACCTTAAATCTTGTACTGGGTTTGTGTTTTAAAATTTTTAACATTGTTTTCCAGTCCCAGGGGGGGGTATAAAATATGGATAGCATTGATAGTGGTTTTTAATGTTTTTTATTTAAATTTATATCGATAATCAACATTCTAATTTATTTCGAGAAAAAAATGGTGAAACTCACTTAATAAACACTTTTTCCAAAATTTCTTTTCTTTTCTTTGGAATCAATAAACAAACCAGAGCTTAAAATTTTTACTTTATATATATATATATATATAGCACACATAATACTGTCATTGTCCAATTAATAAAGGAAAATTGTTCTTGCTGTTGAGAGAAAAATGTTGGACACAGAAAAATGGTTGGACACCTTTTTTAATTGGGAACATTAGTAAAATTGAAAATCAAATTCTATTGATAACTAGGTGAATTTTATATAAATCCAGGTTTAAAGGTGTTACAAGTTTATTTTTCTATGGTGTGTGTAGAATACTCATTTGAATGGTTGATAACTAAAGTAGATCATACTTTTTTAACAAAAATCTTCAGTTGTAGTAAAGTTTACTATTAATTCTGAAAATGGTAATTTTTAAACTTGCTTTAGGGTATAAGAGATAAGGTTTTGAAAAAGTAGAATTACATTAATGGTTATTCTAATAAGTAGATTATTGTTATTTTCTTTAGTTATTTCACAAACGATTGAAATTAAAAATCATTTTCAGTAATTTTCCCAATTAAAAATGCTGTCCAACTATTTTTCTGTGTCCAACATTTTTCTCTCAACAGTTAATATCAGAAAGTTCTTTGAAAAAAGTTTCCAAAAAAGTTTTCAAATATTTTACTCTAATAGTTTCACTAAAAAAAAACAAACTATCTTCACAAAGCTAATCAGAAATTAATTTTCTTGACACTGTTTGAGGTATTCTATGATGAGCTTGTGAGATAAAATTTAATCTCTTAATTTGAATATGATAGTATCAAAAAAAGTTTAGTAATACCATGAATAGTCTGTAAATTCACAGAGTGACATACTCTCTCAAAATGGAAACATTAAAGCAAACTTAATTTATTTGAATCTAATATACTATTAAATACAAGCTAGAAATAAAGAATAACAAGATCAAAAATTAAAAATATGAAAAAAAAAAATCTACTTTATAACTTTGTTCTCTTTCCTTTTTCTTAAATTTTCTCAATGATATCAAACTGGTTTCTTTAAAATTTTAACTCAATCTTTTCTAACTCGAGTTTTCTGGTAATATTTCTATTTTCACAAGAATGATTTTGTTAGGATATTTTTGCTGAAGCCACATAGTTCTCTTAAAAATATTTTTAATTCCAAATAAACAAAACCAAATTTGCATTTTTCTTGAATTACCAAGAACACAACACATTTACCACTCAAGTTTACTAAACACATAATTTTGATTTAGAGGAAAAATCTTTTCAAATTCTGAATTCCACTTTATCACAAATCAAAATCCAAAAATCCACTGATTAAATAAAAAAGTGTTCACCTCAAGTGTGAAAGTAACATTTCAAAAGGTTAAATTAGGAAGTTTGGGTAACATTTTAATAAACTTTTATTACACCTTTTGAAAAAAATATTACTAATTTCCAAATGAAATTTATCGTATGATTTTCATTTTCGAGAAATTCCAAATTCTTAAAATTCTGAACTAAGACTCAAACAGGTCAGTGTTTCAAAGTGATTTTGATCGTTTAGTGTTCAATCTAAAATAAAAAATATTATTTTTTCTTAAAATTCCAAAATCACAACAAAAACGATTTCATGTCTACAAATTTAACCACCAAGACTAAAAAAAAAAACACCGAACCCAAAACAAACGTCGAGCCAATCAAAAAAAGAAATTGCAAAAAGAAAAATACAAATCAAAGAAAAAAGAAAAATAAGAAAGAAAACAACAAAAACTTTGATGCAAGACTTTATTCAAGAAATACACTTTGGAACAAACGCCCAACCAAATATTTTGATCGGCTTTTGTGCATTGGAACAAAGGAAGAAATCAACCAGCCAAGCGAATATAAGCCCAAAGTTCTTTTTTCCTTTCCAAAGCAATCAAAGAAAACGAATGACCAAACAAACTTGGTTCCCTTTTGTTTTCCTGAAGAAAGCCAACAAATGTTAACATTCAAATATCAAAACAAGCAAGGAACTAAATTAAGGTCATTCAAATATGACAGGAGTCTTGGCAAAGAAATTGAACATTTTGTCTTTATGTTAAAAGAAACAAATAGATTTCTTTATGGGTATTGTATCAAAATATGGTTACCAGAAGCATTTTTACCAAAATTTATTCGGATGAAGGATTTTACAAACAAAAAACTAGAAGAAAAACAAAAAATCTCCAAAGAAAGAAAAAATGAAAATGAAAATCAAAAAGAAAATCAAAAAGAAAATCAAAAAGAAAAAGAAAAAGAAAAAGAAAAAGATAAAGAAAAAGAAAAAGATAAAGAAAAAGAAAAAATTACAAATAACTCAAAATTTAAAAGAAATTTTTTCCAAAAGCTCGAACAAAAAAAAGGAAAATTCAATTTGGTCCCTTTATGCTTTTGTCTGTTATCCGAAACGTCTTATTATCAACTCAATTTTGACATTCTTCATAGTTTAATTGGAATTACCTTACTTGAATTATTACACACAGAATTATTCAAAACTGTATATTTGAGTGAACAAACTATACTTCGCCTCTCAAATTTTCAATCTAATTTAAAAAAAAATAATCAATATTCTCTTGACTGTTTTAAGAATCCAAGTACAAGCCCCACAACACAAATAGAATTCTTGTATCAGTTTTTGAAGAAAATTTACAATTCGAGAGTGAATTTTCCTTTTAATAAAAATTCCAAGCAAAATAACAAGAATACACCAAAAAAAATGAAAAAAAGTGAAAAAGAACAAGAAAAAGAAAAGAGAAAAGAAATAGAAAAAGAAAAAGAAAAAGAAAAAGAAAAAGAAAAAGAAAAAAAACAATTTATTTTTAAAATAGGCGGAGAACTAAGATCGATCACTTGTTTTCAATATAATACTTATGAGGAATATAACCAAAAGATATTTAAAAAAAACCCATTAATGAACTACAAAAAGATTATTAATTTAAAACACTCAAGTTTTGGGTTTGTTACCTTATTTAACTTTTTAGCTCTCGACAAAATCTTGGCTTTAATCAAATCAATATTATTAGAAAGATCTATTGTGTTTGTGAGCAAGTCTTTAAGATTGCTTTCTTCGGCTAGCTTGTCCATAATCCCCTTAATCTACCCTTTCACTTGGCAGGGAATAATTTGCCCCATTGTGCCACAACATTTGTTAACTCTGGTTGAGTCTCCGGTACCTGTGATCATGGGATGTCTAAATTTTCCTAAAAAAAAAAAGAATATAAATTTTAAATCAGATTTTTTATTGGTAGATCTCGACAATAACGATATCCAATTTTTCAATAATTCTGAAATAAACCAAACAAAAGTATTACCATCTCTTCCCTTTTATTACCAACTTTATAATTCTTTAAAAGTGTTAACGAGGAAATTTCAGAAATGTGGTAATAATTTTTTTAATAGCTCGAATTCTAAAAGCTCCCTAATGTTGCAAATATTAAACAGATATACAATAAATGACAAGCAAACCATTTTAATACAGCAAATACTTGACACATTTGAAAAATATTACAAACTGATATTGGCTGATTTTAAAAATCATACTTTTTTTAAAAAAAAAAATAATCATACAATTTCAATTTTCGAAAAAGAATCTTTTTTAAAAAATGTTAAAAATATGCAAAAACCTTTTATGGAGATTTTTTTCCAATCCCAATGCTTTGAAATTTTCTGTGAACAACAATTAAAAAAAATGCATTCAAAAAATTCAAAAACATTAAAATCTTCACATTCAGATATGAATTTAAAGAATACGCTGTTCAGTCAGAAGAAGATGAATTATAGTAATAGCATAGTTAATCTTAATAATGATATTAAGAATAAAAATGGTAACAACAACAACAACAACAATAATAATAATAACAACAACAGCAGCAACAACAACAATAACAATAATAACAATAATGATGATGATGATGACGATGACAATTATATATTTTGTCGAATTAAAATTAATTACAATTCAAATAATAAAATAAATTTACAATTAATATTTTGCAATATTCAAAAGAATAAAAAAAAAAAAAATCTAAAAAAAAAAATTAGCCATCAAACAATTTCCTTATATAGAACTAAAAGTTATCCTGTAAATTTATTAAATGAATCATTATCACAATCTAATGAAAGTAAAGATTTCATTAATTGTTTATTGATAAAAACACCTCAAAAGAGTGTAATAAAAAATTCTAAAAATCAAAATTAATTAATTTTATATATTCAAATTTTAACTTATTATTATCAAACTATTTTCTTTCTTTCTTTCTTTTTTATTTTCATTTTTATTTTTGAATATATTTTAATCTTTTTCATTGATTATAAAATTATTTTATAAAAAATAATAAAAATTATTCTACTTTTTTTCAGAATCTTTTTTTTTTCTGATGAATGTTAATTACTCCACAATTTAAAATTTTTAAACCCTTTGATCAAACTTTAATATTCCAATTTTGGAAAATTTGTAATAATAAACTCTATTCCAAAAATTGTGGCCCACCTGAAATAATAAATAGAAAAAAAGAAAAAAATATATCCCTTAGTATTCAAGAACAATTAATAATTAAATCTGATTCATAATTCACTTTGAATTCATTCTAAATACATAAAAAACTAATATTTTTAAATTAAAAAAATTAAAAGACGAACTTAAAAAAACGTGGCACAATTTTTGAAATGAGGAAAACAGTTTTTTTTAATTCCTGAACTTTCACTGAGAAAAAGTTAACAATAAGATTTTTGGAGAATAATTACCATTGTGAAAAAAAATTGGGTCATTAAAAAAAATTGGATCATTCAAAAATTTGTTTTCGTTTTTTAAAAAATAAATATTAGCAAAATGATTTTTGATCAAAGTAAAATTTTATAAACAAACCTACATTTAAGAAAAACCAAAGTTACTATCAATAATAATTTTCAATATTAATAGTAAATTATTTTATTTTGAGCTTTTAGAATTAATGTGGGACTCTAAAAATACAAAAATTTACTTTGAATTGTAAACTTTATTAAAAATCTTATTTTTTTTTTATTAGCTTACATTCCAAGATCAAGTTATTCATTGTATGGGAAGACCCAAAATTAATAATTGTTTTAAATTAAAGTTTGTCTATTGAGATTTAAAGTATTTAAATGGTATCTAAAATCTTGATATTTTGTTGTTTTGAAGTTTTGATCGTAAAACATTAGTGGAAAACAATCTCTTCTGAAAAAATATCTTTTTTGGAAGATTTTATTATTCAATTTAGTTTAAAAGGATATTTAAGAATAACGTTGATAAATTTACGTTAATTAACAATGATAAATATCTTATTGAACTAATAGATTTTAATATTTCCTAATAAATGGTCCTCGAATTTTTAGTAAAGTTTACAATTAAAAGTAAATTTTTGTATTTTTAATGCCCCACATTAATTCTAAAAGCTCAAAATAAAATAATTTACTATTAATATTGAAAATTATTATTGATAGTAACTTTGGTTTTTCTTAAATGTAGGTTTGTTTATAAAATTTTACTTTGATCAAAAATCATTTTGCTAATATTTATTATTTAAAAAACGAAAACAAATTTTTGAATGACCCAATTTTTTTTAATGACCCAATTTTTTTTCACAGTGGTTATACTCATTTAAAGAGACATTAAATATTCTCAATTTTCAAAATCATTATTTATCTTTTCGAAGATTTTTTTTTTTTCTACTTGATCTTTGTCAAAAAAAAAATGATAAAAAAAAATAAAAAAAATAAAAAAAAAAAAAAAAAAAGAAATAGTAAAAAAATGAACAAAATAAAAATTTGAAAAAGTAAATCAAAAAGGAAAAAAAAAAGAAATACAAAAATTAGTTACATTAGAAAAAATGATTATGATCTAAAAATTTGAAAATATTTTTGTGATAAGAAATACTAGCCTAAATCCTCAAAAAAACTTCCATTAAAATATAAAGTAATTTAAAATTTTTGAAAAATAGTTTAATTTTTCTTCATATAGGATTATTAATTTAGAGATTATATGACTAAATTTTGTTTCTCTTAAAGGTTAACCTAAAAAAATTCACAATATCAAATATTTTTTATATAATTGACCTTTAAAAAATAAATAAGAAGATAGTTATAATAATATAAATCAGAAAAAATGTGATACCCACCAGAAAAAAAACTAATAAATCAATATATTTTCTAAAAAATTGAAAAATAAAACTCTTGGGTGCCACAATGAAAAAATAATGATTTTTTATTTTGATCCCCAGTTGAATACTTGAAGATCCAAATAAAAGTTCAATAGATATCAAAATGATTTCTCTACAACCATTTTTACTAATAACCTTAGAATAACACATTTTTACCAAGTGATTACTGATCTATCTTGCAACAATAAAAAAAATTTACAAATGAATTAGGTTTTAAAAAAAAATTGAAAAAAAAAAAAAAAAAAGGATTTCAATTTTGGAAATTTTGTTAAATAATATTTTTTTCTAATAACCTTTCAAACCGTTTAAAATCATGTAGATAACTCCTAAAACTGGACTCCTTTGATTAGAAAATGGTAATGTAAACAAAATGTCTAATTTTTTTGAGTTTTTTTTGATGAAAATAATTTTTTTACAAGAAACTATTTATGTTATCTTCAGCATAAAGTGTGATCTCATACCCCAATTGAGAATATAACCTAAAAAAATACCATAGCATTAAGACAATAAGGAATATGTAATTTCTATTAAAATGAATAGATTTATCATTATCAAATAATATTGTAAAAAATTTTCATTTTTCATGGAAATTGAGTTAATATAAATTAGATTTTCAAATACTGTTATTTTCGAATTAATAAATGAAAATTTTAATTTCAATTTCCAAAACGAATATTAATTTTCACTGTTACAATCAATTTAGCAGAATTAAAAAAATTATCTCAGAGTTATCTAAGGAAGTTTAATTTCTAGTTTAAAAATATCATTTCTACATGATGTTGTAAAGATCTTTGGATTTTCTTTAACTTCTATAGGTTAGAAAAATATTTTGGAATGTGAACTAAAAATTTTCCTTTTTTAATTGGAAAATGAGAGTATTATTGATCCATTTTTTATTATATTTCTTTATTTAAGAAAATTTTAATTTTCATACTTTTTAACTTATTTAAATACTTTATTTATCAAAAGTTTATTATTTCGAATTATTTTAGCTCGAATTATTCTGGTTGATTCTTTAAATCGTTTGAATTTTTGAATAATTCTCGTTCGAAAAAATGATCAGTTCTCGACGTTTACAAGGTTTTAAGTTTTTATTATAAAAACTTTTAAATATCTGATCAAAATAATAACAAAAAAATGCAAAATGGCTATTACATAAATGGATTTTATAACTGGCTCTGAGTGAAATTTGGTTTAATAAAATATTAAGAACCAACTCGATTATGATTCAAGGGATTTCGAAAATAATTAACAAAAAAACAAGGAATTGAAATAATAATGAAAAGAACGAAAAAAGAAGAAAAAAAAAAAAGAAATTAAAGGATCTTTATTTTAAAGTTGATGATCGTATTTTAGATCATATGTGTAAAATGATAATTTGATCTTTGGAAAAATTAACTAAGAAAAAAAAAAAATAATAATAATACTTTAAAAATTATTTGATAATAATTATTTGGTATTTTGAAGAATTGTTTTAAATTTTTAATGTTTTTATGTTTTATCTTGTGATAGTGTTTTCCTTTTCTAAAAAATTGATAAATTTCTTCATATTTTTAGATAAAAAGAATTAAATTTTATAAAAATTATTTTTTATTTCTCTTTTTTTTCTTCTTTTGTTGAAGGATTTTTTTAATTCCATCAAGCTGCTTTTCATATCTTTCATTAATTTCTGTAAGATCCTTTTCCCAATTTGAAGTGATGTGCTTAATTATCCCCTCCAGCTGCCGAGGTTCTAAATTTTCGTACTATTTGTTACAAAGATTGACAGAAGAATTTAATTAAATAACCTTTTTAGCATATACAATCGAATTGAAAAAGAAAAAGTAAAAGAAAAAGAAAAAGTAAAAGAGAAAGAAAAAGAAAAGCAAAAACAAAAAACAAAAAACAAAAGTAAAAACGAAAAACAAAAACAAAAAACAAAAAACAAAAAACAAAAAACAAAAAACAAAAAACAAAAAACAAAAAACAAAAAACAAAAAACATAAAAATAAAAATTATTATTAAGATTTACATTTGTTTTTTGTTGTTCTTCATCAATAGTCTGTACATTTTTTTGAGTTTTTATTTGATCTAAAAAGCTAGCGCCTAAATCTTCTTCAATATCCTCCTTATTTTTAATTGAGTCCATATCATGTATGACAGTAGTGCTAAATCCACCTGCTGAACCTTCTGAATCTGAATTAGAATTTGATTCAACACCTACAACAGAATCTGCGGAAGAACCTGTACTTTCGCTAGTTGATTCACTTCCAGTACTCTGTGTGCCAAAGAATAAAAAAAGAAAGATTAAAAAAGATTAAAAAAATTTTTAGACTTTTTTCCATACATAGAACAAATAATAGAGATAAAATCCTTACACTAGTGGTCTCGCTTCCAGTTGATGAATCAGTTGAATAGCTTGAACCAGATGATGAACTTGACGATTTTTTACCCCATTTATTTGCTTCTTGTTTTGCAATTTTACATTGTTCAATTAATGTTGGCAATGTTATTTTTGTACTTTTTGCATTTTTAATAAAAGGGTGCTATCATAAAATTTAATTAAAAAATAACATAAAAACAAAAAAGAAAAAATTAAAAATTAATTTTAAGAAGAATTACATAATAAAAAATAAAAAAAATCTTTTTCATAAAGAAGCAACAAATCAACATTTGTTATTTTATTATTTTTTTCGAATATTTGATCTGATAAGGAACAGGATAAAAAAAAGATAAAAAGACTACTTAAAATATTTCGTTATTATTAAATTTAATATCTTTGGGTCCTCGAAAAATCTTAAGAATCAAAAGGAATTATCTTTAGGAAAAAATACTAAATTGTGTGCTAAATATTTTGGGATGACATTTTCATTTATATTTTTTGATAAAAACCAAAAAAAAATATAAACTTCATTTTTTAAAAGAAAAACACCATACTGTTTTATACCTTTTTATAAACGATTATATTGATTTTATTCTCAATCCTAATAATGTTCATAAATACTACAGACTTTTTAAATTATCTTGGTTCCAGATTCTTTATATAAAAGTTTTTTTCTTTTTATTTGATCAATTATATTCTGAGTAGTTCAAAAGATGCTAAAAAATAGAATCTCAAGATTCTAATTTATTTTTGAAAAGATTCTATAGAATATTAAGATTCCATTTATAAAAAGTGATTACATATGAGTCTCGAAATAGCATATCAAAATTTTGAGGCAATGCTATATTTGTCAGCCTGAAATTTTCAAAAAAATTATTCGATAGTTATTTAAAATTTAACATCTTGAGATTCAATTGCTTAGCAATTAAGTTTCTTCTCTTTTTTTATTAATTAATTGTAAAACAAGAAGATGATAATTTTTTATTTTATTTTTTCAATTTTTTTTTCCTTTGATTTGGTTTTTAATTTTTTTTATTTTTTTTCATTTTATATATTTTTTTACCTTTTTTTTATAATCAACAAAGAAAAAAGTGTAACCAAAAATGGTTAACTAATATAAAGTCAAGAAGAAAACCCTTACTATAAAAAGAACTTTTCTTTCAAATAAAAAAGTTATTGATCTTTTGCAAAAAAAAGAAAAAGAAAAGAAAAATAAGCCCTGAATTTGATCTATCTATAGATTTATTCAAAAAGTTCACGAAAAGACAAAAGATTTGAAAGAATTAAAATCAACCAAGACACTTGAAAAAATATAGGAAAAAAAAAAAAAACACAATAATTAGTGAACTATTTTCAGGGTTTTGTCTAGCAAATAAATAACTTTTTTTTTTATTTTTTTAAAATTTTCTTCAATTATTGATCAATTTTTCTTATTTAATATTTGTCTTTATTGTTTTGGTTTGGAAACAATCACTTTGTTATGTTACGAGTTTGGCATACAAGAACGAGAATTAATGATATTGTTCGAAGTGGCATAAGATGATATTGTGGAGTTCGGATGAACGACGATTAATATCCTCTGAGCACCAGAACAATATCATATTTTGAGTCTAAAAAAGGATCCAAAACGAGGAATTATAACTGGTGAATTTTGAACAAATGAAAATAATATGAGATGCGAGTTATTTTTTGGAATTAAGGATATAACTCTACACAAAAAAAAAAAAAACAAAAAAGACAATAAAAAAAAAAAACAAATTTAAACAAGTAAAAACCAATTGGTTATTTTTCAATGGTAATTTGAAGAACTTATTTTTCAAAGGATCTCTTTTTCTCCCAATGGAGTTATCGAAAACATCGAAGTTAAATTTTAAATTTTCTCTATTGGAGACAAAAGTTGGTTTAAAATCTCACAGAGACAAACTTAGATCTTCCAAAATTTTCAATGAGTATCTATCTTCCCTTTTATTTCATGTTTGTTAAGAAACATCAGAAAGCGATCAAACATAAAACCCGCATCTATTATGTGTGTTCTTAACAGTGGCTGATTTTGAAGTATTCCTCTAAAAATTCTTAACTTGATATAGTAAAAAAATGTTTTTTTTTTTTTCTAATTTTTTTAAATTTGTAATTATGTTTTTTTCTCATTTTCAAAATCTTCTATAAATGGTCAATTTTCTCTTTTTCTTCGAAGAAAAAAAGTAACCAAATGTTTTTTTATTTTTTTAAAAATGATATTGATTTCTTTCGAACCAAAGCCAAAAACGCTGTTTGGTTTTCGGAATTGTTTTTAAACAAAGAAAGGTAATTTATTCAATTTCCAACCTTTAAGGAATAAATTGAAGGATTTTTTTCTTTGTCGTCTATTGATTAAATGATTTAGTTCCTTGAACCAAATTAATTTTCCAATGTTGTAAATCCTTGAGCGCGGCGATCTTTTGGGATTTATGAGATTAACAACATCGCAAAAAAAATTTGGTTAAACTCTTCTAAAATAACTTTAAATAACATTTTTATAGTTGAATTTAAAAGTAAAATACAAATTATTTTATCCAAATTTATTTGAAAATTAGAAGATCAGACAATTTTCAAACTTTACCTAATTGCTAATGGATTTCTCACAAATCTTTTCACGTTAACTACAGTACTATCTTAAACTTTTCAGTGTAATAATCTCTTTCTTATTGGTAGTTATCAAAAATTATTCACTTTTAATGTTTACAAATAAAAAGTTTGAGTTTAAAAAAAAAATACATTGCATTATTATTTCTTTTCGATTTGATGAAAAAAATAAAATCTTTAATTTGAAATTATCCAACAAATGATCAAAACATTTTTTTTTTTTTTTTTTTTTTTTGTATAGAAATTTTATTATCGTTTTGAAGAGTTCTGATTAGAAAGAAATTTTAAAAGCATTTAATTTGTTTTTTTTTTGATTTTAATTTTTTTAAGTTTGTTTTTATTATTGTTTTAAGTGACGAAAAACATTATTTGAGTACAAAAATATTAAAAAAAAAAAAAAAAAAACAAAAAAGGAAAATAGATTCTATCATTAGTATCTCAAGATTGTAAAAATAGAAAAATTAAAATTAAATTTAAAAAAAAATCAAATTTTGCACTAAAGGATTATCAATTATTATATTGTTCATTTAAAACATTTTTAAGCAATAAAAAAATGGTTTAAATAATTAATGTCCATTTGACACAAAATATTATTTTTTTGCATTACACAGTTGAATAATCCTTCTTGAGACTATAAACTAAATTTAGAGTTTAAATTTCTTGGCAAGATAAATGATATTAACCTGATTGATAATTATTTTTAAGAAATGTAACAAAAGAAGGAATCAACAAACAGAGAAAAAAGATCGCAAAAATGATTTCGTATAGTTATTTCCCCATTCACATATTTTTACTATATTTGAAAGGCAATATTATTTGGCAGGTTTGTTCTTTTTTTGATTTTTTTTTCAATTTAATTGATAATACTGATAAATTTAAAAAAAAAGTTTTAAATTTTTTAGTTCAATTTCCTTTCTTTTTTACAATAGTAAATTATTTTTCCTAAATTGATTTTTAAATTAAAACATTTTTTAGAATATCTCAATTTTTTGTTCGAACTGTTCGATAAATTTGTATATTTATTTAAATATTCAAAAATTAAAAAAGATACTTTTACAGGAAAATATAAATCTATATTTGAACAAATAATTTATTACAATTCTTGATTAAAAAGAATAACTCTAATTCTCAAAATTAGAAAATATAGTTAGAACCATCTTTGGTAATTTAATGTTTTTAAATACAGCTGTTCCAAGGCTATCATAATTTTTTTTCGTTATCAAAATTTGATGTTGATATAGATATTTAAAATGTTGAAAATGAGAATAAGAAAGCCAATTTTGATAATTTTTTTTCATAAATTAGTTAATAGGAAAAAAAATCTTCTGATATGATCGAAAAAAAATTTTATTTTTTTAAGAGTAAATTTTATAGTGGTTTCTCAGAGAATTTTTGTTGTTTAGAGTCATTTTGGGTTTCTCTGAAAATTTATTTTATGAAGATCAGAAAAGATTCTTTAATATTAACTCATTTCGGAAAAAAATATTATCAAAATGAGCTTTATTATCCTCATATTCAACCTTTTAAAAATCTATATCAACATCAAAATTTCATGGTAGCTTTGGAAAGACTGTATATATAAATTAAATGTTTTTTATCTGAATGTGAATTTTTTTTTACAAATTGTTACATTATCTTTGTTTTGTTTATGTTCCAATAAAAAACATTTATCTTGAATATTAGGAAAATATATGATAATACTAGAACTTGAAAATATTTTACTTTATATATCAATTCATTTATATTTTCTTACCTTTTTTTGATTGACTAATTTGATAAAAAGATAAATATCAAAATATTATATGATATTAATTAATTTTGTAATAAAAGAATAAACATTAATTAAGTTATTACATGGCTTTCTTGTTGTTGTTTTTAAAAAAAAGCATTTTCAAAAATTTAGTTGAATTCTTACCTTTAATAATCGTTTTGCGCCCCAACGATCATTTGGATCTTTTTGAAGGCACTTCGATAAGAAATCCACACATTTTTTAGACCATTTTTTTGGTTCTTTGAAGGTTGGTGATGGATTATTTGGTATTAAAAAAATGGCTCTTAAAGGATGTGTTTCGCTAAGTGGTGGTTCTCCTTCTGCCAACTCTAAAATTGTAATACCTAAAGACCAAATGTCAACTTTATAATCATATCCAACTTCTTGAATAATTTCGGGTGCCATCCAATAGGGTGTACCAATCACAGTTTTTCTTTTTGCCATGTTATCACTCAACTGTCCAGAAACTCCAAAGTCACCTTTTTTTTTTTTTTTTTGAATAAAAAAATATAATTATATTTTAATGTGAATAAATTAAATATGTAAGATTCAGTTAAAAGATTGATAAACAATTTTTCAATTTTTAGACAATTTTATTTTTCTTTAAAAATAATTTGATTCAAATTTATTTTCTTTATCATTTAAGAGTTTTATTTTTTCTTAATTCATCAAGAAGAAGAAAAAGATGTTACCCCCTCCTCCGTACATGCATACGTACATGCATACGTACATGCATACATACATACATACATACATACATACATACATACATACATATATATATATATATATAAGCTATTTTCTAAAAAGTAGGAAATTTTTATTTTAAAATATCTTTATTAAACTTAATTCCAATATAATTATTTAAATATCCAGAAACTTTCATATCTTTTATTTAAGGTAATGTCTTATAAACAAACCCATTGGACTATTATTTTGAACCAATTTATGACAAATAACAATTTTGGATTACAATTTTATATTATTTTTTTGGAGTGTGAGAATTGTTAATTATTTTTTTCTTTTTGGTAATAAAATTTTTTTCTGAAGAGGGATTTAATCTTGATGAAAGTTCCCAGAGAAATAAAAATTTATAACAGTATTTTTGTGTATATAAAAGCATTCGTGCCCTTTCCATTTGAAGCCTTTTTCTTGAAATCGAACGTATATTGTTTTCCCCAAAAAAATTGTTTAAATTTTTTTCGTTCATTTTTAGGAATATTAACTTTATTTCAAAAATTATGACTCACCTGAAATAAGAAAATGAAAAAAAAAAAAAAAAATTATCCTCCAGTATTCAATGAACAACTAATAATTAAATCTTATTAATAATTCACTTTCAAATGATTATAAATACATAAAAACACTGATATTGTAAAATAACTTGTAAAAAATAAAAGTGTAATAAAAATAAAATTGTGAAAATAGTTGTTTAACAAATAATATTGCCATTTTCCAATTAATAAATGAAAACATTTATTTCAATTTCACTTTCTAGAATCATACTTTTTCAAAACAAGTTAAGAAAATAAAAACACATCTTCAGAAATATATTAAAAATGATTTTTCCTCCTTTAATTAGCTCTTCCTTATGGCGCTTTTGAGATAAAGATACTTTAAAAACTGAGTCATAAAAGTTTTAAAAGGCCTTGTCCATGCTATTTAGTTCACTCTTTTGAAGTAGTTTGAGTAATACTTTTGAAAATTTTTGTGACTCAGTTTTTTAAAATAGCTGTAGAGTGGTAAAAAATGCTCGTGTCCATACATAAAGCCCGTGTTTCAAATAAAACTCTTACTTTGCCTTTTTCTTCTTGTTCCAATATAATATCTAATTCACTACCCAACAGTATATTAGTTCAAATCGATTTTGATAGTAAAGGTCTGGATGTTTTGTAGCGAAAATGTGAAATTAGGAATTGAATTTGCTTAAAATATTTTGTAATTTTATTAATTTTTTGAATTTTTTTTATTTTTTTGAAATTTTTGTTTATTTAATTATAAAAATTTCCACAAAAATTTTTCTCTATTTTTTGGAGAAAATTTTTACAATTTGATCATTCCTTTTTAAGAATTTCTTTTTTTAATAATAGAACTTTAAGAAATCAGTATCATATTTACTTCTTGTTTATTGTCCATTTCTTTGATCATTCAATGTATAAGCCTTCTTAGAAAAAAGAAGCATAACTTTTTATTTTGCATCACGTGATTTACCAAGTCTTAAGGACTACGTTCCCACCCTTGAGGGGGCTGAGTAATTGTGTGATTTCACTTTCGATTCTCAAAAAAAATTTTCACACACAAGAAATTGGATATAAAAAAAAAACATTTTTTGTCATCTTTACCTTTTCAAGAAGAATATTTTTTCTTTGTTATTCAATGAAAAGGAAAATTGAAAATAACAAAAAAAATAATTGCAAAAAATGGATTTTTAGGATTTTCAAGTGCATTTCAAATTTGAGAACATTTCAAACTTGTAAAAGCAAATTTAAAAAATATGTAGAACAGCTCTAGAAAATAGTATGAGTTCAGAAAGTTGAAATGGAAATTCTAAAATATTAAAATCAAAATTTAGGATGATCTGACAAGGTAAAAATTGTGAAAATTGTTGAAATTGTGGGAATTTCACATTTTTTCTAAAAGAAATTCTCCTTGGACCAATATTACTTGGATTAAATAACTTATTCAAGGGTGATTTTATCCATTATTTCATTGTTTTCACCTAAAAACGTAGTCCTTAATGGGCTATTTTTGTCAATAAAACGATTAATTTTTTTAAAATGCGAATAATTGAGTAGAATATGACAGAATTGTTAAAATCACTTTTGAAACTCTTGATATTTCATTTTTGATTTGAATTTTTATTAAAAATACGAATAAAAAGATGAAAATTAAAATTATGATATTCTCTTGAATGTTTAAACAACGAAATAGTCATTGTTCGTATGCTTTGAAATTAATCTTTGAACAAGCACAGTTCTTTTGTGAACAGATTTTAGTCAAATAAAATCGATTGATTTGTGCTTTTTCTAAAAAATATTATTTGATACTCCTATTAGGTAATCAAACAATTTAAAATTGTCTAGTTAATTATTTGTATTTTGCAAAATAATTAATGAACACAATATACCTGCTTTGTCTTTTTTACGTTTCTCTTTGTTGCTTTCTAAAAGAGTTTTTTTTTTTTGGGGAAAAAAAGAGCTGGTTGGGGAATAGATAAAAAAAAATATTCCATTGAAGCCTGAAAAATAAAAAAAAAATAAGAAAAAAATCAAAAACAAACATAATTTTGTTTCTCCGTTGTCAGTCAAAAGTACGTTTCCTGCTTTGATGTCCCGATGGATTTTTTTTTGGGAATGGAAATAAACAAGCCCCTCAAGGATTGATTTTACAATAGATGCAATTTGATCTTCATTGAAAGTGATTTCACAAAATTCAATGACATCTGCAACAGATCCACCACCACAATACTCCATAACAATCTTATTTTTAAATAAAGAAAAAAAAAATACAACAAAAGTTTTTTACAAAGGGGTTGGTGATTGAAAAAACAATTAAAAAAAAAAAATCAAAAGTAATTTTTAATTTTGTTGTGAAGAAACAAAAAAAATTGAAGGTTTGAATTTTGAGACTAATTACCCATAGCTCATTATCTAAAAAATATGAATCATAATATTTAACAAGGCGAACATGATCACATTGCTTCATAATAGAGATCTCTTTAATAATAGAATCAATGTCTTCTTCAATTGGTATTTTTTTAATAGCCACAATTTGACCTGTTTTGGTTACAGCCTGGTGGACAGATCCTTTTTAGAGTTTTTTTTTTTTTATTGAAAAAGAGATAAATCCGATCGATTTTTATTTAGTTAGAATTTGTTTTTGAATAAACAAGAAAAAAAAGCTAAAATAAAAAAACAATTGGGATGCTTACCATAAGATCCTTCACCTATTTTATCCACTGTTTCAAAAAGTTCATTTGGATTTTTGTTTGAGAAATTTTCGGTCATTTTAAAAAAAAAATAAAAATAAAAACTCCCAATTACATTTTTAAGTTTTCTTAAACTCGTCTTGTTAGACTTAAAACAAATTCAATTTCTTGTAATTTACTTTTAACTCAAAAAGGATTCAAATTCTATATGTTTTTTACTTTTTTTTCTTGAATTATTCCTCTTTTATAATATGGATTAATTACAATAAAAGTTTGGTTATTTTTAGTTGATTTTCCTTTTTGAAATTTTTTATGCTCAAGCTTTGAATAAAGCATTGTATGAAGCCAAGTGTTAAGAAACACTCTAAAATTGGTTGTTCTTCAAAACATTCTTTGTCCTGTACTGTTTGATAAGAAACAGTTCGAAGTTTTACAAAAAGGGAAATTGAACTCAAAATTCTTTTGAGATTTATGAGAATTTATCAGTAAAATTCTCCAAATTACACAAATACAATAGAATTTATTTTTGAAAGGTTGTTAAGTTAGTAAAGAGAAATAAACTATCAACCCCTTTTGTGAATTTTCTTCTTGTAAATATTTTTTAAGGTGGTCAGTCAACGTAAAAACAATCTTCAAGTAAAGTTAATAGCAAATTCAAAAAAATTTTATCAAATCTTGATATTGAAAAACCTAAGTAAAAGTCTGATTACTTCAATATCAAACTTATTTTTTAAACTATTTTCAGAAATGAATTCTTGTTTTTAAAAGAATGTTCCATTTTTCTCATCTTGGAAAAGTCAAAATTCCAACATATTTCTAAATTATTCAAAAAAAAATTTTTTAGTTGAAGAAGAAAAAAATCTTAATATCTGTAAAGGAAGTCTTCAAAAATACACTTTAATATTAAAACCACCCAGGTCTAAAATAACACAGTTTAAAAAATCTACTCAACATCAAAAAAAAAATAAAAATAATCATTTTAAACTTGAAAAAATTATAATTTTTTCATTCAAAGAAGAGTTCAAATGGATTTTTTCTTTTTATTGGACAAAAAAATCTGAAGAAAAAGAACTTAAGCAATTCTTCCAAAATACACTATTTAAAACCTGTAAAATTCAACTTATAATCTAAAGAAAGAATTTTTAATTTAGTTATTTATAATCAATAATTAATTACCCAATCTTAATTCTTTCAGTGAGTTATTTTCAATCAAAGGTTACATGTATCAAGAGACTTTACAATATTTTCTCAATTTTTTTCAAGATTTTTAAACAAATAAAACCAATTCAAACTAATAATTCTAATAATAATAAAAAAAAAAAAAGGATACATAGTAGTGAAAAAAACACTGGATAGAAAAATAACTGCCTGTATATGGTTTTTAATACATAATATTAGGAAAATTATTGTGTAATTGATTAATAATTTAAAATCAAATTCTTTTTTTTTTAAATCAAATTTCTTAAAATTATAACACATCCACTTATTAGAGTTATGATTAATGAAATAAACTTTGATCTACCCATTCATTCTATCAATCAAAATACACTCTGTTTCAGTCAAAGGTTCCCAACATTTGTTTCAAATATCAATTATTTTAAATCATTAACCTTTAAAGAACAAATAAGAAATAAGCAGAACAATACACACCAAATAATTGTTGATATTTGTCTGTAAGAAAACTATTTAATCAATATATTTTCTTAAAAATTGAAAAACTCAAATTCTTATATCCCCATTGAGAAAAACAACAATGTTTGTTTTGAATTTCTACTGGTATTAGAATAATAAATAAGAAATAATTTCACTTGATTTACCATACTTTTCTTTTAGAAATCAAGTCCCCAAACAAAGTACGTTGGTATTTGTGGTCTCTATTTAAAAAAGGAAATGAAAATGCAGTGAAAATTTTTCAAATTTATAAAACAAATATCAAGATCAAAGATCGAATAAAATTCCAATAAAAATCAATGTGATTTCTCAACAATAATTTCCATGGTTTCAATAACCTTATAATAACACATTTTTACCAAGTGACTATTGATCTTACAATTAAAAAAATTTTTGCAACTGAATTAGGTTTTAAAAAAAAAATCCAAAAAAAAAAATAAAAAATGTTTGCAAAAATGTGAAAAAATGATTTCAATTTTGAAAATTTCCAAAATAAAATTTTTCTTCTAATATCTATACAAACCCTTTAACAGTAGGTATTTCACGCATTACTATTGGGCCATTTTGACTGAAAAATAGTTTACAAGAATTAAAAATGATCATTTCCCAAACTCTAGCTATCCTCTATAAAACTTGATTGTTTTTCAAAAAAAGTAGATCTACTTTAACTATTAAACAATTAAATGAGTATTCTATATATACCCCACTTTCATGAACTTTAAGTAGGTTTATTACTTGATTCATCAAAAAATTGATTATTTATAAAAAGGATATTATTGAAAATATTTGCAATTACTCAACAATTTTCCTAAAAATAATAATTAAACAACTTTTCCTGGATTTTCTTCATTTCAGGTAATTTTTTCCCTACTCTACTTTTTATTATAACCTAACTGTTTTCATAAAAAAAAATCATTTACAATTAGTTTTAGAGTTTTTAATTAATAATTTCGATAACAAAAAATAGACTTAATCTGAATAAATTATATTGATAATGTTAACTCATCCATTTCAAAAACCTTAAAATCATTTTCATAAAACAATTATTTTTAAAGATCTCAACAATATTAGATTTATTTTCAAAAAGAATACTACAAACGAAGAAGAAATTTATTAAATCTTTTTATTAAAAATTGGGTTGAGAATAATAAATTGAATATTCAAATACACACTTCCAAAAAAAAAAATTGGTCGAAAAATAATTTATTTTGTAATTATAATTTTATAAATTTAGAAAACAAATCTTTTCTGTTTTAAATCAGAAAATAAAATAAAATAAAAAATATAAATATAGTAAAGTCAGAAAAAGTCAAAAGAATAGAAAAAGTAAAAAATTCTTTAGTATAATTGTAATTTAATATTATTTTCATATAATCTTGTTTATAATAATTCACCAATAATTTCTAAATCTGTTTTTTTACCTTGAGATAAACCCCTTTCGCCATAATCCTTTAAACCATTAAAATTCAAAGATTTTTCATCAAAAATATTTTTTAGCCTTTCTTCCCAACTCAATAAGCATTCTTCTGCAATTTTTTCAGATTGACCAACAGAATAATGATAACTTGTTGGAAGAACTTGAAATCCACAAAAATAAACTATAGATAAATATATATAAATAAATATTGAATTTATTAATAATTAATCGATTTTAAATAAAATACATCAATAAAAATATAAACAAGAAAAAGATCAAATTAAAAAATATGCTAACAAATAGTTATATTATTATGTTGTTTTTTTTTTATAATATTTATTTCAATACTGTCTTTATTGTTTGGCAAATTATGTAGGAGTAAAAAGTAGTTTTAAAAAAATAATTGAGGTTTTGATGATAAAATATATTATCACTACATTAGCAATAAAATCGCGATGGTCATCAATAAAAAATCGCGATTAGTTCTGATTTATCCCAAAAAATCATAAAACCGCGATCTTTCATCTTATTGTGATAAAATACAAAATCGCGAAAAAGAAAATTATTTTTTGAAAATCAAATTACAAAAAATCTTGTGAATTTTACAAAGCTTTGAGACTTTTACAACGCTTTTCCCAATTTAAAAATATTAATAAATGTTTAAAAGTGCTGTAAAATTTCTTGAAGTGTTTGAAAGTTTTGAAAGACAGAAAATTGTTATAAGGCCAATGAGATTTTTTATGGAGTTGAAAATAAAGATTTTTTTCTTTTCATTTTTTTCTAACAATTGTAAAATCGTAAGTGAATTTCATGATTAAACAAATAATCATCTAAACTCCATTTCACTCAAAGGGGACCAGCCAAAAATGAAAAAGTCACTTTATTTTTAAGAATCAACCAAACTTAGATTGTTTAGAAATACGAGAAATAATAAACTTCTTATAAGAGTCCATAATTATAAAAGAAACCCCTGAACAAACCATAAATTTCAAAAAAAAATAAAAATGTTAAAAAATTTTTTGGGCCCCATTCATTGGAACTTCTCGTGCAAAATTCTCAATTTCTTTAGGAAATTAAAATTGTTGATAATAAGATTTTTTACTTGTAAATGTATGAATTTTAAAAGAACATACAAAACTTAACTTTTCTTAATGTTTATTTCGTTTTTCAAACATTTTTTTTTTCAAAGTTAATTTTTAAAAAAAAAAAAAAAAAAAAAAAAAAAAAAAAAAAAAACAAAATTTTACAAAAGGAGAAAAAATGATTTTGATCTAAAAATTGAAAATTTTAGTTTGATAATTGTAATTTTCGTTTGAGAAGAATCATGAATTAAACTCATAGAATGTCTTCCATTTCTTCAATAAAACTGGGCCCCTTTAACTGAAAAAGAGTTTATTTTCAACAATATACTTGAATATAAAATAGATTCGTGTTTTTTGATAAAATGGGGTTATTACCTACACAAATTAAAAAAAACAAAAAGAAGAAAGAAGAATTTTCCTTCTTTTTGGTGATCAATCAAAAAAAACCCTTCAAAATCTAGTTGTGTTTTCTGTCCAATACCAAGCTCTGAGAAGAACAAGAAGAAAAAGAAGAAAACAAATGAACAAACAATCTTAATAATCGGTAATAATGTGGCTAGGCTGTTGTGAAAGATTTTGAAAAGTTATCCAACCCCTTTAAAGCTTTCATAGAATAAAGAAAACGTTGTAACCAAAGAACACATTCTTTAAAGAAAACGTGAAGGGTTGGTTGTTGTAGAAGCTCTTTTTTTATTCAAAGCAATTTAGAACAACACGATTGACCGAGAAACTATTTATTTGCCTTTTTTTTATTACGTTTGTTTTTGTTGATCTCAAGGATCATTCAATCTGTCAAGCAAATCAAAAGAAAATACAATGAAAGTCTTGATCTTATCCTTGATTGAATCAAGTATCTTTTTTGTTGTTTTTTCAAAGAAGAACTTTTTTTTCAAGGATCTATTTTTGGATCAAACAAAATTTTTAATTGAAAATATTGCTGAATTAGCCCTAAAACGAGTCAGCAAATTTTTTATCGCGATTTAATTTTTATCACGATATTTTGACATTTTTCACGATTTTAAGATAATTATCGAGATTTAATCGAATATCATTTTGTTATATTATCGTGATATTATTGATATTCATGATTTTCTACAATATCGCGATTATTGAAACTTTATTGTGACTTGACAAAGATATCGTCAAATCCTCTATTATTTTCCAAAAATGTGATTATGTGCTCGCTTTAGTTGTGTTTTTTTAAGTATTCATAAATAGTCAGGTTTGATAGATTTTTTAATGTTTATAGAATACAAAATTTTTCGAATTTTTTTTTACGCAATCACCATTACCGTAATATATCCTTCGGGATTGTGTAAGGTAAAATATCGAATGATTACAATCAATTATTTAAAAAATTGAAATTTGTGTCAAGGGAGAATTCGTAATTAATATCATTTAAATAATGAAATAAAATTAGTGATGTTTTCAAAAAAAATGAGGTTTAAAACAGTTATTCAAACTGCTTGAACCACCCTTTTTAAGTAGTTTGAGTATCACTTTTTATAACTTTTAATACTCATATTTGTAAAATAAATTTATATCACAGTAGATTTTTCGTTTACATTTTTTTGCCAATTTTTCTTTTGTTCAAAAACAAACTAATAAATCAAAATATTCTATTCATAAATTATATTTTAAAAAATCATAAACATTCTCTTTAATTTAGTTGTATTTCGTTATTGTAAGTGGTTTCACATAAATTACATATAAATTTGCTATATATATATATTTTTTTTTAATTTGCCATTAAAAAAATTATTTTTTGAATCAAATTATAATTAAATATTTTTAATTTTATTTTTTTTTAAACAATTTTTTAAAAATAAATAATTTATTTAAAAATAATGAAAAAATCACAATATAAACAAGATTTTTGTTATAAAAATGCTATTTATTTTTTTTTGAACTCAAGCATTTTATTTGTAAAAATTTAAGTAAATAAATTTGAATAAATACAAATAAGAAAGTGATTGTTTCTCAAAAAAAGTTTAGTATAACGCTGTAGTTAGCGTGTAAAGATTTTGGAAAACACTTAGCTTATTCAGCAAAGTTGTAAAATTTTCTGATCTTTCTTTTTTTGAATTCTAATTTGGGTGAAATAAGATGTATTTTACTAATAAATTAGGCTGTATAAATGATATTAAAAGTTATTTTAGAACACTTTAACATTTTTTTTGAGACGTTGTAAATCTCATAAATCCCAAAAGACGGCTCATCTCAATTTCAATCTCTTTGAACACATAATTTGATTATTTGGACCAAATTATTAGTTCAAATAGAGTTCAAAAAAAAAAGTCCATCATTGAATGCACTGTTTGCAAATGAAATAAATTACCATTTCTTTGGTTAAAAAGAATGTCGAAATCCAAACATGGTTTTTGGTTGGATTGAAAAGAAATCAATCTCATTTTATAAAAAAAAATAAATTATTTGGTTTCTTTTTTCAAAGAAAAAAGAGAGAAAAAAACATTAATAGAAGAATTTCAAAAGGAGAAAAAAACAAATCTACAAATTTAAAAAAATTAGAAAAAAAAAAAAACATTAATTTTTAATATGTTAAATCAAGAAATTTTAGAGGAATGTTCAAAATCATTCATTGTTAAGTATACAGAATAGATGCATGAAGGTTTTTATGTTTGAGTGTTTTCAAGAATTGACTGGCAAACGGGGATTAAAAGAGGAAATAGATACTCATTGAAAAGAATGGGTAATCTAAGTTTGTCTCTGTAAAATTTATAAAAAAAGTTTTGTCTCCAATAATAAAAATGTAAAATTTAACTTCAGTGTTTTCGATAATTACATTGATAAAAAAGAGAACCATTGAAGAATAAGTTCTTCAAAGTACCATTGAAAAATAACAAATTGATTTTTGTTTGATTTGGTTTGTTTTTTGTTCTGTCAAGTTAGATCCCAAGTTGAAAAAATAAATAGCACCCCATATTGTTTCATTTGTTCAAAAATCACCTTTTATAATTGCTCGTTTTGGATCCCCTTTCAGACTCAAAATATGATATTGTTTTGGTGCTAAGAGGATATTAATCGTCGTTCTTCGAACCCCTCAATATCATCTTATATCACTTCGAACAATATCAAATTTCTGATTCTTCCAGGATAAACTCATAACATAGCAAAGTGATTATTTCCAAATCAAACCGATAAACACTGTTGTTTTTTAATTGCTCTCTTTTTTTTTTTTTTTTATTTTCTCAGAAATCTTGTTAAAATATTAAAAATAGATTTACTATTAAATATTGCTTATTTTTGTTATGTTTTTTTTTTTAAATTTTCATTCATTGAGCAACTTTGTTTATTCATGATAGATTAAAAAAGTGAGATTCTATTCTTTTAAAAACATTTAATTTTATCTTTTATAATAGTTTTGGAATTAATATTGAAAAAAAAAATAATAATTTTCAATGATAAAATTATTTAAACTTAAGTCTTTTATGTGAAACAAGATATTATGAACAAGGAAAAAGAGAAAATTATAAAATTATTTTTTTGAATTTTAAATTGAAAAAAAAATAAATAAATTTCCACTTACGGCAACCGTGAGTAATAGAATAAAGAATTTTTGAAATATTTCCATTTAATCCCCTTTCTGTGTATAATGACCTGGGTGCGCCTGTGGAAACTGAAAGTAATGATTTCTTTTCCTTAAAAACTCCTTGATCATAAAGTTTTGGCCCTAATATTGAAAAATAATATTTTTAATAATATATAAAAAAAATGAAGAATACAAAAACAAATAAAAAAAAGAATTAGAATTAATATAAAAAATGAAAATGAAAAAGAAAATAAATTCAAAGTCACGGAAGCTACAAGAACAAATTAGAGAAAATTTGAAATCGTTTAATGTTAATTTCTGTTTTTAACAATAGTTTTATATTATTGAAGAAGTGTAAATTATACTCTAGATTCCCTTTTACTTAAATATCCTTTCATACATTTAAGCGTGGAATCATAGATTTCATAATTAAGTTAATTCATGGAAAGGGGATACATAATTATTTTTATGGTAAAAAAGCAAAAACAAAAAACTTGTAAGAAAATTATTTCAGTGAGATCATTTTTTTTCCATTTTTTCTGAAAAAGAAAACTTTAAAATTCATTTTTTTTCTCACATTATAACAATTTTTTACCCTTTTTATTGCAATTTTGATCATTATTACACAATAACAAGTCTTTGTTTTCAGGAATATTAATATAAAGAGTTTTTTTCTTTTTTGAGATAATTCTTTTGGTTAACCAAAAAATCGTTTTAATTACATAGTGAAAAAATTAGTATTAGTTTCATAAGAATGGTTTTAACCATTCTAAAGATTTCAAACAATTTAGAAATTTTAGGAAATGAGCTGTGTTTTTATTTTAAAATAAAATTTGATTTCTTTAATATAAAATTTTCTTGAAAATATTTGGAATATGGTAATTTTATCTCTCAAAATTCAAAAATCAATTTTTTTATAACAAAATGATTTGAATTGTTATAATGATTCTTATGAATAAGACCAAACAATTTGTTAAAAAAATTTTGAGCATTTTTTTTTCATTTTTGGAAAATCATAAATCAACTTTTTTCAATCATTAAAGAAAAACTTTTTTTTTACTTAATAGGTCTCAATTTAATTGAGAAACTTTTGTTAAGCTTCTATTAAATATTCATTTATTTAACCACCAATTCCTCAATTAGTTTAATTGGCTAAGATTTGAATTGAAATATTATTAATTAAAAATAATAACAAAATAAAAATTTTTTATCAAAAGTAATGCTTTCTGACATAAAAACCAAAAATATATCTTACCCTTTTTCAAGAATTAACAACTTAATTTTTAATAAAAGTAATAGATTCTTTTTTTTTAATTTTATTTATATTAGAAATAAGTGAAATTTTGATTTAAAAAAATTCTACTCAAATTAATAAATTGTTTTGGTTGAAGTTAACTCATTCATTCCAGAAGCCAAAATACAAATTACAAAAAAATAAAATTTTTATTAGATCTCAAAAGGTTTCATTATATTTTTAAAAAATACTAAACTCTTTTTCAAATAAAAGGGCACAAAAAATTTCAATAATTATTCAGAATTGAATCAAATTAATTGTGGTATCATTCTAAAAAATAAGAAACTCTTTAATACATAAAAAAAACCCACTCAACTGAATATTTAAAACCCATTAAAACAAAACAATAAAAAATAAAATTCAATATTTTTAAAAATTTACTTGACCTTTTATTTAAAATGAGTTATCTTGTTTTGTAAATTGTAGGGTAAAAAAATTATAATATCAATAAAAACTGTTGAACAATGTGAATTGCGGAAAACCTCTTTACATTTTATTGATAACTCTTTACACGTCAAACTTTTGCTCTTTAAAAACTCATTTTCAATATAAAGTCACAATTCATCTGGGTATTTTGTTGGAATTGTTTTTTTCTTTATTTTCTTTTTTCTTTGTTCCATATACCAATCCGATAATGGCCTTTCTTAATTCCTATATCTAGTCTATTCAAAATCAAACTTAAACTGTTTCCATTTGTATACTGGTCAGATTATTTCCAAATTGTTTTTTTCTTATCTTGTTTTTTTTCATTTTCCAACTGTTCAATATCGATAAAGAAAAAACAAAAAAATAAAAAAATGAATAATTAAAATGAAAATCACCAATAAGTAATTATCTTATTAACAATCAAGTTCAATAGTATTGATGATTTGAGAGGTGTACCCTTTTGTTTGGAAAAGAGTTTAGTTTCTTAATTATTTTTTCTTTTTTTGAAAGATTTTTTTAAACATTTTTGAGGAATTGCCCAAAACTATTTTTCACTTTTTGAAAATTGCTGTTCGTGAAAAATTAAAAATTGAATTCATTTAATTTTGTAGAATACAAGAAACAAGAAGAATACTAATGTCGATTGTATTATTTGGAATTATGATTTTGTGAAATTAAACACTATAAAAACAGAGGCACTTTAGCTCGAAGATTTTTGTTCTAAAAAGTATTTGAAGAATTCTAGCTAATATTTATTTAATATCTAGTTTAACTTTCAGAGTTTATTTAATTAAATCTGGTTTCTATGAAAAAGAAGCACAAGGATTTTATTATTTGTAAACTAAATTTCATAATAAATGGCCCACCTTACATTTGAATAATGAATTGCTTTTGTATCGTTTTGAAGTTTTTCCTATCACAATGAAAAGTTTGCAAATAAATCATTTTTTCTCTTTTTTATTTTTTCAATGAAAATGTTTTGTTAAAATGGAAAATGAAAATGAAAAATTTGAAAGAAGTAACAGATGAATAATGAAAAAATTTTGGTTTCAAATATGAAAAAGAGATTAGATTTAGTTATTCAAATGGAAGGAGAATCGATAAATGGGGTTTTTTACTTTTTTAAATTGTCTATTTTTCATGTAATGCTTCTTTCAAAATAAATGTCCCAATTTTTTTTAACAGTTTTTTTTATTTTTTTTTCTTTTATTTTTAGACAAAAAATAAATATCTCTTGAGTATAGTATTGAATATTAAAATCTAAATTTTTATATTATAATAGATAAATTCAATTATTAAAAATATTTTTATTTAAAATTTGATTTTTAATGGGTTAATTATTATGAAAGATAGTTTAGAGCAGTGAAAAAAATACCGGACATGAAAAAAATCCCTGACAAGATTTTTAATTGTGAATATTAGTAAAATTATTGTGTAATTTCATTTATTTACAATCAAATTCCTTTTTTTAAGAATCGAACTTTTTCAATTATAGCTCCCCCACTTATTAGAATGATGATTAATGAAATCACACTTGTTCAAAACACCATTCAATCAATCAAAAAACAAGAAGAAAAATTATCATTTTCCAAACTCTAGTAAACCTCAATAAAACTCGATTGTTTTTCAAAAAAAGTTGATCAACATTAGGCTATCAAACAATTACTCGAGTATTCTAGAGACACCTTACTTTGATGGACTTTGGGTAGGTTTATTACTAATCTCATAAAAAAATTGGTTATTTATAATAAGGATTTCATTGAAATTAGACAAAAATTTTACTAATACTCACAATTAAAAAGCTTGTCAGGGATTTTTTTCAAGTACGGTATTTTTTTCCCTACTATACATTGATTATTTCAGCAATAAAATCTAATTTTTTTTCCGTGTTTTGTTGTGAAATAATTAATGAAATGAAAAGAAAAAGAATAAAAAAAGAAAAGAAAAGAAATTAAAAACTTACATTGATAGCTCCAAGGTGTAGCTAAAGAAAGTTAAGAAATAAGAGAATAAATAAATGTAATATATGATAATAATCAATAAGATCGTTTTTCAATTTGCAAAAATCAAACAAAATTGAGAAAGAAAGAAACTGAATGTTTACTTCTATTGGTTTGGTATAATAAGGATCATTTAAAAAAATCTATTTAAGTAACAAAGAAAACAAAATTATGGTAAAAATTTAATGAAAACTAGACTTACAAAACTCGATCAAACCATCCTTTAAGAATTGCTGGTAACTTTTGATTTTTATTTTTATTTTAAAGAACAAGAATTAAATTGGTGTTTAAATAAATAAATGGGATTGGCAACAAATTTATGAACAAAATTAAAAAGAAAAAAAAAAAAAAAAAAAATAAGAAGTTTTACTCCAGACCACCAAAGTGGAAAAATAAAGATGACCAGATCTGCCCACTCAACTTTTTTTTGTTCGTTTTTAATCTCATCGATCATATTATTTTGCCTTTGTTCAAGCTGCATCTTAAAAAACTCTGGGTTTTTGAGAGAGGTAAAGTCTTTTTTTGTTGCAACAGCCTGGAAATTCATTTCATAAAGATCTGAAACCTTTACTTCATGTTCCTGATTTTGGAAAATTTCAATTGCTTTATTTAAAAGTGCTCCATTGAAGGATTTTGGTTCTGGCTAAAAAATATTCCCAATGGTAAAACGTTTAGAAGCGATTTGTGAAATGTTGTTCAATTAAAAAAAAAAAAGAAAAAAATTAGAAGAAAAAAGAAAGCTGGTTGGGTCGGGTTTATTTTGAGAACCCATCAAATTAAAATTGTATATCGGTTATTACATGTGCGTATATGATTAAAATTTTTTTCTTTTCAGACATTTTTAAGATAATCAAGCGAGAAATGAAAAAAAAATGAAAATAATTGGAATATTTTGAAAGGAGCAACTTGGTATTAATTTTTCATTTAATTTCATTTTGTTATATTTAACAAAGTTTTGTTTATTCCAATTTATAAGACACCTTGACTATTAAAAAGATAACGACGAAAAATTCTGGAAATCCAAAAAGATACAAAGTAATTAAGACTTTTTCAACTTGTATAAACTGAAATTGTACCTCGTATTATTCAAAATTCTTCAAAGAGTGAATACAATTGTTTTGGGTTATTACCTTGGTGAACTAGAAATTCTGCAATTTTTAAAACCTTGTCAGGGGGATTTATGTAAAATAATAATAGTCCAATTGGAAAATAATTGAAAAAATAAAAAAAAATTATTCTAATCGGTGTTAAGGTTAACAATCCCTGAAATTTGAAAAAAGATTATCTTGTGTAGGGTGTAGTGAGTTGTCGATTTGGGTCTTAGCTGATCGATCTTGAACTTGGTATGGATTTTAATAGTGGTTCAAAATGATAATTTTTGACAATTTATTCTTTTTTTTTTTACGAAATCTTAATTGAAGAGTTTAAGACTAATTGGCTGGAACTTAAGTTATAAAAAAATTTGTATTGTAGGTTTTTGATTGAAATTTTTAATGAGTTTTTAGTTTTATTAAGAGCTATTAAAAAAAGTTATTTTTTTATTTTGTTTATTGACAAAAAAGTAAATCAATTTTCTTTTCGACAACCTAAAAATCAAAATTTATTATTGAACACCTATCAATATATTAACCTTAAACTCTTCAATTCAGATTTCGTAAAAAAAAAAATAAATTGTCAAAAATTATCATTTTGAACCACTATTAAAATCCATACCAAGTTCAAGATCGATCAGCTAAGACCCAAATCGACAACTCACTACACCTTACACAAGATAATCTTTTTTCAAATTTCAGGGATTGTAATCCTTAATTGTAATTTAGTCATGAAAAGGAAAATTTTTCAAATATTTTTTTACTTATTGTTCACTGATCGATGAAGATAAACTCAATTCCAAAAATTGGGGCACACCTTCAAAATCAATTTAATTCCAAGAAAAGTGATGTTTGACTCTTAAATAGAAACATTAGATATTAACAATCAAAGTAAATAATTTTAAAGTTAATTATTTATCATTTTTTTTCATTATTTTTTGATTTTTGATTTTCAATAATTTTTTGGATTCTTTTTTTTACAAAACTTTTTGAAAATCTCAAAATCACTTTAAAATGAAATTTAAAAGTTTTCATTCTGATCACAAAAATAAATTTTTTTCTATCAAAAATGAAAAAAGATTCTTTTTTTATCAAGAAAAAAATTTTTTGAAAAAAATCATGATATGGTGTACTAGGGCACATGGCCTACAAACAGACCTTATTATCATTTATGGAAGTGTGAATACTGAATATATTATTAATGATATTATCAAAAAAATTAAAGGAAATTCAACTCGCTAATTCAGAATATAGTGAGTTGAAATGGATTTTCCAAAAGGATGGAGCTTGTCCACATACTTTCAAAAAAAACACAAACTTACTTAAATTGGGGATGTAATGTTCTGGACCCATGATCCCCAATTCCACAAATTTAAACCCAATTGGGAATTTATGGATACTAAACTGAAAAATTGTAACCAAAAAACGAAGAAGAATTTTTAAAAATTTCACTAATGTATGGAATACTTTGAGCTGGGAAACCTTAGAAAATTAGTAAACTCTATATTTAAAAGGATAGATTTAGTTATCAAAAGACAAGCTGAATCTATTAATAGTTTTTATTAATTTTTCTTTCAATAAAAATGGATTTTTTGGTAACCGTGTTCCAAAAATAGGGGCACACTTTTTTTTATTTTTTCTTTTTTATTTTTCGAATTGAATTTTA
This sequence comes from Anaeramoeba flamelloides, assembly GCA_027625915.1. Lineage (NCBI taxonomy): Eukaryota > Anaeramoebidae > Anaeramoeba > Anaeramoeba flamelloides. The sequence continues at coordinate 12,832,335 of JANTQA010000008.1, read as the reverse complement.
AATTTACTATAAAATATATAAATAGTATTAATTAAATATTTTCGGGTCTTTTATTATTTTAATGTTTAAGTATCATGTATTTGGGAGTATATTTTTATTAATGTATTTTTTTTTTGTTTCCCATTTTTTGGAATCGAGTTTATATGCAACTGAAATTCTTCAAACTTGAGTAATATCTATTGAGTAAACTTAAGCCCAATTTAACATAAATCAAAAAAGCACAGCAAGGAAAAATCCCAAAAAATTCACTTGTAAGAAAGTTTACAAATAAAACCACACAATTTGAAAAATAAAGCTGTTTAAATTTTGGTTTTATCTGTTACATGAATTCTATTATGATTCTAAGAATCAACATGCTTTTGGACTTTTTTTTTGTTTTTAAATAACCCAAAAAAGGAATATAAAGAATATCCTACAATTCGGACATTTACCACCACTTTACTATGAAAACGATTTGATAATTTTTTTTTAGAATGGCTAGTCTAAAAATTATGTTTTTTTGTTATTGAACGTAAATCAAATTAGTAGACAAGTGTTCAAATATCTCTAAAAAATCGATTAGTAAAGTAATAATATTTGTTGATCTCGTTCTGAAAAAAAGAATATTTGTATTCGTCAATAACTCAACAATTTCAGAAATAAAAAGTCTCTTTTGTCACAAATTTAAAGGTAGAATAATCAATCTTCAGACTCCCAAGTTGTAAAATTTCTTTCTTAAATTTGTGGTGAAATGAAGATTAGTTTTATAAAAAATTCGAATTTTTTTAAAAAATTAAATAATTAACCAATAGATCTTTTTGACAATATATCTGAAATATTGAAATATATTGATTCTACAAGTATATTTATCAAAAGGAAACTAAAATAATTAATCATTAGGGTTTTATATTTTGACTATTTTTGAGTTAATCTTTGAGTTTGAAAAATTATAAAAATTGTTACTTTTGGAAGTTCTAAATCTAAATTATTAAATACCAGAATACTGTATTTTGGATTTCTATTTTTAGATTTGGAAAAGAAATTCAAAAAAAATTCCAAAATGAAACTTTTTTTATTGTGTATTCATTTAGTAAAAAATATAAATAATTTGTTGTATAATAATATTTATAAAATATTTTTTAGAGCTATTTGGGCCATGGTGCACTAAAACCATTTACACCCAATTACAACATACTTTGATTATAGAAAAATCTAGGTTGAGGCTAATCCCTTAACTTTGAGATTGTTTTTTACAAAAATGGTTTTACGAGAATTTGAATTTTGTTTATTTATTTGAGAGTTTTTTTTTTATAATGATAGAGCTTTAATAAACCAAAACCAGATTTAATTATGGTTATTTGTAGGTTTCTTTGATCAATTAATTCACAGTTTTTCTATAAAAAAGAAACTAAATTAATTGGTAAATGTATACTCGCTAAAGTTTTAAATAGGTGTAATAAACAAAAATTTGATATATGAGCTTTAACAAAAAAATCAAATGAAAAAAAGGAAAAAGAAAATGAATAAGAAAATGAAAAAGAAATTGAAAATGAAAAAGAAAAAGAAAAAGAAAAAGAACTGGTGAAAACCAAGGAAAGGGAAAAATGTATATGGAAGAAAAATGAAAGATAGCAAAGATAATTTCATAAAAAAATAATTTTACTTGTCTTTTTAAGTTTTATTTCTTAACGTTAATCAAGTGTTAAGTCAACTGAATACATTAAATGATATCTTCTCGGTTGATCATTTAGTATCCGTCATAAATAAAACATCCTCAATTAAAAATCGTAGTTATTTTAATAAGAATTTCTTACGTTTCTTTAAAAAACCTCATTTCACGTGTCGGCCCTTATCATAGATTTCAACTCTCTTATATATTCTTGTTAAAATAACAAAGATTTCCAATCAACTCAAAATAAATTATTTTGTACCCTTGCCACCTCTCTGAAGTCAGAGAACTGATATTTTATGAGAAAAAAAACTCAAAATTTTCTTCAAAAGAAAAAATAAAAAAAAAACTCAAAATTTTAATAAATGTTATTTGTAATTGTGAAATCGTCTTCATTTTGAAAAACTTAAATTCGAAGAGCAATTCTTTTGAATTTTATGAAAAGCTGACATTCCTAATTTTTCTTTTTCTTATTTTTTTTTTTATTCATATGTCGATTTTTGTTATTAGATTTTTTGTTATGATTTGTGTTTTTTGTATTTAGAGTGGGTAGGGTTGATTGTCCGTTGATTTCATTGGAGTTCAATTGTAAATTTGGATTTTCTGGTTGAAAAAATGTTGGTTGGTAAGGATTAAAATCTTGATTCTGCATTTGTGGATTATTTCTTTGCATATTTCCTTGTCTTTGATGTTTATGATTTTTGTTTGATTTCTTCATTTTTTGGAATTTTTGAAAGCTAGCAAAAGAGAACGAGTTAAGGTGTTTTGCTAGATACCTCATTTCAACAAAACGTTTTCCAATCGTCCCCGCACAATTCAGAATTTTGTTGTGTAATTCAGGATCAAAATTATAACCCGACAATAATTGCTTGACCAATTTCACAAATGACGAAGAATGTGACGTTCCTTGTTCAACTAATTGTATTAAAGATTTTACTAATAATTGTTGGTTCGTCTTGATCCATTCTTGAATTGGCTTGTTTGTAATGAGCTCTAAGATTAATGGAAGTGAATCGCCCATGGACCAAACAAGATGATAAAACAAAGGAATTGGAAGTGGAATTAATTGTGGTGTTTTGAGTAACTTTGAGAACTCAGTTTGATTCTTTTTTGTTGAGATAGGATCTAATTGTAGTGTTTTAATTGTTTTTAATTGAAGAAGCTTAATAAAACATTTCTGAAAGGAGAAAAAAAAGAAAAAAAAAAAACAAACTTGATGCTATAAAAATACGGAGTAAGGCGGTTTCTTGTTTGAGTGTGTTTTTAATTGCTTCTTTGAGTTCCTTGTCTGATGAAAAGGTAATAAATTCTTGAGCTTGATCGGTATAAAAGATTGTGTATTTATCTGTTTTTAGAACATCAATTTTATAATAGTTTTCAAGTGCTTGAGCTAAATCATTAAAACCACCTCGTGTTGGAAATTTGAATCTACGAAAATCTTGTTTAAAAAGTGATTTTATTTGAATTTTGGTTTCTTGCTTGACTATTCGAGTATTTGACATAAAAAGGAGAAGAAAGTAAAAAAAAATGATCATTTAAAAACTTTTTCTTGTCAAAAATTGAAGAAAGATTCTTGAAACTTTTTTAAATTACTAAAACTTTATTTTTACTATTAGTACAAATTTTGACATGTAAAAACTTTGAATAATTTGCAAATTTAAAATAGTTTTTAACTGAGAGGATTTCAATCCTTTAAGGTTTACAATCCCTGAAATTTGAATGAAGATTATCTTGTGTAGGGGTGATATGGCTTGTTAATTTGGTACTTTTCTGATCGATCTTCAGGTTCGTCTGGGTTTTGATAGTGGTTCAAAATAGCAATTTTAGAAATTTTTTTTTTTTTAAAGAAATCCGAATTGAAAAGTTTAAGATAAATTGGCTAGATAGGTAAGTTCTAAAAAAATATGATTTGTGGGTTATTGATTGAAATTTCTAATTAGTTTTTGATTTTATTTGGAGGATCTTTCATAAACATAATTTTTTTCACCTAGTTAATTAACACAAAAGTAAACCCGAATTTTCTTTTCTACAACCCAACAATCAAAATTTATTCTTAAACACCTATCCAATCTCCAATATTACACTCTTGAATTTGGTTTTTGAAAAAAAAAAATAAATTGAAAAAAAATTGCGATTTTGAACCACTATCAAAACCAAGACCAAGTTTAAGATCGATCAGAAAAGTACCAAATTAACAAGCCATATCACCCCTACACAAGATAATCCTCATTCAAATTTCAGGGATTGAAAACCGTAAAGTGTTTTAAAGTCAATTAATAATCTTTATTTGGATAACTATCAAAATTTCAATAAAATTACAAAAGTTATCTTTAAAAATCATTTTTTTTTGCACTTTTTAGTCATTAAAAAGAGTTCTTCGATTACAGTAGTGAAAAAAAAAATCTCAGAAATGATAAAAATCCTGAAAAAGATTTTTATTTTTAATATTAGGGAAATTGTTATTCAATTTCTTTTATTCAAAATCTAATAAATGCTAGTTTTAAAAACCCAAACATTTAAAAATAATACTATCACTTTTTAGAATGGATAATTAATTAAATTACATTATTCAAAAAATAATCATTCAATCAAAAAACAATAATAAAAACTATCATTATTCAAACTCATAACAAAAATGTATACAGTCAGTTCCACTTGTAAGACACAAACATTCAACAAAATTAAAGGCACAAAATTTGGAATTTTTTTTTTACAAATTATTTTACTAAAATTTGAATTTTGTGCCTTAATGTGATAAATTTTTCGAGCCTTAAATTTCTTTAAAATTTTGTGTCTAAAAAGTGGAACTGACTGTATCTGAAAAATTTTTAATCAAGTAAAAACAGAATTTGAACAACTTCGAAGAAACCCTAGTGATCAATATACTTAGAGTAACAGTAAAATGACAATTTAACTTTCAATCAATATATATATATATATATATATATATATATATTGAATTTTCTACTTAGAAAAACCTTTAAAATTTTTTGTAACTTTTGATTATATTTGTGTAATTTTTGGTACTTATTGGGGTAAGTGTATATGTATGTCAGGATATTAGTATGGGTTGGGTTAGGTTTGGTATGGTATTGTGTGTGTTTTAGTTAAACCAGTTTCTTTTCTGAAATGGGAATTTAAAATAAGGTTGGGTTGGGTTGCATTGGGTAGGGTAGGGGTATGGGTATGTATTTTGTATGGTTAGATATTACTCATTTATTTTTACAATGTATATAATATTACAAAATTATGGGTAATGATAGACAATTAGAAATTTTCTATATAAGTATATTTTCTCTCATTTAGTTAATATCATTTTGATGAAAAAGGTTACAACCATCTAAGATACCAATTCCTTTTACACAAAATGGGTTGATTACTATTCCCTAAAATTTAAAATTTTTGAATTTAGATATTTTCAGAAAAAATTTTTTTTCTTACTATAAAATTCAAAATTTACCTTTAAACTGATTATATTGTCACTTGAATTTCTTAGAAGTTGTTCAAAAAGTGTTTTTTTGTGGTTTAAAAAATTTTCAGGTATTTTTAATTTTTGGGTATTTTAGGGAATATTTGATAGATTCTTAAAATTGTTTTTTCAATACGACTATTCAAAAAAGAATATCTATTGAGTATAAAGTTGAATTATTTTTATTAATTGTAAACACAACTGGATCTGAAAAAATAATTTTTACAATTAGTAAACATGTAGACATTTACACAATTGTTAAATGGCATTATGCAGAGTGTTAATATATTTTATCCCCACAATCACACTTGGACAGTTTGAAAAAGTAAAAAAAAAAAAAAAAAAAAAATGAATCATTCCAAAGATAATAGTGTTTATTTATTCAAATTTTAAAGAAAAAATCTATAAAATTAATTTCTTTTAAAATTTAAGGTTTTTTGAAAAGCTATTCAGTAAAGATTCATCAAAAATTTCTTCAAAATTCATCAATGGATATTTTATTCAAATTTTATTGAAAATTAAAATTCCTAAAATAGTAAAAAAATATACAAATTCGGGTACTTAGTGCCCCACTTTTCGGAGTCGTGGAATACCAATTTATTAATCACAGTTTGTGGAATATTATTATTAATAATCTTTCTATCGGGTTTTTACTCCTCCTGTTTCAGGACGTGGATAATTTTTAATTTGATCATGTTAATGATATAATATTTTTTTACTTTAATGTTTTAATTATTTTTCTTCTTCTCTTTTTTTATTTAGTAAATTTTCTTTGATTACTCCTTTCTCACAATCAATCAATTTTATTGAAATTTCAAAGATAGAAAATTTTTTTATGGAATTTGTTCTAATTTAATGGAAAATTGAAGGATTTCATATATATTTATACTCATTTGAAATATTTTTTAAAACCAAAAATAATCAACATATAGTCAATTGAAATAGCATTTAATTTGAATATTTTTAATTAATAATTAATAAAGTAATCTTAATTATTCCAATGGACTAAAATAAATTATCCAAACCTACCTTGAAAATTTTTTTAATATCAAATAATGATGTTGATATAAATTTCACGATAGACTTGGAACTGCTGTAATAACCTAAAAATTAAATGTACCAATAAACTTTACATATTATTTCTCAATTTTTTAAATATTTTCAACGAATAAAGCAAATTCCAATTAATAATTTGAATAAGAAATAATAAAGAAATATTATTAAATAAATAAATGAAATAATAACATTTTATAGTTTTTACTCTTAATATTTGAAAAAAAATAATATTGTTGATTAAATTTTCAAGAAATGTAATAAATCCTTTATGAATAAAATAAAGCATCTTTTTTTTAATGATTTCCAATGTTTAATATTGGATTTTTTATCTTGTATTTTTAAGATAAAATTGAATTTGAAAAGTTATTTGTTTATAATAATAATCAAAAATTAACAAAATTGAGATTTTAGAAAAATAAAAATATTTTACATATCTTTTTTTTTTGTATTTTATAATCCAAAAATCCAAAGAATAAAAAAATCTGGATCTTTTTACTGAAAATTATATTGACAAAAATAAACTCTTTTAAAAACGAAAAATCATTTCTCAAAAGTTCATAAATGTACTTGAATATCAAGTAATAATTGTGTATTTGTGTAAATAAACAACTTTTACCTTTGGGGAAAAAAATAAATAAGAGTTTATAAAAACCTTAAAAAATTAATTTTATCAAAGTTGAATTTATAATTTTACGTTTTCCAATTGTTAGTAAAATAATGAAAATATTACAAAATAATTCAAAGTTATCTAATGAATGACAAATTTACCAAGATGTCCAAAAAAGAATTTAACGATCTCCCAAAAGACAAAAAAGTAATCGAATTGAATGAGCAATTTTATTGAGTCAAAGAAATTCAAAAAAAAAAGAAGTGATTGACGGAATGCAAATTTTAAAATTCAAAAATAAAAACCAGCTTTTCAAAATGATCTCAACCCTTTAATTATTAAAATGATAAACTTCCAAAAATGAAATCCTAAAATTGGATTGTAAATTGGAAAGTAAAAAAGGAAAAAATGACCCAATTATTTAACTCAAAAAAATTTTTCCCATTTTTTTTACTTTCTTTGAACAAAATAGTCATGAGTGAGGAAGAATCACAAAAAAGCGGAAAACAAACGGACCCATTATTACCAGACAAAAACAACAAGAAATGTGAGCAATCCTCAACCATATGGGGTGCTTCCTTTACACTTTCGAACACGCTTTTAGGAGCAGCTACTCTTTCTGTTCCCTATGCGTTTCGTGCTGGAGGGATGATTATGAGTATCATCATCATGATCTGCAGCGGGGCCTTGTCTTTTTATTCGATGCACCTTCTGGTGAAGTCAACGGAGATATGCAAAAGGGCAAGCTACAAGGGAGTAAGTGAGGCTGCGTTTCACAAAAAGGGATCAATTGCGGTTGTGGCTACGATTTGTTTATTCATCTTTGGTGTGGTGACAACTTATTTTTGCTTTATCGCTGATCTCGTGACCCCGATTTTCCGGCAAGCGCTTCATGACACAAGCTATGCGGATTCCTTCTTAACAGATCGGAGGTTTTTGATGCCCGTGACGGTCTTAATCACAGTTTTCCCCTTAAGCTTTTTCAAACAAATCACCAAATTGAATTTCCCGTCGTTCTTGGTCATCTTGGCACTAATGTTTGTCATGATCCAAACTGTTGTGCACTCTGTTGATCACATGGCCAAGCACGGCATTGAAAGCTCAAAGATCAAGTATTTTTCCTTCCACAGCGAGATACTTTTGGCCATCCCGATCTTGTCTCTTGCATTCCTGTGCCAATTTAATGTCTTCACTGTCCTCAATGAACTAAAGAACAACACCCCCCGAAGAAAGCATATCGTGATCTTAAATGCGATACTCTCTGGGATCTTCTTTTACACCCTGATCGGCATATTCGGGTATCTCAACTTCTATGACAACACGAAGGGGGACATCTTAAATAACTATCCAGACGACGATGTTTCAGCGATTATTGGCCGTATTGGCATGATCGTTGCTTTAATTTTTTCTTCCCCAGTTGTCTTTTATGCAGGCAAGGAGTCACTACATTCCTTGATCTTTAAAGACAAAAAAATGGAGGGTAAGACGGCAATCGGTGTTGCCTTTTTTCTGTTTGCTTGCTCTGTAATACTTGCAATATTTGTGCCTGATGTGGTTGGTATTTTTACAGTGACAGGATCAATTGGCGGGAATTTGATTGTCTACATTTTACCCTCGCTCTTTTATTTAAAATTACGATCAGATCATCTCAAAAAGCAAAAGCCTACCAATTTTTCCGTCCAAAACGGATCAGATACCAATCCTTTAAAAGAGATTTTACCAGAAGATCCTTTTTCAGATGAAAAATCAAATGACGAAACAGATGAGAACAGAAATGAAAACGAAAATGAAATACAATCAGAGAATGAGAACGAGAACGAGAACGAGAACGAGAACGAGAACAAAAATGATAATGAGGATAAGGATGAGAACAAAAATCAAGATCTTGATGATTTTGGTTTACATTCGAAAAAAAATATACAAACTGATATTAAATTAGAAAACCCAATATATTCTTGGATTCTTTTAATTTATGGGATTGTTTCTGGAATAATCTGTTGTATAGAATCTGTGAAGGATTTAATACATCCAGTAACGAAATAACAAATTAACTAACTTTTTGTTATCTTTAGTTTTATTTTTGGTTTTATTTTTGTAATTAATTTTGATTTTAATTTTGGTCTTTAAAAAAAGATATTTTTACCTTTTTAAATGGGTAATCAGAATTAGAAAAAGAGTTTACTTTTATTTATCAACTCAATTTTAGTTTTTCACTTTTATTTTTTTTCAAATAAAATATTATAGTTTAAAAAATACCAAATGAATTATTAAAATTATTATTTTTTGAAAAGATATTTCTTAAATCAAGTCTTTTAAAATAAAATTATATTTTGTCTTGAGTTAGTTATCACTTTTGATTCTGATGTAATTTACTTTTTATTTTTAATGAATCTTAAAGATTTTTTTTATTAGAACTTTCCAAATACAGTCTCTTTTAAATCATAAAATTATTGTTACATCTTTGTTGCCCAACCCACCATCTCTCTCTCTCTTTTTTTTTTTTTTATTTTAGTTTTTAGTACTCTTTCTTTCCCAATGGCAGTTAAAAATCTCCTTTTATAAACTTGGTTTGACTTTGTATAGCCAATCATTTTTTTCAAATAATAATTATTATTTATAATTAAACTTTATAAAACAAATATGAAAACAATTTAATAATACACGTAAAAGAATAGTTGATATTCTTTCTAAATTAAAAACTAAAAAATCAATAAATTTTCTTGTAATAGAAAACTCCAAATTCTTTACACCTCATTCAGACAAACAAAAATGCTCTTTTTGAACTTCTAGTGGTTTTGAATAATAAATAGTAAACAATTTTCACTTCATTTTACAGACTTTTTTTTTCATAATCAAGTCCAACAACAAAGTGTGTTGGCATTTATGGTCTCTTTTTGAAAAAGGAAATGAAAATGAAGTAAAAATTTTACACATTTATTAAACAAATATCAAGATCAAAGACCGAATCAAATCACAATGGAAAAAAATACGTTTTCTAGAAAATCATTTTTACTCTTTTAATAACAATAGAATAAAAGTTTTTTACCAAGTGGCTATTGAACTTGTAAAAAAAAAAATTGTCAATTAATAAGGTTAAAAAAACCAAAAAAAAAAGTGAAAATGTGAAAAAATAGTTTCAATTTTGAAATTTCCAAAACTAAAATTCTCTTCTAATAACAAAATAAAACCCGTTTATACACTACAATTCACTCATAAACTGGACCCCTTTGACTGGGGGATTGTTTCTATATATATATATATATATATATATATATATCTTCACTCGGAAACAATTTACAGACCAAAAATGTTGAATTTACTATTAAAAAGTTATTTGTAGTTGCTTAAAGTCTTTTATTAATATCATATATTCATAACATGGAAATTTTGATTTTAGTTAAATGAAAAATTACCTACCGCCGCTTTTAAGTTTAAAAAATATTTCTCTCTTTTTTTTTTTTTTTTTTTGGAAAGGAAAAATCATATTTTTACTGCTCATAAAATCAATTAATCATTCTATACTTGTTATATTTTGAAAAAATAAATAGAACAAAAATATTGATTAAAAAAGAGATTTTGAAAAATTTCGAATAAGATTTCCAAAAATATTACACGTAAGTTATAGAATATAACAGAAAGTGTTTACTTTCGACATTTTTATCTCGTATCTTGTAGTTTTCATAATAATTATTATTTATTTCATTAAACAACAAATTGATTGTAGATGAACGATATCCTCCTTTATTAAAAAAGTGCGAATTCTAAATGGAATGATCTGGTGAAAATAGTTGCATTTGAAACATTTTTTATTAGGGTATTTTCAAAAACAAAACACATGAAAAATGTATTTATCTTATAGAATCTTCTTTTTTAGAAAATACATTAATTTCAATATTTAATTTTTATATATCAAAACTCTAATTGAAAATTTTTCAAGAAGAAAAATTTAAATTTTAGCAAAAAAAATCTTATTAATGAAATTTCGATAAGATATACTAAAATAGAACAATTTAACTAATTAAAATGTTAAAAATATTATATGGTTTACCATAGAAACAAACAAATAAATATAAAAATTATCAATACAAAATAGAAAAATACTATGTTAAAAATTCGGTTGGAATTGAAAAAAAAATGCCTTGGTAAATTTATTTAAATTAGATTTTAGCTTGTATAAAGTTTAAGGCAAAAAAATTACGAGAAATTAGAAGAATAAAAAAAATCCAAATCAATATCTAAAAATTCGAATATAAAAAAAATAATTCAAATAAAAAAATTATTCAAAAAATTATACACAGTTTGGAATTGTTTGTTTATGTTAAATTTACCTGCAAATTTTTATATAAAAAGTGGCACCGAAAGAAATTTCACTGTTTTTCAAATTTATTGTTTTGTGAATTTACAAATGTAATTTGGTTATTTTTATAAGTATTTTTAATCAATTTAAAAAAATCCAATTGTTTTGGATTTGAGTGGTTCTATCCATAGGATTTAAAAGATATAACTATGAAATCGGGCTTAGAATCTGGATTAAAGATTATTTTTGATTTCATACTACTGGATTTTTGACTAATTTCTCAATATTTCAAAGAGAAACAATAATAATTTGATCAACGTAAGGATTTTTCCAAAATATATTAATTTTGAAAAATGAATCAAAAGAAAGAACTCAAATAAATAACCAGATCGAAGGATATTTTCTTTAGGTTTTGATTTAGCAAATGTATTACTTGTTCCTTTCATTCCACAATAATTATCAATTAATCAATAATCTTTGACTATCAGGGTATTATCATATTAGGTAAAAACAACAAATGAAATTTTACAGGCTTATACAAATCATTAAACGTATTTAATGTTAGAAAAACTCTTCATTTAAGACCTTTCTGTTGTTTTTTGAATCAATTTGAGAAATAAGTTATTATATTTTTCATAATAGGATGATATTTATAACTTCAAGAAAGAAAAATATAAACTCTTTTTAATGAATTTTCTTGGTTCAGTCGTTGTTCTAAAAACATGGATTTAAATGAAATGATTTCACAAAAAGGTTTAATTATAAAAAAATCGATCTGAACTTTGTTTATTATCTAACTAATACCATTCCATTAAATATTATTGTATCCTCATTTTGTTTTAAAGTCTAATAAAACAGTAAGCATTTCATCTTTTTATTATGAATTGTAAATTAGATTATAAAACTGCATTTTTAATTTTGTAATGGGTTTTTGTTGATTTTTATTATTTAAAGTGTCTACATAAAATTAATTTAATAATTGTTTGAAACCTAAAATAAATAAAAATAAAACAATATAATATTGAATTAGTAATAAAAGTTCAACTATTTAACACTAACATAAAGGTATTACCATCAGTATATCAAATATTAATTGTTGCTATGATACCACCAATCTTAATAACTTGATCACAAATTCCCTAAAAAGTTCATCCTTTTTTACTATTAAGTTCGTAAACATTTTTTTTTTTCTTTCTCACTTATCAGAATTTAAAAAATTGTTGCCTTTTTTAATCAATAAATGAGAAAAAAACAAGATCCTGAATTATCTAAAAAGAAAAACATCAATATAGAAGACGAAAAAAACATATTTCTATTTCAAAAAAAACAAAGGGGGGTTTGGTTTTTTAAATTAAAAGGATATACTGTTAAATTCCAATATATTTAATAAAATTTTTAAATCAATTTCCTATTTCTTAACTCAATTTTTAAAACAACTCAAGAGAAAGAATATTTTGAAGCCTAAGCAATTTTACAAAGTTTCTAAAGATTAGTCCAATAAAATACTTTTCTTCAAAGCTTGGATAAAAAAAGTACTAAAATGGAAAATGTAGTCGAAATGTTCAGATATTTATCTTAATTTATCAGTATTAAAATGACGAGTCCTTTGACATAGTGGAATTCCATTTTGAAAATACCATAACCTTAAAATAGTTATTCTTGTAATAATAGACTCATATGAGGAGAAAATACAAATTTGAATGATAAATTCAATTAGTTTCGTGTATTTGAATATCTTGTTATATTCACAAGGTTTATCAACTTTATTAGTTCAAAATTCGAATTAAACAAATCATTTTTTTGAAAAAAATAATTTTTTAATTTATTTTCAAATGGAAGAAATTGGTCTAGTAAAAAAGAAAAACGAAAAGCAAGGTTTAAAACGAAAAGATACTGTTAAAATGGAAATTGAAACACCAAAAGTAGTCTCTCAAACCGAATTAGAGCTTTACGAAGAATTAAAGCTAATCCAAAAAGAAATTAAATACCTTGAAATTCAAGAAGAATATATCAGAGATGAACAAAAAAATTTAAAAAGGGAATTGATAAGAGCAAAAGAAGAAATTGAACGTATTAAAGCTGTCCCATTGATTGTTGGTCAATTTCAAGAAATGGTTGATGAATATACTGCTTTAACTGGATCCTCTCTTGGTTCAAGGTCCTTTTTTTAATTGTTTTTTTTTTTTTTCTTTCTTTCAAACAAAAACAAAAACAAAAACAAAAACAAAAACAAAAACAAAAACAAAAACGAATACTTAATTACAATTTCCTTCTCTCAAAACAATCTTCCTTCTTTATTATTTTTTTTGTCTTTTTTTATTATTTTTTCTTTTTTTATTCTTTGTTTTTTATCAAAAATAAATTTTTTTGACATTCTTTTTTTATTTCAAAATACAACAGTAGTTTAGTTCGTGTGCTTAGCACCATTGATAGAGAAAAACTAAAACCAGGATGCTCTGTAGCATTACATAGATACAGTAGTGCCATTGTTGATGTTCTTCCACCTGACTCAGATAATTCAATCCAAATGGTCACGAAAGACAAAAAGCCCGAAGTCACATATAGTGATATTGGAGGGCTCGATGTTCAAAAACAAGAAATCAAAGAAGCAGTTGAATTACCTTTAACACACTCTGATCTTTATAAACAAATTGGAATTGATCCCCCAAAGGGTGTTCTTCTTTATGGACCACCAGGTTTGAACTCTTTTCATTGTCATTTACTTTTTCTTTTCCTTTTTTTTTTCTTTCTTGTTTTTGACTTTTTATTGAACATTTTGAAACACGCTTTTGACTTTTTATGATTCTTTGGGGTTGTTTGTATTGTTGTGGGAGCTTTGGCTTTCGAAAAAAAACCATTTTGAGACAATCTTTTAATTTTGTTTCAAAACCTAACTGATTCCAAATTTAATTAAGAAATCTTCTCAAAACTGTTAGTATCAAAAAATATAAAACATCTATTGACCATTAAACTCAAAAAATATAAAATCAAAAATATTCCTTCTCTAAAAAACCTAAACATAAAAAAAAAACAAAACAAAAATTTCCTACTAAAAAAAAACAAAATATAAAAAAAACAAAAAAAAACAATCAAAATGATATCAAACAAAAACCAAAATTAAAGGTACTGGTAAAACAATGTTGGCCAAGGCTGTAGCCCATCACACAACAGCATCTTTTATTAGGGTTGTCGGTTCTGAATTTGTTCAAAAATATTTAGGAGAAGGACCACGTATGGTTCGGGATGTCTTTCGACTTGCACGACAGAATTCACCATCAATTGTCTTTATTGACGAAATTGATGCCATTGCCACAAAGCGTTTTGATGCGCAAAACGGAGCTGATCGCGAGGTGCAACGTGTCTTACTTGAGTTACTGAATCAAATGGATGGCTTTGATACTGCCTCAAATGTCAAAGTGATCATGGCCACAAACAGAGCCGATATCTTAGATCCTGCCCTTTTAAGGCCAGGTCGGCTCGATCGGAAAATTTTCTTCCCAATGCCAGACCGAAGAGCTAAAAGACTCATTTTCCAGGTAATCACCAACAAAATGAATCTCAGTGACGAAGTTGATCTTGAAGATTATGTCTCGAGAACAGACAAAATTACTCCTGCAGATATACACGCCATTTGTATGGAGGCAGGGATGCAGGCAGTGAGAAAAAATCGGTACGTTATTTTGCCCAAGGATTTCGAAAAGGGTTACAAGATTGTCGTAAGGAAAAATGACCAAGAATTTGACTTTTACAAATAATCTGCCACAATTTAGTTTACTAATTAGATCGTTTTATTATTTTATTAACGATTTATTATTTTTATTTTAGATCCTTACACATTGCTTTCTTCTTAATATTTTTATTCTTCACCCATTTCATTTCAAATATATTTTTATATTTTATCATAATTTACCTTTCAGATATCTTCAACTTATATATAACACCTTGCTTTTGCTTTTGCTTTTGCTTTTGCTTTTGCTTTTGCTTTTGCTTTTGCTTTTTTTGTTAAAAATTTAAAACAATAAAAAAATTTCTTTTCAATTTTTAGGGATTTGGGTGATACATTGATTTTAAATTTTTATTATATTTCTTTTTAGCTTTTGTTAGTATGATAATTTTTAAATGTTATTTTCCTTTTAAAAATCAACCTTGTTTTTTTTTTATTTTCAAGGCCCGAAATTAAAAACCTCTGTTTAGAAGTTAGTTTTTCCAGAATTCAAAAGAAAGGAGTAAAATCAAAAGATTTAACTCAATTCTTTTAAATTAAAAAAAACCGCCGTTAGCTTTTTTTTAGTATTCTGTTTATTTGAAAAATCAATAGATTTTCGCTAGGTTTTTTTTAAATTTTTGTAATAAACAGAAAATTTTAATAAATTTTCGGTTTATTTTAAAATGTAAAAAAATACCTAGAACACTTCACAAATAAAATAGAAAACTCAAAAAAACCTAGAACACTTAAAAAAAACTAACAGAAAACCTCAAGAAAAGTGCCTCTAGGCACTCAATTTTACTCATCAACGCTTAACGGAACCCAGTGACAGTCTACAGACAATTTCAATAATTTCTAAATTTTTATTTCAAAATTTCAATAAATAAACACAATTTTCTTTATCATTTACTAATGACAAGATAAATAGTGATTCTTTATTTTGGTAATATCTAAGATATTATTTTTATAATATATTATTACTTTGCATTCATCCATGTTCTTTGATTTTCTTCATAGTCTGGGTGTCGTTATGTTTTTTTTAATTTAAGAAATTAACCGTAAATTTATTTAATTTTATGTTTATTTCTTTAATAAAAAAAAAAAAAAAAGACACCATTCCCATTAAAAATGATCGATATCTTCATCTTATATAAATGGTTTAAATATTTTCAGGTATAAATTACAATTTTTTTTTTATTTTTATTTCGATCATAAACATAAGAATATCTAATTAAATAATTTGTGAAATTTCTTTAGTTTTAAGACGGGAGTAGAACCCTTCCATTTTAAGTTTTTTTTGTCGTTAGGTTTTTTTGAATTCGAGAAATGGAAATTAAATTTCAGAAAAAAAAAAAAAAACAACTTTAGCTTTCAACAGTTCAAAATAATTGAGTAGAATCAAAATTTTTACTCTTTTCTTTTGAATTGTGGAAAAGCTAGGTACTCTATGACACTTGACAACACTTTATAATATGACTGTTTATTTATATTGTTGTTATATCTAATAATTTTTAAATATTCTTGACCTTTCCATTCCAAACTATTGATTATTAAGTTTTCTCTAAATTGATTAAGATTCACATTTAGTAGTTAATTGTGAAGATTAAATTTTATCGATAATAAAACGATAAATTTCATGTAAAATCATGAAAAAATTTGAACAAATTGTTATCCTTAAGTGTCTATCATTTGCCGTAGATTTACCCCATAACAAACAGTTGACTTAAAATTGAAAATGGTATTGTAAATTGCCCTTCTTTTGATTGACAATTTTCAAATAATAAACAAAAAATCTCATTGGAAAAAAATTCAATTCAAAAAAAAAAAGTTTAAAAAGCATTCTCAATTCCAAAAAATCAAAATTTAAAAAAAAAATAACTTGCCTCTTTTGTGAAATTTCCAACAGGTTAAATTTCTTCAATTTAAAACCAATAGCGTTTTTTTAGCTCACAAACAATGTATTCTAATTTGTGGTTATATTGTAAAACTATATATTTGACAAAGGAGGGATTTTGTAACATTCTTTAGGATAAAAATTGCACATTCAAGAATAGAAAAAACTGAAAAAAACATATCTTCGAGATCTCAAAAAGTGCCATAGACAGCACTTCAAAATTAACACAGTTGTTTTCAAAAAGATAAATCAAAACCATTCTAATTGGAAATTGAGTCTCCATCTTTGTTTTTTTTTTTAATAATTAATCTTTTTTGATTGTTGATTTTTACGAGATTGGTTTTACATCTAAGGTTAGATTGGTTTTTGATGGTATTAAGCACTCAGAAAAATCGAAAAATTTTTTTAGTTTATATCAGAAAATTATTTTTAACCGTAATGCTTCGACCCTTAATTTAAATTTTACTGAAAATATCAAGGGGTTTATTTTCAAAATTAATTTGAAATTAGGTATACTATTGGGTAGTGAACAGGATGTTACATTGGAATAGGAAGGAAAAAAAAGCATGGACTATATTTTGAAACACTGATTAGAGCCATTGGGAAAGTATTATTTTGATCAACATAAATTGATCACACCTCAAATATTTTTTTTAAAAAGAATAGATTATTTTAATTCGCAACTTTAGATTTTTAGTGAGATCACTGTACCAATAAAAGAGTTGACAGGAATTATTCAGATTTCATTATAATTTCTTCTTTTGCATTTTTTATTTCATTTTTTACTTTTTTTTTTTTTAAAACAATTTGTTAACCATCAAAACGATATGAGCAAAAGAGAAATAAAACTTGTTGTTGTTGGCGACGGGGCTGTTGGAAAAACTTGTACACTTATGAGCTATTCAAAAAACGAATTTCCGAAAGAATATGTTCCAACAGTGTTTGATAATTATTCAACAAACGTTTCAGTAAACGGTCAAACAGTTTTGTTGTCTTTATGGGACACAGGTATCACTAACACTTTTCTAATTCTATCTTTCTTGTTTAACTCAAAAAATGACATTTCTCTCATTCAAAACTGTTACTCCTACCGTAAAATATCTTTTCATTCCAAAAAAATTTGATATTAAAATAAAAAAGCTGGACAGGAAGATTATGATCGACTAAGGCCACTTTCCTATCCTGGATCTGATGTATTTTTGTTAATGTTTTCTGTTGTTCAACCTACTTCAATGGAAAATATCAAAACGAAGGTTTGTAATTCTACTTTTGTTTCTCAATAGACAAAATAAAAGAAAAGTATCTTGTTTTTGCTTCTAGTCAAATCCAACCTTTTCCTCTAATTGGTTACTAATATTTTTTTTTTTTCCTTTTGTTTTTCAAAATAAAGTGGCTTGTTGAGGTCAAACACCATTGCCCAAGGTCGCCAATTATTATAGTTGGCAGTAAGATTGATCTCCGTCAGGATACAGAATATTTAAAAAAAAATGGAATCACCCCAATTACCACAGAACAAGGAATCCAATTTGCATCTGAAATTGGTGCTGTTGGCTACCAAGAATTAAGCGCCCTCACACAAGAAAACCTAAAAGGAGCCTTTGATGAAGCTATTGCATGTGTCATAAAACCTAGAAAGCCATTGAAGCCCCCCGGAAAAGGTGGGTGCTCGATCCTTTAAATTTGACATGAGTTTATTTCTTTATTTTGGGTTATTTGCCTTCTAATAAAAACAACACTTACATGAAACAAACAACTTTATTGATTTGTTTTTCATTTTTTTTACAAATAAAAAGAAACAATAAATTTTTTCAAGAACTTTACGTTTTTCTTTTTTACTTGACTTTTGTATTTCCAATTAAAGTCACCACTATCACCAATTTGCAAACAACCAATCTTTTTTAGCCTTTTTTTAAATGATGATGGTGTTTGAATTATTAATGGGAAAAAATTTTCACTTCATTTTCCTGATTTTTCTTCTTTTTTTAATTTAAACAATAAAAACTTGGAAACAAAAAGTTTGTAATTCGTAATCTCTATTTTTTTGTTTGTACTGCTAAATTTTGGATGAACTAAGAATCCTCAATAAAACGAAGATTTCTGAAAAATTTAAAAAAGAAAATTGGTGCAAAATTTTTCAAATTTAAATTTTAAAAACAGGCAAATCCTTAATAATATCAAAAAACTTTTTAGTTCATATCGATTTATATCATTCAAAATCTTACAAGTAAGGATGTAATTATTTTCACTTTAAAGAATATTTCGAAAATGGACAAAAACACATGTTTAAATATATTTTCGGACAATCTGACTTTTATGGTCAGTGAAGATTAGTTTATGACCAAAAATATATTTATTGAATCAAAAGAATGGCTAGTCAAGAAATCTGGTTACAATTTATGAATTAAGGGTTCGGATTTTTTTTTTTTTTGATCGAATTTTGGTAATATTAGTAAAAACTATTATGTCATCTAAATTAAAAATTTACCTCAAACACATTCAACTAGTTAAATAATCTTTCAACACAACTTCTCCACTTCATATTAAAATATTACAGCGTTGTTGAATAATGGTATAAATATATTCCAGGATAAAGTAGAAAGTAAGATAAGTAAGAGGGAAATTAAATAAATTTTACTTTTTGTCTTGTAATTCTGAAAATTTGCAACATATTTTTGATTAATAAATATTTTTTTGAATTTTCATCAATAAAAATATCTAATTTTGTTAGACCTTATAAAAACTTTTGGATATTTTCAAAACTTTGTTTTAAAAAAAGTGAACTCAAAAACGCAACAAAAACTATCCATATTATGAACTAAAAATCTTTACTTTTATAGAATAATTTACTCGATCTTTGGAAATAATCCGTTTCAAATTTTAATAAACTATTCCGTTGATATTCATTATTCTCTTCAAAATTAAGAGGAGATATTTAGAATTTTTTATTCTAATTCAGATTAAATTTATACAGTCCTGTGCTCTTTTAAGGTACAGGAAAAATCAAGTAATAAGGCACAAAATTTAGTTCACTTTAAGGCACAAAATCAAAGTGGTCAAAATAAGTCACAATTTTTCTGTGTAAATTTCCAAGATTACTCATAATGTAATATTCTATATATATATATATATATATATATATTGAAGAAAACACTCAAACTAACTCTGTAATTATTAGGTGAAATTATATCTTGAAATTGGGAAAGTGCCTCAAACCAAAAATTTGTGCCTTCAAGTGAACTAAATTTTGTGCCTTATATATTGATTTTTCATGTGCCTTAAAATGGCACAGGACTGTAAGTTTAATTATTTAGGATTTTAAGGTTCATATTTATTCAAAATAAATCGTAAATCCCTAGTCCCTGTATAAAAGCAAAAAAATGACCTTTTTTTTTTTTTTCATTTTTTTTAAATAAACTTTTTTGGAATATCTTTAAGTTATAGTTTTGGACCAAGTGTTTGGATAAGTTAGAATAGTAATCATTTTTATATTTCAGGCTTCCTTTTTTTTATGGTTTTTTTTGAAAAAGGATATAGATAAAAAAAAAAAAAAAAAAAAAATGGATATTTTTGGTTTTTATATTAGAACTAGGGCTTTAAATTCTGAGATTAATATTCATATTTGTACTAACTATTAGTTTCAATTTATAATTTAAGAAATTTTTACATATAGACACATATTTTGAATTCGAGAATAATAATTTAATCAAGATACAGATATCTTCAAAATAAAAATTAATTTTTTATAATTATAATTCAAGGAGGAATTACGAACCCATCTTATTTGTTGTTAGGTTTTCTTGAGTTTTCTTTTTATTTGGAAAATCAATAGGTTTTCTTGGGTTTTTGAGTTTTTTTTTTTTTTGTGAAGTGTTCTAGGTTTTTTGAGGTTTTCTATATTATTGGGAAATTTATTGATTTTTGTTAGGTTTTTTTGAGTTTTCTATTTATTTTGAAAATTAATCGATTGACCTTAGATTTTTTTTGCTTTTTGAAATAAACTGAAAATTTATAAAATTTTCTGTTTATTTCAAAAAGTAAAAAAAAAAAAACTAGAAAACTTCAAAAATAAATAGAAAACTCAAAAAAACCTAACGTAAAGCAATATATTTAACAAATATCACAAAAAAAAAAAAAAAAAGTTCAAGAAAACCTAGCCACTTCACAGCACCCAGCAGAACTTGAGACAATTTCCGATGCCCACCAAATTCCTAAATTTATTAAAAGGTTTCGGTATTTTTTTTTTTATTCTCCACTAGGATTAATAAAGTTATGGTGTCTTTTTTAAAAATAATATTACCGATGTTATTATTTTTTAATATATTAAATCTATTAAATTTTGTTAATTTTGTTATTCAGTTTTTATAAGTATTTTCAAAGGCTATACTGTTTCAGAAATACTAATGATTTTTAAAAATGAATCTAAAGAAAGAAATTAAATCAATTATGAGATCAAAAAATATTTGTATTTTTGGTTGTTTTTTAGTTGATAGATTGATCATGCCTTTAAAAAGACAATAATAATCAATCTTGGAAAAGCCATTTACTCTCAGCTGATTATCTTTTTAGATATAACAAACAAGAAAAAACGAACAATACTACAAATCATTAAATATATTCTATATTTTTAACTTTATCCAGTTAATACATTTTCCCGGCTTAATCGTTTTGATTTAAAAAAAGTTTAAATTCAAAATGTCTCATAAATATTTAAATACAGAAATCGATAGGTCTTAAGATTGTTGATAATCTCTCTCTCTTTTTATATCTCGAATATTTTCTCGTTTAAATATTGGAATAAGTTCAGTTAGAATAAGAGTGTAATAACAGAAATTAACAATTTCATTTTTCTATTACAGTTTCAATTTGATCAAAAAGTAGTTTTATTTATTGATCTTTACATTGTTTCTTTGCTTTTTTTCATTTATTGTGTCTACAAAAAAATAATTTATATGAATTTATTTTTAAAACATAAAATTACTATCACAATAGAATGTTAAGAAAGGAAAAAGTGATAAACTATTAAACATTTTCTAAAGTTGATAATTGAATTCAATTGAACAATATTCTATTTTTGTATATTATTTTATATGTGAAATTAAAATAAAAAGAAATTATTTTTCAACAAGTACGATGTATACTAAAAAGAATAGAGAAAGACAAAATATCAAAAAGATTGTTCTAGGATTCTCTAGGAGACTACCAAAAAGTTTAAAGTTAACTTTCACTTGATCTAACTTTAGTCAAAAAAGTTTTTCCTTGTATTATCAAGATCAATTGGCGAATATCCAAAAAAATGAATGTAATTTCGAAAACAAACTTTAAGTCTATTATTATTCAATTTTCACCCTATTTAAAGTTACTCTTAAATTTTATTCTCCTAATACCTTATTTCCTCACTAAAAACTCATTTTCTGCCTTGTTCTAACAAATATTCAAAACCCAAAAAATTATCATTTTTTTTTAAACATTTTCTTTCTTTTTATAAGCAATTAATTTGGATTCTTTGGTCAATATTTTGTTCCAAAAAGAATCTTCAAAGCTTTAAATGATGAACAGTTTTCTGGAAGAAGATCAAAAAAAATCCGACTTAATTAATCCTTTTTATGATTTTACAATATTCAATCTACAAGATCTTGAAGAGCAATTTAACAATTTGAGCAATCGAAGAATAAATCCATTGAGTGTAAGTGTTTCAAAATTAACATTCCACAATTCTTTGAACCCTTATGAAACAACAAATATTTTTCTTTTTTTTTTTTTTTTTTAATAAACAACAAAAAAAATAAAACAAAAAAATTAACAAAAAAATCAATAGACTGAAGAATTTCATCAAAAAGAAATCCAAAAAACTTCTGTTAAATTAAATAAATTAAAACAGTTTTGTGATAATCTTCAAAAAAAACATCAAGAAGATCACAACCAACTAGAAAACGATTTAGCAACTATCGCCAAAGAAAATCAAAATTATAAAAAATTCTTGACAAAGTTAATTCTCGAAGAACATAATCTAACAGAAATTTTACACTCTGAGGAATCTTCTTTAAAAGAATTAAATTTAGGTACTAATCGAAATAAAGTATTTCAGCAATATTCTGAATTGTCTCAAAAATATCTTTTATTAAAATCTTTTGCCAATCAATTTTTAATCGAAATAGAAAAAGAAAACAAATTATTTCAAAAATCTAAATTACTTTTGAAACAAAACCTATCTTCAATCAAAAACAATTTTCAATTTCCAAAACAAAATGAAAAACAAAACGGAAAACCAAAAATAAGAAAACAAAAAGAAAAAGAAAAACCATATGAAAAACAAAATGAAAAAGAAAAAGAAAATGAAAAAGAAAAAGAAAATGAAAATGAAAAAGAAAATGAAAAACCAAAAGAAAAACCAAAAGAAAAACAAAAAGAAGAAAAAGAGAAGGAAAAAGAAAAAGTATTCGAAAAAAATAAACAAAACCAAAAAGAGATTTATTTGAAAAAACAAAAAATTGTAAATGTTCTTAATAAAATATCCATCCAAAATAATATTTCTCTTTTATTAAAAGAAGAAATCAAAAAATTAAAAGAATCAATCTATCTAAAAAAAACTGACTTTCAAAAATCAATAGATCTCCATAGGGAATTATTAGATACTGAAAAACAAAAAGCAGAAAAATACCGAAATGAAACGATACAATTATCAATTCAAAAAGAAGAAGAATTTTTAAAAAACCAGTCCAAAATTGATTGGATGGTCAAAATTAAAACCAAATTAAATAAAAAGTTAAAAGAAAACAAATTACAACAATTGAAATTAAAAGAGAAAGAAGAAGACATTTGGAAAAACCAACAAATAATTTTGATATTAAGAGGAAAATTGAATAATGAATTTGAAAAGCATTTACCAATAAAAAATTTAATTAATAAATTGGAACAATTATTAATTGAAAAGGAAAATCAAATAGCACTGATGAAAAATCAAAATGAACAAAACCAAAAACAAGAAAAAGAAAAGGAGAAAGATCAAAAAAAAGAGAAAGAAAAGGAAAAAGATAAAGTGAACAAGAAAAAGAATTACAAAAACGAAAACGAAAACGAAAATCAAAATGAAAAGGAAAAGGAAAAACAAAAAGAAGAAGAAGAAGAAGAAGAAGAAGAAGAAGAAATAAAAAAAGCAATTGAGCAAGAAAAAAAGAAAGAAGAAGAAGAAAAAAAACAATTAAAAAAAACAAAAAAACAGAATAAAAAACAAATAGAGGAAACAGGAAAGGAAATAAAAAATATCAAAACTCTTTTGAAAAAAAAAGACGAGAACCAAGAATCTTTAAAAACAAACATTTCAGATATTGAACAAAAAAAGATTTCCATTGACAAGTTAATAAAGAAAAAAAAAAAAAAAATCAAAAAAATTGAAAAAGAAAACCAAAGGATTGAAGATCTTAAGGAAAACCAAATCTCGAAATTAGAAAATCAATTAGAAGAATTACAATCAAATGAAAGCAAATTAAGAAAAAATGGGAAAGAAGAACGATGGGAAATTGAAGAGGCGATTTTTAAAGAAAAAATTGAAAACGAAAGATTAAAGACGAAAAAAAAAGAATTCAAAAAGGAAATCAATCAGGAGATTAACGAAGAAATAAACGAAAGGGAAATCGAAAGGGCAAGCAAAGAATTACAGGAATTGAAAGAAAAGGTACGAACCTATTTGTGCGAAGCTTTAGGACAATTCATCTCTGAAGAGAAATCGGGTATCTCTAATTTTGAAAATTATTTAAATCGGATTCAAACGATTTTTAAAGAAAAGGAGCAAGAAATGGAAATTATCAAGCAAGGGTTAAAAGTGCAAAAGCAATATGCTAACATGTTAAAGGAAAAACTGGAAAAATTGAAAAAGGACCAAGAAGGGGGGAATCAAAAGAATTCACCAAACAAAAGTAAAAATCTTAAAAAGGGCAAGGAAAAGGGAAGGAAAACAGGCTTTTTGCGAAAAAGAAAAAAAAACAAAGATAAGGACCATAGCAATATCAGCCAATTTAAAAAGGAAAACAGCAACTCAAATAATAACGAGAATAGCGAGAATAATGAAAACGACAGTAATAACCGCAACGGCAACGAGAATGACAACGATGACGATTATGAAAACGACAACAATATTGATCAAAGTATCTCCTATATTGAAAATCAAGGCTTAATCGAAGACATTTTGACCTTTGAAGAATTAATCAAAGATAACGTTGCCAGAAAGTACTTTATGGAATTCTTAGTTGAAGTCTATGGACAAGAAAATTTATTATTTTATCTTGAAGTTGAAAGATTTAAAAAATATAAAAAAATGAAAACAAACGAAGAGATTTTGAAAAAGGCTCGGCAAATTTATGATGACTTTATTAAAAAGGATTCGACTTGGATGATCAATATTGATGGTAAAATCTTGGAAAAATGTGAAAAAAGAATATTAAATTCGGATATTACATATAATATTTTTGAAGAAGCCCAAGAATCGGTTTATTATTTGATGAATTCAGATTCTTTCCCAAAGTTTATAAAGTCAGTTCAGATGAATAAATTACTGAAGGAGTATTTAATTCGAAAAAAAAAAATAAATTTTTAATACTTGTTTTTTGATTTTTGTTTTTTATTTATTAATATATTTTTTTTTTCTTTGTCAACCAAAAAATTTCATCAGTATAGGATGGATGGAATTATTTTTTTGTTGTTTTTTTTTTAATTAAATTTAATTATCTAAAATAAGCTCTTTTAGTGACCTCTCATGTGTAACTGTTATTAAAATCCCCAATTAAAAGAGGATATTTTGTGTGAGATATATTCAACCTTATTAAATAATAACTTTTTTTTCAAGTTATTGACATTTCGTATTTTGATATATTTCTTTATAATCTATTTTAAGATTGGATCTATTTATTTTTTAATGAAATTATTTGAAACTTTAATATCTCTTCCAATAAAATAGTAGTTATTCCAGTTTTTTTATTTTTATTTCCATTTTTACCCTGGTTGAATTATTTTCTTAAAATTGTGATGAAGAGTTACAAAGGAAAAAGGTCAAGTTCTTACTTGATAATAATGAAATTCTTAAACCCAAAAGTATGTGTAACTTGGAAAATAAAAAAACTAAAAAGCAAAGGTAAAAAATGTCCAATGTTTAAAGTAAATTAGATCAAAAAGAAAAAAGAAATTATATCAATTAAACAACAATCCCCAAGTGAACATTCAAAGTCAATTATCATATTAAATTAAATTGACCAAAAGTATCGCATATATGATTGTGGGAGTTCATAATTAATGATAGCATTGTTTTTTTTTTTTTTTTTTTTTGATTTTTTACCAATTTCTTCTTATAAACCCTTTTTAAATTTCTTTTTTTTTTTCTTTTTTTCCTTTCAATTTTCCCTTTTCTTTTGAAACATAAAATAATTTTGTGTATATATTTAGTTTGAACAATCCTGAAATCTAATATTTTGGTTGTAAATCGCCTTTAAATAAATTTAAGTAAAAGAACATCTATAATATAATTTACACCTCTTCAATAATAATAATAATAATAATAATAATAATAATAATAATCAAAGTTTTATATATCTATATTTGTGTATAAGATGAGTTTTGAATAATTAGTTCATATAATTAAATCTAATGAAAAAACTTCTGTAAAAGAGAAATTAATTACTACTATCTTATGTAAATAATAATAATAAAAAAAAAAATAATTTCAATCTCAAATTTTTAAAAACTAAATAAAAAATTCGAAACTCCAATTCAAAATTTTTAACACACCAAAATTGAATTTGTTAAAAAAAAAACTTATTTAATCAATTCTCGAAGAAATACCAAATTAAAACCATTCACTAATTGAAATTATAAAGCCCTAGTCCCAGTATAAAAGCAAAAAATGTCAATTTTTTTTGTCATTTTTTTCTTAAATTCCTTTTTCAAAATCACATCAACAAATGGTTGTCTGAAATATAAAAATGATTACTATTCAAACCTAGTCAAATACTTGATTCAAAACCATTACTTAAAGATCTAACAAAAAAGTTAATTTTGAAATGACAAAAAAATGGCTTTTTTTGCTTTTATAGTGGGACTAGGGATTTAATACTTGTTTATAAATTACAATACTCATAAAACAAAAAATAAATAATTATCAATACAAATAAATTATCAGTGTGTTAAAAATTTTCGAAGAGAACAAAACAAAAAAATACATTGCTAAAATTGTTTAAATTCTAGTAGGAATTATTGATCTATCAAATGGTTATATACTATCAACTGATTTTATTTGAGCTCTTCTATTTTGAACAACTCAACTTTAACCTAAAATCAATCATTTCAAAAAAATTTTTGATCCAACGGAAAAAGTTATGTAATTCAAAAAAACAAATCAAAACAAAAAACTAAAAGACGAAAAAATGATTTTCATCTTTTCCAAAAAATCAAAATTTTCTCAAATTTGAATGAAATTCTATTATTGTGATTACTTGGACCGTTTTAACTGTGTGAAAAATTTTGGAATTTAAGTTTAGTTTAGTATAATATTTTGATTTTAAACCATTTTTTTGAATTCTGGAAAATGGAAAATGTTTATAATTTTTCAAGTATTATCACAATTGAAATAAAAAATTAATATAATCAATCAAAGTCGATTAAGGATTATATATAATAACCAAACAAGGTTAAATGCTAACCTAATGGTTCTTTAATTCTTTAATTTCTTTGGTATCCCCCCTTCAAAAGAAAACTAGTTCAAAATCAAAAAAAAAAAAAAAAAGAAAATTTCACGCCTAACCAAATAAAATTTCTCAAACTAAAATACAAATTATTTTACAATTATTTCAAGATTTCTGAGAGTCGTGGAATACCAATTATTAATCACGGAATGTGGAATTTTTATCCATAATCGATAATCTTTCTATCGGGTTTTTGCCCCTCCTGTCCAGGATGTGGATAGTTTCTAATTGGTCATGAAAATGATAAATTTATTTTTTATATATATTTTAATTATTTTTCTTCTTCTCTTTTTTTTATTTGATGATTTTTCTTTAATTACTCCTTTCTATAAATAAATAAATAAATAAATAAATTATTTCAAGATTTCTATTTTGACAACCTAATTATTTTCATCTTAAGTCCAAGTTGCTTTTGTTCTGGAATTTTAGTGGTTTTGATTTTTAAATAATATTGGAGACAATTAGCTTTGGTCAAACTTAATTAGCTGAGTAACTTTTAAATTTTCATATGCAAAAATTTTAACAAACTCCTCAATCCCTATTTTGCAATGATGATTCCGCAATTATAAATTTTGATTTTTTTTGCAGAGAGATTATTTAAATTTTTTGAATGAGAGAAAATTTTGATTCGAAAAAAAATAGTTTTGATTTTATTATTTATATTTTATTATTAAATAATATTTAAATATCCTACAATTCAATAAAGTCTTCTTTTAGTTGAGATTGTCTAAAATGAATTGCCTTTTTTTTAATTTTAATGATTTTATGCTTATGATCGTCATCTGTGCTTGAAATAACGAAAGGTATTGTTGGGTTCCATGAAAAATCTCTAATAACAGAACGATGCTCAGAATGGGTAAACTATTTTTATAAGGAGAAATTATTTATCATAAAGAATTTGTCAAAAGTAGCATATATTAAAGAAAAATAATAACAATAAAAAGATTAGAAAGAGTAACAAATATAAATGAGAATTAAAAAAAAGAACAATACAAACGAATAAATAAAAAATAATGATTTTTTTGAGATTAAAAAAATTAGTTGTATAAAAAAATTAAAATTTACAATTAATTCTGTTGGTGAATCATCATACATATCAAATTTTTCACCTCCAATTTTATTTATATCCCAAAGATAAATTTTTGTACCGTCTTCAGAGCTAGCAAAAATATTAGTTTCAAATGGATACCAAATTAAACGATAAACAGCCTGGGTATGGTTTTTAAAAATATGAACCGGTAATTTATGATTTCTAAGATCCCATAGTTTAATAGTCTATAAATTAAAAAAATAACGAAAAAAAAAAAAAAAAGAATGAATAAAAGAATGGAAGGGGATTATGTAAATAAGAGAAATAATGACAAAAAAGTAAGAAAATCTAAAAATATATGTAATAGTATTTTTTGATTGAAATATTTTACAAGATCATTTGAACCAGTTAATAAAAAATTATTATTTTTTGGATTAAAAGCTAAAGTATTGGTTTCACTTGTATGTGTTACAAATTCTTTTATTCTATTTTTTGTTCGTAAATCTGTTAAAATAAATTTTTTATCATCAGAAACACTTCCAAATACACTATCGGTTTGTGGTAACCATTCAACATCCTTTTTTTTTTTTTTTTTTTTTTTTTTTTTTGTTTTTGAAATAAATTATAAATATAAGAATAATAAGAATAGAATTAAATATTTGTTCTTATTCAAAAAAATGATGGAGAAATTCGAAAAAAAAAATAAAAAGTTCCATACTTCAACTACATTATTATGAATATTAAATATTTTTTTTGGTTGTATCTTTTTTGATCCAAATCTTTCTAAATCATATACACATATTTTATTATCATAACTCCCACTTAATAGCAAACCTTGTTTATATTTATTCCAAGATAAACCATACCTAATTTATCAATAATGAAAATAATTAATATATATATATGTATATCAATATAAATTAGTATTTTTGTAAAAAAATATATAAAAAAAATATTTTGTTAAATATTTTGGATGACTGAAAAAATTATTATTTTTTTTTTCATTTTTTTTTTCTTTTTGAAAGATTTCAAAATAAAAATCTTGAAAATTAAAAATTATTTCTTTTTTTTTTTTTTTTTTGAAAAGAGAATTTCTCTATATACAAAATACATCAAGATTAATCATTTTGAATAATAATTTTTTTCAGAATAAATAATTTTTTTTTCATTATGTTATTGTTCGAACAAATAATTATTTACCCTTCTTTATCGTGACCTTTTAATATAGCAAATGGATTTTCTTCTTTCTCCAAATTATAAAGATATATTTTCCCATCGGCATTTTTAGTTGCTATTATTTGAGGATCAAATGGATTGTATCTTGCTCGATTAATTTCAGTGTTTGCTTTTAAACGATGAGTATATTTAAAATATTTGCCTTCTATTAAAAGTAATATTATAAAATTTTTTAAAAATTAAAAGAATTTTTTTAGATTGAAAATTTTTTAATAATTCCTTATTTTATATGACTTTAAAATAAAATAATTCGTAAAAACGTTTTTGGGTAAAGATTTTTTATGAAAAAAAAAAAAAAAAAATTTGAACAGTGTTGATAATAAAAAATAATAAGGGTATATTTCATTATGGACTTGATTGACGTGTTTTGGAAAAAATTACTTTTGCTACAATTTTAAAAATATTAACACACATATCGGCTATATAATTCTTAATAGGCCTGTTGGTGAATCAAAACAATTATAAAATGTTCAAATAAAAAATGAAAATAAAAAAAATTTTTTTTCAAGTTAATTTCTTTTTAAATCAAATTAATTTTTCAGAAAATGAACAAACATTCTTTATGGTAATACACAATTAAATTTTTCACATACAATTTATGTAGTATCAGAATTTCTTTTTAAATATTATCAACAATAAATTCAAGATCCTGCTGGATTATTGTGAGTCAAGATCTGTTTACCATTAAAAACATTTATTATTACTAGAACTTAAATCTTTTGCCAATTCCAAGCAAAAAAACAACATTATACCAATTGCTATCATAGCCATCGATCTACAAATTATCTTTGTGTTTTGGAATTAACATTCTTAAAGTAATAATACAAAGTACATTATTTATTTTTTTCCATTTTTCACTCAATGGCTGAATCTTCTTTATATTGGGAAGAAGAGTTACAAAGGAAAAAGATCAAGTGGTTACTTGATAATACCGTGGTGACACTGAAACACGAAAGTATGAGTAACTTGAAAATAAAAAAACTAAAAAGCAAAGGCTAAAAATGACTAAAGGTTAAAAGCAAATCAGATCAGAAAAAAAAAAGAAATTATATCAATTAAACAACAATCCCCAAGTGAACATTCATGATCAATTATCAAATTAAATTAAATTAAATTAACCAAAAGTATCGTGGCTGTGATTTTGAGAAGTCCTTAATTAAAGATATTTTTGATTTTTTTTTTTTTTTTTGATTTTTTACCAATTGCTTCTTATAAACCCTTTTTAAATTTCAATTTTTTTTCTTTTTCTGTTTCCTTTTTTATCTTTTGCTTTTTTCTTTTCATTTTCATTTTCATTGTTAATTTAAAAAAAATTGGGTGTGTCTTTCCCTTGAAAAATCGTGAAATCTATGATTTTACGCTTAAATTAACTTTAAGGAAATTTAAGTAAAAGGACATTTAGATTGTACTTTACACTTCCTACATCAATAGCAAAGTACATTATTTTCAAAAATAAAAATATTTATGTTTCAAAAAATAAGCATTTTACACCTAGTTCTATCCTATCATCAAGTCACGGTATTTGCAGTTTTAATTAAAAGTATTGAAATGTTTAATTTTGTTTTTTAAGTTTTCTCATCTTTGAACCCAAAAAATCTTTTTGAGTTTTGTTTGTTTTCTCATTCATAATTTGATTTTTTTTTTTAATTTTTTGGATTTAATACAATTTAGAAATTGAAAAAAATAATTTCCTTCAAAATGTTCACAAAAATAATTTGTTACGTTTTTATACAAATGTTTTGAAATCTCTTTGACTTTTAGATCAAAGAGTCCAAAATTTTCAAACATTACAAATAAAACCTTTTTTCTCGTTTCAGGAAAAACGTTTATTCTGAAAAAGTAAATCGAAATTTTTTTGTGGATTCTTAAAGAGGCAATAAAGCCAAAAACAAAATTTTGATAAAGACTCTTTAGTCAATTTAAAATCGTTTTTAAAGCTAGAAATAGAGAAAATATTTGAAAAGGTGCGCCAATCGCCCTTGATACAAATTTCTGTGATAAAAAATATTACTAGAATTTTTAAAAATTAATTTTAATCCTTAGTTATTTTGAAAAACATTAAAAGGGAATCTATACTAAAACCAATTTAAAACCCATTCTCAAATTTAAAAATATAGTTAAGTTTCTTATTTTTTATTAAAATTATAAAATATTAAGATTATGGCTT
This sequence comes from Anaeramoeba flamelloides, assembly GCA_027625915.1. NCBI lineage: Eukaryota > Anaeramoebidae > Anaeramoeba > Anaeramoeba flamelloides. The sequence continues at coordinate 12,800,498 of JANTQA010000008.1, read as the reverse complement.
TTAATTCTTGATAACAAAAGGTGGTTTTCGTGGCGCGCCAAGGTTTTCTTGATCTTTTTTGTTTAATTAAAGGAATGGGGTTTTCGTTTAGAAAAAGAACACCCGACAAAAGTTAACTAAAATGTAGTTTAATTGAAGAAATTGGATTTTTGTTCAGATTGTTCAATGAGCTTTCTCGTTAGAAAGTGAAAACTCTTAAAAAACTGAACCGAAACTTTCAATTTTTTTTAGAAAAAAAATCCTATGTTTTGAAGATTTCTTCCTATTTCTAAATTCAAATAAAACTGAATGGTAAGTTTCATTTTTCAAAATAATCATTTGGGAAAAAAAGTGAAACAGGAAAAAAAGTGAAAACGGTTTTTAATTGGGATCATTAATACTGATAAATTGAAATAGGTGTCTGAAAATTTTTACTTCACTTGTCATTTTACAAATTTTTTTCCCTGAGATTTGAATAGGGCATTTTATTGATTTAAATCTTTATTAACTTTGTAAAATTAGTTGGTCTTCTAAATATTCTGTCTAAAGAACTGTTTGAAAAGTTGAGTTGATAGATTTTCAAAAATGGAAATTGAATAAAAAGTTTATCACAAGTGTTTGAATTTATCAGTAGAATCACAGAAACCTGAAAATGAAAAGTAAGATCAATCAATAAAAGAAAAAATAACTGATTAAAGACAAAACGAAGGATTCAACACAATAACAGTTTTTTTAATACTGTTAATTGAAAAATAAAAAGATCAAAATTTTCCTTCAACTTTCCAAAAAAAACACACCTCTCTAAAGAATTAATATAAGACATCAAAATTCCCAATTCTAAAAAGGCCAATGAATAATTTAAGCTTCTTTTCAGAATCAATAATTTGAAAAGTTCCTTTAATTTATAAAATATAAAATTGGAAAGCTGAATGAAAATTTTGTTCCCTTTATTTTAAAACAAATAGAACTACCTTTTAGGAAGGTTTTTTCTTTGATTGATCTATTATTGAAAATTTGTTGATAAAAATTGACCATTTTTGAGATCTCCAAAACCACTCATAGGGTTTAGATAATCAAGGATATTTGTATTGTGTCTGTTGGTTTGATTGAAAATAATATAATGGATTATTATTAGTCATTTATTTGTTTCTTCTTTTAATTGATTTTACTTTTCGTTTTCAGGTTTTTTGTGATTCTTTTAAGGTTTACAATTAAAAACTGTGTTTCAGTTTTTTTCCTGAAGATAAAGTCAGTTTTTAGCTATTCAACAAAAAATATATCTTGGTTAAAACCAAAGTTTTCCTACAAGGCTTGAGAACTTTATTCTTATATTTTTTTAATTTTTTTTTGCTTTTTATGATTGGTGAAAGGCTGAATAAAAAAAAAAAATAAAAATAAAAGTAAAAGATAAAAATGAAAACAAACCATTGTTTATTTTGATCTCTCCTTTCATTTCTTCGTCAAAAGTAAAGTTGCCAATCGTCAAACAATTTGAAGAAGAATTTTTGTTCTCTTTGTTTGTTGCTAAAATAATTGTTTGTTTTGATCTAGCAAGATTTATGAAAATTAAGGGAAAAAGAAAAAAGTGAAAAATGAACGAATTGTCGAACAAGTTTTGTTTGTTTGAGTAAGATTAACTTTTGGGTCAAGGATGCTTTAGATTTGTTTTTTATGTCGAAAATTTGACATTTTGTTTCATATGCTTTTGGCTTCCTTTTTCTTTTGTTTTTACTTTTGTTTTTTGTTATTTTGTTTTTATGGAAAAGAAGGAGAAGTTCAAATTATTTACTTTGGTGACTCAGAAGCAATCCATTGTGTTGTTAAAGATTGGTAATTTAATTTATGAGTGATGATCCATTTACAAAGCCGATTTTTTGAATTGTACCAATCCTCATCTCCAGAATCTAAAAAATCTTCAGAATCGGAAGAGGAAGTTGTTTCAGAACTTTCTGTACTTTCTGAAGAAGTATCAGAACTTTCATTATTCGTTTTATTTTTTCTTTTAATCTTTTTTTTTTCTTCTTCTTTGAAATTTTGGCTTCCTAATATTTTTACCAAGAAATTTATACAGAGGCGATATAAAAGAAAAAAAAAAAAAGGTTTTATTTGTTGATGAAAGTTTACCATGAAAGAAACAAAAATGGAAAAGAAATTACGTTTTCGATTTTGAGACACTATAGAAAATAGATTAAATTTATGAAGATAAGTTGTTCTTTTGATATTAATATTTTATGATAAAAAGGAAAAAAAACAAACGAAAAAAAAAAATTACTGGTTATTATTTGGTTTGAGGAAAATAATAAAAAAATGAAAATATTATTTTTTAAATTAATGAATCTTGAATTCAAAGCAAGACGATAGTCTTTAAAATAAGTTATCGGTAATATTCTGTAAAAGTAAATTTTGTATATGTGAAGTGACAAAAAATCCTGATCAACAAAGAAACCTAGAAAAGAAAAGTTTGCCAAGTGTTTATAAATGTTTTTTCATTTTTATGAAAAAGAAAATTATTAAATTGTTTTTATTTCTTATATTATCAAAGGTTTATACACTGCCTATTATCATTTACATCACTAATACACAAGAAAAAGTCTTTATTGTATTAAATATTAATGAAAAGATTTTTTTTTTTTTATTTATTTTTGTGTTAATTATTATATTTAATTAAAAAATTTTTTTATTGAAAATTGTAAAAAATTGATTTAACTCTAATTTATTTAGAGAAAGGAATAATGAAGCCTGAAAATTTCTCAAATAATGAAAAGAGAAGAAGAAAAATAAATAAAATATGAAAATAAAATAATAATAATATAATCATTTGAATTAAAAAAATAAAAAGATATCCAATGTAGTATGATTTTCCAGAATATCAAAGAATAAGGAAAAACTTTGTTTTTATAGAATTTGAGAGAATTCTGGAAAGTTATCGTTAGTTTTTTACTATTTTAAGAAATAAAAAGAAAATGTTTTTACATTAACTTTTTATTTAATAAATTATAAAACGTGTTGTGTCTTTTTCTGATTATTTGAAAAATCATATATTTAAATATAATTCTTTTGCTTTCTGGAAAAAGTAAACACTTTTTTTTTTTTTGATTTTCTGTTTTATTTCTGAAATGTTCTAGGTTTTTTTGATTTTTCTATTTATTTGTGAAGTGTTCTAGGTTTTTTAGGTTTTCTATTTTATTTAGAAAATATATTTATTTTCGTTAGGTTTTTTTTTACTTTTTGAAATAAACCGAAAATTTATTATATTTTTCTGTTTATTTCAAAAAGTAAAAAAAAACCTAGAAAACTTCACAAATAAATATAAAAATCAAAAAAAACCTAAATAAAATCAATAATTTTCAGAATTAAACAGAAAAATCCATAAAATAGTCTATTTTTTTGAGAATTAAAAAGTATTAAACAAAAAACTCTGGTTATATATTAATTTTTTTAGGTTTAGAGAAAAGTTTTAATAGTTTTTTTTTAATTGGGAAATTAAAAAAAAACATAGGTACGTGACATCACTTTACAGTACTCAAGGGAACTTCTCCAGAATTCACAAGTCGGGTAAGAACCTAATAAAATGATTGAAGTATGATAAATAAAAAAATTCAAGATAATATAGTTAATAGAGGGTCAAAAATACTTTATTTTATTGAAGTTCGAAAAGAACAGAGTTAAAGTTGTAATTATAATTTTTAACAATGAAATTTTTAGGTTTATAGTTATTATTTCTAAAAGAAATTGTAAAGTGTCAATTTTCTTAAAGTTAATTTGTAGTTTTAAAACATTTTTTTTTATAATTATCCTTTTAAAAAAAGAAAAAAGAAACAAGCGAAAAACAAAAAAAAAAAAAAAATTGATTTAATTAGAAAAAATAATCAGATCTTAAAATATGAAAAAAAAAATTGACAAAATAGGGAAAAATGATTTTGATCTAAAAATTGAAAATTTATAATCAAAATAATATTGTATAAATTTCATAGAATATGTTGTATTTCTTCACTGAAATTGCTTTTTAAGACTTAGAAAGTGTTTATTATTTTGAAATACTATTTTGTTGAATTTTTTCAAATTTTCTCTTTTATAAAATAATTAAAAAAAAATCTAGTTTTTTTTTAATTTTGAAATAAAATAAGTAAATACCAATTGAAATTCAACACGAACTCTATATTAAATTCATGAAATTTATTTAATAACTCTTTAAAAAATTATTCTGATTAATTATTTTTAAAAAATAATATTAGAAAGAACTCAATATATCACAAAATATAAATTTTCAACTTTTTATGGATAAATTTTAAAAAAAAAACATATTGTGCTTTGTAAATCAATTTTGAGTATTGGATTTGAATACACTCTTAAACTCACCAAATATTGATGCATAAATATTTAAAAAAAAAAAAAAAAAAAAAAAAAAAAAATCATTTGAATAATCTACATTTGTTATTTTAAATCTGAATAACTGTAAGAAAATTTTTTTTTAACAAACTTTGATATTTCAAGAAATTTGATAAATATTTGAATATAAATCAAAGATCATTTTTTTTTTTATCCAAAATTATGAAATATTTTGTTGGTTTTTCTGGTATTTTGAAATTAATAACAAATTCTTCACATTATATATCCAAAAATAAAGTATCAGAAATCACCAATAGTAAGTATTAGATAATAATAAAAATGTTTTGTACATTTTTCTTTTTCTTTATTGATCCAAAAAACCAAATAATGTAGTTCTGGATTGCAAAATTTTTTTCTGTCTCGAAGTTTAATTAAAAAATGATGGTGTCATTTTACTAAAAATTAATTCTGCTTCAATAATCAGTGTAATCTAGGTTAGTCTTGCATTTCAAATTAAAATCTTTCCTTCGTTTTCTTGAAGACCTATTGATTAAATTATCAAAGAAACCAATAATAAACTATAAGTAAATATGATGTTGTTACATTAAGTTTGAATATTTAAAAAAGAAATTCTTAAAATTAGGGATTAAGTGTGAAAAGTCTTCTTAAAAAATTGAGTCTATTATTAGAGAAGAACTATTTTTATGAAAACCAAAAAAAAAAAACTAATTTTAAAAAAATTATCCCAACTTTAAATTCTTAATTTCACATTTTATGAAAATTTCCATGAGTTAACCTTCAAAAATGGTTTGAATGTTGAATAACTATTGGATAGGAATTCAGGTGTTGTATTGGCACAAGAATAAAAAAAAAATCAATACTTTTAAAAGGAGAAAAAGGTTTTTGGTGATTACTGTTGTATTTTTTACCACTTTTCTTGTAAACAATTTATGTTATTAAAAATGATAATTCATTACTACAAAGTTGATGAAGAACTTTTGTTGACAACTTTTATGGGATCTTTGTCAGAATAAGTATTATCCTCCATCAAATAAAAGAATAAATTACAGTTATTGATCTCTGAAAATACTAAGAAGAGGAAGAATAAGATAATTTTTTGTGGTATTTGTTCTAATCTCAGTTTTTTCAAGAAAAATAGTCTACCTGAACAATAACCAAGCACCCTATTTCTTCAAAAAACAACACCTTAAAATCTTTATTGATTTTTTCATTTTTCTATTTTTTTTTTTTTTTCCCCAATCTCTTCTCTTAACTGATCTTTTTTCTTTTTTAAGCAATGTCCAAAAATAAAAAAAAGCTCAAAAAACCAATTTTTTCAATTTCAATCGCAGAATTCGATATTGATATTGGAAACACTTTAGTTAAACGGTTTCCTGAATTTAAATTTGAAAAATATAATTATCAATCACTTGCAAATTTGGTAATTCCTGATGGTGCGCATATCCACAAGAGTGATCACACTTACTTAGTCTTGGACTGTTCTGGTGAAAAAGGTAAATTTGGTTTTACTTCTTTTTTAATCACAAAAAAGAAAAAAACAAACAACAAAAAAAGAAAAAAAAGAAAAAAAAACACCAAAAAAAAAAAATATCTTCTTTCGATCTTTCTCAAAAAAATTAAAAAAAAAACAAACAAACAAACAAAAAAAAAACTAACAAAAAAAATAATAATAAAAAAAAAAACAAACATACAGGATTCCCTTCTGAGGCCTGTGAAGAATCTTATTTGTTTGGGATTGGAATTTTTGTTTGTATCCATGATGAAACGGTTCGAAGAGGTGCCAAACAAAGCTCAATTTTATTACTTTCAAAATTGCCTTATTTCCCTTTGTATTTCCCTTTATTAAAGACAACACTAACAAAATATATGCTTGATCCAAACATTAGCCACATCAAGACTTTATATAAAGCTTTGAATGAAAGCTTACAAAAAGAAAATCAATTAACCTTATTTGGTGAAACCTATCCATTAAACATTCCAAGATATCAAATTGATGAATTTCCAGGTAAAAAAAGACTTTTTTTGCTCTCTTTGATTATTTTTTAAATTTTCTTTTTGTTTTGGGTGTTTATTTTAAAAAAGTGCGGAATTATGATTTTAAAAAGTATTACTCAAACTGTTTGACTTTTTCTTGTAATCAACACGAGGAAAACTTTAAAAAAGTGAGAACAAAAGTTTTCAAAAATGTTTTGTTATACAGTTAAAAACAAATTTTTACGAGTAAATTATTTATTAAAAGTTTCCCCAATACCTTTAAACACCAAAGTCACAAAACGGGAATTGAACTACTAAAATAATCATTTAAAAAATCTTCGAAATACAATATCAACAAGAATAATTATTTTTTTACAAATTAAAATCATTTTAAAAAAGAAAGAGACTTATGCTTTTTAAACAATTACTGAGTTTTTTTAAAAGAGTAACTCAAACAGTTTGAGCAACACTTTTTAAACCTTCAAATCTTCGCTTTTATATACTGACCTTTATTAAAATATTACAGAATACCATTAAATTCCAATTTAAAAAAAAATTCTTATTTATTTTTATTAGAAAAGAAGTGTAAAAGTACACCCTAGATTTCTTTTACCTCATTTTCCTTTCAGAAATTTAATCATAAAATCATAGATTTCACGATTATTCATGAGAAGGTGCACACAAATTTTTTTATGTTGAAAAAGTAAAAAACACAAAATCTACAACAAAAAAGGAAAAAACAGAAAAAAAAAAAAATCAACAATTTTCAATTTAAAAAAATATGCCACGTTATTACACTTCAATTTTTTCAATATTTTTCGTTTAGGCATATGAAAAATTTAAATATTAAGGATTGTTTCAAAGGCCAAAGGCCTAGGAACAACTAGATACATATTTTCACGATGTCGAAGACTCATGGAAATATGACAAATATTTTAGATGTTTTCTTTCACAAAAATGAAAAATATTGCAAAAAAGAAATGCAATAACCAACTTATCTAAATAAGAATCGGTTTGAAGAGAACTATGAATTTTTTCTTTATTTTTTTTTTCCTCAAATGAAAAAAAGGGACAAATATCGTGAATAATTTCCTGGTTTGGCTCAGATGGGAGTAAATATTCGTAATATTTTGACGAATTTGATTAATTTCAAAAAATTTGTTAGAATTCAAGTCGATAATTATTTCTATCTTTAAAGTTTCAATAAGAAAGACCGAAATATAATAACTGTTATTTTCATTTTTAATTGAATTTTGAAGGTATTTTTTATTATTCTGACTCGTTGTTAAGAATTGCTTAATCCAACCAGAAGTAAAAATTTTTCAATTTCAAAATTTTGAAAAAATAAAGGAAATTTTTTTTTCCTTTCTGTAAATCCATCTTAATTAAAATTCAACAAAAAAAAAGAAACTTTTCAAAATTGATATTATAAGAGACAATTATTAAAAACTTTTTTTGAAATTTGAGATTTATGATTTAGGATAAATAAGACTTGAAGAATGATTCTTCAAAATAAATTATGATTTCAAAGATTATTGTGTGCACTTCTTGACTTGAAAAAAAAATAAAAAATCTTTTTTATGTTGTTTTTGAATAAATGTGTTAATAATACCTATAAATACTTTCTTTAAATTTTTTTCCCAATAGGTGCTAGTTTAATCCAAATTGTAAAATTATTTAAAATGGATACAATGATTCTTTGGTATGCAATGTTACTTAAATCAAGAATTTTTGTTATTGGGCAACCAGCAGGAAAAGTGAGCAATTGTGTAATCTCTACCCCTTTATTAGTTTCTCCGCTAAAAGGGTTTACAGGTTTATTAGTACCTTATGTGGCACTAACAGATGTGCATTTGATTGAAAAAAAATCATTTATTGCAGGATCAACAAATCCAATTTTTTCAATGCGGCCAGAATGGTGTGATTTTGTTGCAAACTTTGCAACTGGTACAGTTACTCAAAATAAAGAAGAAAAAATGAAAATTACTGGTAAATTATTTAATCCTCTCTCTCTCTTATTCAATTAATTTTTATTTCCTTTTTTTTTTTTTTTTTTTGGATTTTATTATTTGTTTTTTTTTGTTAGATAATTTAACCAAGAGTTATTTTACAGTTTTCAAAATCATAATTTAATCCTTTGTTGAATACTATAATTTCATAATTACTGATAAATAACTAAATGTAACAGAGAAATTGTCAATTAACCACAAAATAAATTTCTGTAAAACAGAAAATAAAATTTATTTTTGAACTTTTTTTCTCAAAAATTTCAACTACTGGGGTAAATCTAAGAAAAATAATAATTAGGCAATACTTTTTTTCAAATTCGCTTTATGATAATTTATTGATTTAAGGGGTATAAGTGTTAATGTTTTTTTTTAAATTATTGTGTCCAAAAAAAAAATACCGTGTTAAAGATAAACTCATCTTATTTATTCTAATAAAAAAAGCCTTTTTGTAACATGTAAAAGTCGTTATATACCCTAATAATAAAACTTTTTTTATAAGATCTCTATAACATTTTTATCGCAAAATTTCCTTTTATATGATGATGATTTTTTCAATATTTTTTTAAAAAAATATTCTTATAACGGGCTTATAACATGTTCCAAATTTTATGACACATTTTATAACAAACATATATGTTATAAAGGTTGTCCTTATAAAATTTTATAACATTTTAAACGTTTATAACACCTTTACAACACGCGTATAACATGTTATAAAAAACTTTTTTTATTAGGATAGGTGTTATAATTTTTGAAAGTGTTTTAAAATTTGAAAGTGATATAAAATATGAAAGAAACTTGCTAAAATATTATTAACACCCTCAGTAACTTTCTAAAAAAAATTTTCAAATTATTATTATTATTGAAGAATTGTAAATTACACTCTAAATATCCTTTTACTTGAATTTCCTTTCAGAAATTTAATTGTAAAATCATAGCTATCACGATTATTCATGAGAAGGTTTATCCAAATTTTCTTTATATTTAAAAAGAAAAAGCTAAAAATTGACAAAAAAAAAGGAAAAAAGAAAAAAAAATTAAAAAGAGTTTATAAGAAGTATTTGATAAAAAATGAAAAAAAAAGCAATGTTATCTTTAATTAAGAACACCCAAAATCACACACACAATAATTTTGGTTAATTTAATTAAATTTGATAATTGATCATAAATACTCATTTTTGGAGTAGTTGTTAAATTTTTTTTACATTCTTTTTTCTTTTTGATCTGATATGCTTTAAGCCTTTAGTACTTTTTAGTCTTTGCTTTTTCTTTTTTTATTTTAAAGTTACCCATATTATACATACTTTCGTTTTTCAGTATCTCAGTATTAGCAAGTAACCACTTGTTCTTTTTCCTTAGTAACTCTTTTTCAAAATAAAAGAAGATTCAGCCAAGGAAAAAATTGAAAAAAATTAGAAATGAACAAATCAATAGAGTTTTTTTTTGTCATAAAATGTGCTATAATATTTTGTAAAATGTTATATTGGTGTTATAAAAGATAAAAAATGTTATAAATAAAATATATCGAAAAACAATAATATAAAAAAAAAATACATAACACATCAGCTAAAAATTGTTTCACCATTAAAAAAATTTGATAAAACTATTTTTTTTTTCAATTTTCCATTAAAAAAATTATTTTTTGAATCAAATTAGAATTAAATTTTTAATTTTTTTTTTTTTTAACAATTTTATAAAAATAAATAATTTATTTAAAAATATTGAAAAAATCACAATATAAACAAGATTTTTGTTATAAAAATGCAATGTATTTTTTTTTAAACTTAAAATCTTTATTTGTAAAAATTACAAGTATATAATTCTTGATAACTATTGATAAGAAAGAGATTAGAAAACTGAAAAGTTTAAGATAGTACTGTAGTTAATGTGGAACAATTTTGGGAAATCATTAGGTTAATTAGGCAAAGTTTGAAAATTTTCTGATCTTCTTATTTTCAATTCAATTTGGAGTTAAAATAGATGTATTTTACTTTTAAATTTGACTATAAAAATGTTATTTAAAGTTATTTTAGAAGATTTTTACCAATTTTTTTGTGACCTTTTTAATCTAATAAATCCCAAAAGATCGCCATGCTCAAGGATTTACGACATTGGAAAATTAATTTGGTTCAAGGAACTCAATTATTTGATCAATAGACAACAAAGAAAAAAATCCTTCAAATTATTCCTTAAAGGTTGTAAAAGGAATGAATTACTCTTTCTTTGTTTAAAAACAATTAAGAAAACCAAACAGCGTTTTTGGCTTTGATTCGAAAGAAATCAATTCATTTTTAAAAAATAAAAAACGTTTGGTTTCTTTTTTTCAATCGGATAAAGAGAAGAGAGACCATTTATAGAAGAATTTCAAAATGAGAAAAAAACATAATTACAAATTTAAAAAAATTAGAAAAAAAAAAACATTTTTAATTTTGCTACGTCAAGTCAAGAATTTTTAGAGGAATACTTCAAAATCAGTTACTTTTAAGAACACATATAATAGATACAGGGTTTTATGTTTGATCATCTTCGTTTTTTTCTAAACGAACATGAAATAAAAGGGGAGATAGAGACTCATTGAAAAATTTGGAAGATCTAGTTTGTCTCTATGGGATTTCAAACCAACTTTTGTCTCCAATGGATGAAAATGTAAATTTTAACTTCAATGTTTACAATAACTCCATTGGGAGAAAAAGAGATCCTTTGAAGAAAAAGTTCTTCAAATTACCATTGAAAAATAACCAATTGGTTTTTACTTGTTTAAATTTGTTTTTTGTTTTTTTTGTTTGTTTTTTTTTTTTTTGTGTAGAGTTAGATCCTTAGTTCCAAAAAATAAATAGCATTTCATATTGTTTTCGTTTGTTCAAAAATCACTGGTTATAATTCCACGTTTTGGATCCTTTTTTAGACTCAAAATATGATATTTTTCTTGTGCTAATAGGATATTAATCGTCGTTCTTCGAACTCCACAATATCATCTTATGTCACTTTGAACAATATCATTAATTCTCGTTCTTCCAGGCTAAACTCGTTACATAACAAAGTGATTATTTCCAAATCAAAACAATAAATACAGTTATTATTATTATTAAATCATAATATAAACAAGATTTTTGTTATAAACACGTTCTATGATTATTTTAAAATTATTTTTTTATGTGGGTTTTAAATGATAATACACAAGTGGAAACATTTTTGAAAATTTTCAAAAATGGTTTTTATCCACATACTAATTATTTTTTGTGTAGAATTTTTTGTATATTTTACATATTCAATCCGAACCTTATTTTTAAAAATATTGCCCAAAATCGAAAAAGAGTTGATTTTTAGGCATTTTTTTATAGGGAATTTTACAATGAAAAAAAAAAAAAAATTTTTTTTATTTTTTTGGGATTTTTTTATTTTTTTTTTTAAATACTTTGTTAATCTTTTTTTCCCAAAATAGAATCGATATTTTTGAGTTTTTTTTAAAGACATTTTATGTCAATCAATCGAAATTAAAATACAAAAAAAAATTATTTTTATTTATTTGTTTTTACAAAAATTCATTTTTTTTGAAAAAAAATCGATTTTTTTTGATACATATACAGGAACCCATAATTTCTTAAAAATCAAATGAAAAATTATTTTTTAGGTTTTTTTGAGTAAGTAAACAAAATTGATATTTTTGACCCCAAAAATCAAAAATTTCATTTTTTAAAAAATCCAATTTTTAAATGAAAATTGACATTTTTTAACAATTTTGAAATTTTTATTCAGGCGATTTTTTTTTCCTTAGGAGATTTACTATGGTGCGAGGCGCGCCAACAATATACAAATATAATGAAGATTTTTTAAAAGGTCAAAAATAAAAAAAAGGATTTTTTTATCGTGCCCTTAATCGCTGGAAAAATAGTCGAAAAAAGTGTACTTTTTTTGGGCAGCCGTTACCTCTATTTTTTTCATTTTTCTCATTTTTTTTGAACTCCATAAAAAAGTTTTAAACTCTATTTCTTCTGAACCCGATTTTAACCATTTATTATCATTACCTCTTAATTATAATGATATATCCTTTCAAAAAAAAAAAAAGAATTCAATTAAAATGAAAAAATATTTATTTGATTTTAAATACAGACAATCACTAAAATGATTTATCAGAGGATAAAAATTAATGTTACAAAAAAGTATATATATATATATATATATATATATATATATAGAAATTAATTAAAGAAATTAAAAGAAATGAAAATTGTTTAAAGAATTAGAATTGTTTAAAATAATCAAAAAAAAAATCAAGTGTTGAGTAAGATTCAATTAAAATTTTTGTTTGTTCATAAAACTTGTTCATCCATAACTCTAAATTTCAATGGTTTGATGTTATTTTTTTGGTTTTGAGTGTATAGTTAAGATCTTGTAATAATGAACCGAAAAATTTTCTGATTTTGGTGATTCATTTGGATCAATGATGATTCTCTTTCAAATTCATAATCCATGTTTTTTAATCATTATTTTCAAAGTAACATATATAGATAGATATATAGATAGAGGAGTAGAGGGATAAATAGATAAAGAGATAGAAATAGATAAAGAGATAGTTAGATAGATAGATCGATAAATAGATAAATAGATAGATATATAAACATTTTTTCACTTATCAATTAATATATATATATATATATATAAACTAAAATTCAAAATTTTCCACACAGCTAAAACGTTCCAAAAAATCACAATAATACAATTTCATTGAAATTGGAGATAATTTTGATTTTTGTAAAATATGAAAATCATTTTTTAATCTTTTAGTTTTTGTTTTCATTTCATTGTTTTAATTTCTTAATTTGTTTCGTTGTATCAAAATTTTTTTCAACCATTGATATTATGGTAAAGTTGAGTTGTTCCAAATAGAAGAACTCAAATAAAATTAGTTGGTAGTATCTAATCTTTGATCGATCAATATTCCTAATAGAATTCCAACAAATTTACTAATGTATTTTTTTGTTTTGCTCTCTCCAGAATTTTTAGCACACCCTTGATTTATTTGTATTGATAATTATTTATTTATTTTTTTGTGAGTATTGTAATTTATAAACAAGTGTTAACATTTCAATTAGTGAATGGTTATAATTTGGTAAATCTTCTTGAATTGATTAAATAAGTTTTTTTTCACAAATCGAATTTTTTTGTGTTAAAAACTTTGAATTGGGGTTTATATATATATATATATATATATATAATTGACCTTTAAATAAAAAATAAGAAATTAGCAGAATAATACACTTCAAAGAATTGTTAATATCCGTCTAAAAGAAACTTAATTAATATTAGATTTTCTTAAAAATTGAAAAACTCAAATTCTTAGGGGAACATTGAGAAAAACAAGAGTGTTTGTTTTCATCTTCTAATGGTATTTGAATAATAAATAGGAAACAATTTTCACTTCATTTTCCATACTTTTCATTTAGAAATCAAGTCACCAAATGAAGTTTGTTGGTATTTGTGGTCTCTATTTGAAAAAGGAAATGACAATGAAGTGAAAAATTTTCACATTTATTAATCAAATATCATGATCAAAGATTGAATAAAATTCCAATAGAAATCAATATGATTTCTCTAAAATAATTTTCAAATATTTCAATAACCTTAAAATATCATGTTTTTACCAAGTGACTATTGATCTTGCAATAAAATTTTTTTGCAACTTAATTACGTGTTAAAAAATGTGTAAAAATGTGCAAAAATGTGAAAAAATGATTTCAATTTTGAAAATTTCCAAAATATTTTTTTTCTTTTAATATCTATGCAAACCCTTTAAACATATGTGTTTCACTCATTACAACTGGGCCCCTTTGACTGAAAAATATTTTAGATAGATAGAGAGATATATAAACTAATTTCCTAAATTTTGGACACCGTTTAAACGGTTGGGCGAATAGCAATAATCCACTCTAAATTCAATTTAGAAATAATTTTGATTTTTCAAACTATTTCATTCTTTTTCTTTTTTATTTTGTATTTATTTCCTTTTAAGTTAAGTAATCTATTTCGTTAGATCAGAAATTTTTTTTTAGATGGTTGATAGAAGGTTAATGTTGAGTTTGTATAATTGAAAAATCACATACTATTGGTAGATGGTATCTTATCATTTGATCGATCAATAATTGTTGGTGAAATTACAACACATTTTTCAATACATTTTTTCTTCCACTCATTTGATAATTTTGGACACGCTAATTTTTTTTATCATTTTATATTTTTTTTTTATTATTTGGATTAAAATGATTACCTATAAAAACATTAATACTCAGTAACTTAAATGTGGTTTTATATTAGGTTTGTAAAAATATAATAAATTGGGTTTTATTTTTCCTATTTTTGATTTGGGTGTATCCAAATTTTTGGAATGGGGTTGAGATTGAGGGATAGGGGAATATAGTGGTAAAGAGATAAATAGATAGATAGATATATGAAATTCGAAATCCTTTTCATTGGGATTGTGTTTTTAAACATCCCAAAATTAAAATTGGAACATTTTAGTTCCTTTTTTGACAGATTGAAAACTTTTAGTTCAAATTTGTTTGAATTGAGAAATTAAACTCTTCAATCCAACTTAAAGTTTGATAAACCCCATTCCAAAAATTTGGATACACCCAAATCAAAAATAGGAAAAATAAAACCCAATTTATTATATTTTTACAAACCTAATATAAAACCACATTTAAGTTACTGAGTATTAATGTTTTTATAGGTAATCATTTTAATCCAAATAATAAAAAAAAAATATAAAATGATAAAAAAAATTAGCGTGTCCAAAATAATGAAACAAGCCGAAAAAAAAATGTATTGGTAAATTTGTTGAAATTTCACCAACAATTATTGATCGATCAAATGATAAGATACCATCTACCAATAGTATGTGATTTTTCCTATTTTACAAACACAACATTATCCTTCTATCAACCATCGAAAAAAATTTTTCAGATCTAACAAAACAGATTACCTAACTACAAAAATGGAAATGAAAACAAAACAAAAAAGACAAAAAAATGTAATTGTTTGTAAAATCAAAATTCTTTCTAAATTGAATTTAAAGTTTAGTATTGAAGTTCTTTCCACTGTTTAAACTGTGTCATTTTTTTTGGAATATAGTTTAGTAGAGAGTACCAAACTTAATAAATATTTTTTTGATCCGCATTGTCAAAATTTGGAACATAAATCCATCAATTGGTGTTAAATGCACTTACAGGCACACTGTAACACCATTTTTAACATTAGGACCATAGACTTTTCCTTATGTTAAAAAAAAACACTTTGTGTTTTTTTGTGATTTTTTAAACATCCCAAAAGCAATAATTGGAACATTTTGTTCATTTAATTTGCAAATTGAAACAAAAATGTTCCAAGTTTTCTGAATTGTGGACTTTAACTCCTCAATTCAACTTAATTTTTGTAGTTTATTCTACAAAACTTAATTATATTTGTTTTAAAAAAAAAACAAAAAAATATTTTTTTGATCCGCTTTGTTAAAATGTGGAACAAAAATTCATCAATTAATGTCAAATGTATTAACAACTACATTTTAACACCATTTTAACATTAGGACCATAGACTTTCCTTAATGTTAGAAAAAAAACTTTTTTTTCTTTTGTTGGTTTTTTTATTGATTTATATATATTTTTTTTTATCAACTGAACAAGCTTTGTTAGCTATAGGCTAACAACACATTTTATTGTTTTAAAAGTATGAAAAAAAAATTTTTTTTTATTTGTTAAAAAAAATATTTTTAAAAAGAAAAAAAATACGTTTTTTTTTTTACTTTTGAAATCAAGTAAAGTCAACCAAGTCCCTGAAGTAATATGTTTTATCACTTCTTGATCATCACCCACATTTTTTCTATTATGAATACTAAAAAAAAATAGAAAAGTTTTTTAAAAATTTTATCATTTTGTTGTTTTATTTTAGTTGGTGTGTTGAGTTTTGGATAGGTTGTATAAGTCAATTTTTTAAAATAAATAGTAAACCAAAAGGATGATGTTCGAATATAGAGAATGGGAATAAAAAGAAAAAAATGAAGTTGAAAAAAATCTAGAAACAGTATATAATTGGTATTAGATTGGTAGTGAGATTTTCTAAGTTATGAAAAAAACAAATTTTACTCTTTTTAATTAACATAGAGTGTTTTTCAAAACTTTCAAAAAAATTGAAATTGATCTCAATTAATTTTTTTGGTCTGAATTTTTTTTGGGATTTTTTTTTATAGATTTAACACAAGTTATCCAAGAAAAAATATTATTTGGGTGTTATTGAAGTACTTTTTTAATTCAAAATTTCAATTAAATTTAAATTGTAGATTTTTTTTTGGAACAAAAAATTTTGGGTTTTTAAAACTTTAAAAAAATGAGTTTTTTTGATTTTTTTTTTAAGAAATTCCCAAATTTATAGTAAATTAATTTTTTTTTTACACAATTTTTTTTTTTTTTGAATATCAAATCTTTCTAAATTGATTAAATTATTTTTTTTTGAATCAAAAAAAAACTATAAAAAATTAAATTTTGCTATTTTGGTCGATCTTATTCAAATATCAGTCAAAATCTAATAGTAAAAACTAGTCATAAAATTCAAATTTAAAGTATTAAAAAGAAAAATTTTTTATTAATCATAGTATGTTTGAAAATTATTTTTGCTTGATTCAATTCGAAAAAAAAATTTTTTTACTAATATTTTGATCAATTTTGAAATTTTCATTTTTCGTACATTAGTAAAAAAATCTCAAAATATTTAAAAAATTTTAAAACACATTTTTTTCACTGAATATTGATAAAATTTTATTCTAAACATTAAAGTATCTTACTATGAGTAACTCTTTTTTTGTTTCAAAAAAATATTTTTTTCTGAAAAAATTGGTTCAAAAAAAAAAAAAATCAAAAAATCAAAAAAATAATTTTTCAAAGGCGGTTTTTTGAAATTGGACAATAATTGGGTAAATAGACTATTTAAGGAGTTCTAAACTTATAAAAACGTATTTAATGAATAAAAATTATGTGTTTTTATATAGAATTATTCGCTCACACTCTTAAAAAAAAAATTTGAAAATTTTTGTTTCCACTTGTGTATTTCTAAGACCAAAAAAAAATTTAAAATTCTTGAATTTTAATATAAAAATTACTAATAAATTCTCTTTAAATTTAAAAAAATATAATTCTTTTGATAAAAAAAATCAATTTTTGTGATCTAAATTCAAATTTTTCATTCACAAATATTCTTTAGGGAGTGATCGAGCCCTTATTAAAAATGTTCTTAGTGGTGTTAATGATAATAGAAGTGAATCTTGGGTAAGAAAGCAATTTGTTGAATATACAGAAAACTTTTTACGTTCATGGATTAGTGGCTCGCCAAAATCGATACATAAAAAATATCTACATAATTTTGATCAAAATGAAATGTATAAAAAATATCATAATGAATTAAGCGAAAGAATTAAATTATTAAAACCAGAAGAAAAAAAATCACCAAAAGATTTTCTTGATATACTAATAGATGAAAATGAAGAACTTGGTGCATTAGAAAAGACAAAAACCTTATATAATCTGCATACAAATTTGGTAAATTTAACAGCAATTGAAGAAGCTTGTGATCATGACGGAGTAACAACAATGTTTCAATTTCTTGGCGAAAAGTCAGCCCAGGTTAGAAAATATGCAACGGGTGTAATTTCACAAGTAAGAATCAGAAATTATAAAAAAATTTTTTTTTTTTACAATCAAATCAGTAATTTATTAATTTCTGTTAATAATTTTTTTTTTTTTTTTTTTATTTATTTTTTATTTTTTCTTGTTTTTAATAAATTAATATTTTCAACCAAAATAAATCTTTGTAAAGTTGTCATTATGTGTTAAAGGTCAATTATCTGTCCTGAGTGGCCCAACTTTAAAACAAATTGTAGCATTATTAGATGACAAAATGTCCAATGTGCAAAATGCTGCTTGTTATTGTTTAATGAAAATTTCATCATTGTATATTGGTGCCGATAGTTTAGTCAAAAGAAATGTGCATTTAAAATTAAAAGAAATCATTGAAAAATCAACTGATCTTAAACTTAAATCAACAGCCGTCCAAGCTTTAGTTCATGTAATCATTATTATTTTTTCATTTTGTTACCAAATTTAGTTCTTTAAGAATATATTTTTAAATTTTTGTCAATCTGAATCCTATCTCTCTTCCCCCCTTTATTAGATATTTTTATCCAAAAGTATAATTATTCACCAAATAATACATTTCTCATTTATATCTTATGTTTTTTAGAAATCAAAAAAAATTAATTGAATAATCCTGTTTCGTGATGGCTTTTTTTAAAGAAAAGAAAAAATAGAGTAATTCAAAAAAAATGTGATCAAAAAAATGATAAAAGAAAATTTAAAACGTTCAACAAACTTCAATATATTTATTTTTAGGAGGTATATTAGAAACTTTTAATTCACTCTTTTTTAAAAATATATTAGCATATAATCTTTTTAGAGATATCAGAATTTAATTCTTCATTGGATCATAGTTTTTTTTATTTTTGAAATTGAAATCTTGTTGAAAATAGCAAACAAAGCAATTACAAAAAAAAAATGCTAACTTTCAGATTTTAAGTTTCATTAAAATTACATTTTTTAGAGAGCCGATAATGGAACAGCGATAACACGTCCATCATACAATCTGAAGGTACGGGTTTCGATATCTTAATCACATCATTTCTGATTGCTTCTCATTTTCTCATAAAGTTACAAAAGACACCAAAATAACCAAGGTGTAATTTTATTTAACAGACTGGGACTTATGCTTCAAAGACAATTAATTCTTTGAAGAAAGCATCTGACCGATTTGAATCTTTTTGACTATTATAAAAATTGGACCTGAATGGAATGGTAACAAAATATTTCTCTTAATTTATAGAGTGAATCCTATTCCTGAGAAAATTGAAAAACTCTCACTAGGTTCAACAAAATACCTAATTCAAAAGAGGTATTTGTGAAGTGCCGTCAAGTGTTGTGGAGTGCCATAGAGTGCCTCGGTTTTCTTGGGATTTTCTTTTTTATTTGTTAAAAATTCTAGGTTTTTTTTAATTTATAAAATTATAAAAACCTAACAGCGGTTTTCTTGATGTTTTCTATTTTATCCGTTAAGTGTTCTAGGTTTTTTTAAAAATAGAAAAACTCAAAAAAACCTAACAAAAATCTATTGATTTTCCAAATAAGCTGAAAACTCAATTAAAAAAAACCAAAGTTATTTTTCTAGGATTTGAAAAGAATAGAGTAAAAATCTGTGATTTTCTAATCAAAACTCAAACTCAAGGAAAGAGAACTGTGTTTTCCCAGGATTTAAAAGGATTGTTAAAAATCCATCATTTTGCTCGATTCATTTACATTCTGTAAACCCTAACGAAAAGTGTCTGTATAGTGCCTAGCTTTTCCAGAATTAAAAATAATAGAGAAAAATCATAGATTTTACTCGATTCTTTTAAATTCTGGAAAAGCTAACGGCGGTTTTTTTTTACTTTTTGGAATAAACCGAAAATTTATGAAAATTTTCTGTTTATTACAAAAATTAAAAAAAACCTAACGGAAAACAGATTTACTTTTATTACACACTCTTTAATGGAAAAAAATATTATTTGTACAAAATTTCAAAAATACTCACTCACAGTTTAAAAAAAAAATACAATAAATGGTGATTTTTCATGGAGAAATTAATTGGTTGTAAAAACTTTTTACTCCCTCAAAAATTTTATAAATATTCCAAAAAAACTTTGAAAATGCTAAAATCATTTTTGGAGCTTGTGGATTAAAAATTTTTTCATATTTTTTATAAAATAAAACACAAAAAAAAAAAAAAAAAAAAAAAAAAAAAAAAAGAAATATTATAACCAGGTAAATAAACCTTGAAAAGAACTAAATATTTTTTTCATAAATGATTTTGATTAAATAGACATTAAATGTTTCTCTCTGATCACCAAATTAAAACAATCTAATTTTATTTAATTTAAATTAAAAATCAGTTATTTAATTATAATCCATAAAAAACTAGAACAAATAAATACTAAAATAAAAAACTATATTTTTTATTCTCAAATTACTTGATTTCCAACCCAAATCAAACAAAATCGTATCAAATCAAATGTTTTTCATTTTTAAATAATAGTCATTTAAATAAAACCCTAAATATACAATTTAAAATGTATTATTGGTGAAGAATTATACTTTGTGATGTAAATACCTCTTGATTATTTTTTTATTTGTATTTTTTTTCTTTGAAATTTAGATTTATAATTTTTTACCAAATATAGAAAAAGTTGGCGTTGAAGAATTTAAGAAAGAATTTGAAAGTGTAGATCCAAAATATGTATCAAATTTAATAAATTTATTTGATCTTTATGAACAGGAATTACCCAAAACAACGGAGCCATCAAATGAATTAAAAAAGTATTTAACAGGTCTACAAAGCGATAGTGTAGAAAATAGGGTTTTGGCAACACAATATTTATTAGCTGATTTGGTTTCGAATTCCAATTTAATTTATGATTTAGTATTAACTGATTCTCTTGATATTGTTTTTGAAAATGAAAAATCTAATCCACCCGATCATATACTATCACAATTATGTGTTGATGTTCTTGTTATCGCTGTTGATACCTTTTTTGGTCGAAAAGAAATAATTAAAAACAAATTTGTAAATCGTGCAATAATCCAACTGAGAACAACAGAAGATCCATTATATATTTTTTATGTTTTAAGGTAATTTTTTTTTTTTTTTTTTTAATTTTTTTTTTTTGTTTTTGAGTAATAAGTTAATTTGAGCAAGAAAGTTGTATTTTTAAAGATATTTCCTTCCTTTTTTTTTTTTTTTTTCAAATAATCACTAACATTTCGAACTGTACTGTCTATGTTAAACATTTTAAAGAATTAAACTATACAAAAAAAAAAATATTAAATCATAATAATAAATTCTTAAAAAAGTAAGTAGGTGATTTTATTTGCAAATTCTTAAATGACTAAGAAAGTAAATAGCCAAATTGTGATAAATACTCGTCAAGTACTTTTGGTTTATATTTAAAACCCAAAATTGGGGAAATTGAAAATGATTAAATATTGGTTTAATTTGATGTTTTGGATTCTATTTTAATTTCAATAATAAATCAAATTTTTGGATTTTTACTGGTTTTTAAAATGATGGAAAAAATAAGAATTAAAATATTTGAAAATGATAATATTTACAAACTCTTTTTTACATTTAAATACCTTTAATATTTTTTTTACATTTGAAAATTTTTTAATGAATGATGAATTAAAATTTATTTTATTTTATTAATTAAAACACATCATTTTAATACCCTTCAAAAATCGATAAAGAATCAAAAATAATTCTAATTACAATGAAATTAATCAAAAAATTCCAAAAATAAAAAATTTAAAAAAATATAAATGTACGGAACATGAAAAAAGTTTTATGGAACTAAATTAAAATTTATTTCATTTCTTTCAATTAATTGGACTGATTTCGTTAAAATAATTTTTATTAAAATATCTCCAAAAAAAAATAAAAAAAAAAAAAAAAAAGATTTTTAGAGGTGGCTGCACAATATAAAGAAACCGCACAAATTATTGTTGAAAATAATGGAATTGAAATTGCATTAAAAACTGTTTTAAAGCATATACTAAGACCAATGTTTAATAATTTAGCAATTCCAGGTTTGGGTATTATTAAGCATTTATTATTATTATTCCCAGAAAAGAAATCTCAATTCTTTGAGCATGTTAAAGTACTTGAACCATATTTTGTGCACACAACAAAAAGATTTGTTTCTCAGCCTTCGCATGATCGAGAAATCCAAGATCTTATTCTTAAAATAATTATATTAGCTGGTTTCGAACTGGAGCAGGTAAAGCAAAACAGTTTAAAACGAGAATTTTTGGTGAAAAAGTTTACTGAATACAAAGGTACTGATAAAAAGGAAAAATTGGGAATTGGGTTTTCCGAAGATTCTTTATTAAAAAATTATACTATTGAAGAATTAATACCAACACTCAGTGAAGAAAGAATAAGCCAAGTAGATGAATTTGTCAAATTAATGGAAATTCCTTTTAATGGTGAAACTGGTTATGATTAATTTTTAGAATAATGGTAATTTATTTTAATAATGAAGTTTCAAAAATTTGAATAATAATACGCAAGAGAGTAAAGATAATTTAAAAAAATAATTTCAAATTTTATTGAATCTTTCTTCAATTTTTGAGAGGTTGTTTTTTGAATAAGAATTTTAATATTAAAAGAAATTTGATAATGTTTAAAAAATAATTAATTATTATTTATGATTTCAAGATAATTTTTATTATATTTCTTTTTTGTTTTAACTGATATTTTATATTTATATTACGATTTAACTCAAAATAAATGTAATAATAAATTAAGAGTTTTCTATCGAGATACTTTTTTTTTCTTTTTTTTTTTTTTTTTCATTTGGAATAAAAAATATATCAGATAGTAAACTCCATTTCACTTAAAGTAGCCCATCCAAAAATGAAAAAATTCACTTGTTTATAAGAAACAGCCAAACTAAGATTGTTTAGGAATAAAAGAAATAATAAAAGTTGTATTCAAGTGATAATCATAAACGAAATACCTGAACAAAAAAACTCATAAATTTCAAAAAAAAAAAAAAGTTAAAAAATTTTTTAGGAACATTTCCTTGGAAATCCTCAGACAAAATTTTTGACAATAAGATTTTTTAATTTGTAAATTCATAAATTTTTTAAGAAAATACAAAACCTCGTTTTTCCGAATGTTAATTTGGAGTTTCAAACTTTTTTTTATAATATTGACTTTTTAAAATAAGAAAAAAAGGAAATAAAGTAAGAAAAAAAAAAAACAAAAAATACTTTGATGAAAATGAGAAAAAATTATTTTGATCAAGAATCATGAGAAATAAAGGGAAGGGAAGAATAATGAATTAAAATCATAGAATATGTTTTATTTCTTCAATGAAACTGCACACCTTTGAAAAAAAAAGATTTTATTTATCAATAAAAGTGGAATACTGTAATTTTACGTTGAATAACAGACAAAATTGTATTATAAATTTTCATAATTATTATTTTTTGTCATAACAAGTAGAAAAAAAATATAACTTGAATAGAAAATTAAAATGGAAAATTATCATATATTAGTTTGGATCTTTTGATATAAGAAATTTTTTTCAAATGGTATTTTTCCTTAAATAAAGAAAATATTTTTATTTCAAATTAATTTAACCAGTTATTCATTTTTCATTAATGAAATTCTGAATTATAGTAACTCGTTTTTGTTTGCCGTGGATTTTCACGTTTTTTTCTGCATATTAAAATTATTATGAATTTTTATTGAAAATTTTTTCAGTTGTAAAGGACCAACAAAAATCAGAAAAAAATAAAAATTATTTCAAAATTTTTGATGAGTAGAAAATAATCTTTGTTTTTATTTAAAATGTTTTCTTTTGGTGGGTAAATGGTCTGAATTTTTTGTAAAATTGTTACTGAAAATGTTTTTGGAACTGGAATCCCTCATTAGAAATCATATTATTTCTAACAAAAAACATTCATTCAATAATTAGTATCTATATTTTTTGTCTAGTCAATTTCATGATCCTTTTACTAAAATTCTAATGAATAATTTTTAATAAATATTATTTACTTCAACAAAGTATACTATCAATAATCATATTGAAACTTTGATGATAATTGTTTTATATAAATGAGAGTTTTTTTTTTTTCTTATAGAATTGACTTTTTTCAAATAATAACAGTATAATTTAAGTGTTAACAAACTACAATATATATATATATATATTAAAAATTATGGTTTATTTGAAGTAATATATTGAAGTATATATATATATATATATATATTCAAGAATAATTAATTTTTAAATCTTATTACTAAATCTATTAAATTATGATAATTCAAATATGTCTTTTATTTCAATAAAATATTAAAAAAATTATCTTTAAAACTTCGAAAAAATTATTCACAATTTTTGAAATGAGTATTTAATATTTTTTATTGCTGAAAAATCAGAATAAAGTTAAACAAGTGGATTTTTTGTTTATTGTTATATTCTTACTAAAGGTTATTTTTTCGTCAAAATTTCCCTTTTAATTATTTATATTGACTTGATTTTTTTTAAAACTTTTTTATCGCATAAAAATAAATTAAAAAAGAAAAACAAATTATCCTAAGCAATTTGTAAAAAAAACAAAAAAAGTTCCTGATTTACATTAAATAAATTCACAATCACAGCCTTGATATTATATATATATATAAATAAATATAAATATTAAGTTTTTACATTTGATTATAATTATTCTTCATGGATTTTTTTGTTTAAATGCTAATTTTTTCTTTTTTTTTTATGTCAAGTTTTTTTTTATTGTTTTAATTTTTGAATTTACTTTATTATTTTTATTTCCTGGTTAAAGTGTATATATGTATCCGTTTACGAGTATTCGAAAGTAACTACTTGATATTTTTCCTTATAATTCTACTCCCAAATATAAAGGAAATCCAGTCATAGAGATGACATAAAATCAAAATTATTAATTATTTTGATTAGAAAAAATTTATTGTTATCTTCTTTGTATTTGAAAAGGGAAACATAATTAATTTGGAAATTTTGATGTGGTGTTTTAAAAAGCTCTATATAAAAGAAATTTTAAAATCTTTTAAAAATTTTTTATCGATTATTTTTTTAATTGTAAACATGTACAGATAGTATCCTTTTTGAAAAAATTATTTACTATTGATTTTTTTTTTATTTTTTGATTAGAATTTTTCTTTATATTCGAGAAATATAATATTTTACTTTTTTTTATAAAAATTATTGTTATTTCTTTTTTTCGAATTATTTTTTTAGATTTCTAATTATTTTTAACGACCAAAGAAAATTCTAGTAGTTTTGTGTTGGTTAATATTTGAATAGTTTGAGATTTTTAAGATTGGTTCTCCTCTTAAAAAATGAAAGAATGACATTTTATGAAAGTGGATTTTTTTAACTGAGATATTGATAATTTTACAGGTTTAGAAATGATTTAGAAATTGGTTTTACATTTTTAGAATTAGAAACAAAAAACATTTTTCAACATATTTTCGATCTGAAATTTAACCAGAAAAGGGGGTTGTAATTAACAAAAGCTGTTCCCTGAAAATAAGTTTATAATGAATAAAAAAAGTAAAAAAGAAATTTCTATTAAAAAATGGAAAAAAACCCAAAATTTTACAAAAAGTCCTTTAAAAAATCAAACATTAAAAATATAAAATGAGAAAGTTACTATTGTTTTGGTAAAATTTGTTCAACTCAAAACAATTAATAAGAATCATTTTTCAGAATTTTTCATTGGTTATTTTCTCCAAAAAAATTGCGTAAAATGTCAGTAAGTGTTTTGAATTTGTCGCTCTTTCTTTTAGGAATCATTAGTAACTCACAAAAGCCCCTAAATTCTTTTTGTTTATTAAAAAAAGACTTCAAGCTCTGAATATGAAACTGCGAGCTCTGAGTATGAGACTGCTTCAGACTCTCAAAACGAAGGATCGTCTAGTTATGAATATGAAACCGCGTCTGATGAAGAGTTAGATCAAGAAACACTTGAGAAACTTCTCCTTCAACAACAAAAAAAAGAAAAAGAAGAAGAAAAAGTAGAAAAAGAAACAAAAGAAGAAAAGAAAAGTTCTCAAAAAACAGAAAAAAAAAAAGAAGAAAAGAAAGAAGAAAAGAAAATTTCTCAAAAAACAGAAGGAAAAGGGACCAAAACTGAAAAAACTCACACCTCATAAAACAGTGAAAATAAAAAAGAAGAAGAAAAAGAAAATAAAACTAGTGTCCTTCCAACAATTAAAACTCGAGGGGTTACTAGAATTAAAAGGTATTCAAAAGCCCCTCCAAGATCAAGAAAATTAACAAGAAGAACAGCAAATATCTCCCAAATTGAATCAGATCTAAAAAAAAAAAATATCCAAAAGAAAATGGAAGAAAAAAAAAAAAAGGAACGTGAAGAAAAAGAAAGAAAAGAACGGGAAGAAAAAGAAAAACAAGAACGGGAAGAAAAAGAAAAAAAAGAACAAGAAGAAAAAGAAAAAAGAAAACAAGAAACAAAAAAAAAAGAGACGCTTCAAAAAAAGCCAAAATTTAACAATGCTCCAATGAAGCCTTTACCAAAAATTAAAAAAAAAACAAAAAATAGTGTTCAAGCAGAAAAAACAAAACAAGACAAACCACCAAAAAAACCTTTACCAAAGGTCGGAAAAAACAAATTCATAAAACCACAAAATAAGCCTTTGTCAAAAAAGAAAGATGATCAAACTAAAAATATGAATCAAAAAAAAACAAAGTTTCCAACAGCAATAAAAACACAAAACACAAAACAACCTTCATGGGTTGTCAAAAGAAAAACTCAATTGAAAGACGAACCACCCAATAAGCCCTTACCAAAAATTGAAAAACAAACAACAAGTAATGTTCAAACAGAAAAAAAAAAAATGGACTGGCCACCAAAAAAGCCTTTGCCAAAGGTTGGAGAAGATGTAATAAAACAACCTCCAAACAAATCGCTTCCAAAATTACCACCTACAAATGAGAACAATAATCAAAAAGAAAAAGTAACTGAGGAGAAAAATCAGAATAAATTAATAAAACCACCAAAAAAGCCTTTACCAAAGGTCGGAGAAGATGTCTTAAAACAACCTCCAAACAAATCGCTTCCAAAATTACCACCTACAAATGATAGTAATAATCAAAAAGAACAAAAAAAAAGTGAAAAAATTTTACCTAGTAAAATTAAAACTAACAAAAAAACTGAAGTTGAAAATAAAAAGCAAGCGAATAAAAATACCGAAACTCGTAAAGAGGGTGGTAGAGGGAGAGGTAGTGGTCGAGGAAGAGGAAGAGGAAGAGGAAGGGGCGGAGGTGGAGGCCGAGGGGGAGGGAGAGGGAGAGGGAGAGGCTTTGTATATGGGGGGTATCAAAAACAATTTCAACAAAGAAACGTAACTGCTGAATTGAATAGATTACTTGGTAAAAATATTCCAAAAGATGACGACAATACCAGCGATCCAGAAAATGATCAAAAGAAAGATGAAGATATTCCTGTTCCAAAATTTCAATCAAATCGGGAAAATAATGAAATCAAGGAAAACGAAAATTCATCTGAAAGTAAAAGTGGAAGCGGAAGCGAAAGCAAAAGTAAAAGTTCAAATGAAAGCTCAAGTGAAAGCGAAAAGATAGTAAAGAAGAAAAAGAAAAAGAAAACAAAAAAAGATAACAAAATTGGAAGACTTGGGTTAAATATAAAAAAAATAAAAGTTAACAAATTTAATATTAATAAGGTGAAAATGAAAAGAAAAAAAAAACCAAAAACAAAAGTAGATCAAAACGCTTTAGGCTTAGATCAAATGAACAAATCACAAGAAGTTGTTTTAAAAAAACAAATGGAAAATACAAAAAGGTTACCATCTCAAAGACGTGCTCGGGGAAGGAATGGGAGAAGGCCACCAACTCGCCGAAAACCACAATTACAAAAAGCATTGGATATCAAAATTGAAATTAATCCAAATGGAAATGAAAATAAAAACGAAGATGAAAATGACAATTCAAATGAAAATGAAAATGAGAATGAGAATGAAAATAAAAAGAAGAAAAGGAAAAGGAAAAAGAAGAAAGGTGGAAGAAAAAGAGCGTTCACTGTTAAAGGAGCCACAAGTATGGTCAAAAATAGCAGAAGAAAAAGAAAGAAGAAAAAGGGTCTGGATGAAAACAAATCCGGGAATTTAGAAGAAGAAAAACAAAAATATAGAGAATCTCAGCCAAACAACAAAGAAAATGATGAAAATAATGGACCAATTTATGATATCCATTTTTATACACCACAGGAGATCGCAAATGGAAGGAAAAATGAAACGATTTATTCTATTGACTTTAGATTTACCAAAACCAAAGCATTGAATAATATTGAAAGAAATATTTCTGATTTCCTTGCGTTACGAACTTTGATATTAAAGGAATTACCACAATATATTATTCCCATTGTTCCCAATAAAATCAAAATAGGAAAAAAGATTAAAATAGATCTAAATGAGCAAAAAAAGTTCTTATTAAAAAAATTTCTTGTTACAATTTCAAACCATCCAGTGATCTGCCATTCAAGAAGTTATTCGCAGTTTTTCGAATTGGCAAATACCACTGAAACCGAAGCGCCATTTGCTGATCTTAAATTGGAAACACTTCCACAGGAAGGTGTTGACGGATTAAATAAATCTATTAAAAACTTTTTAAAAAGAGACATTGAAATTAATCCAGAATTTTTAGAAAAAAAAAAAAATGAATTATCCTCATTTATTAAATCAACTGAAAAGCTTTCTCAAACAATCCAAAGTTTAATTAATTTGAAATACGATCATGGCGAATTGTATTCTAGTTTCCCAAAAATGATGCAGCAAGTAATATTCTGCATTAATGAAACAGAATCCAATTCGGAATTATGGCTAAGCTTCATCGAATCAATTGATGGCATTTCCAAAATATTCATTGAAAAGAGCATTAACGAATATTCGAAAATAAGTAGTCCCTTTGTCGAATTTTTAAGACAATCGTATGCCATGAAGGATGCCTTTTCTTATTATTCCAGGGTTTTAAATAAAATGAATAAATCAATTAAAGATTACGAAAATAAAAAATCCAAATTTGAAAAGTTACATCAATTAAAGAATCCTAAAGAAGAGAAGGCGAAGGAATTGATGGATAGTTCCAATGAATTCATGCAAA
Source organism: Anaeramoeba flamelloides (assembly GCA_027625915.1). Taxonomy (NCBI): domain Eukaryota; family Anaeramoebidae; genus Anaeramoeba; species Anaeramoeba flamelloides. The sequence goes on along the minus strand of JANTQA010000008.1, from coordinate 12,771,380 downwards.
TTTGTAAATCAGACTACAAAAAATCGGCTAAAATTTTGTCTTTGGAGCTTTTGAGATTTAATAATTTTTCTATTTTAGATTACAAAAAAATTTTATTAGCTTATGCCAAATCTCAATTTAATTTCCAAAAAAGTTTATTAATAATTTTTCAAAATTTCGTTGACCAAAACCAAAAATTCTTAGAACAACAAAATAATGAATTTGATGGCAAGAAAGCCAAGAAAGTTAATAAGAATATTAAGAAAACTGATCTATTCCAAGAGGAATTATCTAAAAAAATTCCTAAAATAAAGAAAAAAAAGAATCATGAGAGTGAAAATTAATGTTTTCATCTTTTGATTTTTTTGTTTTATTTTTTATTTTATTTTATTTATTTATCTCTTTATTTTTAAAAGTCACCATTTTACTTTTTATTAATTTTTTTTAAGAGGTTCTCATTTTTTTTAACTGTTGGATATAAACTTGTAATTTGTTGTTCCTGAAAAATAAAGTTCAGTAAAATGGTACTTTCTCAAATCAAACAGTATTTACTAGAGATCATTTTTTCAAAGCATTTTTTGATAACTTTCTAGCTTCAATGAACATATTTTAGACAAACATAATCAAATTTAAACAAACTTGTCACCAAAATTCACAGCTAGCAAATCTTTCAGTTTGATCAAAAAAAAACAACAACAAAAAAGAGACAAATATTTTCTGAAAAAATGTTTTATCTATCTAAATGTATACAAGAGATTTCTAAAATTTTTCAAGTTTTTTTGGAATTGGAAATGATTAAAAAAATTACATTTTTTTTCTTATTTTTACTTTGGACCATTAGTTTTAAAATCATAGCTTATAATTGGTAAACCTTGTTTGTTTATTTCGTTCTTTTTTGTGTTCTATATATTGGGTGAGACAAGAATCCTAAATGAACCAATATTCCATAATTGATAAAAAAGTGAATCAGTGGAAATTTTCTTGGATTAAAATTCGACAAAGCATTGGTCAAACAGTTTAAAATTGAAAATCAGTGCTCTGTGTGTTGTAATCGGTATTTGGGGGTTGGTAAATCTAAGAAAATTTTTGTACTTGTAGATTTTTGAAGGTAAAAATGAAATATTAATACCAAAAAATGAAAAAATTTTCATAAATAAAAGTCTGTGATTTATATCAAAAAATGAAAAAGATGATTGGAAAATTTCTACTTTTTGAGAAAATTTCTCTTTAGAACAATTTTTAAAACCTTGGCACTTGTCTAGAATTTTCTCTGTATTTTATAGACTTAGGAAGTAAAAAAAAGAGGATTTAAAAAATTGTTTGAAAAGGTTAAAATGTAGGAAATATGTAATTTTTGATGAGTAATCCTTTGTTATTTCCTACAAAGATATATTTTAATAAGAAGACACAGAAGTGGGTTGGGTATTGGATTGAATCCATCAAAATCCCCATTTCCTAAAAAGATAATTTTATTATTCAAAAAAAAAAGAGTTTTTCTAAATTTCCAAAAACAAACGAGTATTTCCAAATTTAATATCTATTAGATAGTTGGATGCAAAATTCCTCAAATTTTTTTCCCAAACAACCCCAGATCCAATTTATATTGATACTAACTAATTAGGTTTTGAGAGAAACAAGACAAACAAAAAAAAATATCACATGAAAATAAAAAAGATGTTTAGTATGTTTGGAAAGGATGATTTCCATTCAAAAACCAAGTCGAGTAGAAAATACTATCTCGAAAAAACGTTTTTGGGAACTTCAATTTTTGAAAAAACAAAAAGAATCAACATAAAACAAAAAAAATTAAGAGAAAATCACAACTCTTAAGTTGGAATAAATCAGATTTTAGATACAATAGAACAATCCTTCTAACTCAATAATCAAAAATCATAGATAATGTGAACTTTTAAAGTTAGAGTATATTATTGAAAATGTTTGAAATGATCGTCATTTTTTCAAGTTAGAAAATTTGGGTTATTTTTCTTTTTCATTTTTTCGTTTCTTAGCAAGGTTCTCTAGTTTGTGTATCTCAAATTAACTTGTTAATTTTTCATTAAAAACAACTGACAAAAATTGCTTTTTTGATTCTGTTTGGAGAATATTTTGAAGGTAATGAGTTTTCGTTTTAAATGATATTCGATCAAAAGGTTGTTGAGGATATTTGATAAATCAGAAATGTAATCCTTAAATCATTTGAAAGTAAATTCTATTTCAAAAAACATAAAATATTACTAGTATTTGAATAATAAATCGGATTTAATTTTCACTTCCTTTTCTGTATTTTTCTCATTTTCTAAATATCTAATCCCCAAAAGAATTAGGTTGTAATTTGTAATGTTATATAAAAAATGATTCGGAAAATGAAGTGAAAATTTTTACCATTTATAATTTAAATACAACAAAGATATCAATTTTTGGATAGTGTAATGAAAGAGAATTAGAGACTTAAAAACTGTCAAACTCGTTGGTCAAAAATAATCTTGTGGTTTTTTCATTCAATTTGTAGAAAAAATATATTTTGTAGGATATTTGAATAAACAAATTTTCTTCGATTTATAAGAGTATGAAAGTATTATTCTCAAGGTAAACTTCCTTTTTCAGATAAACACAATCTAGAAAACTTTTCATTTTTTTTAACAATTAAAAACCCAACACAATATTTAAACATTTTCAACACAACCGATTTTAAATCTTTACTCATCCATTTTTGGATACTCTATTTTTACAGGAAAGATTCTGTTACTTTTGGACTCTAATTTTTATGTTGTCTTGAGAATTAGGCTTAACTCTGATTAAAGACCCATACCTTAACTATAAATAGAATTTTGTTAAATGGAAATTTAAAACCAAAAAGTGAAAACCAATTTAAATTAGAAATGAACTGAGAGTTTAATCCAATTTTCCGATGATTATTAAATTTTTCAAAATCATTTTTGTTTATTCCTACCTTTTTGTCTCATAAATTTGATTTTTTTAAAATTTTATCAAACATGAATTTTAAAAAAAAGCTTAGGAGACGTAAAAAATTGTACAAATCAAAAACAACACGGTCCTCTTCATCGAAAAAACGATTAGAATTGATTTTGAACATTTCCAAGCAAAAAAAAGATCAATTAATCTCTAAAAAAAGAAATTTGCTTGGAATAAAAAAAAAAGTTATTCAAGAAGAAATCAGTGAAGAACAATTCCAAAAGATGGTAACTAAATTCAGACTTTTTCTTTTTTTTCTTTTAAAAAATGTTGCAAAATTAAAAACAATTTACATCCTAAAAAAAATTATGTAATCATTTCAAATAAACCACTCAAAAAAAAAAAAAAAAAAAAAAAAAAAACCTGTTTCTTTTTAATGAAAGGTCGAATCAATACCTGAAATTACGAACAAATTAATGGACATCTTTTGTTCAAACAAACTTGAATTAGTCAAGGAATTAAAAGAAATTGTAAGCCTAGAGCACAAACCACCATTCAACGAAATCATCAATTCTGGTGTTATCAAGGTTCTCGTTGAATTTTTAAATGAAGATAATAATCTTCAACTACAAGTAAGCCATTGAATTTTCCTTTTTTTATTTTTTTTTGAACAAGTCAGCAAGACAGCTTCTAGTGTGAAGAAAACAAAACCAATTTACACAAAGTGTTTTTTAACTTTGGAGAAAATCAAGACAAAAAATCAAAAGATTTCTTACAATCTTATTTTTTTATCAAGTAAAAATTGTTTCAAATCTAATGAACCCTCGCACAGTTTCCATCTACCACGATCCTATTTTGGAAAATATCGAAACACCAAACTCTCCAACTAATTTAAATTATTTTCATCAGCCTTTTATTATCCAAATACTAAATAATTTCCGAAAGTCAATTGCTTGGAGCTAGTGATTATAATGGATCTTTTGGTTGGAGTCTACTTGAAAAGAAATCTTCTGATCCTGAAAAAATCTAATAAGAATTAAGGTTTTACTTTCTCTGATTCCTTTTTGGCGCTTTGAATTTTTTTTTTTCTTTTTTAAACTTCATTTTTTTGAAATTGCAACTTTTTTCAAAAAGCTTGACTCAAAACTGATTAAAAGAGTAAACCAAACAGTTGACCAACATTTTCTAAAACCTTTATACTCACTTGTTTCAAACTACTGTATGAAATCCTTTTCGGACAAGTTTCGTGGAAAGTTGTAGAGGAAAAAAAACATAAAAAAAAGTAATTTATATCTTGGTATTTGGCCAGAGAAACAAACACACTTAAATTTTAACTTTCGATAAGGTTGATAATAATGCTCAAAAAGTTCAAACCTCTGCTTTCATGGAAGGAATTTTTCTAATGGTTTAAAATTTCAATTTTTTGATGCAATTTTACATACTCAACTCTTTTATGGATTTGAAATATTTGACTTTACACAAACTTATTTCAAAAACATTGATATTTGGATTAATAAAACAATGACAGAATCCTTATTAACCAACCCACATTTCCCAAGACTTATTTTAAAAAACAGAGGCAAGATTGATGCCGTTAGAATAACGATTTTTACAAACAAAAATTTTTCTGAATTCAAAAATGAAAAAATTTTCGGTTGGAATAAATTAACTAATCTTCTTCCCTTTAAGGAAAAAAAGCCTGAAAATTTCAATTGAAAATCGAAAAAAATTTAAAAGAATTAGAAATTGAACTAGATAATGATCGAATTCATCAATTAAAAAATAAAACAAGTTGGAAATGTCGTTAGGCTTTCCAGGATCAAAAAGAATTTCCTAAAATCGTTGATTTTACTCTATTCTTTTAAATTCTGGAAATCGCTGTTAGGTTTTTTTTAATTAAAGAAATTTTCAATTCATTTCAAAAATTAAAAAAACCGCCGTTAGGTTTTTTGTACTTATTGAAATTAAAAGAAAATTAAAAAAATTTTCTTTTCATTACAATAAGTAAAAAAAACCTGACGGCGGTTTTCTTGTGGTTTTCTGTTTTATTCTGAAAATTTATTGATTTTTTGCTTGATTCTAAATCCTGGAAAAGCTAACAGTGGCTTTCTTGAGGTTTTCTGTTTTATCTGTTAAGTGTTCTAGGTTTTTTTGAGGTTTTCTATTTATTTGTGAAGTGTTCTAGGTTTTTTTTACTTTAGAAATAAACAGAAAATTTATTAAAATTTTAGGTTTATTTCTAAAGTAAAAAAAACCTAACGAAAATCAATCGATTTCACAAATAAATAGAAAACCTCAAAAAAACCTAGAACACTTAACAGATAAAACAGAAAACCTCAAGAAAGCCTAATGGCGCTTTTCCGTAATTCAAAAGAATAGAGTAAAATCTTTGATTTTACCCAATTCTTTCAAATCAAAAAAAAAAAAAAAAACGATAAATAAGGGGAATTTAAACTTCACCCTGAAATTACAAGAACAAAAAAAAAGTATTTTTTAGAATAAACACTTATTTTGACAGACAAATATGATTTTATGAAAAAATTGAGAAAAGAAAAAAGAAAAAAGAAAAATGCAAATTTAAAAAGGGTTTATAAGAAGCAATTGGCAAAAAATGAAAAAAAATAAAAAAAAAATATGCATTATTTAAATAAAAACTCCCAAAATCATAGCCACAACACTTTTGGTTAATTTAATTTAATTTAATTTGATAATTGATCATGGATGTTCATTGGGGATTGTTGTTTAATTGATATAATTTCTTTTTTCTTTTTGATCTGATTTGCTCTATTTTAAACATTTAGTCATTTTTAACATTTGCTTTTTAGTTTTTATTTACAAGTTACTCGTATTTTCGTGTTTCAGTATCTCCAGTATTAGCAAGTAATCTACTTGATCTTTTTCCTTTGTAACTCTTCTTTTTAATATAAAGAAAATTCAGTAAGGAAAAAAACGGAAAAAAATAAAAATTGATTTTATTTACTTTAATGAAGCATTATTTAAATGAACCTATTCCTAATTTCCAAATGAGAAATGAGAACAATCTCATTTAGATTTTTTCAAAAATTCAAAAAGAATTATTGACAAAATACTCTACAATTAAAAGTTTTATGAACTATTTGAAATTATTTTGTTAAAAAATTATTTCTTATTCTCTAAATGTTTTTTTTTTAAAAATAATAATACGGGATTGAAGAGAAATATAAATATAAAATGTTTTAAAATAATATATAAACGATTGATTTTGTAAATAAACTTTATTTCAGTCAAAAGGTTTCCAAAATTTTTTTTCAAATAACAATTATTTTTTTTAATTAACCATTTAAAAAATAAATAAGAAATATGAAGAATAATACACATCAAAGGATAGTTGATACCCGTATGAAGCAAATCTAATCAATCCAATATATTTTCTTAAAAAAATGAAAAATTCAAATTCTTCTGGTAAATTGAGAAAAAAACAACAATGTTCATTTTGGTATTCAATTGAAGATCAAGGAAATTTACAATAGAAATTAATATGATTTTTCTACAATCATTATCACTCTTTTAATTGCATTTAGAATAACACGTTTTTACTTTGTGACTATAGATCTTGCAATAAAAAAAAAATTTACAAAAAAATTACCGATGAATTACGTGTCAAAAAAAAATTTGAAAATTGATAAAAAGAAAAAATGTGAAAAAATGATTTCATTTTTGAAATTTCCAAAATTATTATTTTATTTAAAAATGAAAAAATAAAAAGAATGTAAAGTTATTTTAAAAAAGTCTGATAAAATAAGGTATTTCAAAAAAAATGTGGAATCGTTTTTTTTTTACATTTCAAATAATGTTCTCTTTGCGAGTTGCCATATTCATAAAATCGAAATATCAAATTAAGAGAAATGTTAATACTGATTGAATCAGTACCTATTGAATGTTATTTATTCCAAAATATATTCATCAAAACATTTCTAAAAAATGAAAATGAAAAAAATTTAAACACTTTTTTTATAAAAAACTGAGGCCACAACTAATTTCGATAAAAAATGGAGAATATTTTCAAGACGTAAACGTGGCTTTTTTAAACAATAAAATACTGTTATAAGTTTTTCCTTCTATTTCGAAATTTTATCGAGATTAAACCTCTTTCAAAAAAAATATTTTTCGATCAAAAAGATAATAATAAACACCCAATTTTTACTAGAATAAAATATCATACATAAAATCAAGATCAAAAATTTTTAGTATTATTTTATTAAAGCAATGACATACTAACAAACAAATTAGATTATTATTTTAAATCAATTAATGATAAATAACATTTGTGGGTATTTAAATTATTATATTTGAATTAAGTTTAATAAAGATATATTAAAATAAATCCCCCCCCCTGCTTTTTAGTAAATAGACTAGTTTTTAAAAAAGTGTTACCAAAATTTTTTTCTAATAAAATCCTGAAAATAGTTCTATTGAAGTTTATCAATTTTTTAATTAGGATTTTAAAAAAACTTGTTTTGTAAAATTCAAAAGACTCTACTTATTTCCTTAATAAAATTAAAATTATTGATTTTTTAGCAAAAAGATTTTATTTTTATCAAGATCACAAAATGCTCTTTGAAAGCAACAATATCCTCAATATTCTATTTTGTCTTCTTTTTCTTTGATCAATTTTTTACTTTATAATTATCTTTTAAATTAATGTACATATATATCTCTATATATATATTATTATTAAATATAAACTTTTTTTTCAATGTATAGTTTGAAACAGCTTGGATTCTATCAAACATAGCAAGTGGTACTTCTCTTCAAACTAAATTTATTGTTGATCATGAAACTATTCCGATTTTTATACGATTACTTAATTCTAAAAGTGAACTTGTCTGTGAACAAGCAGTTTGGGCAATTGGGAATATAGGTTAATATCTTTTCTTCATATAGTGTTATTTTTATTTTTTACTCTTTAAATATTTTCTTAATGAAGAATGAATTATTATTTTTATCAAATATTTTATCATTTTTTAAATTAAACTAATGAAAAATAAAATAAAAAATAGCGATTGATTGTATTGAATACCGGAATTATTTAATTGTGCTAGAAGTTTTCCCCATATTATTGAACATTCTTATCAATGTGACAAACCATGAATTTATTCTTAATATTCTCTGGACATTATCTAATTTAATTCGTGGTGAACCCCAGCTTGATTTTGAGACTGTTTGTATTTTGTTTCATTTTTATTTTTTTTTTTTTTTTTTTTTTTTTGAACTCAACTAAACTATTTTCCAGTCATAAGGGCCTATTGTAATACATGAATTAAATATTTTTAAATGGTTTGAATTGATATTGGATGTTAAAAAATATGATTTTGGAAATTTCAAAAATGAAATCATTTTTTCACATTTTTTCTTTTTATCAATTTTCAAATTTTTTTTTGACACGTAATTCATCGGTAATTTTTTTGTAAATTTTTTTTTTATTGCAAGATCTACAGTCACTTGGTAAAAATGTGATATTCCATTATTATTGAAACAGTGAAAATGATTGTAAAAAAATCATATTAATGAATCAGTACTCTACAATAACAAGGCAAAATTTTAAAATATATTATTGGTGAGATTTCAAACTTACAAATTTTGTAGATGCAAAGTGTCAAAAAATTATGATCGACTATGAAATCCCTCAAAAAAGAATATTTTTTTTGTGAGATCTATTTTTTTTTTCCATTTTTTCTGGAAAGAAAACTATTAAATTCGTTTTACATTATAAAAATTTTTTACCCCGTTTATTGCCATTTTCATCATTATTATACAATAACAAGTCTTTGTTTTCAGGAATATTAATATAAAGATTTTTTTTTCTTTTTTGAGATAATTCTTTTGGTTATCCATAAAAATGATTTATTCAACATATTTGAAAAATAATTATTTTTTTTAATAAGCATAGTTATAATAATCAAAGTTTTAAAGTCATTTAAAAATTTTACTTTAAAATTTTGTTTTTGTTCTAAGATAAAATTAGATTTTTCAAGAATAAAATTTTCTAAAAGATATTTAGGAATTAAATAATTTTATCCACAATATTCAAAATCAATTTTCTTTTCGACCAAAAATGATTTTAATTGTTATAAGGATTCTTTTGAATAAGAACAAACAATTTGATAAAACAATTTTTCAAAATTGAAAATTTTTTGCAATTTTTTTGCAATTGTTTGAAAACCAGAAAACAACTTTTTTCAAACTTTAAAGAAAAAAATTTTTTACTTCATAACAGATCTCAATTTAACCTTGAGAAAATTTTATTAAACTTCAATCAAATTTAGATTCATTTATTAAATCACCTATACTTCAATTAGTGTTTTGGGATGAGGTTTGAATTGAAATATTAATAATGAAAAATATTAATTATTAAAAATAAAAAATCTTCTTTCAAAATCAATACTTTTCAACATAAAACGAAAAATATTTTTTTCCATTTTCAAGAATAAACTTAATTGTTAATAAAAATAAGAGGTTACCTTTTTTTCATTTTATATTAGAAATATGTGAATTTTGAATTTCAAAAAAGATACTCAAATTAATAAATTGTTTAAATGAGGTTAACTCATTCATTTAATAAGTCGAAACACAAATTACAAAAAAAATTTTTTTCAAGATCTCGACAAAGATTTCATTTTATTTTTAAAAAATACTACTCCCTGAATTTCTATTGTAAATTTTCTTTGGATCTTCAATTGGAGACCAAAATGAACATCGTGATATGTTTCTAAATTGACCAGAAGAATTCTAATTTTCCATTTTTTTAAGAAAATATATAGGATTGATTATATTTGCTTCATACAGATATTAATTATTCTCTAATGTTTATGATTCTTCATTATTTCTTATTTATTCTTCAAAGATCAATTATAAAAAATAATTGATATTTGGAAATAAAATTATTTGCAAACCTTTTGACAGAAATAAAGTTTATATTCCCTTCCCCCTGAATATCAAATTTTTTTATACTCTTAGAGTAGAATTCAAACATTAGAAAATTCCCAATGTTCGATTTAGGGAAATCAGCGATATATAAGAAAATAAAAAATCACATAATAAAACGGTTCTTTTGATAATAATCTATTTTTTTTTAAGCTGTTTCTAGAACAATGTGTTATGCGGTTATGTCACCGTAAACAGTGTGATGGAAAACAATATTGTTTCGTATTGCTTGTTAATATATTTTTTTTTTTCTTCATTACCAAAGTATTAATTCAAAACTCTCATTATAATGTATGTTCGAATATAATGTTCAAATTTTGGTAATATCGTTGATTGATTTGAAATTTAATCAAATGGATTTCATTTTTTTGAAAATGTGTTATTATAGTTTCTGTAGAATCTCTATTTATTTTTCTAGTAATAAATAATGACTATTTAATATAGAAACAAAACCCATTATTATCATTTTCATTGCATTTATCGATCTAATTAGATCTTAAAGTATCATTAAAGAATATAAACATTATATATATATATCATCTTATGTGCTATATTCAAGTTTTCTGTTGCAATTGTTTTAATTGAATATATTTTCATTTTGGTTCTCATTTATTTTTTACATTTTATTCGCCTACTTTTGTATTCATTTCAAATTTTTATTTTATTTATTTCTTCTTTATATTATATTAGATTGCAAAAGCATTTCCAATTTTTAATAATTTTTTATATCACAAGAATCAAAAAATTATCAATTCAACCTTTTGGGCATTAAGTTATTTATCAATTCAGCAAACTAAGGCAATACCAATAATTTTAGAATTAGGGATTATTGATCAAATTTTAATCCAATTGAAAACCAAAAACAGGGAAATTTATATTCCTTCAATAAGGCTTTTAGGGCATATAGCTTCTGGAAATACAGAACAGACACAACAGATTTTAGATATCGGGGTTTTATCAATTTTTAAAGAATTATTAAAAGACGATTCAGAAACAATTCGAAGAGAAACTTGCTGGGTATTATACAACATATGTAGTGGAACCCAAGACCAAATACAAGAAGTAATTGATAATGAGGTTGTACCAATTTTGATCAACATTTTAAAAAATGATAAATTCTCAGTGAAAAGGATGTGTTGTTATGTGATTTCAAATATTGTTTTTTTAGGATCCGATAAGCAGCGCTGGGTAGTTTCAAAGCAGGGAGTGCTTGTCCCACTGAGTAATATGTTAGGTATTGAAGACATTCAAGTGATTTTTTTTACTCTAGAGGCAATCGAAAAGATTCTGATTCTTGAAGAAAATTATGAAATGGAAGAAACAAAATCAAACTACTCTTATCTAGGCTTTATTAACCAATTTGAAGATATTGGTGGACTCGAACAATTAGACTACTTTTTAACCTTCCCAAATTCAAAAATCAGAGAATTAGTTACACGCATAATAGACCGCTTTTATCCAATTTCGGACCAAGATTCAGATGAATTGTTTTCTAATGAAAGAATATTTGTGAAAAAAACTGTTGTCCAAAATATTTTAGAAAATGAAGAAATTAAAAATCTTGAAAATAATTAAAAAATTATTTTAGATTTATTCTTTTTTTATTATTTTTAATGATTTTTTTTTTTGTTTGCGAGTCATTATAAATGTAAATACAAAAAAAAATCAAAAAAAAACTTTTTTTTTTTTTTTTTTTTTTTTTTATCTTTGCAAAAATAAAATTTCTTTTTTTTCTTGTTAATTCTTAAGTGAGATTTATTTTTTTGTATTTTTTTTTTTTAATGATAAAAGGTAGTTTACAATGAAATTTAATTAAAGTAATTTTTTGGATGTTTCCAGATTGATGAAAAAGGATTTAAACTCAATTCCAAAATTTTTGACTCAGTTTAAACAGTTGAAAGAATAATAATACCAAACTTTACATTCAATTTGAAAATAATTTTGATTTTACAAACTATTTCATTTTTTGTCTTTCTGGTTTTGTTTTAATTTCCTTTTTTCCAATCGCAAAATCTATTTCTTTAGATCTGGAAATTTCTTTATCAATGATTGATAGAAGGCCAGTTTTGAATTTGTTAAATAGAAAAAATCACAGACAATTGGCCAATAGTATCTTATCATTTGATCGATCAACTATTGTTGGTGAAATTTCAACAAATTTACCAATCCGTTTTTTGTTCTTCACACTTCATTATTTCGAACACAGAGATTTTTATTTTTTTTGTTTTATATTTTTTTTTTCTTTTATTTGGATGACAATATTTTTTTAATAAAAACATTGAGACTGGGTAACTTAAATGTTGTTATATTTTACATTTGGTAAAATAAAATAAATTGGGGGTTTTATTTTGTTTATTTTTGATTTTGGGCGTGTCCAAATTTATAGATTGATGTTTATTTATTAACAATTTAATTTTTAAAAATAATTAATAAAAATATACCAATTAAAAATTACTGATTGGTTTTAAGATAATAAATTAAGGATTTGAAAAGATATTTGTCTATTTTAGAATAAAGTTTTATAAAATAGTATTAATATTATATAATAATGTTTATAATATTGTGAGATTTGATAAAATCTTGATAATGGTATAAAAATCTTGATATATATTATTATATTGGAATAAAATTAAATCTGGATATAATTATTGAAGAATTTTCTAGCTGATTCAATGGTTTTTTTAAAAAGATTTTTAGATCGAAAAAAATGATCTCTTAAATAAAAGTTATTTTTTTTGAAAACAACAACAAAGATACTTAATTCAATCAAAGATCAGCTCAAATCTTTGATACATTTTGTTATAATTTGGATGACAAATCTATCTATCCTTTTAGATCAACAACATAAATAACTAAAGAGAAATGATTATTTTGTCAGTTAATTGTGGTATTGTAAATTGTTTGAATAAAAGAGCTTCTAAAATAACCAACCCTTCACCAGTTCTTAAAAAAATATTTTCTTTGGTTAAAAAATTTTCATAATTCTAGGAAAGCTTCAAAGGGGTTGGATAACTTTTCAGTTGTTTTCTCAAGAACCTAGCCACAATATCATCAATAATTTCGATTTTTTCACATTTTTTTTTTCTTCTTCTACTCATTCTTATTCTTCTTTTAATATATTTATATTTGTCAGAAAACACAACTAGAGCTTAAAGGTATTTGTTTGATCGATCACTAATAAAAAGGAAAACAATTCTTTCATCTTTTTGGTTAATTGAATTGTGAAAGTTATCGCACCCTTAAAAAAAAATAAAATAATAATTATCTAATATTCAAGGATATTGTTTTTATAATGAAATATTATAGATTTGAAAATAAATTGCGTTTGAGATTTCATATTTTGTTAAAAAAAATTAAAAGAAAATAATTTTTTCTTGGTGAGGTTTTTAAGCTGAGAGGGTTCTCAAAATTGAGAAAAATAGTTAAAATTTAGGTTTTATTTTTTTTTATTTGCTGGGTTAGATTATAATTTGATAAAAGCTTACACAAATGTTTTTTGATTGTTAAGAATTTCAACAAAATCCCAATTTTCAAAAATAAAATCCGTTTTTCTCAACTTAACTTTATATTTTTTTTATCAATAAAAAAAATTATTGACTCGTTTTGCATATTTATTAACATTAGATCATCAAATAAAAAACACCAAAAAATCTTTACCACAAATCCCCAAACCAATTTGTATTAAAATGGGCAATGTAGTTTTGCTGGAAATAATACCAAAAAAAAAAAATTGTCACACCATCAGTAAAAATAAATCAAATATTCAAGAGTGTTTGGTAATGTATATTCCATTCAAAATGTCAAAAGAGGGTAAATTTTGTCTTTGAAAAGTTTCATAAGGCATTTAATCAAAGAAAAAAAAAGAATCAACACAACACAACCAAAAAAATTACAAGAAAATGAAAATTCCTATGTTAGGATTGTAATGGTTTATGAAGATAATCTGTACAATAAAGTAATCAATTCTCAAAACTCATAGACAGTCTGTTCTTCAAGAGTTAGAGTTGTTTAAAATGAGTGTTTGAAATGATCATAACATTTTCGGTTCAATAATCTTGATTATTCTTCGATATCTTTTTCACCTTTCTTGAATAAGGTGTTCATGTTTACATACCTAAAAAATTCTTTCTCTATTTTATATTAAAAAATGTACATAAAATGTTTATTTGATCCAAATTGGAGACTATTTCAATGAAAATTCCTTCACAATTTAAATTAAGATTGGATTGTAATATGATGAGAAGATTTGATAAATTGCAAACATAGTCCTTATATAAAAAAAAATATAAAAATAATCTTTCGTCCACTTTTGTTTTTAAATAGAAATATTGGTTTCTTAAAGTTCTATTAATAAAAAAAAAATCTAAAAAGGAATATTCAAATCTAAAATTTCTGAAAAAATATTTAATTTTTGATGAAAATTCTACTATTACTATTCAAAAAAAATCAAAAAATTTCAAAAAAATCAGTTAGTTACCAAAATTTTTCAATTACTTACATAATTTAAATTATATTGAAAATTTAATGGGTTTAACATTCAAAATTGATTTTAGCTTATGTGTATTATTGAATACAAATCCGAGGTTGTTTTGAAACAAGAAGAAAAAAGAAAATGTTTAAATTTGATACATAGGTTTTATGCCTAGATCATAGTTATTTTTGACCATTTAATCCCGACAATTTGTTTTTTTTTTTAGTTTTTGATTGTAAAAAAAGAACACTTTTGACATTACAGTTTAACTCAAATTCAAAAATATTAACACACCAAAATTCAATTTTTGAAAAAAAAATCTTTAATCAATTCAAGAAGAAATACCAACTTAGAACCATTCGTTAATTGAAATGTTAACAATTATTTTTTAAATTACAATACTCAAAAAACAAACAATAAATAATTATCAATACTAATAAATCAAGTAATGTGTTAAAAATTTTGGAGAGGACCAAAACAAAAAAATAGTATTGGTAAATTTATTAAAATTTTGCAAATAATTATTGATCGATCAAATGGTTAGATACCATCAACTAACATTATTTGAGTTCGTCTATTTGGAAACAACTCAACTTTAATCTCATATCAATCGTTTTGAAAAAATTAGGATCGAACGAAACAGGTTAAGTAATTCAAAATGAAAATAAAAAACAAAAATTATTTGATGAAAAAAAGGAAAAATCATTTTCATATTTTTCAAAAATCAAAATTATCTGTGATTTCAATGAAATTGTATTACCATAATTTCTTTTGAATGTTTTAACATATAGAAAATTTTGAATTTTAGTTTAATTGTTCAAAAAACTCTTGAAAAAAGTTGTAAAAAAACTTTCTAACTTACTCTTTTTCTTCGTTTTAGATTCAAATTTTGAAATCACTTTGTTTACTCCTTGAAAAACTTTTGTTACACACTTTTTTAAAAACAGCTTTTAAAAGAAGTTCATCATTTAATAGAACAATCTAAAATTGTTAATCTAACCACCTCTAGACCAAAATTTCTAGGAACTTATTCTTTAAAGTGTTTGTGTGGAATTCCATTTCAAAATCCCAAGTCTTAAAATTCAATAATTCAAGATTGAATTTTCAATCATCCTCTCAAACAAAAAAAAATAACAAAAAACTTTATTACGTAATTCTAAAATGAAAATGATCAAAAGATGAGATAAAAAGTATGAAGACAAAGATCCACTGATAAACTAATTGAACCAATTTCCAAAAAGATAAGGAGAAATTCTTTTTATTTTTTTATTCAAAACACTGTCTCTATTTTTTTATTCATTTTGGATTAAAGTAACAAAAAAAAAAGGAAATCCCTTGTTATGAATTTCGCTCTTTACTCATTGAATACAAAACAAATAAACAATAGATCTCCATGTAAAATTAAAGTCTTTCCACGAAACAACAGGCACGCACCTACTGGCAATCAAAAAAAGCCAAGTGCATTTGTCTGGGAGATTTCAAATTTCTTGTATTGGCTAATCACAAAAGAAGGCCATTGCCCAAAATGGATCCAAGCCACAAACACAGAAATTGTTCGGCAGGTATATTATCTTTATTGTCCAGGGTTAAGTGTTGATCTCCTTGAGGAGTATCGTGAGTGCTTACCCCACATCTATAATACCTTTCAAAGATCTGAAAGTTCCTGTTTTGCAATTGCTAATGGTTACCAAGGGGCAGTGTTTCCATCCTTGTCTTTAGCTGTGACATGCAACACACCACAAGAATATGAGAAAAGGAAAGAAAAATTAGAGCAAATCAAGCCTGAAGTCCAATTTGATATTAAAAAATACGAAAAGGTCAAAGAAACAGGACACTCAAAGGAAGAAGAAGAAGGAGAGGAGGCGGCAACGAAAATTAGAAGAACAAACCAAAAAAACTCCAAAATTATTGTTTTAAAAAAGCCCCCAAAGAGTCTCAAAATTTCACCACTGAGTCTTTGCTTAACAAAAACAGAATTGTCTGACAACGAATATCCAGGGTATCTCAATGGTCTTAATAATGACACCAAGGATTATATTACTTTAAAGTCAATTGAAAATTCCAAATACTTTCCAAATTACAAAGGCCTTGTCCCACACCATCTTTTATATGTTTCGATCGATTGTGAAATGGTGGAGACCACAATTGGGATGGAGTTAGTTCGAATAAGTGTGGCCTCTTCAGATACCACTGTCATTTATGATAAACTAGTTTTACCATCAAGCAGAATTGTTGATTATAAAACAGAGTATTCTGGGATCAACAAAGAAAGGTTAGTAGGTGTGAAAATGACTTTAAAAAAAGTCCAGAAAGAAATTCAAAAATTAATTCCAAAGGAATCAATAATTATCGGTCACTCATTAGAGAATGATCTTCGAGCCATAAAGTTAAAGCACGATAAAGTCATTGACACTTCAATTATTTATGACCACTCACAGGGTTACCCCTTAAAGCCTTCTTTAAAATGGCTAGCTAAGAAATACCTCAACGAAATCATCCAAACCCAATTTCGACCAACAAACAAAGAAAGTGATGATCAAAAAGAAAACAAGAAAGAAAACGATCAAGTAAAAGAAATTGTCGTTGAAAATAGCACAATAAAGGAAAATGAAGAGGTGGCAGTTCCAGAAAAGAAAAAAATGAAAATCGAAGTTGATGATCAAAAAACCGAAAAGAAAAAGAAGAAACAAAAAGAAAAAAAATCTGAGAAAGATGAAGAGAAAGTAAAAAAAGTCTTGAAAGAGAAGAACAAAAAGAAAACGAAAAAAATGATGTTAGAGAAGAATGATGATAGTGATAGTGAGGAAGACAAAGAAGAAGAAGAAGAAGAAGAAGAAGAAAAAAAGAAGAAGAAGAAGAAGAAGAAAAAGAAGAAAAATAAAAAGAATAAGAAGAAGAAAGAAAAAGAAGACGAAGTTGAAGATAAACAAACAGAAAAGAAAAAGAAGATCAAAAAGAAAAAAAAAAAGCAAGATGAAAAAAAAAGTAAAAAGAAGAGTAAGAATGGAAAAACCAAGAAGGGGAAAGAAGAAAACGAAACAAAGAAAAAAAAAACAAAAGAAGAAGAAAAAAAGAAGAAGAAGAAGAAGAAAAAGAAAGTTGAAAAGAAAAAAGAAAAAAGTGTAGAAGAAAAAGATAAAAAAAAGAAAAAGAAAAAGAACAAGAAAAAAGAAAAAAAAGAATTAAAAGAAAAAAAGGAAATAGACGAAAACAAAAATAAAAAAGAGAAAAAGAAAAAGAATAAGAAAAAAGACGATAAAAAAAATAAAGAAAAAGATGAAAAGAAAAGTGAAAAAAAGAAAAAGAAGAAGAAAAAGGATAAGAAAAAAGAAGATGAAGAAACTAAGAAGAATAAGAAAAAAGACGATAAAAAAAAAAAAGAAAAAGATGAAAAGAAAAGTGAAAAAAAGAAAAAGAAAACGAAAAAAAACAAAGAATTGGAAGAAACTAAGAAAAAAGAAGAAAAACAAAGTAAGAAGAGCAAAAAAAGTAAAAAAGAGAAAAAGAAAAAAAAGAAGAAAGCAAAAAACCTAGAAGCGGAACCAGAAGAGAAAAAAGACAATGGCTCCAAAAGAAAGAGAAAGAGAATAGAAGAAGACGAGTCGTTGGAAGTAAAAATGGAATTGGAAAAGCAACAAACCATACAAAAGCACGTCGAAAAGGATTTATCTAATTTAATAACCATTGGGCATTCTTCAAATGAAGATGCCCTCGCTTCCTTAAAATTGGTAAAACTTAAATTGACACTAAATCGACATTTTGGATTACACCACCAGAATTTTTTTGAAGGTAAAAAAGAATCTCTATTTAGAGTACTCTCGCAAAAAAATATAAATACAACTGTAATTGCAAGACAATTTATGGTACAAGCCTTGACCCAGGGAACAAATTCGAGTATAGCCAAGGTAACTGCAAATGATAATGATCAAGTTTTTGAAAATTTAAACCAACAGTCCAATTTTGCAAATAAATTGATCTGGGCTGAATTACCTGATTTAATGTCCATTTTTGAAAGCAACAACACCTTAGCTCCCAACAAAAAATTAATAAGAAAATGTTTGAAAAAACTCGATAAGCAATATAAAGATTTTACAAACCAATTGTCACAAAATTCAATTGTCATTTTTTGTACAGGCAATGGAAATATAGGAAAAGTTAGACAGATCCAAAATTCTTCTAATAATAGAGTTAAAAATTCCTCCAAATTACAAGAATTAAACCATTTGATAGCAAAGGCTAGAACTGCATTTGCTTTTATTAATTATTTTGAAAATGATAAACAATTTTGATTCTTATTTTTTTTTTTTTTTAGCAGTATAGAATAATAGAAAATAATATATTAATATAGATTTTTTATATCTGAGAATATATTCAAGTTTTTTTTAATAATAATAAAATTTTATTTTCATTATCATTGTTTTAGATTTTTTTTCTTTTCAATTTTTTGTAGTTTTGAGCTACTCTTTTGGTTTTTTTTATTATCATATATTCAGAATTTTATGACAAGTTCAGATTACTTTCAAGAATAGTAACATTTATTGGCTTAAAAGAATTTTAAGTGGGGAGATTTTTGAAAAAATTGGTTTATTTTCGAAAATTTACCTTTTCAGAAAGAGTATTGGGTAACAATTTAGATCTTTGAAATTTTACAAACTTTATTCATAGGACCATCCTTGAAATAAAAAAAATTGAATTCCATTCCGTTTCCATGCTTCTAAATCCAATTTTTTTTTATTAAATTTTCTATATTAAATAAACCCCATTTCAGAAATTGTAACTCGCCTGTTATAATAAATTGGAAATCAATATATATATATATATATATATATATATATATACAGCCGTTCCAAGGCTACCATATAATTTTAAATATTAGACAATTGATTTTTCTATTCCTATTTTTCATTATCAAAAAATTCGGAAATATGAACTATTATTCAAAAAAAAATTTTAATAAATGAGCTATTATTCAAAATTTGCAACATCAAAAAAAAAAATCAAGATCCCATGTAACTTAAAAATGATCGGTCTACAACAGCTCAAAAAAAATATCAATATTTATTGATCTTTCAAAATTTACGTTTTTTCAACAATATTTTAAAGTGTTTTGGAAGAATCTTCAATTTTTTTTTTTTAATGTTTCCTAAATTTGAATAATAGCTCATTTATTAAAATTTTTTTTTGAATAATAGTTCATATTTCCGAATTTTTTGAAAAGGGGAAATAAGAATAGAAAACTCAAATCTGTTTTATTTAAAATTTTATGGTAGACTTGGAAAGACTGTATATAAAAACTAGATTCCAAAATTTTGGACAGAGTTTAAACAGTTGAAAAAATAGCAAATCTTGACTTTAAATTCAATTTGGAAAGAATTTTGATTTTACAAACTATTAAATTTTTTGTCTTTTTTGTTTTGTCTTCATTTCCTTTTTTGTAGTTACGTAATCTGTTTCGTTAGATCTGAAATTTTCTTTCAATTGTTGATCGAAGGTTAGTGTTGAGTTTGTTAAAATGTAAAATAATTACAATTGGTAGATGGTATATTAACATTTGATCGATCAACTATTGTTGGTGAAATTTCAACAAATTTACCAATACATTTTTTGTTCCCCTCGTTTCATTATTTTGGACACACAAGATTTTATTGTTGATTTTTAGA
Organism: Anaeramoeba flamelloides; assembly: GCA_027625915.1. Lineage (NCBI taxonomy): Eukaryota > Anaeramoebidae > Anaeramoeba > Anaeramoeba flamelloides. The sequence continues at coordinate 12,751,394 of JANTQA010000008.1, read as the reverse complement.
TTTTTTTCTTTTATTTGGATTAAAATGATTACTTATTAAAACACTAATACTAAGTAACTTAAATGTGGTATTGTATTAGGTTTGGAACAATATAATAAATTGGGGGTTGTTTTTTTTTTGTTTATTTTTGATTTTGGGTGTGTCCAAATTTTAGGAATGGGGTTTATATATCATCCAGTATCCAATGAACAACTAATAATTAAATCTGATTTATGATTCACTTTTAAATCATTTTAAATATTTAATAATCTGATATTTTTATACAAAAAAAAATAAAACCCAAAAAACTAAAAAAAAGTGAGTCATAATTTTTGAAATGAGAATTAGGGATATTTTATTATTGAACTTTCACTGAATTAAAGTTAATATGAAGATTTTCTACTAATAATTAAATTTATTTTAAAAGACATTATATAGTCTTAATTTACTAAATGAGTATTTTCTATTTGAAAATCTCTTTTTTTTCCACATGATCTTTTGCAAAAGAAAAAGAAAAGAAAAAAAAAAAGAAAAAAAAAAAAAAAATAACAGAAAAAGAAAAAGAAAATCAAAATATTATTTTCTTAGTTAAAACGATTACGATCTAAAAATCAGAAAATTTTTTTTTAGGTTTAGAATATGATATAAAGCCTAATAAATAGACTTCCAATATCATGTAAAATTATTTTTCATTTTTCTAAAATATTTTACAAAGATTTTGGGTGGCTTGGGGATGAATATTTCAACTTTGTAAAATGTATTGAAATTGTTGTTCCCATTGATCTTTGAAAAGAATTATCAAAACTTTTTTTTTAATAATTTTTTCAAAGTTGGATTGAAAATTGTTTTTGGGAGTTCCTTAAAATTTTTTTTGGAAATTATAATTGAAAAACTATATATTATATGAGAAAATTTACAAATGGTGATTAATTTTTTATTAATATTTCAATAACCGAAACCTAAAATTTCGAAGGAATCGCATTACTGATTTTTTGATCCTTTTCAAATCTTAAAATTTATTTTTTTCTACTTTCCAAATCCAGAATATCTCAATTTTTCTGAAATCAAATTTTAATAAAGTAAAGATCACTCAATTTTCTTTTCTTATATTATAAATTCAAAGAAATGGGTATGAATATCAATCCAAATATGAGTTTTTTGATATACCCAAAATCAAAAAATAGAAAAAAAAATATCATCTCTTATGTATTTTTTAAATGATAATATTAAACCACATTAAAGTTACCACGATAAAATGTTTTTATTAGTAACCATTTTTATACAAATAAAAGACAATAAAACGCATAAATAAAAATTGGTGTGTTTTAAAGGGGGAAACCAACAGAATAAAAAATTTGTATTGTAAAATTTGTTGAAATATCACAAAAAAATAATTTCAGAGATTTTTGAAAAAATATTTTTATTTTTATAGAAAAATCTACCAAATCATCACAAACACTTGTGAAAAATCAATATATCTATATATTAATCTTTGAAAAAAAAAAATTCGGGATTTAAATAATATAAGAGTTCCCAAAAACTCTTTCCTTTCTATTACAAAAAAAAAAAATAATAAATTTTTTATGTTAAACACTCTTCAAATTGCTGATCCAAAAAATATTAAATTTAGATTTTATAATCAAAATGAATGTTATCAAAGATAAAGTGTTTGGGAGAATATGAAAAATAACAAATTTAAATACAATTTTGGATTTTCAACAAAATAATTTTTTTGATCTAAAAATTGATAAAATGTTCTAAAGAATGGAAGCCTATGACAAACCAATTTTTTCCAGGGACTAGTAAACTAAAAAATCTTTTTGAAAATAGAATAACAAATAAAAAAATTTTTTTTTATATTCAAATTCAAAAATGGTCTCAAAATCTGATTGCTCTAAAATCAAACTTATTTTTTAATGCTATTTTCCGAAATGAATTATTGTTTTTAAAAGTATAGATTCATTTTTCTCATTTTTGTAAATTTCAAAATCCAAAATGTTCAAAATTGTATTAAAACAAATTATTTTCTTTGAAAGAATAAAGAAATCTTATTGTCTGGAAAGGAAGGGACCACAAATATACTTTAAAAATGAAAGCACTAAGTCCTAAAATAACCCAGTATAAAAAATTTACATGTTTTCAAAAAAATTACAATAATTATATTATACTTTTTAAAAGATAGTTGTATGATTCAAAGAACAGTTCAATTTTTTTTTCTTTTTATTGAAAAAAAAAAAATGAGAAAAAAAAACAAATAAATTAATTAAAAATTCTCCCAAAAAACTTTGTTAAAAACATTGTAAATTTCAACTTTTATCTAAAGAAATACTTTTTAATTTGATTATTGATAGCCAATAATAAAAAATACAAATCTTAATTTTTTCGGTGGGTTATTAAAAACCCAAAGATTAAATGTTTCAATAGACTTTACAATTATTTATCAATTTTTTCAAGATTTCCAAGAAAATAAAACTAATTCAGATAAATAATTTTAATAAAAAAAATAATAGACATTATAAAAGAATGGATTTTAATACTAATAGTTCCTTGTTTATACTCCCTGGGTATTTGAAAAAGAAGATTGTTTAATCTTTTAAATAACAAGAAATTTAATAAATATTTGTGAATAAAATAAAAAGATGATCAATTTTTTCAGATTGAAAATTATATTTAGATTTATTTATATTGTATTGTTAAAATATGATTAAAGTTAAAAATGTTATTTGTTCATTCATACTCTCAGAAATGACTAACAGTGAGATTTCTTCAAAAGAAAAATATTTTGCAAATTTAGTTTTTTCTCATTCAGTCGAAAAAAATACAACAAAAAAGGATCAGATTTTTTGACTGAAAATATAATTGGGAAATATGAACATTTTTTAGAAATGATAACTCATCTCTCTAAAGTTGATAAAATGGCGTTCTGTATCGTGATTTAATTGTCTCCTTATTAAATAACTATTCTACTATCTTTCGGATTTAAAATAAATAAGAGTTACTCGTACCTTAACATTTATTACAATAGCAATCAAGTATATCCCTTCGTCATAACAGTTTGTCCGAAATTCTTTAAAATGTGTCAAATAGCCTGAGAAAAACAAATATTTGGATTTTTTAATAGTTGGAAAAGTAAATTTGTAATTTTTATGAATAAAATGCGAACCAATAAATAATCAAAAAAAAACTGAAATTCCAAATTTTTAACAAATATAACAATTATATCTAGTGAAAGGAATGGAATCTTAAGATAAAAATGGCACAAGTGTTCCTCCAAAAATAATTTCAAATATAGGTTTTAAATTCACAAATTTTATCAATTAAAAATAATTGCTCACCTTAAGTAATACGGTACTTTTAATTGAATTTAAAAGACTTGATTTTTTAGTTCTTAAATCTCTTACTTCACAGTTCATATTCGTGTGTATTTCTAACAGTGTCATAAACTCTATACAACTATTTGTTGTATAATAAAAAGATCAGAATTTTCATTCAACTTTTCCAATAAAATCACAAACTCCAAAGAGCAAGAATCAAGAATTATTCTAAAAACTTCAATGTCCACAATTCTAAAAAACTAATTAGTCATTTAAGATTCTTTTTAGGAATTCAAAAAATTGAAAAGTTACTTGCTTTTAAAAATCTAAATTTTTGGAAAGCTGAATGAAAATTTCGTTCCATTTATTTTGCAACAAATCGTTTCTGAACAGAAACCCATAGAAATACGCAGTTTGTTGCAAATTCAAGAAAGAATCTTATTTTGAGAAATTCTCATTAAAAATAAAGCGAAACTTTTTTTCTGGATGAAAAACTTTTTCTGATTAAATATTTTTATGATGATACAAAGTCATTTTCAATATTTGAGGAATAAAAGTATCCAAAAATGTTGCTCAAACTATCTAACTTGCTCTATTAAGCAATATGATTAACATTTTTGAGATCTTGTGTGACGAACTTTATTAAAATACTTTGAGTCCAAAAAAGAAAGCAAAGATGTCGAAAAAACCATTTTTTTGGATCCAATATTCATTTCCCATAAAAGAAACAATTTAGCAATTGACAATTTCAAATACTGTTTCTTATTTTAGGTATTTAAAGAAACTGTTGATTTTCACTTTTCGTCTTGTTCTTTTTTGATCTTTTTGAACAAAACATGAAAAAAAGTAAACTATTGTGAAAAAAAATTGGTTCTTTAAAAAAAAATTATATCTAAATAAATTTCTTTTCTTTTTTTAAATAGTACCTATTTACAAAATGATTTTTGATCAAAGTATCTTATTTATGAGCAAATCTTTCATTTAAGAAAAACCAAAGTCCATATCAATTCGAAAATTTTCAGAAACAATATTATTTGGTTACATTTTGAACCTTTCGAATTACTGTGGAACGCGAAAAAGACTAAAAGTGAAATATAATTTCATGCTTGACAAAAATATTAATTTTTTTTTATTAGATTATCTTCCAAGATCAAGTTCGTGGTTGTTTGAGAAGACAAAAAATGGTTAATTGTTATTCTGTTAATAGTAAAATAAAAAGAACAAAATTTTCATTCAAGCTTTCCAAAAATAATTGATACCATAGAATTAAAAATAAATCATCAAATCCCCCAATTCGAAAAATGAAATTAATAATATTAGATTATTTTTGAGGATGTAAAAATTTGATACATTACAAAGATTATTAAATCTATTTTTGGAAAACTCAATGAAAATTTTGTTCCACTTATTTTGTAAGAAATATTAAATTAAGGTTTTATCTATGGGGGTTTTTAGAATTTTAATGGTTTATAAAATCTGAACACTTCGTTATTTTGAAGTTTTGATTGTAAAACACTTGTGAAAATCAATCCCTTCTGAAAAAATATCTTTTTTTGTTGAATATTTGATTCAATTTGGTTTAAAAGGGTATTTAGGAATAACCTGGATAGATGCGCGTTATCTAATAATGATAAATATCTTATTGAATTAATAGATTTGAATATTTCTCCATATTTAGTTATCTTATTTTTAGTATAGTTAACAATTAAAAATCAATTTTTGTTCTTTTCGCGTTCCACAGTAATTCCAAAGTATTCAAGTCCAACCAAATAATATTGTTTCTGAAAATTTTAATTGGAAATGACTTTGGTTTTTCTTAAATGTAGGTTTGTTTATAAAATTTTACTTTCCTCAAAAATCATTTTGCGAATAAAAACTATTTAAAAAACGAAAAGAAATTTTCGACTCCAATTTTTTTTTTATGAACCAAATTTTTTTCACAACGATAATTCCCCAAATAGATATTCACAAAATCTTTCAATAATCCGATCACATACCTCTTGTTGTTTTAATTTAATCATTTTAATTGTTGAAATCATTGAGTTAGTTTCTAATTATTGAAATTTGTGGTGAAAAGTAAAAAGAGAATTAACTAATATTTTTGTAGAAAGCAAAAAAGAAATTTGGTCGGTGATTTACTACTTATTCGTCAAATTTATTGTTGTTTCTTCATGAGTCAGGAAAGTAATTTTTCCAAAATCAATACAACAAATCCTAGTCACATAATAAACTATCAAAAATTCCCAAGGGGGCTTACAAGGGATTACTTTCAATGTAATTACTCCAAAACGTTAAAATAAGCGAAAATGAAAAAAAGTGATCTTTGGATTTATAAAAAAAAGAATTTTCCAAATAAATCAATTGTTTATTAAATATTTTACAAAACAATCTGGTTCTGTTTTTTCCCTTTGTCTGGTGATTTTTTTTTTAGTTTGTTACCTATTAAAGAGAATTCTTGATTGTCAAGATGGCAAAATAATTGGAAATTGTCAACCCAAAAGCTTGTAAAAATATATGTTCCAATTATTTCTAAGAATTTCCCTTAATTTCCTTTTGTATAATCATCGTCTGGAATTAAATGACAAATTTCGTCCTTTTCAAAGTTCTTCATTTATTTGATCTCTTTAAAGTTAATGTAATATACAGGTATTTGAATTGCAAATGGGAAAAATTTTCAGCTCATTTTCAATTTCCTTTTTCAAATAAAGTTTTTAAATTCCAATCTACTTCTTAGAAATCTCTATTTAAACAAGAAAAATATGGAAAAATGAAGTTAAAATATTCTCCCATTTTAAATTGAAATACCAGTAAATAAATTTTTTTTTTAATTCCTTTTTTTAACTTGTTGGCAAAAATATTTTAAAGTTTTTTTTGTTCAAAAAATCATTGAAATTTCATAAATATTTTCTCAGATTAAGGAATGAAATGAAATATTATTGTTTCAAGTTGAGCATTCTTAAATTTCTCAATCACCCATTCCCAATCGTATTAAAAAAAATAATTATTTCCTAAAAAATCTATTTTGCGAATCATTTATTGAGAAAATTTTTAGAAAGAATGAGAAATCAATTCATGTGATAATAAAGTTCAAAACGATCCCTTTCGATCATAAAACAATTTCGTTTGAAAAAATGTGGAATATTCTCAAATAAAAAGAAAGCTTTACTTTAAAAAAATATAGAATACAAACCACCTCCCTAATGATTTTTGACATTCATTGAAAAAGAATGTAACTTTTTCCAGTTTTTTGTAAATTTTTTATTTAAAACCACTGGGCTTTATGGATTTTTAATTGAACAAAAGTTTCCTAGTAAAGCAAGAGACGCTATTAATAATAACGAAAGAGATGATCTTATCAATATAAAAGATTACTCAAACTATTTTTTTCTAAAAAAATTAATTTTCCAGAATGTTTTGTTTGAAAAAACAACCTACCATAAATACGACAAAAATAAAATCTGAGTTAAATAAAAATCCAGAATAAAATGAAATTTATTTTGAAAAGAAGAGGATTTTCCAAATTCCAAAAAACAGTAAATAACCACAAGCCACGGGGAGGATTCAATATTGTCCAATAAAGTAGTAGTCAAAAATTGTAGGATTTTTTATTTTCATTTTTTTTAAAAAGATTCCAAAAAATTTGTTTTTTCATTATTTTTTGAATGGGCAACGAAATTCCTACAACGGTACTAAAAAAGGAAAGAAAAACTTATTCCAAATTTATAAAAAAACAACCAACCGCTCTTGTCTTATTAGACTCCAATTGCTGTTGGGTTGATGTTAATCGAGTAATGCTTCGACGATTAAAGATGAAGAAAAAATCAAAACTCTTCAAGTTGAATTTAAAAGATCTTTTTCCATTAACACAACCAAAGAAGGAGAAGTCTTCAGTTCAGTTGTTCATGAAAGCGTTTCGAAAGGTTATTAGGTAATTATTTATATTATTTTTGAATTATTATAACCAAACCTTTGTAATTCAATTATTTTGGTTTGTCAATTGCGATTTTTCTCGAAACAAAAGCTTAACTCGCTTTTTTTTTACTTTTGATCAAAAACAAAATCAAAAATCATAAAAAAAAATGTGAAAAAAAAATTCCACACAAAAAAAATTTCAATTCACTTTAAATACAATTCTCTTTAGGCACTCTTTGAGATTTGGAGAGATTTTTTTTCTAAAAACCACAAACAAACACTCACAACCTTTTCACAAGATTTAAACTTTGCTTTTTTTTTTTTTTTTTAACTTTTTCAAACTCCTTTTTGATCAACGAAAACTTCAAAAGAACAAAAGAAGATTTGTCTGATTTTGTGATGGAATTTTCAACACCCAAGGGGCTCACTGGGTGGGTTAGTCTCAATTTTTCAAGTAAATAATCTTCCATTAATTTTTTTTGCTTTATTTTTTGAAATGATAACAAACAATTCACAAAAAAAAATTTTTTATTTTATTATTTTCTCTTGAAATTAACTTTAAAAACATCAATAATTACAGTTTTCCCAATCTCAAAAAATGATATCTGCCAAATAACTGTGTCTTCCATAAAGAATATCACTGCACACAAACCTAAAGAAAGGCAGGTCTTGGAAACACGAGAAATATATTCTGATTACGAGCCAAAAAAGAAAACAAAAAAACCCTCAAAATTAACAAGGATCACAAGTCACCACAACAAAATGGGATCTTCACCCTTACTGTTTTCCAATTATAACGTAAGAAGATCACATAGTGAAACTGAAAAAACAGGAAAACTAGTACCAAGGAGGAAATTACGGTATGAACAGGAGTCAAGTGTCATTGAAAAATCTCAGGAACCCAAAAGGTTTGTTACAAAAAAACAAAGCAAGGAACTTGAAGAACTTAAAACCTCGTTAAATTTGATCCCCAATAATAAAATCAAACACTCATTTTTAGATTTATTAAATTTCAAAAGCCTTGGAGACGAAAATATAATACAGTTTGAAGGTACTAGCAGTGGCAACGATTCAAAAAATGAGGAAAAAGAAAATGAGAACAAGAACAAGAACAAGAACAAGAACAAGAACGAAAATGAGAATGAGAACGGCCAAGAAAAAAAAGCTAGGAAAGTATATTTATCGAGATCGCTTACCGACAACGAAAAATATACCCACCAAGATCTTTTACCCCAGGAAACAAAAAGCAAAAGTGGTATCAATGAAACACACACTGAACTTGAATTGCATTGCTGTTCAATTGACGAGCTCTTGAAGATCCCACTTTTCATGTGTAGCGAACAAGACTGTGAAAGGATTGCCCGATCGTTAGAGAATATTCAGAATATCCACGAGAAGGCATTTAATAATAAAAACCAACTGTGCCAAAAAATCTCGGAAGAGCTCTTAAACGATCGGAAAAAAAATAAATCAAAATTGGACGAGTTTGAAAAACGCCTTTTTTCAATTCTCGAAGGGTTACAAAAAGAAAAAAAAATAAAACGAAATCTATTACAAGAAAATAGACTAACAAAAAGAAATTTGAAAGAACTTTCCTTGCTTGCCAAAAAGGCCTTTAATTTAGTTTCGCAAAAGGAAATTCAAAACGAGAATCTCCACAAATTTTTAAATGATCTTTCCAAAATTCTGTAAGATTAATGTATGATTTTTTATTAGTTATCGCACTATTATTCATTCTTTATTTATTTATTTTTTTTTTTTTTAATTTTAGTGAGAATGTTTAGAATACTTATGTACCATTATAAACCACATATTATTTACATCTGTTTTTATTATTTTTACTTTTATAATTATTTTGTGTTTTTTTTCTTTTTTAATTACCACCCAATAATTTTTATCAAATTCATTGTGGTGTTCAAATCGTATTAAATAAAAGTATTTCCTTATTTTATTTTTTTTTAATTATTTGTTTGTTTGTTTGTTTGTTTATTTTGCTGTGAATTCTTCCACCGCTCTTTCCTTTTTTTTTTTTTTTTTTTTTTTTTTTCAATCACGTTATCAACCTAGTAGTTATTGTTGAAATGGGAAGTTAAATGGAGAATCACAACTTTTCAAATAACAGAATTTTTCTCTAGTAAAATTTTTATAATTTTGAAAGTTTCAAAGATTTATTTTTTTCAAAGCTTAAATAATTTAAAAATAATTTTTGAAGGGAAATTTAAACATTTCACAATGGGTAGATACCTTACTATTTTTTGAATTTGAACAATAAAATAGTTTTCTTTAACCACCTAAGAAAAATTGTCTATAAAATAAGAATTAGAAGGTAGCACGGAATCAATTAGAAATTGTAAAAGATTTATGTTTGTTGAAATAATTCTGGTACCATAGTGAGGAATTCATATATATATATATATATATAACCCATATCCCAGTCAAATGGTACCAGTTATAGTTAGTGAATTACACATGTATAAAATGATTGTATCCATATTTTTAAGAAGAAAAATATTAATTTTGAAACTTTCAACTTTTTAATCATTATAAACATTTTATATAATTTTTTTTTTTTTTTTTTTTTTTTTTAAATATAGTAATTCATTTGCAATTTTTTTTTTTCCAGTTCTTTATCCACTTGGTAAAAACCCTTCGTTCTATATACTGGAATATTAAAAATGATTTTAGACGAATTATATTTATAGCCAATGTAATTTCATATAAAGTTAACTCGAATATAAAAATTAACATTGTTGTTTTAGGGAATGGGTACTAATTATTAGAGTTTTTTTATTTACAAGTTATTTTTTTAATTCATAATATTTATTCCATACAGATATCAACGATCTCTATTTTATTTATTGTTCTGCTTATTTTTTTTGTTCTTCAAATGTTAATTAGAAAAAATAATTGATGAGATTTGAAAAAAAAATAAAAGATGGGAACTTTGAATTTAAAAAATTCTAATATATATATAAATTATAATTTAAAAATTTACACATAGTTAAAATTACCCAAACAATAAAAATAATATACTTTCATTCAAATTTGTAATAATTTTCATTTTAGTAATACACCAAAATCATTTTTTGAACATTTGTTTTCTTTTTATTTTTTCAATTGCGTAAATTGTTCGTAGGTAAAAAATTTTTTTATAATAATTGATATTATGTTAAATTTAAATTGTTTCAAATAGAATAATTCAAATAAAATTAGTTCAAGGTATCTAATCAATTGACCAATCAATATACATAATATAATTAAAATAAATTTACCATACTAATTTTTTTTTTTTACCCTCTCCAAAAATTTTAACACTTTTAATTTATTAATAGTGATAATTTTTTATTTTTATTTTTTGTATTGGGATATATAAACAAAATTTAACATTTCAATTAGTAAATGTTTTAATTTGGAATTTCTTCCAAAATTAATTACCTAATATTTTTTTTTCAATAATTGGCAATTTGTGTGTTAAAAAAATAAATTGGGGTTATATAGAAGCTAAATTTCAATAAAAGGGGTAAATCTTTCATCAATAAAAAATTTTTTAATTGTTTTTAATTTTTTGAATATCAATGTATTTTACGAGAGTGTTTAGAGAAAAAATAACCAAAATAAACTAAAATTCAAAATTTTAAACACAGAAAAAACGTTCCAAACAATCACAATAATACAATTTCATTGAAATTGGAGATAATTTGGATTTTTTGAAAAATATGAAAATCATTTTGTCATCTTTTTTGGTGTTTTTGTTTTCATTTCATTGTTTGAATTAAATAACTTTTTCGGTTGGATCAAATTTTTTTTGAAAGGTTTATATTAGGTTAAAGTCAAGTTGTTCCAAATAGAAGAACTCAAATAAAATTAGTTGGTAGTATCTAAACATTTGATCGATCAATATTCCTAATAGAATTTAAACAAATATACTAATGTATTTTATTGTTTTGCTCTCACCAAGATTTTTAACACACCCATGATTTATTTGTATTGATAATTATTTATTTATTGTTTTGTGAGTATTGTATAATATAAAAAAGTGTTAACATTTCAATTAGCGAATAGTTCCAATTTGGTATGTCTTCTTGAATCTATTAACCAAGTTTTTTTTTCACAAATTGAATTTTTGTGTGTTAAAAATTTTGAATTGGGGTTTAGATTAATAAATATAAATATAATGTAATCATTTCATTTTTTAAAAGGCAAATGAAAAAAGAAAATCATAATAAAAATAATGTTTTGTACTAATTTTGAAATTTGGTTTATATAAATATAAAAGATATTTCAAAAAAAAGTGGGGATAATTATTATGTAAAATATCTTGATTAAAAACAATTGTTATGAAACTATTCCAATACAAAAGAAAATATTAACAACCAGATATTGAACTGTGGCAATAATTGTATTTTTTTTATTAGTCTTATTTGCAGAAACAAAATATATTAAATTTTTAAGATCTCGATTTATCTGATATTTTTTAGGGGTGAAAAATGGTATTTATTATTTAATTTTTGATAGAAAAAAACATTTTCATAACTTTTTTAATCTCCAAAAATTTCCAATAGAATTAAAAATTTATCTCTTTATTTTATAGTATAACAAATAATTGGATCCCTTGTGATATTTCCAGTTTTTATTGGGATTTGTGTTCATTTTTTTTAACAAAAACAAAATATATTTTTTTTTTCTTTTTTTGGATATATTTCATTGAATATATTTTGTGTTAAATATCATCTACACATTTTAATCAGTATTAATATTTTCACTTAATTTGGTCTTGTCAATTAACAAATATTTCCACTAACAAAGATGATTTTTTATGAAAAGAAAAAAATATGTACCACCTTTTTTCGAAATACCTTAATATATATAGATGATAAAAATAGTATTTTATTTGGTTGTTCTTTTTTGGTATTATGTGTAAATGGGCCAACTCAAATCGACAGTTCAGAGTATTGTTTGTTGACAATAAAATTAAACAATTCTTTGAAGTAATAATATAATAATTACGAATTGATCGTGGAAATAAAAAAAAATTAATTGTAATAGAATCTTCTTTGGTCTATTTTTAACAACAAAAAAGTGGGATTTTGTAAATTAAACAAAAAATAAAAACCAAAAAGAAATAAATACAATAACAATGTTATAACCAGATTTAATCAAAAAACTTCTTGAATTTTTTTTTTATTTGATTGTAAAATAAACTATTTATTTTCATTAATTCCAATAACAACCCACAATAAATTATCATTTAAAAGATACAATTTTCTGATAAAAAGCTGATACAAAAATAAAATAAATTGGAAATAAATTATATTGGGATTCGATATATTTTTTTATCTGCTAATAATTTTCTCAAATTTTTACAACTCAAAATGGAAAAATTGTAATTTTTCAAGAACTTAAAATCCCAGAACCATTTAAAAGAGAATAAAAAATCATTATTTGATAAATTTATCATCTTATATTTGTTTTACATTTCATAACTTTACATTTCCATGAAATTTCATCATACAAGCTAAATATTTTATTTTTTTAATTAAATACTTTTCTCTAATCAAAAAAAACTTACTTCTAGAAAATTTAACTTTTATAAAATAATTTTTTTTTTAAAAAAAATACTATTTCCAAACTAGATTTCAAAATCTTATTTTCTAAATTTTTAATAATTTTTTTATATCTCCCAATTTAGAATTTCAATTATTGTGTCAAAAAAATCACTTTATTATTCCGGTTTTTAATAGTATATAACTAAACCAATAAAGGTGCAATTAACTATTTTGAATCTTTTCTATTTCTAATAATTATTGCAAAAAGAAAATATTTTTTTAATTCAAGATCTGGAACGAAAAGATCTAAAAATTGAATGAAATTTTTCAACAAAACACATGTTTTGAATTGTTTTATTCTTGAAAAAATGTAATTTTCAATCAAACCTTTGACTTTTTTCACAATAAAAACACTTATTCGCTGAAAAATATCTATTATCAAAAAAGTATCTACCCAAAAATGAGTATAAACAAAAAATGTGTATTTTACACTAGCAACAATATCCCCAAATTTGTCAAATTTAGACCAAGTACACTCTTGAAATAAAAAAAAAAAAATGTAATATTCAACGTAATATACGCATTGGATAATTTTAAAACAAAAAGTAAAACTCTGATCAGAAGAATTCAACTACTCGGTTTTAGATTGTTTTAATATTTTTGAGGTTTTATTCAATTATTCAATCTAAGGTGAGGTTTATTGGGATTACTCATTCATTACACCAATTAAAGAAAAAAGAGTCGATATGAAAACAATAATTATTAAGTCTAAGATAATTTCCAAAAATTGAGCTATCTCTCAGAAAGTCATTGGTCCCCAAAATTTTACAAAAATAGCAACAAAATAAAAAAAAAAATTGAAAAAAAAGGAGTTCAAAATCCTTCTATTCTTTATTTATTGTACTTTGAAAATCAATTTATGAAAGATGTTTTTTTATAGTATATTAAGTAGGTATATATATTTATAAATATATAAACATATATATATATATCTTTATTATAAAAATAAAAATTGAAAAGTACTATTAAAAAAAAAAGTTCTAATAAGTAATTTTTTTTCTAATCTAATAAGAAAAAAAAAAAATTAATGTAAAAAGAAAAAATTCAAATTATTTCTTTGATTGTTTTTTTGTGTCTTTTTTTTCTTCTGTTTTATCTGCTTCTGGTTTTCCATTTTTGGCTTCTTCTTCTTTCTTCTTTTGGGCTTCTTCTTCTAATCTTTGTTGTTCAAGTTTTTCTTTGATGATTCTTTCTCTGATTTTTTGTTCTTGCATGAGTTTCTTGGACAATTGAGAAGATTCAAGATTCTTTTCAATAGCTTTACGAGCTTTGGAACTGAGGACACCACCACCCCATTTGGTTCTTGTTTCGACATTGTCATTGAATTTAGGCATACAGATGTCAATGATCTTGGCAAATGCGTTTTTGTCTTGTTGTTTAACATCAGTCAAGACTAAAGCTGTGGCGGTTTTTTTATGAACAACCTTTCCAAGTCTTGCCTTTCCTTTGACAATACAGTATGGGACACCCATTTTTCTACACAAAGCTGGTAGCCAAACAACAAGCTTTTATTAAGATAAGATTAGTTCAGTTAAGTTTTTGATTTGTTTTTTGATGGGTTTTATTGTTTGAATAATTAGTAGAGAGAGAGGAGAAATTAAGGAAATTGTTTAGATTATTTTATTATTCATTGTTTCAAGTTAATTGTTTATACATGTTTTAACAAAGTATGAATAAAAAAAAAATTTATAAAAAAAAAAAACAAAGTCAAAATAAAGAAGCAAAAGAAAATATAAAAAAAAAAAATAATTAATTTCAAGATCACTTTGTTGTTAACAACAATTCGGGAAAGTAAAACGAAAAAAAGTTTTTTTTTTCATTTTACAACATAAATTTTTATAAAAAAAAAAAAAAAAAAAGCAAAATTTTGAAAAAAAAGAAAAAAAAAAAAAAAAAAAAAAAAAAAAAAAAATTGTTTTCAAAAAAATTATTTACTTCAATTGGATCAACATCATGTGCAATAATGACGAGTTTAGCTTTTTTTCTTTCAACAAGTGATGTGACATGATTAATACCGTATTTGACTGTAAGTGGTTTTTTTGATTTAACATTATCACCAATTACTTTTGATTCGGCAACTTTTTGGAGTCTAGTTTTCTTTTGTTTTTTAGTTTCTGGAGAATATTTGGAAAGTAAAGTAAATAATTGATAGGCAGTGTTTCTTTCAAGGGTGTTTGTGAATTGGTTAATTGCAGGTGGGACACGAAGTCTTTTCATGAGAACCTTTCTTTGTCTTTGGATCTTGATGTATTTTGGCCATCTCATGACTTGATAAAGATCTCTGACTGGGACAGCTTTCTTTTGTTTAGAATAGACCTTGGCAAATTTGTCTACTTTCTTTTGTTTTTTCTTGCCTTTTCTTTTACCTTTTCCTTTTTGTTTTTTTGGTTGGTTTTTTTTTTGTCTTGCTTGTTTACTTTTGGTTGACTATTTTTTTTTTATTTAATTTTTTGTGTTTTTGTTTTTTAGAAGAGAAACAGGATTTGTTAAAGAAAAAAAGATAAAATTAGAACCATTTTTTAGAAGCTGTAAGAGAATTACAAAAGAAAAAAAAAAAATTACCATTTCAAACAATTAATCTCAGAAATAAAAAAAAATGAATTGATTTTGATTTTTTGAGGTGGAAATTGCCGATCACTATTAAAGTGATTATAAACAATTTCCAAAGTATTGATATTGAAGTTACTATTTAAAAGGTTATATTTATGAATTTTACTGAATCACCCAAAAATTTTACGATTATTCAATCAAATAAAATATTAGAAATTTGGCCATAATCCACAAACAAGTATCCGAATCAAGACAACTAAAATAACCTAACTAAAGGTTACCATTCAAAGTTTTGTGATTTTGTTCTTTGGTAAGTTTGTCTTGACGTAATTTTCCAATTAGCAAATGTTCGCAAATTTTGAATCTTTTCCTAAAACCATTTTGTCGAAATTAGTCGAAAAAAAAATACAGTTTTAGGAAAACAAAAATTTTTAGATATTTTTAAAAACTTTGATCTTCATTTGGGTATATCACTGAGATATCTTTAAAGATCAATATTAAAAAATTATCTGGTTTCTTCGACTATCAATGATTATTAAAAATCTTTATTATCTTTGAAATAAGAATAGTAATGATAAGTTGATAGTTTTAAGCCCTT
Organism: Anaeramoeba flamelloides; assembly: GCA_027625915.1. Lineage (NCBI taxonomy): Eukaryota > Anaeramoebidae > Anaeramoeba > Anaeramoeba flamelloides. The sequence continues at coordinate 12,735,435 of JANTQA010000008.1, read as the reverse complement.
CTATGGATTGAACATACTTATACCTAATAGCAACAATAGATAAAAAAAAGATCTATGAAGAAAAAAGTTATTTTTTGTTTTGTCATTTTTCTGAAATTTTTTTTTGGAATTATTCACTTTTGTGGTTTGTAATTTTTCAATATTAGAGGTTTCTCACAAATAAATTGAAATTGAATTTTTGAAGAAAAATTAAAAAACAAATTATTTGAAAGATGAAAAAGGAGTGAAAGTCGATGTGAAGAAATTGGTAAATTGATAAAAAGACCTACTTGGAATATAATGCCTATTTAGAATAGATCTGTTTTTTTTTCACTTTTTTAAATTGATATTGATATTGGAATTTATTTTAATGTTCACAAAAAGTTACTAAAATATAAATCTTGAAATTCTACCTAACACATTATTTTTTTTTAATATTTAAATAATACATATTAATTAAACAAATAATTTCGGGGGTTTGTATTCTATATTGTATTTATTTAATATGAACAAAAATAATTGCTTTTTTTTGCATTTAAAATTTAAATGGGTATTGAAAAAAAATATTTTTGAGAATTTTAATTTTAAAAAATAAAAAAGATTTTGAAAATCTTATATTCTCATTAGTTTAGAGAGAATCTGTTTTTAATTATGGATGGGGGGATTGGTTTTATAAAACTCAGAATATTTTATGATAAAATAACTGGTGAAAGTTTTAATAGAATTCAAATAGATTACCACTTTAAATTACAAACAACAAAGAATGTTAAAGTACAAAAATAGTAATAGTTTACTATCTTTTTTAGATTTTTTTCTACTTTTCTTTTCTTTTAGTGCAAAAAAGATGTTCTTAAATTTGTAATTTTGATGTCTATTAAATTCCTCCCATTTATTTTTCGAACAGTAAAGGTGTACCGGGGATTATATTATTACTGAACCAAGTGGTAATATGTCACCCCCCCCAAATATATATATATATATATATATATATTTCACGATAATAAAATATCAAAATTATTTATAAAAAACTCAAAAATAATCAAGTTATCATCCAAGCTTAACAATTTTAAAATTCGGTACATTTATTAACTAATTAAATAGATGTTACTACGTGACCAATAAAAATTCAAATCAAATTTGTCTCTTTACTTTAATAATATAAACAAAAGTCAATTATATAAAATATTGGTAATTCTTTTGTTGTGTGTGTGTGTGTGTGTGTGTGTGTGTGTGTGTGTGTGTGTGTGTGTGTGTGTGTGTGTGTGTGTGTGTGTGTGTGTGTGTGTGTATGGTATTATCTTCCTATGAAAAATATAGAATAATTTTACAAAATAAATTTAAAGAAATATATCTTAAAGAAATAATTTTCAACCGTAAAAGTTTGAAATTAATTAAATTTATCAATAATTATGATATCTATGATTCAACACTAAAATTTATGAAAGATAATTAAGGACTTAATACAACTAGAGTGAAATTTGCACTTCTTCAATAATAATAAATAAAAAAAATCATTTTATAAGATGAAAATTACAGGATCATTAAAAAAATTTTTTTAATATTTTTTTTTTTTACTTTTCGTCTGTTTTGACAGTATTTTTATTTTTTTCAAAATATTTTTTTGGTTTTTTGAAAAAAAACAGCTTAGATAGATTTCTTTTAAAATGATAGATATATAGTCTTCAAATACTCTTATTACTTTGCCGATTTGATGTTTCGTTTGTAAAAGTTGGTATCATTTTTAAAACAATAACTTTTTAAAAATAATTGATTTAAACAATCACTTTATCGTCTTTTTAAATTAAAAATAACTTTTTAACAATTGAATTTTTGTAAATATTAATTCTTTTTCATAGTTTTTACTATGTTCAAATTAATTTATAATTTTTTTTATAGTTTTTTTTAAAGCGGATTTTTAATTTTTATAATACCGATTTCCTTACATTTCTAATATTAACAACTCAAATAATTTGAAAATATATCACAAATGATTATATACCTTTTATATTTACTATCTTATGTTGAAAATTATATAATAATTTTTAGTATTTTGTTAAATAATTTTATTGTGATGTGGTTGAGGGGGGTTTTAATTTTAAAAAAATTAAAGAAAATCCATGATTTTTATCCAACATTCTTCTCAAAATTGATTTTTTTTAGATCAGAATGGTTTTGTGTTAATTTAGCCAAATAAAAATTTTTTTTATTTCCTTTTTTCTCTGTTTTTCTAATTCTGGCATTTTTTTTTTGCGGTTTTTTGCTTTTTACGTTTTTTTTTCCTTACTTTTCATTCTTATTATTGATTTATTCTATTATACAAAAACCATTTTGAGGATAAGTATTTGAAAATAGCAAGAAATATTAAGAAAATCGATGATATAAAATTTCCTTTTATAAGAAATTATTAATTGAAAAACAATTTTTTATAGACAATTTTAATTTTACAAGAAAATAAGAATTTCTATAATTAATGGCTCCATTAAACTTTAACGAGAATTTTTAAAACATTTAATTTAATATGATGATTTTTGAGTTTGTGATGGTATTTTTTTATTATTATTTAATTTAAGAAAGTTGTATTTTTACAAATAAAATTAAATCTTTGGAGATATCAATTTTTTTTTAATTTAATTTGTGTTTTGGGTTATGATATAGATTGCTTAAATCCCATTTATTTATTTTATTAATTTGTGTCCATTTCTTGAAATATAGAATTCACATGTTTACAATATAGAAATAAAAAAAAAAGTAACCTTTTATTTTTATTACCAATTAAGTTTTTTTTGAAAAAAAATACAATGAGTATAGTTTTATGTTAGAACGTATTGGTGTTGAAAGGAAATTTTTTATTTTGTTCTCATTTTTCAATTTATATATTTAAATACAGGTCTCAGTAAATAAAACCTATGTTGGTGTTGGTGACTGAATAAAGGAAAAATTGAAAAAATTTTTAACAAAATTTTATCAATTAAATTTAACTTTCTTGTGAAAAAAAATTTTTTTTTCTTTAAGGTTTTAACAAGTTGTTTTGTTATTTTCAAATAAAGAAAATAAAAATTAAAGAAAATAATTTCAAAATTTTCATATTTTTTTTAAATTAATGATTTGGTAATGTTTCAAAGTATCATTCTAACAATTGAAATTATATTTGTGATAAAATAATTGTTTTGAATATTGTGGATACAATTACAAAATTCACAAATATCTTTGGTAAAATTTAATTTTTAAGAAATCATTTTTCATCTTTAAACAAAAGCAAAAGTTCTTAGTAAAATTTTTACACAATTTTAAAAATTTTGTGATTATAACTATTATTCTGAAAGGAATATCAATATTTTACAATAAGTTGAATAAATCATTTTTTTGGTTAATTAAAAGAATTATCTCAAAAAAGATTAACAAATTCTTTATATTAATATTCCTGACATAAAAGATTTTCTATCATGTAATAATGATGGAAATGGCAATAAACCGGGTTAAACGTTTTTATTATGTTCGAAATAAAATTAAAATAATTGTTTTTTTTTTTCCGAAAAAATCGAAAAAACAAATGATCTCACTGAAAAAAATAATCTTTTTTGGTTTTTCCTTAAGTCGATCAGAATTTTTGGACACTTCACATTTACAAAATTTATAAGTAGAGAATATGATCAATAGCATATTTTAAAATTTTGCCTTGTTTTAGTAGAGTACAGATCCCTTATTAAGGGACTAGTAAACTAAACAGAATCTTCAAGTAAATTTACTAAGAAATTTTAAAAAATTTTACCTTATCTTGAAATTGAAAAATAAATTAAAAATCTGATAACTACAATACATGGCTTACTTTTAATTCTATTTTCAGAAATGAATTATTGTTTTTAAAAGACTGATCCATTTTTCACATTTTTGAAAAGTTCAAAATCCAACATATTTCTGAATTATTTAAAAAAAATTATTTTCAAAGAAAGAAGATTGAAATCTTATTGCCTGTAAAGGAAATGAACAAAAATAAACTTTAAAAATGAAACCACTAAGTTCTAAAATAACTAAGTTTTAAAAATCTACTTTACCCCAAAAAAGCATACAATAATTATTTTAAACTTGGAAAAAATATGATTTTTTGATTCAAAGAACAGACCAAATCTATTTTTTCTTTTTATTAAATAAAAAAATCTGAGAAAAAGAACCAAAGAATCGAATTAAAAATTCTCCCGAAATACTTTTTTAAAACCTGGAAAATTCAACTTTATATCTTAAGAAATACTTTTTAATTTGATTATTTATAATTAATAATAATAAACCCAATCTTAAATATTTCAGTAAGTCGTTAACAACCCAATGATTAAATGTCTCAATAGACTTTACAATTATTTCTCAATTTTTTCAAGATTTTCAAACATAATACACAAATCTAAATAAATAAATCTAATAAATAAAAAAAAAAAAATAGATATTATCAAATACCTGATTTTAATACAAACAGTTCCTTGTTTATACTCTTGATATTTGAAAAAGTATATTGACAAGTCTTTTAAATTTCAAGAAATTGAATAAATATTATTGAATAAAATAAATATTCAATTTTTTTAGATCTTCAAGGATACAATATTTAAAATATATTCATTGTATTTTTAAAATAATATTAAAGACACAACGTTATTTGTTCATAAAGACTCTCAGAAATTACTAAAAGTGATATTTCTTCAAAATTAAATTTTTTTGCAAATTTTTATTTTTCTAATTTGATCCAAAAACCCAACAAAAAAGGATCAGATCTTTAAACTGAAAATTCCATTAGAAAAATGAAATCTTTTAAAAATGATTATTCATTTCTCTAAAGTTGACAAACGAAGTTTCTTATTGGGTTTAATTGTATCCTTATGTAAATAATTACTCTATTACCTTTGGAGAAAAAAAATAAATAAGAGTTACTAAACCCTTAAAGATATTCTTAAAATAAATATGCACTGGCTTTTTTATAAATAGCTTCTACTTCCCACACTCCACGGTAACTTTGGACGATAAAATAGTTCCTTTCTTTTGGCATTTTACTTTAACCCAACCAAAAATAAATAAATACACAATAAAATTATAAAAAAAAATAAAGAATAAAAATAATAAAAAGGCTAATAAAATTAAAAATTGAAGTAGAATTTTATTTCATTTATCTTAATCTCTAATATTAGAATTAGATATTAAAAGGATCGACTTTTTCATCAAAAATAGAAAGAATAAATATGGAATTAGAAATGAGAAAATATTTATTTAAATCATCAAAATCTGATTAGTTTTCATCACTGAGAACTTCAATTTCGCGGTCTTCATCAGATCCTTCTTCTTCTTCTTCCTCTTCTTCTTCTGAAAAGTATAACCAATCTTCATATTCTTTACGAGATTTGTCAACGATTTCTTTTCTTTCTTTTTTATTTTTTTCTTCAAGTTCTTTTTGTTTTTGCAATTTGGTTTTGTAGTATGGATTCAATTTGACCATTACGGACATATCTTCATAAGGGTCAGCTCTTTGGATTTTTTTTCCGTATTTTCTGCTACGTGGTCTTCTATTTCTGAGTACGGTTTGTACTTGGTCGGATTTGATGATTCTTTCAACATCAGTGTTGACCATGACTGGTCTTGGGAGATAAAATCCGCTCTTGAATTTGGATGGTTTTTCCCATGATCCGTAGATGTCTTCTAATAATTTGAAGGCGGATTCTGTCCAGATTATGAATCTTCCCATTTGGCTACCTGGGGCAAGTTTCAAAAGATTTAATGTGTAAACAGAGGCAGTTTCAACACCTGGAATGTTTCTAAATGCCTTTTTAATCCCTAAGTTTCGTGCATAGACAACCATTGGTCCTTTTCTTAAGACGTGTCTTCTGTTTCTGTATTTACCTTGTCCTACTCTTGTCTTCTTGGTTCTGATGACTTTTTCAACATCTCTATAGGCGCCAATGAATTTTAAAAATTTTACAGCTTGTCTGGTTTTAGTTAATGATTGGAGTTGATCAGAAACAACTAATGGGAGTTCTGGTAATTTGTTTACTCTGTGCCCCCTTGACATGACTAATGGGGTGACAGCAGTGGCAGCAATGGCTGAACAGACAGCATATCTTTTTTGGTTGGTATTGATTTTTCTATGCCATTTTCTCCAAACCTTTTGAGATGTTACAAAAAGGAAAAAAAAAGGATAAAAGATTTTAAAAAAAAAAAAAAAGGTTAAATACAAATTCTAAAGAAAAGCAACTTTTCCTAAAAAAGAAAAAAGAAAAAAAAATATTAAAAAGTAAGATTAAGAATAATTACTTTTTTTGGTGCGTACATTCTACCACCTCTACACATGTTACCAAAAGCGGCTTGTCCAGATCTTCCAGTACCTGAACCTTTTACTCTTGGAATTCTTGCTACAGCTCTTCCAGTACCCCAAGACTATTGAATAGAATAATCGTTTTTTAGCAAAGAGAAATTTGAAAGAAAAAAAAATAAAATTAAAAAAGCAAAATTAAAAAAACAAAAAAAGAAAAAGGAATTTTAAAAAAAAAAAAAAAAAAAAAAAAATTTACAGTAGCTGAAGTTTGTTCACCAGCAGTGGTTGAAACGGCATGGGCTTGTCTATTATTTTTAGCCATGTTTGTGTGAACAAATCTTACAACATCTGGTCTAATTGGTGCAGAAAATACAGATGGAAGTGGGACTTGTTTAATTGTTTTTACTTTTCCCTTGATTGGGAAAACAGATACAATTGGACGAAGTTGTTGGGTTGTCATTGTTAAAAATGAAAATACAAAAAAATGAAAAGTTTTTATTCATTTTTTTCAGTGAATAATCTTTTGTAAACTCAGGACTTAATCGTTGGGGATTTTTAGTTTTTTTTGTGTTGGTTTGTATTTTCCAAAAGATTTTGAAGTTCAAAAGTAAAAAAATTACGTGTGTTTTATCCTCGAACCCAACTTGAAAAATATTTTAAGACTTCATTTTACCATTTCTTTAGTTTAACTGATTGTTTCTGAAAAAGATGCTGAAGAAGAAAATAAAGTGAACGTTCTTTTTACCTCTTTTATAAAAAATCAAAATCCTATCAATTAAATAAACCAAGACAGAAGCTCTCTCAAATGGAGTTGAATAATACACCCAACTTGTGGTTTTTTAAAATTCATCTTTAACTAATAAATTGTAAATACCAAAACAAATACAAACAAGTCTTCAAGAGATCTTTAATTTTGAATTAAACAGGTTGAAATAAAATATTCATAAAAATCTTATTTCAATGTTAGACCCAGATACGATATTGAAATGGGATGTATTTTCATCTCTTTTTTGTTTAAGGGACTGATAATTCTAATTTATTTTTAATCAACAAAGGTAATAGAGTAATTATTGTTACAAGTATACAATTAAACCACAATATAAAAAACTTCATTTATCAACTTTAGTGAGATGACTTGACATTTTTAAAAGATCATTTTTTTTTCAATTAAATTTTCAATTAAAGATGGAAATCTCATGGTTGTCTTTTTATGTACTGATATATCGTTCTCAATTCAGAAAAAGAAAAATATTACAAAAGAGTTTTATTTTGAAGAAATCTTACTTTTAGTCAATACTGAGAGTCTGTATGAACAAAAAACATTTTTAACTTTAATCATATTTTAAAAATACAATAAAAATATAATCAAATATGGAATCCTTGAAGATCTGAAAAAATTGATCATCTATTTTATGCACAAATATTTATTAAATTTCTTGATTTTTAAAAGATTAGGTAATATTCCTTTTCAATATTTTGAGTATAAACAACCAAGTGTTATTATTTAATACAAATATTTGATCATTTCTATTAATTTTTTTTTTTTCTTAGAATTATTTATTTGAATTAGTCTTATTAACTTGAAAATGTTTAAAAAATTGAGAAATAATTGTAAAGTCTATTGATACATTTAATCTTATGGTTTTTGTAACTCATTGTAAAATTAAGATTGGGTTATTAATTATTGATTATAAATAATCAAATTAAAAAGTATTTCCTAGGATTAAAAGTTGAATTTTACAAGGTTTTAAAAAAGAATTTTGGGAAAATTTTTAATTTGGTTATATTTTTTTTTTCTCTACATTTTTTTGCCCAATAATAAAAAATAATTGATTTGAACTATTCTTTGGATCAAAAAATTATATTTTTAAAAGTATATATAATTATTGTAATTTTTTTGAAAAAAAGTAGATTTTTTAGACTGTGATAAATTAGGACGAAGTGGTTTCATTTTTATAGTATATTTTTGTACACTTCCTTTACAGACAATCTGATTTCTTTATTCTTTAAAATAAAATATTTTTTTTTAAAATAATTCAGAAATAATTAAGAACATTTTGAAATTTGAACTTTACAAAAACGAGAAAAATTGATCAAACTTTTAAAAATAATAATTCATTTCTGAAAATAGTTTTGAAGGAAAATTTATTTTTGTAGTGATCATAGTTTTACATCATTTTTCAAATTCAAAATACAGTGGTTGTTTATGAATTTGTTAATAAATTTACTTGAAGATTTATTTCATTTACTAACCCCTTATCAATTCTTCCTATTTTATCACTAACGATTTTTATTTCACAATATTGAATACCAAAAAAATACATGAAAAAATAAACAGAGATCCAATAATTACAATCTCGATCCAAAGTATTTTCTCAACTTTTTTTAATTAATCAAATGAGAAAATTATTTGTAATTTTTTTCCACTTTGTTATGTTAATACGAGTACTTAGAATAAAACACAATAATCAAAATAATGCTTCCCCAAAGCATATAATCCGTTTTTCAAAATAAAAACCCAGGTTTTTTTTCCTTCTCATTCTAATGAAACATCTAATTCACTACCCAATAGTATACCCTAAGTTCAATCAATTTTTAAAAAACACTCTTCAAGGTTAAAAGTAAATTTTAAATTAGGAATGCTATTTGTTTCAAAAAAATTTTCATAATTCCTCAGTTTTTGCATGTTTTTTTGTTTTTCAAAAGTTAAAATTTTGGCTTTAACTCTATTTTTTGAGAAAAATTTTCAAATTCAATTCTTCATTTTTAGAATTATATTTTAATAATAGCATTTTAAGAAAATAGTACCATCTTTATGTATCATTTATTTCCAGTTTTTTTGATGGTTTAAAATAGGTCTTCCTAAACAAAAAAACAACCCTTTTATTTTGAAACACAACAAACTTTTCTGTATACATTATTTTAACAACAGTAGTTTTATTTTCAGTTCTTTCAATTTATTTCAAGTATTTCGGATTATTATTATGGTTTGTTTTGGAACATTAAAAATAAAATAATTTGTTTAGAATCGTACTGAATAGCTTTATTTGAAACAGTTTAATTCATTGCAAGAAGGCGAAAAAACACTTGATAATTATTGAAATCAAGGCACTGGACTATTTTAAGGAGTATCTAGAATAACATTACTTTGTGGCAAGTGTATTTCAAAACTTATGTGAAATAAATCTTTATCTCTTGAGATCCAGAAGAACTATTTAATTTGCAAATTTTATAAATTTTAATAAATTTTATATCATCTAATTTTTATCTTAAGTTTGTACAATTTTACAAAAATGCAATATTTTTTCTCCAAAATCAAGTATTATCTGGTTTCTAAGAAAAAAATTAGTTACCATCAAATATTCTACAAAATAGTTTGGGTGGTGGTTTGAAGTACCTACTAACAATTAAAAATCTGATCTAGAAAAAGTTTTAAAATTCTGAACATTTTGCCTTTTAATAGTTATTCTGGATCTCAAGATATTGAATGTTTGAGCCATTAATGATTTTACACGTATTTACAAATCTGTGGCTTTATTTTTCATACCCCTTAAACTACGAAAATAAATTTCTATTTTTGCCAATAATGGAAACTTTAATGAATATTTTTTGTCATTTATTAAAGAAAAATAGGCTATAATGATTTTTATTATGCTAGAATTTTCCCCTAATTTTTTTACTGAAAGATTTTTCCCAGTTAAAGTAATTTTAAACCTTAATTTATTATGAGAATCCAAAAGTTTTTTTTTTACTTCCACTTTTCATCTTTGTAGAACTGTGAAATCATTGTATTATGTTACCCCAACTTCTCAAGAAGAATGTTCTTTCTGAAGATATTATGCACTGGAATACTAGTTTACAAAGTAAAAAATAAACATAACAAGGAAAAAAAACTAAAAAAAAACGATCATTATATAAATAATTTTTTTTTTAAAAAAATGACTTTAAGGGATTTTCAAGTAAGTGTAAAATTTATAAAATTTCAAACTTGTAAAAGTCAACGAAGAAAATAATTTAGAAAAACTTTGGCATTTTTTTGTATTTATAGATATAAAATAAAAAGTATCAAATATTAAAATCAAATTTTGTCCAGATATCAAAAATGGTGTAAAACTGTAAAAATTGTTGGAACTGTGATTTTATTTTGGATTTTTTTTATAATAGAAGGATAGAGTTTTTGAATTTTACTTTTAATTGGGATTATAGAATACTTTCAAGATCATTTTTCTCAAAAATTTCCCCCATTTTCACATCAAAACCAAATCATTAATTATCACATGAAAACTTTATAGCTTTTTTTTTTTTTTTAGATTCAAAGAATGACTTACACTCTAAAAATGATAAAGTGAAAATGCCATTGTTTGAACGAGATAATCAAAATAACAAAAAAAAATCTTAGGATCTTAATTGACAAAACATCTAATCAAAAAAAAGTTTAAATTTCTAAGAATTGAATTCAGAATTACAAAAAATCAATTTTTTTATTTAAAAATACTTGTTTCTTATTTTAAATTTCCAAAGGATTTTTTTCTTCAATTTGCTAAAAAATTGTTTTCTTTCGTAAAAACGCCCAAGTAAATAAAACAGCTACTTTCCCATTATTTTTTCAACGGAGATTAATTTTACTGTTTTTAGAATCAGGATGCTAGGCTTTTATTACATATTTTTAACCAGTATTGGGATGAAAAACTACCAGATATTTTCTAATAACAATAAAAAATAAAAAGATTAACTCTTCAAAACTAACACAATTGTTTTCAAAATTATCTTTCATTGAATTGTAATTGGAAACTGAGTATCTCTCTTTGGTATTGTTTTTTTTTTTTACAAATGTACTCTTTTTTGATTGTTGAATTTTGAGGATCAATTTAACATCACATTTTGATTGGTAATAAGTTCTCTAGAAAAATTATAATATTTTTTTTCAATTTCAGAAAATTATTTCTCACAGTAATTACTCGACCATTAAAATAATTATAAATAATTATTTAAGTGATGAGTGTTCTATAAAAACAATTCATAATTATAAAAATATATTATTAGTGATATTCTCTACGAATAAATTTTGTTGAAGTAAAGTGTCAAAAAATTATGATGGAATAAGAAACACAGAAAAGAGAATTTTTTCAGTGCGATCAATTTTTTTTTCAATTTTACTTTGAAAGAAAAACTTTTTATTTATTTTATTTCTTAAAATATAAAATTTTTTATACTATGCTTCTTACCATTTCCATCATTATTACACAATACCAAGTTTTATGTTGTCAGGGATATTAAACATAAAGATTTTTTTTATTTTTTGAGAAAATTCTTTTAGTTAATCAAAAAAAAATTAATTTAATCAACATATTGAAAAATAATTCTATTTTTTAAGAAGAATAGTTATAAATATTAAAAATTATGAGCCCTTTATAAAATTTACTCATAAATTATGCTTTTTTTAATAGATAAAATTTATTATTTGATAAATTTTTCTTGAAAATAGTTGTGGATTTAGTAATTTTATCAATAAAATTGAGAACTAAATTTATTATCCCAAATATAGTTTAATTTGTTAGAAAGATTCTTGCGAATAAGGCCAAAAAATTAATCAAAAAAACACTTTCAGAATGTAGGATTTTTTTTTTGAATATTTTTTTATCATTTTTTAAAAATTGAACACCGACTTTTTTCAAATTGTTATGAATGAATAAAACCAATTTTGATTATAGCTTTTTCAAGAAAATGTGAAAATTTCATTTTCTATTATTTTTTTTCGAATTCAGACTTTTTTAAAGTTTTGTATTTTAATAAAGTGAAATCTTTTTTGAAAAAAATTGGTTTCCTTCAACCTTCAACCTCTATACTAGATTTGAAGATTGGTCCTTCACTTTTTTTAAAATATAAAACCTTTCAAAAAGTTTTCATTTTTTCTTTAAAATAGAAAACTTCATAAAAGTTTTAAAAAAGTCTTCACTTTTTAAAAAGGATTGTAATAGATCTATTTTTAATTGAAAACCTTTATTAAGCTACTATCCCCTTTTCGGTTTTTAATTACCTATAAATCAATTAGTTTTTTTACAAAGATTTGAATTGAAATTTCCATAAAATATTAGAACACATTAAAAAATAATATTTCAAAACAAAAACTTTCTATCATAAAAAGAAAAATATATTGTTACATTTTCAAGAATTAGGTTGATTTTTAATTAAAAATAATGATACTTTTTTCTTATCGTTTTATATTGGAAATATGTGAATTTTGGAATTGGAAAAATAGACTCAAATTAATAAATTGTTTAGATTGGGTTATCACATCCATTTCATGAGCCTAAAAAAAAATTATAATTATTTTTTTTTAGATCTTTGACAAGATCCCATTATATTTTTTTTTAAAAATACACCCTTAAGTGTTACAATCCTGGAAATTTGGATATAGATTATCTTGTATTGGGCGTGGCGATGAATTAATTTGGTATTTAGTTGATTGGTCCTTGACTTCGTATGGGTTTTAATACAGGTTCAAAAAGGCAGTTTTTGGCAATTTATTTATTTTTTCCAAAATCCAAATACAGCCAGTTCCACTTTTAAAGCACAAACTTTCAACGAAATTTAAGGCACAATAAAAATCTCAAATTAAGGCACAAAATTTGTAATTTTTTTTTTTACAATTTATTTTACTAGAATCTGAATTTTGTGCCTTAATTTGAGATTTTTATTGTACCTTAAATTTCGTTGAAAGTTTGTGCTTTAAAAGTGGAACTGACTTAGAAGAGTGTAAGAATAATAGATTGAAAGATAAGTATTAAAAAATACGATTTTTGGGTTATTGGTTATACTTTTTAATTAGATTTGGTATTATTAGAGTTTTTAAAAAATAGATAATTTTTTTTTTTTTAGTAAATTGGAGTAAAGGGAGATAAATATTCCGCTACACCTCAAAAATCAAAAAATATTCTAAATACTGAGTAATCTATTGATCTTAGACTCATTAATTCGGATTTAGAAAAAAAAAAATAAATTGTCAAAAAAACTGTCTTTTTGAACCTTTATTAAAACATATACCAGACAGAAGAACGGTCAGCTAGAACCAAAAAAAAAACAAGTTACCACACCCAACATAAGATAATCTTTTTTCAAATTTCAGGAATTGTAAACCTCAAGGTGCTTTTCTCAATTTTTTTTTTCTTTTGAACCTTTTCTAAATATGGATTACTTATATAAACCCCAATTCAAAAGTTTTAACACACCAAAATTCAATTTTTGAAAAAAAAAACCATCATATTTAATCAATTCAACAAGAAATGCCAAATTAGAACCATTCGCTAATTGAATGCTAATACTTTTTTATCAATTACAATACTCACAAAACAATAAAGAAATAAATATCAATCCAAATAAATTATCTGTGTGTTAAAAATTTTGGAGAGAGCAAAACAAATATATATATATATATATATATATATATATAAATTTGTAAAAATTCTATTAGGAAGAATGATCTAAGGTTAGATAAAACCAACTCATTTTATTTGAGTTCTTCTATTTTTAACAACTCAACTTTAACCACAATATCAATCGTTGAAAAAAATTTTGATCGAACGAAACAAGTTATGTAAATTAAAAAATGAAATTTTAAACAAAAACTAAAAAATAAATAAATGATTTTCATATTTGACTATTTTCAAAATTTATTTCCAATTTGAATGAAATTGTATTATTGTGATTATTTGGACCTTTTTAGCTGTGTGTAAAATTTTGAATTTTAGTTTAGAAATATGTTTAATATTGAAAATAAACAGATTTTTTAAATCTAAGTAATTGGTAAAAAATTTTCTCAATCTATATCAAATTTAGGCTTAAAAATTTAATAAAGATTAGCCCCTTAAATCAAAAAATAAAGGAAAAAACTTTTCTTTTTTTAATTATTTTTAGGATTCATTGGATTATATAGATTATATACAAAATGAAAAAAGAATACTAACCCATTAAATATTTTCATATTGGATCAAAGTATATCCTGTAATATTTATTCAAATTTTTACTTTTAAATTTGGTTATAATGTGGAATTTTTTTTTTACATTATAGTTTAGCATTTGTTTAATAGAAATTCAAAACAATATAAAAAATTGTTCATAAAAAAATGAATTATTTGTATTTATCTGTTGCCTTAAATTGTTTGTCTAACTCATTTAAATTTTGTTGTTTTAATATCTGTTCTTTTCTTTGGTGTCTTTTTTCCTTTTTCTTGTCAAGTGAATTGTTGTGTTGTCTTTTAAAAAATTGTAATTCCTTATGGATTTTTTCCGCAGATTTGGTTTGGAAGAAGATATTTGTGTTGCGAATTTTTATTCTCAATTTATCCTTGTAGCCAGACCAATCACGAACTGAATCCCAGCTATGAGACTCAATACGTTTCCCACCAAATGTTAATATTCTGAAATAGTCTTTCTCAATCTCAAACCGAACGCGATTTGGCAAGATCTTTCTCGGATCATATGTTACACTTATAAAAAAGAAATGCACTTTTTTTTCGACAGGTTCATTTTTTGGTGATGCCTCTAAATCTTTTTGATAGCTTTCTAAGCTGTTTCCCATTGTTAAAAATTGAACTTGACTTATCTTCAGTTTTATAAAGTATTGATATTTTAATATACTAAAAATAAAAAATGTTGTTTTGTGGAATCAAAGTAGTTCAAAAAATCTAGTGACTGTTACAAAGCTTATCACATTAGGAACTCAACATATCTTTAAAAGTATTTGAAAGTATTCGGAAGGGTTGTAAATTGTCTGAAAATGTTTGAAAAGGCTGCAAGCTTGATAAAAGTCAATAGTTTTTTTAGAGTGAAACAACCAAACCTGTTCTAAGAAAAATATTTAAAACAAAGTAGTGTGGTATAAATTTGTACAAATTTTCTGATCACAAAAAAAATAAAATTGAAATACTTGTAATAAAGATTTTTCACTTCAAGTCTAGACACACGATCAATAAACATGAACATTAACTTTTGGTTTTTCAAAGAGTTTATTAATTATTTGATCAATTAAATTTTGATTTCATTGAATATGATTTGGATTTTTTGAACCAGTAAATTAACGATTCTAAAACTTTGGTAATTCATTCAGATAATAATAAGAGTCTTTATATTGACGAATATCAATTTCAAAATTATTTTAACTTTGGTATTAAAATCAAAAACTGAAAAGTTGAAAAAAACTATGTTGATAATTGGTTTTGATCAATTAACAATATTAACAACACTTGATTTAAAAATATGAAAAAATATTCACTTTACTTTTCATTTCCTTTTTTGAATGCAGATCTCATATTTCAAGCTATTTCTTTGAAAACTCTCATTTAAAAACAAAATCAAAAAAAAAATTAAAATTGTTAAACAGTAAGGTGGTAATGACGCAAGAAAAAATCATTAAATACTTTCTATTTTAGAAACAAATATATTTACTCTTGAGTATACATTAACCTTTCTAATTGTTATCTTATTTAAATATTTAAAATTTATCATTGTTAACCCTCTGTTAAATGTAGAAATCTAAAAAAATCTCAACTCTGAAAAGTTAATTGAGAAATTTACCAAAAGATTAAAAACTAATTTCGTTTTATCACTGCTTGAATAAATTCTAAACCAATTAGAAAATAATTTCTATGCTAACTAATTTTCTTATTGTATTCATTAAATCAAAATTTTAAAATTCTTACCATTAAAGTTATAAAAATCAAAAAAAACTTTAGATTGTTTTTTCTTTATAGGAAAACTTATAACTCGACTTTCCCACACCTATTGGAAATGAATATTTTGAAGATCAACTAATTTTACAAAATTTTTAAACATTGTAAAATTAATAAAAGACTTTATGAATAGAAAAGATAAAAGAAAATTCAAAAATGAAAAATGAAGCAAAAATTTATTTGAATTTATTTGTAAGTATCCTGTAATATTTATTCAAATTTTTACTTTTAAATTTGGTTATAATATGGATTTTTTTTTACTATATAGTTTAGCATTTGTTTAATATAAATTCAAAACAATCTAAAAACTTTTTCAAAAAAAAATTGATTAAATCTGTGAAGCTCTAGAATAATAAAAAAAATTGAAAATTAAAAGTTAGACAAAATTACTAAATTCATTAACCTTTAATTTATAATAATCAAGTTAATTTACAATAGAAAAGTATTTTCAGAATTTCTTATACTTGAAAGAATTGTATTTATTGTTATTATATGTACTATGGTTTATAAAAAGTCACTTGTAGAGAAAAAAAGGGTTTTTTTTTTTTGATAAAAAATTCCAAATAAAATGAGGGATAATTTTTTGTTTACTTCTACTTGGAGATATTTATTTTGAATAGAGAATAATGAATCGTTTTTAAAATGGAGTGTTCGACTAATAAAAATGAAATAGAGAACAAAAATTCCTTATAATATTTATTTGGTGTCCATCAAGGGCAGTCAAGTACCTAGGTTTTCTTGCAGTCACGTTTCTTCAAGTAATTAGATTTTCTTGAAGTTTTTTATTTTATTTGTAAACTCTTGATTTTTGTTAGGTTTTTTTTAAATTTTTGTAATAAACAGAAAATTTTCATAAATTTTCGGTTTATTTCAAAAAGTAAAAAAAAAACCTTGAACACTTAACAAATAAAATAGAAAAACCAAGAAAAAATAATGGTAGATTTTCAGAGTACAAAGATTTGAGTAAAATCTAAAAGTTTTATAATATTTGTCTAAATTCTGGAAAACCTAACGAAAAGTGCTGTAGAATGCCTAGATTATCCAGAATTCAAAAGAATCAAGTAAAATCAAATAGAATTTACTTTATTCTTTTAAATTCTGGAGAAGCTAAAGGTGTTTTTTTTTTTTTTTTTTTTTGGAAACAAACCGAAAATTAAATAAATTTCATGTTAATTTAAAAAATTAAAAAAAACTAACGAAAGTGTCCTAGTTTTTCCAGAATTCAAAAGAATTGAGTAAAATATAAAAGTTTTATAATATTTGTCTGAATTCTGGAAAACCTAACGAAAAGTGTCCAATACGTACCTATTTTTTCCAGAATTAAAAAGAATCGAGTAAAATCTAACAAAAGTGTCCTAGGTTTTTTTTACTTTTTGGAATAAACCGAAAATTTATGAAAATTTTCTGTTTATTACAAAAATTAAAAAAAACCTAACGAAAAATCAAAAAAAAAAATATTTTTTTTATATCAAAATCAAAAATAATTCCATAATAGTCACATAATTGGTTATCCATTTGAAAGACATTTATTAAATTTAAAATACTTTTAAAATCTATTATTATAACAACTTAACTGTGAAATAAACTGTTGTCAAATTTTTTAATTTTTATTTGTTATAAAAATCTTAATATAACCGAGAAAATTCTATTTGGCAACTTAAATTATAAAATATCTTGGAAAATATTTTATGATCCAAGATCTTTTATTAAACAGTTGTATTTATGTGAAATGAAGTTATTAAAACATGGAAAATTAGTAAATTTTTAATGTTTTTAATTGATAATTTTTTTTTTTTGATGATTAAAGGGGTTAATAATATTCATTTATGAGAATTTCTGAACGGAAATAGATTTATTATTTTCTAAAATTTCAATTAAACTAGATACAAAACCAATTTTCCAACTTTAGAGAAATTTCTTGTCATTTTTAAAAGAGTTTTCGATTTTTCCCTATTAAATTTTGAGTAAAAAATATCTGATCTTTTTTTTATTGGAATTTTAATGGAAAACAGAAAAAGAATAATTTGCAAAAAAATTGTTATAATGAGGAAATATCACTTCATTTAATTTCCAACCCTTCTTATTTAACAAATAAATTGGAAATCTAATTGTGTATATAAAAAAGTAAAGAAAAATAAATCAAATATAGAATCCTTGAAGGTTAGAAAAAAATGATCAGAATATTTTAGTTTCATTAATTTATTTTTTTTCTTGAAATTTAAAAATTTAGCAAATTCTTTTTCAAATATTATGGGTATAAAAAACAAACTGTAAATATTAAAATTTATTAATTGAGAATATTTATAAAGTAAATTCCAAAAATTTGACAGAGTTTAAACTTTTGAAATAATAAAAATACAATGTTTTACATTCAATTTGGGGATAATTTTTATTTTACTTACAATTTCATTTTTTGTCTGTTTTTTGTCTTAATTTCCTTTTTTACAGTTACGTAATCTGTTTCGTTAGATCTGGAAAATATTTTGATGGTTGATAGAATGTTAGGTGTTGAGTTTCTTAAATTGTAAAATCCTCATACAATTGGTCAATAGTTATCTTATCATTTGATTGATCAACAATTGTTGATTAAATTTCAACAAATTTACCAATATATTTTTTGTTCAGCTCATTTCATTATTTTGGACACACCTGTTTTTATTTTTAAATTTTATATTTTTTTCTTTTATTTGGATAAAAATGATTACAAATAAAAACATTTTTACTAGACAACTTAAATGTTGTTTTATATTAGGTTTGGAAAAATACAATAAATTGGACTTTTTTGCCTATTTTTGGTTTTAGGTCGGTCCAAATTTTTGGAATAGGGATTATTATTTTTTTTTTTTAATTATTAATTGGACTTGATTTTATTTTTTTATAATAATTAATTAAATTTTTTTATTAATGTTATTTAATATGATTAATTTTATTTTTGTAAAAATATTTAAAAAGTTTGTAAATTAATAGTAAAAAATATAGGCTCTTTTAGTATTTAGATTATTAAAATTGTCTAAAGATCAAGTTAATTTGAATTATATTAGTTAATAATCAAAATTAAAAGTATTTCTTTAGATTATAAATTGAATTATACAGTTTCTAAAGAAGTCAACTCTATTTCACTAAAATTTGACATCCAAAAATGAAATTTTCTCTTTTTTTATGAACCAACCAAACTATTATTGTTTAGAAGTAAAGTCAGTTCCACTTTAAGGCGCAAACTTCAACGAAATTTAAGGCACAATAAAAATCTCAAATCAAGTCACAAAATTCAAATTCTAGTAAAAATAAATTGTAAAAAAAAAAAAAAAAAATACAATTTTGTTCCTTAATTTGA
Organism: Anaeramoeba flamelloides; assembly: GCA_027625915.1. NCBI lineage: Eukaryota > Anaeramoebidae > Anaeramoeba > Anaeramoeba flamelloides. The sequence continues at coordinate 12,716,108 of JANTQA010000008.1, read as the reverse complement.
GGCCTTTTTGCACCTTAAATTTCGTTGAAAGTTTGTCTCTTGAAAGTGGAACTGACTTTACAAATAATATAATTTCGATTAGGGATGAGGTTCCTAAAAGAAATACCTGAACAAACCATAAAATTCTAAAAAAAAAAAAAAATAAAATGTTAAAAAAAGTTTTATGTCCTTTTCATGGGAATTTCTAAAACACAATTTTCTGAATTCATTATAAAATTAAAATTGTTGTAAATAATATTTTTAAATTGCAACTTTATTTATTTTAAAATAAATTAAAAAATCCTAAGTTTTTTTTAATGTTAATTTTTTTTCAAATATTTTTTCTATTTTAAAGTGAATTTTGTTTGCTAAAAAAAAAATTAAAATAAACAAAAAAAAATAATTAGACAAAATGAGAAAAAATAATTTTGATCTGAAATTTCAAAATTTATTTTGAGAAGAATATTGAATTCAAATTCAGAGAATTTATTTTATTTCTTTAATAAAACACGGTTCCTTTACAGTATTAGAATTGAATTGTTATTCTTTTTTTAATTTTTTTTTATTTTTTTTGTCGATTCTATTTAATAATTTAAACAGACAAAAACCTAAATATTAATTATTTTTTCTATTTTTAATCATATAAATTTTTTTATTATTATTTTTTAAAATAAATAGAATAATTATTGTATATATTTAATTTTATGGGTTATTAAAATATTTTATCTTTCCGTTTTTATATTAAAATAATTCGTCTGCAAAAACTTTGGCAATGATTTCTTAATGGTTTGATTTTGTAGTAAAATAAAATGTGAAATTAGTTCAAATATACTTGAAGGTAAAGAATTGCCCTGGAATATCAAAATTTCTTTCCCTGATAATTTTATAATTTTGAATAATTTTAATTACAATGGTTTTTTTATTGTCTTCAAAATTGATTTATTCAAAAAATTTTGTTATAACCATTATTATAATCTATTTTATATCATTTTCATTTTAATTTTCATTTTTTGAGTTTATTTTATCTCTAAGAGTATTGGAGAAAAAAACACACTCAATATAACTTTAATTTCTTTTTTTAAAACCTTTAACTGAAATTTCTTATTTGTATCGCTGAAAAAAAATTTAGATATAATAAAAAAGTGGGAAATTTTTTTGGTCAAAAATTATAAATTTAATGGCGAACATTAGTATAACTGATTAGAATCATCAGAATTATTTTAAAAATTAATAATCCAAGTAAAGAATAAACCTTTTTAATAGGTGTAGGTTCTAACTTAGATTTTTAATCCTTTAAATTTCACCAAGATCCTCCAAGTAGAATGGCATAAAACCCAAATTCTTTATTTTTGATCTGAAAGAGTGACAAAAATGAGTCAAATTGTACATTTTTAGAACGATTCTTTTCTCAAAAATTACATCTTTCAGAGATAACCCTTAATATTTAATCTGAATAATTTTATGAGTGCTAGTGATAAACTCCATTCTTGTTAAGATAAAGCAATTGTAATGACCGATTTCTGATTTCTGATTTTTCATTGTAAATCTTAATATAACTTAAAAACTTTATTTTTAAAAAAATAGCATTGAATTTAAAGATTAAAGATCTAAAAGAATCGATACAAATTCAGAGAACAAAACCAAAAAATATTTTTTTTCAAAAAATATCATTTAAAATGACAAAAGATAAAAATAGTGAAGAATTCTTTCATTTTAATATGAAGATTTAGTTTTATAAAAGCAATTTGGGTTTTACATAAATATTCTTGGAATGTTAAGATGAAATTGAAATCATAGTAATCTAAGCTAGAAAATATCCTTCTTCAAAGGTTTTAAATCATATTTATTTTCTTAATATCTTGTAAAAAATTCTGATGATTTTAAGGAGTTATACTAATTTTCGTAATTAAATTGTAAGATTTTTGAGGAAATAAATGTCCAATTTTTTTTCCCTATTTTCAATTTTTTTTTTCACAACAGCAATAAGGAAAAATCTATATATTTTTATTCGAATTCTTGAATTTTTTAACAATAAATCCATCCTTTTCAATTGATGAGATAATCTTTTAGAGCTAATTGAAAAAATAGATATTTTGAGTGACTTAAAGCAATAACTCACAACGTTAATTAATTTTCAATATTAACACATTTAAATTTTTGACTCAAATGCGCTTCTTGCTCTTTTAATTATCTATTATTTTTTTGTATTCAGATCTTCGTATTTTTTAACTTTTTTAACACTCTTTGGAGAAAGAAGAAAGAATTTCCTACTTTTAAAAATTAAAAAATATTCAAAATACTGGTATTTGAATTATAAATAGGAAAAAAATTTTCACTTCTTTTTAATTATTTATCTTTTAGAAATTATGTTTTCAAAAAAGTGGGTTGTAATTTGCGTTCTCTTTTTGGAAAAAGGAAATTTAAAATTAAGTGAAAATTTTTCCCATTTATAATTCAAATATCAAAAAGTTCTTTTTGGAATTTTCTGAAAAATTGAATATCTATGTTAATTACAAAATAAAAAGATCAAAATTTTCATTCAGCTTTCCAAAAAATCACATCTCACAAGAATCAAAATAAATCACCAAAGTCATCCAATTCAAAAAGAGGTAAATTGATTATTTAAACTTGTTTATGGAATTCAAAATTCGAAATGTTACATGATTTAATAAAAATCTGTGATTTATTTGGAAAGCTGAACGAACATTTTTTTCATTTTAATTTGCAACAAAAAGGGCTAAAGTAGAATTTTTGGATTAAAGTCGTGAAAAAAATACCTGACAAGATTTTTGATTGTTAATATTATGAAAATTGGTGTGTAATTTCTTTTATTAAAAATCAAATCCTTTTTTTTTAAGAATCAAAAACTTTTACATTATAACTAACTCACTTATTAAAATGATGATTAATTAAATTATACTTGTTCAAAAAACCATCCAATCAATCAGTCAATCAATAAGAATAAAAATTATCATTATCCATAACTCTTTTTAACCTCTATAAAAAGCCGATTGCTTTTCAAAAAAAGTTGATCTACTTTGGCTATCAAACAATAACTTGAGTAGTCTAGAGACTACCTACTTTAATGAACTTTAGGTTGATTACTAATAATCATATAAAATTTGGATATATATATATATAAAGGTTTTGATTAAAAATAAATGAAATTACACAACAATTTTCTAATACAGTCAGTTCCACTTTTGAGGCACAAACTTCAAAGAAAATTAAGGCACAATAAAAATCTCAAATTAAGGCACACAATTCAGATTCTAGTAAAACAGATTGTAAAAAAAAAAATTCCAAATTTTGTGTCTTAATTTGAGATTTTTTTGTGCCTTAATTTTCCTTCAAAGTTTGTGCCTTAAATTTGAAACTAGCTGTACTCATAATTAAAAAAATTGTTAGAGATTATTTTCAGGTCCTGTATTTTTTAACCTACTATAGATAAAATAATAAAATCACGAAAAAATTTTATGGAATTTTTTGAGATCCTTTTTCTAATCATATAACCAAAAAAAAAAAAATTTCTTTTTGGATCTACGAAATTTCTAAAGTTATAAACTCTTCTTAAAAAAAAAAAAAACTGGAATCAAAATTGTGAGAATTTTTACCTTTTCTTTATTGAAAAACAAATTGGAAAACTATTCTTTAAAAAAAAAAAAAAAAAAGAAAAAACAAAAAAACTCAAAAAAAAATCATTTCAAAGTAAAAATCAAAAATGAAGGAGAAAAAATTGAAATTGTGGATTTTTTGAGAAATTGACACTTTTTTTAGAGTTACCAGAAAAGTGGAACTAAATTAAAGACAAAAGAAATTTCAAAGAAAAATAGTCCTTGATCTACTTGAGGATTATTTTATTTAATTGAACTTTTCCAAAACTTCTTTCAGATTGACTTTGTCATCATAAGAACCAATCCAAGGGTAATCGAATTCCTCTAAGCTATCTTGTACGATGTATTCGCTAATAGTTCTCGAAATTGAGACAATACAGTCGTATTCGAGAATTTTCTTGGTGAATAACTTGATGAATTTTTCAATATTATTATAGCCATTATCCCAAAAACGGAGGTTTAAGAATCGTTGGTATGGTTCCACAAGGTTGTAGGAAAATGGGACGATTGTTCCATATAACTTTTGGAGTTCTTTGCCAATGTCATAGAGCTTGTTGTCATATTTATTGTTATTGGAACCAGAGTCTTCCAATAACTCGAGCTTGAAGTGGAACTCGAAATATTTCCCCATTTCACGTGCTTGTTCATCAGTTAAAGGATACCCCTCAGGTGATCCAAGAACATCAAGCTCGGTTTTTGTTCTTAAGGCGATCATTCCATGCTCTTCGAGGAATTTGACGTCAGCTGCCATCACCTTTTTGACCGCCTCATAATCGTTAGTAGAGAGGTATCGCGAGGTCTGGATGATACGTAAATACTCCAATTTATTTGTCTTCTCGTTACGGCCTGTAACTAAATCAAGGACTGTGGGTTTCATTTCCAGGATCTTTGCATTGATGCCTTCTAAATCTTGCTCGTTGGCATTTCGATGTAAAACCAATGCCCCATAATAAAAGATCCTTGATTTCTCGGGCTCGTCAGTCTGGTTAAGTGTCAGAAATCGTTCTGTTGGCTTGCAATCTTTAGGAATCATCTTTAGGAGTTCTTCTGTTGTTTTGTTTTCATCAATTTTGTAAAATGCATGGAGTTCGTATCTTTTCATTTTCGTTTTGGTTATTTGATTGTTTTGAGAATAAATTAGAGAAAAAAAATGATCTCACCCCTTGGTATGTTTTCTTTTGAACAAGTCTTGGTAAATTACATCACCAGATAATTTAATCAAGAAAAAGAGTCTAGGATCTTTGAATTTGGTTCATTAGATAAAAAAAGTACACAAAGTGTTGAATCTTAAAAGAAAAACATTTTCTGCACAAACAAAAGAGATTCCTCCAATTTTAAATGCTTTTTAAACCACAATTTCTTGATCCAATTTTTTTTTTTGTGGTATTTTAATTTCAAAAGGTTCCTGTCAAATTTTTTTTTTGTGCTATTTTTTTTTTTGAATAATTTACCTGTCAAAAAAACCACTCTGAAACTTGTTTAAGAGTCAAAATTAGTTGAGAAATTTAAAATTTGATATTTTTTTCTCTTATTTGATCATATTACTATCTTGTTAACAAAGACAGCTAAATAATCCTCACAATTTGTTTAATAAAGTGCTAAATTAACTTTCAAGAGTTTTCTGTTGAATGGTTCAAATGAAGAGCTCTCATTTTACTCACTCAATACTGATAAATTGCAATTTATGTTTGGAAATTTTTGCTTGATTTTCCTTTTTGAAGTTCTTCGGCTCAAGCTCTGAATAAAGTATTATATGGTCAAGTGTTAAGAAACACTGTAAAATTAGTTCTTCTTTAAAATTTTCTTTGTCCTGGACTGTTGGATAAGAAACAGTTCAAATATTTATCAAAATGGAAAATGAACTAAAAATTTTTGGAAATTTATTAGAATTTATCAGTATTTGGAAATAGGGATTTTAAAAGACTAAAAATAAAACCCGTTTAATGTTTACTTTTATTACCATTCAGAAAACAAGTAAAAAGTCATGGAAAGGATAACTTGGATCCCAAAATATTATTCAGTATATTATGTGTGAAAAGAAGTCAAGTAAAGGAGAGTGGATTCTTTAATATTATAGTTGGGAAAAAATACCAGATATGAAAAAAATATCTGAAAAGATTTTTAAGATTGAATATTAAGAAAATTGTTGTATAAAACTGTTATTTTCAATCAAATCCTTTTTATAAATAACCAATTTTTTTATGAAACTAATAATCAACCTACCTAAAGTTCATATAAAGTAAGTACCTCTCTAGGATTTCCATTTAATTGTTTGATAGCCGAAAGTAGATCGACTTTTTTTGAAAACAAATAGTGAATTTTATAGAGGTTTACAATAGTTATGGATAATGATATTTTTTATTCTTGTTGATTGATTGGATGGTTTTTTGAATCAGTGTTATTTCTTTCATCATCTTTTTACAAAGTTGATGAGTTACTATTTAAAAAAGTTTGATTCTAAATAAAAAAGGATTTGATTTTAAATAAAAGAAATTACACAACTAATTTTAATAATACTCACTATTAAAAATCTTTTCAGATATTTTTTTCACTACTTTATATTTATTTTTTACAAAAAGTAAAAATGATTTTTTTGATATCTTAAGGTTTACGATCACTTAAATTTGAAAAAAGATTATCTTGTGCCAGGTGTGGAGTCTTGTTATTTTGGTTTTTGGATCATCAATCTTCGACTTCATAAAAATTTTAGATTGTGGTTAAAAAAGATTATATGTGAAAAATGATTTTTTGCCAAAATAGAAAATATCAAAAGTTTAAGTAAATTTATTTGAAGAATTTTTGTTTTTAATTAGAGTCTAAAATTTGTTTGAATTTTTTTATTTTTTTTAACTAAATCCAAAAAAAAAAGAATAATAAAATCTCACTTATCAACTTTTTATCTTTTTTTAAATTTGTTAAACCTCTTACTAAAACAGATCACCATCTAAAATATTCCAAAAACAAGTGGTTTTTACAATTTTCTTCAGATTTAACCCAAGTAACTAGTTTATTGTAAATTTAGTAAAAAAAAGTTGAAAAAGGATAAAAAAAGTAGACTTTTCAAAAAATAAATATAGATTTATTGGTAAGGAAATTTTTGTGGACAAAGTTTGAATTATAAAATTAAATAAAATTCCCTTCATTTTCCTATTTTATTTTGACAACTCCACAAGTTTCTCAAAGAAAAATTTTAAAAAATTTTTCATCTGTTTATTTTTTGGTTTTTTTTTAATGCAACATTTATTGATGTTTAGGGTGAACTAGAAAACAAAAAATAAAAAATTTTTTGAAGAAATGAGAAATTGAGCTGAAATATCACCCACTTCATTTTTTTTTAGAAAAAAAACAATAATTTTATCATTATTACTTTTGATAATATAACAAACGTAACAAAATTTTCATTGATCTTTTGCAAAAAAAGTCGTTTTAAACATCAAGTCAAAGTTTGATTTATTTAATTCGATAATTCAAACGAATTCTTATTTTCTCTTTTCCACTCTATTCCATTCCGTTAAAAACCAATATTCTATCATTTGATGGGAAAGATAAATAACTATTTATTATTATATATGATTCTATTTCTACCTTTCTTTAGGCAATCAACCTAACCAATTGTTGTTTAACACCCTGTTTAAATTTAGGAATACAATACATTTATGACTTTCTTTTGTTTATATAAATTTGATTTTTTTTTATTCAAATTTCGAATAGTAATTATTTTTTATTGTTTATAGATTAATAATAAAAAGAACTTTAATTGTAAAATAAAAAGATCAAAATTCTCATTCAGCTTTCCAAAAAACTATACTCCTTGAATTAAAATAAAATCACGAAGTCTCCCAATTCTAAAAGGGTAAATTAAAGAATTGATTTTTTTTTTAAGAATTACAAATTTGAAATGTTATATGAATAAAAAAATCTTTTTGTGGAAAGATGAGTGATTTTTTTTTTCCATATCCTGTTTATTGAATGATAAAATAATCAAAATTTTCATTCAGCTTTTCAAAAATAAATTTACACCTCTCAAGAATTAATTTATAATCATCAAAGAAACAATTTCAAAAACAAAAAAGAATAATTCAACTTCTTTTTAGAGATATGAATTTGAAATTATATACAATTATAAAATCTTTTTCTTGGAAAGTTGAATGAAAATTTTATTTCATTTATTTTGTAACAAATAGAAATAGAATGTTTTGTTAATTGTTTGATTTTTTCATTTCAAATTTATGAAATAAAGATTTAATTGTGGTGTAAATATGCTATGTTTTTTATTAACAACCTATAACTAAAATTTAACTTTGTGCAAAAAATTTTGGTTGGCTTTAGAAAAAAAAGTAACAAATTTATATGATGTAAACATTATATAAACAAGAAATAGGATTCTTGAAATAAATTTTAAAAAAGAATTGTGTAGATATTGAAAGATTAAAATGAAATTTTCTGACAAAAAAAATGAGAAAAAGATCGAATGTTGAATATTTATAAGAATAAATATTTTATCTCAGAAATTTCGTAAATATGACGAAATTTTTGAAACAAAAGCATTTAATATGATTGAACCCATTTACATTTATCAAAGATATAACTTCAAAAGTCAATTTGAATCTGAAACAGGAATATATGTGACTTCCTATCTTCAAATATCCAAGTCTGAAAAAAAAAAGCAAGAGTTAAATTTTTAAAATGTGTTAAAGGTAGTCAACATGGGTTATTTACAGCACAGTATATTTCTTTTTTCAACAATACCTACAAACCAACGATCAAAGAAACCCACGATAGACCAGAAGTAGGTATGATATTGTTATCTTAAAGTTCTAATTTAAAAAAAGAAATTATTAAAATATAAGATCAAATGAAAAAATTTTTCTCTCAAAAAAATCAAGTAAATTATTTGTCATTAAAAAAAGAAAATAAATATTTAAAAAAAAATAGAAATAATTAGGTGACTTTTATTCAAATTTCCTTCCTAATTTAGAATTTTCTGGATTTAACAAATAGTTTTAATATCAAATTGGTTTGAATAAAGGTATTCAATTTGTGATTGAATGAAAAATTGTTAAATTAAAACAATAAAAAAAATAATCAAAGTTATATAATGAAAAAAGGATTTTCTTTAAACGGTAAGTTTTTTTGGCAACTGAAGAAACAACAAACCACTACTACATACTCATTGGTTTCCATTGAACAACAATTTTGTTGGTTTTGTTCTTTTTTGATTATAAAATTAAAACAATCTAATAAAATGATAAATTAATTTGGATAAATTTTTTTATCTTAATTTAAATGAGAATTTTTATCATTTAAAAAACAAAATCTTACGTAAATTGGTTGCTTTTTAACTTATTGAATTAAAGGGTTTTTTTTTGAACATTTGCTAATAATTGAAGGATTCGGAAAATGTTCTCAAATGATAATGATTTTTATTGAATTCAAAAGATCTCTTAAGAACTACGTGTCGGATTTACCAATTTGTATAAAAAGCTTTTGGTTCAATTCTATTTGAATCGTAAAGTTAGGATCTCTAAAATATTCTCCAATTTGGATCAAAAAAATCATTTTATGTAATTTTTTTTGTGAAAAATGAAAAAGAAATTTTGAGATACATGAACTCGAACACCTTGTTAAGGATCGTAAAAATGAAAAAGAAAAATAATCACGATTTTTTTACATTAAAAACACTTCTCAACAAACATCTTTAAATCTAAATGATGGTATTGTCTATGGTTTTTGATCATTGAGTTGCTTTGAATTGTTACATTGTCTCCACAAACAATTAATCCGTTCCAACCCTACTGTGAAATTTTATAAGAAATAGAAATTGGTTGTCTATAATAAAGTTGTGTTTTTAGAAATAGGGAATTCAATTTCTATCATAAGATAAATTTTTCCACTTCTCTTTCTTCATTAAAATAATTTTTTTTTTTGTAAAAACAAAGACAAAAATTAAATTTTCTCAAGAAAAGAAACTATTGAACCACAGAAACCATGGAAACTTGAAAGTTCATTTTTCTATCTTTGTTTTTAAATTGTAAAAGCTGGTATTTTAATAATTTTGGGAATTGAAGATCCACATTAGTGTAAGTATTTTTAATGAATTTGTTTGTCAATTCCTAAAACAAAAAAAAAAAAAAAATGGAAAACTTATTTTTAATCTTTAATTATAAATTTTACGGTTTATAATGAGCTTTAATAACCCTTTTACTGTTTGTTTTACATGAATAAAATTTCAGAATAGAAAATCAATTTCAGGTAATTATAAATATTCACGGTAGGAGCAGGAACGGATGTATTATTTATTACAAAGAGAGTGTGATTTTGGCGTATTTTTTTTTGGTTCTTTTTGTTTTTCCTTAAATTAAATCTCCCATCCATGGCTAAGAGGGGTTTCTCATCGAATTGTTTGTGGGACAACATAATTCATGCAAACATACTTGGCATTTTTAATAGGCTTTTTTGATAAATTTTTTTTGTTTGGGTCATTTTTCTCAAAACCCAATTGGTTGTATCAATAGAAATTGGGTTGGGGGCTTGTGTGGTAAATGTTTTGAAGTTATTTTAATGAAAGGATCTTTTCGAAATTAAATTTACAAAAATTAGTCAGTTTTTGTTTTTAAAAAATAAATTTTTTTGTCATTTAAGAAAAAATGATCTTTCTCTCATTTTGGGAATAGGGAATTAAAGAGGATTTGATACAATACCAAATACTTTATGGTAGACACTATTCAAAAAATGTCTTGATTGTAAAACAACAGACTTTTTCATCAAAAATTTTTCACTTTCCTATTTTTTGGGTTTTTATATGTAGAGCTCATACCCTCTAAACTAATCAAAGATAACATTAAAACATAGAAAAAAATTATTAACAAGGTCTCAGGGTATGGCACTTTCATATAACAAGAAATTTTCTCAAAAAGCCAATTTTTGCCAACGTTCTTTTTCATTTCGAGATACGAGGAGACTAAAATTTATGCAAAAAATGCCATTTTTTGCTACTTAGATCTCGCCGTATAAAATTTTGTGAAAATTACCAATACCTAGAACCTGATTAGAACATATTTTACCTTGAATTTCAATGTGAAACGTAGTCCTTAAAATTAGTTTCTACTTATTTATTTCTCAAATTAGAAAAGTTATTTTAACCATTTATTGGAAAATGTCCAACATTGAACAAAACACTGCAAAAATAGTTTCTAATGATAGAAAGAGTATTTTTCACAGCCCAAAATTAATTTTTTTACAGACCAGTTTTTGTGTTCTAAATGAGAAAAAATTGTCACTTCCTTTTTCCTGAATTTTCTTTAATATATACCGTTTTCAAAAAGAGAGTAGGAGGTTATTTGTCAACTCTATTTCAAAAAGAAATCAGTGAAATTTGTGTTTTCAAACAAGTAAGTTGTAATAAATGGTTTCTATTTGTGAAAAAGGAAATTGAAAATGAAGTCAAAATTATTCTCATTTTTTATTCAAAAACCAGTATTGTTTGCAAAAAAGGAGAAGAGAGATTTTATTCTTTTCTCGATTTCTGACATTGCAGGAGAAAAAAAATTAGAAAATGTAATTTTTCTCTTTTCTGGTAAAGTTCATCTATTTGTTCAGACTAACTCATGAAACATCAAGTCTTGTGTCTTTTGTTTAATAACTGACATAATGAAGTATTATTAATTCACAAATTTATTTTCAAAAGTGTTATCTGGAATTAGAATAGGCCTTTCGGATCTAAAGATAAGGTTTAAGTTGATTGACAAAAAAAAAAAAAAACACAAATTTTCGAACAAAAATTGAAAAAATCGAAGAAACACTTGCCGAAAACCAAAATTCCCAATTGGAAATCAAATTTAACAAATTTGAGAAATTAAATAGTGAAACATTTTTATGGATAAATGAACAATAGTTTTGGAAAATTCTGGAGGAAATTTTGATCACTTTATTTTTGCCAAGTTAGAATATGTCTCTTTCAACACAACTCATTTAAACAAAAATTATGAAACTTTTTTGAGTTTCTTTTTCGAATTCAGGTCGGTGTTTTCATCAAATAATATCCAATAAACGTGATTGATCTAACTATTTTTACAAAATCGATTTTTCAAAATTTTTTCCAACACAAAAAAATCAATAATCTGAAAACAAATTGTAGTTTTTTTTAATTTTATTTTTTATCCTTCAAACTTATCCCAAATATATAACTTCAGTATCTCGTTTCTTGAATGACACGCAGTTTAAGGTATGGTACAAAACAGGAAGAGGCAATTATATCATATGTATTTTTACCTATTTGGTCGATCTTAATCATCTGGTCTTTTGTGACTTTAAAGTTCTTGAACAAATATCGAGACAAAAACAACAGTGGTAAGAAGCAATGGCAAATCTCTGGCGTTTTGATGGTACTGTCCTGTTTAACAATGATCTTGGATATGATTTTTTTATTTTCTGATAAAGAATTCATTGTTGTAATACATCATGGGTTTAATCTGACGGCTTCGTTTTTCATTTGCTGGACCTTTCTATACTTCATCTATTTTTGGTTCCAATCAATCAAAAATAGCTATACGTCAATTACCGATTTTACAAAGGTTCATGAGGAAAAAACATGTTGCAAATTAACAACCAGCAAATTCTTAAAGTTTCTGATTCAGATCTATTTCCCTTTGGCTAGTATAGTAATTTTTGCAATGATGATTGTAAGTGTAACAAAAAAGGTAGACTCAAGAACCTTTGACGAAAAATATGAGAGCTCAATTAGAGCTTCCATCGCCCAAAGAATTTTTCAAGTTTGAAATTTACTTTATTTTGTTTTTTAATTTTTATATTGATTTTTCTATTTTTCAATCTTCAACTTTCAAAGTTCTATTTTTCTTTTCGAGTTCCTCACTAAAATTACCAAAGTTTTTAGATTCCAAAATCCTCTTTCTCATTGAAGAGCTTTCAACTCAAATAAGTTTCTTTGTGTGAATCAAACAATTTGCAAATTGAAAATATTTTGGGATTGCAAATAATAACTTGACAAGAAAATATCAAGTTCCCCACTCTTTTATGACGGAAAAGTGTTTTTTTTAGAATCGCTATAGTTTTGTGGTTTGCTTTCTTTTTGATCACAAACAAGTAATCTTTTCAGTTTGTAAGTAAAAATTTTTACAAAAAAAAAAAGTAAAATAATTAAATTTTTTTTTGATTTTGGTGCATGTGTCTCTTAAAAGTTATGGAAAACCAAACTAATAAAATCTTTTTGCAAATTTACCATTCTTGAAAAAAAGTTAAACAGGGAAAAAAAGTTAAACACAGTTTTTAATTGGGACTATTAATGAAAACAAAAAGTAAAATCTGTTAAAAAGAAGAAAACAATTAACTCCAAACGATAATCCATTATATTATTTTCAATCAAACTAACAAATACAATCTTAAGGTTACTTGATTATCGAAATTGTATCAGTAGTTTTGGAGATCGCAAAAATAGTCAATTTTTTTCAACAAATTTTTAATAATAGATCAATCAAATAAAAACTTCCAGAACAAAAAGATAGTATTAAAAAAACTATTATTGTGTTGAATTATACCATTTTGTCTCTGTCTTTATTTATTTATTTATTCTTTTATTAATTGATCTTACTTTGAATTTTTTGGTTTGCAATTGAAAAACCGTGTTTTACTTTTTTTTCCAGAAGGGTTATTTGGAAATTCAAAAAATTTAATTACAACTATGAAAATGAAAATCAAAGTAAAAGTTTGACAACTCGAATATCTGAACTTACTTCTCATACAATTTTCCAAAAGTAATTATTGTAATTAAAAATATGATCTATTTTTCTGTTTTTTGTAAAAATTCAACATACTTTTTTAGAAATGATTAGTTAAAAAATTAAATTCTTTGAAAGAAGAAAGAAATCTTATTGTCTGAGAAGAAAGTGAACAAAAATTCGCTTTTAAAAATAAAACCACAAAGTTTCTTAATAACACCAGTCTTCAAAAAAAAATATACTAAAATCCAAAAAAATTGCAATAATTATTTAAAACTTGAAAAAATATAATTTTATGATTCAAGGCTCAGTTCAATTTTTTTTTTGAATAAAAAAATATGAGAAAAAAATCTCAGAAAAATAACCAAACAATTAAATTAAAAACTTGATCTCAAAATACTTTTTTTAAAATCTTAAAAATTCAACTATAAACCTAAAGAAATATCTTTTTAATTTGATTATTTATTATCAATAATTAATAACCAAATCTTTGTTATTTCAATGGGTTAATGATAACACAAAGATTGAATATATCAATAGACTTTATTATTATTTCTCATTTTTTTAAAGATTTTCAAACAAATACAACGAATTCAAACTAATAATTCTAATAAATTAAAAATATTAGATATTATCAAATAACGGATTTAAAATATAAAATTTTGTTGTTTATACTCTTATTATTTGAAAAAGAAGATTGACTAATCTTTAAAATTTCAAGAAATTTAATATTTTTTTTTTAAAAAAATGGATGATGATTTATTTTGATCTTCAAGGATTCAATATTTGATTATTTTTATAAAATTTGAAAATAAGTATTTTAACCTAATCTTTGTAATTTCAAGAAATTTAATAAATATTTGGAAATTAAAGAAAAGATCAATTTTTTCTGATCTTAAAGGATTCAATTTTGATTTTTTTTCTTGTTTTTTTTAAAAACAGACTTAAACTTTCAAATTTATTTGTGAATAAAAACTCGCAGAAATTACTAAAAGTAAGATTTCCACATATTAAAAAAATTTTATGTACTTGTTTTGGTTCAAAAATCCAAATAAAAAAAGATCAGATATTTTGACTGAAAATTTAATTGGGAAAAAAAGAAATCTTTGAAAAATAACATTTAATTTCTCTAAAAAATTTGGAAAATGAGTTGAATTATTGAGTTTATTGAATCTTTAAGAAAAGAATGAATCTTCTCTTGCCTTTGGTAAAAAAATAAATAGGAGTTATTATCCCCTGAAATAATAAAATTATTTTTAACAAATAATGGTAAGGTGCATTATCTAAATTTACAATCTTGAAAAAAAAAAAAACAATAAAAAATATTTAGATTTTTTTTTTGAATTGTTTAATGTGATTTAAATAATTATAGGGAAAATTTTTTCACACCGTTTTCCTGTTTTTTATTTATACAAAATTAAATATTCAAAGGAACAGAATGTTATTTGTGATTTTTATTTATTGGTTTGTTCTCCCCCCCCTTTTTTTTTTTTTGTGTGTGTGTATATATATATTGTGATATTATCTTGGTATATTTAGAAACTAAAATGAAATCTAGATTTCAGAATTGCAAAAAGAAAAGGAAGTTGAAATTTTATTCCATTTTAATTTCAAATACCAGTAAATAAAGGGTTCAAAAAAGAAATACCAATGAAATCTGAAATTCACTTTGTGAAAGTAGAATTTGAACAAAATAATAAAACTATTTCAAATTTTTTTTTTTATTTTTTTTTATAGATCTTGAGAATAAGTTATTTCCAAAAAAGTGGGGAAAATTTATTTTTAAATATCTTTATTTAACACAATTATCATAAAATTATTTAAAAATACAAAAACATTAACAATCATTTATCGATTATTGGTAATAATTAAATTTGATAGTTTGTATATTATTTCAGAAATAAAAGATATTAAATTTTCTGATCCCGATTTTAACTGATATTTTTTATGTGTGAAGATTGCTCTTTATTGTTTTCTTTATGATAGAAAAAATCATTTTCTAAACTGGTTTAATCTCGAAAATTTTTCTTATAGAATGGAAAGCATATAAAAGTCTTTTATTGTTGAAAAAAAAATTTATTTTATTTGCAATATTTCCAGTTTTTTATTGAAATTAGTCGTACATTGTTTTGACCAAAAAAAGTTTGATTTTTTTTTTCATTTTTTGGAAATATTTTTTTGAAAATATTTTGAAATAAATACCATAATCATTGATTTAATCAGTATTAATATTTAAATTAATTTGATATTGTCAAAAAAAAACAAATAACACCACTCATAAAAGAAGATTTTTTATAGAATGTAAAAAAAATGCTACTTTTTCTCAAATACCTTATTTTCGATGTTTTTTTTTAAAAAAATAATTGTCAGAATCTCTAAAATAATTTGATTTGGAGAATATTGGCCATAAAATTATATTCAAATAAATAAAAAAACAGATGATAAAATACAATCTGAAAATAGAAAGTGAAGTATTTTTGATATTAGACCTAAAAAAGGAAATTCCTAAAAAAAAATCAATATTTTTTACAAAATTACTTTTAATTTTATTGTTTACTTAGCCTTAGGGCATTTTCAGTAAAAATGATTTTTTCCACAAAATTATCATTTTTTTTTAGAGATTATCAAAATATTTTAAAAAAATTAGTTTATGGGTACTCCTTTTTACAAAATCAATTATTTAATTATTCTTTCAAAAATTAAAATAATTATATTTCTTTTTAATCCCTTCCGATTATTAAAAACATTTTAAAAATTACAAATATTTTGTTTAAAAAAATAATCTAAAATAGTTTATAAAAGTTTAAAATTGTAGAGTTATTTGTTAATAATTTATAATTTTTTTTTATCGAAAATGAGATAATTCTTATTTAAAATTTGCAAATTAGTAATAGATGTATTTAAATAATATTCCTTTCCATTAAAGTCAACAATTTTTTTTCTCAAGTCATTGCACAACAAAATATTTATAAATTAATTGGTTCAGAAAATGATAATCATTAAAATAAAAACTTTAAATGAATCAGAAAAAAAAGTGGCTTTTTTCTTCTTTGTAATTAATTCAATTTAATTATTGAATAAATGAGATTAGTAATTTTAAAGAACTTTTTGTAAGTTTTTCTTTTCTAGTTGGTAAAAGTATATCGACATTTGATAGATAATATAAGAATCCAAAATAATTTTTCTTATTTACAATATCTTAAACTATAATTTATTATATTTTTATGCAATTCAAATGCTTTTTCATTGAAATAATTTTTCTTTTACTTTTATATTGTCAAAAATAAAATGATAATAATCAAGCCATAGATTATTTATCAAAAATAAGTGAAATACATTTTAGAAATTAATAACTTTTGTAATGTTATGTAACTACTTTTCATTAAAAAATTATTTTCATTATTATTATTATTATTATTGGAAGAATTTCTACTTCTAAAATTTAAGAACAAAACAATATCCAACTTCAACAATTGTTTTTGATCAGTTGAAAATTCAACTTTAAAAAGATAAAATTGAAAATTTTTATATGATTTTTCGGAATAGTAATCCAATTGTAAAAAAATTGGAAAGATCAAAAAATTTTATTTTTAGGGTTCCTATCTTAAAAAAAAAAAAAAAACTCCAGTTATTTGAGATCGATCTATGAAAAATAAAATCTTGCTTAAACCCTATTTCAAATTCTAAATTTTTAATTATCAAATTTCTTGTTAACATGGATTTTATCATTTTAATATCGAAAGATATATGTTTACCCTTTACTAAAAATTTCGTAAAATGAAATAAACTATATTCCAAAAATTTGGACACAGTTTAAATGGTAGAAAAAATAGTAATACCACACTTTAAATTCAATTTGGGAATATTTTTGATTTTACAAACTATTTCATTTTTTGTCTCTTTTGTTTTGTTTTCATTTCTTTTTTTGCAGTTACGTAATCTGTTTCATTAGATCTGGATTTTTTTTTTGATGGTTGATAGAAGTTTAGTGTTGGGTTTCTTAAATTGAAAATCACATACAATTGGTAGATGGTATCTGATCATTTGATTGATCAACAATTGTTGGCGAAATTTCAACAAATTTACCAATACATTTTTTGTTCAGCTCGTTTCCTTATTTTGGACACAGAGGTTTTTATTTTTGAGTTTTATATTTTTTTTCTTTTATTTGGATGAAAATGATTACTTATTAAAACATTAATATTTGGTTAACTTAAATGTGGTTTTATATTAGGTTTGGATAAAAAACAATAAATTGAGTTTTTTTTTTGCCTATTTTTGATTTTGGGTGGGTATAAATTTTTGGAATCGGGTTTATAATGGGATATTTGTGGCATTTATAATCTTTTTCTAAAAATAAACAATTCTTTTTTTTTTTATTATTATTTTCTCTGTTATTTTGTCAAAAATTTCAAATGTAGATATTAGTAAAGTAAAATTAAAGTTTTATATTTATTTTTAAATGTTTTGGGTATCTAGAACTTAAGAATACCAATACAATTTTTAATAAAATATCACATATTTCAGTGGGTATTATGGTACCAAAACCCCCCTAATATAATTTAAAATAAATTGGAATCTGGAATTCTCTTGAAAAAAAAAGAAAAAATTTCATAATTTTGATTCTCACTTCAAATGTTATAAACTGTATATGAAAAAAAAAAATTACTATGGGTGTATTAAATAACAAAATTATTTTTTATTTTAATTAAAATTAAATCTAATTTTCAAATTAGAAATATTCCAAAAAATATCATTATCAATCTACGACTTATATTAAATAATTATTTCAATTCTAATTACATGAAATAATTTGCGCACACCCCTTTTTTTATTTTTTTTTATTATTGCTTTTTCACCAAAATAACACAAAATATTAATCAAAATTAACTGTTAATTTCTTTCTATTTCTTAATTTATTTCTTTTTACAAACAAAAATTAATAATAGTCATTGCATGTTTTGTTCTCTGTTTTACTTGGATTAAATTACGGAAGAAAATTTATAGCTATTATCAAAAATTTACAATTAAATAATAAAAAAAAGAAAAAATTAATTGTAAAAACTTCAAGGATCATTTATTATACATCATATCTTTTTATAATACTTATACTCATTGATACAGTTAATGTCGTATTCATTATAATACAAATGGAATATTCAAGAATAACATTTTATTGTTTTGTTTTAAATTTAATTTTTATGCTATTTGTTGTGATGGCATATATTTATACCTTTTATATTATTGGGTTATCTTGGAAAGAAGGATTCAATCCCGAAAAAAAAAAAAAAAAAAAAAAAATCGAAATTACAAAAAGTGATGAAGAAGCTTTTGAAATGAAAGACATTGAAGAAAAAGATTAAAAAAAAAAAAATTTATGAAAATTATATTCTTTAATTTTGAATTTTAATTATATATATATATATATATATATATATATCCTTGATTATCACAGGTTTTATCTCATAATAATTTTATTTTTTACTTAAAAAATATAAACTTTAGAACTTTGATAAATCACCTACGACCAACCATTATTTGTATTTATTTTTTTATTTATTAATTTATTAATTATTTTCAAATTAAAAAGAAAAAAAAATGATTCATTGCTATAGAGAACTTGTGTTCAATGACTGTCATTTTTTTAATGTTATACTAAACACTTTTTATTTTCATTTTTTTCAAAAATAAAAAAAAAATACTTTCATAATTTTATTCAGTATTTTTAATTTCAATTTTTATTCAAAATTTTTAATTTTATTTGTTTTTTTTTTGAAAAGTTGATATCAAAAGAAAGATTATTATTCTTATAGTGATATGCTAATTTATTATTATTCCCTTTTAAATATGAATTGGTGTTTACAATCCATGAAGAATGAAAAAGTGGGGGTCTTGTGTTAGGTGCAAGTATTTGATAGTTTGGTTAGTAGCCGATATTATCCTCAACATGGTTGTCGTTTTAATGGTTTTTCTAAAATGAGAATTTTCAATAGTTTGAAAATAAAGAAAATTTCAAAAATTAATGACTCACCTGAATTAATAAATTGAACAAATTATACTTTAGTATTCAAGAACAACAAATAATTAAATCTGATTTGTGATTCACTTTTAAACCATTCTAAATATATCAAAACCTGATATTTCAAAGATTAAAAAATAAAAATAAAAACTAAAAACTAAAAAAAAGTGAGTCATGATTTTTAAAATGGGAATTATAGATTTTTTATTACTGAAAATTCAGTGAATTAAAGTTAACAACAAGATTTTTTACTCATAATTAAATTCATTATAAAAGATATTATAGTGTCAATTTTCTTAGTGATTATTTGTCTTTTTGAAGATATTTTTTTTCCACATGATCTTTTGCAAAAAAAAAAGAGAGAAAGAAAAAGAAAAACAAAATAAAAACAAAAATTTGCAAAAAAAAAAGAAAGAAAAAGAAAAAAAATCAAAAAAAAAAAGCAAAATAATAATTTCCAAAATTAGAAAAAGTAAAACAAAAATTTGCAAAATTAGTTAAAATGATTCTGATCCAAAAATTTGTAAATATTTTTTTGAATAAAAATAGGGAATAAACCCTCAAAACTACTTCCATTAACATTTTATAAGATATAGAAATTGGTTTTATATTATAAAATTGTGTTCAGAGTTCCCAAAATGATTCCTTTTTTGGAATTTTTCGAATCTCAAAAATTAAATTTTGGAATCATAATATTAAAATTATTACAATAGAATCAATTTTTATTATCAATTTTCCACTTTTTAAAGTCCCCTTGAAGTATATTTTTTCAAAAACGATTAAAAATTATTTTTTTCTGATTCCAGGACATCAAAAAAAGAATTGTTATTTGGTATCCAAAACTCTATTAAAAAAAAAAAAAGAATCTTTTGATTCCATTTCACAATAAAATAATTTCCTTATCAGGAATAAACTTAAAAACTTCAGGATTAATGAAAATATTATGAAAACTAAAATCCCAAGAAGAAAAACCTTAAGTATTTATTTTTTTGAGAAATATTAAAATTCTTTTTGAAAATAAAAAAAAAATTATTAATTATTAAATTTTGAGAATGATGTGATTTCTGAAAAACCAAATGTAAACAAGAAATGAGTTGGAATGTATCTTTCGAAGAAAAAAAGAATTATTTGATTCCATGGAATCAAAAAAAGAATTATTTTGAGTTTTTTTCAAAAAATAATCAAAAAGTGAACCTTGATTGTTTTTTATGAAATGGAAAATTCAATTTCTATCATGATATAAAATTTTCAATTTTTCAAACTTTAGGAAATTTTTTTTTTTTTTTTTTTGATTGCTTTTGCTCTTTACAAAAGTGTAAATAAACTTTGTTTCAGTCAAAGACTCATAATATTTTTTTCAAAATATTAATTATTTTTGATAATTAACCTTTGAAGAACAAATTAAGTAATAAGCAGAATAATATACATTAAAAAATTATTGATATCTGTGTGAAAGAAACTAATACATAAATAGATTTTCTTAAAAATTGAAAAATTCAATTTCTTTGTAATACTAAGATAAACAATTCAACTTCTCTTACTTCATTAGATAGTTGTTTTTTTTTTTTTGTAAAAAGACAAAAAAAAATCAAATTTTCTCAAGAAAAGAAATCATAGCAATCACAGAAAACTTGAAAGTATTTTTTGATTATTGTTTTTAAATTGTAAAAACCTGTGATTTTCGATTTTTTGGAAATTGAAGATCGGGATTACACTAGGATGAAAAAATAAAATTGGAAAAAAGTTTTACAAAACTACGGTGTCAATTATCATTTCATCCTTGTTAATCGAGTTTATTCAAAGCATAATCAACATTTAATTTCTTAAAATTCTTGAGGCTATTGTTTTTATTGTTGTTAATATAACTAACTTTTTTAAAAGTCTCTAGTCTAGAAAAATAGGTCTATTGTAGGGTAAAAAATTTTAAATGGATTTGACAATGAATTTTCTTGAAATTCAACTTTAGGATATTTTTTGAAGAGATAATAACTAATAGTTTTGAAAACACTCTTATCATCGAAAAAAACTCAAACACAGTAAATAAAATAACTGATGATAAATATTGAGAGTGTCCGTCAAGTGCCGTAGAGTGCATAGGTTTTCTTGCGGTTTTCTGTTTTATTTGTTAAATCTATCAATTTTCGTTAGGTTTTTTTTTAATTTTTGAAATAAAAAGAAAATTTATTAAAATTTTCTGTTTATTTCAAAAATTAAAAAATACCTAGAACACTTCACAAATAAACCGAAAACTCAAGAAAAGCTAACGGTGTTTTTTTTTACTTTTTGAAATAAACTGAAAATTTTTGAAATTTTCTGTTTATTACAAAAATTAAAAAAAACCTAACGAAAGTGTCCGTCAAGTGCCTAGCTTTTCTTGAGGTTTTCTGTTTTATTAGTAAAATCTATCGATTTTCGTTAGGTTTTTTTTACTTTTTGTAATAAAAAGAAAATTTATTAAAATTTTCTGTTTATTTCAAAAATTAAAAAATACCTAGAACACTTCACAAATAAACAGAAAACTCAAGAAATACTAAAGACACTTAACCAGAATTCAAAAGAATGGAGAAAAATCTTAGATTTTACTCAATTCTTTTTAATTCTGGAAAAGCTAACGGCGTTTTTTTTTTTTTACTTTTTGAAATAAACAGAAAATTTTTAAAAATTTTTTGTTTATTACAAAAAGTAAAAAAAAAAAAATCAAAGAAAAAATATTTTTTCCAATTTAATTTACCAAATAATTCCTTAAGGGGTTAGCTTCTACCAAGGAGAAGCCTAGGATCAAAGTATGTTGTTATTGGACGTTAACAGAATTAGTGCTACATGGTTCAAATGTCTCTAAAAAATCGATTAGTCAAGTAGTAATATTTGTTGATCTCATCAATTAACAATGATCATGTATTAGTAAAAAACTCAACAATTTCAGAGTAAAATCTACATTTCGCCATAAATTTAAAGGTTGAATTATCAATATTCAGACTACAAAGTCACAAAATATCTTTCTTAAATTTGTGGCGAAATGTAGATTAGTTACTAAAAAATTCAATTTTTTTTAAAAATTAAATAATTAACAAATAAATTTTTTGACTAATTATTTCTCAAATCATGGAAATATATTGATAATACAAGAATATTTTTCAAAAGCAAACAAAAATAATCAGTCTTTGTGCTTTTATGTTGATGATTATTGAGTTAATCTTTGAAATTAAAAAATTATAAAAATAGTTACTTTTGGAAGTTCTAAATCTAAATTATTAAATACTATAATACTGTATTTTGGGTTTCTATTTTTAGATTTGGAAAAGGAATTAAAAATTTTTTTTTCAAAATGAAACTTTTTTAATAGTGATCATTAGTAAAAAATGTAATAATTTATTGTGCATTAAGATTTATTATAGATTTTTTAGAGCTATTTGAGCCATCGTGCACTAATATATATTTACACCCAATTACAATATACTTTGATTATAGAGAAATCTATGGTGACGCTAATCCCTTAATAGTCAAAATAATTGATTCCCTATTTGAAAGATATTCATCATATTTAAAATACTATTAAAATATAATGAAATGACCTCTTAACTGTGAAAAAAAATCATTCAAATTTTGTTCTATTAAATTGAAAAAAAGTATTAATAAAACCGGAAAATTGGATTTTTCAACTTAAATTGTTAAAATATCTTGAAAAATATTTTTTGATCAAAGATCCTTTATTAACCAATAGTGTTTGTTCTAATTGAAGTTATTAAAAAGGGTAAAAGTAGCAAATATTTGTATTTTTTTTTGAAAAAATTTTTTCATGATCGTGTAAGGTAAGTTTTTTTTATCAATATGTTTTTCAGTTTCTAATACCAAAGGAACCAAAGTATGTCAAAGATAAAAAACGGATAACTTGATAATTTTTTTCTTCAAAGCCATTTCCCAGTCAAAAAGGGCCCAGTTGTAGGGGGGGAATTACATGTGTTTAAAGGGTTTGGATTGATATTAGAAGAAAAATTTATTTTATGAAATTTCAAAATTGAAATCATTTTTTCTTATTTTGCTTATTTTTTTTTTGATTTTTTTTTCTTTATTAGTTTATTGATCAACAATTTCCATTCAATTTTTAATATCAAAATTAGAGTTAATGTTATTTTTGGTGTCAATTATTGGAAATTAGAAAAAATAAAAAAAAAACTAGCTTGTAGAAAAAGATATCGTAAACTCTGTTTCAGTCAAAGTTCCCAACATTTTTTTCAAATATCAATTATTTATTATAAATGACTTTTGAAGATTAAATAAGAAATAAGTAGAATAATAAACACCCAAGAATAGTTGATACCCACCTGGAATAAAACTAATAAATCAATAGATTTTCGTAAAAATTGAAAAACTAAAAAGACTTAGTTCACGGTTATTGATAAAGTAAAAATGATTGTAGAGAAATCATTTTGATTTCTATTAGGAATTTTATTTGGATCCTCAATTGATTATCAAAATGAACATTGTTGTTTTTCTCAATAGTGAACTAAGTCTTTTTAGTTTTTCAATTTTTACGAAAATCTATTGATTTATTAGTTTTATTCCAGGTGGATATCAACGGGAAAATTATTAAATTTCAAATTTGGTCAAATTCTCATTTTTTTCAAAATAGTAAATTCTATTGAAATTTATTGGCTGTGGTATTAAAAACCCCTTTACGGGTAGGTTATGGTATGTTGGGGTGGGTTAGAGTAATTTTGGGTAGTTTGGATGGTATGCAAGAAAATTTTGGCAAGGATTTTGAAAAAAAAAAATAATTAAGAGGCCAATTAGACTTTTGTAACTTGTTTTAAGGGGTAAAAATTTTCCAGTTATCTTTTGGTGGTTAAAATTGGGTTTTGAATATATTTTTAAAAATATTTAGTATTGATTATTTCAAAATTTTGGATTTTCTACAATTTAAGTAATATAAAATACTACCAATTGCAAAATAATCTTTTTGCTTTTTCCTCCCACAATTATAAAAAAACATTAAAAAGTTTCATACCAATGATAATAATCAAGAAACTCTTCAAAAATATGAAAATTTTCAATTTGACCGATTTTGAAATTTAATAATATACCATTTATTTCTATTGTAATTTTCTTTGGATCTTTCATCGAAAGATCAAAATGAACATAGTTGTTTTTCTCAATGGGGCTTCTTCGGAATTTTAGTTTGTTTTATTTTTAAGAAAATGTATTGATTTTTTAGTTTTATTCCCAACGGATATCATCTATTCTTGGATGTGTATTATTCTACTTTTTTTTTTTATTTGTTCTTCAAAAGTCAATTATCAAAAATAAGTTATATTTGAAAAAAAAAAATTGTGACAACTTTTGACTGAAACAAAGTTTATTATAAATTTTACAGTCCATGATAAACTTTCAGGGCCATTTTACGGTTTGTTATGCAAGATAAATATTTGAGAATAGAAAATCAATTTCCTGTCTTAGAACTTTTCATGGTAGGGCTGAAAAGGCTTTAGTATAGTACAGTGTGATCCAACTTGATCACACAAAAAAATTTTTATTCGGGATTACATGGAATTCTCTACCTTTTACCAGTTAGTGTGCTTTTGTGTTTTTTAGTTTCCTCTATCCACATTATTATTTGGCAAAAGTGAACTAAAAAATCTAAAACTGAATTCATAAAATTTTCATTAAAGGTGTGAGTATTTGAAATTTGTTCTTGTAAAAAAATTATACTGCAAGATTTTTATTGTTAATTTTTTTGGTGTTGAATATTAAAATTAGAAATTAGAGCCTGCGGTAGTGTATGGATTAGAGTGTGGTTATTAGCCTTTTTGTTTTCTTTTTGTTTTCTTTATGTTTTCTTTTCTCTTGGTTTTTCCTTTTTTTTTTTTTGTTTATTTGTGGTTTTCTCTTTCATTTTTATGAGCCTTTTTGTTAATCTTTTTGTTTCTTATGGTTTTTTTTTTGTTTTTTGTTTCTTGTTTTTTTTTGAGCTTTTTCTTTTTGTTCTTGTTTCTTTTTGTTTCTTGTTTCTTTTTTGTTTCTTGTTTCTTTTTTGCTTGTTTTTTGTTGTTCTTGTTTTTTTTGTTCTTGTTTATTTTTGTTCTTGTTTCTTTTTGTTCTTGTTTCTTTTTTGTTTCTTGTTTCTTTTTTGCTTGTTTTTTGTTGTTCTTGTTTTTTTTTGTTCTTGTTTATTTTTGTTCTTGTTTCTTTTTTGTTCTTTGTTTCTTTTTTGCTTGTTTTTTTTTTGCTTGTTTTTTTTGTTCTTGTTTCTTTTTGTTCTTGTTTCTTTTTGTTTCTTGTTTCTTTTTTGCTTCTTGTTTTTTTTTTGTTTCTGTTTCATTTTTCTCTTTTTTTTTCCTTTTTTTGTTCTTGTTTTTTTTTGTTCTTGTTTATTTTTGTTCTTGTTTCTTTTTGTTCTTGTTTCTTTTTGTTTCTTGTTTTTTTTTTTCTTCTTGTTTTTTTTTTGTTTCTGTTTCATTTTTCTCTTTTTTTTTCCTTTTTTGTTTTAATAATTCTGGTTCTTATTCGATTTCTTTTTGTCTTTTTTTAGTTAAGCTGCCAACAGTTAAATCCATTTGTGGGTTTCTTGACCAAGCAATCTGTTCATTTTGTTTGAAATAATAATAGGATGCATCGGGACTTCTTCTTGATCATATTCCCCTTTTCATTTGGTGTACCTACAATATTTGATCCTTCCTTCATTCCAAAAAAGAATTCTTCTTAATCATATTTGTTATCTTAGAAGATTTGATTATAAACATCCTTTGAAGTTTTCATTTTGATTGTAAACTTTGATAATTCTATTCGATTTAAAACAAAATAAGAAAAAATGATTTTGTGAAAAGGTTGAAGCATTGAAAAGATGGAAATTAAGTATGGCTTTGGAAATAGGTGGAAGTTTTTGAATTTGCCGTTATTATTAAAATCAAAAGATCAAAATTTTTATTTAGCTTTCCAAAAAAATAAAACTCAAGAATTAAAAATCAAAAAACCCCAATACCAAAAAGGGAAAAAAATGGTTTAAGCTTATTTATGGAATAAAAAATTTGAAATTTTTCATGATTTTTAAAATTTTTTTTTGAGAAAGCTGAATGAAAATTTTATTCCATTTATTTTGCAACAACTATTATCATAATAGAAACCCATGTTCAAGATTTAAAATTTGTGAATTGCTTTATTGGAATTACTTTAAAAAAAGATCAAATTAGCAAGTAAATTAGGTAAAAAAAAAACAATCGAAAATTGAATTTTTGAAATCCAAAGTGTCAGTAGAGAAAAATAACATTTGAAGAAGAAAAATAAACACAACGCTCTTCAATAATAAAATATTTTTCATCAACAAGTTTTGTTATCTTTTGTGGAATAATTATTTCTTTTTTGGATTTTAATTTTTATCTAATTTTTCTGATTTTGTTGAAAAAAAGTATTTTGATCTATCATAAACTTCCTAATTCAAGCCGATGATAAAAAAATATGATATTCACTGGATTCCCAAAGTTTAATACTCTTAATTTCTGTTTTTAAAACGTAAAAAAAAAACTGGGATAGGCAAGAATCGAACTTACGTCATACGGACCACAACCGTGCATTCTACCATTAAACTACTATCCCGTTATTTACATAATAGTCATGTTTTAAAAATATTTAATTATAAATCTTTTCATTTTTTAGTCCCAAACAATTAACAAAATATCTCATTAAATACACATTATATTTCAAATTCTTTCATTAATAACCTATTCTAAATCAAAAAAAAATAACTCACATATATAAATAACGAAAATTGAATGAGAACTGTTGATCAATAAAACAAATAATAAAAAAAAATTTCTAACATAATTTAATGAAACATTTTTTTCTAATTATGAAAACCGAATTAAAAATCTATTAATTTGAAATTGAATGAAGAGCTAATAATAGGAATTTTAATTTAACAAGATTAAAAAAGTTTAGATACTCTGTTTTTTGATAATAAGAGATTTATACAAAATAAATTTGGTTGAAAAACTACAAGTTTGTGACTTAAAAGTGAAACTGACTAAATAGTGATCCTATTATCTTCTATTTCTTCCTATTCATCCTGATTTCGAATCATCAACCTAATTTGTAATATCTGCTCTTCTCCGATTTCATTGGTATTCTCGTATATTTGTGTGATTTCTTCGTCAAATTTCATTTTGATTTCAAATGAAAAATCGGAATAACAAACAAACAAACAAAAAAAAAAAAAAAAAACACCCTATAGAAAAATAAATGATTTTAAAAAAATGATTTTTCCTTTTAAAGACTTTTTTTAATTTTTTAAAAACAATTAATAAAACAACATTAATTTACCCTTTCCTAATTTCGGTTTACATAAATATTTAGGATATTTTATGTTTACTTTATAAAAAAAATTTATATATCAATTTTTCAAAAATAAAAAAATAATCCAAAAAATAAATTCCCAAAATTCAAATAGATTTTTTTATTTTAAAAGAAATACTTTAGTAAAAATCAAATTTAAGAAAAAAAAAAGGAATTAAATCAAATTTTTCGGTGAAAAAAGGAAGATAAGAGTATCTATTTCAGTCAGTTTCACTTTTAAGGCACAAACTTTCAACGAAATTTAAGGCACAAAAAAATCTCAAATTAAGGCACAAAATTCAGCTTCTAGTAAAATAAATTGTAAAAATTAAAATTACAAATTTTGTGCCTTAATTTGAGATTTTTTTTGTGCCTTAAATTTCGTTGTTAGTTTGTGCCTTAAAAGTGAAACTGACTGTTAACAATTGATAATTAATTGCACAATAATCCCACAAATTGTTTGATTTGTACCACACTTAAGCAAATTCTAACTATTTCAGACAAAAAAGTATTGTACTTTAAATTAAATATTGCACAATTATAAATTAAATATTGCACAATTATAAATTTGAATAGTACAACATTCCCAAACTTTACGCAACATAATTAGACTTTTACACAACAACTCTATTTTATTTTTTTTGGTTGAAGAAAAGAACAAAAAAGAGAAATTTAATTTCTGGTTCGATAAAGAATTGTTTAATTTCCATTTTGGTTGAAAAATTGTTTTGTTTTGGCGAGATGTGTTCCAATCGATACAAAAAAACAGTCGTTGAATATTTTTCAATAAATAAATTTCAATCTATTTCAATTAATTTCAAAAAAAAAATAAAATGATATTCTTTATTTATTTGAATTTTGGAAGAAAAATAAGAGAATTTGAACCCTTATTGGTTGATTTTTAAATCATTTTGATTTTATCCACTAAAAAAAAATTAAACATTTTTAAATAAGGGATTTTCCGCAATTTCTATTACGGAATAAAAAATATATTTCGAAATAAATTCACTTATTTTGATTTAAGACACCAAGAACAAAAGATATTCCTCCAATTTTCTCACTTTGTTTTTAACTTTTGATTTTATTTTACGGAATTTCTTTCACGTAATTTCTTTTACCTAAATTCTATTCCTCAATAGTAACCCATTAATTGAAATTCGGTAATTTCTATAACAAATTGAACATTAAGGAATTCCTGCCAAGAAATAAAGTTTTTGGAAATTTTTTTTTTTGACAAAATTTAATTCATCAAAAGCGAGAATTCTCGGTTTTTTAATTCAATTGAAAAGAGTTAATTCTTTATAATTATTTCACCCCATAAATAATTATTTTTTTTCAATTAAAATATTAAAATGACCTTTTGAAATTGAACAGGGTTTTCAAATTTAGAATTTGAAACCTTAAAAAATATTTACCTACCGAGACTCACCAGAAGAAGGGTAGGAAGACAATAAAACTCACCACCCATCGGAAATTTTTTGTTTATTTAACTTGGTTTTGAAAATATTCTACTTATGAGGAATTGAGTATTGCAGTTAGAATGACAAAGTGGAAGATTATACTATCATCAAGAATACGATTGAGGACGCACATCAACCACTCGCAATTGAATATATCAAATGGAATCGTAAGCAAGAACAAAAACAAAATAATTTTACTTTAACAAATTTTCAAAAATGCCTTGCAATCGTAGTTGTTACACTTGAACTAATCAAGTACTCAATGGAAAACCAAAGGGAGTGGTATTATGGCAAACATAAAACTCATATTATTAAATCCCAAACAATAGACAATGCTGAGGGGCATTCATTATATTTATTCGTGGATTAACGGGAGGGTACAGTATATTACCAGTTGGGGGAATTCTAATGTGGAAGAGCAGTTCCAAAATAACCCAATTTTACAGTCAGTTTCACTTTTAAGGCACAAACTATCAACGAAATTTAAGGCACAAAAAAAATCTCAAATTAAGGCACAAAATTCAAATTCTAGTAAAAATAAATTGTAAAAAAAATAATTACAAATTTTGTGCCTTATTTTGAGATTTTTTTGTGCCTTAAATTTTGTTGAAAGTTTGTGCCTTAAAAGCGAAACTGACTGTATCAATTGGGAGATTAGAAATGTCCACCCTTTAAATAACAATTTTTAAGTTCTTTGAATCAGAGACAATAAAAAGACCTATCTCATTTTACTTTTTTTTTTTTTTATTTTTATGATTTTTATTTTAATTTGACTGAGAGTCTAAATGAGCTTTTATTTTAAAATTTTAAACTTAGCCTACACATAATTTCCTGTTTAATCGCGATATTTTTTAAATCGCGATAATTGTGTTATTATCGCGATTTTATTATTATTGCGATAATGTTGAATATCGCGATAATATAGTTTACACGATTTTATTATAATTATCGCGATTTTTGAAATTTATCGCGAATTAGTATAGAAAATCGTCAAAAGGTCTAATGAATAACCCTTTCGAAATTTCCAAAATAAAATGTTTTCTTCTAATATCCATTCAAAACCATTAAACCCAGATTTTCACTCTCCACCAAAACTGATCCCCTTTTGCTCTGAAATAATTTTGATTTGGGATTAATGATTTTAGGAATGATGGCCCAACCCATCCTAACCCTAACCATCGGCATATCTCAAAGAAAAATCAAAAAACATAATAAGAACATAAATACTAAACCAATTTCAAAAAAATATCAAAAAGAATAACTGAAAAATTTTAAAAAAAAACCTGTAAAATATAGTATAATTTGTGGTTAATCGTTTTTTGTTTTTAAAAATTCCCTTGATCTATTATCAAATAATTGAGTTTCTAACATCCCAAGAACAATTTTACTTTTCATTAGTTTAATATCCTTTAATCGTGATTGATTATTTTTGTGTTCAATTTCTGATCTTGAAGATTGGTCGATTCTTTCAATTCTAGAGCATAATAGGCCGATTAGGGCATGCAGTTCTCTAATTTTATTTAGCACTGGCAGATAATTTTTCTTATTTGGAAATTGAGGGACATAGTAAGGAATGAATTTTTTTCGAAACAGTTCAGGTTTTTCATGCTTTGAACCAGCTTTTATTAGATTCTTCCATTTATTTTCCATGTTTTCGCATTCCTTTTCCATTTTTTTGATTGATTGTTCCATTTGCTCATTTATTTTTTGCAATTTTTCACTTTTTTGAATTAAACTTGCTTTGATTGATTTGTCATTATTCGAAATAACCCTTTTTACATTTTTTAGATGCTCAGCCGAAGATACCATCTGTAACGTCAAATGGTCGACCTGTGCTTGCTGCTTTGACAAATTCTCCCGTAATAGTGAATTTTCTTGGGTTAGGATATGCTTGCCATATTCGTCTGCAAACGTTGCAATGTGTACTTTTTTTTTTTTTCGATCCTTAAGATATTTAAGATATTCAACATCATCATCATCATCATCATCATCGCCATCATTGCCGTGATCAAAACCATCATAATCATAATTTCCCTGATCGGCTTTTTCTCTTTTTTCCCATGGAAAAATTTTGGATTTTTTAAATTCATTTTCATTTTCGCTATTGCTATCATTTTTTTTAAAAATATCTACTTCCTTACTTTTTTCGAATTTGAAAAGTAAATTTTGTGCATATTGCTCTTGGATTTCATTATTTTGATCATCAGATCTTTCAACAAAGCCTCCACTTCCTGAATCTAAAAGAAAGGAATTATTATTTGATCCTTCATCGAGAGAATTGACGATATTTTCTGAATTTAAATCATTTGAAAAATTAAAACTTGAACCAGAACCAGAACCTGAGCCAGAATCGGAGCCAGAATCGGAGCCCGAACCCGAACCCGAACCCGAACCCGAACCTGAACCTGAACCTGAGCCAGAGCCAAAATCTGAACCAGAACCAGAACCAGAAATAGCAATGGAACCAGAACCAGAATCAGAATCAGAACCTGAATCAGAACCAGATCCAGAACCTGAACCAGAATCATTTGATGAATCAGAAGTTTCTGTCAAAACACCCAAGTTATCTGAATCTTCATTCTCCATTTTTTTATTAAAGCTTTGTTTTATTTTTTCCAACAAATCAGATGCCTTAATTTTTGAAAGTGGATTTGAACCCCTCCCTTTATAGACCATCGATCCAATATTCTCTAGATGAGGAATAACTTTTTCTTTGTTGTTTTTGCTCTTTACAAAAGTGCTAAACCTCCCATCATCATCTTCTTCTGATGAAGATGATGAAGAAGTTCCTGAGGTTCCTGAGGTTCCTGGGGTTCTTGATAAGGTAGAACTTGAATTTTCAAATGTGTTGGTATTTGTATTACTATCACTATTGCTATCACTATTGTTTTTACTTCCACTGCCACTAGAATATGGACTTGAATTAGTGATTGAAGATGAATCGGTAATTTCTGATGAATCACCATTTTCAGATGAAGAGCTATTTTGGATAAATGTTGAATTAACATCAATAGGATTATTTGAATTAGCTATTTTTGAAATCAAATCATTTTCTTGAGGATGTTTTTCATCATTCGGCTCATCCTTACTGTTTGAAACATCTCCTGATTTTTTTGTTACCATTGTTGAAAAATAATCTTCTTCGCTATCTTTTTCCATTTCTTTTTCTTTATTTTTTTTCCCATTCACGTTTCCTTTTCCTTTTCCTTTGCCTTTACCCTTCCCCTTCTCCTTTTCTCTCTTTTTCTTTTTTCCATGATTTTTCTCTTTCTCTTGTTTTTTTTCCTTCCCTTTGTCTTTACCTTTACCTTTGCCTTTGTCTTTACCTCTTCTTTTCCCTTTTCCTTTTCCTTTTCCTTTTCCTTTTCCTTTTCCTTTGTCTTTTCCTTTGCCTTTGCCTTTGCCTTTGCCTTTCTTGTTATTTTTATTTTCATTTTTATTTTCGTTTTCACTTGAAGAAGAATCAGGTTCTCCTCCTAAAAACATATCAAGTGTGTTAAGTAAACCCTCGTCACTCAGAAGCTCATTGTCTAATTGTTCATTTTCACTTGGCTCTGTATACTCGAGATCACTAAGCCCAACAAGGAAATCATTTTTTTCTTCTAATTCAGTTATTGATGTTCTAATCCTCGACTCCATTTTTTCTTTCGTTTTTAAGTCAGAAAAAAAGATCGACATTGACTGAGTAAAAGACTCAATTGTTATTGCACCAACAAATGACGGGAATTCATGGATTGTTAAATCTGTTAACAAGAGATTTATATTTTTGTTCTTTTTATTAGTCTTTTGTTTATCAGTGCAAATTTGCAATTCTTTGTTTGCTATAAAAAGAAATCTTGGTAATAAATCGTCAACACTCCCAAATTTGAGAAGTGCTAAACCGAGAAATTCTGATTCATCCAAGTTTTCATTTTCTTTTTTAATTTCATTTTCTTTTTCATTTTCATTTTTCTTTTCTTGTTTTTCATTTAGTTTTTTTTGGTCTGTTTTCAAATCTTGTTGCAAATCTGAGTTTTTTAATTTTTTAATATTTTGTTTGGATTCGAATTGATCATTATTATTATCACCTTCTTCGTATTTCTCAACCTTGATTTCAATTCTTCTTTTTCTATTTTCGTTTTCGTTTTCATTTTTTTTGCCATTTCCATTTCCATTACCTTTTTTTTTTTTATTTTCACTTTCACTTTCACTTTCACTTTGATTTTCCTTGCCCTTTCCATTGCCCTTTCCGTTTCCTTTTTCATCTTCTTCTTCATTTTCAAACGTTAAACTTTTCGAAGAAAGCTTTGAAAGAAAACCAAATTTCTTTTTTGCTGTTTTTGTTTGTGTCGTGTACTGACTGCTAAGCCCATATTTGTTTGTTAATTGATTTTGAATCGAACAAAACTTTGCCTTTTCAAGAGCCTCAATGCATTCGTGTGCCTGCTGATCCGAATTTGAAGCAAATGTTAAAACACCTTCACCCTGAGGTGTCACCAATTGATAAGAGTACTTATACCCTTCACTTGGTATTGCTTGAATTGTGTGTAGAGGCGTTATCGAAACATTAAAAGGTTCTTTATTGAATTTCACTTGAAGGTTTGAATCGGTGATGCTTAAAGTTTGTTTTGTCCATTTCTCGTTTATTTTGACTCTTAAACTCCCTTCAAAAAGTTGTGTACCTGTTGTCATTTTGAAAAAATTAGTATTTACAAGCCTCAGTATTCTTTTGGTTGTAAAAAATGAAGAACAATCGATAAGACGGTTTGAAATCTAATTGAAAATTAAAATATAAAAAGAAAAGGAAACAATTATTAAAAATGATTCAATTTGAAACTTGTCACGAGATAAATGTAAGGTTTTTTTAATCATGACATTTCGATTTGACTACCTTTCTCTTTAAAGGTTTGACAAAAAGGAATTGTTTTTGAGGTGTCCAGTTTCATTGTTATTATCCTTATCTAGAACCAATTTTTTGAAACAAATTTTGATTTTTTTTTTTTAATTAGTTTTTTGGAATTAATTAATTCCGACAGGTAAAGAAAAAAAGAATGAAAAGTTGCGTTGGTTCTCTCATTTTAGACACTACAGTCATTAAAATGAGAAATGTTGAGGATCTAAATCGAAGAGAGGAACTATCTTTTTCGATTTTTTTCGGTTAACATTATTAAAATGAAACATTTTCCTCTCTTTCGAAAAACAAATTGTGAGAATTAAAAATTTTCTCTGAAAGCTTACTCAGTAAGAGCAAATTAAATCAGTTCAATTTTCAAGACTCTTTGTCAACAAAATCTTCCATTGATATTGCAAAAAAAAATTTTCATTTCTGGTTTGGTAAATAACAGTCTTAATAAACCGAAAATCTTTTGGCTTGGATTGTGGTGGATTATTTTAAAGATAACTCAAGAGGTAAATTATGACAATAGCAACCTTGATCAAAAAAATATACTTTTAGAAAGAATAAAACCGATGTTTCAAAATCAAAACTTGCTTTTTTTGTTGATTGTTCTCAATGTAATATCTAAACCATAACAGTAGCAGTATTCCAAAATGCAAGCCAGTTTGAAAATTAAGTTTGGTGATCTTTTGAGAAGCTTTCAATTATAAATGAAACTTGTTAGAGTTTAGGGATTAATATTGTTATTTTTCTTGAGAAAATTGAAAAAAAAATGATGCTATATTTATCAGATCTACATCACCCAATCACTTTGATATTGTTCTATGGCAGAAATAATAAAAAAATATAAAAAATGAGGTTCGAATTTTAGAGATCTACACGAAGTAATACCTTGTTAATTTTAAAAATAAAAGATTAAAAATTTTATTCAGCTTTCAATAAAATAATCACATTCCAAGAATCAAAACAAACCACCAAAGTCCCCAATTCTATAAGACTAAATTAATATTTCAAACTGAAATCAGAATTTTAAAATTGATCGGTTATGTTGATTTTAAGGGAGTAGCCACGGTAAAGGAAAATTTTTCACTTTTTTGGCAATTTTTAAAAGGATTATAAAATAACATTTTTTACTTTGGTTATACCTCATTGATTTTTAGAATTTAAAGAACTTTATTCATTAGATTTTTTTTAATTTTTTTTTCAAAAGAATCAAAGAAATTACGACCATAGAATGTTGAGTTGAATTACTTAAAATGGTGTTTCGAATGTTGAATGACTTTTCTTTGATCCTTATCTCAACATTCTATTGTGGATTTTAATTTTTTCATTTTTTATTTTTTCATCATTTTTGAGATTTTTTTAATCATTAACACAAAAAGCAATAAGAAAGTTTTTTAGATCAGGTCATTTATGATTAATGGATTTTGTTTAAAAATGAACAATAATATTACAATTAGGAGAAACATACAAAAGAAAAAATGAAGTGGGGATTTAATAGCCAGAAGGAATACAAAAAAAATAATAGTTATACCAAAACATTATCTGGTTAGGATTTTAAATACTTAGATTTGGTGGAATTGGAGTCGCGAATATCATTATATTTTACAAAATTTAAACCACAAAATAACCATAAGTTTTATTCTAAGAATCTAAAATTATCTTCTCCCAAAAAAACATTTATTATAAAAAAATAAAAATCGAAACAATTTTATCTATTCTTTTCTCTTTTGTTTTTTATTGTTTAGCATTACCAAAAAAAAAATATCAAATAATTTTTTTTAAAAAAATTTTTTAAAGTATCATTAATTACAACTCACTAAAATAAAATACTCTTCTCTCATCTCTATCAAATTATTATCATATCTTATGATGTATCTACCCCCCATAAAACTTTTTTGAGGACAACAAAATGAAAATTTTAATATGGTTATTTTATAATTCACATAGTACCAAAAAAAAGCGAAATCTGTTTGAAAATTTTGTTCCATTTATTTTTCAACAAATAGTATTTGTAATTGTTATGTTTTTTTTATGATAAAAATTTTCTTAAAAAATTTAATTCTATTTTGTGAGATAAATTTTAACATTTTGATCCTTCATTTTTAAGATTTATTTTTAAATAATAGAACTTTTTGAAAACAGTACCCTATTTATTAAGGTTTATTACCGGTTTCCTTGATCAGTTCAAAGTATACAGTGTTTATAATAAAGCCTTCACAACAACTATACTCCCTACTTCAAAATATAAACCGTACTTTTTTTTTCTTCTTATTCCAATGTAACATCCAATTCACTGCCAAATAGTATACCTAAGTTAAAATCAATTTTGAAAGTAAAAATCTGGTTATTTTCAGTAAAATTTAAATTAGAAATTCAATTTTTTCAAAATTTTTCAGAATATTCGTATTTTTTTTGTAAGAGTTATTTTTTTTTACATAAAATTTTCTTCAAAAATTTACTCTAGAATTAATTGAGATAAATTTTACAATTTGATCCTTTATTTTTAGAATTTGATTTTTAAATAATAGAACTTTTTGAAATCAGTACCCTATTTTGTTAGGGTTTATTGTTCGTTTCTTTGATCGTTTGATGCAAAGGTTTTTTATAACAAAAAAACAAGGCTTTTATTGTGAAACACTAATTAAATTTTTTTGCACACTTTATTTTGACAACAGTCCGTTTTCTACTATTATTTTCTAATTAATAAATGAAAATTTTTATTTCAATTTCCAAAATGAATATAATTTATTACTGCTACAATCAAATTACCAGAGTAAAAATTTTGTCTTGGAGTTAACTAAGGAAGTTTAATTTCTTGTATAAAAAAATCATTTTTAAACGATTTTGTAAAGATATTTTTGTTTTTTCTTTAGCTTATTACGATAGAAAAATATTTTGGAAGTGAACGAAAAATTTCCATTTATTAATTGGAAAATAATAGTATAATAAAAAATAGGTTTTTTTAATTTAAATCAGGGATTAAATTTTTTTGCACATATTATTTTGACAACGCTATTTAGAGTCTTTACAAGGCTACCTTATTTTTTTCAAAATACTTTATCTTTGAATTCATTTTTTTGAATCCAAATAAAAAAAGAAGGTATCCGAGAAAAAAAAACAATAAAATAAATGGGGATGTTTAACGATTTTGTATTTTTCGAAATACTATAAAGATATAATCCAAGATCCAAAAATATATCTAAAAAAAGACATTTTATTAACAAATTCTTAAAATACTATTTGTTACAAGATAAATCGAAAAAAAATTTCAACAGGTTTCCCTTTTTTTGGTACTATGTGAATTATAAAATAACCATATCAAAATTTTCATTCAACTTTCCACAAAAAAGCACATCCCAAGAATTAAAATAAAACCTCAAAGTTCCACAATTCTTAAAGTGAAATTATAAATTTATGTTAATTTTCAGAAGTAAAAAATTGAAATTTAACATGATTTTAAGGACTTAGTTCATACCCTCTAGGGGGTTGGGTAATTGTGTTATTTCACTTTCACTTCTCAAAAAAATTTTTTAATTCTCAAGAAATTGGATAAAAAAAAAAAAAAAATATTTTTTGTCATCTTTTCCTTTTCACGCACACTATTTTTCTTTGTTTTTCAATGAAAAGGAAAATTGAAAATAACAAGAAAAATAATTAAAAAAATACCTTTTGGGTATTTTCAAATGTAATTTTAAATTTGAGAATATATCAAACATCTAAAAGAAAATTTAAAAAATATGTAGAACAGTTCAATGGAATTAATGTGAGTTCCGAAAGTTGAAATGAAAATTCTGAAATATTAAAATCAAAATTTTATCTGAACGAACAAGGTAAAAATTGTGAAAATTGTTGAAATTATGAAAATTTCACATTTTTTCTCAAAGAAATTTACCTTCTACAAATATTCCTTGGATTATTTAACACTTTTAAATGTAATTTTATAAATTGTTTCACTGTTTTCACCTAAAAACGTTGTCCTTAAAACCGTTTTTTTTTTTTTTTTTGGAAAGCCTGAATGAAAATTTTATTTCATTTATTTTGAAAAAAATAGTATTTTAAGCATTTGTTTGTAAAATGTCTTGTTTTAAAGATATTTTGGGATCTTGGATTATATTTGTAGTGTTTTGAAAATACAAAATTGTTAAATAAAGTAAGTAGATTTACAATATTTGAGTACCACCATTTATGTATAACTGGATCCTTCAAATTATTATTTATACCAAATACATTAATATTTTAAAAAATAAGAGTGGGAATATATCCATGTTAAAATAGATTTTCAAAATCAACTAAAAAATGGAATTCAAAAAAAGGTAAAAATTGATCTAGAAAAAATAAACTAAAAAAATTTAGTTTTTGATCTTATCTGTAAACTTTTCTACAATTACTTATTTTTTAATTGGGTTTATTTTTAATTCTTTATGGGAACTCCTTTTTTGTAAAATTTTTAAGAAAAAAATTACTTTTTATTTCTTTTGAATTTCCAAAATGAATATAAAAATCCTATTTTAATTTAATACATCGAATTATAGTTTTTGTTTATGAAAAATAGGATATTTTTTGAAATTCCTCTTCAGAAAATAAATATTTATTGAAAATTTTTTGTTTGATTTTATAATTATTTATATTCCATTAAAATTGAGAACTTAAAATAATTCTGTATTTGACTTTGAAATTTTTTAAAAATTTTCTTTTTCATTTGGTTGAATCTTGTGTACTTTTTTTTTTTTCATTCAGATAATTCAACCCCTTTATGTTAATTTTTGAAATAGAATTCTTTATTTCTTTATTGTTGGATAAAAATATTTAAAAAAAAATAGAATTTGAAAGTATATTTATTTTGGTTGTAAAAAACAAAAAAAAAGAAAATTCAAAACTAATAAATTCAAACTGTTTAGAATACAAAAAATCAATCTTTTTCTTATTTTTACAACATCCAAATTCCAAAATTTATTTTTATATAACAATGTATGTTTCAAAAGAATTAGAAACAGAAATCATAAACAGCATCATTATATTTTAGTTATAGTAAATTGTATTTTTATTCCAAAGATTAAAAAAATTATTTATTAATAAAAAGGTAATTTCTTTTTGATCATTATTTTCCTGTTTAATCTAAAATTGCACTTCCATAACCAAGTAAAAATTTACCTAATAAAACAGTTATCTAATCAGTTATTCATTTAGGTCTGTTCTTAGTATTAAGGTACCAATAAAAAGTATAATTCAATAATTTCTCTATAAATCAATAACACTCTAATTGACTGCTCTGTTCCAATTGGATGTATCTAATAAAATAAACAATATCTCAAAAATTGTGACTCAACTAAAAGAATAAATTGAAAAAAATAAAAAATATCCTTTAGTATTCAAGAACCACAAATAATTATATCTGATTTTTAATTGACTTCTAAATTATTCTAAATATCTAAAAACTTGATAATAACAAATAAAACCAAAAACTTAAAAAAGGGTGATTCACAATTTTTGAAAAGAACATTACAGATTTTTTATTCCTGAATTTTCACTAAAAAAAAGTTTATAATAAGATTTTTACTAATAATTATATTCATTTTAAAAGATATTGCCTAGTCATAATTTTCTTAGTGATTATGTGTCTTTTTGAAGTTCTTTTTTTTCCCCACTTAATCTTTAAATGCAAAAAAAAAAGGATCCAAAAATAAAAACAGGGATCAGAAGAGAAATAAAAAAAAAAATTTGAAAAATTTGAACAGAAAAAAAGAAAAAGAAAAAGAAAAATTTGAAAAAGCAAAAACATAATTTTGTAGAAAATAAAAAAAATTTCTGATCTAAAAATTGAAAATTGTTTTATGATGAATATACGATAAAAAATCATAGAATTTCTTCTATCTCATTGTTTTAAGATACCCTCTGACTAAAAGGATACCTACCTATATTTATCATGTTTGAAAAACTATTTTGATTACAATAAAATTTAAAATATATAAAATAAAAGTTTTATTTAACTTACAAATAAATAAAGAAAAAAAAATAAGAAAATATTCAAGAAAATGTAGTAAAAAGTCAAAAAGGAAATTATTTTTTTTCAAGATTGGAAGATTTCTCAAAATTAATAAATTCTGAATGTAATTTATTATATTCTTCAATAAATTCATAAACTTCAGGTAAAGAAAGTTTTTTAAAATCTTTTTTAAAAAATTTTCCAAATTCTGATTGCTTTAAATTTTCTTCAAGATTAATTTTTTTATTAATTTTTTTCTTTTGATTTTTATTATTAATTTTAATTTTTGGCTTTTTTTTATTAAATTTCTTTTTTTTATTGTTTTTTTCATGTTCTTTATTTTCTTTATTTTCCTTTTCGTGGTTAATTTCTTTTTGCTTCTTATCATCTTTCGTAAATGAAATTAAATCAGTTTCTCCATTTTCAACATTTTCATTCATTTTATTGTGTATTTTTTTTGGATCATTAGTAACAATTGCTCGTTTTTTCAAATGTAAATCATTTTGCGTTCCCCCCTTATTTGGAATTATATTTAAAGTATCTATTTCATTTGATGTTTCTAAAGAAATTTTTGATTTTTTTTTTATTTTTTCTGAATTATTACTATTATCTTTATTTGATTTTGCATTTTTAATTTTTTCATCAATCTCTTTTCCCTTATCTTCCGTTTTCTTTTTCTCTTTATCGTTCTCATGTTCTATAACATCTTTTTTTTCAACAATAACGATGTTTTGTAATTTTAGGATATATTTTCTCCATGGTGTTTGATTTTTTTTTAATTTTTCACCTTTTAAATTTTCTAAAAATTGAATAGCTAATTTAAAAAGTTTAAAATTTATTTCTGTTTGTGTGCCCTCAAATTGTTCACTGAAATGATATAATTGTATATATTGAACATTAGATTTAATATTTGAAATTTTTGAATGGAAAATAATATAACTTAAAAGAAGAAATATTTTTTTATTCTCTATAATAATTTTATTAGATAGTATATAAAGGAGGATAAAATAAAAAGACAAAGCAATTAGAATAATAAAATATATTTAATGATCGAAATATTAATATGATTTTTAATATTATTACTTTTATTAATAATGATATTGATATTTTTTATTTTTTTAAAAATTAGTAAATAAGTTCTTGTATAATTTTGGTTTTTAAAATTGATATTTTTTTTTGAAAACAAAAAAAATAATTAAGAGTTTTAAATTATAACATGATATATTCAAATATACTATTTCCAAAAATTTTGGTCTCATGGATTTTCGTAATTGATATATTTGCTTTCTTAATATTTAATCTTCCAGTAAACAAGTTAAAAAAAAATACATTTAACTTGTCTTGTTATTATTTAAATTTATATCTTCTCTTAATTGAAAAAACTTAATACAATGCATTTTTTTTTGTAAACCCCGTTTCAGAAATTATGACTCACCTAAAATAATAAATTGAATATATATATATATATTCATCTGGATTAAGAATAACTAATTATTAAGTTTTATTAATAATTAACTTTTTAATTATTCTAAATATATAAAACCCCGATATTTTAAAAATTAAAAAATAAAAATAAAACAAAAAACGAAAAAAAGTGAGTCACAATTTTTGAAATCAGCATTTAGGATTTTTTATTACTGAAATTTCACAGAAAAAAGGCTAACAAGAAGATTTCTTTCCTTAATAATATAATCCATTTTCAAAGACATTATTGGGTCTCATTTTTTTTAATAGGTATTTGTATTTTCGAAGATCCTTTTTTTTTCCCACCCGATCTTTTCCAAAAAAAAAATAAAAAAAGATCTCTGAATAAAAAAAGGAAAAAAAATAAAAAAAAAGTATCAAAAAAAAACAAAAACCTAAAGAAAGAGAAAAAGAAAAGCAAAATTAGAAAAAATGAATTTGTTACTAAAAATTGAAAAATTTTTTTGATAATAATATTGGATAAAATCAATAAAAACACTCCCAATATCATTCCTAATGTGAGTAAACATTTTTGAAAAATAGTGCATTGCCCAGCTTATTCTCCTTGACGATTATTTTTTTTTACGCTCACTCATTTGTTTCTTAATAATAATAATAATAATAATATATATATATATATATATATATATATATATATATATATATCTTAGAACCCCAAATAACCGAAATGCCTTTTAAATAAACAGTTTAATTTGAATTGTTATGAAAAGATTCTAAGATATAGAATTTATTAACAATTATCTTAGAAAGAAAATTTTATTTGTAAAAATTCTATAGTTAGCTACAATAAAAAAATAACTTGAAAATAAATTTTCTACATTTGAAAATTTTTTCTTCTTGGTTATGTGGTTTCATTATTGTTCCATTGAAATTTTGTCTAAAAAAACAAAATTTTTTTTAATTTTTTGGAAAAATTTGTCTACACATCAAAAAATCTTAGTTTTAATGATTATAACACATTATACTTTACTGGAAAAAAATATGTTTGGTCCCATTTGCAGATCAAAATTAACTAAAATACTTTTAAATAATTTATTCATTACAAAAGTTATTTTGACATCACATTGAAAATTTGTTTTGTCTACTGATTACCATTCAATATCAATATCTATATTTAATTCTAAATAATTTAAAAATAAAAAAAAATATAAATTAAATTAGAAAAAAAAATCAAATTTTTTTTCATTGTAAAATTTGGAAATTTTTTCAACCGAATTTTTTTCAAATTTTAAATGATTTGGCCAATAGTTCGAGTCAGATTAATAATTGATTTTTCTTTTTTATTTTTTACAATTTTTTAATTTTTGACTTTTTAAAATCTAGACATAAAATAAACAATATTATTATAAATAATATCAATATAGATCAAAAATTATTTTCCAAGATGTGTATTGATTTATATTGAAGAATTCAAATTTCATAAAATATTATTCAAATTTTTATTAATAATAAAATTCAAAAAAAAAAATCTTGGTTTCGAAGATTATTATATTA
This sequence comes from Anaeramoeba flamelloides, assembly GCA_027625915.1. Lineage (NCBI taxonomy): Eukaryota > Anaeramoebidae > Anaeramoeba > Anaeramoeba flamelloides. The sequence goes on along the minus strand of JANTQA010000008.1, from coordinate 12,673,139 downwards.
TCTTTGAATAATATTTAAAAGTTATTTTTTATTTTTTATTTTAAATTTAGGTTTCATTACTTTCTCTATAAAAAATTTTTTTTTTTATTGATTTAATTTCAGAGTATTATAAGAAATTATTTTTACATTTTTTTTTTTTTTTTTTTTTGGATTGCTTAAATAAAATTTTTAGGAAATTATTCATTTTAAAACTTTAATTTTGGTCTAAAGATATGAATTTTTATTTTTCTCTTGATTTAATATTTATTAAAAATTTAAATAAAAAAAAATTACAATTTCTCAGTAATGTTTTTTTTTTATTTATTTAATTGACATTTTTAATCCCAAATAAATATTTTTTTTTTTTGATAATTATTATTAATAAATCAATGTATTACATTTTGAATTGCTGTTATTATAATAAAATTTCTCATTAAAAAAATTAAAATAAAAATAAAAATCTTGAAAAAAAAAGTAAAAATGAATTATTATTTTTTTTTTTCCAATATTAAAAATAAAAAATACAATAAAACAATTAATTTTTCTTTGAACTAAACTCTTTTTCAAACAAAAATGCACACCTCTCAAATCAGCAATACTATTGAATTTGATTGTTAATCATATAATTATTTATTGGTTATTTTCATTTTAATCATTCATTTTTTCATTTTTTGTTGTTTAATTACGAATATTGAACAGTTGGAAAATGAAAAAAAGAAGATAAGAAGAAACCAATTTGGAAATAATATGTCAGTATAAAAATTTAAAAAGTTGAATTTTGATTTTGAATGAACTAGATATAGGAATTAAGAAAGGCCTTGATGGATTGATGTTTAGAACAAAGAAAAAAGAAATAAAGAAAAAAACATTCCAATAAAATAACAGATGAATTGCGGCTTTATCTTGAAAATGAGACTTTAAAGAACAAAAGTTTGACGCGTAAAGAATTATCAATAAAATGTGCATAATTTTTTCTCAATTCACCTTGTTCAACAGTTTTTATTGATTTTAAATTTTTTTTCATTACAATTTATAAAACAAGATTTCTCATTTCAAATAAAAGAGCACATCAATTTTTAAAATATTTAATTTAAATTTTTATTGTTTTGTTTAAATGAGTTTTAAATATTTAGTTAAGAGTGTTTTTTTTATGTCTCAAAGAGTTTCATAAATTTTAGAATGATACTAAAATTAATTTGATTCAATTATGAATAATTATTGATATTTTATGCCCTTTTAATTGAAAAGGGGTTTATTTTTCTTTATTTCAAAATTGTGTTGATTTTTGAAAAAAAAATAGTATTAAAAAAATGTAAACATGTCAACTATTTTTTGAATATAAAATTTTTTATTTTTTTTTTTACTTGGGTTAAAAATGGTTTCATTAAATCAAAAACAAAATTTAAAAATTAATTTCTTTTTAAATTAAAAGTGATATTAATTTGTATTTTTTTTTTAGAAATGAAAGAAACTATAATTCAAAAAGAGAGGTATAAAAAAATTCATATTCAATATCAAATAGATAATTAATCAAGGTGTATTTGTTCAGTTATATCTATGTAGATACATACCAGTGAATAATCAAATAAAATATTATCAACTCATTCTTTAAACATAAAATTAAACTCATAAAAAACAAAATATTAATGATCCTACTTTTGAAATAACCTGAACAAATTTTATTATAAGTAATTTATCATAAAATGTGAGATAATATCTTTTCGTATCAATATAGATATTCAATAATCTTTAACAATGTCAAGTTTTAAATACTATATTCTCATTTATATACTTTATGAAAATTTATTGAATTTTGGAGTAAATGATCATTTTAAATTCCTATCTGTTTTTTGATCAAGATTTTTTTCGAAAAAAGAAAAGAATACACGATCAAAATTTATTGTAAAAAATGATTTTAAAATCGTTGAAATTTTTTCAATAAATTAAAATTATATTTTAATTTGAATCAAAAAAAGATAAACTTGCTTTTTTTTTTTTTTTTTTTAATTATTAGGTGTGCATCTATCTTTGAATTATAGTTTAGTTTTCTTCGAAATCAAAAATTGTTCCAAATTTTTCTCATGAAATAATGAGAATGAATTACTTTTAGAAAAACTGGGTATTAAAATAGTTTTGTGAAAAGTGTTAGTGTGGTTAAAATCTTCCATTTTATCTTTAATCATTGATTTTTTCTTTGATTAACTGATCTTACTTTTCATTTTTAGGTTTTTGTGGTTTATGCAATTTCTGTGATTTCTTTTAATGTTTCAAATTATAAAACATTTTTCACTTTTTTTATGGAAAATTTGTAATACTTTAAATTACTTAATTATTGTCTAAAGAACCCAACATTTTTTTCATTTATTAATATTATGTTTATTATTATTTTATTTTTTAATATATTTTCTTATTGTTAATGATTTCCGTGTATAATCAAAATTAGAATTGAAATGAAAATAAAAAAAGAAAAAGAATTAAAAAATAGAAAGGAAATTAAAAGAAAAGAAAAATAGAAAGGATACCTAAATCAGATTTTTTTTTAAAGCTTGATAATAAATAATTCACACATGTATTGATTATAAATAACTTTTTAGAAGGCAAAATGGATTGATTAATTTTTTCAAGCCAAACACTCGCTGTTGCAAGCTTTTTAATATCGATATCTTTCTTATTGATCTGAAAATGTTTAAGTTTGATGAAATTCATATTAGAAATTGTTGATCGAAATTGTATATCAATGTCTTCTTTATATCTTTTTTTTATAATTGTAATTATTTGGGAATGGGTTTCTTGAAGGATTAATTCATATATATAATCAAATATTTTACAAAATAATAATTGTTTATCACAATCAATGTTTTTAATTTGTTTACTATACATTATAGATTTTGTAATATTATTTACAAAATCAATTAAAATTTTCTTTGCTTCGGCATTTTTTGGTGGGTTTTCTTTAAAATTTTTAATAAATTCATTTATTTCAAGCATCGGGTTTGGTACTAGTTCTTTATTATTTTGGAATAGGTTAATCCTCACAATTTCTTTTATATTTCTTAGATCTTTTTTGTTTTTGTTTCTCTTACTGTTTTCGTTTTCTTTTCGTCCTTGTTCTGATTGTTTCTTTTCGTTTTGTTCTTTGTTTTTGGATTTTTCTTTTCTATTATTCTTGTCTTTTTTTTTGGATTTTTCTTTTATATTTTCATTGTATTCTTCTGATTCTGATGATTCCCCGGATTCTTGGGTTTCGGTATACGATTCATTATATTCTTCTGATTCTGATGACTCTTCTGTTTCAGACGACTCTTCTGTTTCAGACGACTCTTCTGTTTCAGACAAATCAGATGGTTCTGATGATGATTCTGATGGTTCTGATGTTTCTTCTCTTTTGATTTTCTTTTTTTTTTTTCTGTTGTTTTTATGTTTTTTATTGTTTTTTCCTTTTTGTTTATTTTTATCCTTGTCTTTTTTTTTGGATTTTTCTTTTATATTTTCCTTATCTTCTTCTGATTCTTCAGATTCTTCTGTTTCAGTAGACGATTCTGATGACTCTTTTGATTCTGATGACTCTTCGGTTTTAGACAAATCCGAAGATTCAGATGACTCAGATGGTTCTGATTCTTTTTTATTGTTTTTACCCTTTTTTCTGTTTTTTTTTTTGTATTTCTCTTTCTTTTGTTTATTTTTTTGTGATTTTTCTTTTATTTTAACCTTGTCTTTTTTTTTGGATTTTTCTTTTATATTGTCTTTTTTTGGTTCTTCTGATTCTGACGATTCTTCGGTTTCAGACAATTCTTCAGATTCTGATGATTCTGATGTACCTTCAGTTTCTGATGACACCTCAGTTTCAGACAAATCAGATGATTCTGATTCTTTTTTATTGTTTTTACCCTTTCTTTTGTTTTGATTTTTGTATTTCTTTTTCTTTTCTTTAGTTTTTTTAGATTTTTCTTTTCTATTAACCTTGTCTTTTTTTTTGGATTTTTCTTTGATAGTTTCATTATATTCTTCTGAGTCTGATGATTCTGATGGTTCTTCTGATTCTTGGGTTTCAGACAATTCTTCAGATTCTGAAGATTCTGATGTACCTTCAGTTTCTGATGACACTTGAGTTTCAGACAAATCCGATTCTGATGATTTTTCTGATTCTTCTGATCCTGACGATTCTTCTGTTTCAGACAAATCCGATGATTCTGATGATTTTTCTGATTCTTCTGATATTTCTTCTTTTTTGATTTTCTTTTTTTGTTTTCTGTTTTTTTTGTCTTTTTGTTTTCTGTACTTTTTGTATTTTTGTTTATCATTTTCCGATTTTTGTTTGATCGGGTGTGAAACCTTTTTTCCTGAAAATTCTGGATTTGTATTTGATTTTGGTTTTGATTTTTTTCTTTTTTTATCTTTTCTTTTGTGAGGAGATTGCACCTTAAGGTGAAGAGTCTTTAATGTCTTGAATTGGTTTTGATTTTTTTCAATTTCCATTCTTTTCCATCCATAACCTGGATAAGAAAGAGTTTTTGAAAGCTGAATAATCTTGATACCTAAATCGTTAAGTGTCTGGTTGCTTAAATAACTGAGAAATGCCGAACGCGTAGTTCTGTAATCATTCGCTGCAATTTCATTGAATTTTCTGGTTTCCCATCGCTTTTTTTGAGAGAGGAGCGTGAGGAAATCTAATGATCGTAGGATTTTTAAAGACGGTTTGTCGTTTGGTGGTAGATCAATTAGAGTAAAATAAGTATAGTTTTGTTGTTGATCCACGTTTTTTTTTTTTTTCAGAGTCTTTGTGATCCCGATCGATCCATTTAAGGTTACAAAACGAGAAATGTTATTTTTTTTGTGGATTAAGACGTGTGTTTGTAAAAAGGAATTGTGTTTTTGTGTGTTGGTTGAGTTGTATTTGAAATATATTTCAATAATGGACAATTGAAGTGATTTGTTTTGTGCTATTTTTTTGATCTGTTTCAATAAATCACTGTTTTGTAAATATTTTGAAAAGGAAAATATTTTTTGATTTGTCAAGGTTTTCTTCGACATGTGATTAAAATGAAAAAATAAAATTACAAATTTTTAATTTTCGTCAGTTTCATATTTTTCGTTTAATAATATTATTTATTTGTTTCCAAAACAAATTTCGTTTTTGTAAAAGTCAACTTGAAAGTATTATTTTGCTTTACAACGTCTGTCTCTTATTTTTATAAATTTTGGCTCTTTATACAAGAATATTTCACAAAAAGAATTTGTTTGTTAAGAGATTGGTATCACCATAGATTCTTCAAAAATAAAAAGAGGTTGTAATTGAAAGTTAATCAATTTGTGATTTGAATCACAAATTTCTCTTCAAAAACCTATTTTAAATAATATTGAACGAAAATAAATTATTACATTTTTTACAAAAAGTGAGATTTTCGACGAAAATTTTCATTTTGTAAATTTTTTTTTAATTACTTTTCAAATCGAAAAATTGAAACTCAAATAATAGTATTTCTAGAATTTGATATCAATATTTAAAAGCTCTAAAAGAAACTATTTTTTCCAAAATTTATTCCAATAATTATCAACATAATTACCTAAAGATTCATTATTATGTTTCCTTTTTATGAAGCTAGTTTTTCGACTAATTTTCAATACTGATAAATTCAGATTTATGTAATAAAATTTTTAGTTCAATTTCACATTTTGGGAATCTTGGAGCACCACTTTTAAAACAACACAATAAAAAGAAAGAACTTTTGAAGGATCAACTAATTTTATAAAGTTTATTAACATTTAAACCAATAGAATACTTTCTTCAAAATGTAAGGTAAAAAAATTAAAAAAAGGAAAAAGCAGAAAATTTTCAGATATTTATTTGTATTTATTAGTATATACAATTTCTCAAAAGAACCTATGGGTTTTTTTACTTTAATTTTTAAGGACTACGTTCCCAGCCTTGGGGGGTTGAGTGATTGTATTATTTCACTTTCACTTCTCACAAAAAATTTTCAGACTGAAGAAATTGGACAAAAAAAAAAAAAAACATTTTTTGTCATCTTTTTTTTTTCAGGTAGACTGTTTTTCTTTGTTTTTCAATGAAAAGGAAAAAGAAAATAATAAAAAAAAAATAATTTTGTAAAATTGTTTCATGGAATAACAAATGCATTTCAAATTTGAGAACATTCCAGACTTGTCTAAGAAAATGTAAAAAATATATAGAACGGCCAGAGGAATTAATGTGAGTTCCGAAAGTTGAAATGGGAATTCTAAACTATTAAAATCCAATTTTACCTGAACAAAATAGGTAAAAATTGCGAAAATTGGCGATTTTGTGAAAATTTCACATTTTTTCTAAAAGAATTTCTTGTTGGACAAATATTAATTGGTTTACCTAACTCTTTCAAGGACGATTTTCTACATTATTTCACCGTTTTCACCTAAAAATATAGATCTTCTAGAAATTAAATTGTTAAGCAACTTATCTAAATTTCACAACAAATTTAAGAAAGATATTTTACAACTTTGGAGTTTGAAGATTAATAATTCAATCTTTCAATTTGTAACAAAATGAAGATTTTTACTGAAATTGTTGGGGGTTTTTACTAATACAACCACCTTTTTAATGGACTAGCATCTATTATTTTTTTTTGGCCAATTTCTAAAATATGGATTCCTTATATAGAAATATATTTAATATTGAAAATAAACAAGATCTTTCGAATCTAATTAATTGGCAAAAAATTTTCTCAATCTCAATTAAATTAGGTAAAAAATTTAATAGAGATTATTTCCTTAAGAAAGATATTTTTCAATCTTTGAAGTCTTCAGATCGTTCATTAAATCTTTAAATTAGTGGTGAAATGTATATTTGTTTTCTTTTTGAACAAGAAGATTAACAGAGGAATTTGGCAATAAAATATTTAAATTTCAGATCTTTACTATTTATAGTAAATTAATAAAAAGATTATTAATAATATGATTAATTTAAAAAAATTACAAAATGGTTTTTTTTTTTCTATTTAGTTATGTTCAAATTTTTTACTTTGATTTGTAAACAGTATTTTATGGTTTCACAATTAAGAAATTTATGACAACAAAACTGATATTCAAAGATAGTCTTTTCAAAGAACAGTTTAGAAAGTAGAGTTATCAAATTTCAAAAAAACGAAATAGAACTACAGTCAGTTTCACTTTTAATACACAAACTTTCAAGGAAATTTAAAACACAAAAAAAATCTCAAATTAAAGTACAAAATTTGGAATTTTATTTTACACAAATTATTTTCCGGGAATTTATATTTTGTGCCTTAATTCGAGATTTTTGTGTGCCTTAAATTCTGTTCAAAGTTTCTTTCTTAAAAGTGAAACGGGTTATATATCAAATTTTTTACATTTTTTAGACTTCACCTTTCAGAAAAAAAAGTGAAAAATTGTTTATAATTGGGAACTTTAATGAAAATGAAAAGTAAAATCAATAAAAAGAAGAAATTAAGTAACTTCAAATAATAACCCATTATATTATTTTCAATCAAGCCAACAAAAACAGTTTAAATCTACTTGATTTTTCCAAATTGTTGATGTGGTTTTGGAGATCTCAAGAATAGTCAATTTGTTAAACAAATTTTAAATATTAGATTAATGAAAGAAAAACTCATACCAAAAGATATTATGAAAAAACCGTTATTTTGGCGAGTCCTACATTTTGTATTTATTTATTTTTTTAATCCTTTATTAATTGATCTTACTTTTCTTTTTCTAGTTTTATGAATAAATACCTATTAAAAATCAAGTTTCACTTTTTTTCCGACAAGAACTGTTTTTTCTCAAAGAATCATTCAAAAATTCACAAAATACTATAAGATAGAATACTTTAAATCACAGAATATTCTAGAACTCAAGAAATTGTAATTGGGAAAATTCTTCAAACTCAGTACCTTATTGTAAAATTTCATTTTTTTTTTATTTGTTAACTTACCAAAAAGTTTTCTCAAGAATTAATATTCTTTTTAAAAATAATTCGAACTAAATTTTAATAATGTCAAGCTCTGATTCCGATTCTAGTCAAGACGAATATGATTGGGTTGAAAATTTTTGTGATATGCATGGCAATGAATTCTTTTGTTTAATCGATGAGGAATATGTAAATTCAAACTTTAATCTCACAGGTTTGCGTCAACAAGTTCGTCATTATAAGCCAGCACTTAAATTAATTAGAAATTCGGAAACACCTAACTTTGGTATGTTTCTTTCTTTGAATATGATTGTTTTGAATTAGATCTTTTTAACTTTCTTTTTTTTTTTTTTTTTTTTTTTTTTTTTTTTTTTTTGATTTGCTTTTTGTTTGACTCTTCTAATTCTCAAAAAAACAAAAATTATTTTTTTACTTCACCACCAATTTCTCTTTTTTCTTTTGTGGTTTGTATTCTTCTTGTAGAATTAATGTCAGAAGAGAAAGTACTTGAAATTGAAGAAGATACCAAATATTTGTATGGATTGATCCATTCTCGTTATATTGTTACCGATGAAGGAATGAGGAGAATGGCGAAAAAATATCGTGCAGGTATCTTTGGAAAATGCCCAAACGTTTTTTGCCAAAGACAACCGTGTCTTCCAATTGGTCTTTATGATGAACCAAAAAGAGTAATTTTCTTTTTTTTTTTTTTTTTTTTTTATATATTTTTTATTTGGTCTGTGGATCTTTTCTTACTGTAAAATTGAACAAAGTGTCCGTAAAAAGTAATTTCAATAATATAAATTTAAAAGCCATCAGAAATTACTCCCCTTTAATTTTGTTTTTATTTTTCCACAAAACGTTTTTTACTTTCAGGAAAGTGTGTAAAACGATTACTTTAACCCATTCCAAAATAAGAATAAATTTGTCCTTAAAAACACAACAGCAAGTTTAAAAAAGTGGTGGCACCAATAGAAAAAAATTGATAACTAAACTGATGAAAATAAAGAAGCCAGGCAGTTTGAACAACATTTTTGCAAAACTTTTTATTTTGCACTTTTTTGATATAGCTGTCTGGAAAATTAGATTGATCAAGCCTGACAAATAATTTTTTCATTTAGTCATGGAAATTGGTATATCGAAGTCTGTTGTATTGTTTTCAATACACTTTTGAAAACTTCTTTTTCAACCATTTATAAAATTACTTACTTCACAGAGCAGAGAATTCACAGAATAAGGAATATTTTTAAAATTGAAAACATACAAAGCCTTATTTCAAATTGTTTATACAAAATAATTATTAGTACTGAGTTTATTCTCCAGAAGAAAGTGTCTACTTCTGTTTCTGTTTCTGTTTCTGTTTCTGTTTATGATGGTGGTTTTGTGTCTTAATTTTTAACATCTAAATTCATAATTACAATCATAAAATAAAAAATGTACTTACTCCTATAAAATATATAAAGCAGTTTTCTTTACAATATAGCAATTCAAAAATCACTATTAATATTAAAGACCAGATCTCGATATAAACCAAAATTCAAAATTTTCCACACGGTTAAAACGATCCAAACAATCACAATAATTCAATTTCATTCAAATTGGAAATAATTTTGTTTTTTGTAAAATATGAAAATCATTTTTTCATCTTTTAGTTTTTTTTTTCATTTCATTTTTTGAATTACTTAACTTGTTTCGTTCCACCAAAATTTTTCTACAAGGTTTATACTATGTTAAAGTTGAGTTGTTCCAAATAGAAGAACTCAAATAAAATTAGTTGATGGTATCTAACCTTTTGATCGATCAATATTCATAATAGAATTTTTACAAATTTACCAATGTATTTTTTTGTTTTGGTCTCTCCAAAATTTTGAACACCCTTGATTTATTAATATTAATCATTCTTTATTTTTTGTTTTGTGGGTATTGTAATTTATAAACAAAAGTTAACATTTCAATAAGTGAATGGTTCTAATTTGGTATTTCTTCTTGAATTGATTAAATAAGATTTTTTTTTTTCAAAAATTGAATTTTGGGTGTGTTAAAAATTTTGAATTAGAGTTTAATTCAAAACAATAATCTATTCCTAAATTAGCCTCTTAAAATTATTTGGCTTAAGGGGGTAAGTACATTTTTCATTTTTTGAGTGCCACCATTTATGTGAAACTGAATTATTCAAATCATTTCTTTAGTCAAATAGATTGGTATTTTCATAAATACTAGAGTGGAATATATTCTAGTAATAGATATTTTCCTACCAACAAAAAAACGCAAATCAAAAAAATGAAAAAATTGATCAAAAAAAAATAAATAAAAATAATTTATTACTTGATCTTATCTATAACATTTTACACAATTACTTATTCTTTATTTGGTTTTATTTTTAATTCTTTATGAAAAAATTTTATTTGGAAAATTTTTGATAAACAAATTACTGTTTATTTTGAAAGAATTTCCAAAATGAATTTAAAAATCCTATTTTCATTTATGTCATCTAATTCTGGTTTGGGTTCAGAAAATCAGAGATTTTTTTAATTCTTCTTGAGAATAAGGGTTTATTGGACAAATTCGTTTGATTTTATAATTATTTATTTTCCATTAAAATGAGAACTCAAAATAATTCTGAATCTGATTGAAATTTGTTATTGAATTTCTAAATTATTTTGATTTGAATCTTTTGTAACTGTTTTTTGATTCCAAGAATTCAACACCTTTATTTTAATTTTTGAAATAGTAACTCTCGTTTTGGCTTTGTTTGAGAAAAATATATTAAAAAAGAATTTTGAAAGCAAATTTGTCACAAAAGGTTTTTTAAAATAATAATAAATAGTAATGGGACGAGGAATTCAAGGAAAAAAATAGTTTGTATTCGTGCAAACTAAGAAGATAAAGAAAACCAATCTTCAAAAATAGGCTTATATCGATTTTTTTTTTTTTCCTTCTTGATTTCAACAAATTTATTTGGAATGGTGATCTTTCGTGTTTGGTCTTCTAAAAGAAAATATTTGTTTCAAATGCACACCCTTTCGGGTATATTTTTTTGGTTTACTGTTTGGTTGATTTCGATCATTGGTATAAACACATTTCTAGATCCAAAACTTTATTTAATAAAACCAAAAATTGAATCAAAAAAAATGTTCAAAAAATTGAAAAAATTAAAGATTCAACTCTGAATTACTTTGATTCCATTCACGAATAGACTAGCGGATGGTGTTTTGGTTTCAAAGTTTCAATATCTGGTGGCACTCAAAAAATATTTTTTCAGTAATGTTAACACAATTAACAATTTTCAAAATGGTAAAATGTACTTACTTCCTTAAAAATTATTATTTTCCATTTTTTCCCTTTTATTGTGAAAAAGAGTTACAAAGGAAAAAGATCAAGTGGCTAGTTGTTAATACTGAGGCACTGAAAAACGAAAGTATGGGTAACTTGAAAATAAAAAAAAAAAAAGTAAAGAATAAAAAATATCACAGAATTAAAGTAAAAAAGATCAAAAAGAAATAAAGAAATTACAACAACTTAAACAATGATCACCTCCCAAATGAGGATTTATGATCAACTATCAAATTAAATTAAATTAGTCAAAAGTATCGTGAATGTGATTTTGAGTGTTTTTAATTAAAAGAAAGAATTGCTTATTTTTTTATGATTTTTCACCAATTGCTTCTTATAAACCCTTTTTCAATTTTTTTTTTCTTTTTTCTTTTTCCTTTTTTCTATTCAATTTTTTGCTTTTTTTTTTCTTTTCAGAAAAAATAATTTGAGTATCCTTTCCATGAATAACCATGAAACCGATGATTTTACACTTAAATTCTCTTTTAGATATATAAGTAAAAGGAAATCTTGAGTGTAATTGACACTTCTGTATATAATAATAAAAAAATATATATATATTTTTATTGAAAACAAGAGATGGGTTGTTAATTCCTCTTATTTTCCGTTAGGTATTTTTTAATTTTTGAAATAAACAGTAAAATTAATAAATTTTAGGCTTATTTCAAAAAGTATAAAAAAACTTGAACACTTTTCTTATCAAAAACAAAAAATTAAAAAAAAACGCCGTTAGCTTCTTTAGAATTTAAAAGAAAAGAGTAAAATCATTGATTTTTCTCAATTCTTTTGAATTTTGGAAAAGCGCCGTTAGGTTTTCTTGAGTTTTCTGTTTATTTGTGAAGTATTCTAGGTTTTTTTTACTTTTTGAAATAAACAGAAAATTTTAACAAATTTTCGGTTTATTTCGAAAAGTAAAAAAAACCTAACGAAAATCGATAGATTTAATAAATGAAACAGAAAACCTCAAGAAAACCTAGGCACTCTACGGCACTCTACGACAATTCCCAAATACCGAAATTTTTATTTAGAAATTTTATTAAAGACCCAAAAATGACGAAATTGTAAAAACTCCGAAAATACTCGAAAATGGAAAATATTGAAATGTTTTCAACAATTCTAAAATCATTGAAAATAAATTTTTTTATACAATTTTAGAGTTTCTGGGAAGTCCCGTAGAGTGCCTAGGTTTTCCAGAATCCAAAATAAGAGAGAAAAATCAAAGATTTTACACAATTCTTTTAAATTCTGGAAAAGCGTCGTTAGCTTTTTTTTTATTTTTCTGTTTATTTGAAAATGTATTGATTTTCGTTAGGTTTTTTTGAGATTTCTATTTATTTGTAAAATCAATAGATTTTCGTTAGGTTTTTTTTAATTTGCGAAATAAACCTAAAATTAAATAAATTTTCGAATTCTTTCAAAAAGTCAAAAATCAATGAAAATAAACTTTTAATTGAATTGGTGTTTGTTTTTGTTTTTATTCTTTAAAATTACTAATTATTGATATTCGAGGTAAATTTTCAATTTTATATTGAAGAACTTAAAAAAAATCAAATAAACTAAATTCCAAAAATTTGGACACAGTTTAAATAGTTGAAACAATAACAATACCACGCTTTACATTAAATTTGGAAATAATTTTGATTTTACAAACTATTTCATTTTTTGTCTCTTTTGTTTTGTATTCATTTCCTTTTTTCCAGTTACGTAATCTATTTCGTTAGATCTGGAATTTTTTTTCGATAGATGATAGAAAGTTAGTTTTGAGTTTGTTAAATCGAAAAAACTACATACAATTGGTCAATGGTATCTGATCATTTGATCGATCAATAATCCTTAATGAAATTTCAACAAATTTAATAATACATTTTTTGTTCAGCTAGTTTCATTATTTTGGACACACCTGTTTTTATTTTTGAGTTTTATATTTTTTTCTTTTATTTGGAAAAAAAATGATTACCAAAAAAAACCTAGAACACTTCACAAATAAAATAGAAAACTCAAAAAAACCTAACAAAAATCTATTGATTTTCCAAATAAATAGAAAACCTCAAAAAAACCTAGAATACTTCACAAATAAAGAGAAAACTCAAAAAAACCTAACGAAAATCAACAGATTTTCCAAATCAACAGAAAACTCAAGAAAAACTAATGGCGTTTTTTTTGATGTTTTCTGTTTTTTTTCGTGAAGTTTTCTAGGTTTTTTTTACTTTTTGAAATAAATTGAAAATTTTTATAAATTTTCGGTTTATTTCACAAATTAAAAAAAACCTACGAAAATATATTTATTTTCAGACAAAATAGAAAACTGAAGAAAACCTTGACTGCCTCTCTTGGTTTTACAAATAAAATAGAAAACTCAAAACAACTAATGGCGCTTTTCCAAAATTCAAAAAAATAGAGAAAAATCTAATTTTTATTTAATTTGAAAAAATTGAAAAAAAAACCTAACAGCAAATAAGGTGAACTTTCATTACTCACTTTTCAATGGAAAAAAAAAAAAAAAAGAATTTTTTTGAATTAATAATTCAAATTTTGTTAATCTTTTATTTATTGATTTGTTTTCTTTTTTCTTTTTTCTTTTTTTTTTATTTATTTTTATTTCCTTCTTAACATTATTTAAAAAAATCCTATTTAATTGGATAATGTCAAAGGATACAGTCAAAATGTATTGTCCTAAATGCAGAGATTTGTACTCACCCAAATTAAGATATCGAAAGATTGATGGAGCATATTTTGGAACAACATTCCCTCATTTGTTGCTCAATACTAGACAAAAACTGAGGCCATCTGAACCACCTAAAGAATATAAGCCAACAATATTGGAACCCGAATTAGAAAAAACAAATCCGAAAAACGAAAAGAAGGAACAAGAGGAACAAGAAATCAAAGAAGATAACGAAGATCAAAAAGAGAAAGAGCAAGAAGATAAAGAAGAACAAAAATAAAAAAATCATCTTTTACAAAATTTTTTAAAAAAAATTAAAATATTTTGTTTACCGAAAAAATAAATTATAAGAAAATTATTTAAAAACAAAAATTAATTTCCAAATAAATTTATGATTCAATAAAAAAATTATAATTCTATATAATATGAAAAAATACAAATCATTAAATAAAAATAAAAATTAAAATTAAATGGATTATATTCAAATCTTTTTATCAATGTTTATATATATATATATATTCATTAACAGATAATCTTTTTACGAATATATGCCATTTTGGACAATTTATATACATTATTTTATGAAAAAATTTTCAAATATTTAACCTCAATTTAAAAATTAATTTAATTTCCCAAAGGATAGAGTTTTGTTTGTTTTTAATTGGTTATGAAATTTTTCATACTTTTTCAGAAAAAATTGAAAATCCAATTTCATTCTTTTTAAAATAAAATTCAGCAACCACAAAATTTTATGTAGTGCCATAATAAACTAAATTTAAAATTTGTACACTATTGAAAAAGTTGAAAGAATAACCATATGACTTCATTTAAATTGGAGATAATTTTGTAATTTGGATATATTTTAAATTTTACAACTATTTTTTCATTTTTTTTTTCACAAACAAAAATATGGTTTGTTTAATCAGGAAAATTTTTTAATAATTAATAGAAGGGAAAAGTTGAGTATAGTTAAATAGAAAAATCGAGGTAAAATAAGTTGATGTTATCTAACCTTTTGATCGATCAAAAACCCTAATAAAAAAAGTTTTTTATACAGTCAGTTTCACTTTTAAGACACAAACTTTCAACGAAATTTAAGGCACAAAAATTTCTCAAATTAAGGCACAAAATTTTGGAATTTTAATTTTCACAAATTATTTTACTAGAATTTGAATTTTGTGCCTTAATTTGAGATTTTTTTTGTGTCTTAAATTTCGTTGAAAGTTTGTTCCTTAAAAGTGAAACTGACTGTAACATGTTATATGCGTGTTGTAAAGGTGTTATAAACATTTAAAATGTTATAAAATTTTATAACAAAAATTTTTATAACATAAATGTTTGTTATAAAATGTGTTATAAAAATTGGAACATGTTATAAGCCTGTTATAAAAATATTTTTTAAAAAAATATTGAAAAAATCAAAATATAAAAGGAAATTTTGTGATAAAAATGTTATATAGTTATAAAAAATTTTTTTTATTAGGGTAATTATTAGTGATATTTCAACAAATTTATCTATTCGATTTTGTGTTGTACTCACTTTTTAAATTTTACTTTTTAAAAACACTCAGAATTCAACTTTTTATTGTGGGCTAGTTTACATCAATTATTATAAGGATAAGCCATTCTTAATCTGGCATGAAAAGATATCCAGAAATTATATTTACTTGGATTAACATTAGAGATATTCCGTAATATGTATAACGGAATAACTTTTTTTAGAAAATTTTTAGGGTTAGATTCTAATTATTTGCCCTTTAGTTTTGAAAAAGGTTGTTTAAAAATTGAAAAGTTTTTTCTCTTTTATTTTTTGTTTAGATATTTATAATACGGAACTTGTATTCCGTAATTGGTGTTCCGAAATATCAATTTCGTAATTTATGTTTCGTTACACTTTTTTCGTAAATTATATTACGAAACATAAATTACGAAATTTCTGGTTCTTTAGATTGAACAAAATTTAGTTCTAAAAAAAAATGATCATAAAATTTTTATCTCAAAAAAATTTTATTTTTTAACCTAATGAATTTTTCTCAGAAAATTATTGGCTTTTCTGAGAAAGAATTTAATAATCTTTTTGAAATTTGTCAAACATCTTTGGGTCGAATTAGAAAGGGTAGACAAATCAAGACCCCAATAAAGGAGAGATTTTACATTTTTCTGGTGTGGCTCAGAAAATACCACACTTAAGAAGAACTTGGTATTTCTTATAACCTTACCAAGAGAAAAGTTTTTAATTTAATCAATATTGCACTAGAGGATTGCTATGAACCTCTAATACAACATTTTATCAAGTGGTACAGCCAGTTTCGTTTTTAAGGCACAAACTTTCTACGAAATTTAAGGCACAAAAAAAATCTCAAATTAAGGCACATGATTTCAAATTCTAGTAAAATAATTTGTGAAAATTAAAATTCTAAAAAATTGTGCCTTAATTTGAGATTTTTTTGTGCCTTAAATTTCGTTGAAAGTTTGTGCCTTAAATGTGAAACTGACTGTATAGTAAAGACCAACTTGAAGAAAATAACATTATGTTCTCGAACTTTCCCAATGCCTTGGCTGTTGTTGATGCTACAGTACAGCCAATTGAAAGACCCTTGAGAAACTAGAAGGATTGGTTTTCTGGAAAACATGGATGCCAAATAATAAAATCACAGACAATCAACAGCCCTGATGGGAGAGTTATACATGTCTATTGTGGGAAAATTGGAAAGGACCATGATATTACTCTTTGGAGAGAGTCTAACATGATTGAAAAATTCCATATACATCCAGCTATGGGTGATAAAGGCTATGTTGGTATTCAACATGATTGTCTAGCCATACTACCCATTAAAAAGGCAAGTAACCGAACCCTCAGTGAAGAACAAAAACTCTATACAGTCAGTTTCACTTTTAAGGCACAAACTTTCAACGAAATTTAAGGCACAAAAAAATCTCAAATTAAGGCACATTTTTTGGAAATTGTTTTTTTTACAATTTATTTTACTAGAATTTGAATTTTGTGCCTTAATTTGAGATTTTTATTGTGCCTTAAATTTCGTTGAAAGTTTGTGCCTTAAAAGTGAAACTGACTATAACCAAAAGGTATCGAAGGATAGAATTATCATTGAAAATTACTATTTTTAATTAAAAAAACAAATTTGATTTTCAATCCTTTTGATATAGGGGGTTCGGGGACTACTCAAAAATATTTAAGATTTGCTGTACTCTAACTAATTATGATATTAGTTTACGGCCACTAAGAAAACCACATAAAGAAATTGAAATTGAACCTGAAAATAATTAATTCTTTATTTTTTTTTAAATTTGATCTGCTTCTTCCAAAATAACAAAAGTTAAAATAAACAAGCTTTCACAGGATAATTTCTTTTAATTTTTTTTTCATTTTTTTATGGAACTCCTGTTCGGTAATATATATATTTTGGAATACAGGTTTTGGAATTCAAAATCTGGAATATATATTCCAGAATGTCTATTATGAAATAGTTTTTATGTAATACATTTTACACACCTGTATAACGTATAATCTCTAATAATTAAAATTAACTTTTTGTCAATTATTGGAACTGTTCCTTCCATTATCAAAATCAAATCATCAGCAAACACTTGAACATTTTCTTCAAAACCTGTTAAAAAAAAGTCTAACAGGGAAAAAAGTTCAAAACAGTTTTTAATTGAGAATACATATTGATAAGGTATTCCAAGGAACTTGAAAATGAAAAGTAAGTTCAATTAATAGAAGAAACCAATTAACTTCAAATGATAATCCATTATATTATTTTCAATCAAACCAACAAACACAATTTAAATCTACTACATTTATGGAAATTGTTGGTGTGGTTTTGGAGATGGCAAAAATAGTTAATTTTTTCAACAAATTTTTAATAATCGATCAATAAATAAAAACTTCCAGACCAAAAGATAGTATTAAAAAAACTGCTGTTGTGTTGAATCCTCCTTTCTTTATTTATTTCTTGATTTATTCTTTTATTGATTGGATCTTAGTTTGAATTTTTTGGTTCTATTAAGGTTTCCAATTAACAACCTGTGTTTTACTTTTTTTTAAAGAACAGTAAAATCTTCTTTTTTTTCAATTAAAAGGTGGACGATAAATCAACTCATTATTGAGTATAGATGATCACCCAAATCTTCTAAAAATAATTTTTTTATTTCTTCAATAACGAGAATAAACACTAAACACCTTAAAACACAAGAGAAATATTTTAACTCTGTATTGGATATTAAGAATTCTATTTCTTCTTCAAGTCCTGAAGAGATGAAATAAATAAAAAAACTTGTTAAAAAAGTAGAATTAGAAAAACAATTCAACTGATATACTCGATCTGTAGAAATTATGTAAAATATTATTAATAGGGCATTTGGCTCAAAAAAATGAAAAATATTGAACTTTCATTTACTTTTTCTTCTTTTGAATTTAATTTTCCAAAGAATCAAATTGAAATTTGAGACTATTTATATAACAGGAAGAGCGAAATTATTTGAAATTTTTTTCCCTATTATCCCACTAAGACAGTTTTTTTGAGATTTTCCACACAATGATAAAATTTGGGAAAAAATTATGATATTAATTGTGTTTGTTGTTAATAAAATGATGAATTATTCTTTGAAATTCCTTTGTTTTTTCATTTAATTGATCATACTTTTGATTTAGAATTAAAAATTGTGTTGAACTTATTTTTCTTTTTTACCAAATGACAAACAGAAAAAAATTGATTTAATTTTAACACTATCTCATATTCGGTCAATTAATCCTAAAAAATAAAAACTAAAAAAAAAATAAAAAACAAAATAGAGTACCAAAAATACTGCTTAAAAAAAGTTTGCCAAGTGAGTTTAAAACTACCTAATTAGGATCTCTCTAGTAGCTTTATTCACACGATTGAAAACTTTTGGTTAACACTTTTTTATAATAGATCTCGAGTTTTTTTGGAAATAACAAGATTTTTTTTTTTTAGAATCAACAAAAAGCAAATCTAAAAACCAAAATGCCCCTTTAAATTTCCATACTCATTTCTTATAAACGGAAAGAAAAATGAGTGTGAATGGGTTTAATATTAACAAGGAGTAATTTTAAAATGATATCATATTACTTTGATCAATTTTCATCCAATTAAAAAAGCGAAAAGGATTGGTTTATTCTGTAAAACTTTTAGAAAAATATTGTTAGGGTTTGATTTGCAAGATAAATTGGATGTTTTGGGATTCTAATACATTTGCTTTTCATCAATATTCAACAGTTGGTCTGCTCATAGAGAAAATGAATCCAAAAATGAAATCCTTTTTAACGAGTGAAAAACCTGTAAAATTAATAAACAGGATTATATTGTTGTTGATTTAAACTCTGATACACCTTATTGTCAAACTACCTTTAGAAATCTTGAACAACTTTACTTTTTTTGAAATGAAAATTGCTATGAGAGATTTTTTCATCTTAAAAAAAAAAAAGACAAATACATTGATTTCTTTTAATTGTATTCTTTGTGGAACCTTTTCATTTTTTTTTTTCTCTTAAAAATTCTAAAAAATCCTAACAAAATCTCATTTTGAATCATAGAAATTCAAGAGTTATTGATGAATGTGATTCTATTTGGGTTTTGATTTAAATGATCAGATCTGTTTTTATAAATATAAATATTTTGTCAAAATTTTAAATTTGAAAAAGCATTGAGCTGAATTTGATGTTCAAAAAATCGACCATAACCACCACTTAATTTGGAAAACTAAAATTTGACTTGTCTTTTTTTTTATATGCATCAAAAAGAAAAAAAAAAGATTTTGTTTAGTTGGAAATTTTACCCACAAAGATCACAAAAAACGAAATGAATCAAATGGTTAAACTCAACAAGACACGTTAGTAGGCGAAACGAAATCATTGGAAAATAATCGAATTTTCCAAAAAATTCTTCTCAGATTTGTTTAATTATAATTTACCCGTTTATTTTCTTCAAAACTTTTCAAAAAATAATTTTTATTTTTAGCTTTTCAAAGATTATTGATTATGAAGCAAAGTATTTCATTTCCAAGTAGTACTGTTCTTGACTTTACAATGGCAATAATGTTTTTCACTGTAAGCTTTGTTTTGGCAATGTCCAAGACACAAAAGCACTCACCAGAGGAAATTACGTTTACCACTGTGTCGATGGCAGAAAACATCTCACCGGAAAAGGAAATTTCTCAAAAATTATTTGTCATGGCAGGAATTGGGATGTTCTTCGCTTCTGTTTTGATCTATGTCCAATACGGGAAGCCGTTAACAAAGACAAACGGTGGGAAGGGTTTACAGCAGGCCTTGATGATTACCAAGATCTTGATGGCAATCTTCTTAGTGATCCAAAGCATTTCCTCGCTTCAACAGGAATGGAACCTGGCCTTGGAAGAATTTACTTTAAGAGAATACTTCAAGCCTATTACAATTGTGCATTTTGTTAGCGCCATCCTGCTTTTTACAATGATTTTTCTCAATATGCTGCTTTATATCATTTTCACAAACGTTTACCACAAGGAACACAAGAAGCAAATTATTTATAAATTTCGTGTGTTTCTTTTCGTTGTTTATTCCTTCTCCGCGCTGATAATGCTTTGGATGGTCGCCATAGAAATGGTGTGGAAACAAAGAGACAAAGACCTTGGAATCACCTATGCCGAAGTCAATGCCTTTGGATTTTTCGAATGGATCGGAGTCATTACTGGGTTTATTTATATCTCCTCCTTTCGAAAAGAAATGAAAAATTTTACAGTCAATCTTGAAGGCGATTGGTTGCTAAATTTTTTACCAAGAAAAATTCTTGGTAAAAAATAGAGAAGAATAGAATCTTTCCCCGAAAGTCTCGACATTTAGCCTAACTTTTCTTTTTTTTTTCTTTTTTTTTCTTTTGACATTATTAAAAATGTAATATTCTTTATTAAAATGTATTCTCCTATACGGTTTTTTTTAATTGTTTTTTCCTCAGAAATATATCGGCAACCAAAATAAATGTTTTTTTCTTTTTTTTTTTTTTTTTTTTTTTTTTGTAAATTTTTTTTTGTGCGAACTATCCTCGTCAGCAAATTTTAATTTTTTTTTTTAAATTTTAAAATTTCCCCAAAAAACATCGAAAATAATTAACAACAAGAATTTCTTGATATGATAAAAAATTCTCAAAAATTTTCTCTAATAAAGGAATTTTAAAAAATATTTTGAACACTTACCAAGACGCTAAAAAGCAGTTTAGTTTCAGCATTTCTCAAATATTTGGTGAAAAAATTAAAAAAAAATTTTTTATTTCTTTTAATAACTTTTAATAAAGTGACCACTTTATTTTACCTCTCTATGAACATCCTGGTATTGTGTTCCCAGGTGTCTGAAATATAATGTTGTAAGTCAAAAAAAGATTTAATTGATTATATATTTTGGATAATTAAAAATACTGTAAAGATTGGGATTTTTCATGGTTTAGTTTTGAGTTTTTAAAAGAAATTTATTAATCGATTACTGAAAGAAATTGATTTAATTAAAAAAGAGAAATTTTTTAAGAGACTTTGAACAACCTCTTACCAAACTTAAACTTTGGATTGTATGGAAGACTATCTATGGATTTGTTATTTGAGAAAATAAATTAAATATTTTTAATTCGAAAACTTATGAAATTGAAGATGAAAATTCAAAGTAAAATCAACAAATAAATAATTCAAGCCAAAATAAG
Source organism: Anaeramoeba flamelloides (assembly GCA_027625915.1). Taxonomy (NCBI): domain Eukaryota; family Anaeramoebidae; genus Anaeramoeba; species Anaeramoeba flamelloides. The sequence continues at coordinate 12,651,535 of JANTQA010000008.1, read as the reverse complement.
AGGATTCGATAAAAATAATTTTTTTTAAAAAATACATTCTTTGAGTTAAGGTTTACAATTCCTGAAATTTGTAAAAAAAGATTTTCTTGAATTGGTTGCAATGGTTTGTTAATTTGGTTCTTATCTGATCGATCTTGAGCTTGGTATGGTGCTTTAAAAGTGGTTCAAAAATGGCAATTTTCAACAATTTATTTTTTTTTTCAACAATCCGAATTGAAGAGTTTAAGAATAATATCTTGGAATGTTTAGTTATAAACAATTGTTGTTTGTGGGTTATTAATTGAAAATTTGAATTATATTTGGTTTTATTAGGGGTTTTTAAAAAAAAGATTTTTTACATTTAGTTAATTGAAAAAAAAGTAAATCAAATTTTTCTTCTACAACCCAAAAATCAAAATTTATTCTTAAACACTTACTAATCTATTAGTCTTACATTCTTCAATTCAGATTACAAAAAAAAAAAAATAAATTGTCAAAAATTGCGATTTTTGAACCACTTTTAAAGCACCATACCAAGCTCAAGATCGATCAGATAAGAACCAAATTAACAAACCACTACACCTGACTCAAGATAATCTTTTTTTACAAATTTCAGGGATTGTAAACCTTAAGTTACTCGTCTCTATTATTATTTTTTTTTTTTTTGACCACTTTCTAAATATGAATTCCTTATATAGAAATATGTTTAATATTGAAAATAAACAAGTTTTCAAATCGAAGTAATTGGCAAATAATTTTCTCAATCTCTATTAAATTAGGTAAAAAAAATTTAATAGAGATTAGTACCTTAAGATTTTACTTTGATTGATCTATTAATATAAAGATTGTTGAAAAACTTTTTATTTTTGAGATCTCTAAACAACTCATACGATTTTAATAAAAAAGTAGATTTAAATTATTTTTGTTGATTGTATTGAAAACAAAATAAAGGATTATTATTTGAAGTATATTTGATTCGTTTTTTATTTGATTTTACTTTTTATTTTTAAGAAGTTTTCCTAATTAAAAATCTGGTTTATCTTTTTAAAAAGTTTTTTCCCAAATAGTTAACTTAAGGTTTATAATCCATGAAATCTGAGAAAAGAGAATCTTGTATACTGCGTGGGTCCATTTCAGGAATTTTCAACCTTAAAAAATCTAAAACTTTAAAAAAAAAAATGAATAAATATCTCATAAAGACTAGAATACTTTTGTAATCTTTTCGAGTTAAATTTTGAATTTGAGTAATTAAAATTCTTTTACCTGTTTGATAAATTGTTTATCAAAAACTGAAATTTGAAAAAGATCTCTTGTACCAATAAACAATTAAAATTAGAGACTGTAAAGTCTATTTTTTAAATTAATATAGATATTTACCAATTTTCACCATCTGAGAATATCTTCAACTCAATATTATAATTATACAATAATTCTGATGTTGATTTTAAAAACAATCTTTATATACTATAAAATTGAAAAATTAATTAAGGGGTGTTTAAATCCATTTTTTTACTCAAAGTTACTGGTGTAATTATTTATTTACCATTGAAATATTATTGGTAAACATCTCCTTTATCAACTTTAGTTTGATGAATTATCATTTTTGAAAAAAAATTCTTCCAGAATGAAATATTAAGTAAAAACGTCTTCATTTTTTTTTTTTTTCTGATTTTGAAATGATTGTGAAAAAGGAAAAAGAATAATTTGCAAAACATTTTTATTTTTTTGAAATCTCACTTTTAGGAACTTCTGAGGGTTTTTATTAACAAATAAACTTGATCTTTTCATCTTTTTTTAAAAATACAAGACAAATAAATCAAAGTTTGTAACCTTGAAGATCTAAAAAAAACTATTATCCATTTTTTTCAACAATTTTTTTTAAAATTTCTCTAAAATTTAAAATGTAAGATTAGGGAATATTTTTTTTTCCAATATTAAAAGTGTAAATAACGAACTTTTTAAGATTATAATAAGTTATTTTATAATATTTATTATTTTTTTTATTTATAGATTATTAATTCGAATTTATTTTATTTGTTTAAAAATATTAAAACAAAAAGAGAAATAAATAGAAAATTGATTGATAAATTTAATCTTTTTGTGTTTATTAATAACCACTTGAATAATTTTAGATTGGATTTTTAATTATTGATTAAAAATAATCAAATTAAAAAAAGTATTTATACAGTTTGAAGTTGAATTTTCCAGGTTTTTAAAACTTTTTTTTGGTACAAGTGGTTCATTTTTAATTTAATAATTTTGTTGTTTTTATTGTCTTTTTTTATTCAAATCCCTAAAAAAATTGTTTGGAAATCTCTTTGAATACATCATTATATTTTTTCACTAGTTTAAAATATTATAGTATTTTTTTTTGATTAATAAGGTTTTTTATTTGCATTTATTATAATAATTTACAGTCAGTTCCACTTTTAAGGCACAAACTTTCAACAAAATTTAAGACACAAAAAAAATCTCAAATTAAGGCACAAAATTCAGATTCTAGTAAAATAAATTGTAAAATAAAAAATTCCAAAAAAATGTGCTTTAATTTGAGATTTTTATTGTGTCTTAAATTTCGTTGAAAGTTTGTGCCTTAAAAGTGGAACTGACTGTAATGGTTTTATTTTTAATATTTTATATATATATACTTCTTTACAGAAAATAAGATCTCTATCTTCCATCAAAGAAAATATTTTTTTTTTTAAATTAATTCAGACTTATGTTGAATTTTGAACTTTTTAAAAATGGAGAAAATGGATTAAACTTTTTAAAAAAATAATTCATTTCCAAAAATTGTCTATAATTTTGTTTTTTATTTAGTAAATCCGGTTTTCATTTCGAATTCATCTTAATATCATTATATTTTCAAATAAATAACCAATTCAAATTACTACCAACCTATATTCAACACTTTTTTGGTAATATAAATATTATATCTTCATATTTTTTATATAAATTTCTGATAATTTTCCACATAAATTCCTTGAATTGGGCCAAAAAACAAATTATTTTTAAAATTAATTCATAATTTTAATTCCACTTTTAAGACACAGATTTTGAACGAAATTTAAGACACAGAAAAAAATCTCAAAGTAAGGCCTAAGATTCAAATACCAGTAAAATAATTTGTGTAAAAAAAGATTCAAAATTTTGTGCTTTAATTTGAGATTTTTTTATGTCTGAAATTTCATTAAAAGTTTGTGTCTTAAAAGTAGAACTGAGTGAATAAAAAATATTTAAATGAAAAATTAATTACAATATTTCAAAATTATAGTTGATCTCAATTTAAAACTCTAAAAATACAACTGTTATTTAGATAATATTTTGAAAAATTTGAATATTGAGGGATTTTTGAGAATAAAATTTTAAATAAGTTACTAATTTAACAATATCCCAATTAAATAACAACTTTCAACAATTTAAAAAAATTATTTGATCGCAATTCTTCTTACAATAATTAGAAAATTCAATTCTTTATTATGTTTAAATTAAAACAATTTCCATCGATGTATAATATTTTAATTATGAAATATAAAATTTCGAAATTGTTTAAAAACTTCTAATTAATTCATATGTAAAATATATGAAAAGAACATAAACACACAAATTCTAATTTCTAAATAAAATAATAAATTCAAAAATACAGTCAGTTTCACTTTTAAGGCACAAACTTTCAACGAAATTTAAGGCACAAAAAAAATCTCAAATTAAGGCACAAAATTTGGAATTTTAATTTTTACAATTTATTTTACTAGAAGCTGAATTTTGTGCTTTAATTTGAGATTTTTTTGTGCCTTAAATTTCGTTGAAAGTTTGTGCCTTAAAAGTGAAACTGACTGTATTGTAATTTTTGCGAATCAAATATTTTTTTATCAAAGTTTAAAAGTCGAAATAGGCGAATTACTTCTTTTTAAAGGGTTTAAAGAAAAATTAAAGAAAAAAATAAATTTTAGAAATTTCAAAATTGAAATCATTTTTTCTCATTTATCCTTTAAATGTTTTTCTTTTTTGAATAGTAATTATTTTGATTATTTTTTTTTTAATTACAAGATCTATAGTCAGTAACTAGTAGAGTGTTATTCTAAATTTTATTGAAATATTAAAAATACTTTTAGAATAAATATTTTAAGTTCTATTAATATTTTATTCTTTGATCTTCATTTGAAGATCAAAACGGACCATTATTTTTTTTCTCAAATGGGGTTTTGAAAGTTCTGGTTAATTTTCAATTTTTAAGAATATTTATTGATAGGTTAGTTCTATTTCATGTATATAACAACCATTCTTTGATGTATATTATTCTACTTATTTCTTATTTAATCTTTAAAAGACCAATTATAAAACAAAGCTAATATTTGAAAACAAAAATTTATTAGATTTCACAGAAAAAAGTTAAAAAAATAATTTTACATCTAAAAAGAAAAAAAAATTATCTCCAATGTTTATAAAAATTTATACAATTCAATCTATGAATAATGAACAAAAAATTAACTAAATTTCAAACAATTCAATTGGATTTAAATAAAGAAACTCATAAGTATACACATACTGGATTATTTAAAAACAATAGTTTTAAAACCACCTTCATATCTCCCCAATTTTTCTTTTTATCCCAAAAAACAATAGACTTTTCAAATTATCGAGAAAATATTCTGAAAATCTCGCATTTTTTAAATTTTTATTGGGAGAAAAAAAAAAGAAATTTAAGAAATTTACCTTTAATCCTTAAACTAAAAACAAAATTTACAATAATTTTTCCTTAATTTATTTGATTTGGAAAATCAATAAATTTTCGATCTAAAAACAAGAATTAAAAAAAAATCAGTGTAAACTTTCACATGATTTAAAAGAATCGATTACAACCTTAGTTTTTACTCTATTCTTTAGAATTCTGGAAAAAAAAAAATATCTAGACAGTACTTGATAGTATTTGAATTTTGGAAAACCCATGTACTTGATGAAAAGATGACATAAACATTAATCTATCAAAATTATTGATTCAACACTTAAAAGATACTAAAAGTATCCATCAAATTCAACAATTCAAAAATTCAGTTCATTCACCAATTACCCAAATAGATATTACTAGTAATAAATAAAAATTCAAAGAAAATTTACCCTTTATTCCTAAAATATGAACATAAATAAATATGAGAAAATACTGATCACTTTTTTTGGGTGCTTTCTTCCTAATAAAAACGATAAATTCATATTTGAAAACCAAATTAAAAGAAATTATATTTTGAATATAAATTAAACTAAAATTATTTGAATTTATTTTCATTAATTAATAATCGTGGAAATATTGCTTTCACGCTTAAATTTCTGAAAGGGAATTTAAGTATAAAGAATATCTAGAATGTAATTTACACTTCTTCAATAATAAAAAAAAAATTCCTTAAAGAATTTGGATGCAAAGTTAATAAATCGATAAAAATTCTATACCAAAGAGATTAAAATTTCAGGAATTTAGTTAGGTTTCTTTATTATTATTATTTTTTAAAAAATATACGATTTTTGTTCAACAATATCTAAAAATTATAAAACAACAAAATTGCAATTTCAAACAACAAAAATATTTAAACTGGAAAGCTTCAAAAACAATTCTAAAATTTCGAAATTTTACTAATTGTTTAAATAGGTACTCTTATGTAACAAGTAAAAATAAAAATAAAAATTGTGATTTATGTAAAGAAAAGTTAAATATTGATATCATTGAAGATTTCGATCATTTTTTATGGGACTGTCCGGCCTATAAAATAAATCGAAAAAATCTGGACATCTGAATTTTTTGAAAAAAAATAAAAAATTAATAATATCAGAGATATTATTAATAAAAAAGAATTCATCATATATATTATCATTAGTAAGTGATAATAAAATTTGTGATTCTTTAACAAAATTTCTAAAAAAAAGTTTAGAAATTAGGGCACACAGGAGAAAAGCAATTTTCTCTCTTCAAAAATAAAAAAAAAAAAAAAAATATACGATTTTTAAAAAACGAATTTCAAACAAATTTTTTGTTAAAAAATTAAAATGAAAATATTAATATAATTTAAAAAAATTGAAAATAATTGTTTTTTAAAAGAAAAGAAAAAAAAAATGTAAAAAAAAAAAAAGAATAAACAATTCACTGGAATTATTTAAAACTTGAAATAAATATTAAATATTGAATGATATTAAATGCAAATAATGTATATATGTAATCAGCAAATAGAAAAATAGATAATCAAAAAAAAAAAAATAAATTAAAAAAAAAAAAAAATATTAAATTAATTTTTTACCGAAAATTCTTGATTTTCTTTTCAAGTTCATTGTGTGCCGCTTATTAATTTGATCAAATTTATTTTTTTTCACAAGCGGAGAATGTGATTTTTTATCATTGGAAAACCCAACAAGCAATTGTTCCATTTTTAGTATTCCTGTTACATATTCCTTTTTCATATTTTTTTTTTTAATTTTAACACAATTATTGGAAAAAATAATTGTTTGATAGAGTTTCGCCAAATTGATAAAGACAATACCATTATGGTTATCTTTATATTTCATATAAATCATATTGATTTTCACAAATAAACTATTATCAAGAAAGAAATCAATAAAAGTTTTCACATCCTTTTCTATTGTTTTGAAAGATTTTTTCGTACTCCTTATCGGCTTCAATTTTAATGACATTCTTCGTTTTTCAACTTCATCCATGACCAATATTTTGGAGATCCAATCTAGCCCATAGCTGATTATCGTGTCATGATTATTCGTATTGATTAATTCCATAATGATTCTCAAATACTTTTTTTTCAACAGGTTCATGGTTTCTTTATGTTTTAAGATTAATTTATATAACAATATCCAAAGCTGTTTGTTCAATTTTGCATTTGACGATGATCTTGCTATTTGAATGATTTTACCAAAGAAATTATCTTCTTTAAAATTCAATTGATAAATTTCATTTTTCTCAAAAATTAATAAATAAATTTTAAATAAATTAGTTTTTGCTTTGGGGTATTTGTTTGGGTTTGTAGATATTAATGAATAAAGTTTATCAATGAATTCCTCATTTATTATTATTTTTTCAATTCTATTAGCCTCATCATCCTCATCAGTTTTACTAACTTTATTACCTCTACCTTTACCTTTATCTTTATTGTTACTTTTATTTTTACTCTTGTTCTTATTCTTATTCTTGTTCTTGTTCTTGTTCTTGTTCTTGTTATTATCCTTATCATTATTTGAATCAATTTTAAATAAATTAAATTGAAGAAATAACTTTATTAATTTTTTGAACAATTTTGTACTTAATATTAAGGTTTCATTACTAATGTCATTTTTTAAATAATTTTCAATACGAGAAAGTAAAATATTGAAAAATGATACATTGATAAAGGAATCAACTAAAAATCTTGGGTCTTGAATAAGTTTAATATAATTAAATAAAAAGTTATTTAATAATCTTGATGATAAAATTATGGAAGAATTGGCATTATTATTTTGTTTATAATAATCAATCTCAGGAAGAATATTATTAATTAATGTTAATTTTTTTATATTGTTTTTAAAAAACTTACAAATATGGTCTAGCCATTGATTATTCATTAATATCTTGTTCAAAACTATAAAAATGGAATATCGTACATTGGTAAACTTTGATTTACTCATTAATAATAAATCATTTAAAAAATCATATTTGACACAAAGTAATTGTTTAACGTCTTGATGTGGCAAATTTAAAATATGAATTAAAATATTTAAATAATAAGTTGAAATTAGGATATTTGGTTTTGATATTTTTTTGGAAATATAGTCCCAAAAATTGTTTTCATCAGACTTCCAAGAAATAATGAAAAAAGATAATAAATTTTGGAGACTTTTTTCAATTAAAACTTTACTTTGATTATTTCCTTCTTTTAATTTCCCAAATTTCATGAAATGTAACATTAATGATGAATAATAATGTGTTAATATAATTTTTTCAAATGAATCATATGGCCGCTCGGAAAACAAATTAAGGTGCTCGTTTAATTTAGTATTATATGGGAAAATTGATAATTTTGTTTCTTCAAAATAATTTAGTGAGAAAGCTATATAATATAAATTTTCAATTGATTTATTTTCAATATAACTTTCAAGTATTTTTTGTCCTTTTGGTGTTTTTATTATTTCTTGAATCAAAAAAGCAAGCTATTTTATTTTTTTTTTTTTTAAATAATTATTTTGTAAATAAAAAGGTTTTAAGATGTGGGATAGAAAAAAATGTAAAAAAAAAATGGGCTAAATAAGTTTGATGATTAGATAAAAAAAAAATTCTAATATGTCTTTATAGAAATAAAATATTAAAAAAAAAAAAAGAATAAAATAAATAAACATATATTTATATATATTCACCGTTAAATTCAAAAAAATGGAAAAAAATTTTTAGTTTTAATTTCCGTTTTTAAAAAATCGGATAAAAAATATACTTTCAAACACTTCTTTACAAAGAATGTTTGGAAGATCAACTAAGTTTACAAAATTTCTGAACATTGAAACCAATAAAATCTTTCATCAAAAGCCGAGTAAAAAATTTTGAAAGTTTAAAATGAATGAAAAAATATTTAAAACATTTAAAGTATTATATCACTATAGATTTGTTTTTCAAGAATTCAATATTTTTTCTTTTTATTTTTTCAACCAAGAATAAAATTGAAAATTGAATGATTCCACCAACTTTTTTTTTTATCACAATTTATTTTTAGCAAATTTAAAAAAAAAATCTAATATTTGTAACTGGATCTTTGATCTCTCCCTTCATCAATATAAAAATATTTCAATTTAAAATTTTTCTATTTCGATATATGTCTTAATATACGGTGAGAATGTATTTTTAAATAATTTATTTTAATGGATATAAAACATCTAAAAAATTTGATTAGAATATTGTTCAACCCAACTTTTGATTCACTATTTTGGTTCATCAAAACCAACAGAATCTTTTACTAAAAATTAAAACAATATAAAAACGTTTTATTTTTTTTAGTTACTAAAATCAAAATAATTTAAATATCAGTCCAAAGTTGGGTCAAATTCGCTTGTTTTTCTCGGAAATTTGAACAAATATTCAAACCCATTTTATTTTTTTGGAAAAATTGGAAATTAATTGAAATTTTTTTCTTGAAAAAATATAACTCCATTTTTTTCGTACCGAGTAGAAAACACACTCACCAAAACAAAACTATTTTAAAACCAAAATTAAAATTAAACAAAGCTTTATCAAAGTTGAGACAATAAATTTCTCTTTTTTGTTATTTTCTTCAACCAAAAAAAGATTAAATCTAACTACTACCAAATATTCAAGTTACAAATGGGATTCCTTTCCCAATGTTTGTTTGTAATTGTTAAACCCCACTTGGTGATAATTAATCTCAATAGGTAAATTTCATTAATGTAAATGAGTACCAAATCCTGGATTTCTATTGAAGATTTTTAATTTCTAAAAAAAAATTTTTTTCAATTCAAAAAAAGCAATTAAATACTGTTTTTCAGTCTTACTCTAAATTAATTAACGTTTTAATGTTTTGAATTTGAAATTGAAATGGTTGTTTTACAAAAAAATTATTCCAAAAAAAAATAAATACCTTCTTATATTTCAAAAAATTTTGGTATTTCATAGCATTTCTTTTTTCAAAACAAATACATTATAAATCTCTTATGATCAAAAAAACGAGCATCTAAACTTTTTGAACCTTATTAAATTCAAATTTCAATTAGTAACTCTTCATTTGATTCCAAATTAATAGATTTTTAATTCGGTTTTCACAATATGCAAAAAATGTTTCAGTTTATTAAATTGGATATTTTTTTTCTTTTTTCGTTTATTGATCAACAATTCACATTCAGTTTTTTTAATATCTATAAGATCCAATATTATTTTGGGTTTTGTGGATTACTGGAAATTAGAAAAAATAAAAAATACCGAAATTATAGCAAAAGACATATAACTTAAATTTCATCTCAATAAAGTTTTTTTTTTCGAAAAGATTGTACATTTGGTCCCTTATTGTTCTATATCCCAAGATAATAAATCAAATTTTACTTTCCGAAAGGATTTGTAAAATTAAAATAGGAAAAGGCAAATTAGAGTTTTCCCTGTATTTGAACATAAAATAGCAATATGGAAAGTTCAGTAAACCTTTTTTCTATCTCATTTCAAATCACCATACTTATTATTAAGAAATAAAAGGAAATTGTTTTGGAAGTTTATATTCGCTTTCCAGAAGAAAATTCAACTAAATTTCTTGGAAGAAAATTAACTTGAATTCAGAAACATTAAATTTTAAAAAAGTAATAAAATCTACAAAACTTATTCTTGAAGAAGATAATAAGAAAAAACTGAATTTTATTTAAAAAAAAAAAATTTATTTTGCTTTTATCAAGATAACTTTGATTGCAAAAACAATTTTGAAATTTAAAAAAAAAAAAAAGATCTTTCAATCTTTTCACCAAAAAGAAGACTTTGTTATTTTAATACTTTTTAAAAAACAATATTAGAATTTGATATTTTTTTGATTTTGATTTATATAGAGTTAATTCAGTCACCTTTGTGTTTTACTAATTCATTACGATTTATTTTGCATTTTTTTTATTTAAGGAAGTAAGTACATATTATCATTTTGAAAAATTTTAATTATTGTTTTGACCTTACTGAAAAATGATTTTTTGAGTTCCACCGAAGATATTTAAACTTTGAAAACAAAGATATCATTTAATTCTCTCTTTGTGAAAATAAAGCGAACCCAAAGTAATTCAAAGTTGAATCTTTTCATTTTTTATATTTTTTGAACATTTTTTTTTTTGATTAAATTTTTGAGTTTTTATTAAATTTAGTTTTGGATCTAGAAATGTGTTTATAAGAATGATTGAAATTAGTCAAACAGTAAACCAAAAAAATATACCAGAAAAGGTGTGCATTTGAAAAAAATATTTTCTTTTTGAAGACCAAACATGAAAGATCACCTTTCCAAATAAATTTGTTGAAATCAAGAATGAATGAAAAAAAAAAAATCAACAAAAGCCTATTTTCGAAGATTTTTTTTCTTTTTCTTCTTAATTTGAATGAAGCCAAACGATTTATTACTTTGGGTTTCTCGCCCCATTAATATTTATTATTATTTAAAAAAACATTTTTTACATATTTGTTTTCAAAATTCTTTTTTCAAATATTTTTATCAAACCAATCAAAATAAAGAAAAATATTTCAAAAATTAAAATAAAGTCAGCCGGTTGAATACTTGAATCAAAATACAAGTTACAAAAGATTAAACCCAAAATAAAAGTAAAATTTTTAAAAATTTTCAATCAGATTCAGAAATATTTTAAGTTCTCAATTTAATGGAAAATTAAAAAATTATCAAATCGAACAAATCCATTCTATTAATCTTTATTTCTGAAGAGGAAATTCAAAAAATATCCCTTTTCTTGAACTAAAACTAGAATTAGATGAATTAAATGAAAATAAGGATTTATAAATTCATTTTGGAATTTATTAGAAAATAAAAAGTAATTTGTTAATCTAAAAATTTTCAAATAAAATTTTTTTCATGAAGAATCATAAATAAAACCTAATTAAGAATAAGTAATTGTATCAAATATTACAGATAAGATCAAGAGTTAAATGGATTTTTATTTATTTTTTCTTAGATCAATTTTTTCATTTTTTTGAATTCCATTTTTAAAAGTTGGTAGGAAAATCTATTTTAACGGGGATATATTCCACTCTGTATTTATAATAAAATATCAATATATTTGGTTAAAGAAATGATTTGAAGGATTCAATCACACATAAATGGTGGCACTCAAAATTTGAAAAATATACTTACCTCCTTAATTTAAAAGAGGAATTTTGAAATGAAATTTTAATTTTGTTTTTTTCCCTTTTTTCCCGAGTTGAATTTTCTTTTTATTGAGAAGAAGAACTCCAAAGGAAAAAGATCAAGCGATTACTTGCTAATTTCAAAATACTGAAATATGACAGTATGAGCGATTTTGAAAATAAAAACGGAAAAGCAAAGAATTAAAAAGATACATTAAGATTAAAGCAAATTAGATCAAAAAGAAAAAAAGAAATTACAACAATAAAATAATGATCTCACCAAATGAACATTTATGATCAACTATCAAATTAAATTAAATCAACCAAAAGTATAATGGCCGTGATTTTGGGAGTCCTTAATTAAAGATATTATTTTTTTTTTTTTTTTTTTTGATTTTTTGCCAATTGCTCCTTATAAACCCTTTTTAAAAATCTAATTTTTTTTTCTTTTTTCTTTTTTTTTTTTTTCAATTTTTTACTTTTGCTTTTTAAGAATAAAAAATTTCGGGCTATTTTCTTTTCAAATGAATAATCCTGAAATCTATGATTTTACACTTTTATAAATTTAAGTAATAGAAAATATAGAGTGTAATTTACACTTCTTCAATAGTAATAATTATATTTTCTTTTTTTTCAAAAAAATAAATTTTCAATTTGAATTAATACCTATAAAAAAAAAGTACTAATTAATCTTGTTATTATTATTTATTCAAATGGTATTTCCAAACAAAAAAAAATAATTGTTAAATTATGGGAAACAAATTAAAATTAAATTTCAGAAAATTCTTCTTTAAAAATTAAACAAAAAGCCCACAAAATAACTCCTGTAAAAAAAAAAAAAAAAAAAGAAAAGAAAAAAGAGAAAATAATTATACCTTTGAATGGACAAATTTTGAAGGAGAATTCTGAAATATTTTAAATAAATAGTGCAAATTAGAAATTCCAATTGAAGATAAAAATACTTGGAAATGAGATTGTTCGTAGTTTCTATAAGTAACCTTTTCAGAGAATATAGTCTGTAGTTGATCAATTTTTATTTCACTTTTAAGAATTAATTCAATTTCTTTCAATGTAAAATTATTTTTGCCCATTAAGTGGTTAATAAATTTTTTTGAATCGTTTAAAGTATTCTTGTGAAATTTTTTTGGATAATACCAAGAATTTAATTGCTTGTTTTCGTGAATTTGTGGAATTTGAAGTAATATTTTTTTTATTTGTCTTGAATATCCTGGTGCATCTTTTAATCCTTTTAAACTTATTTGTTGAAAGCAGTCATATTGTGGAATCTCAAAAAAAACTTGTTTTCCTTTGATTTTGGTTGGACAGTGATAATTATTACTTGGTTTATCCATTATAGGATCTAAACCAAATAAGCAAAGGTTTCCAAGATTTTCCAAAGTTACACGCACAGGCTCTCGGGCTATTTTTTTTTTTTTAATTCTTCTTCTAGTAATGCTGCCATTACTACTACTGCTACTATTATTATTATTATTATTATTATTATTATTGCTGCTACTACTACTAACAGTGGAACTAATACTATGACTACGGCCTACATTCTTAAGACTATTATTTTTTTTTTTGAAATTGTTGGATTTTTTTGATTTTTTAAAACTCCCATGGATAATACCATAAACTTTTGGAGTTGGCGTTAAATAAAAGGTTTGATTTTTTTTTATATTAAATTCAACTTTTTTCGAAAAAGAATCAAATAATTTTAGAGTCTTTTCATCAATATTTTTGTAATTTGTTGTGTTTTCATTTTTTAATAATTTCTCTTCATTATCATTGATATTATTATTGGTAATTTTTTTTTGATTAATTGAATTTATAAATTTGTTGATTTGTTGCTTATTTGAATGGATTGAATATGAAGAATTAAAATTATGAATTTTATTTAAAAATTCATCAAAACATTTAGTTTTGATGATATTTTTTTCTTTTTTTTGATTAATAATTTTATTTTTGAAAATTATATTGTTTCGTCTTTCTTCTCGTTTTTTTTTTTTTTTGTCCTTTTGCTTTAATGTTACGAAATTTTCAAGTTTTTCAAAATCTCTTGCATGTGGTGGGATAATCTTTAATTCGCTGATTACATTTTTTGACCATTTTTTATAAGCAAGTTTATAGTCTTCAAAGCTATCATAATACATGGGATCCGGTTCTTGTACAATTAATTGATTGTCCCACTGTTCCCTTTCAGGTAGTGTTATGCATGATGTGCCATCTATCACTTCAAATTTTAAAAGTTGTGAATTCTTTAAAGAGAAAAAATTTAATAATTAATATTTATAGACCGAATTTTCATGAAAAATATTGTTAATATTTATTTAATTATTTATATGTTTGAACAAAAATTGATTGAAATTATCAGTGGAATAATGAAAATAAGAGCATGAAGTTATCAATGAAAATAAAAAAAAAAAAAACAATTAAATGAAAAGAAAATAACAATCTTCTGCAAGGTGTTTTACTAGAATTTCTTTACTATCTTTTTAAGGTGGTAATAAGTTTTTTAGCAATTTTTTGCAAAAGTAAACAATCAATAATAAAAAAAAAATCAATTTTGATCACTGTTTTTAAGAAAGATCCAAATTTTTTATCATGTGCAGATTAATTTTAAGTTCATATTAGTTCAATTTCAAGTCTCACAAGAGTAAATATGAATTTTGTAAAAAATAGAGTTTTTACAATTTTAGAGATAAATAAAGAGTTCCATGCAATTACCCACAATTCGGTAATAGTAAAAGAAATCTCCATTTTGATTTTTGAGATCAAAGGGGTTTTCAATATAAAATCGTTTGGCAATAACCAATATTATTGTTAGAAAAATGATTTTTTTTTAAAAAAATTTAAATCTTGGTATTTACCAAACGATTTTTGGATTAAAATTATTATTAGTCTATTAATATAATCAGATATTATATTTACTAAAACTGGATTGTGGGTAATTATATGAAACTCTTTATTTATCTCTAAAATTGTAAAAACTCTATTTTTTAGAACGTTGATATTTACTCTTGTGCTGCAGAAAGTGTTCAAAGTTGAAATTTTAAGGTTCTTTATAAAAATTTTATCATTTGAATAAAAAACCCTTTTTACAAATCAAATTCAAGATTTAGTTTTAAAAGGTTCGAAAATCAAAATTTATGAGTGCCCATAAGCTTTTAAGTTAATTTTAAAAGTATTATATACTATTAGATATGAGCATAAATATAATATTTTAAATATAATCATGATAAGTTTAGATATTTGAGGTTAAAAAAAGTTGATTTTTTTTTAATTTTTTTAATTATTTTTTTTATCTTCTTATTTTGACGGGAGGAAATTAATTTCCTTTTTATTCGTTATGTTTTTTTTATTTTTTGAAATTAAAAAAAAAACACCGTTAGCTTTTTTAGAGTTTTCTGTTTAGTTATAAAATCAATGTATTTTTCGTTAGGTTTTTTTGAGTTTTCTATTTATTTGTGAAGTGTTCTAGGTTTTTTTGAGGTTTTCTATTTTATTTGTGAAGTGTTCTAGGTTTATTTCTAAAGTAAAAAAAACCTAACGAAAATCTATTGATTTTCCACATTATTAGAAAACTCAAAAAAACCTAGAACACTTTACAGATCAAAAAGAAACCCTCAAGAAAACAGCCTTTATATTTTCCACATTTTAAAATAATTGAGTAAAATCTTTAATTTTTCTCCATTCTTTTAAATTCTGGTAAAGCGTCGTTAGGCTTTTTTTATTTCAAAAATTAAAAAAACCGAGGCACTTGATGGCACTTGACGCACTTCCCAATTTTCTAAATTTTCGTTTAGAAATTTCAATAAAGAGTCATTGTTTTTTTTATCATTAAAAAAAATTGGAAATTTAATAGTCCTTCTGGATCTAAAAAGAGAAAGGAAATAATTTCACAATATTTTGATCCATTAACCCCACAATGTCTTTTTTTAAGATAGTACTTAAAAAGACCTTGCCTGAAAAGAATTGCACTTTATTTAATTAAAATTAACAGAGTAAATAAATTTGACAAAATTACTGTAAATTTCAAAATAAAAGTTACAAAATTTTCCTTCAGCTTTCTCCAAAAAAAAAAATTCTCAAAATACCAAGAATTAAAAGAGATCTTCAAATTGCCCACTCTACAGAACTAAAAGGTGAAACCAAAATATAAATGGCGTACTAAATTAAATATCATCAGTTTAATATTTCCATTGTTTTTAGCTTGGATCCGAGAAACAATTTTTGGAAGACTCAAGGAAAATTTTGTAACTTTTTTTTTTTTCAATAAATAATACTGTTAATTGCAAAATAAAAGGATGAAAATTTTCATTCAGAATCCCAAAAAAATGCAAAAACCAAGAATTAAAATAAAATAATAGAAATTCTTGGTTCCAAAAGGGAAAATCAAAATAATAATTAAAGCTTGTTTGCTAAATTAAAAAATTTGAAATTTTCCATTGATCTTTACATACCATTTTTGGAAAGAGCTGTGTGAAAATTTTGTTCCTATTATTTTCCAGCAAATAGTAGAGAGGACAATTATTTCAAGGGTGTTTTGGAATAGTTTTATCAAAAGTAAAGCGGGCTATCAAATACTGTCATTTTTCAATTTAGATTGAAAATTTTTTATTTCAGGTTATCAAATAATTATCCAATTGTTGTCTTAATTTGGAGAAAAAACCCAAGACCTTCACAAGATCATTTGATCATGATAATCTTGTGTTTTTTTAATTTAATATCTTTATTTTTGAAACTTCAAGATACAATCTATTTTTTTTAATTTGAAAATAACAACAAGAAAAACCGTATTAATTGTAATATTCGTCTCTAATTAATTTTTGACAATTTCTTGGGTTTTTTCAACAAATAATGACCATAATATTTTTTTGAGAACTTGAAGAAAAAGTTTTCATTTATTAATTGGAAAAAGATTTGCTTTGATTGTTATTTTTCTCGAGTAAAAATATTAGAAAAAATATAAAAAATGATGCTATATTTTTCAGATCTACATCACTTATTATATTTGTTATTTTTCTCAAGAAAAAATATTAAAAAAAATATAAAAAAGGATGCAATATTTTTCAGAGCTGCTTCAATTAAGGTTTACAATCCCTGAAATTTGAAAAAAAGATTTTCTTGAGTTGTGTGTAGTGACTTGTTAATTTGGTTCTTATCTGATCGATCTTGTGCTTGGTATGGGTTTTAATAGTGGCTCAAAATGGCAATTTTTGACAATTTATTTTGTTTTTTTCCGAAATCCGAATTGAAAAGATTAATATAATAGGTTGGAAGGTGTTTAAGAATAAATTTTGATTTTTGGGTTGTAGAAGAAAAATTTGGTTTACTTTTTATTCAATTAACGAAATAAAAAAAAATCTATATAAAAGATCCAAATAAAACCAAACCTAAACCAAAATTTCAATCAAAAACCCACAAATCACATTTTTTTATAACTTACCTTACGATATATTAATCTTATATTCTTTAATTTGGATTTCGGAAAAAAAAAAAATAAATTGTCAAAAATTGCCATTTTGAACCACTATTAAAACCCATACCAAGCAAAAGATCGATCAGCTAAGAACCAAATTAACAAGTGGTCACTACAAACGAAACAAGATAATTTTTTTTTCAAATTTCTGGGATTGTAAAACTTACTGTTGAGAGAAAAATGTTGGACACAGAAAAATGGTTGGACACCATTTTTAATTGGAAACATTATTGAAAATGATTTTTAATTTCAATCATTTGTGAAATAACTAAAGAAAATAACAATAATCTACTTATTAGAATAAAGATTAATGTAATTCTACTTTTTCAAAACCTTATCTCTTATAATCTAAATCAAGTTTAAAATTTACCATTTTCAGAATTAATAGTAAACTTTACTAGAACTTGGATTTTTGTTAAAATAGCATGATCTACTTTAGTTATCATCCATTCAAATGAGTATTCTACATAAACCACAGATTAATGAACTTGTAACACCTTTAAAGCTGGATTTATATTAAAGTCACCTAGTTATCAATAGGATTTGATTTTCAATTTTACTAATGTTGTCAATTAAAAATGGTGTCCAACCATTTTTCTGTGTCTAACTTTTTTCTCTCAACAGTTAAAATATTTTTTATATTTGGTAATAATTTTGAAAATAGAAGTAGTATTGTGTTTAAAATGTTTATTTATAGGGAAAGGGGGGAGTATATATAAATTGTACATTTGCAATTTCAGTATTGTTGTCAAAAATGTTTTCAATACTTATCATCTCTTTTTTTTCATCAATTCCCTAATGCCTTCACTTTTTTATTTTATTCTGTCAAAAATAAGTAAATTTTATGATCATTCAATATATTAGACCCTATTGGTTGTGGTTTCTTCACTACTCTTATTAATAAGGTGTGTGTTTGTTTTTCATTTTTCTCGAAATTTTGAGGAAAAGAAAAAAAAAGTTTTTGGTAAAATTTTTCTTTACCAAATAAAGGAAAAAAATAAAAAAACAAAAAAATAGTACCTGGTTTAACCCATTATTCTGAAATCCTTCATAATTGATACTACTTATTGAAATGCTTGATTCTGATCCATTCTTTCTTACTTTGGAAGACCTATCTCCTTGGGAAGTTAATGAGTTTCGAGAGGAAAAATTGGCATATTGGTTGTCCTGGTTTAAGTGGGTAAAAGATGGAATTGAATAAAAAAAAAAAAAAAAAAAAAAACCATTTAAACAGAAAGGATTGTTTTCACAGAAGAAATTTTCGAGAAAAAGTAATTTAACAAAAAAAAAAAGAATTAATTGGAAAGAGGTGAAATTCAAAATAAGAAAAATATTTTGGATTTAAATTTTGAAAACATGATTCACATTTGAAAGTCGAAAATGGCTTACTTCTGATTTTACAACCGCAGGACGATAATAAACTCTACTTATTGTTTGGGGTAATTGTAAATAGCCTATCTGCGATTTTGTTTGTAATTCCCAATCTAAAACAGCCTTTTCATAGTCATCAAATTTTTCAAAATTGTCGACCTGGGGGAATGGTTTGAGTGCAAAGATGTTATTTGGTGAGTGTTTTTCACGATAAAATTTGTTGTTGTTTTCTGAACTGCCAATGGGATCGTTTTGTTGGCTTGTGCTCTCTTGTTCTGTTTGTTGTTCTTTTTCTTTTTTTTTTTCGTTTTGCTCTTTTTCTTTTTGATAATTATCGATGAGATTATAATACTTGTCAAAAACTAAGCCTTTTGAACTTATAAAGAAAGGACACCGATCCTCAGTTTTCATCTTCGGAGTTGGAATTTCTTCGAAGGGATCAATTTTTGGAACACCCCATTTGGCGAAATCTAAATTAGTTTTTTATTTTTTTGAAACAAAAGAAGAAAAAAAGAATTAATAGAATCAGAAATACTTGAATATACGGCTTTGGTGCGAGAGTAATTTACTTTTGTTTTGACCACTAATTAAATTTGGTTGTTGTTTTTTGACAAAATCGCTCATTGAATGAAAAAAAAGAAACAAATTCTAATCAAAAATTGAAAAAATAACAGAAAATTATTTGAAAAATATTTTATTGATCTTGAAATAAGAAAATTTGACTTCCTTATTTTTGGTTTCTAATTTAAAGATTTTTACTTACTTCTGAATTCTACTACACGTTTATCACACAACTATCCTTATTTTAAGATTATACCAGAGAAAATACTCTTTTTAAGTTAAAGGATGGTGGTAGTTTAATGAATTTTCAATCTTCTTCCTTTAAAGTGTTCATATTGGTGAGTATTTTTTTACGAAAAAAAGATCGGGTATTGGAGAATAAAAACAACATTTTTTGCTTTTTGGTTTTTTTTTCTGCTTTCATAACCTCTCTTACAAAACTCTTCAAAATAAACATAGGAAGAAATTTTAAAAATAAGTTTTGTCAAAACTCAAGTTTTTTGAAAAATTGATTAATTCTTCAAGAAAAATGGAAAAAAATTATATCAGAAATAATAATTTTCTTTAATGGTCTAAGTCACTTACCATGGATTTGTTCCATACCCAAGGTGTGAGTTGAAACCAAAAAGAGTATTGTGAAATTTCATTTCTTTTGGTTTACATAATTCAAATAACTTGTAAATAAATTCAGAAGGATATCTATTATCAAAAATTTAATTCAATTAAAAAAAAATTTAAAAAAATTCAATAAATTTTCTAAAAATAATAAAAAAAAATTTAATAGGATACATAGACCAAATTCAAATAATAAAAAAAAAAAATTGAGAGGATCAAGTTGAAAAAAAATTCAATTAATCAAATAAAGTATAAAAGAATTCTTGATTTAAAAAATCCAAATTCTGATAAAAAAACGACATATTTCATATTTTATAGATGTAATAGGGTTACAGTACTTTAATTAAATCAAATTGTTTTCTTTTAGTACACAATCGATTTAATTTGATTTAATCTAAATTGTGATTATATTTTAACCTTCTAAATTCTATATATAAAGAATTTTGTAACAGTCTTTGAGAAAAAAATAACGCAGTGAGAAATGAAAAAAATGAATAAAAAAAATCTTCAAGAACTCAAAAGTGTCAAAGCGTTACACTGTAAAATAGATATATTTAATTTCAAAAATATATTTTCTAACTAATTAAATTGGAAATTGGGTGCCACTCTTTGTTATTTTTTCTAAAAGTGTACTTATTTTTCATTGTTGATTTTTTGAGATTAATAGTACATGAAAGGTTGGTTGTTTTTTGATTGGTATTAAATAGTTATAAAAACTACAATTTTTTTTTTTTTCCTTTTCTGAAAATTATTTTTGACAATAATTATCCAGTCCTAAGTGAGATGTATCGGCGGTTTGTGTATTTTTAAAAAGGAAAAAAAAAAACTCAAAAAACATAAAAAAAAATAGATTTTCGTTCTTCAATTAGTAGATCTTAATTACAAAAACCAATATGTATTTTCAATATTTATATAATATATTTTATATACTTTTACAATCATTACACCACTACCTACCCTAAAAACTCAATTTTTTAAACAGGTTTAAATTTTTACTTGTGTATCAGATATAAAAATATTCAATTTATAGAAAATTATTTTAAAATACACATTATTGGTGAAGAAAAGACCTTTGATCAAAAATTATTTTTAAAGACATTTGAAAATTTGATTTGATAAATCCAATTTTCCAATAATATAAAAGTCAAATTTGATAGTAAAAAATTTAAATATTTTTATTTTATTTTTATGAGATCATTTTATTATCATTCTTTGAAATTTAAATCTTCGTTTTATATTTTCAAAGGAGAATCCATTATTTTCACTATTTAAGAATTATTTATTATTTTCAAATTAAAATTAAAAAAAACCTAGTAAGCTTTTTTTATGTTTCCCACAATTTAAAAAATCAAACAAAATCCAATATTTCAGCATATTCTGTTAAATTCTGGAAAAAAATATAATAATTTGGACCTTTTTTCCAGGATTTTAGATAATTGGGCATAATAATTGATTTTCTTTATTTTTTTTGAATCCTAGAAAATCTAGGTACCAAAAGATTTTTCATTTGTTATTTATTTTTTCGTTATCTGAGTTTATTTTTAATGAGTGGGGCGTTTTCAAATTATAACTATTATTTCTCAAAAAAATATCACAAAGTTGAGTTTAAAGAAAATTCATTGTCAAACCATTTAAAATTTTTACCCCAAATTAGACCATTTTTTCGAGACAAGAGACTTTTAATAATCGTAGTACTATTAATAGCAATAAATATAACAGTCTAAGATTTTTAAGAACTGCAATGATGATTATGTTTTGAATAAACTCGATAAACAATAATGAAATATTAATGAATGTAGAGTTTAAGTATAAATTTTTTTTTTCAATTTTATTTTTTCATACCAGTGTGTGTAAACAAATAATTCCCGTTTTCATCTTGTTTGTGTTTTTATATTTGAAAACTTCTTTTTAAACGATTTCTATATTTATTTAAATTGTTGCGACATATGAACTAACCTGGGTTGGTAAACATTACTCATAAAAACTAAAAAAATTAAAATAATTTCAAATTTAGCAGATTTAAAGTAAAATAAATTAAAAGTATTTCTTAATAATAACCTTTTTATTAATCGATTATTTTTTTAAAAATTAAAAATATAATTTCGTTTTTATACAAATTAATATAATTTTTGAATTCACATTAACAATTATTTTGTGTTAAGATGAATTATTAAAGTATGGATATTTTTAATAATTATATCTTTAATAAAGAATTATTCATAGTTATTTCAAGAAATATAGTGTCGATAATTTAATTTAAGATCGGTAGTTGATTAATACCGTAAAATTTACAAACTCTGAATAACTAAATATTTGTCTCGCTATAAATTTCATTAATGAAACAATAATTTAGAATTTCGGATTTGTAACTCAGCAAAATAAGAACCTTGGTGAATAAAAATTGGTCTTCTAATTTTTCAAATATCCGGTTTCCCGAAATATGGCAATTAATATATTTTTTCATCTTCAAATCTGAAATTTAATTTCCGAGTTACTGAACTAATTGGTTGATAAATATGTTCGAGTTCCCCCATTTGGAAATCGGATTTTTGAAGACGTTTAGTGTCCAAGAGTTTCCACTGCGGATGGAAAGGGTGTATTTTTGGTAAAAGCCACCGAACTTTGATATAAATATTATTGCTTTTTATTGATCTGTAAAATCCTTTAATAATTGCAAATATTTCTTGGTTTTCATTGGAGCGGATTGCTACACACTCATTTCTTTTAAAGGGTACAGATTTATTCTCCATTTCAGAGACAATTTGTTTTTTGCGCCGTTTCCTGAGCTTCTTTCTCTTCTTGGTCCGAGAAGAAAATTTAAAAATGTCCTCTTGGAGATCATGATCAAAGGACGTTGAAGACTCTGACGTTGTTAAAAAAGATGAGTTGGTATCAAAAATCATGCTAGAAGAGTTATTTAATCTCGTGGTGATATTTAAATTGTGCCCAATAAAGTTCTTGTTTGTCTCCTGAATCCTGTGTATACGGTTACTCCGATTCCTATTATCATTTGAGTCCATTTCGTTCTCACTCTTTGATTTGTGGAAAAAAGGAGAAATGGATTTTTTTTTAAGGATTTGGTTTGAGTCACCAAGGCGACTTTGCTTAGGTTTGCTTTCTTTTTTAAGATAACTCGTTGATTTGAAGGGTTCTGTACAAGATTTGGGTTTTTTTTTGGTTTTTGTTCCCCTTTTATTAAATTTTTTTTTTCTTTTTCTGTAAGTGGAATTAAAAACTTGATTTTCCCTGTTAACTTCACAAGTTTTTTGCTCGTTGAGTAATTCTTTGAGCATTAGACTACCTTTGTAATTCCTGAAAAATTCTTCAGACTTTTCATCTTCATTTCCTCTTTCTGGTTCTTTTTCTTTTTCATTTTCATTTTGAGATTCTTCTTCTTGATAAACATCGCTATCATCTTCGTTGTAGTTGTACTCTTCGTCGTCATCGCCGTCGTCTTCTTCTTCTTCATTATAATCAGAATCATCTTCATTTTCATCATTGTCATATTTATAGTTGTTGACATATTCTTCTTCTTCTTCTTCTTCTTGTTCACCTTTTTCTTTTTCTTTTTCTTTTTCTTTTCTAAATTCAACTTTTCTCTCATACGTATTTTTCTTGTTTTTCTGTTTTACGTCTGTGTTTTTAAAGACAAACGTGAATTTGTTTGTTCTT
The DNA here is from genome assembly GCA_027625915.1 of Anaeramoeba flamelloides. NCBI lineage: Eukaryota > Anaeramoebidae > Anaeramoeba > Anaeramoeba flamelloides. The sequence goes on along the minus strand of JANTQA010000008.1, from coordinate 12,628,010 downwards.
GTAGTTTTATAATTTTTTCTTTTATTTGTATTTTCTTTCATGTATTTCCTCGGTCGGTTGATTGTTATGATCTTTTTGATCAGTTTATTGTTGTCGTTTTGTACTTGAGAAAGAGGGCGATTTTTACCATTATGTCTTTTTGCATACACAGCACATGCATTGCAATAAGGTTTTGTTCCAATTTTTCTCCAAGTTGGTGTTATTTCGGTTCTACAATTTTCATTAGAACATCGGATATTTTTTGCCATTTAATTTTTGAATCAAAGATAATTTATTAATTCCTCAAAAACACAAAAAATAAGAATTTAACAACGAAAAAAGTTGAAGGAAATTAAAAAAAAATAAATAAAAGACTATTTTTACTAATTTTGATTATTTTATGGCAAAAATTTTTTTTTGATTTTTGTTTTTGTCTTGAGAAGATGTTTCTGAAACGAGCCTAAAAAATAATTTTTGGGCTTTTTTTACGGAATTTATTCTATTCAAAAAAAATTTATCGAAATTAGATTTAGTATTCAAACTTGTTACGATAAATTTTCGACTCAATCAAAAAAGAAAAATAAGATTTTATGTAATCAAAAATAATTATGATAAAAACATTCTGGATCAATGAGGTTATAGATTTTTAGGGTTAGGGTAAATTATTTTATTAAATCGTTATATTTTTCCAAAATGTAAAATCCTTAATTATTTTTTCACTTTTTCAAGATCTACCAAAAAAAAAAAATCGTAAAAATCTTGAACAAAAGTGTGAACTCAAAAAAGAATCTCTTCTATAAACACCTTTTTTGAAATTTATCTCAAATCCTCTTCAATAATTTAAATCCTTTTTATTATCTTATTCCAAGATCTTATTGAATCTCTTTTTTTCTAAAAATTTGAATTGAATGATTCAAATTGGGAACATTTACTCTTGATTGTAAATTTATTTCAGAACTCAAATTTGATACAATTTCAAAAAAAAAAAAAAAAAAAACTCTTCAGTTGAAAATAATTTTTATTTTTTTGTCCAAAGTAAAAAATACTTTATTTTCATTCTGAATGCCACTTTTATAAAAATATTAAATGTATGTTGTTTTACCCTTTTGTTTCGGAAAAACAAAATTTGTCTTAAAAGTTTCATTAAGATCATCAAAAGGTATAATTGTTATGATGATTGCTCTGATTTTATTTCAAAAAAAATAAGTATTTTTTCAACATTTTTTCACTTTTATTTGTGACGAAAAAAAATACAGATCAAATAAATAAAAAGTTGATTGCTTGAGATGTCTTCAAATCAAATCTTATGAATAAAGAGAGACTAGGTTTTGTCTTAAAAACACTTCCTGAATTTAGAAGTTTCTCTTAAACGATAATTTCGAAAAAAGTTCACAGATTACAGAAATTCGCAAAAAATTTTTAAAAAAAATTTAAATACCTAAATAAGCTCATCAAATTAAAGGTTGTCTTCGTTTCCCCCAATCTGTGTTCATTACAATGGTATCAAGAATTGAAAGTGAAGATAAAGATCTGATGAACTGGCTTTTACTTCTTTTTATTTTCTTCCAAAATTTGAAATTTTTTTTGATAAAAGCCGTTCCTTGAATAACCACTATTTTGTGATTAGTAACTTTATCCTTTATTAGTTTTTGTTGTTCTGAAGTTGGAAAATAACTACAAGCTGTCTTTAATTGATTGTTACTATTCGGGGAAAAAAAACAAGAAAAAAAGTTCAAGACTGTTTATAATTGTAATTGTTTATTTGAAACCTTTCTAGAAAACAAAATGAAAGATCATTTAAATGAAGAAACAAATAATATGCAAGATAAAAATCAATTATATTATTATCAATCAAATTAACCAACACAATTTAAATCTCCTTTATTCTGATAATCATTGAGGATTTGTTTTCGAGATTTCTAAAGTATCCAATTTTTCCCAACAAATATTTAATGACGATAAATCAAAGAGAAACGCTCATTACTAAGATAGTATTAAAAAAGCTGTTATTGTGTTGGAATCCTTCATTTTGTCTTTATTTATTTATTTATTCTTTTATTAATTGATCTTACTTTTCATTTTCAGTTTTGATTAAGGTTGTCAATTAAGAAACACTTTTGGAATTTAAAGTTGGGTGGCCCTATGTGTTTCAATCCGAGGATGGGTATTGGTAAATCTCACAAATAATTATTCGTTAAGATCTCAGAACGAAAAAATAAAATATTTTCGAAAATTGTAAAAGTTATCGTACACAAAAAATAAAAAGAAGTTAAGAAAAATGTGCTTTTTGAGAAAATTTTCACCTAGGAAACAATTTTTAAAACCTTAGCTTAATATGGATAATTTTCTCGTCTTTTTTTTTTATAGTTGTATAGGTGAAGTTGTTTGTGTTTTAAACTCTGTATTCAAAATTTCAAACATGAGAATATTGGAATAAATTGATTACTGTTGTGGAAAAAAAGTTAAACACTGTTTTTAATTGGGAACCTTAATCAAAAATGAAAATGAAAAGTAAGATCAATTAATAAAAGAATAAATAAATAAATAAAGACAAAATGTAGTACTCAACACAATAACAGTTTTTTTAAATACTATCTTTTGGTCTGAGGGCTTTTATATGTTAAACAATTATTAAAAATTTGTTCAAAAAATTGACTCTTCTTGACATCTCGAAAACCAACACAAACAATTTCAAGAAGAAAGTAGATTTAAAGTGTGTTTGTTGGTTTGATTGAAAATAATATAATGGATTCTTATTTGGAGTTAATTGGTTTCTTGTTTTAATTGATTTTAGTTTTTGTTTTCAGTATATCCCCAATTAAAAACCGTTTTTCACTTTTTTTCCACAACAGTAATACTACTTTGTTTTTTTCTGGTGAGGTCAAATTTTGATAAAAGTTGGATATCTTATTTCAGTTCCGATTACTATCTTATAAATCCACAGACCAAGAAGATCAATCATTTTCAGAGTTCACATTTTGACTCTTTTTCAAAAAACAAATCAAAATAATTCTTTTTTTGATTCCATGAATTCAAAATGATTCTTTTTTTCTTTAAATGATAAATTCCAACTCATTTCTTGTTTACATTTGGTTTTTCAGAAATCACATCATTCTCAAGATTTAATAATTAATAATTTTTTTTATTAACTCAATTTTCAAAAAGAATTTAATATTTTTCAAAAAAATATTTATTTGAGGTTTTTCTTCTTAAATTTTAGTTTTCATCATCTTTTCATCAATCCTGAATTTTTTTATATGTTTATTACTGATAAGAAAATTATTTGACTTTGAAATGGAATCAAAAGATTCTTTTTTTTTTATAGAGTTTTGGTACCAAATAAAAATTCGTTTTTTGATTCCATTTAATCAGAATAAAATAATTTTTAATATTTTTTGAAAAATGTATACTTCAAAGGTAATTTAACATGTGAAAAATATTTGAAAAAAATTGGTTTCATTGTAATCATTTTAATATTATGATTCCAAATTTTGATTTTTGAGATTCAAAAAATTCCAAAAATGGAATCTTTTTGAGAGATCTGATCATTTTATCACGACAAGAATAGCACAATCCATACAAATACTTTCAAGACTTTTTCGAACTTTCAGGCTGACAGTCTGCAAGATTTCAGTCTCTGATATTCTTTCATATTGTTTCAAATTTCAAATACTTGGTACAAACTTTTGTAAGCCAAAAAAAGGGATAAAAATAATAATTAACAAAAGATAGCATTTTGAATTTAATTGAAATTTTTGAAAGTTATCAAAAAGAAAAATATTTGTAAACTTTCAATAACCTGAAACTCTTTTTAAAGAAAAACCAAAAATTGGAAAGTTGTTTAAATTACAATGTTTTTAAAAGTATAACTTGTAAAAACTTTTAAATTGAAAGTTGTTACATTGTGATCTTCAAATTCCTTTCAAAATTTGGAACAATTTTAAAAAAACAAAGTGTTGCTAAGGAAAAAAAGTGACTACAATTTTTGTGCTATTCTTGTCGTGATATCAACTTACAAAGATCATTTTTTCTTTTGTTAACTACTTTTCAACTTTTTTTTTTTGAATTTTATTTTCATTGAGTTCTTTGAAAACAAAATCCCTTGTAATCTTTCAAGAAATACCTCGAACCCAATTTAAATTGTTGACTAACAATTGGGTTTTGAAATGAAATTTTCCAAAAGAAATCAAATGTATTGAGTATTTGAAAGGATCGTTTCTGTTCAAAAAATCAAAAAGAATAAATATCATCTCTCAAAAGAGTTGTTGAGAACTTCAATTAAAAAAGAAAACCAAAAGAATCAACACAAAAAGCCAAAAAACAAAGAGACAACCACAACTGCTTTAAAAGACTGTTCTGATTTGTAACGAAAATTGAACAATTTAAAGTAACTCAATGACCAAGACTCAGAGACAATTCGATCTTTAAAAGTTAGAGTTGTTTATTGAGTGTTTGAAATGATCTTCATTTTTAAAGCTCAGAAAATCGTCATTATTTTTCGATACCATTTTCACCTTTCTCAATAAGGTGTTCAAGTTTTACGAATCTAAAAATTTCATTTAATTTTTTCTTTATCAAAAACACAACAAAAAATGTTTTTCTGATACTAATTCGAGAATCTTACAATGAGTCTGATTTCACAATTTAAATGAGGATTGAATCAAAACGTTTTAAGGACAATTTAATAAATTGCAAAAGTAGTGAAATTATTTGTTCTGGTTTTAATTAAGAGTTGAAAAGAACCAAACTGTAAAGTTTTCGGAAACTACCTCACAAGAAACACGCCAACTTGGAAAATAAGAAAATTTACAAAATTTATTTTTTTATTTTTTCTTTTGTTTTTTATTTGGGAATTTTTCCTTAAAACCTTGAATCCAAATTCAAATGACCAACCCATATTCCTTTGGATCAAACCAAACAGGAAACACTAACACAACAAACAATACCAATTACAACAACACCTATGGCTATCAAAACACAATGAACCACATGAACCAAAACCAGATGAACTATTCCAACACAAAGAATATGCAAAACAATCAAATGAATTATAATAATCCCTATTACAATCAAAACCAAGGCCAAAACCAGATGAACTATTACAACACAAATAATATGCAAAACAACCAAATGAATTATAACAATAACCAATACCAATACCAAAACCAAGGCCAAAACCAGATGAACTATTACAACACAAATAATATGCAAAGCAACCAAATGAATTATAACAACCAATACCAGTACCAAAACCAAGGCCAAAATAACAAAACACAGCAAACAAAAACCACAAACAAAACAACGCAGCAGCAAATGCAACAGCAGCAAAAAAAACAACAACAATTCCAAAAGCAGCAGCAAATGCAACAGCAGCAACAAAAACAACAACAATTCCAACAGCAGCAACAAGTTAAACAGAAAAAAGAAACACAAAAATTTGGACCAAAAACCAAAATCGACGTGAATTTACTTAAACAAGCAACCCAAACCATTACAAAGCCACTCAAACTTTTCACAAACACCAAAGAAAGAGAAAAAGTTGACAACTTTGCAAATCTTTATTCGATCATTAAGACTGTTGAGTATTTAGAAAGGGCCTATGTTCGCGATGCCATCAGCAGCGAAAATTATACCAAGGAGTGTGGCAAATTGATCAGCCAATTCAAAGTTGCGCTCGATTCTGTGGGAATGAAAATTGAAAATGTAAGCCAATGGATGAACAATTATGGTATGAACTGCAAGGCCGCTGAAAAAACTTTGATCGAACAGGGTGTCCCTTCAACAATAATTCACGGTAACAATTACGAAAAAGAGCAAGGCGAATCAGGTGTTTTTATTTTCCAAACAGCTTCTTTTTTTATTACAGCAATGGATAGGTAATATTTCAATTTTTTTTTTTTTTTCTTTTGTCTTTTATTTTTTATCTTTTATCTTTTATCTTTTGTCTTTTTTTTTGTCTTTTTATTAATTTTTTTTTTTTTTTTTTTATCCAACAACTCTTTTTCTCTAAAGTGTAAAATTAAATATGATTGCTGTGGATCAACTCCAACCAGTGCTGTCCGATCTTTTAAACTCATTAAACAAAATAGACAAATTAAAGCCAGACTTTGATGGCAAAGTCAGGATCACTAAATGGTTGAAAACGCTTAACACAATGATGGCTTCCGACGAACTTTCAAATGAACAGTCAAGACAATTACTCTTTGATCTTGAAACTTCCTATAATCTTTTAAACTCTACTTTGAAACAAAAATAACCTGACAAAACGCTTTGTGCTCACCACCACTGCTGAGTCTACAAAAAAAAAAAAAAAAAAAAAAAGAAGAACAAGAAAAAATCTTGTTTTTTTTTTTTATTATTCCAACCTTTGTTTAAATTTTGACTTCTGAACAATGTAAAAAAGAAAAAAGAAGAAGTTTTGTTGGGTTTTTTTTTTTCAAAAATGTTGTTCTTCTACTTTTCACTTTCATCATTTTTTGATTTCTTTTTTCTTTTGATTTTTGATTTTTTGTATGTGGAAAACAAATTTGATCAATCATAAAATAAAAAAACTAAAAATACTTTTTTTTGTCATTTTGTTTTTGGGTAATAACCAAAAAACTATTTTTTTTTTTTTGTTTTTGGTAGTGTTCACATCAAATCTTAAAGCCAAAGCATTTTCGTTTGTTGAGAAGAAAATGCTCGGTAAATACGATTTGTAATTTAATATTAAATAAAAACCTTTTTTCAAGAGCTTTTTTCAATTCTTGAATATTCTCAACATTTACAACTTTCTACTGCGAATATCTATATGATCATAGACAATAAAAGAGAATATTCAATGAAAAAAATCACAGTTGTCTAAAATAAAGATTGTCGAATTGGTAAAATCAGATAACCATTTTAAACTCATTTTTTTGTTTTTTTTTTTTTGAGAACGATTTGGAATTAATCGATCAAAGAAACTGTTAATAAACAAGAAGCAAATTTGATTTTGGTTTCTTCAAGCTTTATTCTTTAAAAAACAATTCTATAAATACAAACAAATTATCGAATTTTTTCGAAGAAATTGACTCGATTTTTGATAACCTTTTCTCACAACAAAAAAAGTCTAAAAATTGTGAAAATTACAAAAAATAACGAACAAATTCAATTTCTTCTTTTCTAATTTAATCAAAAAATCAAGGGCCTGATCATCAAAATTGATTTGAACTTCTGTATTATATTGGATAGTGAATGTGATGTTGTGTTGGAACAAGAATATAAAAAAAAAAAGACTTTTTATTTGTTACAATGGTTGTATTCTCTTGATCCTGTTTTTTTTTTTTGGGTGACTTTAGTTGCTTATAATAAAATTCCTTTGAGCCATTTCTTCTAACAAGGATAAAATGTAGAGAAAATATTTTCACATTTAAAATCCTAATATCGGATGAATAATATGATTTTCCTTTCAAACGATAGATATGTGATTGCCTATCATCCCATTTGTGATGGTGAGTCGTTGGGATCCCAATCTATTTTTAAAGTAGGCTGTTAGCAAAGAACAATTCATATATTATGATCTGGTTAAATATTTTAATTATGATGAACAACATATTTGTTGATTTCAGAGTATATTGGGGACAGAGAACTTACTAAAATGTTGGTTATTTTATAAAAAATTTCCAATTTATCCCAAACCAAATTCAAAATTTAAAAAGAAAAGGTTTGAAAATCAATCTTTCTTGTACAAATATGTTCGGTCATATTATTTTCAATCCCAGCCATGTTTATATCAAGTTTATCTTTACTCTTGAAAATAATATGGTTAAACACATAACAAGACACTTGTATGAAAAAATAAAACCAGAAAATTCAAAGTAAGACAAAACCATACTTCAATATCTTTTCATACTTGTTAATTAAGTTTATTCACAATATTATCAATACCTCCAAAACTTGAAAAATCTTGAGGGGTTTATATTTATTGTTGTTAGTTCATGATTTTTGAAAAGGCCTCTAGACAAGAAAAAATGTGTATTTTGGAATACAAATTTTGAAATAAAGAGAAGGCTGTAACCATGAATTTTCAATAAACTAATCTTTAGGATATTTTTTTGAATAGATAATAACTAATAGTTTGAACAAACACTCCACTCATCTAAAAAACTCAAATATAGAAAATAGAATTGATAACAAATATCCCCTATCCTTAAATTGCCCAACTTTTTCAGGAGTGAATAGAATAGAGTAAAATCAAAGATTTTATTAAAAATTTTAAATTATTGAAAAAAAAATCTTTGAGTTTCAAAAAAAGCTCAAGAAAAACACTTTAAAACTTATGTTGTTGTTTTTTAAATTAAAATTCACAACCATTAAAAATTTTAATGTAAAGTTGCCAGTGTTTGACTGTTTTTTCTTTATATATTTTTTATTTTAATATGTTGATTTTTGGAGATCAAACATAATTCCTAAGTTTATTTGTTTGTAATTGTTATTAGGTACTCATAACAATTTCCATATTTATTTTACATCAGATTGAATCAACCTCAAGTGCTTTTTTGCTGAAAAATATCTAAATTATTAAAGTAAAATTTTTTTAAATTATTTTTATCTTGAGATAAATATCATTAAACTCTGTTATATAATTTTAATGTATTCGGCCATACCCAATTTAATAATCCTGGACACATTCCGAACCCAGAAGATAAACGAATTGAGGGCTAAGCTAGTTAGTGAGATGGGGAACCTCTCGCGAACACTTGGTGCTGAATACTTTTTTAAATAATATTATTTTTTTTTTTTAAATTAAAATCCAAACAATTTAATTTTGTTTAGAAATAAGAAAAAGAAAAAATTTCGGATAAAAGTGATTTTAAGAAACGAAAGACCTCCAAAAACCAAAAATTAACAAAAATAATAAAATGTTAAAAAATGATTGTTGGAACACTTTCATTGAAAAGTCTCATACAAAATTTGATAACATTTCAAACTTAAGAAAGGAGTTGTAAAAAATATATATAACAGACATAAAATAAATTAAATTTCAGAACAAATGGCCGATCTTACATTTGAATTTTGAATTACTTTTGTATCGTTTTGAAGTTTTTCCATTCACAATGAAAAGTTTGCCAATAAATCATTTTTTCTCTTTTTTATTTTTTCAACAGTGTTTTGTTAAAATGGAAAATGAAAATGAAAAATTGGAAAGAAGTAATAGATGAATTAATGAAAAAATTGGTTTCAAATATGAAAAAGAGATTAGATATAGTTATTCAAATGGAAGGAGAATCGATAAATAAGTTTTACTAATTTTTTAAATTTTCTATTTTTTATGTTATATTTCTTTCAAAATAAATGGCCCAATTTTTTTTAACAGTTTTATTTTATTTCTTTTTCTTTTATTTTGAAACAAAAAATATATATCCCTTGAGTATAAAACTGAATATTAAAATCGAAATTTTTAATATTTTTATAACAGATAACTTCAATTATTAAAAATATTTTTCTCTAAAAATTGATTTTTAATTAACCAATGATTTTGAAAGATAGTTTAGTTCGAGTTCCGAAAGTTGAAATGGAAATTCTAAAATATTAAAATCAAAATTTAGCATGATCTAACAAGGTAAAAATTTAAAAAATTGTGAAAATTGTTGAAATTTCACATTTTTTCTAAAAGAAATTCTCCTTGGATAAATATTACTTGGACCATGTAACTCTTTCAATGGTGATTTTATACATTATTTCACTGTTTTCACCGAAAAATGTATTCCTAAACATTCCCTTACAAAATCCTAAAACCAAAATCGAATTTATTTTTTTGTTTTTTTCCATTTTCTTCTTACAAACTAATGATCAAGGTGCCAACCAAGAATGAAATAATTTTAACAAGAGCGTTTGTGTTTGTTATGTCAAGTATTTTTATTATGTACCTTCTCTTCAGTTCAAAAGGAGAACTTTACCAAGCTGTTGAAGAATCAAATTCAAGATTCTTATTCAATTATTTTGCCCTTGTTATTATAACCTTTTCCTTATATATCCTAACATGGAAAAACCCAGGATTTGTTCTTTCGAATTCAAATGACAAAAACAATTTACAGCCAATTCACCAACAAGAAACAAACGAGTTAGACAGATTTGAAATTGTGTCATCCACTGACACAAGTAAAAATGATTGCGAACAAAATCATGTCTCAATCCTCAACGAAAACAAAAACTTGTCAGCAAACCAACTGAGATTCTGTGAAAAATGCAAAATATGGCAACCCTTAAGATCAAAGCATTGCAAAATCTGTGATCGTTGTGTCCGTAGATATGGTAAAATTTTCTTTTATTGTTTTACTTTTGCCTTTTTGAATTTCTATTGTTCGCAAAAAGATTTTGTTGGAGAATTCAAATTTAGTCTGACCTCAAAAAGCCCAATAAGAAACATAAAAAATATCCTTCTAGAAACAATTAATAATATTCTTTGAATCTTTGAACATTTGGTTGTCTCGAAAAAATAGATGTACTTGAATTTTTTATTAACCATTTTCATGAGAAGATGGCAGTATGCAAATCAGCCACTCCCATACAAATGGCCACCAATAATACACCTCATAATATAATAACGATCTGGTTCCTAAGGACTATAATTATCTCTTCATAAAATCATTTTTTTCACTTTAGCCATTTGGGAAGGGTATTTTGAAAGATTCTTGTAAATACACGAAAACCGAAAACTCTAAAATATTTTAACGACTTAAAAACATATTTTTGAAGAACTTTTAAAGAAACTGAAGTGTTCAGAGACAAATGGTAATGGTAAAATAGCATTTTTGCTTGCAGATAAAATATTTTGTTTTTGAATTTTCTACTTTATGCTCTCTGGTAATTTTTTGGTGCCTTTTGAGTCTATTAGGGCATGTTAGTACTTGTTAGGGTAATTAAATGTATATTTCTGGGTATATTTAACTTTGATAGGGTAAGTACATGTCTATGCTGGGGGTATGTTTGAATTTGGCAGTGTTGGCTAGATTAAAACAATTTCTCTTCTAGAATGGAAAGTTAAATAAGGTTTGGCTTGAATACGTAGCCTTGTGTGGTGAAGTATAAGTGTGTGTACGATTAGATATTACCATGTTATTTTATATTGCCTTTGAGATTACAAAAATTTCTTCTCGACATCTTTAGTAATGATACATAATTAGAAATTGTAGCAACAAAAACCCTTTCTCTCATTTGTTAATCCCATTTAGCAATGATCAGAAATGCTACATATATCTAAGATACCAATTCAATTCATCCAAAATGGGTTGAATATTATTCCTCAAAATATGCAATTTTTCAAATGTAAGATTTTTCAGAAAAAAATATTCTACAATATAATTCCAATTTTATCATTAAACTAAGTACATGGACACTTGAGTTTCTTAGAAGTTCTTCAAAAAGTGTTTTTGAGTAGTAAAAATATTTTAGAGTTTTCGATTTTTGAGTATTTTCGACAATCTTTGATCGATTCATTTGGTTAACAAAAGAGACGAAGAAAAAAAAGTTAAACTCGATTTTTAATTAAAAACCTTCATAGAATCACAGAAATCACAGAAATCACAGAAATCACAGAAACCTGAAAATGAAAAACTAAGATCTATTAATAAAAGAAAAAAATCAAATGATTTAAAACAAAATGGAGGATTTAAAAACAATAACAGTTTTTCTAATACTAATACTACTACCTTTGGGCAAGGGCTTTTCTTTGATTGATCCACCACTAAAGATTCATTGGAAAAATTAACTATTTTTGAGATCTTGAGAACCATACTCACGATTTCGATTAAAAAAGTAGATTTAAAATTGTATTTGATGGTTCGATTGGAAATAATATTATGAATTATTCTCCAAAAGTTAATTTGTTCCTTGTTTTAATTGATTTTACTTTTTGCTTTTAAGGTTTCTGTGATTTCTGTGATTTCTGTGATTTCTGTGATTTCTGTGATTCTATGAAGGCTTCTAATTCAAAATTATATTAAACTTTTTTTCCTGTTTATCTTTTTTTACTAAACAATCATTTTATTTTCTCTTCGAAATATGAACTTTTTGAAAAACACAAAAAAAGGTTCAAAATAAAAAAATCTAGTTTTTGGGTTAGGAAGGTTTCCTTTTAATGATTAAAGAAACCAAACTAAAGAGATAAATCTACAACTTCATGAAGGTTTTTCGATCAATTCATAGAAAAAATAATGTAAAAAACCTAATTTATCCCAATTAAAAACACAAAAAGTATTTGAACACAATAATACATTTTTTGTTTCAATTTCAATTGATTATTCATCATCACATTTAGATAAATTTTGATGAAAATTGCCTTACTTCTATTTACGGAATGATATTAATTTATTTTATTTCGCCGTTCCAACCATATGATAAAAATTTATAATACATGCGGATTGGATCTCTATTATAAAATTGCCTTTTATGAAACCGAACTTTCAATCTCTATCATATCATCAAAGAAAAATTTCAATTTCATTTTTTTATATTACAGTTAGTTCCACTTTTAATGCACAAACTTTCAACCAAATTTAAAGCCACAAAAAAATCTTAAATTTAGTCACATTTTTCGTAATTTTTTTTTTTTACACAAATTATTTTACTAGAATCTGGATTTTGTACCTTAATTTGAAAATTTTTTTGTGCCTTTTATTTTTGTTCAAAGTTTGTCCCTTCAAAGTGGAACTGACTAACTGAGGAGAGCAGATTGAAAAAATTACCACCTGTTTACCCTTAGTTTTTTTTTTAATTTGAGAAATAAAACGAAATTTTATTTAATTTACGGTTTATTTCTCAAATTAAAAAAAATCGCTTTTAGCTTTTCCAGAATTCAAAAGGATATTTTAAAATCTAAGATTTTACTCAATTCTTTTAAATTCTGGAAAACATAGGCACTCTACGGCACTCCACGGTACTTGACGGGGATTGGTGGCACTTCACGTTAGGTTTTCTTGAGTTTTTTGTTTATTTGGAAAATCAATAGATTTTCGTTAGGTTTTTTTTACTTTTCGAAATAAACCGAAAATTTATTAAAATTTTCTTTTTATTTCAAAAAGTAAAAAAAACCTAGAACCCATCACAAATAAAATAGAAAACCTCAAAAAAACCTAGAACACTTAACAGATAAAACAGAAAATCTCAAGAAAACCACCGTTAGGTTTTTTTACTTTTTGAAATAAAAAGAAAATTTCAGAAATTTTCTTTTTATTTCTTAAATTAAAAAAAACCGCCGTTAGGTTTTCCAGAATTCAAAAGGATAGAGAAAAATCTAAGATTTTGCTCAATTCTTTTAAATTCTGGAAAACATAGGCACTCTACGACACTTGTAGCCAAACTCTAAAAGTGTATTTAAAGTTTTTTATTCTATCTATAATGTAGTTAATATTATAACTGATATAATATCTTTTCTTTAAAAAATGAAAAGAAAAATTTTTTAATACTAAACAAATACAAGAACAAGAGAAAGAAAAGCAAGAAATGAAAAAGGTTTTAAAAAATAATATAAAAAAGTAAAAACCCAATTTAAAATTTTTTTTACGCTCCAAGTGTTGGAATAGGTTGAGGTTATTTCGTTTTATCTCGAAAATTTCTGGATCGCCATCATTATTTGTTTTAATAAAGAGATCTAAATAGTTGACCAACAATAGATCAAATGAAATAGGTTACTTTATTAAGTTTTGAATTAGAACTTTATAGATAGATATTTATCTATAAAGTTCTTGAGTTTTTAGAATAAGATTTGGCTTTGTTACTTTTCTTTGCCTTTTTTATTGTATTTTTTTTTTTGTCAGTTTGCTAAATCTTGTTTTCACAAAATACAAATAAGAGATACCAACTGGACAGTAATCACCCAGTCCAAGTATCGACTCGACAGATTGTACGGAAAGAACGATTTGGTTGGATTAAGTTGATTTAAGATCCCATTTGTTTGATTCAGTTCTCTACAGTTGCATCAATTTCTCTTCATTTAAGCTTCAGTTCAATTTGTTCAAGATCTAATTGTGAACAAGTTTACCAATCCTTATAATGATTTTTTTTATCCATTTTACCTCTCCCCCCCAAAAAAAAAAAAAAAAAAACACCTAAAAAAAACAAAAAGAGAAGGAACTAAAGGAACAGAATGAACCCAAACAACTTTAAAATAAATTTGGAAAAAGTAAAAAGTCTCCAAAATATCTAAAAATTTTGATTTTATTCTTTTTTAAATTGATTAATCTTTACTCTCAAATAAAAAAATTAAAAAAAAAAAAAAATATTTTTAATAGATCATCATTGTACTTTAATTGGGAATTGTGTCGGTGAACGAAATCATTTTATTTTTACAACATATCTTTGTTTTAAATCAATTTTGTCAATTTGGACAATAAATATGCTCTCAAATTGCTTTACATCAGAAAAAACACTTGAATTGTGGTTTAAAAATAATTTCATTTTATTAATATTATTTGCAATTATCTTATTTGCTACGTTATTTATTCTTATTTTAGCTATAATACATGTTTTTTTATCAACAAAAAACAGCACAACATGGGAAATGGAAAAAAGAAATAGAATTACATATTTAAAAGATCTGCCTTCAGATTTCAATCCATTTTATTATGGGGTTTTCAAGAATTTGAAATTTTTTATTATTATGACTTGGAGGAAAATTGATTGGGTGCCTTATACGTATAAAGAAAAATTAAAAAAAGATCGAGAAAAATCCAATTTTGAAAAAAAATGTGATCTTTTCTGTGAAAATGATTATTATAGTTGCTGTTGAGTGCGGGAGAGAGAAATAATTGAATTTTATCATCTGTTTTAATTTATTCATATTAAACCTATTTTCTTTTTTTTTTTTTTTTGATTGTATATTTCTCAGTTTTACTTTTTAAACAATAAATTATTTTTTAAAAACATATTTAAATTCAGAATCTTTATTTTTACAATTTAAAAAAACAGTTTATAAAAACCAATATTTATTTTTAGAATTTTTTAGAACCATAAATAAGAAAAAAAAAATGACTTGAATTGTTCAAATATAAAAAATTCATCACAAACACTGATAAATTTAAACAAAAAATATTGGTTGTCAAGTGGGAAATATTTACATTAAGTAAATCAATATTGTACTTGCTTATATAAAAATATTTGCATTGTTACAAAATTTTTATTTAAAATTGAATATTATTTTTGATAATCTATTTACTGTTAATTAAAGTATGTTTAAGGTTTACAATCCCTGAAACTGGAAAAAAGATTATCTTGTATTGGGTGTGTCAACTTGTTATTTTGGTTCTTAGCTGATGGATCCACAACTAAGTTTGGATCGTATAGGTGGTTGAAAAAGGCTATTTTTGTGATTTTATTTTTTTTTTTTCCGAAATCCGAATTGATGAGTCTAAGATTAATTGATTGGAAGGTATTTAATTGAAAGTGTTAATTTTTGGGTTGTCAATTGAAATTATCATTTTCCTTTTACAGAGTTAGGAGTAAATAAAAAAATTTTTTTTTACAAGCATCAAATAATACAAAGCGTAAATAAAAATTTCAACATAGAAAACAAAAAACTCAATTACTATTTAAATATCTTCCAATTAATTAATCTTAGACTCATCAATTCGGATTTCGGAAAAAAAAAAAATAAAATCACAAAAATAGCCTTTTTCAACCACCTATACGATCCAAACTTAGTTGTGGATCCATCAGCTAAGAACCAAAATAACAAGTTGACACACCCAATACAAGATAATCTTTTTTCCAGTTTCAGGGATTGTAAACCTTAAGGGATTTGCCAGGAAATGAAAAAAATAAAATTTTACAAATTTTGAAGAGTAGAGAAATCGTAGAAACTATAGAAAACTTTTTTTTTTTTTGCAATTAGATTACGAAAACTATTCAAATTAGATTTGAATAATAAAATAAAGAAGATTTTGTAATGTTAATCAATATATTGTTATTAGTTCAGAAAAAAAGCCAAAGAGCGTTCAATACTTTTTTGAGTACTTTTGATTTTCTTAGTTTTGAAATCAATGATGGTAGTTAAAAGTTACGCAAATCTTGGATCTTCAATAACTTTTACGAGTATCTCCTTTTGTAAAAAAAAATATTTTTTACTTTGAGGATGTAGGTACATTTTACTAATTTTGAAATGCAAAATTTATATCAAACTGAAATGTTAAAATCATTTCTTTTTACAAAATAGGTTATTATATTAATAAATACGAGAGTGTAATATATCCTATTATTATCTATTTGTATATAAATTAAAAAAAAAAAAAATCGAAATCATACTGATTATCAAATGGGAAGGAAAATTCTGAAAAAAATAATAAGAATTATTTATTCAATGATATCAGCTTTAAAATTTGATACTTACTTTACCCAAACTTTGTTTCATTTTTTTTTTAATTATTTATGGATAATTTTTTGAAAAGAAAATTTTGATAAAAAAAATTTTTTTTTATAATTTTCAATAATTTCCAAAATAAATTATTATTTCTTTTTTTAATTTGATATATCTAATTTCATTTGATTTAAGAAAATTTGATATTTTTAATAAATATTTCATAATAAATAAAGTTTGAACGAACATATTTATTTGATCTCCAGAAATAAAGAATTCCAATCCTAAAAGTTTTTAATTATCGTCATTCAAAATTTTACTTTTAATTTTTTCAACATTATTTTCTTTTATTTTTGAGTTGAAATTTTAAAAGTGTTTTTTTAAATATCAATTTTTTACTTTAATCCATTATTTTTTGAAAAAATATTCTTTATTTTTGATTAAATTTTTTGAAAAATATTTGAAAAAAGAATTTTGGAAGAAAATTTGATAAAAAGATTTTGTAAAATAATAATAAATAATAATTGTGTATGGAATTCAAGGTAATACCTTATTGATCCATTTCGAATTAAATAGCTAAAGATGAAATATCTACAAAAATATTCTTTTGATAAAAATATTTTTTTTTCATTCTTGATTTCAAAAAGTTTATTTGGAAAATTTCTCTTTCTAGTTTGGTATACATAAGAAAAGATTTATTAAAATAAACATCCCTTCACAGGGTTATTATTATTTTTTGTTTAATGTTTCATTTCAAACACTTCCAAAACATATTTCTCGATTCAAAACAATATTTAATTCAACCCAAAAATTTAATAAAAAAAAAATGATCAAAAAATTAAAAAATTAAGATTCAATCCTGATTTACTTTGGGTTCTTTTATTTTATTCACAAATAGATCAACGAATGATATTTTACTTTCAAAGTTTCAAAATCTCTTGTGTCTCTCAAAAAAATCTTTTTCAATTATGTGCTCACAATTAAAAATTTTCAAAAATGGTAAAATTTTACCTACTTGCTTAAATAATTTTAGATAAAAAAAAAATTACAGAATCAATATAATCTTAAAAAAAAAATTTATTGGTTAATATCTACAAGTTTCAAATTCATGTTCATACAAATGTTTAATAGCACACAATTGCATGTTTTTACATTCCGAATCACATTCATCTGTTTTGTAATTGACTGTATTAAATAAATAATATTGTTCAAAAATTTTATCATTGTTTTCAATTTGATAATACAAATTTTGAAAGCTTTGTAATGTCAAATCTTGCATATAAAACGGTTCTTTTGAAGTGTCATATAGTAATTGCCATTTTAAATTCATATTTTTATTGGAAGTTGCTAAGTCAGTATAATATTGTTTATATTTCTTCAAAGTTTTTTCTTTGGTATCATAATAAAATAGTCTTGCCATACCTGGATTATTTGGAACGCCTAAAGACGAATGATAATTTTTCCACCCAGATAACGAGGGTGACAATAATAGCGCACCCACGTTATTTGATAATCTAAAACTATCACTGTGTAAATGTCCATATACTTGTGCAATTATTAAATCTTTGTGAGGATGTTCCTCTAAAGTTCTGAGAAAGGGCTCATTAAAGTGTTTATGGAAATTTATTTCACCAAATCTTTCTGAAAATCCGGGTGGTACATGTCCCACAAGTAATACCATTTCGTTATTGGCATATGCTGAATCTAATTCTGAAGAAATCCATTGGAATTGATTGGATATATCACCAGATATTTTTGTTGTATATTTATTATTATGATAATATAAAACAGTGTTCATTATCACTATACGAAGTCCTGAAATTACTTGGCTATAATATCCTCCTTTTAAAAACGTTTTCATTTGATCAGGATTTAAAAGATCAAAAATTATTTTAGACATTTCGGTTAACCAAAAATTTGGTCCTGGTTGGCAACTATGATTTGGTTCAAAATCATGATTACCTATTTTTATTTATTTTTTCATTTATTTTTTATTTTTTTTTTGTTTTCAGAAAGTTTATAATTATTGATACAAAAATTTTAATTTTTAAATTAATTGGATTTATCATTTTTGGTTTTTGTTTTTGTTTTTTATTTTGAATTTTTTTTTATTTTTTTTAGGCTGTTTGAAATAAACTTTAATCAAGTACTAATTTACATTTAAGCACTTTAACACCCAATGAATTTGCAATATACATATGGATGTCAACTATTAATGTTGGTTTCAGTAATTTCGAGATGATATTTAAGAATTAATTGATTTTTTTTTTTTTGTTTTGTAATTTTGTTTGTCAATTGTTTGTATTTGATTCTTTATCATAAAGATTATTTGTATGAATGCAATTTACATGAATAATTGTGAAATTTATCATTTTAATTTTTTGTTATTTTGTAAAAATCCACAAAGTTCTCATTAAGAGTAGTATTTATTCATGATAAAATTACTCTATTTCAATGAGTAATTAGCAAATATTTTGTAATTGCTAAGTGAAACGAAAAATCAATGAAAGAACTGTATTCTTAGGTGTATTATTAATGATTGGGTTAGTGAGGTTTTTAAAGTTGATCAAAAAATTAAAACCAAAAAACTTTATTTTTTTTTTTTTCTATCAAAGAGAGAGTACTAAAAGTTCATCTGTTTAATGTTTGGTTTTCTTTGTATTCCTTAAAGTAAAAAAAAAAAAAAAAAAAACCCTAGGCACTCTACGGTACTTGACGGCACTAATTGATACTTTGTTACCCCCCTAATTCAAATTAGAGATATTGTTTAACCAAGTTAGAGCGAATTTGGTCATTTATCCCAAAAATCGGATTCACTCTATAAATTAAGAGTGATTTTTTTACAAATTATTCAGGTTCGATTTTTATAATAGTCAAAAAGATTCAATTTGGTCAACAATTTCTTGAAAGAATTAGTGGTTTTATGAAGCATGAACTCCGATTTTTAATTAAAATTTCATCTTGGTTATTTTGGTGATTTTTGTAACTTTTTGATCAAATGATAAACAATCAAAAATAATGTGTATAAGAGGAATCGGGACCTTGACCCCCGGTGTGTAAGTTTGGCACTTTACTACTGTTAAATTTTAGTTGCCAAAAAAAAAAAAAGGTTTTTATCTAGATAAAAAAACTCATTTAAAGTTTAACCTTGAAAAAGTTAAGAACAACTTCAAAAAGTTAATCAATATCTTACAACAAAAAAATTTTTTTCTAATGGATTAAAAATTCAATTTTTTACGGTGGTATTATATAGTCAACTATTATATGGATTAGGAATATTTGATTTAACAAAAACAGATTTTAAAGATATTGATATTTGGATTAATAAAAAAATTACAAAATTTTTATTAATTAACCAACACTCTCCCAGGCTTATCTATAAAACTGAAGCGAAAATTGATCCTGTTAGAATAACAATATATAAAAGAAGATTTAAGTTAATACAAAAATTAAAAACCCTTGGTTTTGATGAATTAATTAATTATCTTCCTTTTAGAGAAAAAGAATTTGAAAATATTAACTGGCAATCAAATAACTTAAAAGAATTAGAAATTGAACTAGAATAAATATCGAATTAATCAATTAGAAAATAGCTCAAGTTGGAAAGTTTGAGAATATTTAAAAATTATCCAAATAAATAACACAATAAGCAAGCAGTAGTGTCGTCAGGTGCCGTAGAGTGCCTAGGTTTTTTTTTTACTTTTTGGAATATAAAGAAAATTAAATAAATTTTCTTTACATTTCAAAAACTAAAAAAAAAGCTAACGGCGGTTTTCCAGAATTCTAAAGAATAGAGAAAAATCAAAGATTTTACTCAATTCTTTTAAATCCTGGAAAAACCAAACGACAAAAGATATTTAAAATGGAAGGGTTCAACTTCAATTTTAAAACTTAGAAATTTTACAAATTATTTAAATAGATACTCATATGTTATGAATAAAAACACATCAAAATATTGTGAGATATGTAAAAAAATAAATAATTTAGATATCATTGAAGATTTGGACCATTTTCTATGGAATTGCTCAGCCTATGAAAATAATCGTAAAATCTGGATATCTGAATTAAAAAAAATTAATATATCTAATATATTAAAAAATAATAATATTTTCAATATTATTACAAAAAAAGAATCATCAAGTTTATTAGCCTTAGTGTATAATAAACTTATCTTTGAGTCTTTAATAAGATTCCGAAATAAAAATTTAGGAATTCGGGCACACAAGAGGGGCTGAGAACTCCCCCCCTTAAAGACTAACAATAATAATAAAAATAAAAGGTTTTTTTTCTTATTGGAAAGAGTACAAATTTTGTTAAACTTTATTTTTTTTTTAAAAATTATAAGAAAATTTTGAAAGTAAAAAATAAATTAAAAAAAATTAATAAGATATTATCATAAATTGATTTTTAACTGTATAAATATTTCTTGTAAATGAAAAATAATTTCATTTCAACTCCTATTTATATTTTTGAAATATTCAAAAAACCATTCCAAAAAAAATATAATTATTGAATTTTTTTTTTATTTTAAAATTGTAAAAAATCTTTCAATTTAAAAAATAAATAAAAAATTTCATCAATTTTCTTTTTATTTAATTCTGTGTACCATGTACTCTACTCCTTGAGGGGATGATGTAAAGTACTTATGTTTTCGAGTGTTTTAAAATTTGTTCAAAATTAATTTATATTTTCAAAACAAAAACTGAAACTCGAGGAAAGCTGACATCAGAAAATCAAATCATTAATCTCAGTTTGTGAAAATTTTACAGTTTTTTTTTTTTTTTGTAGATTTTATTACTTATCTCGTTAATAAAATAAGAGTGGTGTAGAATGTCTTCAAGAACTACAAAGTGTCATATATTAAATAGGTTTTCTAGATTTTTGGTTTTTGTTTAGAAAATTTATTAATTTTCTAATTAAACATAAAAGTTTATAAATCCTAACAGTTCTTTTCCAAAATTGAAATTTCTTTTATAAAAATCTTTGATTTAAGGGAGTAGTCATTTTTGAAAATAAAATGAAATCTTGTCAAGATCTTCAAAAATTATTTTTTTTTGTAATTTGTGTTTCGACTTATTAAATGGATGAATTAACCTCATTTAAACAATTTATTGATTTGAGTCTCTTTTTTGAAATTCAAAATTTACATGTTTCCAATATAAAACCAAAAAAAGTAACGTATTATTTTTATTAATAATTAAGTTAATTCTTGAAAATGGGAAAAAATATTTTTCGTTTTATGTTGAAAAGTATTGATTTCGAAAGCAAATTTTTTATTTGGTTAATATTTTTCTTTGATTAATATTTCAATTCAAATCTCCACCAATAAAACTAATTGTGGTATAAGTGATTCAATAAATGAATATTTGGTAGAAGCCTAACTACAGTTTATCAATAAAATTTAGATCTATTAAGCAAAGAAAAAAAATTTTTTTCTTTTAGGTTTGAAAAAAGTTGTTTTCTGATTTTCAAAAAATGAAAAAAAATTTTCAATTTTGAAAAATTTTTTTAACAAATTGTTTGGTCTTATTCACAAGAATCCTAATAACAATTCAAATCATTTTTGACAGAAAAAAAAATTGATTTTTAATTTTAAGGATAAAATTAACTAATTCCCAAATATCTTGAAGAAAATTTTATTTTGAAAAATTGAATTTCGTCTTTAAATAAAAACAAAATTTCTTGCTAAAATTTTTAAATGACTTTAAAACTTTGATTATTATAACTATCCTTCTTAAAAAAATACAATTATTTTTTAATCAGTTGAATATATCAATTTTTTGAGAAACCAAAAGTTTTATCTCAAAAAAGAAAAAAAAATCTTTATATTAATATTCTGGGCACAAATACTTGTTATAGTATAATAATGATCAAAATGACAATAAATGGAGTAAAAACTTGTTATAATGTGAGAAAAAAAATGAATTTAATAGTTTTCTTTTCCAGAAAAAAAAAATTGATCTCACTAAACCAATTTTCTTTTATGGCTTCCTTAGTTGATCAGAATTTTTTGACACTTGGCATATACAAAATTTGTAAATAGAAAATACCACCAATAACATATTTTAAATTTTTACCTTGTTGTAATCGAAGACTGATACCTTAATTCAATTAATTAAAATTCTGGAAAATCTACCAATTTATCACGAGTGTTTTATTTTTGATTAGAAAATTGTTAGATTTTCTAATCAAAAGGAAAACCCTAGGCAAATTAGATATTTTTTATTTATTTTAATATTTTTCTTCTTCTTTTCTCTCTCTTCTTTTTTTGATTTACATCCTTATTTTAATAAATAAATCAATAAATTTTCGTTTTATTTCTTGATTAAAAAAAAAATAAAAAAAAAAACTAGACAATCTGCAAAAACCAAAGTGTATTCAACAGAAACATAGTTTATACTTTACTTATTTGAAATAAATCAATGCTAAGAACATTTCGTTAATAATTGAAAAAATAAAATCTTAAAAACATGTTTATAATACAGGTAAAAAATAAGAAAAGCTAAAAAAAAAACACCGATCAAAACCAATTGGTAATTAAAAAAAAAAATTAGTCTCAAACAAAAAGGAATAAAAAAAAAAAAAGAAAAAGAAAAAAATTGCTTACCAGGTGAATAAAAAATGGGAACATTTGGAAAGTATTTTCGAATCAAATCATGGAAATTTTTTATTGCTTGTAATTTTTCTGTTGCAGTTAATTTAACATGAGGAACAGAATCTCCAGAATCTATAATAAAATCAACGTCGGGTGCAATTTTGGCCATTTCCTTAACTGCAGATTCAACTGTTTCCCAAGTTATATCACAATTGTAATCTCCAAAATACCCTGCTTCCCCGTTACCATCCCGGCAGCGACCTAAAATTGGTTCTGATTGGTATTTGTAATCCCAGTCGTAATGTTGATCTGTAATTTGCCAAAATTTTCCTGTTAAACATTCAGTTGGAACAAAGAAACAAAAGTGGGGAAAACAGTAAGAACCAAGATTTCAAATAATTAAAAATATTAAAAAGATCACAAAGAGAAATTAAAATTAGTTGTTTTTAAAATTATTCAATCAACGAAAAATTTTATGGATTATCAAATTTATTATTTTTAAAAAATTATTTACTTTTGAAATAATTATTTTCTTTCTGAATTAAATATTGGTTTTTGAATTTTATTTAAAATAATAAAAAAATTAATAATATCAGAAATATTATTAATAAAAAGAATTCATCATTTGTATTATCATTATCAAGTGATAATAAAATTTGTGATTCTTTAACAAAATTTCTAAAAAAAAGTTTAGAAATTAGGTGAGTGTCATCAAGTGCCGTAGAGTGACGTAGAGAGCCTAGCTTTTCTTGAGGTTTTCTGTTTTATCTGGGAAATCGATAGATTTTCGTTAGGTTTTTTTTACTTTTCGAAATAAACCGAAAATTTTAACAAATTTTCGGTTTATTTCAAAAATTAAAAAAAACCTAGAACACTTCACAAATAAACAGAAAACTCAAGAAAAGCTAACGGCGGTTTTTTTTAATTTAAGAAATAAACTGAAAATTTATTTAATCTATTTTTTATTTCTTAAATTAAAAAAAAAACTAACGTTACACAGGAAAAAAGTAATTCTCTCTCTTCAAAAATAAATAATAAAAAAAAACAATATCAATATTTTCTTTTTTATTAATTTTTGATTTTTATTGTTTTATCTTTGTATAACAAATTTAAAACTGTAATTCTAATATCTAATTTTTTCTTAAATCAAAAATGGTTTTTTTTTTTTTTTGAAACTAAATCTCAGAGGCTATATTCCTGAGATTTAATAAATTTTAAGAAAAATCTTGGGGGATTTTGCTTTATAGAGATGTGTCGATAAATTAATGGTTCAACTTCATCTCCAGATTTATACATGAATAATATATTTCTTTTTTTTTAATAAAATCATACTTTTTTTTGAAATATCTTTAATCCAATTTAAAAAGATATTTTTTGAATTTAAATTAAAAAGTTTTCATAAATTCATTAAAATTGGGTACTTTGATTTTTTATCAATTTAGAATAGTTAATTTTGTCAAAATCTTGAACAGATTTATTTTTTTGATATTTGATTATTTCTTTAATTTTTACAGTTAAGAATATTTCAAAAATATCTTAATCAAATTAATTTTTCATATCTAAATTAAAATTTTTAATAAAGCATCTTATATATATATATATATATATATTGGCTTTTTACTAATATAAACTCTTTTTCAAACAAAAGGACACATCTCTCAAATCATCTATACTATTGAATTTGATGGTGAAAAGATAATTACTTCTTGATGATTTTCATTTTAATTATTCATTTTTTCATTTCATTTTTTTTTTTTTTATCGATATTGAAAAGTTGGAAAATGAAAAAACAAGATAAGAAAAAACCAATTTGAAAATAATCTGCCAGTATAAAAATGGAAACAGTACAAGTTTGATTTTAAATGGGCTAGATATAGGAATTAAGAAAGATCATTATTGGATTGATTTATGGAACAAAGAAAAAAAAAGAAAAAAAAACAATTCCAGAAAAATACCCAGATGAATTGTGGCTTTAAATTGAAAACGAAACTTAAAAGAACAAAAGTTTGATGTGTAAAAAGTTATCAATAAAATGTCAAGAACTTTTCCCTAATTCACCTTGTTCAAAGGTTTGTATTGTTTTTAAAAGAATTTTTCTTTACAATTTAAAAAACGAGATTTCTCATTTCAAATAAAAGGGTACATCAATTTTTAAAATATTTAATTTTAATTTTTACTATTTTGTTTTAATGAGTTTTGGAGATTCAGTTGAGTATTTTTTTAAAATTTTAAAGAGTTTCTTATATTTTCGAATGATACTACAATTAATTTGATTCAATGATGAATAATTTTTGAAATTTTCTGAGCCCATTTTATTTGAAAAGGAATTTATTTCACATAATCACAATAAAAGTTTTCGAAATTATCATTATTTAAAATCATTTTTTTTTGTAAATTTCCCTTATCCGATTAAGTTTTTTCCAAAAATAATAATTACTTTCAAATTCAAATGTTATTTTTTTATACATTTTCACAAGATTTTTACATATAATTTGTGAATACAGAACATAAAATTCATAAAATGGAATAACAATGACTGAAAATGAGCAAATATTTTTGGGTTTTAATTTTAAACAAATCAATCAACGAATGATATTTTACTTTCAAAGTTTTAATATAAGTTATTAAAAAATCTTTTTTTCAATTATGTGCTCACAATTAAAAATTTCAAAAATGGTAAAAATTTACCTACTTGCTTAAATAATTTTAGATAAAAAAAAAAAGTAAAAAAAAAATCTTAATAAAGAAATTACTTCTGTGATTGTTAACTTTTTTTCTACAAAATTCATATTCATTTACATGTAAATGTTTAATAGCACACAATTGCATGTTTTTACATTCCGAATCACATTCATCTGTTTTGTAATTGACTGTATTAAATAAATAATATTGTTCAAAAATTTTATCATTGTTTTCAATTTGATAATACAAATTTTGAAAGCTTTGTAATGTCAAATCTTGCATATAAAACGGTTCTTTTGAAGTGTCATATAGTAATTGCCATTTTAAATTCATATTTTTATTGGAAGTTGCTAAGTCAGTATAATATTGTTTATATTTCTTCAAAGTTTTTTCTTTGGTATCATAATAAAATAGTCTTGCCATACCTGGATTATTTGGAACGCCTAAAGACGAATGATAATTTTTCCACCCAGATAACGAGGGTGACAATAATAGCGCACCCACGTTATTTGATAATCTAAAACTATCACTGTGTAAATGTCCATATACTTGTGCAATTATTAAATCTTTGTGAGGATGTTCCTCTAAAGTTCTGAGAAAGGGCTCATTAAAGTGTTTATGGAAATTTATTTCATCAAATCTTTCTTCGTATCCGGGTGGCACATGTCCCACAAGTAATACCATTTCGTTATTGGCATATGCTGAATCTAATTCTGAAGAAATCCATTGGAATTGATTGGATATATCACCAGATAATTTTTTTGTATATATATTATCAGGATAATATAAAACAGTGTTCATTATCACTATACGAAGTCCTGAAATTACTTGGCTATAATATCCTCCTTTTAAAAACGTTTTCATTTGATCAGGATTTAAAAGATCAAAAATTATTTTAGACATTTCGGTTAACCAAAAATTTGGTCCTGGCTTGCAGCTATGGTTTGGTTCAAAATCATGATTACCTATTTTTATTTATTTTTTCATTTATTTTTTATTTTTATTTGTTTTCAGAAAGTTTATAATTATTGATACAAAAATTTTAATTTTTAAATTAGTTGGATTAATCATTTTTGGTTTTTGTTTATTATCTTTTAATTTGATTTCTAAAAGCTATTTTTGATTCTTTTACTTTTTTTTTTTTTTTTTTAAATGTGGGTAATAAGAGAATCTAAATATGTTTCAAAATAATATTATTTAATCAAAAGAAATTGTTGTTTTTATTTGAAACTACCCTTAAGTTTTTTTTTGATGACTTAAATTTTCTTTGTACCTCAAATCTTGTATTTTTTTTTTTTTTTCGAATAAACTCTGTTTTAAATGTTTGTAAAAATAAATGAGAAACAAGATTTTTTCTCTTTTTTTCATTTTTGACAAGTTTTCTTTTTCACAATGCAAAAGAAATTTAGTTTTAATTTTCTGACTTTTTTCAGATGAACTATAATCTTGCCTCCATTTCAGCTAGGATAAAAAATAATCTTGCTGATATTATAGACAGGATAAAAAAAATCTAAATAAATTTAAGGTTTCAGGTAAATAGTGAAGTAATTTTGTTGAATCATCTCTCCTCTTTAATAATAAAAAAAAAAAATCATGACTTTTGAATTCAATTTTTAAAATAATAATTAAAAATAAATTACAATACAATCTTTGGTTAAACAAAGCAGAGTACTGTTTAATGGATTTATTGAAGAATTGTTCGAAAGATCTTTCTTTTTTCTTTTTCTTTTTTTTTGATAAAAATAAACGGTATCAAAGTTGAGGTAATTTCCCGAACATTAAAAAAAGGATAATTATTAGCTATTTCCAAAAAAAGTGAGGAAGAATTTTTTTTTTATATTTCAAATAATATTTTAAGTTCATTTAATTTGTAAATTAGTAATATCAAGTTAAGAGGTATATTAAAACTGATTGAATCAGAACTTATTACGAATATTTTAAATTAAATTCATCAAAATATTCCCAAAAAATGAAAAAAATTTGTACTTTTTTTGTACAAAAATGAGGTATAACGAAATTCAATAAAAAAAAAAAACGGGTAATATGATAAAAATAAAAATGATTTTTTATACAATAAAATACTGTTAAAAGTTTTTCCTTCTATTTCGTAATTTTATCTCGATTAAACCTCTTTCAAAAAAAATTTACGATCAAAAAATAAAAAATAACTTACAATTTTCTACCTGAAATAAATCATATAAAAATCGTGATAAAAAACTGTAATATTTTTTTTATGAAAGACAGTGTCTTTTAAAAAAACAAATTGAATTCAACAAAAAAAGCCTTGGATCAATTGTTTAATGACAACGTCTTGAATTAACTCACTAATAACTCAATTGGCTGTATGTTTTTCTAAGAGGGTTCGTATGCTGGAAATTGTGTAATAAAGGAGAAAAAATTTTCACTTCATTTTTCTTTTGCAAATAGAGTTTCCAGGAGATGGGATTTAATTTGTTTGTTCTTTTTTATGCTATACTCGCTGGTATATTTTGGGAAATAATTTGTTGTTTCTATTTGCAAAGAGAAAAGGGAAAGGAGATGAAAATTTTTCGGAATTTATAATGCAAACATCAACACACAAATTTTTTTTTTTCTTTTCAAAAGAAAATGTTTTTTTGTACTTTACATTATCTACTTTTTGGAGTTTTTGCTTTTATTATTTAGTTTATTGAATAATTTGGTGAAAAATGAAACCAAATTTTTGTTTTTAATAACAAAACAAGAGTATTTTTGAAAGAGCTAGAAGAGTCAAAACCTTAAAACCTAATTTTTACAAGACAGGCAAAAAATAAGAAAAGCTAAAAAAAAAAACACCAATCAAAACCAATTGGTAATTAAAAAAAAAAATTAGTCTCAAACAAAAAGGAATAAAAAAAAAAAGAAAAAGAAAAAAATTGCTTACCAGGTGAATAAAAAATGGGAACATTTGGAAAGTATTGTCGAATCAAATCATTTATATTTTTTATTGTTTGTAATTTGTCTGCTGCATTACCATAAGCATGAGGAAAAGAATCTCCAGAATTGATTATAAAGTCAACGTCGGGATCAATTTTGGCCATTTCCTTAACTGCAGACTCGACTGTTCTCCAGGGTATGTCACAATTGAAATCTCCAAAATACCCTGCTTCTCCTTCGAAAAATCGACAGCTACCTAAAATTGGTTCTGATTGGTGTTTGTAGTCCCAGTCGTAATGTTGATCTGTAATTTGCCAAAACTTTAATGTTGAGCATTCATTTGTAGCAAATAAACAAAAGAGGGAAATCAGTAATAACCAAGATTCCATAAATGAACAAACTCTAAAAAATGAAAGAAAATATTTACTCTTATGATTCTTAAAAACAAAGAGTTACTTACAAACCCTTCACTTATTAACTTGATGTCCTGTCATACTTTGAACATATTTTACAAGACGGGTAATTTTTTTTAGTAAATAGATGACTGATAAATCTAAAAAAGAAGATACTAATGTTTCTCCTTGATAAAATCCTAATCCAACTTTTTTATAAATATTTTTTAACCTAATTTTTACTTTTTTCATTTCTAATATATTTATTGAATATCAAATTAACTAAAATGTAACAAATTGGATCAAAAAATTTTAAAACTAAATTAACATGCGAGAAATTCTTAATTTTTAAAATCCTTTATAACTTCTTTCTAATTCATAAAGCGAATCTTATACATCAATTTGTGTAAAGTATAGCTAAGATAATTAACTCTAAAAACTTATTTAGAGTTTTACAAAGTGCTGTATAGTTAATATCTTTCCCAGTATTTACAATAATAGAGTACAATCAAAGATTTTACTCAATTCTTTTAAATTCTTGAAAATCTAAGGCTTTTTTTTTAATTTGAGAAATAAACAGAAAATTAATTTTTTTTTCTGTTTATTTCACAAATTAAATAAAAAAATACGAAAATAGGTAGTAATTTAGTTGAATCACTTCTCTTCAATAACATTCATATTTTAATTTTTTCAACAAGAATAATATTTATTTTTTTTTTATCTATGAAAAGTATCTTTCTTCTAATTACCAAGATCTTTTTGTAGAATTTTTTTTAAAAAATCATTATTTTATACTGTCCTAATGATAATATAAATTGTGTGTGTGGGGGGGGGAGTATTCTTAATTACAATATCAGGAATACTGATGTTTTTTTTTATTTTTATAAAACATTTGAATAGATCTTATTAAATTTTATTATAGGTTATACCTTTCTATAAAAAAAACATGATTGATTTCTTTAATGATTATTGAATATTTAATATTTCTTTATTGCAATAAGTGTTTCATTTTTATTTTTTGTTAGTTTCATAAAATATATTATTTAAGTACCAATTATCCATTTAGGGCATAGAGGAATAATTTAGACTTATTAATTTCCTTTGAGAATAGATCAATTTAGAAGAGTGATATTATCCAAAGATTCTCAAACCCTTTATTTATTTTTATTTTTTTTTTGTTTTCATTTTTTTTCTTGAAATTTACAGATTTTGATTTAACTTCAAAAAATTTTATTAGTTTCTATATCCAGCCAGTTCCACTTTTAAGAACATACTTTCAACTTAATTTAAGGCAAAAATAAAAATCACAAATTAAGATACAAAATTCAGATTCTCCTAAAAAAATTAGTGAGAAAAAAAATTCCAAATTTTGTGCCTTGATTTGAGATTTTTTTGTATCTAAAATTTCATTGAAAGTTTGTGCCTTAAATTTTAAACTGACTATAAATATAAATTTTGAATATAGAAAACAATCAATTTCAATAAGAATAAAAAAAAAAAAATGAAAAATTTTAGAAAAAGGTTTTATTTCACTTCTAAAAAGCTTAAGTCTATTTTTTTTCCATTAAAGAGTGGGTACTAAAAGTCCACCTGTTTGCCCGAATCCCTAATTTGAATTAGAGATATTGTCGAACCAAGTGAGAGCTGGTCATTTCTCCCAAAAATCGGATCCACTCCATAAATTGAGAGGGATTTAGTTCCAATTCCGTTCAGTTTTATAATAGTCAAAAAGATTCAATTCGGTCAAACGATTTCCTCAAAGAATTAGTGGTTCTAAGAAGCATAAACCCGATTTTTAATTAAAATTGCACCGTGGTGGCTATTTGAGAAAATGGTAAACAATAAGAAATAATGGTTAAGGGAATAGAAATCCGGCCTTCAGATTGTACACTGGGTTGTGTTACCACTTGCCCATACCGGTTCTCTATAAAAGCTTAAGTCTATTTAAATATAATTTACATCTCTAAAGAATCTGGAAAAATTATAAAAAAAGATATTTATAGGGAATTTTCATCTCTCATATTTTTTGTAGATATTTTTTCAAAATTAAAACAAATTTTTTAAACATAACCCTATCAATTTTAAATATTAAATTTGAAATAATCAAAAAATTGTTTTTTTTTTTTTTTTCTTTAACTAACTCAAAATCCTAATATTTTGTGATAGTTCCACAATACCTAGTATATATCTTTTTCTTAATAATTTTGGAATTTTTATTTTAAAATATTATTCTTAAAAAATTAGTATTTTTTTTTTTTTTATTGTTTAAGGGAGGAGTTTTTAGTTCCTCTTGTTTACCCGAATTCCTAAATTGTGATTTAGAAATTTTTTTAAAGATTTCCATATACTTTTATTTTCCACTAGGGCTAATAAAGTTATGGAATCTTTTCTGTTAATAATATTAAAAATATTATTGTTTTTTAATATATGAGATATATTAATATTTTTTAATTCATATATCCAGATTTTACGATTATTTTCATAGGCTGGGCAGTTCCAGAAAAAATTAGTTATTTTTCAAATTTAAGGATAAAGTCTTTACTACTAAAAATAATTTTATGAAATGAAAAAAAAATTTGTAATTTTAATGAGTGCCTAATAACAATCAAAACTAACCAACCTGTGAAGGGTGATCGATCTCCAAAAATCAACAATCAAAAAAGAGGATATTTTTAGAAAAAAGTGGTAAAAATCGATACCCAATTTTCAATTAGAATATTTGTGATTTATATTTCTGAAAACAACTGTGTTGGTTTAGAAGTTTCAGTCTTGGAAAACTTTTTGAGATAACGAAGATTTTTTTTTTTTTCTTTTTTTTTATTGTCTCAGGTAAGTTATTATTGTCTTCAAGAATGTTGTAAAATCCTCACTTTGTAAAATTTTGAAGGTATCAAAATAACTTGAAATCAGATTAAATCGAATTAAAACGATTGTGGACTTAAAGAAAGCAATTTGTTTTGAATTGAAGAAATTTAATACTTTGGAAATTTAAAATTAGAAAAGAGTAATTTTTTTGTGTAGAAATTGATTTTTTTGATTTGAATGAGATTCTTTGAAATTTAAACCTCTTTTTAGGTATTTGAATTAATTGAATCAAAAGAAGGGTAACCTAAAAACAATTTTTTAGTGGTAGACACTTTCCTCAAGTATGGTGTAAATTCATGGCCAGTATGCAGAACCTAAAGAAAAGATTTAAATACAATTTTATTCTTTTTTGGTATTGAAAATTTGCATTAGTGCAAAATTTTCGTTGCTTTTCGTTTAGGTAATTCTGAGATTGGTCTTTTAAATAGTTCTTAGTTTTCCAAACCTGAAGAAGTGTCTTGAAAAAAAAACAAACCCTTAAATCTGAGAAACAAATTGCAATCTCTTTCTTCGAAATATCTCCCAAAAGTAAAAAAGAAAAGGAAAGTCAAGTGAAAATAATTTCCATCTATTACTCAGATACAATTAGGTTATTCTGAAAAAAATAAGTAACTTTTACTTGTTCGAGAAATTTGTGCACACATCAAATTCTATTTGTTCCAAACCAAATACTTTGTAAAAGTCCAAAAAATGATAGTCTCATTTTTTGTACTTTTCCTTATTCAATTATTAACCTTAACCTAACACAAAAAAAACCCTAAAATGCACGAAAACACGATGTCTATCAAAGCTGACTCTTGGGGAACCAAACAATTTTTTGGTTTTTTCTTTTTTTTTCTGCTTTTTTTAGTTATTGGTATTGCTGTCGGATCGAGAGGACCTGGTGTTCATCAAATTACAACAAACACTTTTAATTCAGACAACCAAAAAAATTCAAGTTTCTCCTTTTCGATAAACAACCTTCAAAGTTTAAACCAATATCTTTATTGTGATGTCTTTCTTTTAAATAAAGAATCAATTGCAATTAAAACAACAGTGACATATTCCGTACGGATTTATGGTAGCAATGTAGAAAAACCTGGTGACACTGATTGGAGTGCACTCACAAAACAAACAAATGTTCACAAAAGATCGATTACTTGTTCTGTAAATTTACTCGTTTTTTTTTATATTAATATCTGTTTTGACACCAATTCTTTGAAAACATGTTTGTTATTTTATTATTTGGGATCTTAAGCACTACATTTGCAATTCAACAAATAGCCCTCAACACAATTTGTTCCAATCTCGTTTAAAATGTCAAGGAATGATCTTTACAATATTCTCCAATTTGGATCAAAAAATCATTTATTAGTCATTTTTTCAATTAAAAAATGAACAAGAAATTTTGAGATACCAAACCCGAACACCTTGATAAGGATGGTAAAAATGAAAAAGAAAAATAATCACGATTTTTTTACATTAAAAACACTTCATAACACTAACTTTAAAAAATCATAATGCCAATGCTTTTCGACCATTGGGTTACGTTTGAATTGGTTACAATGTCTTCACAAACAATTAATCCGTTATAACCCTACTTTGAAATATTATAAGACATCAAAATTGGTTGTATATTATAAAATTGTGTTTTTTTGTAATATAAAATTCCATTTCGATTCTAAGATCAAAATTTCAAAATTTCAACTTCTCTTACTTCATTAGATAATTTTTTTTTTTGTAAAAACCAAGAAAAAAATTAAATTTTCTCAAGAATTGAAATCACAGCAATCACAGAAAACTTGAAAGTATTTTTTGATTATTGTTTTTAAATTGTTTAAAAAGCTGATATTATAACAATTTTGGAAATTGAAGATCCACATTAGGGTAAGTTCTTTTAATGAATTTGTTTCTAAAACCAAAGGAACCAAAAGAACCAAAAAATGGATAACTTCTTTTTAATCTTCTATTATAAATTTTACAGTTTAGGATGAACTTTCAGAACCCATTTTACGGTTTTTTGTACAAAAAAATTTCAGAATAGAAATTCAATTTCAAGTCCTTATTAATTTTATGGTGGTGCTGGAAAGGTTTGTATTAATTATTACAAAGGGGTTGTGATTTTGGCTTATTTTTTTTTAGTTCTTTATTTTTTTCCTTGAATTAAATCAATCAGCATGGTTGAGAAGAGAGTTGTCTCCTCAAATTATTTTTCGAACAACAGGATCCATATCAAACGTACTTGACATTTTTTTGTGCTTTTTTGATAAAAATTTTTTTGTTTGGATCGTTTCTCTCAAAACCCAATTTGTTGTATCAATACAAATTGGGTTGAGGTTGTGTGGGAAAAGTTTTGAAGAATTTTTCATTCAAAGTATCTTTTCGAGGGAATTAAGTTTGGGAAACTAAGTCAGTTTTTTGTTTTTAAAAAATTTTATTGTCTCAGTTGAAGAAAAAATGATCTTTATATTTTTGGAAATCGGAATTTTATTGGATTTAATACAATATCAAATCAATTACCGTGACACTATTCAAAAATCTCTTTGTTTTAAAATAACAAAAACTTTTTTTTTCTAATTTTGAAGGGAGGGAATTAAAATAACAAAGACTTATTCCTCCAAAATTTTCACTTTTCTCCTTTTTGACCTTCTATTTCATTTTTTCAAACCTTCTCAGCTTAACTCAGAAACGAAAAAAAAAAAAAACATAGACAAACCTCAACAATGTTTAAGGGTTTTAAAAAATGATATAGAAGGAAATTTTTTGAAAAAGTCGATTTTATCAAACCTTCTTTTTCATTTTTTTTTAATACGAGAAATTTAAGGAAAAATTTGTATTTTTTCCTTCTTAGATCTTACTGAAGAAAAATTTGTGAGATTTACCAACCACCAA
Organism: Anaeramoeba flamelloides; assembly: GCA_027625915.1. NCBI lineage: Eukaryota > Anaeramoebidae > Anaeramoeba > Anaeramoeba flamelloides. The sequence goes on along the minus strand of JANTQA010000008.1, from coordinate 12,593,419 downwards.
ACCCTGATAAGAACACACAATTCTTTGAATTTCAATCGCAAGCGTAGTCGTTAATGACCACTTGAATAAAAAAATCTCAAATAACTTTAATTTTGTAGGAAGGAGAAAACTCTTGAATATTTCTCTTACTTACTACATTATTTTTTTACAATCCCAAATTGATTTGAAATTTTTCAAAAAAATTTTTATTTCAAACAAGCTTACAGCTCTTTTAAAAAAAGCGATAACAGAAAGTTTTAAAAAATGTTACCCAGACTGTTTGAATGTCTCTTTTATGTTGTTTGCAAGTTCACTTTTGGAAGAAAATAACAGAAAAATTAAATTGAGATTTCTATTCACTACAGTTGTGTAACTAACCCATGTGTTTGACTTTAACCAATTATGAAAATTTAACTCATGCAAAAAATATTGGCTAACTGTGGAAATAAAAGAAAAAAATCAATAGGACGGTACAACATATAAGCAAGAAATAAGGTTCTTTAAATAAATTTTAAAAAAAGAATTATGAAGATATGGAAAGATTAAAATGTTATTTTTTGACAAAAAAATTGAAATTTCATTTTTGAATTATTTATAAAAAAATCATTTAATCTCACAAATTTTGTAAATATGATGAAATTTTTGAAACAAAAGCATTTAATATATTTGAGACATTTCGTTTAATCAAAGATCTAACCTCTAAAGTCAATTTGGATCTGAAACAAGAATCTATAAGTGGTTTCTGGTGTTACAATAACCAAGCTTCCAAAAAAAAAATCATGAGTTAAATTTTTGTAGTAAATCTGAAAAATTAAAAATAAAAGTTATACAAAAACAATTACATAATAAACATTTTTCCTTGTAAATAGAGTTTATTCACAATATAATCAACATTCCAGAACTTAAAATTCTTGAGGCTATTTTTTTATTGTTGTTAATAGCACTAGAATTTTGTAAAATTCTCTAGCCGAGAAAAAAAGGTGTTTTTATTATTGAAGAAGTGTAAATTACACTCTAGTTGCCCTTAGACTTAAATTCCCTTTCAGAAATTTAAGCGTAAAATCATAGATTTCACGATTATTAATTAATGAAAATAATTTCAAACTATCACAGTTTAAAATCAATTCATCAAGATTTATTTGTTTCAATTTATTGTGAAAAAATTAATCTATCTTTTTCATAGAAAGGACATATCCATAAAAAGTGATCAATATTTTCTATAATTTCCTTCTGTTGATATTTTAAACATAAAGGACAAAATTTATTTGAATTTTTATTAATTACATAGTAATATCTATTTAAACAGTTAGTGAATGTTCTGAATTTTAGAATTGTTGAGCTTGAGGGATAACTTAAATATTTTTGGGTTTTAAATAAATAATTTTGATTTTTTATTATTGTGAAATATTTTTGGACCTTTCAACTTGTAGAATTCAACAACTCGTTATATGTGTATTTGTATATTTCTTTTTTTATTTCGATAATATCTTTTGAATTCCAATTAATTTTATTATTTATTCTTTGATTAAACTTTATTAATTTTTCTAAATTAGGAAGAGATAAATTTCCTAATTTCTTTTTTAGTTTAAATTTCAATTTATTGATAGAAATTATCATATTTTCTATTTTAAATTCTGTTTTGTAAATAAGAATTGGTGTATTTCTGTTTATTTTGCATATTTCAGTAATACATGAATTAATCCAAGAATTTAAATAATTTAAAGTTTTTATTTCATAATTATATATTTCCAACCCATATGTCAATTGGCTTATGATAAAAGATTTAAATAATCTAATTTTTAAACTATTGTTAAGCGAGTTGTTATTGAATAACTGTTTACAGTTGTTATATGTTTCTTTCGCCTTTTTAATTGGAAAAAATATATCAATTTTAAACTCTTTTAAATTTTTAATTTTTAAATTTTTTATATAATTTAAAATTTCTTTACTTGGTTCAATTGAATTTTTTTGAATATGGCCAAAATATTCTTCGAAAAAAAGGTGTTTTTTCTGGTAAGAAATTCCAAATAAGTGGAATAATGAATTTTAGTTGAATTCTACTTGGAGATATTTAGTTGAATAGATAATAACTAATAAACCCCAATTCAAAATTTTTAACACACCAAAATTCGATTTGTGAAAAAAAAAACTTATTTAATCAATTCAAGAAGAAATACCAAATTAGAACCATTTGCTCATTGGATGTTAACATTTGTTTATGAATTGCAATACTCACAAAACAAAAAATAAATAATTATCAATACAAATAAATCAAGGGTGTGTTAAAAATTTTTGAGAGAGCAAAACAAAAAAATACATTAGTAAATTTGTTTAAATTCTATTAGGAATATTGATCGATCCAATGGTTAGATACTACCAACTAATTTTATTTTAGTTCTTCTATTTGGAATAACTCAACTTTAACAATAATATCAACTGTAAAAAAATTTGATCCAACGAAACAAATTACGTAATTCAAAAAATGAAATGAAAACAAAAACTAAAAGATGAAAAAATGATTTTCATATTTTTCAAAAATCAAAATTATTTCCAACTTTTTTGAATGAAATTGTATTATTGTGATTTTTTGGAACATTTTAGCTCTGTGTGGAAAATTTTGAATTTTGGTTTAGTTTTGAAAATACTGTACTTTTCTAATAAAACTGAAATGTTGAAAAAAATATTTCTATTGATGATAAATATTGAGAGTGTCTGTCAAGTAATGTAGAGTGCCGTAGAGTGCCTAGGTTTTCTTTAGGTTTTCTGTTTCATTTGTTAAATCTATCGATTTTCGTTAGGTTTTTTTTACTTTTTAAAATAAAAAGAAAATTTATTAAAATTTTCTGTTTATTTCAAAAATTAAAAAAAACCTAGAACACTTCACAAATAAACAGAAAACTCTGGAAAAGCTAACGGCGGTTTTTTTTAATTTTTGAAATAAACCGAAAATTTTTAAAAATTTTCTTTTTATTTCTCAAATTAAAAAAAACCTAACGACAAGTGCCTAGATTTTCCAGAATTTAAAAGAATGGAGTAAAATCATAGATTTTATTCAATTCTTTTAAATTCTGGAAAACCTAACGGCAAATTAGAAGAATTTAAAAGTCCTCTCTGAAATTACAATAAAAAAAAATAGAATTGTTCTTTTAATCACACTTTTTTATTGATTTTTTTTTCGATTTTTGTACAAAAAAATAAAATTGCTAGATATTTTTTTTTAAACTTAAAGATTTTATTTGACAAAACTTTAAGTAAATAATTCTAGATAAATACAGATAAGAAAGTGATTTTCTCTCTGAAAAGTTTAAAGTACTGTAGTTGTTGCTGAAAGATTTGGAAATTGTTTAGTTATTAGGCAAAGTTTGGGAATTTTCTGATCTTCTTTTTGGAATCCTAACAAAGTGAATTAGGAAGTATTTTACTAATAAATTTGTCTTTAAATATGATATTTAAGGTTATTTAACAGTACTTTGAATTTTTTATTTACGACGTTGTTTAGTTGACAACACTGAGATTTGCGAATGTCTCAATTTAAAACCAATTAAATACATATTTTGGTCCAAAGAGCCAAATTATTTGTTCAATAGAAAAACTAAAAAAAAAGTCCTTCAATTTTCTCGTACTGCTTGCAAATTGAATAAATTCCATTTCTTCGTTGAAAAACAATGCCGAAATAAAAAGAGCGTTCTTGTTTTTTTTTCTCTTTTCGAAAAGAAACTAATCTCACAAAAAAAAAATAAATTGTTTGGTCTCTTTTTTTTCGAACTTTAAAAAAAACCATTTATAGAACAATTTTAAAAAGAGGAGAAAAAAACAAATTTCAAATTTAAAAAAAAAAAAACATTTTTTTTTTACTACATCATATTAAGAATTTTTAGAGGAATATTCAAAATCAGTCACTGTTAAGAACTCCGGTGCACGCAAGGTTTTATGTTTGATCGCCTTCTGAGAATTGCTTAACAAATATGAAATAAAAAGGGAGATAGAGACTATTGAAAAGTTGAATGATCTAGTTTGTCTCTCTGTGATTTAAACAAAGTTTTATTCTCAATGGATGAAAATATAAAATTTAATTTCAATGTTTTCAATCATTCAGTTGGAAAAGAAAAGGACACTTTGAAGATCAATTTCTTCAAAGTATCACTTCAAAAATAGCAATTCGGTTTTCTTTTGTTTGTTTTGTTATTGTCTTGTTCTGTCTAGTTAGATCCCGAGTTCCAAAAATAAATAGAATCTCATATTGTTTCATTTGTTCAACATTCCACTTGATATAATTCCTCGTTTTGGATGACCTCCCAGACTCAAAATATGTTATTGTTCTCGCGCTAAGATGATATTAATCGTCGTTCTTCGAACTTTTCAATATCATCTTATATCACTTTGAACAATATCATTTTTTTCGTTCTTGCGGAAACAAACTCGAAACATAACAAGGCGATTGTTTCCAAATCAAACCAATAAAGACCGTAATTTATTCTATTTCTGACACATTTTAATCTTTTATTGATCATTTTTGCTCTTGGGTATAGACATTTTACTCTTGCACTTTCTCTCAAAAAATTTTCGTTATTGTTCTTTGTTTTAATACAATCTGAAGAATACCCTATCAAAATAATTCATAAAATTAACAAATTCTCTAATTTTCAAAAAAAATCTATTTTTTTTTATTAATAAATCTTATTTTTTTTTTTTAATAAAATACAATTAGCCACACAAAAATTGCACAGAGCATACGATTGTCTATGAACCGTTTCTTAATTATAAGCATTATAAAATTTCATTACAAGTTTCAACGACTATTTCTCCCTTTTTCAACACTATTTATACTGAGGTAACCATCAAAATACTCTTTCTAATATTTCTTTATATACACATATTGCTATTTACCCATCTTGGTAATTTCTAATTTGAAAATTAAAAATTTGAATAAATAAATATTTAATATAACTTGGAATTATTTCTAAAATATAGTCAAGTTACATTAGTGATAAAATGGCAATATTTGAATTGGTATGGAGATATGTTTTTGTTATGATAACTTGTATATGTATAGCATTTTTTGTAAAAAAAACACGTGGTGTAAAATTTAGAGCATTTACTATTGAGCAAAAATGGACCACTTGGCTTTTATTTACACTTCTCTTTTTAAATGGGCCCTTATATCCATTAACAATAATTTCCTCATCCGCATTTGTTAGAATTCTACATGCGTTTTGCACTGGATTATTCTTTTTTTCAATAATCGCTTTTTGGTTGTGTGTAATTGACGGATTACGTTATGTAAGTAAAAAAAATTTCTTTTTATTTCTTTTTTTTTTTTTTTTTTTTTTTCAAATGTCAAGATATAATTTATTATCTGTGTTCTAAACGAGTGGGAGTGAGGGGTGATAAGTCTATGGAGCTAAGCAATTTCCAAAAAAGTGAGGTAAATTTATTTCAAAATATCTTTATTAAACTTAATTTTAATTATTACTATTTAAATATCCAAAACTGTATTTCACCATTAATTTATTCTTGGTAATAATTGCTTTTTTGTAAGGTATTACATTAGTTTAATACAAGAAAGTAAAAATTTCAGATCTCAATTTTTATGATATTTTTCAAGAGTGAAAATTGGGTGATTATTGTTTTCTTTTTTGATAAAAAAAAAATATGTTCATAAGAGATTTAATCTGGACAAAATTTCCAATATAAGGAAAAACTTATAACAGTATTTTATTGTTTAAAAAAATAGTTTGTATCCGGAGCATATTTTCAATTTTTTATTGAATTTAGTTGTGCCTCTTTTTGTACAAAAAAAAGTGCTGTAATTTTTTTTTTATTTTTTCAAAATATTTTGAAATATAATCAATAGGCAACTATTTAATAAGTATTAATATACCCTTTTAATTTGGTATTATCAGTTTACGAATAGAAACACTCCCAAAGTAGATTTTATCTGAAATGTAATAAAAAAATTCCACACTTTTTTGGAATAACTTATTTGGCTTAATCCTAATAGGTATTTTACCCCCAACATACAGCCTCTAAAAATTATAGTACTCTCGCAAAAGTTTGTGTGTATTTGTTCCCAAAAAAAAATAAATAAAATTCATATAATTATAAAACCAAGCTAAATCTCTATCAAATTTATTTTCATGGAATTAGTTGTTATAAGGTATCTAAAAAGAAGTGTGGAATTTTTTTATTACATTTCAGATAAAATTTCTCTTTGGGAGTGTTTCTATTCGTAAACTGATAATATCAAATTAAGATGGGATATTAATACTAATTGAATCAATTTCCTATTGGATATATTTCAAAATATTTTGAAAAAATAAAAAAAAAATTACAGCACTTTTTTTCAACAAAAAGAGGCACAACTAAATTAGATAAAAAATTGAAAATATGAAAAGGATACAAATTATATTTTTTAACAGTAAAATACTGTTATAAGTTTTTCCATTCCATTGAGAATTTTTATCCAGATTAAAGAAGTTATGAAAACGATTTTTATGATATCAAAAAAGAAAAATAATAATAACCCATTTTTCACCCTTGAAAAATATCATATAAAATTTAGATCAGAACCTTTGATACTATCTTTTATTAATGTAATGTAATACTAACAAACAAAAGTATACAGATTATTACCAAGAATCAATTAATGGTGAAATACAGTTTTGGATATTTTAATGGTTTCGTGTCGATTGGTATAAGAAAGATAATTAAAAATAAATGTCACCACTTTAATGGAAATAGTCAATGTAGAACTACATTTATTTTTTTTTATGTTATTTAACTTTACAATCAGATGGTTTGGATTAAATGTAATTTCTATTTTGAGATATTGATTGCTCTTGATAAATAAATTTAATTTTTAGATGAACGATAAAGGACTAGAAGTAGTAATATGCCTAATTTACAATATGAATCCCATCGGTTAATTCCTCAAAACCGCATTATTTCTGATTGTTTATCATATTCTCAAAAAGTTGCCATGGTGTAATTTTAATTAAAAATCGGCTTATGCTTCATAGAACTGGTAATTCTTTGAAGAAATTGTCCTACAGATTTCATATCTTTTTGACTATTATAAAAAATGAATAACAATTGGAACAAAATTCCACTCAATTCATGAAGTGGATCCAGTTCTTGTGGGGATTTAACAACTCTCACTAGGTTCGTTAATATCCCTAATTAACAATTAGAGATTTGAGGAAGTTCTGTCAAGTGCCGTCAAGTGTAGTGGAGTGTCGTCGAGTGCCATTAAGTGCTTAGGTTTTCTTGAGGTTTTCTGTTTTATATGTAAAGTTTTCTAGGTTTTTTTGAGGTTTTCTATTTTATTTGGAAAATCTATTGATTTTAGTTAGGTTTTTTTTACTTTAGAAATAAATACAAAACTCAAAAAAACCTAACGAAAATCTATTGATTTTACAAATAAACAGAAAACTCAAGAAAACCTAACGGTGTTTTTTTTTTTTATTCACAAGAATTGAATAAAATCTTATATTTTTGTCTATTCTTTTAAATTGTGGAAAATCTAATGGTAAACAGGTGAATTTAGTACTCTCAATCTTTAATGATAAAAAAAAAAAAATTCATTAATTGCAAAATATTCTATTCATTACAATTTATTTGGTATTTTTTGATTAATCATAAAGAGGAATTTTGAAATTAAATTTTAATTTTTTTCTCAAAATTTAATAAATATATTATTTTCCATAATATAGTTTCCATAAATTAATAATAATCAGAATAATTATCAATAATTGATTCATTATAAAAACAATATTAAAAATAATTTAGATCATGAAATTTTGTCTTTTTATTTTCAAAGTGAAAATTTTGATTTTACTACCTGTATTCCAGAAAAAACAAAAATTCAAATTTTTTTTTTTTATTTTAAATGATCCATTTTTAAACTTTTTGAATTCTTTCTGTTCAACACTTGAAAAAAAAAAAAATATCTATGTACTGAAAGGTTTAATTTTAAATTTAATTTTTTTTTAGTATATCACTTTTTTTAAAAATACCAAAGAATTTGATATCTTCATAAAAATCAAATCTTCTTAACCTTCCCAAAAAAAAAATTTGTATTAATTTTCTTTTTCGCATTAAACAAGTATTTTTGATTAAAAAAATGTATTTTATCAAATATCATAGGCGAAAATTTATCATCTATTGAAAAGCCTTGGAAGAAAATTAATTTATTTCCAAGCATAAAATCTTCTAATTGACGATAATTAAAAAAAGTTTATTATTTTGAAATATTAAAACCTAAAAGTGAATAAATTGGAGAATAAGTAAAACACTGAAGTAACTGGATTTGCTTTGTGAGAAATAAAAATCAAAAAGTTATCAAAATTTGATATTCTGTAATTTCTGGGATTTGCCTTTTCAAAAAGTAATGAGAATATGCAAATCTTCTTTTTAACGAAAAGAATGAATGATCTTTCAAGATATTTGGGTGTTTTTTTGTTTTTGATTTTAAAGTTTGATTTTTCAAGATAAGTCAACTTGTCTTAAGGAATGATGAAAAATTTTTTCCTCTTTTTTCCATAATTTCTCAAAACTTTTTCAAAACTCCAAATTGTATCACCCTAATGCTCTTTCAAATTTTAATGTTATGTATTCAAGTTAATTTATGAAGGGATTTTCTTGAATTTTCTCTGAAAAGGTGAATTAAAATTTCGGATCAATTTCACTTTTTATTTTGAACATATCTGGTCTGATAATTTGAGAAGAGACAAAAAAAAAGGATTCTAGATCTTTCACGTTTATTTGCCTTTTTATTTTTGAATAAATAAAAATTCCAACTTTTGAGTATTCTCATCTTTATTTTCACTAAAATCTCTTTTGGAACATTCACCTAACATTAGATTTGGTATCTTGTTTTTTTATCTGGCAACTTCAAAGATATAGAATCTATTGAAAGAATTTGTTATTGAGATTCAATTTAAACTTTACTATTGAAATGACAGTTTCTAAAATTGAAAAGTTTACATAATATAAATTGATCCAGAGCAAAATTAAAACTATTTTAATCTAATATATTTTTCTTAAGGTTTTTTTTTTTTTGAGTTTCTTTTGGTTATTCAGGGTTTTTTTTTTTAATTATCAATCCTCAAATAGTATAAAAGATTTAATTTTCAAAATTTGTAGAAAAAATTTTTTTAATAAAAATAAAGTACTTGAATTTACAAAAGGACATATCTCAAATACTCGATTATCACAATTCAATAATAATTTAATTATATTAATTAATTTAAACTTTCATTCTAATCATTTTTATTTATTTATTATTTAATCCCACTATTTTAATAATTTAATTTTAATATAGCAAAAAGTGCATCGAACATTTTGCAAATTTTATCTACCAAAATTTATCCCATTGATTATTATGTTTATTTGTTTTATGTTATTATATTGTTGGAATATTTTTCATGAAAAAAATGATCCACAATATGAAGATGTTTCCGATATTCCAGGATTTACCATTGTTACTTTTATCTTTATTGCAGCGATAGTCTTATTATTTTTATGGATTATTTATTCTTCGGTCCGTGGTTGTATGGATGTAAAAAAATTACAAATGCATCGAAAAAGATTTTATTTTTTCTTTTGGTTTGCGATATTTATTATGATTTTTTCAATTATTGCTCTAACTGGAAATTTGGTTTCAAAATTGAAAAATACTGCTGTGGAATTTTTATCAACTTTAACCATCTTTAATTCTTATATACTATTTTTTTCCTATGCATCTTTGCCTTCATCAGAAACACTTGACCATATCAAAAGTGGTACAAATATTCAAACGACCGAATTTATTGACGATCTTGAGGATGGACTTGACCAAATAACAGATGAAGAAGACCAATTAGAATTAATTCAAAAAGAAGATGAAGAAGATTCACACGTAGAAGCGATAAGTGAAGAGGAGGAGGAAGATGGCGACTACGACGATGATGATGATGATGATGACGATGATGACGATGATGATGAAGAATCATTTTAAAATATTCAATTAAATTATTTTTATTTAACTTTTAAAAATTATCCTAAAATGACAAATATAATTTGATCAAAAACTCTAAAAAAAAAAATAAAAATAAACTATTAAACCATAATATGTCCCAACAAACCAAAAATTAGTAAAATTTAATTTTTATTTAGTATTTAATTTCATAATTATTTGTTCAAGTGTAATATTTATAGATTGTAATTCTTTTTTAATCATGAAAATTGAAATGTAAATGTCGTGTATTAAAAAAGTTAAAAGCAAAACAAATTTTTTTGATTAAAGAATATTGAAAATTTGATTTTTAAAATTATGAATCTCAAATGTATTATTCCATTGATTATAATTATGAGAGTTGTGAAAACTTTTTAGAATATGATGAAGGATCTTTTATTTTGAATTTTTAAGACTAAAAACCAGAAAATATGTTTTTTTTTTATTTTGTTTTTTTTTCCTTTTTTTTTTCTTTTTCACTTCTTTTCTACTTTTTTTGATCCTTTTTTTTTAAAAGATCAAGTTTAAAAAAAAAATCTTTGAAAATATAATTAAACAATTTGAAAATTGTGATTATTTCTTAATTACTAAATTTCTTTTTTCAAAATTTCGAATGAATTTTATTCTGTAAAAAGTAGAATGAATTTTTTAATTTAGGAAAAGAGATCTTAAATAAATAATTTATTTTTTCTAATGTTTGGTTTCATGTGACAAATCTTTTGTTTTTTTTTTTTTTCTTTGATTTTATTATTTAAATGATTGAATAAATTCATAAAAAAAAAAAATTTATTTAGGAGAATTTTAGATTGTATTATTATTGAAGAAGTAATTATTATATAAGGTATTTACTTATAGATAAATTTTCAAAAAAAGGGTTTCAGTGTAAAATCTTAGAATCCATCTATATTCATTTTAAGTATTGATCCAAATTATCTTTAAGCGAGTCTGTCCACATATAAATTTCCAAGAAATAAAAATAAATAAAAATGAAAGTTAAAAAGGGTTTTTAATAGGTAATTGGTAAAAAAATCTAAAAAAACAAGATTATTTGAATTAACAATATCTAAAATTATAGGAATGATCTTTTTTGTTAATTTTATTTTGTTTATTTTTTGATAATTAATGTACATTTAAGTTGTCGTTTTTTAATTGAACTCTATTATTTTTTTTTTTTTTTTTTAGACTTTATTTGCTTTAATACTAGGTTTTTTTTCCTTTTTTCTCTTTTCTCTTTTCTATTTTATTCCCAAGATAATTATTTTATTATTTTTCAGTTTTTCGGTATTATTATATAAATACTTGATCTTTTTCATTTCTGCATTTTTTTCCAAATAATGAGAAAATTACACCACATTTGCTGGTGATCCTAATTTATTCTTTTATGATTCAAGTAACTAGTACTTTAAAAATATAAATGAAATATACAACATTCCGATTTTTTTTTCTTATGGTATGTTGTTTTTTGGTAAATGTAACAATTGAATTAACCATATCCAAAAATTTTATTTGTTTGAATCTATTTATTAATTTCAAAATTTTGTGTATTTCCAAGATAAAATACAAAAAAGTGACCTATTATTTTTATTAAAAATTAAGTTAATTCATGAAAATGGGAAAAAATATTTTTTGTTTCCTGTTGGAAAAAATTGATTTAGAAAGAAATTTTTTATTGACTATTTTTCTTTGATTAATATTCCAATCCAAATCTTAGCCAATAAAACTTATCAAATTATAGTTGATTCAATAAATAAAAAATTTAATAATATTTTTACAAAATTTTATGTAGTAAATTTAGATCTATTAAGTAAAAACTTTTTTTTATTTTTTAAAGTTTTAAAAAAGTTATTTTCTTGATTTTCAAACAATTGCAAAAAATTGCAAAAAATTTTCAATTTTGAAAAATTGTTTGGTCTTATTCACAAGAATCCTAATAACAATTCAAATCGTTTTTGGCAGAAAAAAATATGATTTTGAATTTAGAGGAAAAAATTTTATAATTCTAAAATATCATCAAGAAAGTTTCATAATAAAAAATCAAATTAAGACTTGTGACAAAACCCAATTTCTTAATAATATTTTTAAATGACTTGAAAATTTTAATGATAATAATTATCTTTCTTAAAAAAATACTAATATTTTTCTGAGAGGTTGTTTAAACCAATTGGTTAGTTAGTCAAAAGAATTATAACAAAAAAGAAAAAATCTATATATTAATATTACGGGTAAAAAAGACATGTTGTTGTATAATAATGATCAAAATAATAATAAAAAATGGAAAAAAAAATTTATAATGTGGGGCATAAAATGAATTTAAATGTTTTCGTATTAAGAAAAAATGGAAAAAAAAAATAAATCTCTGGTTAAAAAGGTTCTTTTCTGGCTTTCTGAGTATATCATAATTTTTTTAATCCCTTCCAATATACAAAATTTCTGTTTACCGAATATCATCAATATCATCTTTTTAAATGTTGTCTAGTTTCCTCCAGACTCATTTTTATAAAACATAATGTTTTAATTTATGAACCAAACTTTTAGATTTTGTATTTTCTTTTTCCTCAAAATCAAAAAAAAAAAGTCTCAAACTACTGATAAATTCAAATAAATATCTGTAAATTTTTTCTTCATTTTCCATTTTACAATTTTTTTTACACAAGCTTTGAATAAAGTATTCTATAAATTTAAATGTGAAGAAACTTTGTAAAATTAGTTTAACTTTCAATTGATTCGTTCTCTTGAGTTTTTTTATTGATTGAGTTAATTGATGTTACCAAAATGGAAATTAAACTAAAAAATATATGAAATTTATTTGAATTTATCTTTTCAAAAAAAAAAAAAAAAAAAAAATTATCTTAAAGTCTTTAATTCTAGACTACGTGTATATGTTAATGCTTTTGTTAAACAATCATTTGGAATCACTTGTAATGAAAAACCCTAAAATCTTTTTTGAAAAAATAATGCTACTTTTTCATTTTAAATACTGATAAAAATACAAAGTGAAAGAAAAAGTTTGAGATAAGAAAATGTTTATTTTTTTATGGGTATTTTCTTACTATTCAATAACTATTTTCAAAAAAAAAATTATATTTAAATGTTAATTAATTATATTTTAAAAAAAGTTCATTTATGAAATAATTATCTTCAATTTCTATTATCAAATCAAACTATTTTTTTATTAAATATATATTTTTATTATTAAATATATATTTTTCTTTTACTTTTCAAAATTTATTAAAAGTGTATTAATTTTGATTTTAAATTTTTTTATTATTTTTTAATTTAAAATAGCAAGATGTCTGATTGCTAGCATTGTCAATCATGTTATATTTCTCGTTCTCTTCCCTCTTCTACTTCTTCTTTACATTCCCATTATCATTCTCCTTCTCCTTCTCAATTTTCCCCCCTCTCTCCTCACCCTCATTCTCTTCCACGTGCCTATTCTTATTAATATTTTTATTTTGATTGGTTTCTATATTTTTTAATTTTTCGTTTAATAATTTTCTGGAAATTTTTCTTGCAAGTGATTTTTGGATTTTGGCAAGTTGTTGATTACAAAAATGTTGGAATGATTGGGATTTTAAAAAAAGTTCCATAAAGGGATGATCCTTTTCAATTACAGATTCTAAAAAAGATTGGTAAAAAAATTGAGCAAATGTCCTTTGAAGAAACATCTGAAAATGTATGATTTCTAAAATCTTCTACCAATAAATTAAAATATTTTGCAAAAACTGCTTGAATTTCGCCAATCAATTTTTCTTCATGATGATCAACAAAATAATTACTTTTTAAATTCTTTGTTAAAAAAAGAATAGCGTGCTTTCCACGTTTTCTGCATTTAATAAAAGTTGGGAAGTTGTTTCTTGTTTTTGAGTTTTTAAAGGCTTTCTTTAAAGAATTTAATAATTCTAAATATGAGGGAAGCTTTGGTAGAGTGTTATTTAAATGATTAGTGTTTTTAAAATAACTCTTGTTGTCGTTTTTATTTTTATTATTTTTTTTATTCGTAAATTTTTTGGAATTGAAATTAAATTTACAAGTATTGTGATCTAAATTTACTAATAAGTAATCAGATGTGAAATTTTTTTCCTCAGAAGTTTCCCATTCCGTTAATCCTTTCATAACTGGTACTGGCGAATCTACAACAAATGTAAAATTTGATGGGATAATTGGCATTATTGCTCCTTGCCATTGGAATGGGAAAATTATCGGGGGTATCGAAAAGGATGCTATAGATAACGCCCTCAGGGAATCGCTAACAAAGACGATTGTTTTTTCTAATAATGTGAAACGGATGATTTCCAATATGTTTTCTAAAGATAAAATGGAAAAAAACCATTTAAATGAAAAAATTGCCTTTTTGTTCTCTAAGTCTTCAGGAATTAAATAAGTCAACCTTTTTAATTCTCCGCCAACAGACAAAAACATTATGTCTCTACTCATTGGTATTTTTTTGACTTTTAATTGGGATAAGAATTCAATAATTAAATGTTTATTATCTTTCTGTTTTTCTTCTTCGTCGTCTTCTTTCCCCTTCTCTCCATTCTCTTTTTTGTCTTTCTTTTCTTTTTTCTCTTTCTTCTCTTTCTTCTCTTTCTTTTCTTTCTTCTCTTTCTTCTCTTTTTTCTTATTTTTCTCTTTCTTCTCTCTTATTTTGATCTCTTTTCTTGTTTTTATTATCATTTCTCTTTAAATAGTCGTTTTTCTTGTCAGAATATTGATCATATTCATTTATAACGATCCAATCATTGAATTCAAAGTTTGTCTCACTTTTCTGATCACACTGGGGCTTAGTAATGTTGTTTTTCCTCCTTCCATTGCCCTTTTTTCTCTCCTTGTTTTCATTTTTTTTGTCGTTGAATCGCTTTTTTAAAGTGGATTCTGAAATTTTTGGAACATGATCGTCCAAATATTGAATGTGAAAAGTAGATACTTGGGGTGTGGAATAACTAATTTTTTTCCTTCTTGGTTTTTGCGGGAATAATGGGTTTCCTATGAAAGAGTCCACAGAAGCCCTTCTTGGTGGACGGAAGGAACTAACTCCATACAGAGAATTTTTTTTTTTCTGATCAACAAAAGTTAGGCATCTATTGATGGTGTCTTTGCTAAAATAAATTTCACGAAAGATAATTCCAAATTTGTCTAGGCAATAATTGAGTGCAGTATTTCGAAATTGAGATCAATAAAAGACGTTTTTGAAATTAAACAAAAGCATAGTGGTACCAAATAAAAAGGTTTGTTTTTGTGAACCCTTTTACGAAACCTTTTTTCCCATTTGAGATTGGAAGGTAATTCACCAAAGCTTTTCAACCTTTCTCTTCTTTCTTTTTGATTTTTTCGTTTGATCCCTTGCGAAGTGAAGTTCCCATCTGTTTTGGATTTCTTCATTTCTCTTTGTTTAGTGTTTGGTTTTTTTGACGTTTGCAATTTGTTTCTTGTTTGCTTGTGTTTCCTTACACTGCCTCTTTGACGTTTTCTTTGAAAAATTGGATGACCCTTTTTAACAAAAGATGGCAAAAAGCTAAAGGGGTACAATACCTTCACGCAGTACCCATACAAAAGAGACTCATAATTTGTTAAAATAAATATGAAATGTTCACTCTCAGAGCCGATCAGAGCCGAATATTTTGGGATGGTGCTGCTTTGTTTTGCCGGGTAGTAGTACTTTTTTGGTGGTTCGCTAATCCCGTTGGGAAAACAAAAGGGTAAAAACGACGTTAAAAAATCTTGTCGTTGTTTTGGATAAGAATAAAACGTTTCATATTTGGTACCTTGCTTTGCACTTAATGGACCACTAATTGAAAAGCATTCATAGAATTTTTCTGGTCTTCGGAGCCAGGGTTGTGCAGGTACAGGGTTTTGTCTTTTGTCCAAAGTTAAATCTTCAATATTTATTATGGATTCTTTGTTTTGTTTTTTTGTATTTCTTCTTTTTCGGTATTGCTCACAGATATTTGGAAGAAGTCTTTGTGGTTTAAGATACGTCATTAAACAAAAGAGTTTTTTTTTGAAGATCCTTGATTTGTTGGTTTTCTGTGGTTTTCAATGAGATCAATAATAAGTTTGTTTTTTTATTTGATGCGAATTGAAAAAAAAATGAATTGAGGAAGGAACGGTGAGGTTTTTTGAGAAAATTCATCAACATTAGATTATTTATTTTCAAGCCAAAAGTAGGAATTTTAAAAGTTCAGAAAAAATTCTTTTCTAATTATTTCTCAAATATTTGTTCGAATTTATTTTTTCTTTGAAAAGCCACCAACTCGATCGTTAAACCAATGGATCTTACAGTTGAATATAAAAAAAAAAAATATTTTCCGTTCAATTGTTTTTTCTTTCCAAAATTTCGTTTTAGGTTCCAGTTATTTACCTTGAGTATGGCCCCATACTCAAGGAGTAACTTGAAACCTAAAAAGGGTATTGTGAAATTAACCTTCATTTTATTGACAAAATCCAAATAATAAATAAAAAATTTTGAGACAAAAAATTCAATTCAAAATAAAAAAAGTTGAAAAAGAATTTCAATTCAAAAAAATCAAAATTTAAAGAAAAAAAATACTTGTGTCATATCCTCAAATTTTAAAAGGGTTTAATTTCCAAAATACTTGAATTTAAAACAAATTGTTTTCTCCAAGTATACAATCAATTTAATTCGATTCAATCTGATTTGTGGTTATATTGTAACTCTCTATATTTGACAAAGTAAGGATTTTGTAATATTCTTGAGATGAAAATAACTCCTTTGAATAATAGAAAAAAAAAACAATCTTCAAGATCTAAAAAACTCGAATTGTTGACCCTTTCAAAATCAATTCAGTTGTTTTCAAAATGACAAATAACAACCATTCTAATTGGAAATTGAGTGTAGTTCTTTGTCACTTGGTTCTAAAAAGTCCTCTTTTTGATTGTTGATTTTTGAGATCGATCAGGCTTCACAGGTTGGTTAGTTTTTGGATTTTATTTGGCTCTTATGAAAATTACAAATTTTTATTAGATTATTTCAGAAAATTATTTTTGAAATATAATGTTTCGACCCTTCGTTTAAGAATTTTAATAGTTTTAATTCCGTTTGGTAAAAAATTCTAGGTGATTTTTCATTGGAAAACTTTGTGAAAATGAAAAGTAAAATCAATTAAAAAGAAGAAACCAATGAACTTCAAGTGATATTCCTTAAGATTATTTTCAGTATAATCAACAAACACAATTTAAATAGAATTTTGTTTTTTCTAATACTGAAAATTAGTATTGGAGATCTTAAAAATAGTCAAAATTTTCACAAATTTTTAATATAAGATCAATCAAATAAAAAATCTGATCAAAAAATAGTATTAAAAAAACTGTTATTATGTGGAAGTGTCTATTTTATCTTTAATTCTTGATTTTTTCGTTTGGTTTTTTTTGCTTACTTTTCGTGTTTCGGTAAGCTTTCCGATTATATAGCATCTTGAACTTTTTTTCCCAAAGTGTGTTAATAAAAAGATTTAGTACCAGAATAATTGAAAAGAGGAATTGTTATTAGATTTCTGTTCTAATCAAATTATTTTAATTAAAATATTATCTCAAAGTTCAATAAGTGAAGCTGTATTAATTCTCTCGGAAGAACTTTCTTAATTACTTTTTTAAAGATCCTAGATTTTTTCAAAATAAAATTTGTTTAAAGTTTTGAAGAATTCGTCAGAAAACTTTCATTTTTTCATTACTATTATTTTCCAATTTATAAACGAAAATTTTTATTTCACTAATTTCCAAAATGTTTTGTTAATGATGACTGTTACAATCAAATTTTCATATGATAATTTGTATTGGCAAGTTCGATAAGTAAAATTAATTAAATCTCTCAAAATATCATATATAATTGGGTTTTTCTAAAGATTTTTTGTTTTATTCTATAATTAAAGAGCAATATATTTTTAAGAACTAGAAATAAAAATTTTTAGATTTTTTAGGGGAAAATAAAAGTGGAAAATAGCAATGTTTTTTAATCTCGGGAAAAATTTCCATTTTTAATATTTTTCATAAATTTTTTGTTTAGTTAAATCTTATAATGAGACCATAAACGAAAATATTATTTTTAGATATTTTATTTTACTTTTCCTTCAGGTGCAGAAGATTTGTTTTTCAATAATTAAAAATAAAAAAATTCAATAAAATCAACAAAATTTCTTTTGATTATGTGAATAAATAATTGAATGTTATTTTATTTCATTTTAAAATAACAAACTGAAATTGGACTGGTCCAGCATAATATAAATTATTTTGAGAGAATTGGTAATATATAATTCAAAATAGTCCAACTTGCAATTCGTGGGTTAGGGTTTGATTTCTCTTAACCAATTTATTTCATTCGTTTATCATTTTCTCAAAAAGTTACAAAATTCATCAAGCTGTGGTGTAATTTTAATTAAAAATATAGGTTATACTTTATTAGACCCACTGGTTATTTGAATAAATCATTTGAACCATTTGAATTATATTTTTGAATATTTTAAAAATAAAATTTGAACCAGAAAGAAATATCTCTCAATTTATGGAGTTGGTACTTTTCTTGAAATAAATTATAAAATTCCGTCTCCCTAGTTTCAGTAATAAGCCTAATTCAAATTCGGGAAGCTTTTTAAGGTACATTCAAATATCAGTAACTGTCGTAAAGTGCCATCAAGTACCTATGTTTATCAGAATTCAAAATAATTGAGTAAATTCTCTAATTTATCTCAATTCTTTTAAATTATGGAAAATCTAGCTATGGTTTTTTATAATTTGAGGAATTAAAAAATAATATCTATAATTTTTTATTTTTATTTCTTAAATTGAAAAAAAAAAAACTTAAGTTAGTTTTTCAGAATTCTGTTTTATCAATAAACTCTCTTGATTTTACAAAAAAAAAATAAATAAAATAGAAAACTTCTGAAAACCTCAAATGGGCTATTTTTAAATTTAAAAAAATTTTTTTAACTTAGTAAAATCAAAAATTTAAAGTAAGTTTCCAGATTTTCAAGAAATTGATTACAGACATTGCTTTTTATTGACACTTTTAAATTTTCGAAATTGAACTAATTTTTCCAAATGCTGTAGATTTCAACAAAATTAAAAATATAAACTCCATTTCACTCAAAGGATCCCAACCAAAAATGAAAAAGTTACTTGATTTTTAAGAATCAACCAAACTTAGATTGTTTAGAGATACGATAAATAATAAACTTCATATAATAGTCGATAATCATTAAAGAAAACTATCAAAAAACATATATTTAAAAAAAAAAACAATTGTTAAAAAATTTTTTGGGCCCCATTCATTGGAAATCTCGTGCAAAATTCTCAATTTCTTTAGGAAATTAAAATTGTTGAAAATATGATTTTATACTTGTAAATGTATGACTTTTAAAAGAACATACAAACCAAACTTTTCTTACTGTTAATTTGGTTTTTAAACATTTTTTTTTCAAATTTAATTTTTAAAAGAAAAAATAAAAAAGAAAAGAAAAAAAAAAAAAAAAAAAACAAAAAAAAAAAAAAAAAAAATTGAAATGAAAAAAAAAAAAAAAAAGTAAAAAGTAAAAAACAAAAAATAAAGAATTTACAAAATGAGAAAAAATGATTTTGATCTAAAAATTGAAAATATAGTTTGAGGAGAATAATGAATTAAACTCATATAATGTGTTCTATATATCCAATAAATCTGGATCCTTTGACGAAAAAAAGAGTTTAGTTATATATTTTATTTTAATACAGTCAGTTTCACTTTTAAGACTCAAACTTTTAACGAAATTTAAGGCACAAAAAAAATCTCAAATTAAAGCACAAAATTCAAATTCTAGTAAAAATAAATTGTAAAAAAAAAAAAATTCCAAATTTTGTGCCTTAATTTGAGATTTTTTTGTGCCTTAAATTTCGTTGAAAGTTTGTGCCTTAAAAGTGAAACTGACTGTAGTACAAACAAATCTTTTGAATTCCAATCGATTTTATTATCTGTTAATTGGCTATTTTTGAAAAATTTTTCCAAATAAGTGAAAAATAATTTGTTATTTTTGTTTTAAATTTAAATTATATTTTATTTTACTGATATAACATAATAAAAAATTTTAATTTCTGTTTTATAAATATGAATCGGTGTGTTTGTGTTTATTTATGTATTACGGGAATAGATGAATTAATCTAAGAATTTAAATAATTTAAAGTTATTATTTTCTAATTAAAAATGACTTAACAATATTTTACTTGGTTTATTATGAGATTTTAATATTCCAAAATCTAAAATATTATATAGATAAATCTTTATTGAATAATTTTTAAAAATTTATTACAGTCAGTTTTACTTTTAAGGTACAAACTTTCAACGGAATTTAAGGCACAATAAAAATCTTGATTTAAAGCACAAAATTCAAATTCTCGTAAAAATAAATTGTAAAAAAAAATATTACAAATTTTGTGCCTTAATTTGAGATTTTTTTGTGACTTAAATTTCGTTGAAAGTTTGTGCCTTAAAAGTGAAACTGACTGTATCAGTTTAATTATTGTTTTTTTTTTTTTTTCAATTATTTTTTTATTCATGAATTTTTATTATAATTAATTCCTTAAAATTCATTATTTTTTTTTATTCTTTGATATAATTATTTTATCTTTATCTGGTTTTAATTAAAATTGAATAATAATTTCATATATTGAATTTAATTTTTGATTTAATTAAATTTTATTTATTTTTATAATTAATATTGAATAATACACAAACAGTTGCTAATGGTCTGTTAAATGTATTTATTTTAAAATTGAAGAAAATGTGAATTTAAGGTAAATAAAATAGGCAATAAAGTATCTCTTTGAAATATACCAAGCCCTTCCCCTTGATAATACTTTAATAAAAAATTTTTGATAATTTATTTTTAACAGAATTTTTTTTATTGTTTTACTAATTATTTTACACAGGATTGAATCAAGAATTGAGATATACCAATCATTATAATATATTTTTTTTATCATTTCCATCTTTTTGGCTTGATTTTATCTTATTATAAGTATTTTTAAAAATTTAATACTACAATAGTGTATTATTTTTTTTGTTTTCAAAAAAAAAAAGAGAGAGAGGGGGGGGGGGGGTATTATTGATAGAAGAAGTGTAAATTACACTCTAAATGTCTTTTTATTTAAATTACCTCAAAGTTAATTTCAGTATAAAATCAAAGATTTCACAATTGTTCAAGGGAAAGACATTCATAATTTTCTTTTAGGTTTATAAAGCAAAAGTAAACAAAAATTTAATAAAAAAAAAAGGAAAAAAGAAAAAGAAAGAAATTTAAAAAGGGTTTATAGAAAGTTATTGGTTAAAAAGTAAATAATAAAAAATAATAAAAAATAAACAATCTATCTTTAATTAAGGGGTGCAAAAATCACAGTCACGATACTTTTGGTTGACTTATATAATTTGATAATTAATCATGATTGTTCTCTTGAGTATCGTTATTTAATTGATATAATTTCTGTTTTTTTTTTTTTATTTATTTACAATAAACCTTTGGTCAGATTAGCATTTGATTTTTGCAATTTTATTTTCAAGTTACTCATACTTTTGTATTTCAGGGCCACAGTATTGCACAAGTGTAAATAAGGAATGTTATAAAAAATATTGTTTTGACAATTTTCGGGAATAATAAAGAGTTATCTGAATTTATCCAAATTTTGGTAATAGAAAAACAAACGCCCATTTTGATTTTTGACCTCAATGTTTTTCAATATAAAATCCTTTGGTAAATACCAAAAATTTGTTTAAAAAAATGATTTTTTTTTGAAAACAAATTGAAGGATTGGTAATAGATTGACAATTTTTTGATCAAAATTATTATTAGTCTATTAAGATAATCAGATATTATATTTACTATTACCATAATTTGGATAAATTCATTGAACTCTTTTTTTATCTCGAAAATTGTAAAAACTTTATTTTTTACAACATTCAAATTTTATTCTAGTATGGCAAGTAACCGCTTGATCTTTTTCCTTACTCTTCTTCCCAATAAAAAGAAGAATCAACTTGTGGAAAAAATAGAAAAAAATGTAAAAATTAAAAAGGATGTTATAACAGTCTTGTTTCGTTCAAAAAATCACTTAAAGATATTTACTCAATAAAATTTTTCATTCTAATTTTCCTCAAAAATCAAAAAAGTCCTCAAATTTGCAATATTTGACTTTTCCTTGAATTTGAATTTTTTTAAATTATTTTTTGAGGATAATGTCTTTATTCAATCCCTAAAGAGAATAAAATATGAATAGTCAGTAATGAACTAATTTAATTTTTATTAAACTATCAGAAATTTCAATTACTAAGGGTTTTTTGGTATGTTCAATACCATAAAAGTGTTCCACATATGTAAAAAAAGGTTCTAAGAAAACCAATCTTGAGAAATGATGTTTTTTGTTTTCAAAGAATCTTGCAACCTTAAAGCACTTCTATGAGTATAAAAGTTGACAGTGGATCAACCAAAAAACATTTGTTGTCTTTTTACTCTAAAAAAATCATCTTTGTGTTTTTTGTTTGGATTTGATATGGTGTTGAAAAAAAAATGAAATGGTTCTGATTGAGTGTGTTTTTGAGTTTAGAACCAGTTTCTAACCGAAGACCAAATTACTTGTATTTTTTGGAACAAACGGATAATAAATGAGAAAACTTTTGTTCCATTTTTTGTAATGAGTAAAGAAAGAAAATTTAAAGCCGAAATAGTATTTGAGTCTGACGAAACTCGTATTTTACGGAACAAAATCCGTCGTCAAGAAGAGCAAGAAGAACTCGATCAAAAAAATTTACTTGAAAGGGAACAAGAAAGAAAAAGAAAAAGGAGAATAAGTAACCAAAAAAAATTTAAAAAGTATCAATCAAAGAATAAACGAATAGCGTTCAGCAACCAAATCACAGATCGTTTTCACACTCTCAAAAAAAAATATCAAAAATCAAACTCTCAGTTTCTTACGATCCTTCTCGACAACTTTGAACAAAGTGAAAAAAGAAAAGAAAAAGAAAAAGAAAAAAAAACAATAATTAATCATTGTTGCAAGATTGAAACCATAAATGAAGAAGAAAATACCATTTCAATTTATAATCCATCAAACACAATGAACAGCAATTGTGTTTCGAAAATGGATTGAAAAGTTGCAACTTCGATCTTCCTTTCTGGGTTGGGCTATTGTGAGTATATTCGGTATTTTCAATGCTGTTTGAAGAGGATTCTTTAATGTGTTCGAAAACATTTTATTCGCTTCAAAGATCGTATATTATACCAACGATCAAAGAAATTTGGAAACGCCACCAGAAGTTTTTAATTCAAAAAATCCAACAGTCGCTCCAAAGCTATGTTGACGGAAGATGGTCTCGTTCCCAAAAAGAAAAGGGAATTGCTGAATATTTAACCGAAGTGCTCATTGATTCTGTAACCCATTTGGTGCTAGGAATTGAAACGTTATGTAAGGATGAAAAGGAAGAAGGGAAAGGAAATGAAGAAGCAGAATGTTTACTAAAAATATTAGAATCTTCACCAATCAAAGATTTGAAGATCAATGAACTTATTTGTGATGAGAATAAAAGTGTAATAAAAAAGAATAAAAAGAAGCAAAATTACCTTTGGAAATCTCTTTATGTATTGGCCATAAAGGAAACACCGTCAGAAAAAAATGGAAAACCAAATGTAAATTAAAAAAAAACACTTTCCAAAAAATCAATTAACCAAACAAGGAAAAAAAAAAAAAAAAGCCATTATATGTTTACACCCACCGACACTTAGAAGACCTTTGTAAAAAAAATTGAAACACACTTTAAAGTAAGTTGTAGTTTAGCAAATAATGAGAAAGAATTTATAAAAATTTGGGTTAATTTTTCCAAACATCATTTTGGCAATCACAAAAACTGTTTTGAATTATGCCAAAGTAATTGTTTACAAAAAGAAAGAAAAGAACCCCTTTTAAAAACATTTGCTGACTACCTCAAATGTCATAATGTTCAAATGGAGATCTATAAAGAAATTATAAAACAAAATATTGATAGTTTTCTTACACAGAGACAAACTTCAATTGTTGAATCGTTTAATAGCACACTGAATCTTTGGTGTACTAAAAAAAAACATTTTGATAAGGATGCCTACATCGCACGAACTTATCTGGCTGCTTTAAATTGGAACTTCAATCTTCTCTCGGGAAATCCAAAAAGATTTGTTATCAACAAACAACTGGAAAGAAAAATAACAAACAAAACACTTGAAAGCCTCGAAAAATACCACTTTTATGGTGATAAAAATGAAACAGATCTTGTTATTGAAGAAGAAAACAATAGTCAGGAAAAAAAAGAAGAAAAAAGCAATAAGCTGGCCAAAAAGAGAAGAAGAAAAAACAAGAGTAAGAAAGAAAAGGAAGAAGATACTAGAAATGAGAAAGTCAATATGGCTGGTGAATTGGATCAGAATTTTTGATTGTCGAATTGAATTGGCAACTTTGAATTCGATCTTGACTGGCAAACTGAACTGGCCTGACAACCTGAACTTGCAACTGACAACTGGCAACTGGCAAAAGAAATTGACACTGGAAAGCTTGAACTGTATCTTTGGACTTGATACTGGCAACTTAATTTGAGACTGGCAACTGGATCTTCAGACTCGCAACTTTGTAAACTTGTTCTGGCTTGACAACCTGAACTGGATCTTTGGACTGACAACTGGCAACTTGAGACTGGAAAGCTTGAACTGGTATGACAACCTGAACCGGCAACTGGCAACTGGCAACTGGATCTTCAGACTCGCAACTTTGTAAACTTGTTCTAGTTGGAAAGCTTGAACTAGATCTTTGGACTGGCAACTGGAAAGCTTGGATTGGATCTTCAGACTGGCAACTTTGTAAACTTGTGCTGGTTGGAAAGCTTGAATTGGATCTTTGGTTTTGGTTTTTTATTCTATTTTCCTTTAAAAAAAAAGGGAGAATTTTTTCTTTTGTTAGTTAGTTGTTTTTTATTTATTTTTTATCTATTTTTTTTATTTTTTTCAAAAATCAAAAAGCAAAAATAAAAATAACAAAAAATTTTTTTTGAGTTTTTTGAAAAAAAATGAAAAAAGGTATGGATCAACTTTACGAAATACTCATAGAAGTGCTTTAAAGATCTTAAAATAAAAATATTTTTCATTGACGAGTTTGGCTGTTTGGAAAGAAAGGATCTTTTAAAGTATTTGAAGTGATCACTCACAAAAAGTTGATGAAAACAAATAAAAATTAGATGAAAAAAACTTTTATTTGAAAAGAAAGAGCAAATAAAAATAAAAAAAAATTATTGTTCTACAGGAGTTTTGAACTTGCTTTTGAAACAATCTGTTTTGGTTTTGATCATTGGGTTCAAATTGAGATGCAATTCTCTGTTTGAAAGAATAAAACAGAAAGGAATTTTATTTTTTTGCTTCGACATAACAAACATGCCAACCAAAAGGTGTCTTAAAAGGCTGAGACACTGTCCGGAGAGGCAATGAGAAGGCAACTTCGGCAAATTTTGCGTTGAGGCTTTGTCTTGTTTGGAACCCAAGGTTGCCTCCTTGCTTTGCCTTGTCTTCAGAATATGCTCTTGCAACTTCTGAAAAGGTTTTTCCTTGGTTGAGCTTTTCAACAGCTTCCAGTAATTTGCTTTGTTTTTGACAAAGAATGTGCGACACTTTGACAGAAAATGCGTTTTTTGTTTTTTTTTTGGTCTGTTCATTTGATGTCTGTTGCCCTTTGCCCTTGCCCTTGCCCTTGCCCTTTACATTTTTCCCTCTTTTTTGGTTGCTTTGTTGTGCTTTTTTTCCTTTTTTTCCTTTTTTTTTAGGTGGCATTTTTTCCTTTTAAGATTAATTTCAAAACGGTCTTTGTGAAATTTAACAAAAAAATGAAAATCTCTTAATATATTTTCATATCAGACTAGTATTGACTTGTAATCTGTCTGACTGTTTTTTCTGTTAAACATGGTAAAATTGTTAGTTTACAAACACTCTTGAAAGAGATCTATCATCTTAGATAAATTTACGAATCAAGAGAAATTCGTTTCCAAAAAAATTGGAAATTCCAACAATTTTCACAAAATGTTCCTTCTGAGATCCAACCAAAAATTGAATTTTAATATTTCATAATTTTCGTTTCAAATCTTTTAACACAATAAAAATCTCTCCAAGCTGCTTTAAATATTTTTTACGGTTACTTTTACAAGTTCAGTATTTTTTCCAATTTGAACTTTTAATTAAAAATCCCTTAAATCGATTTATTTTTTAATAATTCCTTCACATAAAGATTTATATTAATTTTTTTTCTGTTTATGTTGTTTTTCACTTTTAAATGGATAATTTGTGAACCAAGATCTTCAGAATGAAAATTCTTTTTGAGAGGTGAAAGTAAAATAATATTATAACTCAACACACTCCAGAGTAGAAACCACCGGCTCAAAAATTTTTTTGAATTTTTTAATTTATAATAATAAACAATTTTTAAACTAAATATTTCTTTACAACCATAATCTATTGATAAAAATTGAATTAAAATTTAATATTTTTCTATCCTTATATAAAATTTCTAAATTTTTTGGTATTATATTCGATTTCTTTTGTTCAATTTGGGATATTCGGAAGTGATTATTTCCACAATAAATCTGTTCAAAAATTAAATAGCATATTATTAGAATTGAATCATCTGTATTCTCTTTTAAAATTGGCTCTTAAAATTTATAATAAAAAATATAGATTATCTAATTTTTTACAAATGATCACAATAAAAATATTATGAAATTTATTTATAAATCAGCCTTTTCTTTCTTGAAAAAATTAAACGTCTAGTCAAAAAAGTTCAGATTTTTATAGATGATATAATTTTAATGATAGAAAACCCTCTTCCTGAAATTGACAAAAGAATAATAATTATTAAAAAATTATCTTGGAATTTTGAATGAATTCAAATTTTGATAAAACTTTCAAAATCAAATTAATTATCAGAAATTAAATTTTTAGAAATTTGGCTAGAAAAAGAGAATTATGGTGAAAAAACTACAATAAAAATTAAAATACAATTTTAAAAAAATCGAAATGATTTTAGATCAACATAAATTAGTTAATAATGTCAAAATAAAACAGGTTTTATTGTAATTTTTTCATGTTGATATTATTGTATGAGAGTATATTATACATATATTGAATTATTTAAAAAAAAAACAGTTTTTGGTTTGAACATGCATTGGTAGTTTATGTTAGTAAGTCAAAATTAATGATTTTACATTTTTATTATATTTTAGATTTTTTTCTTAAATTATCTTTTTTTGGTTTTTAGGTTTTCAAGTTTTACTTTGTCTTTAAACCACTCTATTCTATCTTTTTTATCGGGGGTGAATTCTTATAATAAATTAAAAATGTTTAAATCGGTATGAATTATTTAATTATTTTAAAGATTAGTATCTTTAATCTAACCTAAAAAGTTTTTAACACAATAGATGTTTGTAGAAAAAAAAATTAAACATTTCTAGAAATTAATCCAAATTTCCTGAGAATAATTGATAAAACTGAAAGAGCAAGAGAGATCAGGTTAAAGTTTCAATTTAAGAAAAAAATATGAAACTCAAAAGGTAAAGAGAGATTCTTGTTTTGAAAAAATACCAAAAAATTGGAATTTTAATAAAAAGGGAATGATAATGTTAATTGAGATACAAAAACGTAAAATAATGAGAGTTAAACATAAATTAGTTTAGTGTGAAATTAATAATAAATAACTAAGATATAAAATATGTTAACATTTTAAAATTTTGAATATAATAATAATATAAATAAACAATTGTAATCAATAGGTGTCTAAAGTTGATTATGTTATCTTGTGTTTTTTGGTTTTATTTGGAAAATCTATTGATTTTCCAAATAAATAAATAAATAAATAAATAAATAAATAAATAAATAAATAAATAAATAAATAAATAAATAAATAAATAAATAAATAAATAAATAAATAAATAAATAAATAAATAAATACATACATAAATAAATAAATACATACATAAATAAATAAATAAATAGTTATAAAGGTAATTAAATTCCAATCTTCAAAATAAATAAATAAATATTGTGTTTTTTATTCATTTGCTGTAATTTTTTCTCCAAATCAAAAAAGAAAACCTCATATGGCAAGTACTCCCGATATTTAAAAATGTATATTAAAAGCATCCAAAAAAAAAAAATATTTTTTCAATTTTTTAATTTAAAGGTCTACTAAATAATTACATAATGAAACCTTAAAGATTGATTATTGTTGTGTAAATTCTGATCTATTTTTTAAAGCTTCTTTTTATAAAGAGGAATAATGCATTTTATTGGTTTAAATCTTAAGAAAATTTTTATTAAAGTTTATTTTAAAATATTCTTTGTAGGAAAGAATTTCAAATACATTTTTTCAAATTATCAAAATCAAAATTGAAGTTAATATTTTTTTTTAATTTTTTTGGATTGATCTGTAGGTATCCAAGAATATTCATTTGTTTTTCTTTCATATATAGTAAATAATATAGATTTTTTGTGGGGAAAAAGGAATAAGTAGAAACGTATATCAACTTTTCTAAAATAGTAAATCAAGTCAATAGTAAATAAGTAACCTCGGCAAAATAAATAATAATCCTAAGAACAAAAATAAAAAAAAAAATTGAGTATAAATCAATAAAAAATTAAATTTTTTTTAATTCATTGTTTTTTTTACACTTCACTAGTATCAAAAAATAAAATGGGAAAAGAACACGTTATACTTAACATCTACTTTCATTAATATTTCATCCTTAATATTAGATTTTATTCACAATATAATCAAAATTACAGAATTTCAAAATGTTGTGGCTATTGTATTTATTGTTCTAAGTAATAACCACCTTTTTTGAGATTCTTTATTTGGGAAAAATGGGTATAGTGTTTTTGATAAATATTACAAATAAAAGGGGGAATTTATTCAAGTTTAATTCATGTTGGAGATTTTTACTTTAAATGATATTAACTAATAATTTTGACAATGTTATACACGTCTAATAAAACTGAAATAGAGAAAAAGCAATCATTGTGATAAATATTCTAAGTGTCCTGTAGAGAAGTAGAGTGCCGTAGAGTGCCTAGGTTTTTTATTAAAACTGTTCAAAGGAATAGAGCAAAATAAATGATAATTATCGCTTTATTCTTTTAAATTCTGAAAAGCCTAAAGAAAATTTCAGTAAAGTGCCTAGATTTTCCAGAATCTATAAGAATAGAGAAAAATCAAAGATTTTACTCAATTCTTTTAAATTCTTGAAAATTTAATGGCAGTTTTTTTTTCCATTTTTGAAATAAACAGAAAAATTAAAGAAATTTTCGGTTTATTATGAAAATTAAAAAAATCCTAACGAAAGTGTCCGCCAAGTTCCATAGAGTACCTAGGTTTTTTTTACTTTAAGAAATAAACCTAAATTTTCTGAAATTTTTGGTTTATTTCTTAAAGTAAAAAAAAACACTGGTAGTTTTCTTAAGATTTTCTGTTTTATCTGTTAAGTGTTCTAGGTTTTTTTGAGGTTTTCTGTTTTATTTGTAAAATCTATCGATTTAATAAATAAACAGAAAACTCAAGAAAAGCTAACGACAATTTTCCAGAATTCAAAAGAATTGAGAAAAATCTAAGAGTTTACTCTATTCTTTTAAATTCTGGAAAACCAAACGGAAAATCAAAAAAAAAATATTTTTTTCAATTTATATCAATAAATGATTCTTAAATAGTTAAAATAATTGTTTCCCTCTTTGAAAGATAATGACTAAATTTATAATACTTTTTAAATTAAAATAAAATAACATCCTTGCGTGTGAATAAAAAATATTCAAATTTTTTACTATGAAATTGAAAAAAAATCTTAATAGAACCTCGGAAAATTGAATTTTCGAAATTTAATTGTTAAATACCTCGAAAAATAATTTTTGATCAAAGATCTTTTATTAACCAATAGTGTTCATTCTAAGTGAAGTTATCAAAAAGTGAAAAATTAGCAAATGTAAAATTTTTTTTTTGGAAAAATTTTTTCATGATCGTGTTTGTAAAAACTTAAAGAAACATTAAATGGGAAACGATATTTAAGTGGTATAGTTGTATGAGTATTGGTTTTAAAAGTTATTGGTCAAACAAATCACTTTTAAGACAAATTTTTTGAGAAAAAATATGTATAATATCAGGTACTACAGCACAGAAAAGAGAAACATCAAGTTTGGTATTATTCGCCAAATTTTAACATAAATGTTCTATTTAAAGATTTTTACCTTGTAAAAATACACAAAAAAAAAAAACGAAAAATATATACCAAGTAATATTTATTATCATTATCTTTAAAAAATCAAAATTATAACCAAGAATTTTTTCGATAAAAGGTCGAAATTTTATCTAATTGATTTTGGTCAAGTTCTGTGCTTGTATTTACTTGTTCTGTGATTAAAAATTGATTTTTTATTGCCAAGTATTGTTGGGGGATCATTTCCAATTGCTGGGCAATTTTGATCTCTTCTTCTGATAATAATTGCCTTCCTGGTAAAACTGTTCTTTCAACTTCTGTGGAAGAAGATGGGATGGGAGAAGAAGAATTTTTTTGTAGTTTTCTTCTTGACTTTGATGATAATCTTTTTCGATGTGATGTTCTTCTTCTTTTTTTTGAAGCGTTCAATAAGGACTTTTTTTCTAATTCAAAATCTTGCCCTTCGGTGATTGAAGTTATTCCATTTTGTCTCCAATCTTTTAGTTTTTCTATTGCCAATTTGACTTTTTGTTCATCAAACAATGATTGGCAAACGGCCTCATAATCCTTTTTATTTTCAAAGCACCTCGTAAATACTTTCATTTTTCTTTTAAATTCCTTTTCTTTTTTTAAAACGACCTTGTTTTCATTTTTCTTTGGTTTCTTTTTTGTTTTGTTTTTCTGATTTAATAAATTATAGCTATTTGGGTAAATTAATTCCCTGGAAATGACAAAGTTCTTTCTTCGGATCCGTTCCGAAACCCGATCCATATACCCCTGCAAAACTTTATATTTCAATTCCCAGGGTAGGCCATGATCTTCAAACCCCATGTTTTCGGTAATCTTTTCACATTCGTTATCGTATTCCACTTCAAAATCGTTCCTTTTGGGCATATATCCTGCAATATAGGCAAATGTGGATTGCGTTTTATTATAGGTTTCAGTTTCTTCCTTAGGATTCGACCTTTGAACAACCTCGCTGCTGGTTTGTTTTTTGGATTGATAATATAATGAATATAACTGCTTGTTTCTTTTTTTTTTACCCTTTCCTTTTTTTGGAACAAGGTGATTCACATCAGGTAACGGTAACTTTTCAGAATCTAAATAAACATCAAGATAATGCTCCTCAATTTGCTCCTGTGTCTTGGTGCCTATATACGTTGCGATCGAAGACCAATTCCCAAATCCTTTCCTTTCAATGCCTTCCAGTAAGAGCATCTCTTCTTCAACACTCCAGCCCTTTTGATAAATCGGCTTTGGATTACATACATATACTGAATAATCATGGCTCCTTAAATGAGTTCCAAACTAGTTGGTTTTTATTGTTAATTTAAAAAGTAATTTTTTTTTTTGTATTTTGATTTTATTTTATTAATTGAGCCATTTTTTTTTGTGATTTCATTTAACTAAAAATTAATTGTGTTTAATTTTTTTGTTTTTAAAAATCTTTTCGGTTATCAAAATAAAGTTGTTTTAAAAAAGTGTGAGCAAAACAATTTTTTTAATCGGGGTTTCAAAGTTAGGTCTATTTAAGTTTATCAGCTAATTTGAAAAAACTTTTTTTGAAATGACTCTAATATATTCCAAATATATACGATTCCTAAAAAGGAAAATAATATTGAAAAATTCATTTTTTAATTACTTATGATATTGTAAAAACAATACTTCATATTTGAGAATTATTTAACTGAAGATTGGTTTTGTATATTGTTTATTGGAATTTAAATTCTTTAACTGAAGTAGTTTTGAATATCGTCTATTAAGATTTAAGTTGAAAATTCACATTCTGATTTAAATACGAAACAAAAAAAAAAAAAAACTGAAAAGGGTCTATTGAGGATTTCCATTGAGAAGGGATGACTTTTCTTGGTATATTAGGTATTACTTAGAAAATAAACACGCTCCTTTCTTCTGAAAAGTTGGAGAGAACTTGTAAAATAATATAAATAAAAAACATTATTTAATTTAGAATTTATTTTTGAGAAAAACTTATGGAAAAAATAAAATTAATTTTAACTTTAGTTTTAGAAAAAAAAAAATTGACCAAAGTCCAAAAAAGCTAGTTTTCTACTATATTAAAGTAATTTTATTCACAAATAACATTCTTGATTTTTGACTTGGTTTGGAGTTGGAGTTTGAAAAACTCAATAATTTTGGAAATGAAGGGTAAAATTACGATGTATTTTTTGAGCAATAAATTTTTCTTAAAAATAAATTCTGATTTAAATGATGTTTTTTATTTATTTTATTTTACAAGTTCTCTCCAACTTTTAGAAAGGAGCGTGTTTATTTTCTAAGTGATATAAAGCACCTACAAAGATAGATAAATGACTGTACAAAAAATGATCCAACCCTAATAAAAAAAATTTTTTCTAACATGTTATAAATATGTTGTAAAGGGGTTATAAACGTTTAAAATGTTATAAAATTTTATAATAAAAACTTTTATAACATAAATGTTTGTTATAAAATGTGTTATAAAATTTATAACATGTTTTAAGTCCGTTATAAGAATATTTTTTCAAAAAATATTGAAAAAATCATCATATAAAAAGAAATTTTGTTATCAAAATGTTATATAGATGCTATATATTTTTTTTTAAACTAAAACATTTTATTTGGGAAAATTTCAGTAAATAAATTTTGATAACTACAGATAAGAAAGAGATTATCGATCTAAAAAGGTTATTATTGAACTTTAGTCAATGTGGAATGATTTAGGGAAATCCTTTAGTAATTAGGCAAAGTTTGAAAATTTTCTGATCTTCTTTTTTGGAATTCTAACAAAGTAAAATAATTTGTATTTTACCAATAATTTCGATTCTTGAAATGTAATTAAAAGTTATTTTAGAAGAGTTTGAAAATAAAATTTACGACGTTGTTAATCTCATAAATCCCAAAAGACGGCATGTCTCAATTAAAAACTCTTTGAACTAATAATTTGGTTCAAAGAACCAAATAATTAGTTTCAACAAAGTCCAAAAAAAAAGTCCATCAAATTATGTGTAATGTTTGGAAATCGAATAAATTCCATTTCGTTATTGAAAACAATGTCCATATACAAACATGGTTTATTTCTCTTTTCTAAAAAAAACTAATCTCATTTACCAAAAAAAAATTTTGTTTGTTCTCTTTTTTCTTCCAAAAAAAGGAGAGAAGAGACCATTAATAAGAGGTTTTGGAAAGGGGAAAAAATAAATGATCTTTTAAGAAAAAAAAAGAAAAAAAAAACATTTTTTTTACTTTACTACAACAAAGTCAAGAAATTTTAGAGGAATATTCAAAATCAGTAATTGTTAAGATCGCCAATAGATGACGCATGCAGATTTTTAAGTTTGATCGTTTTCAAGAATTGGCTGACAAACGGAAAATAAAAGGATAGATAGATCTCATTGAATGGATGAACGATCTAGTTTATCTCTATAAAATTTAAACCAAGTTTTGTCACCGATGATGAAAATGTAAAATTTAACTTCAATGTTTTTATAAACTCAATTGTGAGAATAAGATCCTTTGGAGAACAAGTACTTCAAAGTATTAGTAAAAAATAGTAAACTATTTTTTGTAATTGTTTTGTTTTGTTTGGTTTTATTTTACCTTTTTTTTGTTTCGACAAGTTAGATCTCGAGTTGAAAAAATACATAGCAACCCATATTGTTTCATTTGTCCAACAGTCACCTTTTATGTTTCCTCGTTTTGGTTCTCCTTCCAGACTCAAAATATGAGATTGTTCTAGTGCTAAGATAATAATCAGTGTTCTTCGAACTCCTCAATATCATCTTATATCACTTCGAACAATCTCATATTTCTCGTTCTTCCAGGCCAAACTCGTCACATAACAAGGAGATTGTTTCCAAATCAAAACAATAAAGACAGTTATAAAAAAGGTTTTTTTATTAGGGAAAAAGTGATTTATTTAAAATTAAATCAATTTTTTTTTTTTTGTGAATAATCTTGAAATTAAAAGTCCTATTCCTAGTAATAATTTTAAAATACTTTACAAGTCTAAACATTTTTAAAATTTTCAGATGAAATCGTAACAGCACTAAAAGGGAATTTATGTTATAACAGGGGAAAGAAGGCAAGTTTAAAAACTTTTTTTTGTTCATCCGGTTTGCACTAGATTTTTGCAAAATATGAAGTACTTGCTCCATTGTTCATTCCAAGATTCTAAGCTATTTCCGTAATAGTGGGGCAAATTTATTTTTAAATATCTTTATTAAACTTAAATCTATTATATGACTATATAAATATCCAAAATTGCTATTTGTCATTAATTTATTCTTCGTAATAATTCGGTTTTTTTATTAGTAAGGCACAACTTTATTAAAAGATATTAAAGGTTCTGATCACAATTTCATCTGATATTTTTTCGGTGTGAGAATTGGAGATTATTTTATTCTTTTTGATCATAAAAATTTGTTTTTTTCAAAAGAGGTTTAATCAGGATAAAATTTCCAATAGAATGGAAAGACTAATAAAAATTTTTTATTATTAAAAAAAAAAGTATATATCCTTATGATAATAATTATTTTTTATTGAATTTGGTTGTGTCTTGTTTTGTTCAAAAAAAAGTGCTTAATTTTTTTTTTTTTTCATTTTTTGGGAATATTTTGAAAGTATTTTGAAATATAATCAATAATTATTAATTCAATTAGTATTAATATTCCTCTTTATTTCATATTACCAATTTTACGAATAGAAATACTTCCAAAGAGAATATTATTTGAAATATTAAAAAAAAAAATGCACCACTTTTTTGGAAATACCTCACTTCATCTCTGAATAATTTTTAAAAAAATTAAGCAGTTATAAATTCATGTAATTTTAACTTATTTCACCGAAAGTGGGTAATAACAGATTTTTTCGGAAAAGTTGTAAGATATCGCATCCCATCCAAATGATTCGGGAACATATAGCCACACAAATTCTTCTTGATTTCAATAACTCTAAACATTTTTCTTATCGGTTTTTAAAATTCTTTGTTGTTTATTTATTATTCTTCATTTTTATTTTCTTTTGTATTTTTCTTCCAGGTATCTTTAATTCAGCCTTACTCTAGAAAAATAAATTAAGTTTAAAACACTTCTAATGTCTGTGTTTATTCACTCTTTGAAATAGAAATTATGAATTTACTCACTTCAAAATTTGTTCTTTTTACAGATACAGCATTTTTTAAACATTTAACGAGCTTAATAATTAATCCATAAAACCAAATATTTAAGAATTAAAGATCAGAAAAAAATGATCTTTTTTTTTATTTTCAATAATTTATTAAATTTTGTTGAAATTTAAATGATTAAGAAAAAAATTTTTTTCGATAATTCAGAAAATAAACAATAAAATGTTATTATTTAAATAAGTTATTTGATAAGTGTTAGTAATTTTTTTTTCATTATATTTATTAATTTAATTAGTTTGAAAATATTTAACAAGCTATAAAATAAGAGAAAAGCCTATTGATGCTTTTGGTCTTGGGGTTATTACTAATTAACTGGATTAATTAAGATTGGGTTATGAATTATTATTTTGAAATAATCAAAGTGGGAGTATTTCTGAATGTTTTAAGGTTGAATTTTCCAGGTTTTTAAAAAAGTATTTTTTAAACATTTTTAATTTAATGGTTTGTTGGTTTTTCTCTGATTTTTTTGTTCAACGCAAAGAAAAAATTGATTTGAACATTATTAGGGTTTAATAAAGAAATTATATTTTTTTCAATGTTTAAAAGAATTATTGAAATTTTTTGGAAATTAAGGTTGATTTTTCTATACTTGAGTTATTTTAAAACTTTTGTGGTATGATTTTTAAAGTATATTTTGGTACATTTCCTTCACAGAGAATAAGATTTCTATCATCTTTCAAAGAAAATATTTTTTTTGAAATAAATTGGAGATATGTTGAGATTTTGAACTTGTTAAAAATGAGAAAAATGGTAAAAACATTTAAAAACAATAAACATTTCGGAAAATTGAATTTAAAATAAGTTGGTTATTGTAATCCAGATTTTTAATTGGTTTTTCAATTTCAAGATGATATAAATTTTTTTTGGAATTGGTTTTTTAATATTTGAACTTTAAGAAACCAATCTCAGATTTACTTATTATTTATTGTCGGTTTCTTTGAATGGTTCAAAAAGTATGGTACTTTGAGAAAAAAGACTAAAGTGATCAAAATAATGAGTGAACAATTCCTATAATCTGTGTTTTAAAATAAAATTCGTGATTTTTTTTCTTCTTTTTCCAAGGTAACATCCAAGTCACTGCACAAGAGTATACCAAAGGTTAAATCAATTTTGAAGGTAAACTCCTTGATATTTTAAGTAAATTTTAAATCTGGAAGGAATTTAGTTGAAAATTTTTCATAATATTCTCAATTTTTTTTGAAATTTGTTGTTTTTTTGAGATAAAAATTATCTAAAAATCAACTCTATTTTTTGAGATAAATTTTTCGATTTGATTCTTTATTTTTCGAATTTCTTTTTTAAATAATAGAACTTTTAGAAATCAATACTATATTTAATTAGGGTTTATTGTCAGTTTCTTTGATGGGTTAAGGTATAGGCCTTCTATAACAAAGAAACACACTTTTTAGGTTGAAACACTGGTATTAAACTTATCCACACATATTATTTTGACAATATTTAATTTTTTTGAAACATTTAACCACAAATCACGGGTTATTTAACACACATAGGAATCTATTCAGCCTAAAAGTGGAAAATCAATTGAATAGCAATTTATGAATAAAAGAGACAATATTCTTGCAAAGCAAACAAGAAAATCATTCAAAAAACCCTTTCTAACAAGTAAACTTCTAAATAAGAAAGACTCGCAAAATCATTGCTATTTTTTGAATCAAAGAAACAAAAACTTGTTGAGGGAAAAAAATTCAAATAGAAACCAAACCCCACCGACTCTACCTTACGAGACAAAAAAGGCATTTTTAAGAAAACAAATTAAGCAGTGGTTTAATTTCAGAGAGAATTTGTTTCACAACAAAACAAAGAAGGAAATTTTTTTCAAGATCTGTTGTTTTTTGTTCAACTTATTTTTCATAATTTCAAAGAAAATTCACAAATTCCCTTCCAAAAAACAAAAAACTCATCAAAAATTTTTTTTAAACACGTTAATAAAGAAAAGAAAAAGTGTTCAAAACAAAAAAAAAAAAATTATTTTTATTTGGAAAAAATTTGACTAAAAGAACTTACTTCAACACCAGAAGAGAAACACTCAGGACAAAGATCGATCTTTTTGCAAATCAAACACGAAATAACGATTGTGTTTGAGATGTCTTGTTCACAGTTGTGACATACAAATCTTACATCAGACATTTTTTGAAGAAAGAAAATTTGTTTTTTGTTTAGAAAAAAAGAATAAAAAAATAAAGAAAGTTACTTTTTTACTTGGATAAAGAAATTTTGTAGAGTGTTTCGAATAAACTCAAAAGTGCTTTATTTATGTTTATTTTGAGAATTCCAAGTTCATTTGAAATAATTCTTTTACAAGTTACATTTTTTTTTCGTTCGTTTTTTTTTATTTTTTGAAAGAAGAACACATATTTAATTTTTTTAAATTTTGTCTCCAATTAACATGACCTCTTAGACTGACTATAAAAACTTTGCAGTGGTATCTAAGATTTTGATTTTCATATTCTTTTTCCAAAATTCTCCTTTCGTGGTTGTGACAAATCGCAACTAGTTGTCAATTTTGTATGTTTCCTCTTTGGTTCACCATCAATTTATTTATTATTTTTGGTTTTGGCTTTAAGGTTTACAATACCTATCACGAGAAAAAAGATTACCTTGTATTAGGGTGTAAGAGCATGTTATTTTGGAAATTAGCTGATCGATCTTAGACTTGTTATGGATTTTAATAAGGTGGACTAACATCCTAGACCAGATAATTTTTTTTTCATGTTTCAGGGATTGTAAGCCTTAAGAAATCCATCTAAACATATATAGAATAAAATTTAAGCCGCTCGTAATTGAAAGTTTAATCATATTAGTACTACCTGGTCTGTATTATTCTAAAAAATCTTTTGACAGTTGAAAGTTAATTAATAGAACATTTCTTCTGGTTTTGCAGTAACTGTGCCAACCATTCCTGAAGATATCTAACTTGTAACTAAATTTTAACCAATGATTTTTTTGGGATTAGGTATTTGAACCTTGGAATACATGTGTCAAGGCACTGACAATTTAAACAAACTTTTTATGTTTGATCAATCATTCATATTAATAGTTGTAAAATATTACAGCTTTTAGTTCAGATCTTTCATAGTAATATCAAATTTTGTGTACTCTAATATTTTTTTTTTTGATTCAACTTTGTAAAAAATGTTCTTTTTCACAATTATTGTCAGAAAATTTCTTTTTTATATTTTTCGAGATCTTGATATTTCTTTTTTACAAAAAAATTAAAAAAACTTTTTTTCTTGTGTAACCCTTTTTTTTTTTTTTTCATTTTTTCTGTCTTAATTTATATATTATAAGTTAATTTCTTATGGCTTAGTTAGCATGAAATCAAGCTTAAGTGTAAAAAGAGAAATATTTTTCAATATTGTAAAAAAAAAAAAAAGTATAAAGAAAAATTTCTGAAAAAAACAATCTTTTTATTTTTATTTCTTTTGAGTAAGGAATAATTAAAGAAAATTTATCAAATGAAAAAAAAAAAGAGAATAAGAAAATTAATTAAAATACATATTAAAAATTAATATTATTATTTTTCATGGCCAAATATATACTATTCGTGTCCTGAATGCTCAGGTAGATAAAAAAAAAAAAAAAAAACAATCATTTTACTTCCTAACAATTTATGGAAATAAAAACATCTATAGCTATATAACATATACAACTTTTAAGATATAAAATTTCAATAAATTTAATGTTCAAAAATAATAAAAACTTAAATACAAAAATTTGGATTCTATTAAAAAAAAATTATATCAAAAAAAATAACTGAATAAAACAATACCTTATTTTTTTTTTAATTTCCTTACGTTGCTTAAATTTTGTTCAGGTGTTTGTATTTAAAAAATATTCTAACTCTGTCAAATAAAAAGAACCAAAAGCCCAAATTAGAGTTGGTTACAATAAATAAATTCTATAATTTATCTTTAAAAAAAAAAAATAAACTTTGTTTCAGTCAAAGAGGCAATTTTTTTTTTTTAAATATCAATTATTTGTTATAAGTGAACTTTGAAGACTGTTAAGAAATAAGTAGAATAATATAAACTATTTTTCAGTCAAAGGGGCTCAGTTTTAATGGTATAATACATGTGTTTAAAGCATTTGTATAGATATTAGAAGAAAAATTTTATTTTGGAAATTTTCAAAATTGAAATCATTTTTTCACATTTTTTATTTTTTTTTTTCAATTTTTTTTTAAAACGTCATTAAGTTGTAAAAAATATTTTTTATTGCAAGGCCAATAGTCACTTGGTAAAAATGTGTTATTATAATGTCATTGAAACAATGTAAAGATTGTTGAGAAATCATATTGATTTCTATTGCAATTCTATTCGATCTTTGATCTTGATATTTGTTTAATAAATGTGAAAAATTTTCACTTCATTTTCATTTCCTTTTTCAAACAGAGAACACAAACACCAACACACTACATTTGAGGACTTGATTTCTAAAAGAAAAGTATGGAAAATGAAGTGAAAAATGTTTTATATTTGTTATTCAAATACCAGTAGAAGTTCAAAACGAACATCGTTGTTTTTCTCAATAGTGGATAAGAATTCGGGGTTTTGAATTTTTTAAGAAAATCCATGGATTAATTAGTTTTCTTTCAGACATATATCAACCATTCTTTGATGTGTATTATTCTGTTTATTTCTTATTTGTTCTTCAAAGGCCAATTCTATAAAATAATTGATATTTGAAAAAAAAACCTTGGACGCCTTTGAGTGAAACAGAGTTTATATCAAATAATTAATGATATATCTCTGGAATAAAACTAAAAAATCAATAGATTTTTCTTAAAAAAAGAAAACACCAAATTCTTCGGCGAAATACCCATTGAGAAAAACAAAAATGTCTATTTTGATCTTAAATTGACATTAGAATCAAATCCCAATAGAAATAAACATTATTTCTCTACTATCTTGTTCAGTGTTTCAGTAACATTAGAATAATACTTTTTATCCTAATTACTATAGGCCTTACAAAAAAAAATCAAATTGCAAAAGTTCATTCAACCCCAAAGAGAGAGAGAGAGAGAAGGAAATATAAAATAAGAAAAAAAGTGAAAAAATGATTTCAATTTTACAATTTCTAAAATAAATAATTCTTATAATATCTATTCAAACCCATAAACAAATAAAAATAACTTAATAAAATTGCACCTTTTAGACTGGAAAATGTTTATTTTGGGTAACTTTACACTGTAAAATTGATAACTTGAATGTTGACAAACCAACAAAAAAAATTTTTTTTTCTAAATTAACCAAACCGAAGACAATTTGTGATCATTTTTCAAAGGTATCAAGTACACTGAAAATTAACAATACAGGCAATACATCCTAAAAAGGTAACTTTTGAAAGAAAGTCTTTATTTAAAAAAAAAAAAAATTAAAAAAATAATTGAAAAAAACGAGTTTTCAATATGAACAAATATCATTTTTTTTTGTCACCACTATATTGGAACTTTCAAAACATATAAAACGTCTTAAATTGTAATAATACCATTAACTAGTTTTTTTGTGAATGGAATTGGTATCTGATACACCTCTAGAATTTTTCGTATTATTTGTTTCTCGCTAAAAATGACTAGAAATCTGAAAAAAAAATTAAGTTATCATTTTTTAACTAAAGAAAAGTATATTAATATTCATAATGGTTAGATTCTTAGTAGACCATTTGAGAAAAATATTTAAAGGGTGGAAGCTTCAACATGTTTAATTACAAATGGGAATTTGATTGGAAATGAAAAGTAATTATAAGTAATAAGAGAAAAAAACAAGAATTGGATATAACGGACATGATTCTTCACTATAACCATTTTTATAATATTTTCTCCGAGTCTTTTTTATCTTTGAATGATCTACAATTAAAAATATTTGAAAAAAGTTACAATTTTTGAGATTTTTCAAAATAAATAATCAGATTTCAATAATATAAGAGATAGATATATTTTTTTGTTCATTTACAATGGATGATAATTATTCTTTCAAGTTAATTTGTTTGTTATTATAATTGACACCAATTTTCATTTTGACCAATATCCACAATTAAAAATCTTTTTTTACTTTTTTTTTTTGTTTAACATTTTTCACTAATGCTATTAACTTTTTCAATTTCTGAAATATTTCTTATATTTGAGATTCATAGTTTACTAAATATACATAATAAAAAAAATTTCCAAAATAAGAGTCAAGTAACTCAATTTAGAACATATATTACAATTTAAATCATGTTACAAAAATGTTGAATCATCTTTAAAATACCTTTTGAAGTTGTTTTGAGCTCTTTTATCTTATAACATAATCGTAAAAAAAAAATTGCAATTTTTAAATCAAAATAATTAATAATAATTTCATCATTTAATTATTTTCTCTATTCAAAATTCTCTTTTTCTTTCTTTTTGTTAACTTTATATCATTAATAATTTTTTGTTTTAAACTTTTTGGTTTTTTTATTTCTTTTTTCTTTTTCGTTGCAAAAAGTTCAATGGGAAAAAATAAAGATCTAGGAAAAGACAAATAATCACTAAGAAAATTAGGACTATGAAATATCTTTTAAAGTGAATTGAATTATTATCCAAAAATCTTTTCGTTAACCTTTTTTTCAGTGAAAGTTCAGTAAAAAATATGTAATTCCCATTTCAAAAATCATTGCTAACTTTTTTTTTTTTTTTTTTTCGTTTTTGGTATTATTTTTTTCTAAATTTTGAAATATCAAGGTTCTTATATATTTTGATACTTTAAAAGTGAATTTATAAGATTTTTTGATAATTATATACCCTTAAATACAAATAATATTTATATAAACTCCATTTAACTCAGAGGTACCCGCCAAAAATGAAAAATTCACTTTTTTTTAAGAATCAAACAAAAAAATTTTTTTAGAAAATTTAGAAATCATAAATTTCCGATTATGGTTGGGATTACTAAAAGAAATACCTGAAGTAACCATACTTTTCAAAAAGTAAAAAATGTTAAAAAAATCCATTCCCTTTCATTGCAATGCCACATTTAAAATTCTCAATTTCTTTAGATATTTAAAATTTTTGATTGAAAATTATTTAATAGTAATTTATTCATTTTAAAAATAAATCCAAAGT
Organism: Anaeramoeba flamelloides; assembly: GCA_027625915.1. Taxonomy (NCBI): domain Eukaryota; family Anaeramoebidae; genus Anaeramoeba; species Anaeramoeba flamelloides. Next base: position 12,550,926 of record JANTQA010000008.1, on the reverse strand, counting down.
CTCACTTTTCTTGTTATAAATTTTGAGTTTTAAAAGATTTTTTTTTCAAATTAAATATTTTTTAAAAAATGATAAAAAGGAAAAAAACAAGTAAAAAGCAAAATACATAAAAAAATTGAATAATGGGAAAAAAATTTTCAGATTTCTAATTTTTCAATATATTTTGAGAAGAACCATGATTATCCTCATATAATATACAGTATTTCTTTAATTGGACTTGCCCCCCCTCTCCCCATTTAAATTAAGAATTTTATATATATCTATTTCGATTTAATATTTTAGGGGGGGGGTATTTTTTTAATTGTAGATTTTTTATTTTTTGTAAATTTCATTCAAATATAACTTTCGTTTTATATAACATCTTGAATTTTGGGGAAATTATAGAATTTAAATGAGTAATTAGAGCCAGTTTCACTTTTCAGGTACAAACTTTCAACGAATTTAAAGCACAAAAAAATCTCAAATTAAGGCACAAAATTTTGGATTCTAGTAAAATAATTCGTAAAAAAAAATAATAAAAATGGACTTAAATTTGAGCTTTTTTTGCACTTTAAATTAGTTGAAAGTTTGTGCCTTAAAATTGAAACTGGTTGTAATTATGAAAATATTATTTAGATAATGAAAAGGAAATTTAATTACATTAAAATGTTTTTAGGTGTTTTTTGGAGAAATTACTATTTGTCTCTTTAAAGTGGAACAAAAAATAAAATGAAAAAAAAAAAAACCAATAAATGTCATTTTTTGTAGAAATCATTTATTTATTTTGTAATTATATTTTGAAGCTAGGAAATAAATCTCCTCTTACACAAGTTACTTTTTGTTTTTTTAATTTTTGAAATAAAAAAACCTAGTTACTCTAAAATACTTGGTAGCACTACATATAATTTCTTTCTTTTCTTTTTTTTTTTTGGAATTCCAATAAAGAATTATATTTTTATTTATCATTAATCAATATTAAAATAAATAATATATCGTAATTTTGAACAAAACTGAAGATATTATTCTTATTATTTTTGTTTCTTTGAAGGGGTTATTTGATTAAAATTATTCGATATTCTTTATAGAATATAGTCACTTTAAAAATGATCAATATCTTTATCTATTTTAGAGTTATGTTTTTTTTATAATTGTCAACTTATATTTTTTTATTTTATCATAAAAATAAGAATATCTATTTCAATAATTTGTCCGGGGTTCTTGGTTTTAAAATATTAGTTGAGCCTACTCATTTTCAATATTTTTTGTTGTTAGGTTTTTTTTAATTTCGAAAATAAAGGGAAGATTTATAAAATTTACTGTTTATTTATTAAATTAAAAAAAGCAAATGTACTCTTATGTACTCTGTTTCATGACTTATTATTGGTATTGTGCTTGGATCTAATATTTTTTTAAAATATCCTCAACCCTTCCATCCAGAACTAGTTATTATTAAATTTTCTTGAAATTGATTTAGATTTACTTCTAATAATTTTCAGTATCTATTTTCTTATTGATATTTTTATTTTATTTTTTTGGAAAGTTCAAATTTTTCGGTATAAGTCACAAATCCATAATTTCTAATTTTTTTTGATTTTTTTCATTTTTTATAGATTGAAATTCTGACTTGGTCAATTTTTGCAAAAATAATTTATTTTGAAGTCCTATAAAGATGGTTAATACTATAAACAATTTTAAAAGTTGGTCGTTCTATTACAAAATAAAAATTCATTTCTATTGATCATACTTTTATAAATTATTGTTTTGTAGATGGACAAATTTTTCGTTAAAATTTTTCATTTTTTTTAAAAAATTTTCTTTTTTTTATAGTTTTTTTATAAATGATACAATTTATTAAATTTTAGAACATTTCAAATTTGATCATTCATTTTTAAATTTTTTTTTCAAGAGTAAAATGTTAAGGTATCATTGCCTCATTTCTTGGTTGTATAATATCGGTTTCTTTGGTTGATTTAATATGTATTGCTTCCATAATAATGAAACAATTATTTTTATTTGAAAACACAGATTAACCAAGTCTACAATCATTATTTCAACAAGAGTAAATCCAAAATTATCACTTCAGAAATTGATTTTTCTTTTTATTGCTCTTTCCCCGAACAAAACAGTCATAGGAAAACTGGATCTAAAATTTTTATTATTGCTAAATATCCTTTTTAATTTTGAGGGGTAAGTACATTTTACAAATTTTCAGTGTAACAGTTTATGAGAAACTGAATATTCAAATCATTTCTTGAACTCAAGTGCTTGAATATTTTAATAAATATGAAAGAGTGGAATATATCCTAATATAATATATTTTTATATAGATTAAAAAATTGAAATCAAAAAAATGAAAAAATAGATTATAAGGTTGAATAAATAAAAATCATTTATTTCTTGATCTTATGTTTAAAATTTGATAACATTGCTTATTCTTAATGTGATTTTATATTTTGTAGTTCATGGAAATCCTTCTGGTTGTATAATTTTTGAGATTAACAAATTACTTTTTATTTCTAAAGAATTTCCAAAATATATTTAAAAATCCTATTTTCATTTAATTCATCTAATTCTAGTTTTATTTGAGTAAATATGTTATTTTTTTAATTTCTAACCAAAACAAAGATTTGTCGAATACCTTTCTTTGATTTTATAATGATTTATTTTTACTTGAAGATGTCAAATCTCTATAAATTTTTTTAAATAGTGATTGAAATTTTTTCTCAATTTTTCTTTTATTTTTTGTTTAATATTTTAAACTGTTTTTTTGATTTCTGGAGATCAATTCTTTTTTCTTCAACATTGGAAATAGTATCCTTTATTTTGATATTGTTTGATAAAAATATTTGCAAAAAGAAATTTATGAAAATAAATTTGTAAAAAAAGGTTTTGGGCAATAAATAATCAATAGTAGTGGGGCGAGAAATTCAAGGGAAACCTAATACAATACCTTGTTTACTATATCCAAATTAAGAAGATAAAGTAAACAAATCTTGAAAAATTAAACTTTTGTCGAATTTTTTTTTCATTCTTGATTTCATCAAGATTCTTATTTGGAACATGATCTTTCTTGTTTAGTTTTCTAAAAGAAAATATTTTTTTCAAATACACACATTCTTCTTTCTTCTTTTTTCATTTGTTCTTTTATTAATTTCAAGCACTCCATTAATACATTACGAGATTCAAAACCAAATTGAAGAAAACTTAAAATTTAATAAAAAAAATTGTTCTTAAAATTAAAAAAATTAAGATTCTCAATTTTGGAATCTTTTTCTTTTCACAAATAGACAAAAATGATACTATCGTTTCTAAGTTTCAATATCATGAGTCACTAAATAAATCTTTTTTCTGTTAGGTTTGCTCATTTACAATTTTTCAAAATATTAAAATGTTCTTAATTTCTTCAAACAAACATTATGTTAAAGAAAAATGAAACAGCAAATCTTTTTTCTCTTAATTTTTCATATCAATTGCTATTTTTTTATTCGAATGGAAAAGTAAAAGAAAAAGTAATTTCTTAAAAATTACAAAAAAGATTTTCAGTCTCCTTCAAAAATCCTATTTTATTCTCAAAATAAAACCTTTTGGAAATTATTTTAAAGTAAATTTTAAAAAAAAAAAATTTTTTTTAAAAAAAAGTGTGCAGATAAATATGGTATCAACAGACTCTGGTATTTCATAAACACCATTCAATGAAAAACTGTTGCAAAATTACTCCTATTTGTTATTTTGCTTTTTCAAAAAATAATCTTTTCCAAGAATCCTAAGCAAAACAGAAATCAATAAATACAAAAAATCCTTCGTATGATACTGAATCACACAAACTCAACAAATTTGAGCCCAAAAACCAAATAAAATATAAATTCCAATAAAAAAAAAAAATTTCATTTTTTGGAAAACACAACAACTTTTTTCGATTATTCTTTTTTTCCGAATTTCTCAGTTACAAAAAATCATGAACTTCTCAACACTCACTGGAAGATTTAAAAAACGAAAATCCAAGACCAAAACTAATGATTTCCCACTCCCAGACATTCTTTTAAATTACCAATCTGACGAAAACAAATTAGAAAGGAACTACTACCAACTAGAACATCGATTAACGGAATTGAAAAAAAAAGAGTTTGAAAGGCAATCGCTCAAAAGCAAATTGGATCAAATGAATGACAAGATTCGGGACACTCAGAAGGAAATGGTCACGATCAATGAGAACATCGATCTTGTCCAAAACAAAAAAGCAACTGCCCTCAACCAATTGGTTGTCCTGAAAGAACAAAGGAAATTACAAAAACAAAAAAAAATCATCAAAATCCAAGAATTGGAAGACACCATCAAGACCCTAAGGAACTCACCAACAACCAAACTCATTAAAGAGAAATTAGAAAAGAAAAGGGAAAAACTGAGGAAATCCACTGTCAAAACAAATTCCTTAAAAAGCTATCACAAGAAACTACTTTTGGCAAAAGAAAAATCCAACAAGACCGAAAAGAAAAAAAAATTTAATCCGCGTGTTGGGAAAGAGGTTTACATGCTCAAGAGAAACCTAACACTGTTGCTCAAAAAGGAGAACAAAATTATTTGGCAGCTAAACAACACGAAAACGAAGAGTGGAGGAGGGCTCATTTACCTTGCGGAGATCAACAGGATCACGGGCAAAAAAATTCATGAACAAAAAACCATCCAAAGAATGCTAACCTTACAAATCAAGGAATACAGAGAGCTCCTGAACCAAGAAACGACAAGAAATTATACCGACATGAATGACATGACTGACACGACTGAATTTACTGAATTCAGTGGAACGGATTCTGAAGAAAGTAGCGTCTTTTCGGAATCTTCAAAAATTGAAAATTACAAAAATTCAATAAGGAACCAAAATAGATCCAAATCTTTAGGAAATTTCAAACATAGAATGAAAAAAACGAGGAGTAAATCTGAAGTGATTGCTTCCAAAACCCAAGGCTCGGGATCTAAAATTGAAAGATTGGAAGAAGTTAACGTTCAAAAAGAAACAGAGCAAAAAACAAAAACAAAAACAAAACCCAAAAAATTAAATCACTTTGATGAGCTTATTTCCTTTATAAATATACCAAAAGGAATCGAACTTTTTAAAGACTATTTAAGAAAGCAATTGTGTCAAGAGAATTTGTTATTTTGGCAAGATGTCAAAAATATGAAACAAAACTGTACAACCAAAAAAGTTTGTTTTTTTTTTTATTTTTTTATTTTTTGTAATTTTCACAAAGAAATAACAACAATCTTTATTTCAAAATTCATAAAAGCCAATTTTGTAATAATTGTAAACATGAATTTAGTGAACTGATTCTATTAAATTCGGAACAAACATTCGATTAAATATTCAGAATCTGCTTCTTAAATATTAACTTAGATTAGATTTTTTCCATACAGTGGCGTAAATAATCAGTGTTTACAACCTTTAACCCATTACTAAAATTAAACTCGTGTTTTTTTTTCAAACTTGGATATTGGAAGATAGGAAAGGAACATATATATTCTTGGTTCCGATTTAAATTGACTTTAGAGGTTAGATCTTTGATTAATTGAAATGGCACAATTATATTAAATGCTTTTGTTTCATAAATTTCATCATATTTACAAAATTACCGAGATTAAATTCTGATTTTTTTATATAAACATTCAAAAAATGATCGTTTTCTCATTATTTTGTCAAAAAATTACATTTTAATCTATCAATATCTTCATAATTCTTTTTTAATATATATTTAAAGAACCCAATTTCATGTTTATATACTGTTGTCATCCCATTGATTTGTTTCTTTTATTTCTACAGTTAGCCAATATTTTTAGCATGAGTTAAATTTTGGTAATGGGTTAAAAAAAAAAAAAAACACGGGTTATTTACACCACTGTACCCTAATTTTCAAACAATTACTTTTTAAAAACCCGATATTTCATTTCCAAATTCAGAGACACTCCTTGTTAAGGATTATACATCAGATGGAAAAATGCTTAACTACTTAGAACGTAGTTGTTGACTCTTTGTTCTCAAAGTCAAAGAATCTTTACATGGAATTTTATTCAATAACAAAAAATCGGAAATTCACCTTTTCTTTCCATTGTCATCATAATGTATTTTTTTTTCAGAAATGCTTTTCACGTTTTTGAATTTTTTTAATACAAAGGTTACAAATGAGATAAAATATGAATTAATAAATAGTAATTTCTAAAATATTACCACCCTCGGGAATTAGTATTGATTTGAAGAAACCCTTTATGAAAAAATTAATGTACAATATAAAAAGTAAGAGTTTTTATGCTCCCTAGAAAATGTAATCGCAAAAAGATAAAAAACAATTTGAATAATTTTTTTCGCTTTTTACTGTATGGGCCATTTTATTCGAGTCATTTTGTAAAGTAGTTGGTTCAAAATTTTCTCAGGTGTCTTTTTCAAAAAATTAATGAGTTTTATAAACAACAAAGATATCTAAAATGCAAGTGCTCCAACTTTGATTTTAAATCTCAGAAATTTTACAAATTAGCTTAACCGATATTCTTATGCTGTAAAGAAAGATAAATCAAAATTTTGCAGATTATGCAAAAAATCTAAAAAAATTGGATACCATTGAAGATTTGGATCATTTTCTACGGAATTGCCCAGCCTATGAAAATAATCGTGAAATCTGGATTTCTGAATTAAAAAAAATTAATTTTTCTTCGAGATTAAAAAATAATATTATTCTTGATATTATCAGAAAAAAAGATTCATCATATTTATTAGCCTTGGTGGGTAATAAACTTATTTTTAGGTCTTTAATCAAATTTCGAAATAAAAATTGAGGAATTCTCAAGTGACGTCGAATGCCGTGGAGTGCCGTGGGGTGCCTAGGTTTTTTTTTTTTACTTTTTGAAATGAACGAAAAATTAAATAAATTTTCGGTTTATTTCAAAAATTAAAAAAAAAAAAACTTAACGTGAAGTGCCTAGATTTTTTTTAATTTAAGAAATAAAGAGAAAATTTTGTGAAATTTTCTATTTATTTCTCAAATTAAAAAAACCTAACGGCAAATAAGAGGAATTAACAACTCCTCCGTTAAATAATAATAATAATAAAAAATTAATGTGTTTTTTTTTACAAAAGTTGATCTTAATTTAAGAGCTATTGAAAAACAAAGAAATTAACCGAATTAATGATTTGTTTTTTCTCATTTTGTATCAAAAGAAGGATTTTTCGTAATAAATAAAAATTCAAATTAATTTTTGCCCTTAATGTTTAAAATATGAATCAAAGGAAATAATACAAAAAATTGGTCATTTTTTATGGTTATGTACTTTCTCTGAAAAAGATAAATTAATATTTCTAAATAAATTCAAAGAAAAAAACCTTTATGAATTAATTTTAAACCAAAACAGTTTGAAATTATTTTCATTGATTAATAACCGTGAAATCTATAACTTTAAGTTTAAAATACCTTTTTAGAAAATTTATCGTCGAAGAGCACCTAGAGAGTAATTTACACTTCTTCAATCATAATAAAAGGAGTTTTCAATTATTATAAATTATTTTTTGGTAAATAACATAACCTTTTTAAACTCATTTTAAAAATTAAAAAAAAAAAGTAACAAGTAGACTAAATTGTAAAAAATTAGAGATTACAAAAGTCTCAAATATCAACAATTTACGTTTTTTTCTTTCTTCGTTCTCAGTAACCTTTTATAAATTTGAATTTAATTTCTTCAACTTTTCCAAAAAAATGCATTTAATTATTATTAATACTATTTTTTTTTTTTTTAACTACCTTATTGTTCAAAATTTTTAAACGAAGGAGTGGGCTTTCATGTTTTTAATTATGATTTAAGTTGATAATCCACATTCTGATTTGAAAATGAGAGGAAAAAAAAAACTTGAAATACACTTAATTCAACTTATTTTTTTCACATTCAAAAAAAAATATCAACCATCCCAAAAAAAAACAAATTTAGAATACAGGAAAAGATCATTTCAAAAGAGTGTTTTGTGGAAATTTCCAGTTAATGACAATTTTAAAAAAAACTAACCAAACTTGATTTTTTTTTACTTACTAAACATCCAAAAGTTATTATAATTTCAAAACTTTAACTATTAAAGAACAAAATAACAATTCACAAACTTTGAAAAAACAACAATGAATTTATTTTAAAAGATCAATCTTGAAATAATTCTTTACTTATTTTAATTTTTTTGCAAAATTTTATTTGTTTTAGAGTTGTAATTTTTTGTTTTTTATGGATTTTGATGACAGGCTTTATTGGTAATCGAGACAAATCTATCAAAAAAATTAATTACCCATTATTTTCAACAACTTATATTGTTAACCCTGAAAAAATTTCCATTTTAACGACGAATCCTGAAAATTCTCAAACAAAAAAATATCTTTGGTTTGAAGAAGGAAATTCAAATATTTATATATATATATTTATCAATTTGATAAATAGGAACAGTTATTTATTTATTTTTTTTTTGCAATTTTCTGCTTTAAATATCAATATATATATATATATATATATATATATATATATATATATATATAACATATGATGAAATAAATATTCAGTAAACAAGCAAATTAAACATTAAATTCAATTTCACTACATACAAGATATAGATTTGGTTTTTTATTATTATATACTTAATTTTAGATTATTCAAACAGTAAAAAAAAAGATAAATTTTTAAAATTTTCAAAAAAAACCCTAAAAAAAAAATTTACTGGGCATTTTTTTAGTTTCTCTACGAGTAGTTTATCAAACAGAAACTTGATTTTTGTTTGCATAAACTGTAACCAACTGAAAATTTATATTTTTTTGAAAGAAGAAAAAAAAAATTAAAAAATTGTTGAATTTAATTATTGTAGAGTAAGTGTATTGATGAAACTATCACCAGCTTAGAACACCATTGAGGAAGATTCTTTCATGTCTTTATTGTTAACCATTTTGTCCAATTAAAAAAATTTACAATAAAAGGAGAAAAGAAAAGTGAAGAAAAAATTTCTTAAAAGGGATTGGCGTGATCAAAGAAAACATCATAATTACCCTTTAAAAATTATCAGTGAAAACACCTCTACTACACACTAGATAAGAAAAACAGAAATATGGAGAAAAACGAAAAGTTGATTTTTTATTAAAATTTTTGTAATTTTTTTTGTGAGAAATGTTTATGAGAAAAATTGGATCTGTTTCTGAAACTTTCTATTTTTATCATGAATCCATTTTTTTTTCGATTTTGAGAAAGCAATTATTAGAAAAACAAGTGAACATTTCTCTTCCACTTCATAATTATTTATAATGTCAAACCCTCTGTAAGCCATCCAACCCCATAATAGATGATTTTATTTGGATTAATACTCATCTGTTATAAATGAAGTTTTCTGATTGTTTTTTTGTTATTAAAAGAAAATATAAAAAACACTAAACTAAAGACCCAGGCCAACTCTAAAATCAATACCCTTTTGTAAAAGGCAATCATAATTACACTCCTAATTTCCATTTATTGGAAGAATTTTTTGGAAAATTATTTTTGAATTTCTTTACTTTTTTTTTTTTTTTTTAAACAAATCTAATTTCCATATGACAAAAACTGTTTGATATTGATTATGGAAACCACGACACGTTGAAGAAATTACAGCTAAACTTTTTTAGAACTCTCACAAAAAAATGTAATATTCGTGTAAGTTACTTTACGAATTAAACAAATTTCTGAGAGGAAGGATCTTTCCTAAGAAAAAAAAAATTTTAATTTACCGAATTAAGTCAATTATAAAATACAAATGAAAATCAAACAAATTCCAAATCTGATCGTTCTTGAAAAGAATTTTTTTTTACAAAAAACACTCAATTTGTGATATGATTTTCTTTGAGCTTGTTCAATTTTTTTTTCCCAAGAAGTTTCTGCTAAACAATTGTTTTTACACCAAAAAGCTAATTTAAAATGATAAAATAAGCCAACGAAGGTTTTTTTCATTTCTAAAAGAAAAAGGATTTCAAAACTTCACAAACTTTAGAAACACCTTTCGTCCCAGTTTTCAAAATTTGTATAATTTAAGAACACTTTAATCAGTTTTTTCATTTTCACTTGTTCGTTAAATCATTATTTCGAAAATGAAAAAAAAAAATAATCCAATATTTTTTTGATTTACTTTTTTTTTTAAAGAGAAAAATAAATAAAAAACCGAAAATTAAGTTTTAAAAAGTCCTATTAAATAAAAAAATTAAAAACCATTTTCGAATTATGATTACCTTTAACAAATAATCGACTTTCAAGGTTTTTAAAAAACAAAAAAAAAAAAAATTTAGGATGACTTTTTTTTTTGTGCTTTATTAGAAAAAAAACAAGACATACTCAAAAAAAAACAATCAATCAAGATTTTTTGAGGTTTTATTTATTTGAAAAAAATAAAAAAAATATATATTAAAATTTGAATTTTTTAAAACATCTGTATGATAAGAGTTTCAAAAAATCATCTAAAAAAGTTTTAAAAAATTAATCAACTCAAGAAAAACCATTTTAAAATTGTAACAAGCCTTTGATGAAGCTAGTTAAATTTTGGTTTATTTCTTGATAATTCATGGAAAAAAAAAAAAAAAAAAAATCAATAAATAAATAAAACAAGTGGAGGGGAAGAGAATCAATATTAGTCGAGAAATTTTAACACAATGAAATTTCCTTACATAATTTTAGCAAACATAAAGTTAAGTTCAACAATTTTTTTTTATTTTTTTCAATTAGATGTTTCAAAAAAAAAAGTTCCAAGTTTTAAATTACAAAATGAAAAAAATGTTTATAAATTTGAATTATATTACGGTCGCTTCAAACCACGCGCAGACGAGTTAACTTTAATCGAATATTAAAATAAGATAAACTTTTTTTTAAATTCATTTCAATTAAAATATTCGTTCATATCCAATTAGAGTTGTAACTCAAAAAACATAAAATTATGATAATGACAATCGTCTTTGATACCTTTTCACTTTTTTTTCAACTTTTTTGAAAAAAAAAAAAAATGCAAAATAAATACCCTTTTGTCAATTATTTTCAATCCTAAGAACATTAAGAGAAGATTTGATAAAAAAACCACAATTGATCATTTAAATTGAAATGAATTTAAAAAAAGTTAATTTATTTTAATATTCGATTAAAGTTAACTCATCTGCACGTGGTTTGAAAAAACTTAATATAATTCAAATTTATAAAAATTTTTTTAATTTTGTAATTTAAAACTTGGAACTTTTTTTTTTGAAACATCTAATTGAAAAAAATAAAAAAAATCATCAAAAAGAGTAAATATTAAACAAACCGTTTTTTTTTTTTTCAGGCATATCATCCAAATTTAATAATATAAAATTCTTAATTTTGTTTCTTTGAAAAAAAAATAAAATGACTAACAAACAAATTTCCCCTAATACTCATAATTTGAGATTAAATAATTCAATGTATTTAAATTATATTTATTTAATGATTTTTTAAATAATCCAATTATAATATATTCCATTCCATTTTATCTTATTTTTAAATAATTCTAATAGGAAATTAGAACCAAGGCAAAAAAAATCTTTAAATTATATATTTTAACAGGCTCTATATTTGAAATTAATATTGTTTCTTCCTTACGAACAAAATTAATAAAATTGAAAAAGCAAAATCATTATTTTTTAACAATGTTTGATGAAGCTGCATCAGCCGTTATAGATCATATGACATTTAATTCATGGGGCGAATTTAAGCAAACAAAGGAATATCTGAAAATGAAAAGAGAAATAAAAAAAAATAATATATATTCCCCTTCGTTAAAATACAAAAAAGTAAAGTTTAGATATAAATTAGATCAAAACGAAGTCTTAAACGAGCAATATTTTTACCACGGCAAAGCCAAATCGCCAATCTCTGTTATAACAAATATATTATTTGAATTATATCAATTATTATCCGCACATTATTCAGTCTCCCAAAAACAAATCCAAATTGGCAAAGTCGCGCAATCTGTATCATTTAAAAGATGGGAAAAGCAAACTTCAAAATTCAAAGGAATTGTACTTGACACATTGAATGAAAATGAAAGGAAAATCTTTTTCTTAAACTTATATAATTGCCTAGCAATGCATAGCACCATTACTTCAGGTTTGCCAAACAAGTTATCTAAATGGAATACTCAAAAAAAGCAAAGTTATTTAATAGGGAAAACATATTTTAATATCGATGATATTTTAAATGGTATAATTCGCTGTAATACAAAAAGAAAGATACCAGAAAAACTTCTCAAAAAGGCGAATGAAAGATTAAAAAAAATCTCTCAGAAAAAATTGTTAAAAAATGACAAAATGTATCAACACTTATTAAGGCTCAAAGAAAAATTTAACTATTTTCCGAAAGATGACGAGAGAGCTAAATACCAGTTAGCCGAAAGAGACCCGAGACTATTATTGGCAATATTATATCCAAACGATTCATTATTGTTCGATATATTTAGAGAAAAGAATTTTGAGGAGCATTTAAAAAAAACTACAGTCAAAGTCCTAAGGCATTGCATCCAAGATAACTCTGATGACAAAATTATTTTGCCCTATGTGCTCCACGAATTTGAAAATGACTTTGATCAAGGCAAAGGTGCTTTGAATTGGATTCTAGATTTTTTCCCAGTTAATGTCATTTCAACACTTTTAGTGAACCAAAAAATTAAATACAAAACCAAAATTGATACTCATTGTTGTTTAATTATGAATTTTGAGAAATATAGTTTAAAAAACTGGTTAAGAAAATAATATTTTCTTTTGGAAATCACACAACTAAAAAAAAAAATAATAAAAAAAAAAATAATTTTTTTTAAAAAATTTAAAATCCTTTACTTTATTTAGAAATATTTAAGATATTTTAAAATAATTAATTTTTTTTTTAAATGTTGAGATAAATATTCTGATTACTTTTTTTAATTTTATTAAAAATAATTTTTTAAACAAATTTTACTTTCAATTGAATTTTTTTTCAAAAGATTTGTTTAACCAATTAAACCCACTATTTATCATACTTTGTAATAAATTTGAAGAAATAATTTTCCCCACGATTTAAAATTAGATCTCTGTAAATTTTAAAAATTATTAGAAATTTGAATTTTTGGAACTTTTAAAGTTAACCTATTCCCCACTTAATACTTTGAGAAGATTTCATTGACATTTCAAGAAATGTGTAGAACAAGAGATTGTTTTGGAAAAAAAAAAAAAAAAAACCCTCTTCTTTTGAAATATATGTTATACTTATTAGCATATATTATAAAATAAATTTCAGGAATATTTTTGGACAAAAATAAATGGATAACAGCTAATATAAAAGAAAACTTTTATTTTGAATCTGAAGTCCAATAATTTTTTTAAGTTAAAATCAAATTATGCTTTTCATATTCGAAGTTATTCATAAAATTTCAAGTTATAAAATCATAAACAAATATACAAATTGGACAAGAATGGGTGGTTTTATTCATTTTTATGTTAGAAAAATTTCGATAAGTTTCAGTGTTCAAAGAAACTGATAAGAGATCAAAATAGAATGCAATTTACAAAAAAAATTGTTAATAATGTAGGAAAGAGAGTATTTTAAATAATAAGGAATGTAAGAAATGTGGTTATTTTTTTCAACAATGTAATAAGAACAACAAATTGATTAAGTGAAAAAAAAATGTCATTTCTTGGATTAAAGATGAAGAAAAATCATCGGATTATGATTCCTTTTAAAAAAGTATTTAAAAATAAATAAAAAAAAATTAATTATTTAAAATATTTAGTTACAAAAAGAAATTTGATAAAAAAATAATGTACCCAATTTTGTTCATTAAAAATATTCTTCAATATTTGAATAAAAAAGAAAATGATTCCAAAATTGTGAATCCCCTTTTCTAATTTAATATTTATCAACATATTTCGATAAAAAAAAAAAAAGAAAAGAAATTGAAATAAAAATTAAAAACTTTTCAAGAGATAAAAAAAAATTAAAAACATCAAAATCAATATATATATATATATATATATATATATATATAATTTATTGATCATATATGTGGGTGTATATAAAAAATTGTTAAGAGATTAAGATTCAATCTCAAATAAAAAAAAAAAATTCAAATTATCATTTATTAAGATAAAATTTTAAAAATATTTTTGAACAAAACAATTAATTTTTTTCAGATCTTTTTGAAAAGTAACTAAATTTTGAGTTTTTCTTCTTTAAAGATGGTTTTTGATTTTTTTGCTGTTTGATTTGAGATTTGGCTTCAATTGTCATAGTATTGATTATTGAGTGATACTTTTCATCGATTATTTGTTCTTCAATATCAAGTAATAAGCAATTTAAACCGGGAATTAAATGATGTGTGATTGAATTTGATGACAGTGGTGTGCCTGAAAAGGCACGATAAACTGATAATAATTTGAAAGAAATCTCATTTCTTTTTTTTTTCTGATTCTTTTGGTTATTTTTTGCAATTTTCAACAATTTTGGTAAAACATATATTTCTCTTAGTTTATGATTAATTAAGGGGATAATCTTTTCTAACTCTTCCAAGAATTTTAATAAAATTTGATGTTGTTCTTGAATTTGCTTTTTTTTCTGTTTATCTTCCTGTTTTGAAAGAGTTTTTTGTTCGCTTTGCTCTATTTCGATATTATTTTTTTTCTTATCTTCATTTCCACCTTCCACACTTTTTCGTTCGTCCTCAACGGATTCATTATTTTTCTCGGTCTCGTTGTTATTCTTTTCATTAGAATTTGGTGAATTTTGGAAGAAATATTCTATTTTTTCAATGGTTATATCAAAATGATTTTCATTAGTAACGAATTTTAACACAGTTCCAAAGGCTTCGATTGTCAACAAGGTTACGTGAATATCTGGATCTGAACTAAGAATACTAAGCCCAGAAATAATTCTTGATACTAATTTTTTTTGATCTACATAAGGAATTAATGAATTGAAAATTTTGATGATATTTTTTCTTACGTGTGCTGAAGCATGATACAACAAATCCCAGCAAATGTTTAAAATAATATCCTCTTCCTTTGTTCCCTTTGATTGCCGGGTTAATTGTATTAAACATGAACGAATGGAATCAAAATGTTGATTATTTAAGCCTTCCTTTTCTAAGGTGCAGTTAAGAATAAGCTTTGTCAATTCAACAATAAATCTCTTTTCTGGAAAAGATAATAAAACACCTAAAATATATGATTTTAAAAGCCTTTGTTTTGCAATATTTACTGGTATACTTTTTGGAAGAATATATTTTTTTATAATTTTTTGAGATTTGAAAATTTCATCATATTTCTTTTTAATTACTACTCTGGCAAATAGACTTCCAAATCCATGACAAATAATTTTAATTAAATCAATTAATGCCAGATGGATACTTTCATCTTCCTTTTTTGTAATAATAATTATTTTAAGAATGGATATAAAAAGATTATTCATAAAATAATCATACTCCTTCCATTCTTTTAAATTAATTTTAATTTTATTTTTATTTATTTTTTGAAGTGTTTTTTTTAATAATCGATTTAAATCTAAATATTTTTTTTTATTTTCTAAAATGCGAATAATTTTTTCTTGAATTTTCGATTTTTGTTCAGTATTTTTATTCTTTGATTTCTTTTCTTTGGTTTTAACCTTTGCCTTGCCACCCTTTTTTTTTCTATCCTTTTTTCCAGTTTCTTTATTATCTTTATCTTTTTTCTTCAAATCATCACCATCACCATCATTGGTGTTCTTATTAATATTTTTACTGTCATTATTGATATCTTTCTTAGAATTATTATCATTAATTTTTTGTGTAATATTTATTTTCGTCTTTGATTTATTTTTTAAGAACTGTTCATTTCTGTATTTCCTACCAAAGGGAGAATATATTAAAACTGAAGAAATAATGGAAGGAATTAAAATCTGTAAAACTAAAATAATTTTCAAAATTTTTGGAGTTGATTCACCTTTCATTAGCATTAATTCTAATTCAGTATATTCTTTATTCTTTAACAAAATTTTTAATTGATTTATTTCTTTTTTTTCTGTCTTTTTATTGTCAACTTCCCTTTCCTTTTCTTCGTCTCTTTCCTCTTCTTTATTATCACTATTTATGTTATTTCTCTTTTTTTCGTTTTTTGCCAAAATTTGTCTCTCAATGTTTAAATCTATTAAAAATTCTAATATTTCAATCACACGCTTATAAAGCACCCTACCTGCTATTTGATTTGAAAAAGACCATTTTCCAAAACGTGGTATTGATAATCTATATGTAACTGTTTGAACATTAATATCAGGATCAAAAATAAATTGTAATAATAATTCTAGTGTATGTTCAAATTTGTTTTGATCTTGATAATATAATAACAAAATACCCAACTGCTTTGAAGCTTCAGAACGCACCAACGGACTTGGATCATTCCCTAAACTCTGAATAATAGAAAACATTAACGAACTTCTTAATTTAGGATTGACATACTCTGCAAGTTCGCCACAGGATTGCACAACTAAGATTCTCCTCGCTTCATATTTATGGTTTATTTGGCTCCAAAGCTGTGGCAATAATTCATTTTCTACCCGATGATAACCAATTGTTGATGCAAGCGCTGAGCACCCATCAATAATCATCCTTCTTTGCTTATGATCCGGTTTTGTTATCAAATTAAACAATAGCTTTGTTAAAGTATCTCTTTCTTTTGCATCAGGATGTTGGCTATTTCAATTTTTTTTTTTTATTTTGGGTTGAAAAAAAATAAAATTTAGAATAAATTGACTTTCCAATATTTTATTTATATGTACATTGAATTTATGACTTATCATACCAATTAATTGGATGTTCAATTATTAGATTAAATGGTAATTTGATTTTTTTTTTTAAAACTTGTAATGTTCATAATAAATTTTGGAATACGAATAACATTTTGTAAAAATAAATACTATATTTTTCATTATCATTTTGAAAATTTACTTATATTTTTAAATTCAAAAGTTTTTCAAACGTAACTTTTAAATAATATGACAAAAAAGTTTTCAAAAATATAAATAAAATAGATGTCAAAATCAATCTACTTAAGTATTTTTCAAAAATGCTGACATACTTTTTAATGTTATTAGGACTGATTTTGGTAGGTTTTTATTCCTATATTTTTATCAAAAAAAAATTTCAAATTTCAGATCCTATATCATTTTTTTTTTAATTACATCAAATTTTTGTTTTGCTTTTTCAAAATTTCTTTTTCTTTTTCTCTTTTTCTTTTTTTTTTGAAAAATTTTTATTTTTGTTTTTCTTTTTCTTTTTTTTCTTCTTTTTTATTTAAAAGATGAAGCTGAAAAAAAAAAGATCTAGAAAAAGACCAATAAATATTTAGAAATGTAGACAATATAGTGTCTTTTCAAAAGAATATAATTAGTAGCAAAAAAATTCTTATTCACCCTTTTTCTTTTACTGAAAGTTCAGTTATAAAAAATCCGTAATTCTCTATTAAAAAATTTGTGATTCACTTTCTTTTATGTTTTTGATTTTCTTTTTTTTAATTTTTAAAATATTAGAATTATATATCTTTGTAATAATTAAAAAGCCAATTATCCATTTCCCAACCAAAGGAAACCAGATATAATGAGTAAATTACAGGTTTCTAAAGCATCTTTGAATAGATATTAGAAGATACCTTTATTTCCAAAAATCCATTCTTGAAATCATTTTTTAACATTTTTATATGTATTGTTTTACTTTTTTTTTTTTCTATTTTTTTTCAACACCTAATTCATTTGTAAAAAATTTTTTTTTATTTCAAGATCAATAGTCACTTGGTAAAAATGTGTTATTCTAAGGATTATTGAAAATGTGAAAATGATTGTAGAAAAATAATATTGATTTTTATTGGAATTTTAAATGATCTTCAATTGAAGATCAAAATGAACATTGTTGTTTTTTAAATATAGGCTAACTAAGAATTCTTGTTTTTCAATATTGAAGAAAATATATAGGTTTATGAGTTATGCTTCAAAAATATATCAATTATTCCCCAATTCATATTATTCTACTTATTTCTTATTTATTTTTCGAAGGTCAATTATAAAAAATAATTGATCTTTGGAAAATTTTTTTACCCTCCATGATAGAAACACATTTAAGTTAGTGGGCATTTACAAAATAACAAAAAGTTAAAAAAAAAACCCTTCATTTTTCCCCGAAAAACCATTTATTTTGATCTTGTAGATAAAAAATCGTAAACACCTAACCAAAATGAAAGGATAGTAAATGGTAATGTAACTGAAAAAAATAATTTGTAACGTACCCCCTTATAATGTAATCATATATTTATTGAAAAAAATATAAATATAATATCTTTTGTTTAAGGAATTAACCTCACCATATATTTAACTAAGATCAAAGCAAGATATAATTAAAAGTAAATGGTATTAGTGACTCATACTGATCAAAAGTTTCCAAATCTAAATATTATTACATAATAAATTATCACATTTTTTACTAATGATCACTACTAATAAATTGTAATTTATGTTTGGAAATTTTTACTTGATTTTCCTTTTTGAAATTTTTATGTTCAACTTTGAATAAAGTATTTTATGACTCAAGTTTTGATAAACTCTCTAAAATTACTTGTTCTTCAAAATATTCTTTGTTAGGGAATGTTTGATAAGAAACAGTTCGAAGATTTATAAAAATGGAAATTGAACTAAGAATTTTTTGAAATTTATTAGAATTTATCAGTATAAAAAAATTTCTTTTTGGGAAATTCAATTTTTTTAATTCCTTTTTAAAATCTAAAAATAGAAAACCAAAATAATATTATTCCAATATTCCATAATTCATTTTTAGAACTTCCAATTGTAAATATTTTTTTAATTCTAAATTCAAAAATTTGCCCAATAATCATCAACATAAAAACCAAAAGACTGATTAGTTTTGACCCTTTTGATAAAACTAATTGTAACATCAATATATTTGCAATCTTTCAGGAAATAATTTATCAAAATAATTTATTGGTTAATAATTTAATTTTGACAAAAAATGGAATAATTTAGCTATTAATCTATATTTGCACACAAAATTAAGAAAGATATTTTGCAACTTTGGAGCCTGAATATTGATAATTCAACTCTTTAAAGTGGTGAAATGCATATTTTTTTCTGAAATTCTTGGTTGTTATACTAATACAAAGATATTTTTTAATTGATGAGAATCAACAAATAGTATTACTTGACTAATAGATTTTTGAGAGACATTTGAACCATGTATCACTAATTTGATTTACTCCCAATAACAATATATTTTGATCTTAGTCTTCTCCTTGGTATACGCTAATTCCTTAAGAATAAAAAACTCTCAATTTACAAATAAAATTTTCCTAATGATTGATTACTTGGAGCGTTTTTTATAGTTATACTCTTTGATGAATCCTAAATCTTGTCGGAGTTAATACATGAAAAATTTAGGAATATAATTGTATCAATATTTAAAATTGCAACACGATGAAATTTTGAACTCCTTTTGTCAAAATTATGCAGAAAAGTTTAATTTGTGTTTCAAAATAAAAACCCTATTTCTTTTTAAAAGAATACCTATATATTAACTGATCAAAGAAACTTACAATAAATCATAACTAAAGATGGTATTAATTTCAAGGGTTCTTTTATTAAAAAAGAAACTTTAAAAATAAAGTATCAAATCGAGAAATTTTTATCTCAAAATAAACTATTTTTCATAAATTTTGACTCACTTTATAATGTTAATGGGAGTTGTTTTGAGGGTTTATTCCAGTATTCTTAACAAAAATTATTTTCAAATTTTTGGATCAGAATCATTTTTTCTAATTTTTCAAATTTTAGTTTTGCTTTTTTAAATTTTTGTTTTTTTTTTTTTTTTTTTTTTTTTTTTTTTTTTTTTTTTTTTTTTTTTTTTTTTTTTTTTTTTTTTTTTTTTTTTTTTTTTTTTTTTAAAAAGATCATGTGGAAAAAAAAAAGAGATCTTCGAAAAGACAAATAATCACTAAGAAAATTGGGGCTATGTAGTGTCTTTGAAAATGGATTTAATTATTCATAAAAAATATTGTTGTTCAACTTTTTTTCAGTGAAAGTTCAGTAATAAAAAATGCTTAATGCTCATTTCAAAAATTGTGACTTTAATCTTCTTTTTTTTAGTTTTTGGTTTTATTTTTTTTAATTTTTAATATATCAGGCTTTTATAGATTTAGAATGACTTAAAAGTGAATTACAAATCATATTGAGTTATTAATTATTCTTGAATACTAATGGATAATTTTTTTTTTTCAATTTATTATTTCAGGTGAGTCACAATTTTTGAAAAAGAGTTTAGATAATCATTTTCTGAGTAATTTTTTATCATCATAAAACAAATAATTTTAATAAATATAATTGAAAATTTTGTACAAATCGCATTTGTAATTTTAAATTTACTTTAAAATATCAAAGATTTTACCTTCAAAATTAATTACGCCTTCGGTATACTACTGAGTGGTGAATTAGATGTAACATCGGAATCTGAAAAAAAAAAAAAATCACAGATTTTATTTTTGAAACATGGATTATAACATTTCTTACGCGTTTTTTTGATCACCGATATTTTTATTTTACTATTTTTAAATCGACCTTTCATTTATAAAAATATGTTAAACCAAGAGATAACAAATTAACAGAAACAACTATGAGTATTGCTTTAAAGAAATTAGAATTCACAATTTCAGTTTATTTCTTGAAAACTTATTTTGTAGCAATAAAAAACAAAATGAGTAAAACTTTTCTCTGGTTCAATTTTCTGATTAGAGTCTAAAATTCATGACGAGTATTCGATTCAATTTTGACAAACAAACTTTTTGGGAGTATTATTTTTTAGACGACAAAATGGGATGAAACAAAAAAGGTTTTTCATTTTTTACAATAATAATCAGACACTTTGGAATTTTTGAAGAAAAAATATTACCGAATTGCTGTTAAGAGGATAGGCAAAAGATCTTTTCTGTTATTGAGCAAAATTTTTGGTACAATATAAGGCAATGAGTCTGCAACAATTTTGACTAGACTAATTTCCGAGCTATCCAATGAGGCAACTCTGCCCATTCTGTCATATAAGGTTTTTGTGGATTCTCTGTTCAAATAACGGTTCTTATTTAGTTTACGTGGTTTGTTTATTGGATAAGTTTCTAAATCTATTGTTTCATTTTCTTCTCTTCCCTCTTTTTGATCTTTTTGATCTTTTTGTTCTTTTTCATTTTTTTGTTCTTTTTGATTTTTTTGTTCTTTTTGTTCTGGGTTTTCTTTGTTTTCTTTTTTATTAACCTCTTGTGATTGATTTTTTTTTATTGTTGATTTTTCCTTTGTTTTGATTTGATTCTGGACAATACAATTCTTTTTCTCAATCTCTAGTTGCTTCATGTAATTGTTTAAATAAGTTTCTAATTGACCCACATGATCTTTAGTCCTGTTGAATGATTGTAAAAATAAATTTTTTTCTTTTTTTAATTGACCAATCTCCAATTTCAAATTTTTAATTTGTTCTTGGCTGGACAAGCTTTTTTTTTGCATATTTTGGATTTCTGTTTCTTGGTTTAAATTTGATTGATTCTCACGCAATAATTTTAAAAGTGTCTTCCGATTAGATTCACCTATTACCCAATCAGGTGGCTCTTCAAGATCTTGCTCATCAACTTCATCTAGCATTGTAATTGCAGTCAATTTATATTCACGATCAATCAAATATTCTTTCACCAAATAATTTATTATTTCATTTTCAAAATTGGTAATTGGCTCATTAAAAGTTGTTTTAATGTCAACTTCTTTATTCTTTGTGGACACACTTTCCTTATCATTTTCCTTTTCATTTTCATTTTCATTTGATTTGAGTTGTAATTTTAACTTTTTATTTTCCTCGATCAATTTTTCAAAACTAATTTTAGTGTTTTCAAGGTCCAAAGTGATATTTTTCAGCTTGCTTTGAAGAAGGATAATTTTTGAATCTTTTACAATGACTTTTTCTTCTTCTTTCTTGTTCTCAAGTCCTGACATAAAGTTGGGAGTTTTTTAAATATGAAATTGACAGAATTAAAAAAATGAGAGCTTATTTTCTGTTTTTTTTTTGATCAGAACATTATTTATTTGCTACATATTTTCTAATTTGTTTGTTGTATACAAGAGTTAGTTTTGTCATGTCTATCACAAAAATCTACAGAACTGAGACAAAATAATAAACTCTGGTTCGGTTAAACACAGCTTTGAATTTTGTAAAACGTGTTAAAAAAGAAATATGGAAAAGTCCAAGGCAAACAAATAGAGCTGAGTTATTGCCCAAAATCTTCAATATTAGGACTCATTTTTTGTTTTACAGTCCCTTCTTTTCGAAAAAATTGTTTATTATTTTTTGAGTTACTTTAAAATGAGAATGTTTCTAGTTTTCTGGACAGATGGGTGCAAATTTAAAAGTTGATCAAACACACTTACACAAAGAAGGATTATTATTTCACCTTTTTAGGCAAAAAAAGGCAAACAAAATGTAAATCATAAGAAAACCAAAATTTACTTGCTAATTATAACTAAACTAAAAAGGTGAAGAATAAACTATTTTCATTCTTCGAACCAATTTCAAAATAGATCAATACCACAATTGCTATTTCTGTTGTTAAAATAACGTGGTTTGACTTTTTTAACTCCTTTTAACAAATTCTTATTTGTATTTAAATTTTCTTGAAAAGGTAATTATAATAAAAAATCAAAAAATCTAATGTTAATCAAGTTGTAAATCAGGTTTTGGTTATTTCTAGTTGTATTATTAAAAAAAAAAGATTAACTTGTGGAATTGATTCAACAAGACAAAATCTTCTAGTAAATTTAATAACCAATTCAAAAAATATTTACCTGTATCTTGAAATTGATAAATTTTGTAAAAATCTGCGAACTACAAGAGAGTAAAATATCTCTGATTAAAATCAATTCTTATTAATTCTCAAAAATCCAGGACACTTTTGTTAGTTTTCCAAGAAATCTACATAATTGATTAAACATGTGCAAAAATTCAAAAATGAAATATTCCAAATTTTTGTGTTGAGGCTTTTCTTCATTAATGTGGCCATAATGACATTATAAAGGCAAAGCTATTTAATTTTAAAAAGTCTTTACTCTTTTTATTTAATAAATATTTCACTTTTTTGGTTTTATCACTTTCTTTGATCAGAATTTTGGAAATTTTTTACTTGAATTTTTCTGTTGTATTTGGGAAATAGATTACTAAAAACTATTTTTGGGATTGAAATGGTTTTTTGTTATTAAGTTACTCGGAAGTATACCCAGCAGTTAGTTAACCATCAAAAAACAACTATCTTAAAAATTATAAAAAAGTTTAAAATTCATTTTTCCTTCTATTTTTCTCTAAACTTTCTTTGTCAACAAATTTTATCGATCGAGCTTTTGGCAAAATTCATTTCTGCTGGGTTGAAGAAAAAAATAGCATTTCAAAGTAATTAGCCAACACCCCAACAAAAGAATAAGAAGACGAGAACACCCACTAGGAATTATAAGCAATTTTTTGGAATCATTACTTTTTTAAACAGAGACATATATAAATGTCATTGGGATGAAAGCATTTTAGTGTTCATTGGTTATTGTTTTTTGTTTGACATTTTTTTTTATTATTTTTTCTTTTGTTTGTCATTTTTTTTTCTTTTTTTTTTAAAAAAAACTTCACTAAACTTTTCGATCATCTTTGCGAGTTCGATCAATGGACCAGCTTTATTTCACTAAAATAAAGCTGATAATTTGATAGCGCAACCGCGATAATATTTTCATACACTTCATTAGTTCGATCGGTGATAAGGCTTTGTTTGAGTGATATAAAGCCGATATGTATTCTTTATAAACACAAACTTTTTATTTGTGAAATTTGCAAGTCAATAATTCTAGATAACAACAGATAAGAATGAGATTAGAACAATGGAAAGTTTAGGATAGTATTGTGACACTGTGGAAAGATTTTGGGAAATACTTTAGTAATTAGGCAAAGTTTAAAAACTTTCTGATCTTCTAATTTCGAATTTACTATTGCAAGAAAGATGTTGTACAGAGAAAAATAGTTGTACAGCAATTTTAATTGGGAACATTACTGGAAATGATTTTTAATTTCAATCGTTTGTGAAATAACTAAAGAAAATAACAATAATCTACTTATTAGAATAACCATTAATGTAATTCTACTTTTCCAAAACCTTATTTCTTATAATCTAAAGCAAGTTTAAAATTTACAATTTTCAGAATTAATAGTAAACTTTACTAAAACTTGGATTTTTGTTAAAATATCATGATCTACTTTAGTTATCAACCATTCAAATGAGTATTCTACACACACCACAGATTAATGAACTTGTAACACATTTAAACCTGGATTTATATCAAATTCACCTAGTTATCAATATGATTTGATTTTCAATTTTATTAATGTTCCCAATTAAAAATGGTTTCTAACCCTTTTTCTGTGTCAAACATTTTTCTCTCAACAGTTAATTTGAGTTAAATAGGAAGCACTTTACTAATAAATTTGACTTTAACAATGCTATTTAAAATTATTTTTGAAGATTTTAACAAGTTTTTTTGTGGTGTTGTTAATTTCGTAAATCCCAAAAGATTGTCACGTTCAAGGATTTACGACAGTGGGAAATTAGTTTAGTTCAAGGAACCCAATTATTTGATCAATATAAGACAAAGTAAAAATTATTGTTTCAATTTCCCCTTAAGGTTTACAATCCCTGAAATTTGAAAAAAAGATTATCTGGTGTAGGGTGCAGTGAATTGTTAATTTGGTATTTAGCTGATCGATCTTTTACTTGGTATGGGTTTTAATAGTGGCTCGAAATGGCTATTTTTGAGAATTTATTTTTTTTTCCGAAATCCGAATTGAAGAGTGTAAGATTAATAGATTGGTAGATGTTTAAGAATAAATTTAAAATTTTAGGTTGTATGAGAAAATTAAATTTTGAATAAGTTTTTTGTCAATTAACCAAATGAAAAAATAATTTTTTTTTAAAAGCACCAATAAAACCAAACTTAATTAAAATTTTCAATCAACAACCTACAAACCACATTTTTTTTTATAACTTAAGTTCCAGCCAATTAATCTTAAACTCTTCAATTCGGATTTCGGAAAAAAAATAAATTGTCCAAAATTGCCATTTTGAACCACTATTAAAAACTCATTCTAAGCGCAAGATCGATCAGCTAAGAACCAAATTAACAAGTGGTAAAAAACGACACAAGATACTCTTTTTTCAAATTTCAGGGATTGTAAACCTTATGGGACTAGTAACTCTTTTTACCCCCCCCCCCCACAGTAATTGAATAATTATTTACACAAGAGCACAATTAAACCCGATATTAAACTTCATTTATCAACTTTAGAGAGATGAGATATCAATTTTAAAAGAGTTCATTTTTCCCAATTATATTTTCAGTCAAAAGATTCAGATCCCTTTTTGTTGTATTTTTGGATCAAATTAAAAAAAAAAAAATTTTATTTTGAAGAAATCTTATTTTAAGTAATTTCTGAGAGTTTGTATGAAAAAATAACCTTGAACTTTTAATTTAAAAAAAAAATCCAATGAAAATAAACTGAAATATTGAATACTTGAAAATAAAAAAAATTGAACATCTATTTTTTTCACAAATATTGATTAAATTTCAAGAAATTTAAAAGATTAGGCAATATTCCCTTTTTAATATTAAGAGTATAAACAAGGCACTTTTGGATTAAAATCAGTTATTTAATAATATATATTATTTTTTTTTATTATATTTATTTATTTGGATTCATTTTATTTGTTTGAAAATCTTTAAAAAATCGAGAAATAATTGTAAATTTTATTTATAAATTTGATATTTGTGCTGCTAATAACCCACTGAAAGAATTAAGATTGGGTTATTAATTATTGATTAAAAATAATCAAATTAAAAGGTATTTCATTGGATTATAAGTTGAATTCTCCAGAGTTTTAAAAAGATAATTTGGGAGAATTTTTAATTTGTTGGTTTTATTTTTTTTTTATTTGTATTTTTTGATTCAAAAAAAAATAAAAAAACATGATTTTAACTGTTCTTTGAATCAAATATTTAGATTTTTTAAACATTTTAAAAAACGAAAATATATTTCACTTTTTACATGTTGTTAATTTTTTTTTGATATGTTTCCAATCTATTTGAAAAAATTAGAAAATTTTGGTATTTTCTTGAATACTTTGAAAAAAAATTAGTTTATTTTAAAAATTTTCAAAAAATAATGTTTTAATTTTTTTTCCTTAATAATTAATTGTAAAAACGAAATTTGAAAAAAATTATTTTTAAATTTTAAAAACATTTAATATAAACGAAAATTCAAATTTTTCCACACAGTTAAAATAGTTCAGAGAATTAAAATTATACAATTAACTGAAAATTTGTAATAATTTTGATTTAAGTTTAATAGGAAAAACATTTTTTTCATCTTTGAATAGATTTTTGTTTTTATTTCATTTTTTGAATTACGTAACCTATTTTGTTAGATTCAAAAATATTCAAACAATTGATATTATGTTAAAGTTGATTTTTTTTTCAAAGAAGAACCCAAATAAAATTAGTTGATAGTATCTAAACTTTGATCGAGCAATAATACTATAGAATTTAAACAAAATTACCAATAATATTGTGTGTTAAGATATCTCCAATATTTTGAACACGCTGATAATTTATTAGTTTATTGTTTGTTTTATGAGTATTATGTTTTATAAACAATTATTAAAATTCGGATTAGTGAAATGGTTCTATTTTAGTTTTTTTACAGAGAATTAAAAAAATAAGATTTTTTAAATTGAATTTTGGTTTGTTAACATTTTGGAATTAATATTTATAAATTCAGGGATTTTGATCAATAATAATCTTTTTCTAAAAGCCTCATCATTTTTATTGATATTATCATTATTTTAATTTTTATTAAGATTATGAATGATACAAATTATTATTATTATTATTATTATTATTATTATTATTATTATTATTATTAAACTATTTTTCAGTCAAAGGGGCCCAGTTGTAATGGTATAATACACGTGTTTAAAGGGTTTGCATAGATATTAGAAGAAAAATTTTATTTTGGAAATTTTCAAAATTGAAATCATTTTTTCACATTTCTACACATTTTTGTTTTTTTTTTTCAATTTTTTTTTTAAAAATGTCATTCATTTGCAAAAAATTTTTTATTGCAAGATCAATAGTCACTTGGTAAAAACGTGTTATTCTAATGTCATTGAAACCATGTAAAGATTTTTGAGAAATTATATTGTTTTCTATTGCAATTCAATTTGATCTTTGATCTTGATATTTGTTTAATAAAAGTGAAAAATTTTCACTTCATTTTCATTTCCTTTTTCAAATAGAGACCACAAATACCAACAAACTTTGTTTGAGGGCTTAATTTCTAAAAGAAAAGTATGGAAAATGAAGTGAAAAATGTTTCCTATTTATTATTCAAATACCAGTAGAAGTTCAAAACAAACATCCTTGTTTTTCTCAATAGGGCCCTAAGAATTTGAGTTTTTCAATTTTTAAGAAAAGCTATTGATTAATTAGTTTTCTTTCAGACATGTATCAACATTTCTTTGAGGTATATTATTCTCTTTATTTCTTATTTATTCTTCAAAGGTCAATTATATAAAATAATTGATATTTGAAAAAAACGTTGGGCCCCTTTGACTGAAACAGAGTTTATTATTATTATTATTATTATTATTATTATTATAATTATTATTATTGAATATAAGTTGCAATTATGAATCATCCAGGGATAAACGAAAAGAAATTGGTAAAAAAAAATAACAATATCAATTATGGATGATAATTTTTACGATTTGAAGGATGAAATAGATTTTGAATTATTAAACAAAATAAAATTTATTAAAAATTGGTGGTTTATTCCACATTTTCTTCTATTCTTAAAAATTAATTAATTTCCTTTTCTTTTTCATTTTTAAATTTTTTATTACTTTTTAAACTTTTTTATTTTAATTCAAAATCAGATACATTAATTGTTTGGAATAAATGATTCAAAAACAACCAATTTAACAATTGATTTAAATTATAAATATATAAAAATCATAATTTATATATTTATAATTGATTTAAACAAATATACAAAAAAGATCACACAACAATTATAAAATCTTCAAATCAACACCAAAATTAAACACCCCTGCCTTGCAACCATCAAATAAATATAATTTACTTTAATTATTCAATTTATAATTTTTGATTATTTTATTATTATTTTTAATAGATATATATATATATATATATATATATCTATTAACCCATCATTTTTTCTATTTTTTATTTGTTTTTTCTTCTTCTAATTCAATAATTCAATAAATTTTTAGTAAAAATAATTTTATTATGTTTTTATTGAGATTTTGAGTAGATTTAATATATCTGTGAACGAGAGAAAAATGGATTTTGTATTAAAAAATAGGGGGTAACGGCTGCCCAAAAAAACTAGATTTTTTTGAATAATAAATTTAAAACGATGCCAAACATTTTTAAATTAGATTTTTTTGAATTTTTTTGAAACAAAATCTTTTTATTTAGTGTTGTAATTCACCCCTCCGTAGGGGCGCATATCAAAAATTCTATGAAAAAAAAATACAAGTCGCTCAAAAAATTTTTTTTTGAAAAAATCACCATATTTACACAAAATTCATTTTTTTTTTTTTTTTCGAATTTTAATAATTTAACATATTGAATATCAAAATTATTTAATCATTCAAAATATTTGAAAAAAATTTTTTTAAAATCAATTTGTAAGATTTCTGATAACTTGTATTGCAAGTAAAAATAAAGAAATTTTCTATTTTTTGTTTTCTAAATTAATAATACTAATACTATAAAATTCCAAAAACTTGAGATATAATAATCTTATTTTCAAAACTTCAAGATTAACTTCCATTATATACATATTGTTACTTTAAATTGATTTTTCAAATATATTTTTTCCAGAGAAAATTGAAAAAAAAAAATCAAAAAAAAAAATTATTTAATTGTTACTACTAATTTTACTAATGTTTTTTTCTGAAAAAAATTATTTTTGGGAAAAAAAAATTAAAATAGATGTGATCTGAGAAAATCAATTTTAAGGGTCAACTATTCTCTTTATTGTTCAACAAATTTTCGAGTTTAAAAAATTTTCAATTTTGGGAAAAAATTCAAAAAAAAATTTTGCACATGTGTAACATTCATATATTTTCCTTGATTCTTTTGAATCCTCAAATATAATACAGTCAGTTTCACTTTTAAGACACAAACTTTCAACGAAATTTAAGGCACAAAAAAATATCAAATTAAGGCACAAAATTTGGAATTTTTTTTTTTTACAATTTATTTTTACTAGAATTTGAATTTTGTACCTTAATTTGAGATTTTTTTTGTGCCTTAAATTTCGTTGAAAGTTTGCGCCTTAAAAGTGAAACTGACTGTACACTGAATATTCACATTATGATCTATATATATATATATATATATATATATATCAGTTTTATTAGTAACGAACAGTATTTTTAATTGAATTTTTTTTAATCTATCAAATTAATATCTCAAAGTAGAATTTAACAAAAATACATTTGTCCATAGGATTTAAAATTATTTAGTCTCAAATATAGACCTTTTTTTCTAGACTGGAGACTTTTAAAATTTACAAAATTAAAATTTTTATAACAACATTCAATACAATGCCCTCAAGAATTTGAAGTACTGGAATGTTAATTATAGTGTACCCAAATTTTATCACTTTTCATGAAATGTTCATAATACTATTATTTGATCTAACTTAATTGAGTAGTTACCAAAAGTCAAAATTTTCACTTTTATACAATTTCCAACCAGAATAGAATATTGCAATTGTGTCTCAGAACCTTTTATTATTCAAATTATTTGTTGTTAAAACAATTTATACCCTTTTTATTCACAAGCCAAATGAAATAATATAAAGTTCAGTTGATTTGTTTAATCTATTTTGGGAAAAGTAAAATGGTTGAAATAGTTGTTCCTATCCCATCAGTTTATCGTGGTATTTTTTTTATGTTGTTAAAAAATCAAATATATTTTTTTAAACCTTGTAATTTAAAGATTAAAAGTCAAACAAAACTACTAAATAAATAAGGTAGACAATTTTCTGATAAATTAAAGAAAAAAAAGTAAAAGTGTTGAATTCTGGTATAAGACTCTAATTCTAATTGAACTAACTCTAAAATTTAAAAGGAATATATGTACTTTACTCAAATAAATAATAAAAAACGAAAAGGTAAACAATGTTGAGATCTTATCATTTTATAATAAATCTTTTTATGGAATATTTTGAATTGAAACCAAGGTTTTTGAAATATGACTAGGCCAAGTTATTTTTTAAACTAAAGAGAATTAATATATAGGATACTTTTAATTATATCCATTAGAGTTGGCATTATTATTACTTGTAATCGTAAATGATAATATTTTTAGATTAAATGATTATTCCTTTATTTATATATATATTATTGGTGTAAATATCCAATAAACCATTCACCCAAAGGAAAATTCAAAAAAAAAAATTCTTAGGTTATTATTGGTTTAATTTATTGTTAAGATTCATTTTTCAAAATTAATTGTTTTTTTGAAAATTTTTGAGTTGATCCAAAAAAAATAATTATCTTAATTGAAAATATATTTTTAAATTACTTGATAAGTTACAAAGTTTTTGGGAACAAATTCAACTTAATTATTAACACTTGTATGGCGAAAAATATCATGATTTTTAATTTAAATCTAATAGATTCCCAGAATCCATAACAATTACATTTTTTATTTAAATTGATTAGTAATTGAAAAAAAAAAACAATGAATTATTCATATCCCTGTCCGAAAGAATAATTATTATGAATTCAAGGAGTTTTTAAAAATTGACAAAATAATGAATTTTAAAGATTGAAAAGGTAATAGAAAAAGTTATTTTTTGATTTTACGATTTATATTGAGTTTTATTACATTGATTAGTTAAAGTCAAGTAACTATTTTCAAAAAACCTTTAAACAAATCTAATAAGCATGTTAAAAAGTTATAAAAATAAGAAATATTTTTCTTTATGAAAATTCAAAAGAATTATCTAGAAAATATTTTTGGTATATTTGTAAAATAACAACAAAAATTCCATCAATATTTTATTAATTAGAATTAAGTTACGAAAAAATTTCAAAAAGATAAAAAAAATAATTATTAAATTTAACAAAAATTTTTTAAAAAGATTAAAAAAGTTTACCAAATAAAATGAATTTGCTTTTTTAAAAAAATCAAATGATTAATTAGAAATTTATATAGAAGAAATACCAATGAAACCCGAAATTCTCTTTTCTTAGCAATAATTTTGAAAAAAAATAATTAAAATTTTTATTTTTTTTTGAGATCTCTAGAATATTTGGATTTGGAGAAGATTTACTAAGCAAATCAAGTTTAAATAATTCCCTAATATTTTTGGAATACATTATAAAAATACAAAATAAATTATTTAGTCTTAGATCTCAAAAAAATAATCTCCTAAAAAAATTAAACACATTTCTCAAAAGTTAATATTTTTTTAAGAATAATTTCTCTGAAATTTTAATTGAAATATTCACAAAAAATAAAGTATAACTGTTTTTAGAGAATCTTGAACTGAAGATTACCTGAATTATTTTTAACAAACATTACACATTTCAATTCCATTGATTGTTGTAGTATTGCTACTCCCTTAAAATTTTCAATTGATTTTTTTCTGTTCAGCAAAAGTCCAACATTTATTCAAGAATTTTGTAAGAAACAGATAACCTCAAAAAAACTGAAATTTAGGTTTTGGAACAATAAACTCAGAATTGTTTCTATTAAACGAAATAAAATAATCTCATTTCAAAAAATGCTTCAGGACTTTAAATTCAAAAACCAGCATAAAAATGAATTGTACATTTTTCATTTTTTTACTTTTTTCTTCTTTATTTCTTTTTTTATTTTTTTTTCAAAAAAAACCAAACAAGAAAAAAAAAAAATGGAAAAACAAAAATTCAAATGGGATCAACTGCACAATTTTTTTTATAATAAAGAAGAAGTGTATAAACTAGAATGGGACGATCAAGAGATTGATTTGAAAGATTATGAAATCGCTGCTGCGCCCAACGGCGGACCCGTTGCTATGATTCGCTCACGAGGCAAAATTGTGAGGTATCAAGAAAAGAGCGTTCTTAAAATCTTTAATGCCTCTGGGTCTTTGTTAGAAGAAATCCCATGGGACAACGAGGATGTTTTGTCAACGTTTGGTTGGAAAACAAACGACGAGTTGGTGTGTATCTTGGAAGATTGTAAGGTCAAGATCTTTAATTTGCGGGGAACCCTGACCAGGGAAATCCATGTCGGCTACAACACACTCGAAAGGAAGAAAGAGCAAAAGAAAATTGATGAAAGGAATGCTTTAATGTTAAACGGAGAAGGGGAGGGCGATTTGTCTGTTTTAATTGGAGACAAGCAGGACAAAAGAAAAAGGAATTCAAGAGGCATTGAAAGGATTCTTGATAGTGAAGAGGAAAAATTGGAAAAGGAAAAAGAAAAAGAAAAAGGGAAAGGAAAAACAAACAAGAACGATTTAGACAATTCTGAAGAAGAAGAGGATGAGAAATTTGATTCCAAAAAGATTAAATTATTAGTCGATCCAAACGAAGAAATTCGGGGGCTTGATGAGGTCTTGCTACCAACAGTTACTTGTGCCAAGATCTGGCAAACGGGATTTGCAATTTTAACTGATTTACAGGAACTGTTTGTATGCAAGGATTGGAATCAGACGTACCAAAAGTATCCCAAATTGGATTTTGGCGATACGCCCCTGAGTATGGCTGTCATTGAATCACAGTTCTCGTCGACGGGTGATATCGAGATTCTGTTTGGTACCAAAAAAAACCAAATCTTTACGATCGACTCCATTGAAAACCAAAGCCAAGAGGTGAAATCCAATGTAGTGGAGCTAAGTGTGGCCTCGAGTGGGAAAATTTTGGCGTACTATACACAGGACGGCAAGGTTATTGTCGAGCCTACAAATTTTTCGAAAGTGTTGGTTGAATACCAAACAGATGTCTTTGAACCACCAACACAGCTGGTGTGGTGCAGTTCCGACTCTGTGCTGGTCTATTGGGAAAGCCAGAAGATCTTAAAAATGATCGGGCCCAATAATTCCACGATCGATTATCCCATCGAAGATTACAAAAAGATCTTCTTGGTGCCAGAGGTTGATGGCGTCAGGGTATATTACAACGACAAGACAGAATTTATTAGCAAAGTGCCCATGTATACCTATAACATCTTTAGTATCGAATCTGTGGGCGCGTCTTGGACGCTGTACAACGCATATGAAAAGTTTATCATTGGCGATTCCCAAGCAGACGTTGAAATAAGATCCCTAGGAAACGAACTCGGGAACGCAATTGAAGATTGCATCCTGGCGGCAGGTAATGAATCCGATCCCATGGACCAGCAAAAGCTATTAAAGGCGGCGTCGCTGGGGAAGGCCTACGATCACCAATACGAGTATCCAAAGTTTGCTGAGATGTGCAGGGATCTCAGAATCTTAAACGCAGTTCGAGACTTTGAAGTTGGCATCCCTCTAACGTATAATCAGTTTATGAGGTTTGGCATTGAACCGCTCATTCTCAGATTAGTGAATTACTTGCACCATTTCTTGGCGTTCAAAATATGTAAATATAGCAAAATCCGACCCGAAACTGTTCTGGAGGATTGGGCTTGTTCAATGATCATTTATAAGTCAATAACTGAGCAGCATCGACTTGAAAAGGTGATTTTGGGCAAATTGGATACGCATCGAAAGGAAGGTGGAATCGTTGTCAGCTATGCAAACATCGCCAGGGTTGCCTTTGAGCGCGGCCATAAGGAACTGGCCAAAAAATTATTGTTCCAAGAGCCCAAGCCACAAAACCAAGTGCCGTTATTAATTGCCATGAAAAACGATCGGGAGGCACTTAAAAAGGCTGTTCAAAGCGGTGACGCAGATTTAATTTTTACTGTTTTATTACATCTGATCGATACAATCAAATATGAGAGATCCAGAATGAATAGCTTCTCCTTTATGAGACTCATATCCAATTCTGAAACAGCCCAAAGCCTATTGGTACGATACAGCAGAAGAAAGGAAACAAGAGTGTTGAAAAATGTCTTTCAAAGCCTCGGGCAAATGAAAAAATTAGGCCTATACGTCGCCTGGAGAAGCTTCTACATGAAAGATCCAAACCAGCGAATTGAAAGTTTATTGGAGGCGCAAAGCTCATTCCAGAGCGCACAAAATAACTTGTATAAAAAAATTACTGAAGACCAAATTAAATTATTACAATTACAACTTTCTTACGAACAAGAGAAATCAAACGAATCACAAAGATCAATGTCATTCGAATACTTTGGCTTGTCAGTCTCAGATACCCTTTCGCTGTTAATTGAACGAGGCGAAAAGAAATACGCTGATAAACTGAAGAAGGATTTTAAAATTCCAGATAAAAGATTCTGGTGGCTGAAAATTAAAGCACTTGCAAAAGTTCGAAAATTCGATGACCTACATGAATTCGCCAAGCAGAAATCTCCAATTGGATACGAACCCTTTGTCCAAGTATGCCTCGACAACACCGCTCACAACCAGGCAATCGAATTCGTTGAAAAAATTCCTAGTCTTGAGAAACGATCAGAGCATTATATTAAGCTTGAATCATGGGAAAATGCTGCTAAAATGGCAATGGAGTTAAGAGATCAAGAGTTACTTGACCATATACATGAAATAGCTCCTTCAGATGTCAAAATTCCAATGAGGGTGCCTCAGGCCCCTAAAAAGCGTGGGTTTTTTTCCAAAAAAAAATAATAATCATCATTCGTTGTTATTTTTTATTTCATGAATAGATTATTTCTTTTTATTCTATCTTCATCATGAGTATTATTTTTTTGAATTAATTCATAAGTTTTTTTTTTTTTTTTTCATACAATTATTTTTTATTTTTTTCCTAATTTATGATTTTTTTTAAAATTAATAACAAATATTATATTTAATATTAATTGTTTTTGATATTCTTTTTTTTTTTCTTTTTCATTTTTTTTTTCCTTTTTTTAATATTTCTAACATTATTAATATTTTGAAAAGTCAAAACTCTTTAATAAAAGTTTCAGTTAAGAAGCAGTATTTCGCTTTTTGAAAAAGAATTAAATTTTAAATATAATTCCTATATTTATTTTGATATTTTGATCAAACTGTTTAAAAGGGCATATTATTAAATTTCAAATTTGATCAAATTGAAGTTTTTCATATTTTTCAAGAATTTCTTGATTATTTTCATCAGTATAAAAGTTTTTAAGGGTTTTTAATAACTGTGAGGGGAAAAATCAAAAAAATTTATTATGAGATAAGATATTTTTATTAGATAAATTTTATTAAATCAAAATGTTGAAATGATCTATTCTAAATAAACTATCTTTCATAATAATAGGTCCTTTAAAAATCAAATTTTAAAGAAAAATATTTTTAATAATTGAAGTTATCTATTATAATATCAAAATTTAGATTTTAATATTCAATACTATACTCAAGAGATATTTATTTTTTGTCTAAAAATAAAAGAAAAAAAAATAAAAAAAACTGTTAAAAAAAATTGGGCTATTTATTTTGAACGAAACATTACATAAAAAATAGAAAATTTAAAAAAGTAAAAAAACCCATTTATCAATTCTCCTTCCATTTGAATAACTAAATCTAATCTCTTTTTCATATTTGAAATAAAATTTTTAATTAATTCATCTGTTACTTCTTTCTAATTTTTCATTTTCCTTTTCCATTTTAACAAAACACTGTTGAAAAAATAAAAAAGAGAAAAAATGATTTATTTACAAACTTTTCATTGTGAGAGGAAAAACTTCAAAATGATACAAAAGAAATTCAAAATTCAAATGTAAGATGGGCCATTTATTATGAAATTTAGTATATTTTTACATATTTATTTGTATTAAAATTATAACCACCAAACTTTAGTGGAAAATTTTTACAGCTTAAAAAAAGTGAAACAACTCTAATTCGTCTTTGAATTATATTATTGTTTTAAAAAATCTCATCCAAAAATCCCTAAAATATCCTGGAAACCACCCAAAAATACCCTATCATACCTGTACAAGACCCAAACAAACCTTTAAGCCACTAGAAAAAATGAGTTTTTTAAATATTAACAGTCAATATATTTCAATAAAATTGACGTTTTTTCTTAAAAGTGATAATTTGAGCAATTTTGACACTTTTTCCAAATTTGAATTGTAATAATTTTCATTTTTAAAAATTTATTTATTCATAGAATTGAGTAAAACGTAAAAAGTATCGCTAAAAAAGAAATTTAATAAATCTAATACCCGGAAACTAATAAAATTCAAAAAAGACAGCTTTATGTTAACTAAAGTTTCTTTTTTTTTAATGGTTTTATTATATTATTTGTTTAAACAATAAATATATTTTCGGAATACAAAAGAAAATCTCTCCAATTTTTTTATTATTCCTGTTTTGATTAAAAAATATATTGGTTTCTTAAACAGAGAGAAAAATCAAAAAAAACCTGTGCACTTGAAAATACTATTTGTTACTACATGATACCCCCCATATGATGATATAGAGACTCTATAAAAATTTAAAGAGGTTGAAAAACTATAATCTAAAATTTACATATTTTGCACTAATTTAGTTAATATTTTTTTACCAAAAGAGCCTAAAGTACAAATTGTAACAATTTTTTATTGAATATAGCATTCTTTGAATAGTTATTTCCTCATCACTTTTAAACCCTCAAAATAAATAACATTATTAACTACAACACCTTTTGATTTAAAATATCTTTATTTTAAAATAATTATTAACTGTTTAAATTTTATCTTGAGAAAATCTACAATCATTCTATCTACACTGTCCTTTACTTTTTTAATACACAGAATTTTTTTCAAAAACTTGATCAGTAAAATTGAAAAACAAAAAAAAAATTAAAAAATTCAATAATAATCTAAATCAGTAGAGTATTATTTAAGAAAGATCTTTATTAAAGAAATAACCAAACTAAATATTCCTAGATATTTGGTAATTTTTTACCAATTATTTTTTTAGCTTTACTTTCAAAAAAAAAATTCCTTTATTAAAATTACTTCTAAAAAAACAAACAAAGTATAAAATATGTATTCATCATTTAGAGATTCTCATTAGTAATTCAAATTATTTGTTCGTTTAACGTTTTTTAAAGTAAAAGATATAAAAAATTATATCTGTAATTCTCTAAAATATTTTTTCAAGTTTGAAAATTGATGAGTATTTTTTTATATTTGTTCATAAAAATTGTTTTCCACAGGAGGTTTAATTTTGATAATTTTTCTCATATAGAAAGAAAAAATTATAATTGTCTAATGTTTACAGGAAAATGTTTCAAAATAAAGTTAAAATTCATGGGGTTAAAGTTATTAAGGGTCTAGTCATTTAATATGGATTAACTCCATAATCATGGAGTGACTTGAAACCTAAAAAAATTATTCTGAAATTGTAGTTCTTTTGATTAACAAAATACAAATAACAAATAAAAAAATTCAAAGGATCTCATCGGCAAAAAATTCAATTCAAACAAAAAGTTTAAAAAGAAATCTCAATTCAAATTAGAAAAAAAAAATTATTCAAAGAATTCATTAAAAGTATCAAAATTTCAATTTTAAACAAAAATTTACAATCGTTTCTTATTTTAAATTTCCAAAGGGTTAAATTTCCTACAATTTAAAACAAATTCTTTTCGAAAGTATACAATTAAATTAATTTGATTTAATCTAATTTGTTGTTATTTTGTAATTCTCTATATTTGGTAAAGTAAGGATTTTGTCAGATTCTTGATATAAAAATAACTCACTTCAAAAGGAAAAAAAAGAAAAAAAAAATTTTCGAGATATCAAAAAGAACCAAAGAGAGACACTTCAAAACTAAAACAGTTGTTTTCAAAATTAGGTATTTCACAACCATTCAAATTGGAAATCGAGTGATACTCTTTGGCATTTTTTTCTCAAAATTTCCTCATTTTTGATTGTTGATTTTTGTAAAATGGATTATACATCACAGGTTGGTTGGTTTTTAATTGATATTAGGCACTCATGAAAATTACAAAATTTTTATTTTCCATTTCAGAAAATTATTTTTCACCTTAATTGACTCTATCCTTAAGATTATAAAAATTGCAAAAAAAAAATATTTTTAAAAAGATTATTATTTTTTTTTTTAAAAAAAGAATACAAAAGATTATAAAGATTCATTTTAAATATTACTTATTTTTTAACTATGGAATTTTTTATTTTGGGGTTTAATTTTTGTGATCGAATTTTGAGCATTTCTTTTTTTATTTTATCAGTTTTTGGTGGCAATGGTGGAAGTTTTTTAGTAATTTTTTTTTTGTTATTATTTGGTGTTGAAATGGATCTTTTTAATTTAGGTTTTGGTATTCTTTTCTTTGTAAAATTACTCTTTGAATGTTTAATGTTAGTTTTATTCGTTTTGTTATTTTTTCCATTCTTTCCATTCTCTCCATTCTTTTTTACAAGTTGTGAATTTGATTTAGATTGTTGGATCATAATTTCCTTTTTTTTGGTAATGATTTTTGGCTTTAAATCATTTTTAGTACCATTATCATTATCATTTTTATTTTGCAATAATTTTGTTTCATTTTTATTTTCGTAATTTTGATTATTATTTTCTTCGTTTTTAGAATGATAATTATCAGAGTTAGTACCATTATCAGTATTATTACTATTATAATTATTTTCTGATAATTTAATTTCATTTTCCTTTTCTTTTTTCTTTTCATCATTTTGAAGTTGAATATTTTTTTTTTCATTTTTTTTCTTTGTTCCTTCAACTTTCCTCATTTCATTTTTAGAAATATTATTATAATTTTTAACTTGTTCATTTTCAATTTCAACAGTTTTTTTATTTATGTATTGATTATTATTTTTTGATTTATTCGCAATATTTTTCTTTTTATTATTATTATTATTATTAGCTTGTTTTTTAATTCCTATTTTCTTTTTTTCATCTTTTTTTAAGATTTGAGAGGAATTTATTGTATTTTCAGTCTTCTTATTGTTATTATTAGAATAGTCAATTAATAATTGATCGGTTTGTTGTAATTGATTATTTAAATAAATTAAATCTGATTTTAATTCAAGATATTTATTTTCAAGATCGATATCAATTTTGCAATTTGTTGATAGAAATTGTAAAGGGATATAATGCTTTAAATAATAATTTTCCCAAAATGAAATATGATAAGGGAAAAATGAAGGAAGAAAAGTGGCTGAAGATTTTTTGTAAAATGGATTTAAAAATTGTTTTTTATTTTTCAGGATCGCACCCCAAATCGAATATGTATTTTTCGGTAAAGAATTTTGTACTCTTTCAGATTCAAAATTATAAACAAAATTGCCATATCTTGAAGTATAAATATTTTCTAAAATAAAAATTAAATAGTTTTCATTAAATTCAAAAATACCAGGTCTT
Source organism: Anaeramoeba flamelloides (assembly GCA_027625915.1). Taxonomy (NCBI): domain Eukaryota; family Anaeramoebidae; genus Anaeramoeba; species Anaeramoeba flamelloides. Next base: position 12,511,313 of record JANTQA010000008.1, on the reverse strand, counting down.
TGTACTAAAAATTGATAAACAGTATCAACAAACTGGACAAAAATTGGGGAGCGTTGCGATTCTTTACTATTCCTTTCAGCGTGTCCTAATCTTTTTGAAAATTGATGCCCAAAAGAACACCACTCCTTTTCCATTAGAATATAAAATCCTTCAATTGTTCTATAAAATGGATCAATACATATTTCTGCCAAAGAGCATATTTGTGCTGTTCTATCCCACCCATCACTGCAATGAACAAAAATTGAGATTCCTCTATAAACAATAACTTCAACAACAAAGCGGGTTGATTTTATTAATAATTGGATATGGGTAAACCAATCTGTATCATCAAGCAATGAAAGCCTTTTTAGAAATTTAATTTTGATAACAATAAAAATAAGAATAATGATAAAAATAAGTATGATCATTAGAATTAGAAAGAAAAAAACAAAAAACAATTGAAAGAGAGAATAGAAAATGAAAGAAAATTATCAGAAAAAAAGAAAAGGGGTGCTGAGTAAGAATGAAGATGATGAGTAAGACTGATGATTATGAAAAAAAAAAAAAAATAAGAAAATCAAAAACATGAAAATAAAGAAAAGGTGTGAATTAGAATAACGATGATAAAAATGAGAATGAAAGTGATAATGAGAAGGATTTTAATAAATTCGTATTAAAAAAAAAATGAAAAAAGATCAAAATAAAGAAAATAATAATAATGATTCTTTTCATAAAGTCTTTTTAAAAGAGTTACGAGATAGGTTTTAAAAGGTGTTACTCAAATTCTTGAAAAGAGTAAATCAAGCAGGTTGAGTAACACTTTTTAAAAACTTTAATTTTCCAATTTTTTAAAGGGGTTTAAATAATGGATAAAATTATAAACTTTGTTTCAGTCAAAGTGGTTATCCAAAAAAAACATTTTTTTCAAATATCAAATATTTTTTATAAATAAATATTTTGAAGATCAAATAAAAAATAAGTAGTATAATAAACATCAAAGAATAGTTGATATTCATATGAAGTAAATTTAATCAAGCAACAATTTATTTTCTTAAAAACTGAAAAACCAAATTTCTTACAGGAATCTATTGAGAAAAATGGCAATGTTCATTTTGATCTTCAATTTAAGATCCAAATAAAATTCCAATAGAAATCAAAATCATTTCTATACAATCATTTTTACATTATTAATAACCTTAGAATAACACGTTTTTACCAAGTTATGATCGATCTTGCAATAAAAAAAAATTTTACAAATGAATTAGGTGTCAAAAAAAAAAACGAAAAAAAGTAAAATGAGCAAAAATCCAAAAAATAGATTTCAAGTTTCGAAATTTTCCAATATAAAGTTTTCTTCTAATATCGATTCAAAACCCCTTTAAAAATGTACAATTCACTCATTACAACTGGGCCCCTTTGACTGAAAAATGGTTTATTTTTATAACATTTTCACTTTATTGGAGTTTTTATTGTCACCATTTTTTTTTTTTGTTAAAGATGAAATTTTCACCAAATAAAAGGCTTAGTACCTTTTTGATATTATCTGCTTATTTCATAATAATAAAATTTTATTTGATATATTTTCTTGTTTGTTATTATTGAAAAAAAAAAGAAAAAAAAAAAAAGATAATGTTTTACCAATTTTGCTCTTTTGGCTTTATCGCAACTTTTAAACATAATTCACGCAATTTTTCAAATGATTTTCTCATAACATGAATATTTTCAATCCCCAAAAAAATTAATTGGCAATTTGGATAGTTGTCACTAATTTCATATCCGCCGCCTTTAGCAATATTTCCAACTGCATTTTTTTTGGGGCGGCAATCTATAATAAATAATTGCTTTTTGTTATCATTTGCATTTCTAATTGCTTCTAAAAAATTTTCATCTTGTTCATTTCTATTTCTTTTGACACCAACTTTTGGCTGGGATCCTCTCGTCAAGGTGGCTTTATTTATTTTATGATAATAGCTCAAAATGGGTACGCGTCTTTTACTTCTAAATTTTGCACATCCTGATAACATCAGAAGCTTTGTGCTTCTTGGAATTACAAAGAAATTTGGATATGTTGGGCAAAATTTATATAAGGTATTAACATCACAATACCTCCAACTCATTTTTTCGTCTTCAAAATTTATGCCTTGCCTTTGAAATTCTTTTCGAGGATTGTAATGCTTCCAATTGGGATCAATGCCACTTTTATCTTTTCTATGTTCAAAACAAAATAATTTCAATTCGGATTCTGGAAATGAAAGACTTTGGATCAAATCAATAAAATTTTTGACAATTTTTTTTGAGCTTTGTTGAAAACTGAATTTCATTTCTTGAAAGTTTTTACAATTAATAAAAATCCCATTTTTTGATTTTTCTCCATCAGTAATAATTTTTGAACTTAAATATTCAATTTTATTTATATTTCCTAAATACGTCGAAATTATTGGTTTTGTAAAATATTTCTATTTAATAAGGTATTTTTAATTGAGAAAGAAAAAGAAAATGGAATACAGACAATAAATCAAAAATAGATATTAAATTAGGAATAATAATAATAATTATATATGCACCTCAACTCTTTTTTGAACATTTAGTTCACATTTTATTTTGAAAAAATATTTATTAATATTCGAGATATTTTATTCAATATTGAAAAATGTATGTGATATAATTTTGATAATAAATTATAGATTACTAAACAGATTTTTTTTTTTTTTTGGTTCAGAATAGAATTCTATTCAGTATAATAATTTCAACATTTTAAAATAGTTCTTTATTTAACTTTTTTTATTTTGTTTATTCAAATTAAAATTTGTTTATTCTAATTAAATTTTGTTTAAAAAATCAGTTAAAAATTATAATATTCCAATTAAATCAAAGTAAAAAACCACAAAACTAAGTTAATAATACATGTACCTTGTTCTATTCTTATCATTATAAGCTATTAAACTGTTTTTGTTAAAACGAAATTTTCAAATAAAAATATAAAAAAAGTTTAAAAATGAAATCTAACCCGAAGAGAAAATAATTATAAGTCACTTCAGACAAGAATGGTTTAGTTTTAAAAATATTTCTTTTCTTTTGATTTTTAAAATAATAACATCGCTAGATCAACTGTCTATGTTAAACAAATGAAATAACGAATTTAAACTTACTAAATACAATCTTGAAAAAAAAACAACAATTAATTCTAAAAAGTAAATACGGATTTTATTTTCCAATTCTTTAATGATCAAGAAAATAAAGTACAAAATTTGGATAAATATTCCTGAAGTAATTTGAATTTGTTTTTAAAACTTGAAATTGAGATGATAAATAAAAAATGAGCCAATCGTCTAGAAGGTAATTTTTGGTTTAAAAAACACTTTTAAAAAATAAATTTATTTAATATTTATTTATAAAAACATTAGATCATTTAAATTAAAAAAAGTATGAATAACTTTTCGAGTGTATATTAAATTTTCTAAAAAAACCCGAAAAAAAAATTTACCCGAAAAAATTTTTAGAATAAAAATGAATCAAACACAATTATATTAGAAAGTGTTGCCCAATTTCAAAGTTTTTTTTTGATTTTTGGAGATAAATAGGGTTTTTTTCAACTTAATTTCTCATTTTTTATTTTATTTTCAGAAAAAAAGTAAAATTCAAAAATATTGGATTATTTTTTTTCATTTTTACAAATTATGTTTTAACGATCAAGTGAAAATGTTAAATCAATCAAAAAGAAAGATCATTTTTATCTTCTTATTACAGACAACAATTTTTAAAAATTGATTACTGATGTATTTTTGTAAATTAATTTAAAATGGATCTTTGGATGCAAAATTCTACAAAACTTTCTCATACTACAATACAATTGAACCAACCAATTGTGTTTTGAGAGAAAACCCCACAAAGAAGAATAATTGCCCAAAAAAACTAAAAAACAAGTTTTGGGTATTTGGTAATGGAGATTCGAATTCAAAAAAAATAAGAGAAAAACCCAACTTCTTTGTCAAAACTTCAATTCAATAAAAAATCAAAAAAGAAAAAACTAAAAAAAAAAAACGAAATGAAAATCAGAATTTCTAAGTTGGGGTTATTATGGTTAGGAAGACAATGTAATAATTTAAGTAACTTAAAGTTCAACTATCATAGTGCGTGTGGTCTTCTAAAATTAGAGTTGTTTATTGGGTGTGCTTTGAAATGATCTTCATTTTTTAGTTAGAAAATCTTGATGAATTTTTAATTTCATTTTTATATTGGTCCGGTGTTCGAATTTTGGTTTCTTAAATCAATATTTCCTGAATTTTGAATTTAAAAAACAAAATTCGAAATAACATTTTTTGATCCAAATTGGAGGAATATTAAAATGAAACATGACTTCCTTATTGAAACAATATTGGGTGAAAAGGATTTTAGACAACTTGAGAAATTCCAGAACGAATGTGCAAAGTTACAAAAATGGAAAACTGAGAGAATTTTTTTGTTCAATTTATGGATTCTAATTCTGAAATAAGAAAAAATTTTCATTCCTTCTTGTTTTTTCATTACAAATCGAGTTATCAAATAAAAAGGTTGATATTTGTTATGGTATTTGAAAAAAGTAATTGGAAAATGAAAATAAAGTAAAACTGTTTTCCTATTTGATGAATAAATTTGATAATCTTGCTTTATTTCATAAAAATCTTCTCTTTTCGAAAGTTGCTAATTTTTGAAAGTCGTCAAAGAAGAAAGGTAGTCAACGAACACCAAGAAAACTTATCTCGAAATGTGTTTCTTATTAAAAACTATTTTTTTTTTTGGAAACTTGAAAAAATATTTGTATTTCTTTTTCAAAGAACGATCGGGTTTGGGAAATTGTTTAGTGTACTTTAGGGTTTGTATTTACCTTGGAATTATTATAAGTTGATTAAATTTTTAATTGTGTTTGAAAGATCCACAATCAAAAATTTGTTAATTCGATAAAAATCTATTCCCTCAAATAAAGAAATTGAAATTGGAAAAGCGAGAAAAAGTTTCCATATACTTTTCTCAATTAATGATTTTAACATACCAATTCTAAAAAGTTTGTTTTTTAGAGTATTCGAGCTAAATGAAAAAAAAATAAAAATATAATTAAATTCACAAATATTAAAACCAAAAATAGGGTCTTAATCTGAAAACAGGGGTGTAATTACAATTTTCTTTCATCTAATGATTTTTTAAGTTAAATTTGGACTTTCTTTTGATTATTTTTTTGTTTGTTGTTGAAAAGTAAAAAACAAATTCCATTTTGGGTTAGCTGATCAATAAATTAAAACAAAAAATCTTTCATTCATTAGGTAAAGTGTTTAAAAAACTTTTTAAAAAACTCTGTAGTGAAAATACTTTAGCATTTTTCTAATAATTACTTTTGTCAAAATCCTATCGAAAATAAATAAGGAATAAGAGTACTTTAAAACATTTCAATTTGTTTACAATTAAATTCTCTAATTTTCCAAAAAAAAAATTTTTTGAAAATAAAATATGAAATTTAAGTTCCTAAAAGGCGAATCAAAAAAAAAACAAATTCCTATATCATAAACTACTGAAAATAACCAGTTAAAAAATTTCGGGGAAATTTTTTTTTCGGGTTTTTTTAGAAAATTTATTAATTTACCTAACTTTTCGGGTATTTCATAATATTGTTTTTTTTTTTTTCAATTGTTTTTAACAAGTAAGAAATAGGATTTTTCTTTTTTTCTGAAAATTTTTTTTTTTTTGATCAACCAAATAACAACAAAAAAACTTTTTTTAAAATATTTTAATAATAATCAAGACAATCCTATCTCTTGATAAATTAAATTAATTTTTAAATTGAAGTTTAATATTTGCAAAATATTTCAATAAAGTTTAGTATGTCAAGTGTTCAAAATGAAATATTCTGATAAACTCTTGATTGGAAATATTCTATATTTATTTTAGTCAAATTACAGAATCTCTTTTTTTTTTTTTTTTTTCTGATAATTTTAACAATTAAGAATATAAAAAAAAGAATTTGTGGATTTGTAGAAACCTATTAACTAAGGATAAAAATCTTTTTTTTTTGGATTATTTTTTCATTTGAATTATAAACTTGTGTGAAATATCAATTTTAATTTTTTTTCAGATTCCTTGAATGGGGTACATTTTGAATAATGAAAAGTCTATAATTTAAATTAATTCTTACTGGTAGTATACTTTTAATTTCCTGTTCGTATTATTTAAAATTTTGAAAATCAAATAAATTTATTTATAAAATTGTATAAGAATTGAAAATTTTCAATAGTTTGTCTATTTTCTTCAAACTAAATCAGTCAATCAGTTTGGCGTATAGAAAAGCAATTCAATTAAAAAACCAGAAAATATTTCAATGTTATATACAAATTATCGTTAAATTAATAAAAAAAAAAAGAACTCAAGCGTAAACATGTTACATCTATTTTTAGAATTTTTTTGTTAAAAATTGATTTTTAGAAGAAACTAATTAATTCCATCTACATTACCAGGCATAATATAAAACTTCAATTAAGAACAGCTATTTTGAGTGAGTTTCATCATATTTAATTAAAGAATAATTATAACAGAGTATAAAATAGATTTCAAAAAAAAATAATAAAACTGATATTTAAAAAAGGCTCAATCAGAGTTAATTCTTTAATTAAATATGATGAAACTCACTCAAAATAGCTGTTCTTAATTGAAGTTTTATATTATGCCTGGTAATGTAGATGGAATTAATTAGTTTCTTCTAAAAAAATTTTTTTATCAAAAAAAAAACTCTAAAAATAGAGACGTCATGTTTACACTTGTGATTCATGAATTTAATTTTCTTAAATAAATATCAATATTAATGAAAGTTTTCATTTTTTTAATATCTTTGGCTGGATTTGTCCAAAATTTTGTGATTTTGAAAAGTATTCTCAAAAAAGTATCAATTTTTTTTATTATTATTATTTCATTTATAATTAAGATAACAAATAAAGGTGTTGAATGGTTAACTTTACCTTTTTAATAAGGCTTTCAATTTAAAGAAATTAAATTTTTGAAATTAAGCCAATCTGCTTGATCTATCTTGATGAATTTGAAAATAAGAAAATCTAATAAGAATCGATTCTCATAATTAAGAGTTTTCAAGACATGATTAACATCACTATTAATTTCAAAAAAAAAAAAAAAAAAAATTTGTTTAAATTGAGCCGTTGCAAATAAGTTTACAATTCAAATTTAAACTTAAATTCGAAAAAAAAAATCTCTAATTTTTTCGAATCTTTAATTTTTGTAGTAAAAGTTATTTTTTAGGGATAAAAGGAGGAATATTTTAATTATTATACTTTTACTAGTATTTGAAATTCAAATGTAGGAAAATTTTTAAGTTTCTTTACTTTTGATTTCTTACTTTTTGAATTCTCAAATCAATTTACTTGTATTTGAATTATACATGGGATAAAAATTCGAGCTTTTGATTTTTTTTTCAATTCTTCAATATCCCTTTCATTTAGAATTGTCATTTCAACCCAAAATGAATTAATATAAACAATATATATCTTAATATACGGTGACAATGTTTTTTTTAAAGAATTTGTTTTAATGAATATAAACATCTAAATTTGATTAGAATATTGTTAAAACCAACCCCTGATTCACTATTTGAGTTCAACCCCCCCCCATACTCTTTTGCTAAAAATCGAAAAAAAATAAAAATATTTTCAACGTTTTATTATTTTTTAGTTACTAAAATCAAAATCATTTTAAAGATCAACTAAAAAGGGTTTGAGTTTGCTGGTTTTTCTTCCAAAATTCAAATAAATAAAGAAAAACATTTTATTTTTTTGGAAAAATGAAATTTCTTTAAAATTTTTTTCTTGAAAAAATATAACTCCTTTTTTTTTATACCGAGTGGAACATACACCACCTAAACAAAACAATTTTTCATCCAAAATTGGAATTAAACAATTCTTTCTATGTGTTGAGAAAATAAATTTCACTTTTTTGTTCTTTTCTTCAACCAAAAAAAGATAAAATCTAATTACTACCAAACATTCAAGCTACAAACGGTTTTATTCCTGATGTGTATTCGTAATTTTTGAAACCCAATTTGTAATAAATAATCTCAAAAAGTAAATCTCATGAATGAAAATGAGTACCAAATCCCCGATGTCTGTGATGGATTTAATTTTTGGATGTAAAATTTCACTTCAAAAAAAGCAATTAAACACGATTTTCCAATCTTACTCCAAAATAAATAACGTTTTATCATTTAGAATTCTAAATTGAAATAGTAGTTTTCCAAAAAATTATTCCAAAAAATTATTCCAAAAAAATAAAATACCTTCTTATTTTTCGAAAAATTGTAGTATTTCATGACATTTCGTTTTTTATTACAATCTATTCAGTATCAATCTCTTATCATCATAAAACCGAGTATCTAAACTTTTTTAACCATGTTAAATTCAAATTTCAATAATTAACTCTTCATTCAATTCCAAAATAAATAGATTTTTAATAATGTGTTTTCAAAATAAGCAAAAAAATGTTTCAGTTTTTTCTCTTTGAATTTTTTTCTTTATTAGTAGTTTATTGATCTACAATTCCTTTTAAATTTTTAATAATAGCATAAGAGTTAATATTATTTTTGGTGTCCATTACTGGAAATTGGAAAAAATAAAAAATACCGAAATTGTAGCGAAAGACATATTAGATCCACTTAATTACAGAAAACATAAATCCCAACTTTAATCTTGGAGGTTTGTTCTAAAAACAAAAAAAAGAGAAGATGAAGTGAAATTTTATTCCCATTTGTAATTCAAATCTCGGTATGTAAATTTCTTCTCTCGTTTTCCCTGAATAATTACCTCATTTATAAGGCAATATCAGTTCACTATATTTGAGTTTGAAATGGCAATTTTTAATCCTAAAAAATTCTGGTCATTGTGTAAAAAAAGTTTAACATGATTTTTCATTGGGAAACCTTAATAGAATCACAGAAATCACAGAAATCACAGAAATCACAGAAATCACAGAAATCACAGAAACAGGAAAATGAAAAGTAAGATCTATAATTAAAAGAAAAAATAAATGATGAAAGACAAAACGGAGTGCTATTCAAAAACAGATTTTGTGAATACTATCTTTATTTTTGGTATGGGGGTTTTTCTTTGATTTAACAATTATTAAAAGTTTGTTGAAAAATTTGATTATTTTTGTGATAAAGAAAAGTACGAATCGGATCTCATAGAGCACTTTTAAAAAAGTGAGGACTAAAAGTTTTATAAGGCGTTATAAAAACTACTTTGAAACATGTGAATTATGTAGTTTTAAGTCCACTTTGAAAACTTTTTTAAAAAAATAGCTGCTGAAAGAAAGATCTAAATGGTTTTTGTTGATTTGGTTGATACGGACCACGGTCTTTTTAGCGCACACGACAAGATCACACATAAGGAACAAAATAATCAAAATAAGGCTAAAATACAAAAAAAAACTCAATAACACACAAAACAAGATTAGACATAATAATGTACACAATCTTTTTTTTTTTTCAACTCAAACAATATTCTCAAAAAAAAAAATTATGTGCCGAAGATTAAAGAATTGTGTATTATAAAAAAAAAATTTTTGTGACCCTTATTCAATTGATTAGTGAATGTGTATTAAAAGGTGATAGGAATGTAACAAATTTATGAATTATTCTTTGTAGTTAATCTGTTTTTTCTTTTAATTGATTTTACTTTTTGTTTTCAGATTTCTGTGATTTCTGTGATTTCTGTGATTCTATTAAGGTTTCCAATAAAAAATTGGTTTTCTCTTTTTGTCCACAAAACTGGAACAAAAAGAGGATGATTTATAATTTTGTCCTTTTTAAAAAACAAATCACAGCAATCCAATTTCTTCAAAGAATGAAATTTAATTTCACAAAGATCATGACTTTAGTTAGGTTTGATCTAACAAACACTACACTGGAATTGGTCTTGTTCATAATTGAGTTTTCTTTTCTTTTTATTTTTTATTGAAAAAAAAAAAAAAAAACAAAAAAAAAGATAATAAAGATTGAAATCCAAGAAAAGAAAATAAAAGAAAAGAAGAAAGACAATTTACATAAAAGGTTTGTTGTTGAGGAACAAAAAATAGTCTTGCGTTTGTTAATACTATCACACCATGGAATGAGATCGGATTTCCAACAACATCAATTAAAGAATAAATAACTTTTTGGACCCTTCTTAATTCTTTCTCCCCTTCAAGGTGCAATTCATGTAAGTGCTCTGGTTTGACAATTTTGTGGCATGCAATACCATTTTTTAATTTTTGCTAATTGAAAAGAAAATTTTGAAGAAAATTAGAATTGTTCCCAAAGCGAAATTCTCATTAATTTTGATCGTGAAAAAAGAAGAAAAATTTAAAAAAAGAACAAATAGGTACCAATCGAAACATTCCTAGTTGATCATTTATTGCTTGTTTTTGTTTAAACTGTAGTTTGTTTGGGGTTTTTATTGGATCAAAACGAGAAGGTTTTGTTTTTTTATTTTTGTTTTTGTTGTTGCTTTGTTTGGGTGTTTTTGGTGGTGAAAATTGTTTTTGATTCGTAACTCGCATGATGTTATTTTCAGATGATGAAAGACTGAGTGTTTTTTGGTTTTTGAGAGAGAACGTTTTGTGTTTGTTTTGTGGAGTCAAGTAATTTTTCATTGAAGAAAGTGATTTAAATTTTGAAGTGGATCTTTTGCTTTTATGCCTGGGCTGTGTCATAGAAAAAAAAGTATTAAATGAACAAAAAAATGATTTTTTTTTCAGTTTGTTAAACAATTATTAAGATTACAGACGCAACGTGTGTGTTTCTTTACAGAAAGAATTAAATTTAAACCATTAATTTATATTAACAATTTGTGAATAATAAAATTCTGTCTATTTTCCACTTTTTGAGAAGACACAGTTTTTAATCTAAACAACTTATAAGTGTGTTCAAATACCTTTAAAAAATTTTTAACAATTCATTAGGCAACATGGAAAACATTTGGCAAATCAAAACGAAAAAACCTTTCCGAATTGTAAAATTTTTTTTTTTTAATTTATTCACCTTTTATACCTATTTTTGAACAAATAGAAAGAAATTTGGTTGGGTGTCTGTTTTTAATTCAGAAGAGTTTTGGTCATATTAAAAGTCTTTTTTTTCATATTACTTTTTTGGAATTTGAACTACTTATTCAAAATAGTGAGAAGGAATATTTGAATTTCTCAACTCTCTTTTGGTTGGCAAAATAACTGAAATAAAAGTTAAGGAAGTTAGTCCTTTTCGAGCATTTATATTTTTAGCAATTTTTTCAAGTCCAATTTAAATATTCTACTTTGAAAATTAAATGGAATATAATTTTGGAGAATTATCCTATTTTCAATTCTTTAAGCTGACTTTCTAAGAGGATTCCTGCTACCACAAACTATAATAATATATAGCATAACGAAGGATCTTGCAAATAATAAGAGAGTACAAATTGGAATCTATTTCTTGAGACCTTATACATATATAAAAGTAAAATTTGAAATTGCAGACAAAAATTTTTCCCATATCTAATTCACATACCTATAAAAAGAAAATAGATCAATATCCAAATTTGATCTTATGTTTTTTAATAAATCTTTAAAAAAAAAAAAATCATTTAGTATTAACTTCATTTGGCTGAAGGCAGCCAAGTTAAAAATCAAAAATTCTATTTTTATTTTTTTTTTTATCAAAATTTGATGAGTACATTAATTTCTTATTACAAGGAGTTAGTTTTTTTTTAATTTCAGGAATAAAACGAAAATTTATTTAATTTACAGTTAATTTCTGAAATTCCAGAAAGGTGTTTTTAGGGTTTTTTGAGTTTTCTATTTATTTCGAAAATCAATAGATTTTTGTTAGTTTTTTTTGAGTTTTCTATTTTATTTGTGAAGTTTTCTAGGTTTTTTTGAGGTTTTATATTTTATTTCAGTAAATATATTGATTTTCCAAATAAAATATAAAACCTCAAAAAAACCTAGAAAAATTCACAAATAAAATAGAAACCCTTAAAAAAACCTAGAACACTGAACAGAGAAAACAGAAAACCCCAATAAAACCACTTTTACCTTAACCAGAATTTAAAAGAATTTCGTAAAATCTTTGTTTTTTCTCTGTTCTTTTGAATTCTGGAAAAAATTAGTTACTTGGTGGCACTTGTTGTTAGTTTGTTATAAAATTACATGATAAGAGTAAAAACAAATATTTTTCTCTATTCTTGTTAATTTTGAAAAAGAGTCATTAATTTTTTGAATTTCTTTATTTAAATAAACATATGTACTCTATAACATTCTCTGGCACTTAGCAACATTGATTGTTTATTTAAATTGTTGTTAAACTGAATATTTTTTTAAATATTCTTGACCTTTCCATCTCGAACTATTTATTATTAAATTTTTCTAGTTATTAATTTAGATTTAAATTTAATAATTTGGATAATATTATATTCCAATATGTATTTTCATAGTCTTTTTTTTCAAAAATTTAATATTTTTTATATAAGTTTTAAATTCTAATTTTTCTTTCAGTTTACATATAATTGTTATAAATTGAAATTCAGGCTTGATTAATTTTTCTGCCAGTTTGAGAAATTATTCTTGGTTCTGTTAAAAACGTGATGGTATCTCTGAGTATGACATATCGTTCATGCAATAATAATAAAACTAAAACAAAAATTAGTTTTTTTAATTTTTATAAAAAGTCAAAGAGATTTCTTAAAATATTTCCATTTTTTTAAATCAGGGGAATATTTCAATAAATGGATAATTTATAATTTGTGTTTTATTAACTAATCATTTAGTTAATTATGATCAAGTTTATGATTTAAATTATATTATTTTAAACAGTTCTATTTATTAAATATTCAGGAAAAAAAAATAAAAATTTAATTTCACAATTCAGATTAAAAAGTAAAAAGAAAAATGAAAAAGAAATTTATAAGGAAAAAGAAAAACAATAATAAAATAATTAATATTAGTTGTGAATAATCAATTTGATCATTTATTACATTAACTACTCTTTAAGTTTTGGTAAAAAAACAAAAACAAAAATAATGTATTTTCCATACAATGACAAAGTTAAAGATAAAGATAACAATCAAAATCTAAAATAAAAAATAAAAATAAAAAATAAATAAAATTAATAATAAATAATTCAATATTAAAAATAATAATAATAATTAATTCAATTTTTCTGAAGTAAGGTTTTCTTGTATTTTCATTGAAATGTTTTTGTTATCTAATTCTGCCCTTTCCAAATGTTTCAAAACTTCTTCCGATGGGCCGCCTTCGATTAAATATGGTGCAACTCTTTCTTTCAATTCCTTTATACCATTTTCGATTGTAGTTTGGAACAATTTCATTTCGTTTTCAATTAAAAAGGAATTCTCGTGTACTGCCTGTTTCAGCAAATCTAAAAATTGTTTGAATTCTAATCTCAAATCCTCAACGAGGGCTGTATCATAATTTTGGATGTTTCTGCCTAAAAAGGCTTTACATATTGCAAAGGGTCCCTGATTGACTGTGATCAACAGCGTGCCCTGCAAGAGGCCTTGCAAATTTTTGGAATCCTTTTTATATTTGGATAATTCGTTTTTTAACTGGAGGTTTTTTTCCTTTATTGAATATAGGGAGACTTGCAAAGGATTAAGTTCGTGTTCATTTCTTTCGATTACTTTTAAGCGTTTTTTGACATAGGGGAATTGCCCGTCTACTGTTAGAATTATCTTTTTCAGCCATTGGTTTTGTACTGTGCCCTGGGATTTTTTCCCAACTTCCTTTGTGAAGGGTATTTGGAAGGTGAATTGACTGATGTTGTTCATTTTTTGGAAATTGTTTCTTCTCAACAGCAATTCCTTCTCGTTGAAATAAGGATCCACTTTCGTGATTTGCAAAAAGACTTTGCCATTTTTCATTTTCCCCTTAATTTTCTTCAAATCGATTGCACTCGATGTGGTAAAAATTTCGACGTTGTTTGATCCATATATTTGTTGATACTGTTCAAATAATCTTTCCTTGATCTCCCCCAGGGTGGTGCCGAATTTTTCTTTATAAATGAACTCTGTGTTATTCATCTCATTGAATTTTAAGCCATAAAACCCGATTCTCCAATAAATGGAAAAGTTGCGCTTCTGTTTAAAAAATTGCAATTCAATTAAATCGTCATAGCATTTTTTAATATCGTTATGAATTGTCGAAATTCTTTTGTAATCAAATCTATATTCGAAAATGGGCAGGATCATTTTATAGATTTCATTGATTGTCTCATATAATTGTTCATTTTTCAAGAATCCAACTGCGTCTGTAATTATTTTATACAGATTTGCTTCACTAAATTTGGAGCTTTGGCATAAGGATTTGATTTCCTTGTTCGACAGGGTGGTTTCTTCTTCCAATACTGTCTCGGTGGCCTTGGCAAAATGCATGCAGCCACGGGGCAGCCAATGGTCATTGGGGCGCAATTTGGACAAGTATTCCGAGATCATCGCTGCTAAGTGGATCATTGCATACCCTGCCTCCGTGAGGAAATTATTATCAACGTTGTATTGGACCAAATTTTCAAGCCAAGTGATTCTCAACTCCGGTGCGTTTTTGTATTGCGTCGCGATATTGTATAACAAATCACAAGTCATTTCGGGATCTGATCGATGCCTTCGTAATTGGAGAGAATCCTTCATGATATTGGTTAGATTTGACAAGTGTTCGTTTAGTGCCTTTGTAAAATTATCTTTCATCATTTTATTAACAAAATAGGTATCGTTGTTTAACAGTAAAGGCAGCAAGTGTAAAGTGTGTTTCGTTGAATGGTCATCGTCGTCTATTTGATCGATTTTACCCATCAATTTACTAAACCCGATAATCATTTGAATTTTGATTTTATTAAAATTTTGACCTTGGACATAGCCATTCCTTAAGATTAAATATAGGAAGGTGTTACTAATGGCTCTTGTCTGGACGTTACTAGAAATTGACTTCATTAATCCAAATAAGCAAAGGTTGGATAGTATTTCATTATTAATGTTATAAATAACATTGGAATATTTTTCTAAGAAACAAGTCAATACATAGAAAAAATGTTTTTCAAATTGATAACATTCTGGCACCTTGGAGATATCAATCAAGATTTGGAATATTTGTTTCAAAATTGAATTATCGTCTTTGCATTTGTCCCTTTTCAATGTGTTATTGAAATTAATTAAAAATGATTCTGTGACATTTAAAATAATTAAGGACATTTGATAACTTAAATTTTGCTCTCTCTTGAAATTATCGAATGAGATTGGTCTATGCCTTAATGTCCTAGATAGCATTTGATTTATCGTTGGTAAATTATTATTCAATTGCTTTTTTTTTTTTTTTTTTTTTTTTTTTTTAATATTATTCATTTTGTTCTCATAATCATCATCATCATCATTATTGTTGTTGTCATTCTTTTTAGTTTTTTCATTTTCTTTACTAATTGCACTATTGTTAAAATCATTCCCATCTCCATTATTCCTACCATCTCCATTTCCATCGATACCAACATCCCCAATGTTATTTAAACTCTTTTGGATCAATTCTTTATTTTTTTTCAAAAGGCTTTTCCTTTTTTGAACGGAAACTTTTGAATAATTGTCACTTCCATATTCATTTTCGAAGGAAGCTTTTAAATTGGTTAATTTTAAAGCTTGATTTTTGCCAGATAGGGATCTATTTTTCTTTTTATTTAAACTAAGCTCAATTAATTTATTTTTACCCATATATCGGAAGGTAAATAAGCAATCTATTAGCAATTTAAAGAAGGTTAATTTATTACTATGAGTTTCGTTTTGCCACCAATTGAATAAAAAGTCCCTTTCAAGAAATTTCAAGATAAATAAAAAGCTAACAAATAAATTTCTACGCTCTTCCAATTCCAAGGTGATAACAAATTCTCTGTTTTCAATCAAAATGATTATAAAGGGCAAATAAATTGTGCACACCTTTTGTTGAAATTGTTTATTCGTGTGGAATTCCCTTTGGCTGAAATTCTTTTCGATTAAATTGCGTAATAAAGATATCGGCTTTGTTCTAATCATTGTGAAATTCTGTTTCTGGTTGCATTTCAAAGAATAATTTAATTCCTCAAAAAATAAGTTCATTAAAAAATGCTTTTTTGAAAAATATTCAAATATATCGCTTATATTAGTTTTGATCTTTTTGATGCAAAAATTTAATTTAAAAAAATATTCATAATCTAAAATAGTCATAAGAAATAATAATTTAAATTCTTGAACATTTATTAAATAATTATTATTATTGTTGTTGTTGGTGTTGTTTATTTGGAATCCATCTAAATAATTTTTAATTAATTGAAAGACAATGCCTTTATTATATATCGATAGCAAGTCCTTAGCGAATAATGCAAAACTTAAATTGATGTTTTTTGCAATTGCTAATCCTACATCATGTACCTTTTTATTGATTAGGTTTGTTAATACAAATAAATTTACAGTGAATTCTTTCTCAAATAAGCCGACCGTTTTAATTTTGGCATTGATTTTTTTTTGTTCATTCAAATATAAGGCCATTGATTTGATAACCATTTCAAATAAAAAATAGCTAATGTTATTGTTTTTTTGGATATTAAAAAAGCTCTTTTCTTCGTTTTCGTTTTTTAATAATTTGATCCATAATTTGACAATAATTTCATGCAAATATTTGTCTTCTTGTTCTTGCTCTTTTTTCTTTTTCTTTTTCTTCTTCGTCTTCTTCTTCTTTTTCTTTATTTTTTTCTTTGCTTTGTTATCATTTTGAATTTTATAAAAAATGTAATAAATATATCTTCTAATTACAGTGTTTGGCATTTTTGAATCATGGTTATGAACAATATTTATTATATTCAAAATAGTTTCCAAAATCAATAATCGTAAATTCGTCCAAACATTGCCTAATAATAATTTGAACAAAATATTCATCAAGATATCGAAAAAGTGAATGATTTCAATTGGATCACTTTTTATTAAATTAATTAAAATATCTTCAAGTACCTTTTCAGAAGTGTTTTTTGATTTATACTTGGTGAAGAAGGTGTTCAGATATGGATCGGCTGTGTAATTTGTTGAAATTGTTTTTAATTTCACTGTAAATAAGCATTTTTTCCCCTTCTCTTGTTTCAAATGTAACTGTGGCGAACTTAGATAATTTTCTTCTGGTAAGGTTAAATGGACTGGTATGGTTTCCTCTCTGGAAATTATTCCCTTGTCGTTAAAGATCGTTAAAATGGAATATCCTATCAATTGTGTGCCTTCTAACGAGTTTCTCTCCGAAGTGGTTTCTTGTCTTAAATTCTTATTTTTTTTTTTTTTTTTTTTAGGTTTGCATTCCACATGGTAAAATGTAAACAACAAATGGTGCTCGTTCCCAATCAATGTAGGCAACTTTAATTTAAATTCTTCATAAAAGTTTGGATGCTTGTTATGATACTGCGAAGATGTGAATTGATTTAAAAAGAATTTATTTTCCCCGTATTTGCCATAAAAATTTGCTAATGGTATTGTTTCTCGACTTTTATCATTTGAAAAATATTCAACCTTGACACTAATGTTCCTAGCCGAGGTGCCCTTAATGCCAGAGAGGGTTGCACTAATTGGGTATATATATAAATTATTTTGATATTTTTGATAGGGTATTAATAATGGCCTTAGGGGGAAGTTTTGGATTTGTAAATAATAACTCTCTTTTTCTCCTTTGGTTTCATTTTCCTTTTCCTTTTCCGTTTCCTCATCTTTTTCTTTTTCTTTTTTCTTTTTCTTTTTCTTTTCCTTTTGTTTTTTTTTTTTCGACTTTTTTGTTTTTTTCTTGTTTTTTTGATTGCTATTTGTTGTTAATAAATTTAATGAAGAATCCAAGATCTTTGTGTTCAATTTATTGAAATTTGTAATAATCTTGAGGGAAAATTTTAAAGCCACTGGCAATTGCTTTTGCTTTTTAACAATGCCCTTTTTAACTAATTGGATGTTTTCGATGATTTCTTGATGAGTAACTTCGTCTTTGGTTTTGATCCAGTTGTCACATACAATTTCTTGAAACTGCTTGTCATTTTTTTTAATTCTCAAATCATTGTTCTCGTCATATATTGAATAAAATGTAAACCCTACAGGCTGTCTGAAAATTTTTTTTCGACTATAGGAATCCTTGATTTTGCTTTCGAGATCTTTTAAATTCTTAATTTTTTTACCCTTCTTTTTTTTCAAATATGGATCAATGGAGTTGTCATAATCCCCGACCAAGATTTTTTCAAGCCGAACAACCAAATTAATTTCGTTTACCTGCCTTTCAATTTCAAAAATGCACCCCTTGCGCGCAGATTGTAATGCCTCCTCATTGCCCTGAAAGTAATTTTTTAATAGCCCCTGCGTTTCTTTAGTGCTCCCATTGCTACACAGCGTGAAATTGTATGTTTCGCTGAGCCTTTGTTGGCTGTTTAAATCAAGCAAATACGCAGACATGTAAAATGGTTCGTGCTGGAGCGGCATTTGTAAGCCCTTTGGTTGCAAAACTAAATATTGCTTGTTCACTTTCTCCCCAAGCTTGCACTTAGGAATGGTCCTTGGATCATTCACAGGGTGCGACAGCCTCGTGTTGCTAAAAATGGGGAAAACCTCCCTCTCTTCTTTCCTTCTTTGATCTTGATTGGTTTTTAAATTGTGATCAGTGCTTTTTGTCAAGAGCGGTTTGCAATAGTCTTTCTCATTGAGCTCCTCATTGCCCTTTTCATCATAAAATTTGAGATCGACTGTCACCTCTTTGATCTTGCTTTCTCGATCAATCTCATAATTTAAATCCTCAAAAGATTCTTCCTTAGTCTCATAAATTGGGATTTTTGGATCGAAAAAGGTTCTGTTCGAGTATTTGACAATAGTTCTTGGTTGTGAAAAATTTGAAATTACTTCCAAAATTGAATTGATAGGTTTTTCTTTTTTGTTCTGTTTTTTATTTTTTGTGGATTTGTGGTCAATGTGAAATTGTTTTTTTGTTTATTTTTTATTGAAAAGGCAATTTTTTTTTTTTGTTTTATTTTTTGATATCATTTTTTTTTAGTGTTTTTTCGCTTTGGTAAAAAGCGAAGTAATTATTAAATTTTAAAAAGGGGTAATTGCAGGAACACTTACGAAGGCTGGTAAATTGTTTGAAACGGTGTCGTAAGTTTGTGAAATAGTTTCAACCTTTATGTCATCATTGGGGAATTCCACAGAAGGATCGCTTTTGAGATGCTTTTTATACTTTCTCTCAAAATCCAAAGACACCTTCGGTATTTTTTGAATTTTTAGTTCTTGATCCAAATTTTGAACACTTTCAGAAAGGGAACTTTTTGGATTTTTATCCGTCATTTTGACTTTTAATAAAATCTTGAACTAAAAAACAGAAAAATGAAAAATATATCAATTTCTAAATCTTACTCTTTTAAATTTTAATGTTATCCTTTAAACCAAAAATCTTATCGTTATTTTTTTAAAATGAGAATTTGATAACTGATAACCTTTAGTCTATTTTTAAATCTTAATTTTCTTTTACTTTTCAAATTGATACCAAAGACAAGAGTAGTGAAAAGAAAAGAATTAACCAAATGTTTAACATGTTGATTATTGCTCAATCATTTTTTATTTTGGAAATAAACTAACAACTAGTGAAAGATCAGATAAATTGTACTATCGAGAATAATTGTTTTGGAAGGGACACTTTGCTATTTCAGAAATTGCACTGTATTTGTCTAATTTGTGTTTTAATTCATAACACAAGCAATTCTTTGCTGAAGATTTTTCAACTTTTTGGGAAGAAAAAAAAGATAATGGTTTGAAATGAAGAATAAGTTGTTATATTTAAAAAACGGGATAATACTTACCAGAAATTTCCAAACAGTTTTAACTGCAAATTGAGAAAAAAAAAGTATTACTCCACAAAATTGTTTTCAACAAAAAGTATTTTCTATTCGATTTAGAACACTCAATAATCAAATGAAATATTGGAAAAGGGTGAATAAATCTTTGGATCTTTAAATCTTGTAAGTCAAGAATTTTTTGATTAGATTGATTATAAAGGAAATAATAATAGTGGTTTGTTGAAAAAAGAACAATAATTACAAAAAGGAATTCGTATATTTTTTGGATACATTTACTTTTTTTTTTCCTTTTCAATTTTTTTTTTAATGTGGTAAAAATTAAGTGGGCAAAAAAGTTGAAATTGGTGCTTCAAAATAAATTACCTATTTTTTTTTATAGAAGACCTATACATGAGTTGATAAAAGAAACCAACAAAAAAAGCCGAAGTAAAGAAGGTATTGGTTTCTTAAAGTTCTATTATTAGATAAGGAATTCGAAAAATAAAGGATCAAATTATAAAATTTATCTCAAAAAATTGAGTAAATTTTATAAAAATTTACATATATCAATAAAACAAAAAATTTCATCAAAATCGAGAAAAATTGGAAAAGTTTTGAACAAATTGCATTAATAATTTAAAGTTTAATTGAAATATCAAGGAGTTTAGTTTCAAAATTGATTTTAAAGTAGGTAAAACACTTGATAGTCAATTGTATTTTACCTTGGAACAAGAAGAAAAAAAAGCCCAGATATATTTTGAAACATGGATTATTGTCTATTGGGTTTTCTTAATTTTGTAAACTTTAAACTTAATAAACCAAAAAATTCTCCACCACCAAAAAACACAGTTATTTTGTCTGACTACACCAACAATAACTCTTGGTATATACAAAAAGATCTTATACCAACAATAATTAGAAAAACATTTTTATTTTTAAGGTAGCGTGAACTCTTTTTTATGTTTTTTTTGAAGATAGTTTTTTTCTACTAATTAAGGACTATTCTAATTTTATACTCTGCGAGGGTTGGAGTACCATACAGTAAACGGGAAAAATAGTTAAAAATTGCTATATTTTGACTTTCAGCAAAACCTATAACTTTTTAACCATTTTCCGCATTTACTGTATGGTACTCCAACCCTCGCAGAGTATAAAATTCCAATATTCCTTAAATCAAAAGATATTTTAAATATGAATGAACGGACAAATTAATTCATTTTTTTTTTTTTTTAAACAAAGTTAATTAATCACAATTTTCACAACTATTAAATTAATAAAAAAAAAAACAATCCCTTTATCGACTTTAGAGAAACAATTTATCATTTTTAAAAGATGTTCATTTTTTCAAATTATATTTTCAGTAAACAGAACGAATCCCTTTTTGTTTGTATTTTTTTTGGATTGAATAATCATAAGAAAAATTTACCAAATCGTTCTTAATTTTATGAAATCTTAATGAAATAATTTCTGATAGTTTGTTTGAATAAAATACATTAAAAATCCCATTATTTTTTGAAAATTCTAGAAAAATAAAATGATATCCATGTTACTTAAAGTAGAATGCTTTAACCACTCTAACCAAAACAACTACTTTTTAAATGGTTAAAATTAGTATAAAATATAGAGTGTGGTGGGGTGGGGTAAATAGATTCTAAAATATGAACATTGTATCGATATAAAAATATAATTACCATTATTACATAAATGGTATAAAAGAACCAAAAAAATAGAAAAGAATTGATAAAAATGAAACAAAAAAAACTAAGAATTTGATTTTAATATTATTACACGGGGAAAGTAGTTGTGAATTGTTATGGAAAATAAAATATAAAAGAAATTTATGACACCAATAGAGAGTATTTCAGTACCAATGTAACCTAAAGAATGGAAGTAGAAAAGATCTTAAATTTAAAAAATTTGGTACCATATAAGCTAAATTTCAAAAATAGGGGCAGATTTTTCATCAGAAAAAAATTTGTTTAATTGTTTTTTTTTTTTTTGAATAATAATGTATTTTGCTAAAGTTTTTAGAGATAATAACCGATATAGATTGATAAATAAAAATGTAGTGTAATGATTTTATTTTTTGAAAGACAAATGAAGAAAGGAAATAATAATAATAACAAAGTTTCCCCTAATTTTGAAATTTGGCTTATCCCAAAATAATTATCCCAATTATATTAACTCTAACAATTTATCTAATCAATTTTTCATTGTTCAATTCTTAATATATTCTTCATTTTATATAGATTCTTTAATTCAGCCTTATTTTGGAAAAAAACAGCGTTTAAAATACATATATTTTAAAAAAAATATTAATTCAAGTTTTAATTTGAATATACAAGGTTCTAAACAATTAAAATGGGTGAATTTTTAAATTCTATTTTGATGATTTTTCTCCGTTTTTTTTTTATAAATGTAAAAATTGGAGAAAAAAAATAACAGCAATACTTAATTATATATATATATATATATATATATATCAATTCATATAATTATATTCTTTTTTTTTGAATTTATGAATTTTTTAACAAAGGAAAATATTTCAAAAATTTTATAGTTTTTATTTTTAATTAATTTTTTTCTACATTTTCTAACCCAAATAAGAACATTTTTATAATAAAATGAGAAAATAGTTTTTTTTTTGGACTTCTTTGTAACTATATTAGATTTTTAATTTTTTAAATAATTGGAAAAATGAAAAAAAAATTTTCTTAAGTGACCAATCACTATTAAATTTTCATACCTAAATTTTTTAAAATGGTTGAGAAAATTTTTTGTAAATTATTTAGATTCGAAAACCTTGTTTATTTTCAATATTAAATATATTTCTAGTTAATAAACCCTTATTTAGAAATTGGTCAAAAAAAAAATAATAGAGACTAGCCAGTTAAAAATCAGTAATTTCTGAAAATGGAAATTAAAAAATGTACTGGTATAATGAGTAATAAGATTGTTGATTATTTTTTTGATTCTTTTATGATTTTTTTTTTTTTTTTAATTGAAATTGATAATATCTTTTATAGTATATTTTTAGTTTACTAGTCTATAAGGATCACAGAAACCGGAATATAAAAATGAATTATTTTCTTTATATTCTAAAATGAAGTTAGATAGTTCAAAGTTGAATTTTTTATAATTTTAAAATAAACTTTATATATTATTTTTAAACAAAATTCTCAAATCATTTTCCTAAATCCTAATTTATCCAACCAATTTAAAATTTTTTTTAGATATTTGATAAAGATGAGAATTGGATATTTGGTTGCTAAAATTTTTATTTATGTTATTTTTTATTCACCCCCTTCAAGGATTTTCACAATTCCACAAAAATGAATAAGTGAAAACCTATCACCAACATTCATGAAAAACCCACCACGTGTAAAAATGAAAACCAAAGTAGTACCATAGTAACTATTCAGATTACAAAAACTTTAAGGGAAAGTCGAAATTGAAATGAATTTTAAATGTAGTACCTTTTAATGTGAAATATATATATATATATATATATATATATATATATATATATATACGAACAAAAAACAAATAAGATTCAAAAACCCCGAAATGAAGTAAATTTATACCTTTGACGTTGTTAGTTTTTTTTTTTAATATTTTTTTAAAAGTCATGCGATTGGGTAAGTATAAATAATTAAAAGTCTTCAAAAGGATGTTGGAATTTAATAGAAACAACAAACACTCTTAAAAATTATCCTTAAAAGAATCAAGATAACAATAAAAGAATTCAGATTTCTTACATACATATATATATATATATATATATATCACAGGTATTACATTTTTTCGTTTCAAAACAATAAAAGATTTAAAAAATCGCGTTTTTTCGATTTTTTTATATGTTTTTTCGTTTCATTCGTTGTTTTCGTTTTTTGTTTTTTTAAAAAGTCCTCGAATTCTTTTGAAATCACACTTCTCGTTTCTGGGATGCGAAAAAAAGCAAACGAAAAAACGAAAAAACTTAAAAACAATGAATACAACCAAAAAAAAAAAAAAAGTAATTAAGACATAGGTAGGAAACAATTTCCTTAAAAGGGTTAAGGTAAAGGGTAAATGCGATTTCCCATTTAAGTGGCGGGGTTTGGTGTTAAAATGGTGAAAATAGTTTTATTTTCTAAATTTAAAACCTCAAAACAACCCAAAGTGGGATTTTCGTTTAAAACTCATGAAAATTTTAAACACTTTTATCAACGAGTAAAAGATATTATTTTTTGAAAAAAAAATTAAATTTGAGGAAAAAAATAAGTTCAAAATTTCACTTTTTTACCTCTTTCAAATTAGATCGGCTCACCCAATTTTTTTACATTGTGATTACACGTCATCTATAATATTTTTTATTGATCACAATAAAAATATTTCAAATTATTAGCTTAAAAAAAATTTTTTTTCATAATTACTAACTGGGAAAATGTGATCAGTAATTTTTTTTCTTCATTTGAATTTTTCCTTCAACTTATAAACAAGATAATTATTTTATTATATTTTTCATACGATATACTCAACTTTAAAACTAATTTTTTTACTCAATTTAACAACAAATTTCACATTTCTTAACTTTTATATGCTTATTACCCCTTGATTAGTTCATCGTCAAAAATCATTTCATTTTTTATTATTTAACTTTTTAAAAAATTATTTTCAAACTGTTCTTTTGTTGTTTTGTTTGTCCAAAATAACTACTTTCGCCATTTTAAAAAAAAATCTTGGTTTAACTGATGGAAACAAATTAAATGCATGTGTCAACCTAAGTGATAACCCTTCAACTTATTATTATTTTTTTTTAAGAATAATAATAATATTTCTTTATTATGTTCCATCATTTTATTATAATGCTTATTCATTTTTAAATAACAAGGGGAAATAGACGAATCAACAAAACTTAATTATTAATTGCCTTTCACCAGTACAGAAGGTTTAAATTTACGTATCTTATACATTTGATTTTTAATCAATTATATTAATAGATATTTTTTTACTGTTTTATTTTTTTGTGATCAATCATAAATTTTTTTAAAAAGGTATTTCATTTCATCAAAATAAAGTTCAATACAATTTTTTTAGATATAATTTTTTTTCGTAACAAAATAAAATAAATGTGTACAATACATTATAATTTCTATTATTTTAATATATTTTAATATTACTTTTATTGATTTTTTGTTTCAATAAAGAGTGATTTTTGATATATACTAAGAAAAATAAAAACAATCTTTATTATGTACAGTCATTGCACATGAATTTCACTGTTTTTTTTTTTTTTAGAATTCCTGTTTAAAAATTTTTCTACTGATATATAATATTATATATATATATATATATATATATATATATATACTATATATCCCAGGGAAACGAATTTTAGGCGTCGCTCACGCGTGCGCCAACGCATTTCATGACATCAACAAAATCTTCATACATGTGATATATATATATATATATATATATATATAAATATATAAATATATATATATAAATACATTTTTAGATAAATCAACAATACACCACACTCTTTATCAGAACAATTTAAAAGTATTAACATATTTAAGATGGATTGGAATCATATTTTTAATATTTTTACTATGTTGAAATAAAATAACATTTTTAGTAATTTTTGATTTTTTAAAAGTATATTAGTATATTTATTTTGGAATTGAAATGATAAAGGAAAGAAATATACACTTTTTTTTATTTTTAACATATCATAAAATGAAAAAAACTCAAAAATTTTAATAGTAAAATCCATTTTTAATAATTTTTACAGATTTTTTCATTTTTTTTTTTTGAATAAAATATTTTTTTGATCTTTTGATACTTGACAATTTTAGAACATAAATCTAAATTATTAATTCAAGAAATAAACATTATTTTTTTTTTCATTTAAAAGATAATAATTCTTAAGATTTACAATCCTTGAAACAGGGGGGGAGATTTACTTATATTTAGATGTGGTAGCTTTTTATTTTGGTTCTTTATCGATATATCTTCAACTTTATATTAATTTTAATAGTTGTTAAAAAAAGATAATTTCTTTTTTTTTTTTTACAAAATCTGAATGTGAGGGTATAAGACTAATAGACCGTTGAGTATTTAATAAAAAAATTTTTTTTGGGTTGTCAATTAAAAATCTGAGTTACGGATTTTCTTTGGAGTATTGAAAAAAAAAATTTTGTTTTACTGAGGTCATTGATCATAGGGCCAAAATTTTACGATTAACATCCTAAAAAATCATAATTTATTATAAAACACCTCCCATCTTATTGTTCTTAGAATCTTAAATTAAGATATTATAAAAAAAAAACAAATAAATTTTAAACATTTCAAACTTTAAACCCCAAGAAATTTATTACCGATTAGAGGATCAATCAGTTAAGAACCAACATGGCACGAACTTACACCTGTCTCAAGATATTCTTATTTCCCGTTTTGGGGATTATAGTCCTTAAATTCGACAAAGCCAGAAAATAAATAATTAGAGTTTCAATCCTAATAAATTGTCTATGATTGGAAATTTACTATTTGGTTTAAAAATCATTAATTATTGTTTGTTTCAACAATCAAAAACAATTATAAAGATCTAAGGGTTATATTCTGATATGAAAATATATAAAGAGATTTTCATTTTTTTGTTAAATTTCACAAAGACCGTTTTGAAATTAATCTTAAAAGGAAAAAATGCCACCTAAAAAAAAAGGAAAAAAAGGAAAAAAAGCACAACAAAGCAACCAAAAAAGAGGGAAAAATGTAAAGGGCAAGGGCAAGGGCAAGGGCAAGGGCAAGGGCAAAGGGCAACAGACATCAAATGAACAGACCAAAAAAAAAACAAAAAACGCATTTTCTGTCAAAGTGTCGCACATTCTTTGTCAAAAACAAAGCAAATTACTGGAAGCTGTTGAAAAGCTCAACCAAGGAAAAACCTTTTCAGAAGTTGCAAGAGCATATTCCGAAGACAAGGCAAAGCAAGGAGGCAACCTTGGGTTCCAAACAAGACAAAGCCTCAACGCAAAATTTGCCGAAGTTGCCTTCTCATTGCCTCTCCGGACAGTGTCTCAGCCTTTTAAGACACCTTTTGGTTGGCATGTTTGTTATGTCGAAGCAAAAAAATAAAATTCCTTTCTGTTTTATTCTTTCAAACAGAGAATTGCATCTCAATTTGAATTCAACGATCAAAACCAAAACAGATTGTTTCAAAAGCAAGTTCAAAACTCCTGTAGAACAATAATTTTTTTTTATTTTTGCTCTTTCTTTTCAAATAAAAGTTTTTTTCATTTAATTTTTATTTGTTTTCCTCAACTTTTTGTGAGTGATCACTTCAAATACTTTAAAAGATCCTTTCTTTCCAAACAGTCAAACTCGTCAATGAAAAATATTGTTAATTAAGATCTTTAAGCTTGCAAGATTCTTTGAAAACAAAAAAAATCATTTCTCAAGATTGGTTTTCCCTAGAACCTTTTATTTACATTTGAAGTTTTTGTTTTATTGATTTCTGTAACTGGTTTTTGTTTTTTTAAGTGTTGTTAGTCTAATAAATGTGAAACAGTTTTTCTCTGAGTCTCTTTTTTCAAAATGCTATTCATTTTGGATTCTTAGTTCTCCCAATATATAATCCGCTGTCTTGAACAACTATTTTCCGAACAAAAGGATAGAGGAAAAGAATTTCACCTAATCCTGTTTTTTTTTTTGAATTAAGACTTCAAGTAATAAATTTACATTGATTTAATGATAACTGTTGAGAGAAAAATGTTGGACACAGAAAAATGGTTGGACAGCATTTTCAATTGGGAACATTACTGAAAATTTCAAATCAAATCCTATTGATAACTATGTGACTTTTATATAAATCCAGGTTTAAATGTGTTACAAGTTCATTAATCTGTGGTGTGTGTAGAATACTCATTTGAGTGGTTGATAACTAAAGTAGATCTTGCTATTTTCACAAAAATCCAAGTTTTAGTAAAGTTTACTATTAATTCTGAAAATGGTAAATTTTAAACTTGCTTTAGATTATAACAGATAAGGTTTTGAAAAAGTAGAATTACATTAATCATTATTCTAATAAGTAGATTATTGTTATTTTCTTTAGTTATTTCACAAACGATTGAAATTAAAAATCATTTTCAATAAGGTTCCCAATTAAAAATGGTGTCCAATTATTTTTCTCTGTCCAACATTTTTCTCTCAACAGTAAATTGGAATAAAGAAGCTCTTTTTTCTATAGATTTTAAGAAATTTATCTGCTTTAATTCAATGTACTTCATTTTAAACAATCACTTTGATCTTGAGATTTAATTTATTTGACTTGCAAAACAAAAGAAATGTTCAGCTACCAAAAAACCAATATTTAAATTTTTTTTTACAAACACCTTTTATAATCTTTGAATAGTGATCACATTGCCTTTAATTTTAAATATAAACTATTTTTTATTTAAATTTAATTTCGGGGATAGCATAAATATCAAATAAGGAATATAAATCACCTTGAAAGGAAATTTAAGGGCTTTAATAATCAAAAAAATAAAAGTGGAATAAGTTCTGTACTTAAGAATTATAAAAAGAATTTGTAATTTAAAATTTCAAAATAGTAGAGGAGATAATGTAATTCCTTGATATTTTTTTATTATATATTTGGTAATTTTTTACCAAACCTTTTTTTTTATTATTAATATTGTTTTTTTTTATTTGATTTCAAGAATCTTAGCCTTGAAAAATCGAAAAAAAAAAAAAAAACAATATTTTTCAATTTTGTATTTTTAGATCATTTCAAACTTTATACAAAAATGAAAGACCTTTTGCTTTATATGATTTATTTGGTGAAAAAAAATATATTTTAAAAAAATATATTGGTTGTACACTACCGAGAAAAATCTTTTCAGTATTAGTATTTATTTTGCTAAATAAAACTTTTAGTACTCTTTGTCATATATAATTATATTTTGAGTTTTGAATAATGCTTAAATTCGTTCTTCGAATACATTAAATTAAAATGGATGCAAACAAGAGCTATTTTTTAAAATTATTTTTTAAAAATGATAAAATATTTTTCTCCATATATTTATTTTTGATTTAGATTCATATAAAAAAAAATTGAATTTTAATTTACAGAAGTTTGGTCAATTATAAAAAAACTATTTAAATAAAAATTTTATCCAAAATATTTTTTAGTAAAATGTACTCGATTTTATTAAAATTTGCCCATCCAAAAACCACAAATTCAATTTTTTTTGAAAGATTCAACCTAACATAGAATTTTTTAGAAATAAGAGAAAAAATAAACTTTAAATTAGAATAAATATTTACCTAAGAAATACATTGGCAAACCATAAATTATTATAATAAAAATAATATATATAAATTTTTTTGGGAATCTTTTATTATGACCATCCAAAATTAATCAATTTCATTGGAAAAATAAAATAGATTACAAAATGTTTTTTTTGAATTGTAAATATCTTTGTTATAAAAAGAATTTATATCAACTCACTTTTCTAAAAGTTAATTTAGAATTCGAATTGGTTTTTTTTAGTCTGAAATGGCTTATATAAGAAAAAAAATATGGATTCAAGATAAAGCAAAAAGCAACAAAAAAAAATCAATATTTGATAAAAATAGAAAAATAATTTGATCAAATAATTAAATTTTTTATTTTTTTTTCAAAAGAATATTGGATAAAAACCCTAGAAATTATCATATTTATTCAATCGAACCGGACATTTTTTTAATGAAAAAAAGTTTATATTCATCAAAATAGGATTTTTATTTTTACAAAATTATTTTTAGAGACATTTATAGGGAAAAAATTTTTAATTCGTAATTAAATTTGTAAAAGGAAAAAATAAATATTATCTTAATTTAACTGTGTATATCTTGAAGAAGCCAAAAATTAGATTATTTTGAGATTTGATATTAAATAATATTAGTGTTTCTTTTATATTATGTCTTGGAAAACCAATTAATTAAATCGTTTTGCAAGTTGATATCATCAATTTAGTCAGAGCATTATATTAGTAAATAAAGAAATAATTTCAGAAAAAAATCTACAGTTCCGAGACAAATTTATAGGCCGAACAATCAATATAAAGAAGTAAAAGTGGATATATATAATTTTTAAAAGCATCTCTAAATATAAACTTTTTTCAAAATTGGAGGATCGTTTTATAATGTTATTGGGAATGGTTCCCTGTTGTTTTTTTCACATATTCTTATCAAAAATATGATTTCAATTTTCAGGACCAGAATCATTTTTTGACTTTAGTATCATGTTTTTTACTGTTACTTTGACTTTTACTTTTTCTTTTTCTTTATTTTGAAAAAATTTTCTTTTTCTTTTCTTTTTCCATTCTTTTCTTTTTTTCTTATTTCTATTCTTTTTATTTTTAATTTCATTTTCTTTTTTTTTTTTTTGGTACTTTTTTTTTTGATAAATTTTCCGTTTTTTATTCAGAGATCTTTTTTTATTTTAGAAAAGTTCAAGAAAAAAAAATGATCTTCAAAAATACAAAAAAACCTACAGGAAATTGAGGTAATATAATGTTTTTTAAAATGAATAAAAATATTAGAAAAAAATATTCTTGTTAATTTTTTTTCAGGTAAAGTTCAATAATGAACAATCCTAATGCTCATTTAAGAAATTGTAATTGTCTATTTTTTATTTTTTGGTATTATTTTTTATAATTTTTAAAAAAATATGTTTTTATATGTTTAGAAATATTTTACAAGTGAATTATAAATCAGATATAATATATTTTTCTTGAATTATTAAAGTATATACATTAGTTTATTATTTCATGTAAGTTACGATTTTTGAAATGGGTTTAGATTTATTCCAAGATAATTTGATTATTTTATAAAAATTACAAAATAAATTGGTATTTTGAGACAGATTTAAAGGTTGGGTTATCAATATTTAGAATTCAAAAATGAAAATTATCTTTCTCCAATATTTTTTTAAAAGAATATTTATCTTTTATAAATATAGATTCTTGAAAAAAATCAATTATTTTTTTTTTATTATTCAAGAAGTGTAAAATTCACTCAAGTTGGCCGTAGACTTAAATTCCCTTTCAGAAATAAAAGCGTAAAATCAAATATTTCTCGAAAAATCAATTGATTAACTGAAGAGTTTAAATTTTAAATAGTATTTTCAAATAATAAAAGTATATTGAAAATACAATTAACGTGATAAAGTAATGCTAACTAATAATCTTCGGGTTTTTCTCTTGAAATTATTGGCTAAATCTCAAATTTTCAAAAAAAGTGATAAAATACTGTATATTAGTACTGTTATTCAATATTAATAATGTAAAAATCATAGGCTTTAACAATTTTACAGCGAAATTCTCAAAATAAATAAAAGTTTTCAGGATTTCTGTGATTTCCAATTCTTTTAAAATTCACTTTTTATCTTCTTTATTTAAAAAAAAAATTTCTCTAAATGAGCCAAAAGAAATTGAAATTATTATCTTATGAGAGAAATCAAATTTATATTTCAAATTACACAATTTTATCAAATCCAACAGATTTCTATGTCTTCAGAATTTTCAAGGTGTGGTTGGTATGATTGTATCAATAATTTATCTAGTTAAAATTTAAAATCCAAGCAAATTTTAAATACTGTAGTCAAAATAACCAGTGCAAAAAAATATAATGCATGTTTCAAAATAAAAAGCGTGTTTTTTTGTTATAGTTGACCAATACATTAACTAATCAAAGAAACCAATAATAAACCCTAAAAAACATGGTAATGGTTTCTTAAAGTTCTATTATTTAAAAAGAAATTCTAAAAATGAAGGATCAAATTGCAAAATTTATCTCAAAAAATAGAGTTAATTTGTAAGAAAATTTTAATCATAAAAAAAACAAAAAAATTGAGAATATTATGGAAATTTTTCAACTATTTGCATGAATAATTTAAATTTCACTGAAAATAACCAGACCTTTACTTTCAAAATTGATTTGAATTTAGGTATACTACTTGGTAGTAGATTGGATGTTGCATTGGTACAAGAATAAAAAAAAGCACGGATAATATTTTGAAACACGGATTATAGTCGTTCTGTATGCTTTATTTTGATCACTGTAGATTAAGATTTCAATAAAAAGGGTGTTTGAAAAGAACAATAAATAGTCTCTTTTAAATGGCTGTTAACCTTATCTTTTTAATAACTCTACAAATCGTTTGGTATTAAATAGAAATAAGATTCAGAAAAAAAACCAAATAAAACAAATCGAATCAACAAAAAATCAATTATTACTCCAATCGAGAATTTAGAGAGAACTAAAATCAATTTAAGAACACTTATATCAAGCACTTTTCTAAGAGTTTGATTTCCCCAAAGCTGAACCATAAAAATTCCATGAAAGAATCATTTTTTTCTCTCGGATGTCAAATTGTGAGTTTGATAGACATATCGATGATGTAGATTTTTCAGGTAACTCCCAATTTGCGTCTTATTCGTGCTTACCGCCATTACCAAAACTAGTCGAAAAAACAAACTGGCTTTCTGATTCGTCATATACGCATTGTGTAATGTGTTATTACCAATTTACTACTCGACGTCGAAGACACCATTGCCGGTATGTGAAATCCAAAAAACTGATTCTTTATTTTCTTTCTTTAAATTTTCGAATAAAAAAAATTTCTTCTTTATGAGTACTCAATAAAAAAAAAAAACAAAAATTCTATTTGTACAAAAACCCACACACCAAAAACACAAAAAAACTTCTCAAAACATAAAGCTACTGTGGGATCCTATATTGTTCAAATTGTTCGAACAATACCTTTTTATTTTCGAATTCTGAGACCACACAAAGCCAGCGTGTTTGTAATGCATGTTTTTCCTTTTTAGTACCAAGCATCACCCAAAACACCTTGGATGGGCTAGTTCAGTTTTGTATTAGGAATAGCATTTGCACAAGAAACACGTACGATACCAAATTGCAGCGCAAATATTCATTACAATTTTTTATCTCTCAATTGACCAACCCGGATCAGCAAGTGAGCAAATTAACGTTCGATGTGCTATTAAAATTCTCAAGATTAAAAAAAACATCTTTGTCGAACCCGTCGTTATTTGTCTTACTATTTTCTGTAGCAACTGCGAAAAGGCATGCTGAACAGCCAATAGCGTTTGAAATCTTGAGCAACATCATTAACAACTCGTCCAATAATCATGAAAAGGCCTTAAAAGAATCAAACCTTTTACCCAGACTATTACTAATACCCGAGTTTATCAAAAACTCGAAACAATTGTATGTATCAAAGACAGCAGCTAGGTTTTTATTTAATTTTCTTTCTCATTCAAAAATCCTTTTTAGCAAGCAAATTCAAAGAAACAATAGCCAAACCTCCGAGAATAAAATCTTAATAACTAGCAAAGAAAAGAATCAAAATAACCAACCCCAAGAGAAATCAAATTTTTTGTTAATCAGCCCAATTAACAGCAATAGTAATAAGAATAACAGCACGTACATAAATAATGTTAATGTTAATATTAATGAGAAAGAGAAGGATCATAACAAAACTAATAGCAACCACAACGGTACCAATTCGATGCAGCAAATAAATGTTAATAAGAAATCCAGATCTCGGTATCGGTATCGGTATCGGTATCGGTATGGGTATGGATCTCAAAAGAAGCAAACGAAAGGTAATTTCAAATTGTTAGGATCTGCAGATAATCATTTCACAACAAAAGAAATTTCCATTTTGTTACAAATATTATCGAGTTCAACGGTCGATCGCATTGTTTTAGTTTTAGTTTCTGGCTGTTTAACTTGCTTAATTTCAAAGGGAAACGGCAGGCAAAGAGAGAAAATGCAAAGATCATTAATAGATCAAGGCGGCGTGCCAACTTTAATGAAGTTAGTAACACCATTTAATCCAAATTCCAGTGATGTTTTAAAATATTTTGTTGTCAAAATTCTTTCAATTTTATCTGAGGATGTTTCAAATTTTGATTCCTTATTTGCCTATGGTATCCTGCCCGTAGTGATGTTAATTAAATTATCGAAATCCCCAAAAGTCGTTTCTAAGGTAATTTCCTTTATTTCAAACATCGCTAAATATCCAGATGAAACCCGGTTAATCCAAGGGCAGCCAATAATACCCAGATTGCTTTCAATATTTACGACAAAGCTGCCCATCAAGGTACAAATCAAAACCTTAAAGACCCTGGCCAATTTTGTTCGCCTTCCGCACCTTATAGACCATTTGCTTGACTGCGACTGCTTAACAATTTTTGATTTGCTTTCCAAATATAAAGACAAACAATTGTCAACCCTTGCTAAAATGGCGAAAAAGCCGCTTGTTGAAAGATGGTCAAAAAGAGAGAAAGAGAGACTAGAAAGAGAAAGGAAACAACTTGAAAAAGTAATGTTAGATCCAAATTGGTCAAAAGAAAATGATTTTTCCAACAATAAGGAGAAGATTGAATTGAATGAGATTGAGAAACAGAAAGGTTATAAAAACATTTTAAATAAGAATAATGACCATTTGAATAATAAAAAATAAACGAATATGTTTATTATAATAAATATTATAATTTAAATTATTAAATTCAAATAGAGTCATTTTTAAAAAAATGTGATAATATTGTTTCCAAAATTCATATATCAAATCGTTTGATAAACTTTTAATAGAACAACTTTTAGTGTTTTAAAATAAAAAAAAAATAAAAATTGCCACAGTTTTTTAAAACTACTTTATCATTAAAAAAAGTGTAATTAAATTTCTAATATATTTATTTTAATTTATTTAATTTTACAACTGATATTTTTTATTATTATCGTTGTTGTTTTTTTTTTTTTTGTATCTACAATATTAAACAGCTTATTAGTATTATGTTAGTTTTTATTTATTTGTATTTCATATTTTTTTTTATTTTTTTTTATTATTATTGAGGAATTTATCTTACATCAATATTTAGAAATGTTTGAATAATTTAATTTCTCATTGGTAATTCAACAATTTGATTCAATCTCTTAAATTTTTTATCTAATTTGAAATATTCAAAAATTTAAATGGGATATTGATTTTGTATTTAATTTATTCATGATGATTGAATTTGGTTTTTCTCAAAAAATCAATCTTAACTCTATTTCAAAAATTGTGACTAATCTGAAATAATAAAATAAAATCTTATAGATATTCTGCTGTATCTAAGATCAACTAATAATTAAATTGTATTAATAATTCACTTTTAAATTTTTCAAAAAATCCAAAACCCTGATATTTTAAAAAACTTTGTAAAGAAAATAACATTAAAACTAAAAAAAGTGATTTACAATTTTTGAAATGAGCAATATAGAATTTTTTCTTACTAAACTTTCACTGAAAAAAGGTTATGTAATAATTTTTTACTAATAATTATATTCACTTTAAAATGAATCACATTAATCAATTTTTTATAATTTTTCTTTGTATTTTCGAAAATTCTGTTTTTTTTTTTTCAACAAAATTGGTTTAAAAATATAAAAGAAAAATAATTAATTTCAAAATTTGAAAGGATCAAAAAAAAAAAAAAAAAGAAATAGAAAAAAAAAACCATGAAAAAAAATTATCAAGAAAATATCAAAAAAATCACTTGAAGGTTTCAAATAGCTCTAAAGTGTTACGCTATAAAACTGTCACAATTGTATTTGGAAATATTATTCACAATGATTCAAATTGAAAATGGGGTTTTTTTTTTTTTTTTTTCGATATATGAACTTTTTTTTTCATTGTTGTTTTATAGATATATCATCTGTAATATGTTGAGTGTTTTTAATTGGTGTTTGTTCTCAAAAAAAAACAGTCTCTAAAATATATTTTCATTTTTTTTTTAAAAAAAGTATTCTTCACCAAAATTATTCTACCCTTAAAATTATAATTCCATCAAAAATGAAAAAAAATATTTAAGCAACTAGTCAACTAAAAAAAAAATTTTTTTAGTAATTTTAATAGCAAATTCAAAAAAAATACAACATCTTGAAATAAAAATATTGAGTAATTATTAAATATTTGAATTGAAATATTATTTATAAATCTAAATACATCCAATTTTAATATGTAGGTAAATTTACTTATCAAAGAAACCATACATCTTCAAAATTAATTTCAAAAATAAACAAAAAATAATATTTAATCTATAATAATTGCTAATTTGATCAATTCAAAGTTTCCTAAAGAATTTTTAAACTATTTTTCATTCAACTTTACCAAGTTAAAGTGGGATGAATTATAATTTTTTTAAATATTTTGAATATATATATGTATATATAAATTTATTTAGAAAATTTCAAAAATCAAATTCTTTTTTTCACATTTTTGCTTTTTTTGTTTTTGTTTTTTTTTTTTTTTCATTTTTTTTTTTCTTTGAAACATAATTGTTTTACAGTTTTTTTTTTTATTGAAAATCCGAAAGTTACTTGGTAAAAAATGTATTATTACAATATTACTGAAATAGTGAAAACGAAAGTGGAGAAATTATATGTATTTCTATTGGTATTTTTATTTGATGTAATGGTGATATTAAGTTTATCTATTTTTTCAATAATCGATAAATAATCATATTTTTCAATTTCAAAATAAAATGAAATATTTATTTCAAAAGATATCTCTAAATTAAATAGATAAAATGTTTTTTTTTCTGTTTTTGGATTATTTACATGATTTTTTTTTTTACATGATTGGGTTTATATATATATATATATACATTCCTTGTTTTTTATACAAATTATTTTAACATTTTTTCTTTTTTTCTTTCTTAATGTTCATTCAAAAGTCCATTAATTGCAAATAATTTCAGAAAAAAAAATAGATGTTTGTTTTAAAAGTTCCGTAATTTTGAAAAGGGGGGTATTCAGTATCTTTATGAGTTTAATAGCTATCTTTTTTTGATTAGATAAAATTATTATAACTTTATAAAAATAATTTATAAAAGATGTTTAACTGAAATCCAATATGTTGTTTTGGCTAACTTTCATTTTCAGAATTTATTTTTTCCTTGTATAGCAATTTTCATAATTTTCATATTAAAATAGTAAAAATGGTTGATTCTGTGTTATGTGTTGATTACAATACGGTAGGTTGATATATCAACTTCAACCGTATAAAAGAGAAACTTTCAAAAAAATAAACTCAAATATAATCCTAATTTTAATTAATTTTAATAAAAATGTTATATTTTATCAGAAAGGATAAAAAAATCTTTTTTTCGCATAAAAGGCCATTCTTAAGGGTCTAGTTATTTACCGTGAATATGCTCCATACTCAAGAGGTGGCATGAGACAAAAGGGTATTATGAAATAGTCCTTCTTTTGGTTGATAAAAAATCAAATAACAAAAAAAAAGTACATAGGATCTCTTTGATAAAAAATTCAAAGGAGAAAAATAATTCCAGAAAAGTTCTCCATTTCAAAAAATCAAAATTTAAAAAATAAATTCATCTTTCTCATTTTTTATTACCAAATTGTTAAATTTATCTAATTTGAAACAAATTGTTTCTTGTATTTCACAATCAATTTAATTCGATTTAATCTGATTTGTGGTTATTTTTTAACCCTATAAATTTGATCAAGTATGGATTATGTAATTTTCTTATGATAAAAATAACTTATTTGAAAAATGAAATAAAAAAGAAAAAAAAATTGACAAGATCTTAAAATGCGCCAAAGAGTGGCACTTCAAAACTGACATGGTTGTTTTCAAAATTGTATATTCTAACCATTCTAATTGGAAGTTGGGTGTAGCTCTTTGGTGCTTTTTTCTAAAAATTTCCTCATCTTTAGTTGTTGGTTTTTGCATCTCGATTGTACATCATTGTTTGGTTGGTTTTTGATTGGTGTTAGGTGCTCATAAAAATTACTAAAATGTTGTTTACCATTTCAGAAAAAAAAAAATTCAACGTAATGACTCGACCCTTAATACTGATTTTTTTTTAAATAAATGAAATTATAAACATTCTATTTTGAAAATGAATTTGTTTTGTTTTTATTTAGTTGTAACATTAGTTAAGATTCACAACACATGGTATTTTAAAGGGGGTTATCATGTACATGGTATCCGAGCTATTAATTTTCAAGGTGTTTATCTACTTTAATTTTATTTTCGGTAATTTCTAAATGGTTAATTGGAAAAATATCATTTCAATTTAAAATTTTCAAAATAAATTATAAACAAATAACTCGCTAGTTAAATGTTTTATCCTCTTCATTTTTTTTTTTCAAAAACAGTAGCTCATCCAAAATAATAAAAATTTAATAAAAATAAATTCATATATATTCAAGGACAATCCATAATTAAATTTCGTTTTATTATTAATGATTTATTTTTTATTATTAAAAACATCTAGAATATTAATATATGAATGTTAAAAAAAGAAAATAAAATAAAAATAAAAAAAAAAAAAAAAAAAAGGGTAAAAAAAGTGAGTCGAAATTTTTGTATTGTATATTACAGATTTTTTATTATTAAACTTCAATTGAAAAAAGATTGACAAGAAGATTTTTTGCTAATAATTATAATTTTCAAAAAGGTATTACAATAGTTTCTATTTTCTTAAAAAAAAATATTTGTGTTTATTAAGTTCTTTTTTCTCTTAACTTTCTTAAAACATGAAATTTAAAAAAAGAAAAGACAAAAATAAATAAATAAAAAGAAAAAGAAAAAAAAATTTGATACAATTAGAAAATGATTCTGATCAAAAATTTTCATTTTTTTTTTATTTTTGATAATAATATTGTAACCTAACCATACAACTCCCCGAGTAGTAAAATTCTAAAGTAGGTTAGGATGTTTTAAAATAAGTTAGATTGTTATACTATTTTTATAAATAATTACAAATTAAATGAGTACTATCTGTATTTAGCAGGAAGTGTATATTATTTTTCGAACTAAAAATACATCTAATAACTAATAATATATTGGGGTTGAGAAATCATGTGATGTATAAACAAATGTGGTGTTTTTATTGAAAATTTTTAATATGAGTCACTCATTTTACAATAACCAAATTCATAAAATTCTCTTGTAAAAGTTCGATAATCAAAATACATTTGGGTTTGGGACTT
Organism: Anaeramoeba flamelloides; assembly: GCA_027625915.1. NCBI lineage: Eukaryota > Anaeramoebidae > Anaeramoeba > Anaeramoeba flamelloides. The sequence continues at coordinate 12,472,429 of JANTQA010000008.1, read as the reverse complement.
TGCACTTTACATTAAAATATTCAAGAGTTAATGGTAATTATATGAATGGGTTCACATATATACTAGAAATTCATACGTTTAAGTGGTGATGAATAATCTTAGAAAGTTTACCAGTTTTTATTCAAGATGTTTAAAAATATTTTTTGGATCAACCAAAAGTTTCGTTTTTCTTTAGATCAAAATTCCCATAAAAAATAAAATTGTAATATTTTGGCTTTCCTTTAAATGGTTAACTTTTCAACTATTTTTTCTATATATAACATTGAATTCCAGTTCTAAGGTGGTATTAATTAGGATGGTACTAAAATATATTAAGTGATCATAGCGTAGAAAGTATCAATATAATAATTTTTTATTTTGAAATATATTCAATTCCACTTTTAAGGCGAAAAATTTTAACGAAATTTAAGGTACAAAAAAATTTTTTATTAAAGCTCAAAATTCAGATTCTAATAAAATAGTTTGTATTAAAATAAATTCCAACAAATGTACCTTAAATTTGAGATTGTGAAATGTACCATAATTTTGTTGAAAGTTTGTTCCTTAAAAGTAGAACTGGATATAATACAAAAAAGTAAATAGAATAGTAATAGTTATGTGTTATATCTTGATAAATTTAGAATTTTAAAATAACATAACAAAAAGATTTTGTTACTATCAATATAAATGGGTCTCAATTTTTTTTTTTTCTTTATTTATTTTGGATTTGAGTTCAAAGACAAGTGACAGTGTTTAAGTCATAAAATAAATCCAAAGTGTGATAGAAAATAGTTTATTTCACAAACTCTTATTATCTTAAAGATATGAGAGGAAAAAGCACAATGATTTTTGAATTTTGAAATGTTTAACTCTTCTTTTAAATTTTAAAAGTGTATAATTCCTGTTAAATAGATTAAGCATTATATTTATCAAATGTATTGATTGCTGCTGAGTTTTTTACAACTCTTAACTTTTAAAGTAAGGTCATTTTCCAATTCACAAAGGAAAAAAGTAATTTTAAAATTTCACAAACATTCAAGACAATTAATATGTCCACAAACAAGATCTATGCCAAATGGTACCATAGGAGCAATATTTTTACAATAATTCCATGTACGGAATAAACAATTCTGGGTTGTTACTATTTTTTTTTCATTTGAAAATTACTTTACTTGAAAAGTTTAGGTTTGATCATTATTTGAGATTTGACCAATCTCTAAAATATGCACACTCAGTTTTCAAGAAAAGAATTTCAAAATCGTTGAATATTGTTCACAAATGTAAAACAAAATACATTAAAAGAATTTCTTTTAGATTTTTCAGGTCTTGAGGAACTTTACTTTTCTGAAATTCTAAAGATTTTGAGAAAGTTGCAATTTTCAAATTTCCTTTTAATTGTTCAGTTGAGTGTCCAAAGCGTATTATGAAGATTATAAAACCAAAAAACAATTTTTTCTTGATCCTGAAAATAAAAAACGTTGAAGACAGATCAACAGTTTCAAAAATCTTCACTGCTAGTCATTTTTTCATGAACGACTGAAATTAGTAAGTTGGAAATATCAAAAAATAAACAAGTTTGGTTTTTATTTTTTCTATTTTTCTTAAATTTATACTTAGCAAATAAAAAGATGCTTAATTTTTTCTCAAAATTACCAAAAACCAACTTTAACACTGCAACCTTTTCAGTCAGTAACAGATTTTCTTCATTTAACAGAAGTCTTTTTGTTAACAAAAACACAAAAGTTATCTGTCAAGGTATCACAGGAAAACATGTAAAATTTTTTTTTTTTTCAAGTTCTGAAAAACGTAAAAACTTTTTAATTTTCTTCTTAATTTTTTTTTTTTTTATTGATTTTTATCTAAATGATTAGGGTACTTTCCACACACAAATGGCCTTGAAATACGGAACCAAAATGGTCGGCGGTGTCAACCCAAGAAAAGGTGGTACCAAACATCTTGGATTACCAGTCTTTAAAAACTGTCAAGAAGCAAGAGAAGCCACCAACTGTGACGCTTCTGTCATCTATGTCCCACCACCATATGCAGGTGCAAGTATCATGGAAGCTATCGATGCTGAAATCCCACTTATCATTTGTATTACTGAAGGTAAATTTGTTTTGCTTTTTTTTTTTTTTTTTTTTTTGTTTTGTTTTTGCTTTTTCTTTTTTTTTTTTTTTTTTTTTTTATCTCAATTTTTTTTCTTTTTTGTCAGTTCTTTTGATAAACTAATTTATTTTGACTTTTTATTTTGCTAAATTTTCACTCATGAAACTATTCTCTATACAACTCTTTTTTTTTAAAAAATGATAAATAGGAATCCCAAGTTTAGATATGGTTCGTGTCAAAAGAAGACTAAGAGACAGCAAAAGTAGATTAGTTGGTCCAAATTGTCCAGGTATCATCAAACCAGGTGAATGTAAAATTGGTATCATGCCTGGTCACATCTACCAACCCGGTAAAATTGGTAAGCATTTTATTTTTATAATTTTTTTTTTTTTTTTTTTTTGAAATTATTAAAAAAAATATCTTTTTCTTTTTTGTTTGGAATTTTCTTAAATTAACTTTTTTAACATTCTTTATTACTTATTATTTCTTTAATTTTAAAGGTATTGTTTCAAGATCTGGTACTTTAACTTATGAAGCAACTTATCAAACATCTCAATTAGGTAAGAAAATTAATACTTTTCCTTTTTTTTTTTTTTATTACAATTTTTAAAATGAAATAAATCTAACTAAATTTTTTTTTCTTCATTTCTTAATTTTTTTTTTTATTTTATTTTTCGTCATTACTTTTAATTGAAACAAAAAAGGACTTGGTCAATCTATTTGTGTTGGAATTGGTGGTGATCCTTATAATGGGTAAATTTTTTTTTTCTTTTTCTTTTTCTTTTTTTTCTTTTGTTTGGAGAAAAAAAGGTTCTTTAATTTAAATATCGCTTCTTTTAAAAATGAAAACTGAAAAGATCAATCAGAAAAGTTTTTAAAAAAAAAGTCAATTAATTACTTTTCCAGATATGAAAAGATAATCTCTATTAATACAAAATAAGATTACGTCTTTTATAACAGTTTTTTTTAAAAAGACTCTAGTTGTTTTAATTGTACAAAATTAATAAATTGAATAAAAACAAAAATGATTGTAAAATTAAATTATAATACTACAACTTTCTATTCAATTCCAAAAAATGGAAAACTTTTACCGACTGAGTCCAATTGAAAAAATAAAAAACTAACACAATTAAATTCCTAAAATATTTTTTTTTTTTTTTTGCTGTTTTAATGTTTAATTTGAATATTTACAAACTTAAAAAAGTAATAACTTAATTTCCAAGTTATAATTTGCTATTTGATTGTTTGCAATCATTAAGTAAAATAAATTAAAATATCAGCATTCTCAATAGTTTGAATAATCCTATCATAACACTATATCAAAACAAAAGGCAATGATTTATAAATTTATATTAACTACAACATATATTTCAACTTAAATCATATACTTTTTTTTACCTTAATAATTCATGAAAATAATAATCAAATGTGATAAATTGCATTTCAATGATTGATTTATTTTATTTTATATATAATTTTCTGAATTTATTCAAAGTATTTGAATAAGGGATTAACTTTACCATAAATTCTCTGCCAATTTTATGAAGGGACTCAAGCTTTAAAATTAAACAAAGTTATTATTGACAAATGAATCTGTTAGGAAATAATAATAAAATCAGGGACAAATACTAAATTCTTAATAATTTTTTTTAATTATTTGAATTCCAATTTAGATTTATTTTCACTATAACTCTTACTCTTTTTGAGCTCCATTGTGATATTTATTTGTTAATAAAACAAGAAAGTTGAATTAAAAAACTCAGAGCAATCATTTTTAAAAAAGTGTTGAATATATTTCGCCATTTTTTCTTTTAAAATTTAAACGAGTTATTTTTTCAAAACTATTTGTATTCACTTTTTTTTAGAATGATTCAATATATAAATAAATTTTATTTGATTTTTTAAAATCACGAATGATAACTTTGAAACTTTTTAAGAATTTTTCTTCCAAAAATGAAATGAACTTGATAAAGATTAAAATATTTTCACTTGAACGATTTTCAAAATTTTATCTTTTTTGATGAAAGGGTGAAATATTTTAAAAATACATTTTTACTTCAACTTATTTTGAAATTTGATCTCGCCTTATAAGTTTTTTTAAAAAAATAATACTATTAAATTACAATAAAAAAAAAATTCAAGAGAAAAATAAAAATATAATAATTAGATTGTTCTAAATTAGATACAAAATTTTGATAAAAAAATTTAAACTTTTAAAGATCAAAAAAGTTAGACATCAGATTTTGTTTTGGTTCGTTTTTTTTTTTTTTTTTTTTTTTCGTTATTTGGAACGTTTTATTTTTTTCTATTTATTTTAATTCTAAAATAACGATGACGATTCGAACAATTAATGATCACTAAAATAATAAAAATATCCTTATTCGAAATCATTACAAAATAAACGAATCGAATTTTCTTATTTGATATCCTCTCCTGAAAACTATAATTCTTTAAAACAGTTATTTTTTGGAATCTAAAGCAAAAAAAATTCAAAAACTTGTTTTGAAAACAATCAGAGACATTTTACAATCATTTCAATTACGATCTTAATATCAGAATTTTCAATTCAAAATAAAAATTAAAAAAAAATCGAACTTTTTCACAAACTACATATACATACCTTTTAATTATTCTTTTTTTAATGAATGATGTTTTTCATCTCACAAATTTGTCAACCAAATTTAAAAAATAAAATTAATTACTAAAAAATTATTTATTCAAAAATATTAATCCCCACTTCGAATAGTACTAACTTTGTTGATTGTTTAGAACAATTCTTGGATGATGACGAAACTGAGGGTATTGTAATGATCGGAGAAATTGGAGGAAGTGCTGAAGAAGATGGTGCTGAATTTTTAAAAAAATACAACGTTGGAAAAAACAAAAAACCAGTTGTTGGATTTATTGCAGGAACCTCCGCACCACCAGGAAAAAGAATGGGTCACGCAGGTGCCATTGTAGCCGGTGGAAAAGGAAAAGCTTCAGATAAAATTAGTGCCTTGAAAGAAGCTGATGTACGTGTTGCCAAATTCCCTCATGAAATCGGCCAAGTCATGTATGATTTCATGAAAGATTTAGGAAAACTCTAAATCGGTTCATTTTCAACTTAAATATTGAAAGTTTCTAAAAAAAAAAAAAAAAATCTCTTTATATTTTTATTTAGTTCTTGGTTTTATATGTTTTTTCTTTTATAATTGGATTATTTGCTAAGATTCAAAACTACAAATTATTATTGTTATGTTTTTTTTTTTTTTTTTTCTGATTTTTAAAGGAATTAATTTCTTAGTATTATTTTATATTTATACCCCATTTCTTTTTTTACCCCATTAGTTAGATACTTAATACAAAGAAAAATAATCTCTATAACCCATTTTTTTTTTTTTTTTATTTTTGTTTTTTTTTTTATATTTTAATATTTTTTGCTATAATTAACAGTTTAACATTTTATTTGATGACCTAAATTTCAAATATTTGGACCAAGTTTAATGAGTCGAAAGAATAACAATACTACACTTTATCTTCAATTCGGAAATCATTTTGATTTTTACAAACAATTTGATTTTTTGTCTTTTTTGTTTTGTTTTCATTTCATTTTTTCCATTTACGTAATCTATTTCCTTAGATCTAGAAATTTTTTTCAATAATTGACAGAAGGTTAGTGTTGGATTTGTTAAATTGGAAAATCACATACAATGAGTTGATGTTTATCTTATCATTGGATCGCTGAAAAATTGTTGGTGAAATGTCAAAATATTTAGCAAATACATTTTTTTGTTCAGCTCGTTTCATTATTTTAGAACACCAATTTTTATTTTTTTGTTTGATATTTTTTTTCTTTTATTTAGATGAACATGATTACTTATAAAAACATTAATACTTGTTGATTTAAATATGTTTTGATATTACGATTGGAAAAATATAATAAATTGGGTTTTTATTTAGCCTATTTTTGATTTTGGGTGTGTCTGAATTTTTGGAATGGGGTTTATAAATGTGTTTGTAAATAATACTGGAATTGATCATGGAATAAACCAATAAATTAGATATGAAAGCTTGTATATTTTAAACAAACATTTTCTTTTTTTATAATCAAACTGAAAGATAACTTTACCAAATAAACATACTGAAATCAAGTCTAAAAAAATCAAAACCAAAGTATATTTTAGACTCTTTATTTTCTGAATTTATAAGAGAATAAATTAGATTTGTCCTAATTCCAAATCCATATATATATATATATAATAAAACTTATCTTTAAAAATTAATTTTTATGATTCTTGTTTCAAACAGTGGAGTCAACTTATGTCAAATCACATCATATCATCATAAAGATACATGAGGTGGTATTGGGTTATTGAAATCAAAAAATTCCATCTAAAAATAATTGTTTCAAAAAAAAAACAGATAAAACGATGAAAAAAATAAAAAAAAATTGAGAATTAAACAAGTTTTTTTATTAAAATATTGGAAAATAAACTATTCTCAAAATAAAAAAAATCGACAAAAGAAATCTCAATTTGTAAAGAAGAATCTAAAAAATATCAAATTTTCCTTAAAAATTTCAAAATTGGACCAAACATAAATAAAGAGGGAATTTAAGATTCATTTTGAATAAAAAATTTCCAGAATAGTATGTATAAAAAGATTCTTCTCAAAAATTTTCAAATTAAAGTTTTTCCGATTCACAATTTAAAAAAAAAAACAGACAAAAAAAAGATAATAGAAACAAATTTGCATCAAAAGATCAATAAATAAATAATTTATATATATATATATATATATATATATATTCATGATCAATTTTTTTTTTTTTTATTTAATATTTTTAATTGTTTATAAATATATTATATTGTAATATAGCAACTATTTATATTATTTATTAAAATCATAACCATATTTACTTTTTAAAAATAATTATTTTTTTTATTTAATTTCTAATAAAAATGGTAACCGTGCTTAGTAAAAAGCACATACTTGATTAATTTAATATTCATTAGAAGTAATAAATTAGAGGTTCTGATGATAACATATATTATCGTGATATTAACAATAAAATCGTGATATTATTAAAAATCGTGATTAGTCCAACTTTATGGCGATATTCAACATTATCGCGATATTCACATTATCTCGAAAAAATGAAAAATTATTTTTTTGAGATTACCTTAAAAAAATCTTAACTTTAACAAAGTCTTGAGACTTTTACAACACTTTCCCCTTTCATAAATGTCAGAAAATGTTTGTCAGGGTTGTGGAGTGTCTTCAAGTGTTTGAAAGTTTTGAAAGATAGAAAACTTTTAAAAAGGGAATGAGTTTGGTTTGTTGTGGAAAAAAATTTTATTCTTTTCATTTTTTTTTTAACAAAATATAAAATCTCAACCAAAGTTTATGATCAAACTAATAATTACTCATTCCAACAATATAATTGAATATAAAATAGATGAATTTTCTTCCAATGGAGTTGTTACCTTCATAATTTTAAATATCAAAAAAGAATAAAGAATAATTTTCCTTCTTATTACTGATCGGTCAAACAAAAACCTCTAAGCTCTAATTGTGTTTTCTGTCCAATACAAAGATGCTCAAAGAAGAAAAAGAACAAGAAGACAAATCTATAAAAAAACTTAATAATTTGTGATCATCTGACAAGGATGTTGTGAAAGCTAATGAAAAGTTTACCAACCCCTTTTAGCTTTCTGAGAATATTGAAAATGTTTTAACCCAAGATCACATTCTTTAAAGAACAGATAAAGGGTTGGTTGTTTTAGAAGGTCTTTTATTCAACTCAATTTACAACACCACGATTAACTGAAAAAATATTTATTTCTATTTATTTCTTATTGTTGTTGATCTTAAAGGATCAATAGGTTTGTCAACCAAACAAAATGAAAGCACAATAAAACTCTTGGATCTGATCCCTGATTGGATCAAGAATCTTTTTTGTTGATTTTTCAAAGAATGACTTTTTTTCATCTAATCTATTTTTTGATCAAAAAAAATTTTTTTAAATATTTCTCAATTAGCCCAAAAAGCAATCAACTATTATATCGCTATTACTTTTTAATCGCGATATTTTGGCATTTATCACGATTTTATGGAATTATCGCGATTTGTTATATTATCGCGATAATATTGAATATCGCGATTTTCTGATATTATCTCGATTTGATGGAAATTATCGCGATTTTTGTAACTTTATCGTGACATAATCATGTTATCATCAAAACCTCTATGGTTAATTTTTTGATGAATAATTTTTTTTTTATTATTAAAAAAAAAGCCCATATCTTGTAATATTTTTTTGGGGACAAAATGATAAAACCAACGTTTCGCACAAGTTATGAAAATGTGAATTTTTTCATCATTTAATAAATTTAACAAGTAATTATTAAATTGATTGATTAAATAGTCTAAATTAAGATTTAATCTTTTAGTCTTGCCTAAAAAAATGAGATAATAAAGTAACAATTTTCACTTTTTATCTCTTATTTGAATTTTTAATTCAATTTTTGAAGAATGATTTCAGACGAAAAATTACTAATTATTTAGATTCATTTTTTTACAATTTTTTTTTTTTTGATTATCACAAATTTGATTATTACCACAATTTTTCATTATTTTCAGTAATATTTGAGATTGTATATACTATTTGTTGCAAAATAAATCAAACAAATTTTTATTCAGCTTTCAAAAACAAGATATATAAATTATCTAAAATTTCAAATTTTTAATTCTAAAACCTTAATATCAGCTTAAATTATGAATTCCCTCTTTTAGAATTGGAGTCTTTGATGATCTACTGTTAATTACATGATAAAAAGATCAAAATTTTCATTCATTTTTCAAAAAAAAATCACCTTTTAATAATTCCAAAAAATCATCAGAAGTCCCAATTCTCACAGAAAATTAATAGACAATGCTTCTTTTTGGATTTTTAAAAATTAGAAATTTTACAAAACTTCAATTATCTTTTTATTGAATAAACTGAATGAAAATTTTGTCCTATTTATTTTTCAAGAAATAACATTCTAATTATTGAGTAGTGATTTTTTGGGAATTTTGAAGGAAAATTTTGATCTTTTTAATTTACAATTAATAGTAAAATAGTAAAAAAATGATGATTATCTAAATTATCATAAAAAGATAATTTAATCACTGCTTGATCGATTTGCCACTCTAACACCAACTTGCTGATACCCCTATTATATCGTTAATTGAAAAATATAATTAACAAAAGATCTAATCGGCTTTTTAAAAAAAACAAAAAAAAAGAAAATTTGTAGAAATCTTTCAAGAAGAAAATTCCAAATCTCAGAATTCAAAATCTAAACCCTTTTGAACCAATTAACGAATTTAAATTATGACTTTGAAAATATTTGTTCTTTAAAATTGAATGAAAATTTGGTTCAAGTTAGTTTTGGTAAAACAATAGTGATTAGAAAGAAGTAAAAACTTTTTAATTGAAATTAGATTAGTTTTAGGAAATCTTTATGTTAAGGGTTAAACCAAAGGCTCAGTCCCAAACAATTTCTTCTGATCTTATTATATTAAAATAACAAGGTTTGTTTGAAAACGAAATAAGCAGAAAAGATCCAAACCACATTTCGAAAATTGCAAAAGATGAAAAAAATTTACAAAATTGTCGATTCTTTTTGGAATATAAAAAGGTTGTTTAGAAGAAAAAGATCGAGAAGAAAACGAAGACAAAATGATATTCTTTAGATATAACTCTCATTACAACAAACTTGAATAAAGATTGTATTCAAAAAAAATTTTTAATTATTTGTCATAAAAAATCACACTCCATTCTTTATGATAAAAAAAAATAGAATTTCAAGGATTCAATCTCCATTCAAAGCATTGGTTTGATTGAAATAACAAAAAATGTACTTTTAATTTTTTTGGTTAGGATTGTACAGTTTGACAATCTTTTCCCCTTTCTTTTATCTTTGATGTGTAAACCGAAAAACTATTCACTTGAAAAAACACCTCATTGTTGTGTCCAATAAAGAAGAAGAACAAAATGAACAACCTTTTGATTGTAATTTACAATCTATTTTATTCTGTCAAAAAATAGCTTTAAGGGTAAAACGAATTTTTATTTTATTTTTTATAACTTAAACTTTCTTTTACATACTTTTATTTTTCAAAAAATGAGTAAATTAACAAACCAACTTCTTCGCGAAGAGTCTCACGAAGATTTGTCTTCTCTAATTAGTCGACAATTAACCCAAGGCAAAGAACTTGAAAAGCTGGAAAAAAGTGAAAAAATTGTATTAAAAACAAGAAACGATCTTCGTAAAATGCAATCAACTTTATCCTTTTTGCTTGTAACAGCATACCAAGAGCTATATGAAGGACACGATATGTCTATTGTTCATTCGTAATTTTTTAAATTTTTTGTCTTTTTTAATTGTTTGTTTTGAAAAAAAAGAAAAAAAAGAAAAAAAAGAAAAAAAAGAAAAAAAAGAAATAAAGAAAAAAAACTTTCTAAAAACAAAAAATTTTTTCTTCTTATTTTAATTTTATTTATCTAACTTCATAGCTTTGGTGATGGCTATTTCTGTCGCGACACCAAAAAAGACCACAAAATCCCAAAAGAAAAATGCGAAACAATTTATCAAAAAATGAAGGAATACATCGAATCAGAAGAAAAAATTATCAGTAAAAAAACTCTTTTTTTTTCCCCAACAAAATGTTTTTTTTCTCAAATAAATGTTAAAACTTTTTCAATTTCTTGATCTTTTTTCCTTTTCCTATGCTTATTTTTCCACCTAAATCAAAGAATCATCAATGAAACGATCTGAATTGATTAAATTATTCAAAGAAAAGGGATATGAAGACAAATTAGGTATTTTAAAAACTTATAGAAATGATTTTATTCCAGTTATTCAATTCCGTCACAACCTTGACTATATAATCGACTCTGTTGAAGTTAGAAAGGACAGACTCAAAATTTTTAAATTGGTAAGAAATTTCAGGCCTTTCTTCTTTTTCTTTTTCTTTTTCTTTTGCTTTTTATTATTTATTTTTCTTTTGCTACTTGGACTCTTTATTTCTTATTTTTTTGACATTTTTTGTTTGTTTCTTATCCTTTTTCATTGAAGAACACATCTATTTTATCTGAAAATTTTCTGTAAACACCATTTAACTCTCATATTTTATTTGAGGCCTAATTACATTAATTCAGAGTGAATTTTTTTTTTAATTTTTCTCTCATTTCTGTCAATAGTAACTAATGAACAGATTAAAACGCTTGAATACAAACCTCAAGATTATTGTATATTACCCAAGACAATTGTTTACTTTCTTTTTTGATGGGTGTTAATGAAAAAACAAACTTTTTAAAGTTAAAATTTGTTCCTATTTAATAATGAATTACTCGTATTAAAGAAAAAAAAAAAAGTATTAATCATAATAACCGTTTTTACAATACTGCCTTGTAATCAAAGTTTTACTTTGAAAAATCAAATCTTAAACAATTTGGTGAAAAACTTCAATATTTTGAGGTTCAAGACAAGTAATTTGTCAAATCTCAACATAGATGATCTAAAATTTTTTTATTTTTTATTGTTAATTTGGAGAGATAATCCAACAAAATTAAAAAAAACCGTCTTTAGCTTTTCTTGAATTTTCTGTTTATTTGTAAAATCAATAGATTTTACATATAAAACAGAAAATCACAAGAAAAGCACCGTTAGGTTTTTTTTACTTTTTTGAAATTTTCTTTTTATTTCTGAAATTTTCTTTTTATTTCCAAAATTAATTAAAACAGCAGTTAGCTTTTGCAGAATTAAAAAGAATTGAGAAAAATCTTAGATTTTACTCTATTCTTTTGAATTCTGGAAAAGATAGGCACAGTGCGACACTCTACGCACTTGACAGCACTTCCAGAAACTCTAAAATTTATTTAGAGTTATTTATACTAGCTATAATGTAGACAAGATTATAACTATGGAATAGATTTTCTTTAAAAAACGAAGAAGAAAATAATTATTTTTTAACAAGGACAAAAAAAAAAAGAGATGGAAAAGCAGAGAAATAAAAGAGAGTAAAAAAAACAATAAAAAAAGTAAAAACTAAATTAAAAGTTTTGTTTTGCAACCCCAAGAGTTGAGTGGGTTGTTGATTGCTTCCTTTTAAAAGATCCAAATTGTTTTTATTGATTTGGCTGATAAGGATATAATGGCGAATATTCTTTGGGGTTAATTTTTTTTTTTTTTTTGGTTAATTGAAAGTAATTTTCATTTAAAGATTTATTTGACTACCTTAAAGTTGAAAATTAAAACAGGCTCGTCACATTGTCAAAACCAAACAATATTTTTAACACAACAAGTATACTCGTATTTGATTACTAAATGTGAAAAAATGTTCACTTAATTTCCCTTTTCCTTTTCCTTTTCCTTTTCCTTTTCCTTTTCCTTTACCTTTTCCAAATAGACTTTTAATTTTTTTGATGCCCACAAAAGATTCAAATAATTTTTTTTTAAAAAATGAGACCAAAAAAGTTGTTAATAAAGTGCTTAAAATAGTTCTATTGAAGTTTCACAACCGTTTTAAAGATAATTTTTAAAACACTCACCACTTTGACTTTTTTAAAATGAATTTTATTGATAAAATGCATCTGGATTAATTTTGAAAATAAAATTATAGAATCTAAAGAGAATTAATTAAATCTAATAAAAAACATATTTTATAATTTTCTTCTCAAAAAAACTCAAGAAAAAATCTCATGTTTACAGACTGTTGACTGATTTAATATCTTTTAAAATTCTTCAAAATTTTTTAACAATTTTTCAAAATCAAAAAACCCTCAAAAGTTCATTCATAAACTAAATTTTAAAACTTTTTAAAGTAGCAACACCATAAAAACCACTGGAATTGAAATATTTGATTGTTTATTAAAAATATTATTGGTGCTCTTAAGTTCTAGATTCCCAAAAAATTTAAAAAAAAAAAATCTAAAACATTTATTTTTCCAAAGATCTACTATTAAAATTTCTCAAAAAATATTCTTAAAAAAAAATATTAAAATGGGAGAAATTTATTTAATTTTTTTTACGAGATAATATTTGAGATATAAAACTAAACCCTTTTACTTTGTATTTTCAGATTATATTTATATTATACTTTGTAATTATTTGATTATAACCAGATCGGTAAATATTCCCCAAATCTAAATATTCTAGAGATCTCAAAAAATAATAATAATAATTTTGTTTTTTCAAAATTCTATTTTAGGAAAGAGAATTTCAGGTTTTATTGGTATTTCTTATATAAATTTTTATTTAATAGTGTCAAGCTTTTAAAAAGCAGTTCATTTTATTTGGGTAATACTCTTTTAATATTATTAAACAATTTAATGTTAAAAAAAAAAAAGAATTTAATTAATTTACCTTACTTGAAATGTTTTCGTAACTTATTTATTATTAATAAAATAATAAACCACCTTTTGTAATTATCTTATAAAAGTGCCATAATATTTTCTAGATAATTTATTTGAATTTTAATAAATACAAATATATCCTTATTTTAGAAGTATTAAACTAGGATTTATTTAAACTTTTTTTTTTTTACAATATTTACTCAACTTCAACTAATCAATTTAACAATCGATATCAGAACAATAAAACCAAAAAAAAAACTATTTCTATTACCTTTCCAATCTTTAAAATTCGTTATTTTGTGAATTTTAAAAAATACTTTCGATTCATAATAATTATTCTTTTCAAAGTACAAGATTAATTTAGCATTTTTATTTCAATTAAAAATCATTTTTAGTAAAATGTGTAATTATTTGTAATTGTGAGATTCTATTTTATAAGATTTAAATTAAAAATCATGATATTGATTTTAATACGACTGTTAAAAATTAATTTGAATTTCTAACTTTGTAACTTTTCAAGTAATTTTAACATATTTTAGAATTAAAAAAATAAATAATTTGGATCAACTCAAAAATTTTCAAAAAAACAATCAATTTTGAAAAATAAACTAAAAGAAACAAATTAAACCAGTGATCTGATCAAAAGATATTTTTCTTGTGGTTTGATACTTGAATGGTGGGTTGAATGAACATTTACATCGACAATACGTATTATTTTTGGAATAATCCTTGAATCCCAACTTATTATTATATTAGATTTACTAACAATACAAATACCCAGGATAATAGAAATCATTAAGTGTATTCGATACTTTTAATTCTCTTTAGTTAAAACAATCACTTGGCCTAATCATATTTTAAAAACCTCGATTTCAATTCAAAATATTTCACAAAAAAGGTTTTAATATAAAATAAACGATCTTAAGATTGTTTACCATTTCGTTTTTTTTTTTTATTTATCAAAGTACATATTGTTCCTTTTTAAATTTTAGAGTAAGTTCAAGTAAAATAAGAGTCTTATACCAGAATTCAACACTTTTACTTTTTTTTTTTTTAATTTAAAATTGGATCTGAATTCTAACTTGTTTATTTTAGATGTGGTTTTTGTTTGATTTTGTAAATTTAAAGTGATTGGTTGAAAAACAATTTATTAGATTTTTTTCAAACATAAAATAAAATGCCACCATAGAATGTTGAGATAAGAATAAAAGTTAAAACATTTAACATTCCCCAAAGTAGATTAAACAAATCAATTTACATTCTATTGTGACATTTAATTTTACTTGTGAAATTAAAATTAATAAATTGTTTGAATGAAGCACTTTAAATATTAAAAAGCAACTATACACATCCAAAGTAAAAAATGTTGTTTTCTAATCTTCTTTTTTGAAAAAGATTAAAAAGTGAAAAATTTGACTTTACCGTGGCTACTCCCTTAAGAGTTTTAATTTGTAAAAAAAAAAAATAAAGCAAATTAACATGTTGGAATGATAAATAAAAAAAAAAAAATAACAACTTAAAAGTAACTTACTAACCAAGCAAAGAAACAAATGATAAA
Organism: Anaeramoeba flamelloides; assembly: GCA_027625915.1. Taxonomy (NCBI): domain Eukaryota; family Anaeramoebidae; genus Anaeramoeba; species Anaeramoeba flamelloides. The sequence goes on along the minus strand of JANTQA010000008.1, from coordinate 12,457,400 downwards.
GAGGACATTTTTAATCTAAAACTAAATTCCAAAAAACCTAATTTTAAAAATTAACAAACCACAATAACAAACAAAAAAAAAATTTATGATGAATAGCATCCATTCCATGGAGGAATTATTTTAAGATTTCCAACATTAAGTAACCCAACCTCAATTGAAGATTTTTATGATCGACCAAAGTTATTTGAATTAATTCAGGAACGTGATGTTTGGGCCGAATTACTTCATACCTCTTCCATATCTGATCTGAATAGTCATATTGTGTCCAAAAAGATAGATCGACTAAAATGGGTAGCAGAAGGGCTTCATACTCAAAAGCTTACCAAATTGTCTAGTGAAATAGCAGAACAATTTCCAAAAAAAAGGATCGTCACGATCGCAGGCCCCAGTTCCAGTGGTAAAACAACATTTGCAAAAAGATTGGGAATTCATTTTGAAGTACTGGGACTTACAACAAGATGCATCTCAATGGACGATTATTATTTAAGCCGTGATGATTACCCACTTGATGAAAATGGTGAAAAGGATTTTGAATCTATACATTGTTTAAATGTCAAATTGATGACTAAAAGGTTATTAGATCTTTTAGATGGAAACCAAATCCCAACAAGACATTACGATTTCGTTAAAGGAGAAGGTTACGATGATTTTGATAATATGTGGAAATTAAGAGAAAAGGATATCCTCATCATCGAAGGAATCCATGGCCTCAACCCATATTTTACAAAAAAATTGGGTCTTGACAAGATCGCTAGGATTTATGTATCTGCAATAACACAATTAAGCGTTGACGTTCATCATCGAATGTCAACTTCAGATTGTAGGCTGCTAAGAAGGATAATCCGTGATCACCAATTTAGAGGCATGAAGCCAACAGACAATCTTAAAATGTGGTCAAAAGTCAGAAGGGGCGAAGAAAAAAATATTTTCCCCTACCAAAACGAAACAGATTATATCTTTAATACCTCTTTAGTCTATGAAATACCCGTACTCGGCATTTATTTAAGACAATTGCTCGCAGAAATACAAGGCGACGAGCAAATGGAACACGAAGCCAACAGATTATTGAAATTTTTAAATTTCTTTTACTTGCTTAGCCCAGACCAAGTCCCCGGTATCAGTATTCTTCGTGAATTCATTGGAAATAGTGATTTTAGATATAACTAATCGATATTTTATCATTTTAAAAGATTTTTACCTAATAAATCCTTATATCTGCTTTTTTCATTTATTCCATATGCCATTTCCAAAATTTTTTAAAGTTATACAAAAAAGAAACTTTTATTTATCAATATTTGTTTATTATTTGTTATTTGTTATTTTTTGTTTTTATATCTTGTAAACTATTTTTATTGACTTTATTACAAAGTTCACCATTTGATTCCTTTTCAAATTATAATCAAAATCATTCTTATTGTAAACTCTAATTCCAAATTTTTTAACACACCAAAATTCATTTTTTGAAAAAACAATCTTATTCAATCAATTCGAGAACAAATATCAAATTAGAACTATTAACTAATTGAAATGTTAATAATTGTTTATCAATTACAATAATCACAAAACAAAAAATAAATGATTATCAATACTAATAAATCAAGGGTGTATTAAAAATTTTAGGATAGAGCAAAACAAAAATATATTGATAAATTTGTTGAAATTCTATTATGAATATTGATCGATCAAATGGTTAGATACTACCAAATAATTTTATTTGAGAACTTCTATTTGGAACAACTCAACTTTAACCTAATATCGAATTGTTCAAAAAAATATTTTGATTGAAAGAAACAAGTTGCACAATTGGAAAAAAATGGAAGAAAAATAATAAACTAAAAGATAAAATAATGATTTCATATTTTTCAAAAATCCAAATTATTTTTAATTTGACTGAAATTGTATTATTGTGATAGTTTGAACCTTTTTAGCTGTGGGGAAAATTTTGAATTTTATTCTAATACTATTAAATAAAAAAATTCATGTTTTGAGTCAACGTAAAAAAACCTATTTTTTATATGTGATCTACGCACGAATATTATATAATATAAAATTATACTTAAACAAATATTGATTATATCCCTTGTATAATAAAAATATATGAGTTTTCGAAAAAAGAAATTGTTGCTAAGAGGAAAAATAGGAGTATTACAAAATTGAAATTTTGTTTATTTAAATATACCAACCTTTAATATTAAACGTTTTAAAAAAAACTGATAAACTTACATTGTTTGAAGCTTTTTTATAAAACTACAATATTGACATATATTGAATTCAAAAATATAAAATATAAAAGAAAACATATTTAAAAAATTATCAATCAATAATTAAAGAATCATATATAAAATTAAGTAATAAGTTGACCTTGTTATCATTTTTTGACATATTTAACTGATCTAATAACAGAAATTTGATTACAAACCAAGATTCAAGGGGTAATAATTTGATGTTATTCAACTATTATCAATTTTTATTTAATAAATAACAAAATTTCCAAAATTCAAAATTTTTTTGAATTAAAAGTTTTTAACCCAACACCAATTTGATTATTTTCTCCTTATTATATAATTTAATCTTACTAACCAAACCAGAAAAAAAATCATGTAAAAAATTTTTATAATAATTGGTAATAATTAACCAAGTCATATTAATAATAATATAGACTTTCAACTAATAACGTATAATCATTTCCGAAAAAAAGATCACAAACTCTATTTAATGATTTTAGTGATTAAAATATTATTAGAAATCTTTATTTAACAAATTGGAAATCAAGAGATAAAAAAAAATCATTAAAAGCCTGGATTTAATCATCAAAAACATAATTCTTTTTATTGTAAGATAAAAAATTAAATAAAAAATTAAATAAAAAATTTAGAAAAACAGTTTTTAATACAAGAAAGAATTTTTTTTTTATATTATAAAAAAAAATAAAGTATAATTTCTTCTTATATAAAATTCATTCTTTGAGAGAAAATATTAGTATATAAAAATAAAAAAAATATAAACCTAAAAAATTAAATAAATTAATAAATCTAATATAATAGAATTTAAATTCAAATTGAAATATTGAAAATTACTTGTTAAAATTACAAGAACTTTTTAAAATAAACCATTTTAAAGAAGAAAAATTTGAAAGAACTCATTTTAATTATTGCCAAGAGGTTTGTAAATTACTTAGAATATAAAATTATCAAACCTAATTAAATAATTTTTTATTGAAAAAATTTATGTAATAAAAGCTATCAAGGTAAATGATTTAAACTCTTTTTCAAAAATTGTAACTCACCTGAAATAATAAATTGAAAAAAAAAAATTATCCTTTAGTATTCAAGAACAATTAATAACTAAATATGATTTTTAATTCTCTTTTAAGTCATTATAAATCTATAAAAACCTAATATATTAAAAATTAAAAAAAAAATAAAACCAAAAACTAAAAAAAAGTGAGTCAAAATTTTTGAAATGAGCATTCCGTATTTTTTATTACTGAACTTTCACTGTAAAAAAGTTGAACAACAAGATTTTTTATAAATAATTAAATCCATTTTCAAAGATATTACATAGTCGAAATTTTCTTACTGATTATTTGTCTTTTCGAAGATCTCTTTTTTTTTTCGACATGATCTTTTTAAAAAAAAAAACAAAGAAAAAAAAAGAAAAAAAAAAGAAAAAAAAAAAAAAGTAAAAAGAAAAAGAAAAACAAAAGAAAAACAAAAATTAGTAAAATTAGAAAAAATGATTCTGATCAAAAAATTTGAAAATAATTTTTGTCAAGAATACTGGAATAAACCCTCAAAACAACTCCCATTAAAATTATAAAGTGAGTCAACATTTATGAAAAATAGTTTATTTTGTTATAAAAAGAATCAGGAGATAATAAATTATCAAAATAATAAATAAATTAAATCAATTTTGATAAATTAAAATGACAGAATTTACTCAAAAACGAAAAGAAGTAAAAGAATTTTTTTATGTTTTTTTTTAAGTTTAATCTTTAACCCCACAGAAGAAAAAATGAATTTAATTTAAGAAAGTATTTTTTTTTGATTAAAACGCTCTTGAATTAAGGTTTACCTTATTATATTAATATCCAATCATTAATTATAACCAGAAATATTTTTTTTCTCTCAAAATTACTTATAAAAAGAATCGAATAATCTTGAGATTTTAATATTATAATCTCAATTTTGATTCTTAGAAAAAACTGATCTATACTAGACTTGATGTTATAAATTTATTTTATTAAACTAGAAAAATTGAAAATGATCATAAAAATTATGAATTATTTATTGTCTGAATTTGCATTAAAAACTAAAATATAGTTACATTTTAGTGTACGATACTCTAGAGAAATATATTAAAAAAGAAAAAATCAAAATTTGGTTCCTAAAATAGACTAAAAAAATTTTTTTTTTTTTTGGGGTTGATAAATGAAATACAGCATCAATTTTATTATTTAAATTAATCAGATTTTTTAATTGAAAAAATTAAATATCTTGAAAAATATGTTAAATGGCTTGTAGATTATTTGATTTTGATAAAGAACAACAGATATCCAGAAATAATATAAAATTAAAAACATTTTATTCAAATTATCCAAGAATTTTGAATTTATCAAAATATTGGTAAAAGTTTAAAATCAAAACAATTATCCAAAATCAGGTATATAGAAATTTGGTTTGATAAAGAAAAAAATTGATATAAAAACTTGAAAAAAGTCAAAGATCTCTTTTAAAAAAATAATCTGATATAGCCAATAAAAAAAATATTTGCTTGAAATAAACTATTAAATTTCTAAATCACTACTCTTTGAACTATTATTCTATAGAATTATTTTTGAGCCTGAAGTAAAAAGAGTTTAACCCCATTGATTTATGTATAAATAACAAAGTAACTGAGATTTTAACAATCAATACAAATTCTCCAATGAAATAAATTACCAAAAAGAAACTAAACTCGATCTAAACAGAATTTCAATTTACTAAATAAGAAATAAAATCAAATAGAAATTAAAACTTCTGGGACTAGAACCGATATCAAAATTCATTTTTTTTTAAAAAAAGATGATAATATTCGTTGGGAAATCGAAAAGTTAAAATTATTAATGGCAAATCGAAATGATTTTGGAAAAAAAAAAATATAATAAACAGTTCTTGATTGAAAGGTTAAGAATATGTAAAAATATTTAGATATCAAAATAATTTCAACAAAAAATTGTGTTGATGAGTGCCTAGCTTTTCCATAATTCAAAAGAATGGAGAAAAATCAAAGATTTTACTCAATTGTTTTAAATTCTGGAAAAGCTAACGGCATTTTTTTTTAATGTAAGAAATAAACAGAAAATTTAATAAATTTTCTCTTTATTTCTTAAATTAAAAAAAAATTAAAGTAAAAATATTATTTAAAATTGAAAGGCTCAATTTCCATTTGAAAATTATGAAATTTCACAAATTAACAAAATTGAGTTTCATATGCTTATGATAAAAATAAATCAAAAACCATACTTTGTAACTTCTGCCTAAAACATTTCTAAACTTTGATACGGATGAAGATATCTATCATTTTTTATAGAACTGCCCATTCTGTGCACTAGTTAATAATATGAAAACACTCTAAAATGTTGAATTAAAGAATTAATCCTCAAAAAAATAATAAAGAATACAATTGTAGATATTATTACAAATCAAGAATCATTATTTGTATTGTCAATGAATAATAATAAAGATATTTATGTATCAATATTGAAATTTCTAAACAAAAATTCTCAAATTCAGGAAGTACTATTAAATTCCTTTTAAACGCCGTAGAGTACAGTAATGTGCCTAGCTTTTCGAAAATTTCAAATAATTAGAGAAAATCAAAGATTTTACTTAATTTGTTTAAATTTTCGAAAAGCTAAAGGAATTTTTCTTTTTTAATGGGAAAATCTATTTATTTTTGGAATAAAAACAAAAATTAAAAAAAACCTTACGATAATATATGTAAAGTGTTTTTCTCTAGTCAAAATAGTAAAAAAATATATTAAAAGTTTTATTTGAAAAAACTAGAAGAAGGGAAAGGTGTTGTATTGTGATCTTCTTCCCTTTTGATAGTTGGAAAATTTGAAAAAACAATACTAAAGTTCATTAATAATTTTTACATTTATTTGTGCTATTAAGGACAACACCTCTAGCCTGTGGGTGTTTATTTGTTGTGAATTTTACATTTAGTTCTCAAAAAGAATTGTCATTCTGAAGATATAGAAGATAAAAAAATTAGTAATTTCCAAAAAAAAAAAATTTCAAAAAGATCTTTGAAGGAAAAATTTGAAAAAAAGGTTACTTTAAGAGATTTTCAAGAATTAATTCTATTTTCAAACTTTTTAAACTTGTAAAAGTAACTTGAAAAAATATTTAGAACAGCTTGGAGAATTATTTTGTGTTTGTATGGAATTGAAACGGAATTTATGAAATATAAAACAAAATTGAAATAAAGATTATTTAGAAATGTAAAATTACGAAAAATGTGAAAATTTTCCATTTTTGACAGAAGAAATTCTTGGTTGATAAATTTAAAAGTGATGATTTAACTCTTTTAAGAATTTTTTATCAACAATTTCACCGTTTTGGCCAGAAAACTTTGTCGTTAATTTGTAAAATTCCTCAAAAATAAACATTTTTTCTTTTTTTTTTTCTTGTTTAAAAACATTTTTTTTTTCAAAAAATAAAACAATAAACGTTTTACAAAGAAAATACAAATTGATCTTTGATGAGTTTTAATTCAATAAATTTAGATCTTTTATCAAACGACGATTTATTTTCACTTGATTTTGATAACGAAGACGATTTTGATGATTTAACATCTGAATTTTTTCCAAATAATGATTTCCCAAATCCACTTGGAATTAATATCGATCAAGAATGGGATCACAGATTAGAGTGTTTGACTTTGAACTTAGGAAAAAGGTTGGACATAAATATCTATCCATTATTGGACACAACAACAGAAAACCAAAAAGAAAAAGAAAATCAAAAAGAAATAGAAACTGTTTTAGGAAAAAAAGAAACCGATGAAAAAGAAAATAAGAATGAAAAGCAAAATTCTTTACCAAACACATCAAAACCAAAATCAAAATATGGTGACAAAGTTGCTTCAAAGCATCGCAAAAGGAAGTTAAAGAAAAAAAAAAAACCAAAAAAATACAATTTAAGGATTTCACCAAGAAATAACAAGAGTCAATTTAATGACAACACGAACCAGAACCAGAACCAGAACCAGAACCAGAACCAGAACGTGAATGTCAACAACAACAATACCAATAAAACTACCAATAATGTGAATAATATGAGTTTTGATCAAGGCAGTAGTGGGAGTAGTATCGATACAAGATTTAATTCAATAATTGTTGAATCAGGGAAGGATGTTTTCAAATTTTTGACCGGTCTATTATGGGTGATGGCTGGGGGAGCGTCGGTGAGAGAATTAAAACCTTATACCAACCAAATAGCATTGAGGGTGGGGAAGGAATTTTATGCGTCCGAAGAGGAAATAGAGAAGTTTAAACCACAATTACAGCATTTACTAACCAATTCAAGAAGGACATTCACAGAATTTATTTTAGAGATCCTATTGGGGGTCTTATCTTTGAGCCAAATATCAAAACTAAAAAACGTAAATGAGTGTAATTACGATTTCATAGAAAATGAAGAAGAGGCCCCACAAGTATCAATCGACTTTTGGAATACACTAAAAGGCATTAGCAAGATCAAATCAGAAACAACAAACATGAAAAAGAAAAATAAAAAAAAGAAATTAACAAAAGAGGAATTAATTGAAAATAAAAAACAAGTAAAAATTTTAAACGACAAATTGCAATTGATTTATGAACAAATATTTACACAGGAGGTGATCATGTTTTGGTTTGGAAAGAGATTTGTTGACAGGATGAGCAGATTTTTTGAAGACGAGATTTGCAAAAAATTCTTCAAAAGCAATCTCTTCTATTTTGGGAAATCCAAATTTATGCTGTCGTGTCTTATTTTACACCAAGAGCTAATCCACAGCAATGGCATCGCCAAACAATATTTAAAATTAATAGACCTCCCTTACCAAAATAACCCTTTAAACTTATATACCAATTTTAGAGGCAAAAAGCACGAATTGATTAAAAAATTGATCGCCAAATCTGGGATCAACGCGGGCAAATATTGGAAAGTCCTATCGCAAGAATACATCGAACAGTTGCCATTTAAACCAAACAACATCTTTGATTATTTCCCTTTTAAAGAGATCATTTCAAACCCAAATTTGTCCAACATGTGCAATACAGGATACTATTCAACACCCAAAACAGAGAAAAAAAGAGTTGTAGCTACAAAGGGCGATAATTCAAAAAATATCTTGAGTATAGACTGGATTATGAAAAAAAATTAATTTTTGTTTTATTTTTTTGATAATTCTTTCTTTCATTTTTTTTCTTTTTCAATTTATTCAAATTAATTAATTTTTTTCATTTTCTTTTTTTTTTGTATTTTCTTTTTTTTTTTGTTATTGATTTGCTTTTCCGTTTTTTATAAATGTTACAATTTATTAATTTTGTTACATAAATATTTTCACAAGTTTTATTTTTTTTTTCCGATATTTCATCCTTTTCCATAACCCCCTATCCAATTCTAAATCAAAAAAATTAAAAATAAATAATAATAATAATAATTAAGAAATTTCTTGCGATTCAAAAAATGATAAAAAGGACGAAAAAATGATTATTGTATTTTATAAAATCGCAGATGTGATCCAAACTCAAGCCTTAAATAAAAACAATATTTCTTATGTAATATTTATCAAAAAATTAAAAACTTCAATGTAACCCATTGCATAAATTGTAAAAAAAATAATAATGTTAAAAGTAAAAAAATGATTGGTTCTTCTTTCGTTCATAGACTGTAATTTGATAGCTAATCGTCAATATTTAAGGGTGTAAGTACATTTTACAAATTTTGAATATCACCGATTATGAAACTGAAT